>BSYO01000025.1:11964044-14364044 GCA_033239525.1 Nepenthes gracilis | reverse complement strand
CCAAATTATCTTAGGCTTAGTATTTTCTTAATAAAGACCCTATGCTCTCATTTTTGGATTATTAATGATTGATGAATGAATGAAAGTTTTGAGAAATCAAATACAATTGGCTATTCTTGACTTCCTTCCCGTCTCTTCCTTGGTTTGATCTCTTTCTTTTCTCTACCCCTCTAGTCCGTGTTCTTGTCTCTACCCCTCTATTATTCTTTTCTCTATTTTTCCCTTCTCCCTACATCACCTACCTTTAGATTTATGCATAGAGTGGATGGCTTTTCAGGCCACAAGAATGTTATCATGAGTGGTTCTACCTTGGAGGAAGCTGGATTGATTTGGGATGATGATGTGGGGCATGAAGGGCTGTAGTCTGTCCACAAGGATTTTAGTGATCAGCTTGTAGTTAATATTGTAAAGAGAGATGGGTCTAAATTGGCCAAGGGATTCGAGCAGACTGACTTTTGGAATGAGCACCAGGCTAGTGTGCTTGATGCTTTTAGGGAGAAATCCCTCATCAAATGCAGATTTGATCATCCCAGACAGGTCTTCCTTGACAACTTCCGAGGAACTTTGGTGGAAGACAGCTTGGAATTCTTCTGGCCCGGGGACCTTGAAAGGCTCATGTAGAACATAGCTCTTTTGACTTCCTCCATAAGGGGTGGCCTTCCCGTACTATCCAGATCACCATGGAGGTGAATAGGTCAGTGCATGGGGAGAGAGATGCACCGGAGTGGCTTAGAATCCTTGAAAATGTCTTCAAAGTACTGGACAATGATTTTCCTTAAGGTGGAGCAATCATTGCACCATATGCCACCTTCATTTTTAAGAGCAGAAATTTGGTTATGCCTTTGTCAATTGCTTGCGGTTGGGAAGAAGAATTTGGTATCTTTTGGTATGTGTTAGCTAACCAACCCTAGATTTTTGAAACCAGTCTTCATAATCCAGGATTTCCTTATACTGGCTAAGGAAACCAGCTTCAATATTCCTCAGCCTTGGGGAGTTAAACAAACACAGAGGTCTCTTGGATGCCTTTGATATGCTTGATGAGCATCTCCTTCCTGTGAAAGAGGTTGCCAAAAGAGGTCTTATTGCAATGAATAAGCTTGCTTCTCAATTTGTCCAGCTTTATGAGAAGTGATCCCGGGGAAGGGTCCCAAGAATGTTCTTGGGGAGTTAAACAAACACAGAGGTTTGTCCAGCTTTGAGCATCTCCTTCCTGAAAGAGGTTGCCAAAAGTGATCCTGGGGAAGGGTCCCAAGAATGTTTCATCAAGTTCTTAAAGTCCTTGTGGTCACACCACATAGCCTCAATTCTGAAGGGTCTATGGCATTTTGGAGAAGAAGAGGTACCATTAGTATCCAGGCATATAGGGCTATGATAAGAGGATATCCGTTGAAGGTTGATAACAAAGTCATCTTAGAATATGAGCTTCCAGTCTTCCATACCTAAAGCCCTATCAAGTCGTTTGTGGACAGATGCAGGTGGGAATTGCATGTTTCACCAAGTAAGGTGTGGCCCTTTCCAACCCGGGGTCTTGGAGGCCACAATCATCAGTCCAACTCTGGAATCGGAGGCATTTGTTGATGTTTGCTGGCTTCTTGCCCTGCTTCTCATCACTAAACAGTGTCATTAAAGTCTCCAATGATGCATCAAAGGCGCTCATGCAGGCTGCTGCATAGATGGTATACTCCCAGAGGTGCTTTTGGGGTGGCTTTGAGCTAGCATGGGCCACCAAGAGGACCCAGTCCGGTGAGTACAGACCACCCATGACTAGCATGTGAATCACTTGTTCGGACATGGCTAGTGTTTCCATGGAGACTGCATTCCTATGCCAAAGAATCCAAGTAAGTCCCAAGAATATCTGGGTGTCACTGATGATGTGATCTTCAAAGCCAAGTTTTTTAAATGATGGACACTGCTTCTTATTGCTGATGTGTGGTTCAAGGATAGTTACAGCCTTTGGTTTAGAGAGGAAATGATTTCCTTCAATTCACTGTGGAAACCTCTTCTAGCTGTGCCTCTGCAGTTCTAGTATATAATCTACATTAAAAGTGGTTTGGGAGAGGAAGATCGCAGACTCCTATGGTTCATCCATCTTACCCGAGTCACTGATTACGTTGAGATGCTTTTTCAATAATTTTGAGATCAGAATTATCCTTGGCTACTGGGCGAAGCTGATCCTCAACCTGGTTGATTTTTTTCAGCCTGGTTCTTATCTATAGGCTGCTTGATGGCTCGTCTTCTGCTCGGGTGGCTGTGATGGTTGCTGAGAGGGGATGGTAGGATTTCTGAGGTTTCCTGGGAGCTGGCTGGTTGGATTGAGTATGAAAATTGGTGATGTGGGTTAGGTGTTTCTGTTGAAGCAGATGGGTTTCTGGAATTATTAGCCAGCTCATAATAGGAATGGCCTTTCTTCTATGTGTTTCTGGCTTGAGTGGGTCTTTTGGGTGGTAGCAGGTTATTCTGCAGTGTGGTGCTAGCCCCATGGGTCAGGATGGCAGAGCGGGAGGGGTCCATTTTGCAGAGCCTGAGTTTTGGAGACCTGTGAAAATGACATATTGGCCAACCTATTAATGAGCAGAATCCACATTGTTTTCATCAGGGTTTAGGGCTTCAAACTGCGATCCAGTTGGCACTTCCTCCCTGGAGTTGATGCAAGCCCTGGATAATCTGGAAGAGCTGTTCGACTGGGCCTTCTAACCTTTACGGGGGCATGCAGCCAAGGCCCAAAGGAATGTTCAGAGTTACCTGAAGTGTTGGAATTCAGATCTCTTTTAGCATCATTGGAGGAATCACCCTCAAAAGGCTCAGCAGCATCTGGTGCATTGGTGTACTTTGCAATTTTGCAATTTTTAGCACCATCTGGTGCAGAATGTCTCCTTATATTATGAAATGACCCTTAAGGGGCTTGCTTAGATAAATCTTCATTGCCATCTTAGAGAATCTTCCCCTATCCACCACGTGTTGTTAATGTCTAGTCTCATAAGGTTGCCCTATAACCTTGCCAATGGTGCATTAGGACATCTTTGCAGTAAACTAGGACAGGAAGGCCCGGGAATCTCACCCAGTATACAGCTGAGACAACTACTTCATCGGAGGGTCTAAAACTTGGAATCTAGGGGTTCAGAGTCAAATAGTGATGGAATATTATCCAAGGACCTTTTGAGAGCACTTTGTTATAATCAGCAATGTTGGAGAATTCAAGCAGATAAGATAATAGTTAAAGTCTATGTCAATGACCTTAAAACTTCTGCTGGGGTCAAATAGGAGTGAATTTTTTTCATAAAGGGTTCTGTAACCCAGGGTACAAACATACAGTTTCACAACCACAAAAAGTTCCAAGTCCTTGTAGAGTTTAACATTAAGATTGTCAGAGAGAAGAATGGCTGGGTAAGCACCAGAGAAATTGATTGTATTATCTCCATCTGCCAGGCTGTCCTCCATTTCATCAACAGCAGGTATTTTGTCCCACTCTTTGTTCGTTACCATCTCCAAGAAGGTAGGTTTATGTCTAGAAGACTCAAAATGGTCAGATCTAGAGTTTTGCTTGATAATAGGCCCATTCTCTCATTCCATGATTGGATGTGGAACAATTTGAATCTGCTTCTGTAAATTGATGCTTCTTTCTTGTATGATGTTCTTCTACCTCCTAAGCAGACTCCTTTGAGTCTCTCAGCATTGGCGCCATTGCCGAGGGGTGGGAGGCACCGTCGAGGTATTGAGTTGAGAGGTTTCGAGGGCTTCTGGGATTATTCTGTGAGCTGTTTATAGTTGTCTGCTATACATTAATCCATCTATATCACGGATGCTCATTGGATGAATGAATAACAACCATGCCTTGGAGTTGTTATTGATTACGGTCATGCAGCTAATAAGATCCCCTTCTCTGACAAAATTTGTTATAGGACATTCACTCTAAAACCAACCATATATGTATATTTTATTTGAGCAATGTAGCTTGAGCTCTCCCCAAACTTAGCATTCCCTCATGCCTACCTGAAAATGAGAAGAGGAATGAAATTGGGCCCATGAGGAATGTCTGTTTTAGTTGTTGAAAAAGAAAATGATTTATATATGTCAGCGTAGGTTATCTGTTGGATGCAATTGTAAAAGCATATTAATTTGTCCAATCATGAGCTATGTAGAACTGTAGGTAGTATATGGAAAGGAGTTGAAATGGAAATTTAAGTCCTTGGTGCCCACAACTGTTATTTTAGGATATAATTGTGAGTTTATTAATTTCTTTTTATTTAAGTGAGTTTTAATTTATTTTACTAGGTAATATCTAATAGTGTTGGGATATACTATGTAAATTAGCATTTAGCTGAATTAGTACTTGATGTTATTATTTAGGCTCCTTTCTATGTCTTGTGGATTTCAACTGTTGACTTTTATTTTCTTGTAATTTTCTCTGGGCCTATTGAAGTTATTGAGTAGATTTGTTTTCACTGTCCATAGTATGTCAATTGGCCTGCAGGTTGACTCAGTCTACTACTGCACTGTGCCATGTCTTGTTCGTTGACAAGCATGAGTTGGTATATATCCAGTGTCACCATCCCGCTGGGCCTGCAACTCAATGGTCCATCATAACTTCTACCATACTCTCACCTTCATTGAATAGTACTGCCTGAACTACTCCTTGCCAGTGCTACAGTTCCTGACTACTCATCATGTGTTTTCCTTGAAGCTGTCAACCATCGTCTTCCATCCATAAGAATCTCATCACCCTCTCATTGCCTTGAAATCCTAATTTGAACCAAATCAAATGATCAAAGCCCATACCTGAATTTGTGGTGAACCTTTCATTTGAAATCCCATCACTCCTCATCCCCTGGAAATTCTAGTTTGAACCCAATCAAACAATCAAAGCCCATACCAGAATTTGTGGTGAACCTTGTAATGGAATCCCCTCATCTCCTCATCCCCATGAAACCCTAGTTTGAACCAAAATCATACAATCAAGTCAAATACCAGAATTTTGTGGTGAACCTTGTATAGTCCTTAACCCACTCATCAAAAGCTTTCACTCATGTTCAGATTTCCTCCTCGTAGAAACCTGCTCAATCTTCCCTCATATCCTAATTCCACACTGCTCTGGGCAAATGCACTAAGTTGAGTTACATGATTCTTTTCCCTAAATCCATCAATGGGACAATCGGGCTGGCAAAAGACTATTTGGCTAGAACCTCTTGTTTAGCCTTTTTCAAGGCCTGGTCGTAGCAAGTCTTGTGGGTGTTTGGTTGTCAAGGCAGGCCTTAATTCATCTTCCAGTTTCCATAATTAGATTTCCTAGAAGCCAAAGACAACTGGGAATGTGGGGAGCATGATGTTTTTGTCACCAAAGACATGCTTAAGCAATTCGAGGAGAGGTGCTGAGCAACATTGTGGAACAAGTGAGTCCCAAATGTCCTCTATCCTGTTTGTAATATCACGGAGCATCAATAGTTGAGAATGAACATTTTGGAATTTGGACTCTCCCAAGCACTGACTAGTTGAAATCTCTGTGTTTGTGGGAAGGAAAGCACACTTTTGCTAAGCTAGAGGACAATATAAGAAAGCAGTCAGTTTTCCTGCCAGCTTGAACTTTTGCCCCTCCTATTAATGTAACGATACATGTCCCCTAAATGTCAATTATCTAAATGCTCGAAAAGAATGCCGAGTGTGTAACCTGATAGAAAACACTTTATGTTGATATTATCATCCTGAAAGTTTCCTTCTTTCAGTACAGAACAAGGTTTTCCTTGCTGAAGAGTTTGGCAAGAATTACACTTTCTTTATTACTTAATTGTGTCTGCCATTTTAGTGTCAATAAGCATTTTTATTACTTCTGGTTTCTGGGTCAGCATCTAGCAATACAAATGCTATGGATGAGTTCTCATCTGTGGATGGAGAACAATGCACTAAGTGAAAGGAAGCCAAAAACTTGAAATTCAAGTCCTTATGTATCCTTGTTGTAATTGTAGTTCTAATTTTTATTTCTATCATTTTCGGATTTTTTTCAGGCAATATCTTTTAGATTTATCATATTTGTTATTAGAATCTGGCAAACTAGTAGATAATATTTCTGTCTATATTTTAAGATTTCATCTCCTGGGCTTTTGTCTAAAGGATTTTAACAATAGGTTGATTTATCCCTAAAGAAGTAGAGTTTTAATTGAGTGGATTAATTTCCTGCTCTCTTAAACTGTAAGTGTATTGTGCAAAATTAAGCACCTTTTGGCTACCTTTTTTGGATAAAAAATTTGTTAGCTTTTTATAGATACTAGTTTCTAAGACTGGAAACTGTACGACATATGATTAAATTATGACTAGAATGACTATCAGTTGAACATCTTGGTTAAGATTGCACTGCATTGATAGTGAACAGCATCATCTGCATCTGATATTATGTTTCTGGAATTTCATTGCCAACCTCATACCCCAAATAATGCCACCAACTGGACTGAGATGATGATTCTTTGTATGATTTCAGTGCATACTTTAATGGTTATCATTATGGAATTTAACATGTCTTTATTACAGAAAATCTCATGGAGAACCTTTTGGGGGACTTTGAATTCGAAGTTCAAGTTCCTTATCTGTTATACCGAAATGCAGCTCAGGAAGTCAATGGCATTTGGTTTTACAATTCACGTGAATGTGAGGAGGTTGCAAATCTCTTTAACAGGTGAGGTTCTTTTATTTGTCTTATTGTGATTACTTCAGATGTTGAGATTAGCATGAACTATTAGGGAGAAACATTTTTTCAACCTAGGACAAATGCTATATTATATGGAGTCTCAATATGGCGTAGGAAGAAGATTATCATGGGGTTGTGTAGTTTGAAGCTAAAATTGAGTGTACTAAGTGATTAATGTGAAGATTGCATGATAAACTACTTTTACATATCCGAGAATGCTTTTATGAATATATGTCTTAAGGCAGTGAGGGCTAGTATGTATTCATGATTTGAGGAAACATTATGGTTTATTTGTTTTATACAGAGTGAGACAGCAATCTAAGTTTTTTTTATTGCAATTACTTTTGGGTTGCATTTGTTTGGTGGGAGTAGGAATGATGGAAATCAAAATTGCTAGCTATTTGTTGTTATTTTTATTTTATAGAATGAGAAAACAATCTTATTTTTCTGTTTTATTGGCATCAATTGTAGGTTGCTTTTGTTCGTTGGGAAAGAAAATGAGGGATTAATTGCCCATTTTGATTTCTCTATTCTCGTTTCCTTGATCCTTTTCCTTCCAAACAAAATGAATGT
Source organism: Nepenthes gracilis (assembly GCA_033239525.1). Lineage (NCBI taxonomy): Eukaryota > Viridiplantae > Streptophyta > Magnoliopsida > Caryophyllales > Nepenthaceae > Nepenthes > Nepenthes gracilis. The sequence continues at coordinate 14,356,798 of BSYO01000025.1, read as the reverse complement.
GATAATGTTGGATATTGGGAGCAAAAATGAATATTGAGGTTCAAATAAATCAATGGTGGTTATCCTAGGCTTATATGATTGGCAATTGTGTCATATTGACATAGGAATTGAATAAAAATCATTGCATTTGGTTTCTTGAGATTGGATGTTGAAAATGAATTGTGGAAAGTTGTTCTTGCCAATATATAAACAACTTAAAGATCAGGTATTGCAATGAAAAAAAATGAATACTGGTTTTTGAGTTTTTGTTTTGGGGGGTGGGGCATTGGTTGTATTAGGTCCAAATAAATTTGTGGTGGTTATCTTTCTGCTTTTATGATCATTGACAAATGTGTAGAGTTGTCTGATTTGCTATTATGGTACAAGTTGAATTAAAATTAATGCAGTTCATTTTTTAAATTTTAGGTGATGAAAAATAAATTCTAAAATTCTTCAATCTTTCTGTCCTATGGATGAAGAAGTGGGAATGTTGTCAAATTTTTCTTCTCATCCATTACTGTTGATATAGAATAAAATCAATAAAATATTTGGATGCTGGATAGACAGCAGTAGCCATGATTTTGCGCTGGTAGCGTAAAAGGTTATGGAGAAAACTAAAGTTTGTGGACAAAATAGAATTTGTTCAAAAGTTAATTCTTTTTGCTTTTAGCTTGTCTATTACAAGCTCTATATGGGACTGAAATATTATACCTAGCAACTCCCCCGGAAACGTTTGTGTTTTGGCTTGAAATGGATTTTGAGTTTTTTTCTTCCTTTTTTGGTTGGTGGTGGCATTCATTTTTTTTTCTTTGGTGGGTGGTGGGTGGGTGGCGGTTGTGCCAGAATATTTTGCTTTAGTACGCTGCACAATCTTGCCTGGCCATACTGACTTTATGATCACATTTGAATGCCTTTCTGTTCAGGATCCTCAATGCATACTCAAAAGTTTCTCCTACACCAAACATACCATCAAGCAAAAGGTAACCAATAACTTTCTTCCCTGTGAATTGTTGGTTTCGATTAATTAGTTCCCATATTTCACTTGCACTTGAATGAACTTTTAATGGCACTGTGACACCGTTGAAGATCTTGTGGCTTGAGGGGCAAGTGGAAACAAGAACACACACTTTAAATCTTAGTATGAGAGGCTATTATTTGCTTGTGTAGTGTACAATTTGAAAAGAATTGTGGGGCCACTGAAAGACAAGGTTTTAGTTTGTGGGATGTACCTCTTATTGAGGTGCCAAAATGCCAAAAGCCCATGGTCGAAGTTTTGACTAGATTGTGACACTTTGTGGTAGCGTAAGTAGTTGTGACTACTTTACAAACACAAGGGTGTATGCATGGAGCTTTGTGACAACGGAGGAAGCTATTTGCTGATGCAGGCATATTAGCTCTAAGCATAAATGAAAATATTGGTATTGGTTCCGATCATATCAATATCGAATATATCGGAAGGAAAAAATTTTCTAGAAATTGTAAGCTGACAACGCCATATCAATTGAGATAACGTAAATATATAAACGTATCACGATATTGTTATAGTATCGGGAAGCTCCGATACCAATACATATTGGCCGATATTGTAAGGTATTTGCATCAATGACTTAAAGGCATGACGACATCAAAATGCATGCATTTCAGTTTTCAATTAGAATAAACAGGTATGGAAATATGGATCAATACTATTCCTACTTCGATGTTCATGGGATTTAAATTTCTTCATTATTTTGACCACGTTTTCATCCTCAAAACTCTCAGAGAAGTCCATCACTGAAAAGTACCGTGGATGCATCCTTGTCACAGGAAATAGTGATGCATTGGTTTTTTTTCCTCCTTATGTTAACAGTGAGTTTGAAGAACTTGAAGCAGTCCCATCAATGGCAGCTGTGGAAGGAGCAATGGAGCAATTGTCAACTTCAACTGATGTTGCTGAAGATTCCTCCTTCTCGAATTTCTATAATGTATGTAATTCTTTGACTTGATAAATTTTAACGTCTAAATATTTAAACTTTTGTTGAATTGAAGGCCTTTGGTTTAGTACCTTACTGGTTGAAGGCTGCAGAGCTTTAACCATGGTGATGGTGATGGTTGAGTTTTTAGTAACGGTATTTTATTTGTTTGGTTGTTAATGGAAAATAAAATAATGGATGTTTACATGCCTTTAATGTTATGATTTTATTTTATATTTTTTCCTTATTATTTTCCTTGTAAACGAAACATAAAATAATACTTTCCTTTATATATTTTTTCTTTCCTTTAAGTTTCCCGAGAGACAAACAGACCCTTAGGGAACATATATTTCTTTGTTGTAGACATACGTTCTCTTTGTGCTGTCATTTGCTTCCATTGGTGTTCTAGACCAGCATGGTTGATATTCTAGTGCATTTTTGATATTTATATGAATTACTATTTCTTAAATTGCAATGTCATCTCTTTTGTGACTTTGGCCTGTAAATGAATAATATCGAGACTCATGGAAATAATATATTTTATTATATTTATATTTTCAGGCTGCACCTAATCTTGGAAATAATGCTCCAAATGTTCAAATGCCAGGACAATTATATCATCCTTCTTCGAGTATCTCTTCATCTTCTAGTGCATCGACCATCCTTCCGACACCAGTGCTGCCCCTTCAACTACCCTCTGCTGTCACATCAAATCCGTCGGTTCCTCTCAGCCGCCTCCATAATGCTTCTAACCCGATTCACAAAAGCAATCAAATTACTAATCTCGTAAAGCCTTCTTCCTTTTTGACATCACCTTCTCCCTCTTCTGCCGTAATGATGCCTTCTGTCCCTTCATCTGTGTCAACCGCTGCTCCACAACACCCATACGGTGCCCCATTGCTTCAACCTTTTCCACCGCCATCTCCACCACTATCTCTTACTCCAACAAACTCTTCTAACTATGTCCCTATTATTGATAGAGATAAAGTTCGCCATGCTCTTCTCATGCTTGCACAGGTAATTTTCCACGTTGATTCTTTGTTTGTTCCTGTTTAAACTTTAATTTGCTTATTGCTTGCACACTTGTCCATAACGTAGATGAAAGGATCGGTCGATATATATTGGTATCGGGTCCACCAATACCGCAATAATATTGCAATATTTATTGTATTGGTGATATACTTGATATTTATCAGCCGATATATTGGTTGATATGGTATTGTTAACTTATAATCTTCAGAAATGTTTTTATTCTAATATATATTAGTCAATATGTTTGATTTCGCTACAACTACAACCGATACCAATATTGACACCGATATGTATATCCATGGTCCATACATGTTTTTGGTTACTTAACACCTGTCCATGTTGGTGCCGCTATATAGTATGATTGTGGGGGAATTAACTTATTGAATTGTCGAAAGAATGGTATTAAGGGAAGATGATTGTAATACCTTTAGGTAATGTGACGTTTCATTTATCCGTTCACACTAATAGGCTCACACAAGAATAGGTAGATCAATAGATAGATGTTATGTCACCTGAAAATATCTCAAAGGTGAGCAAAGGGTATTTCCCGAGCTTTTTTCTTTCCAACCCAATGGTAGAAAGTGAATTGAGGACATCTGAAGAGCTGCTTGTTTTTGAGAAATATTAGTTTTGGTCATAATGCTTTAGGACAGAACAAATCCGTAAAGCTAAGCCATTCATCAACTTTTTGTATTTTTTTTATTTTTCGAAAATAACTTATATTCATCAAATTCATTACTTTGGATCAATATTTGTAACAGGCAAAGTTGGAAAAAAATGTATTTTTGTACCTTAATATGAGTTGCACATTTTATACTAATCTAATTCCTTTGGATTTGACAAATATAAGTTTAGTTTTTATTAGGGTATGCTTGGCATAAAGAAAAACTGAATGAAAGTAAAAATTAGCTGAAAGAAAATATTTTTTGATATTTGGATTGAATGAAATATTTTAGAGGTAAAAAATATTGTGAAAATATATTGTTTTATGGTAAGTCACTTTCCATTTAAAAATAAGAAAAAAAAGGGAAAGGGAAAAAAAAAAGAAGAATGGGTCTGTTGTTTAATTTTCCAAACAAATTGGATGTTCTCTTTCAAACCCTATTTCTTATAATCAATCATCCAAACTCTCCTCTAAACCCTCTTTTCTCTTCTGCTCTCTTCTCCTCTGCTCAGCTCTTTCCCCTCCTCCTAACCTTGTGTAACAGATCATTTGATTATAGGTTGAGAAACTAAAACGATTTAAATGAGCACATAAAACAGCAACCAAAATGAGCTCATGTATTAAAGCCATTTTTTCTTTTTTTAGTTTTCTTTAAATAACCAGACAACAAAAATATTTTCCATAAAAATTCATTAACATCCAAACAAATAAAAAAAAATATATATTTTTAATTTTTTTCTTATTATTTTTCTTTTCTTCTCATTTTCTTTAAACCAAACATGCCCATAAAAAAAAAAAAAAAGAAAAAAAGTTAGACGAATGAGTGGTATACTTAGCAACACCCAGGTTTTAATCTCATGCTCCTCCAAATTTCCCTCAAATAGGTCATTGGACTTCCCAATAGATTTATTTTCCTGAATAATCTCCCCATTCACAGTAAATTTTCTCGAGAAAATACCGAAATTATGCTGGTCAATTTTCGATGCCAGGATGCCCGATTCATAGAGTTGCTTTACCAAGCATTGCAGAAAGCACACCACACATGAAGATTAGACCAATGCAGAAATTTGAGGTTCTGATCTATCTACAATTCTAAATGCTGCAAGGTAAAAGCTTTTTAATATGTTGATTTCTCTACTAAAGTGCCGTGCTGTGACCGCGGTAAGAGCTTGTTTGGACATAGAAAAGTTTACATAAAATAAAAAAAAAAATAAAGAAAAATACTTCTTCATATAATGAAAAAAGTTGATAACAATTGTGTATTATTCTTCATAATTTTCCTTTCATTTCTTTTCTCATTAATGTCATTCTCTTCAAACATTTTCAGATCCAAACAAGCCTCAAGAGATTCAGAGCCCTGCAGATGGTTCTTCAGGGCAGAGCAAAAAGAAGCTGTCGGGTCATCGGCAGCAGTCCCATTCTGCGCCGTTGGATTCTGTGATAATCTGGTTGATCGCCTCGGGATGAGCCAAATGTATATCCTCACTTCCTCGGATGCTCTATGTCGAAATTTCCTAGTGCTGCTAGTTTCTTGTTGCATATATGTTGTGATGAGAATTGACTTAGGTTTGTGAAAGATTTGAAGTATCGGGATTATGACGATGATGTTTTTCTGTTCTTCCTTCTCCTCTGTTTTCAATCATATGATATTTGAGAAATATAATGGAGTTTTATTTCATTTGAAGCTAGTGTGTTTGAGTTACATTTGATTAAAATTAAATTGTCTTAATCGATTTAAATATTTATACGGTATGGTCAAGATATATAAGTATTAAGATTGAATTTTTGGGCCGTGGACTTTCATTGGTGAAGATGATCGATTAGGTTCAGCCCGTATCAATTATTTTTTTCATATGTATAAGTTTTTATTGTTTATATAAAAATTATTTATTTAAATAATTTTTGATTACATTTTAAAACTAAATATTATATTTTCGGCCTATTTGAGAATATTGTTCTTCAAAGCAATCTAGCATACTGCCTTATAAAATTTATTATTTATATTTTAATTTTGAAGATATTTTTCGATTATATAATCCTATTTTTTATGATATTGGCAATCTCTCTATTTTCTCAAAATTATAAATTTAAGGTAATAAATTTATTTTTTAAAAAATATATTAACCCATTAATTTAATTTTATTTATATTTAGTTTGATACAAATTAAATATATTTTCTATATTTTATTTGACTTCTTTTTATCTTAAATCTTTTGTCTATTGATAAAATAGGGTATGCAAGGGAGAATAAAAAGTACAGTAAATTAACGTAAGAAAAAAATAGCAAAACATGAGAAATTACCAAAAATAACTAAAAATTTTAAACATCCAAAAAGTTCATAAAATTTATAACTTTAAAATCTAAGAAAATTACTAAAATTAAAACCAAATCAAAATTTTAAGAATCAAAATATTAATCAGCAAAAATCATATGAATAAATTATAAAAATAATAATCAAATGTTAAAAAAAATATTATTTTTTATAAAAATGGTTAAATTAAATGAAGGATAAGAATAAATAAAAAATGAGTAAAATAATAAAAAATATATAATTTTAAATTGTATATTAATAAATGAGTAGAAAAAAATAAATTTACCAACACAGTCCATTCAGTATTTGCTCCTTTTTTTTTTTTTTCTGATGGGTATTTTTGTTATTTATTTTTTTTATCATATAAACAAATATCTCATTAAAATAAATATTCATTTGTTTATATTTTTTCAAGGTAGCCTTCCCTTCATGTTTAAAAATTATGAAATTAAAATAAAAAATAAAAATTAACATAATTCGTTAAAAATAATAATAAATAAAGTCAAAACATTACTTTTAATATCATCATATTTTACATGTACTCTATTTTATATAGAAAATATTACGTAATTATTATTATTATATATTTTTAATATTGGATAGAATGGTTGCTATTTGTTAATAAAAAGCACCAACATATGTGTTTAGTATAATCATGGGCAAAATTTTAGTACGGATATTATTGTTAATAATAAATAGTAGATGAGATATAAAAAAATAACTCTAAATTTTTAAATAGAAATTATTATTTAAAATTTAACCAAAAAATACATTATTTATTTATTTAAACGATTTAAATATTAAAAAAATTCATCCTCACTAGAATAATAATAATAAAAAAAAAGCGCAACCTAAAACAAAGGGATGATTTTTAGTACATCAATCTCTAAATAATGAAATAAGGAAAATATTTTAAGGATAACTAATAAATATTTTTAAAATATTATTAAATAATATAATATTTTATCAATTGTCTTAGTTTTACATGTCATATATCCACCTATACACCATTTATATTAAAATTATCAAAAAGAAATATATATCATATTATATTTTAATTTTTGTTATCCCCTGTTCCTATCACCTTACTAAAATTAATAATTTTAATATAATTAAACATTGATACATCTCTGAATTCGAGTTAAACGAATTAGAATGTTATTGGATCTTCCACATCAGATCAAACTCAAATGGATTAATTTTTGTATATGCTAACCTGGGTTTTAAACACCACAAACAACAAACAAAAGGTAAAAAAATTAACAAACTCACTCTCTCGATTTAATATCCGATTATCAAGTAAGAAATCTTTTTCAACGGATAAAAAGATACACGGAGGATGTAAAAAATACATTAATGCACTTGCGTAGGAAAAAATGAGGTTTGTAGAGAACTGAGCTCCAATTGTGCGTTCATTAGGAAGTGGCTTTAAGAACTGGAGAGACAGAGAAAGAGCTGTGTAATCGAAAGAGAGTTTCATTTTTTCTAATCTCTTGTATGCTGATTCGGGTCCTCTTCTTCCTACGATAGCGCAAGCCATTTGTAATATTTCATAGAGATAGCGTTGGCGCCAAATCTCATAACAAATATCTGGCCTAAATTTACCAGCCTGTTCGTGCGATAGTTGTGCCCAACATGTCAATTGTCACATTGCAGTGGTGGTGTGATCGCGTATAGTCCTTGTTAACATTATCTTGTCCATTCCGACGGGTGATTCGTCGAGGCCTGTGGGTGGCAGCAGTGGCCTGGTAGCAACAACGCCCTTTCTAATCGTTAACAATGGCCACCAATAGCAAGTGTCTACGTCGACGACCTCAGTGTTGGTTAGGCTATTACTATTAGGTTAAAAGGCTCCTCCATCGCGATTGGTTGTGTCACAAGGGCTGAATGTTGGGCCTAGCTGGTCCTTATCTATATTGGCCCACCGTGTACTACCAAGTTTGGACCTATCGTTTGGGCCTTCTGGGCTCCGATCCTGTGGGGCCTTACTTCGTGGATGGACCTAAATTGGACCTGTGCTGATTTTTTAGCATAGTTGGACCCATCTAACAAATAAGTGACTAAAATTAATGATTTTAATATAAATAAATCTATAAATATCATCTCTCTTATTTTGATAATAAAACTCCATACAACTCCATTCACTAGCATTCCTAATAAACACACTGCCCAATAATCCATCTACTTAAATTTGATCCTGCTATCCATAACAAACATCATAACCCCCCAAGGAGCATTATCAACAATAATAATTTTATTGTACAAATTTAGATAACTAAGAGTATAACAAATCAAAATCTGTTATAGACCGATTTTCTAATCCTACCCATCCAAGTAGTAAAATAAAATCTCAGCCATTGGGGGAATAAGAGAACTCAAGTAGCAGGGGAAAACAAGCCTGGAAATAATCAGATTAGCACAAACTAGGCAAAAGGTTTCCAGTAATCGAAGAAGTTGAAAGATTACGAGCTGGAATTCGCGATACCAACCATATTAAGCATGTGTCGGTCTTCCTTAAATCTCTCTAAAACGGTACCTCTGGCTGCATCGATCCGTAGTTGTTGCACTCCTTTTGGTCGAACAGTCCAGCATTCAATCACTTCTGGGAATATTTGGTTGGATGCCGAGAGGCAGGGGCTCCCGAACGTAGAGCACGCAAAGCTATGGCCGTGGTCGAAGCTGGCTGATAGGAACAGACCAAAGTGATGAACTCGACCTCCAAACCCTATTCCATTAGGGATGGCCTCGGAGCTATAATTCATTGCGCACTGCAAATATACAAAAGAGATCATCAGGGTTCTTGAATTTAATGGGGGTAGGGATAAAAGAAAGAAACCCAAAACTGATATAACTCAACCCGACACCAATTGATCAGGTTTTTCCTGCTTCAACTAAGTTTTGATTTGGTAAAACCTGAAACTTCATAATTTGGTATGGAGTGGAGTTAGGTTACTATGCTGTACCAAAACCCAACCAAATAAAATAATATATACACTAATCTAACCTAAATTTTACTCTGGTATAGCTCACAACTATTAATACAAATATCGATCAATATATATTAGTATTAAGCCTTGATATCGATATCTCTTGATACAACGCTATATTGGCCAACAAGGCCCTATCAGCCTATGATTTTTTTATAAAAAAATTAATATATGTGATACCGATACGTATTGTTCGATATCAATATAGCAGCGACTGATACCAATATTTTCATCAATACTCTCAATTGCATTTTATTTACTAACACATTATCGTTCAGTCATACTATGTTTAATGGATTACAAATTTGAGTATTTATTGGTAAATTATGTTGTTGATTTAATTTACTAGAAACTATATTAATATTATGAAATGTCTTTGATTTTTCTTGAAGGAAAAAAAAAATTGGGTTATTTAGGTTTTGGTATAACCCAACTTATTTTGTGTTGGGAGTGGGTTCAAAGCATTTGGTTCCCAAAATCAAAGTTGAAAAGGAACTCCAACTTGACATCTATGAAAAAAACCTAAAAAGAAAAGATAACTGCGGATTGGTTTGGATGATTTATAAGAAAATGAATGTGTTTGGTTAAAGAAAAACTCCGACAAAAACTAAGGAGAGGTAAAACTGGAACATCAAAACTATAAAGAACTATAAACTGTATTCCGTTTGGTTTATATGATTTAAAACTGCAGAAATCTAATTTCCTTTGTCTGTGGTGCCTGTAAAGTTTATCAAAGATTTACACAATTCTTTCATAAGTTTTAAGATTCTACTTAGACAAAATATAACTACAGATACAATTTTCTGTAGTTTCCTACAGTTTAAGTTTCAATGGTTTTCCTACTTCTATCCAAACATAACCACACTTTCAAAATCATTCAATTTTTATAGATTTACTTAAACGAAGGATATCAAACACATCGGAAAAGAATCCTTCATACCCATTTGCTTTCCTCCCAAAATTTCCCTTTGAATTTTCCTTTTTTTTAATTAAAAAACAATGGGCAATTATAATATCAAGCTTTCATCTTCTGTACCTTTCTTTTTTCCATTAAAAAAAAAAGTCTAAACATAGGAGGCCTAATTTGATTATCATTTTGAGAAATCTTACCCATTGCAAATTACTATTTGCGCCAGTAGGCCTGAATATGGATGCCTTGGGGTGTAGCTGAAAGAGAAATGACTTCATATCTCCGTAGAAATCACTGCGCCTCTCCCATGGATGAGAAGCATAGCCTCCATATATGCAACCTTCCTTATCATTGATTATTATCAAAGTGGGGCCTTCATCATTTCTGCAGTCCAAAAAAAAGATACCATCAATGATATAATCTTAGATCTCGCTACGTGAGATCAGTTATATAAATCTATCTTTTCTATTTTATTCAATTTAATGCAATTTTTTTTTAGAGTAAAAGTAATTTTAAATAATTTTTTATCGTTTCATTTTAAGTTTTTCTAGATCTAATTCTTTTCTTTCCTCCAACCATTACTAACTCATATTTCTTCAGTGGTGCTTCGTTATATATGCGTTTTAAGTACACAAATCATCTTGGATGCTCTTCCATTATTATATTTTCTACAAACTTAACTCTAAACGTTTATGAATATCATAATTATCTTTTAGTATGACTCCAATTTTATATCAATTTTTATCACCATATTCTAAGTTGTTCTTGATTTGCTCCTTTTCTTTTTGTCAATCACAATTATCTCAACTTTTCTCACAGGTGCTTTATTAAGCTTATGTTTTTAAGTGTTCAAACCACTTTAGACACTTTTCTCTTATTTTATTTTCTATAAATGTAACTTTTAAATATTAATAAATATCAACACTCCTTATCTTATCGATTAGCATGACTCCATACGCCCATCGGGAATCATAGAAGAAAAGAGGAACAAGACCACTTACAACATGCTGCCCAAGAATGTGTTGAAACTTAGGCCATTATAATAACTATGGTACAAAAGTTCCCATGCTTCTAGCTCTTGCTGAGAAAGGGACCCGCCTATAAACCAAGCATATTCCTCCCTTAATATTATGTTGGTGGCATAACTCTCTGGAAAGAGTAGATGAGGAACCTGTGAACCAAATCTCCCTACACAAATGAAATACATATAAAGAGGAAGAAAGCATGAGAAACAATGGCATTAATCAAATATCAATACAGCTATCAACAGAAAAATCAGAAATCATTGAACAAATAAAGAAAATTTCAGACTGTCACTAAAGAATAAAATATTAACCCTTTGAAAACTAGGTTAAAAGTGATCAAACAGTTAAACTAATCGTTATATGAAAGGACTGCGGAAGCACTTGACACATGAAATGGTAGCATCAGTTAATGATTTCAGCAACCTTTAGGATAATCAAATTTTAGTGCAAGGAAATAATTCTCAAAATCATAGGTGTACAATTTGATATTCAATCTCCCATTTCATAGAAGAATCATAAACAGTTTTAACATCACAAAAAGAGAAAAAACTCAAGGATGAACAACTGTGATTGATTTTTAGCAAGCCAAATCCACTAGAGATGGGAGTATTGATAGAAACTATAGATGAAATTATCGGTATTTGTATCTGTTGCGACTATAACAATATCTAATATATTGAATAATATGTATTGATAATGAATATATTAGAAGAAAAATTTTGGAAAATTATAGGTTGATAGGAAAATATTGGTCAAGATATTACAAACAAGGTAGCGTATTGCAACATTGTCATAGTATTGGGCGATATTGGTATCAAGGGCTCGATATTGATATATATTGGTAGATATTTTTACCCATGATTGAAACTAAATAACATAAAACAGAAAGAAGAATAAATGGCTAAGAACCTGGATCAGGCTGCATCAATAAGCCTCCAAGGTACTTCCTAACTGACAGAACAAGGGCACACCAATTATTGAAATCCTGTAAGGACATGCTTTTCTCTTCACTTCCTAAACCACACTTTGAATATGTTGCTGCATTTAGCAATGCATCGATGAAGTACTTATTTGAACCAGATCCAGGAGTGTGATCATTTTGAGAAAACAAGCTTTCAAGAATACCCACTAAAACAGCTTCCAAATCAGACCTGTTAGTTGAATCTGAACGTCACACAGATCAATGCATCATAAAAAGGAAACCAAGTAACCATGGGTGCCACACAAGTAACTATGAATGAAAATATTGACATCCGTATCAGTCGTGATTATATCGGTATTGGACATATCAAATAATATATATCGATATTGGACATATCGGAAGAAAAATGTTTCTATAAATCATAAGTGAACAAAGTGCATCTCGCAATATATCACCGATATTGCAATATATTGTAATATTATTATGGTATTGGAAAATATTGGTATTGAAAGGCACCGAATACTTGCATCTACACTTAGATGCCAATCAATCTGATGCATTAGATCCAAAAGCAAAGAGACTATGAATAATCGATCTCAAATCAACTTTCATAAGGTAGTAAGCATAAGTGAAACTACCTTCCCAAGGTGCCATCACCATTTACATCTACCAACTGATAAATGAATTCTTCCATATCGTCTTTTGTCCCTTTCTCATAAGTTGCCTGTAACATGAATGAAAGTACATAAGTATTAGTTCCACAAGTACAATGACATAGTTCTGCCAACATTTTAAGGCCATAATTCCTCACTATTTTAGAAGAATTACAGCAAACTTTGTACAAAGGAAAAAAAGATCTATCAAGGGTTTATTTGGATTTAAAAAAAATTGAAGCAAAGAAAAAGAAAAATGAAGAAAAATATTTTTCTTTGTGTTTGTATTGCCTTAAAAATCACAAAAAATAAAATATGATGAAAATATGTGTTAGAATATTTATATTTGAGGAAAATGACCTTTTCTTTCATTTTATTTTACTTTTAATTTTTCTTCATTAATTTCCTTTCTTCAAAATCTTGTAAGTATTGGAAGATGAAAAGCATTGAAAAAATGTAAGAGATTAGTTGTATTATGATAACATTTTCATGAAAACTTTACCTGTGCCTGAGGACTTCCAATATCCATACAGACTTTGACTTTTGCAAGACTTTTTTTTGTAATTCATAAATTTTTTATACCAAATCACCTTCTTGTTGGAAATCTCTCTCATGAAGAAATTCCGGTCAACAAGATGTTGATTGGATTTTTCTCTATTTAATGTTGAGGATGGTTTTCAACATGCGTTGATAGTTGGTCACTAAATATTGAGCTTAATTAGGCAATTGCATTTAGATTAAAGGGGATATCAATACTTATAATGGCACATTAAAATGTTATTTTGTTAAATATTTATGCCTCTTGGGAACCGTGCACCTACCACGAGGATGAACGTCTTTGGCTCGTGGTGAGACTTTGTTGTATATCCTTATATATATATATGTGTGTATGTGTGTAAGGATGATAGATAGACATATAGATATATATTGAGGAACAGAGTGTGTGCGAGGTAGGAAGAAGAAAAACAAAGGAGAGGAAGAAGGCCCGACTGAGTGTGTGTGCTTTTCCGTCTTACTGTTTTTGTAATCTTCATCACAAACATAGTGCAATCTTTCAGACTCAACGTCCCGTGGTTTTTCCCTTGATTCATAAGGGTTTTCCACGTAAATATCGTTTGTCATTATTCTTTCCTTCCTTCTCTTCGATCCTTTTTGTGCTTGTGTCGGTAGGCCGCCCCATTTCCGGCCAACAAGTGGTATCAGAGACAGGTTAAGAACTTTGTTCTGATGGCGTCGACATCATCAAAGAACTTGCCATTTAGCGTTGAGCAGTTTAACGGGCAAGGTAACTTCATTCTCTGGCAAGAAAGGGTGAAGAACATTATCACGAGAGAAGGAGCGATAAAGGCGAAGAAAGATGGATGAAAAGCTGAAAGAATGACCAGATGATGAGTGGCAAGACAAAGAGATCTTGCAAATTGCATCATTAAGCTCTGTCTGGTCACACACTCTCCGGGAGGTGCTTGGCTTGGCCCGTGGAGGTGCAGGAGAAGTTGGAGAGTCGATATAAGTCGAAGTCCTTGACAACTAGGCTCCATATAAAGAAGCAATTCTATGGCTTACGGTTGTCGGAAGGAGGAAGCTTGACAAGCATCTGGATGAGTTCAGGGATATTAACGTCATGTCCGCCCTTGAAGAAGATATCAAGGAGGAGGACAAGGCGTTGGTCCTCTGGGGCCTCTGCTGCCTCTTATGATCATATAGTCACAACCTTGCATTTGGCAGGACACTTTGGAGTTGGATGCGATTATTGCTTCCTTACTCATGAATGAGTCAAGGAGGTCACGAGGGCCTCGGCGTCTGAGATACTTGTGATGAATATAGGGGAAGGAGCGGAGAGCCGTAGTCGAAACAAGCGCGAAAGCCCGCAACAAGTCAAGATCGAGGTATCAAAACCTTGAATGTCACCACTGTGGTAAGAAATGCCATATTAAAAAGCATTGCTTCAAATGGAAGCGGAAAAATGCGGAAAAGGAGAAAGGTGACAGTGGACTAGAAGAGGAAAGGTCCTCCGTCTGCTTTAGTGTGATGGCGGTCTCTGGCGACAAGTGAAGGAGGCGTGGCAAGTCGACGGACGAGTCGGTTGGGTGATCGACTCGGGTGCCACCTTGCACGTCCATCATCCGGCCTTTTACATCTTATACTTCATGAGATTTTGGAGTAATAAGAATGGGGAATGAAGGAACATCTCCGTTATAGGCGGAGGAGATGTTGCCACAGTCACAAATAGCGGGACAAAGCGTATTGAAGGACGTACGTCATGTTTCACGACATCCCAATTGAATGTCATCTCAATAGGACCTTTGGATGATGAAGGTTATTGCAACACCTTCTGTGATGGCGAGTGGAAGCTGACAAGGGGATCTCTTGTTGTAGCAAGAGGAATGAAGGCCTCGGCTGTGTCGGATAAAGCTTTGTGGAGTGGCGGGGAGACGTAAATGCCACGATAAGCTCCGAGACGATGGACTTGTGGCATAGAAGGCTAAGTCACATGAGTAATGAAGAGCTATCACCTTGCATGAAAGGCTTAATCAACTGAGCAAAGGAGGAAGGACAAAAGGCGTGTCCTCCTCACCGGCTGTGGGAAAGCAAAAAAGATTTCATTCCATGGGAGTCGTCGGTCCAAAGGCGGAGCTCTGAAACTAGTTCACACGATGTGTGTGGGCCGTTCGAGAAAAGTCTTTTGATGGAGCCCAATATTTTGTTTCTTTCATTGATATTTCTTTCAAGAAGGTGTGGGTCTACCCATTTGAGAGGAGCTTTGGGCGCGACGTGGGACTGCCGGGGCGGGACACTGCTTTGCTTTTAGGCGGGACAAGGGAGCTGCTGGGCGCGACGAGGGGCAGGCACGGGCGAGGCAATTGCACCGTTCGGTCGCATTCCGGTTATGCTACCTCGGAGGGGTTTAGCGGCATTCGCAGGGGCGTAATGCGGAGGGAGTGGATTGTTGCGGAGGGGTTTAGCGTCATGCTCTTGTGGAGCGTCAGACGGGGAAGAAGCTGAAGATCGTCCGAAGTGACAATGGCGGTGAATATTTGGGACCTTTTGATGCCTAGGTTTATTTTGCATGGTATTAGGCATCGAAAAAACACCAAGACACCTCGACTAAGCGGGGTAGGAGAACAAATAATCGTACGCTCTTGGAGAGTACGTTGTATGCTTTCCGGCTTAAGCTTCGTGCGTCGTTCAGGCGAAGCACTCCCGGACGGCGGCCTACATCATCAGCAAAGTCGCCAATGAGCCTCCGATGGGTGAAGTGGAAGAAAGGATATAGGCAGGCGGAGCCGTCCTGATCGTTGTGAGTATTCGGATGCAAAGCATTCGTACATATCCCAAGAGATGAAAGGACAAAGTTGGAGCGAAAGACGACTCGGTCGTCTTTACGGGCTATAGGGAAGATGAACTGGGCTCTAGGTTCTATGATCCACTACCGGAAAACTCGTCCAGTCCGAGGCGTAACCTTTGTTGAGAATGAGACAATAGAAGACATTAGCGAAATGTCAAGTGTAATGATATGCAAGCAGACCAAGTGTGGCGGAAGGCTTATTCATCCCGGTATCAACGAAGGAGAGGATCACAGTGGGAGGCAGTTGAAGAAAATGAAAGGGAGGTTCACGGCTCCTGATGTCACCATTGATGGAGTCGTACCTCGGCCGTGAGGAATGTCCTGTTAGGCGATCCTCACGAAAATTTCTGTCCGTCATACATCACCAAATGAATATGTAATACTCATCTTAGGAGGCCCGAGGATTATGAGGAGGCAATGAAGAACGGCAATGATAAAGGGAATGGTGGAAGCCATGAAGGAGGAGATGAGCTCCCCTTCATGAAAATCACACCTATGACTTGGTAAAACTTCCTAAGGGGAAGAAGGCCCTCAAAAACAAATGGGTTTATCGCTTGAAGCGGGGCGAGAGTACCCGAAGCCTAAGTACAAGGACACGGTTGGTTGTGAAGGGCTTGATCGACAAAAAGGGATTGATTTTGATGAGATTTTGCCCCGGTTGTTAAAATGTCCTCCCGTCCCATAGTGCTTGCCTATAAGATTTGGAGGTAGAACAAATGGATGTCCTGGATAGCATTCCTCCACGGTGAGCTAGAGGAGGAGATCTATATGGAGCAACCTAAGGTTCAAAGTCAGGAAAGGAGAAACTTGTCTGCCGCCTAAGGAAAAGTTTGTGCAGGGTTAAAGCAAGCTCCCGGCGGTGGTACAAAAATGAGTCGATCGCTAGTCGAAATGGTGGACAACTCGTGACCATTGCGTATTTGTATGCAAAGTTCTCGGATGATGATTTTGTTGTTCTTCTCCTTTATGTAGACGATATCTTTGATCGTCGGACACAATGGAGATCGGATAAAGAAGGTGAAGGAGCGGCTTGGACAATCTTTTTGCCATGAAGGACCTTGGATCTCGCGAAGCAGTTAAAAGTCGAATTCTCGTGGCCAAGAAAGGCAAGAGTTAGGCTTTGGATGTCCAAGAGAATTATCTTGAGAAGGTGCTCAACGATTTAATATGGAGAAATCAAAGCCAGTGAGTACACCATTGGCAAATCAATATATTTTGAGCACTCGTCGGTGTCCGGCTATGGATGACGAAAGAAACACATGAAAGGCGTTCCCTACTCAGTGTGGGAAGCTTGATGTATGCTCTGGTATGCACCCCGGCCGGATATAGCTCACGCCGTCGGGACGATTAGCGGTTTACATCTAATCCGGGAAAGAACCTTTAGTCCCACTGAAATGGATCATGAGATATATTCGAGAGTACTTCAAGAAATGTGTATGTCTTGGAGGTGACAAACCACGGTTGGTGGGATACTCGGATGCGGATATGGCGGAGATGTTGACACACGCAAATCCACATCGGGTTACTTAGTAAAATTTGCGGGCGGTGCGGTTTCTTGGCAATCAAGCTCTGAAAGTGTGTAGCTCTATCCACAATCGAAGTTGAATACATTGCGATTCTGAGCAGCCTGCAAGGAGATGTTATGGATAAAGGAGTTCGTCGAGTTAGGCATTATACGGAGAAATATGTGGTACTTTGTGTGATCAAAGTGCCATTCATTTATGTAAGAACTCTTCATTCCATTCGGATCCGAGATCAAACATTGATGTTCGATATCATTGGAGTCCGAGAGGTCTTTGGAGGAAGGTCTTGTCATTGGATAAAATTAGCACGGAAGAGAACGTGGCGGACATGATGACGAAGATTCTACCAAAAGGGAAGAATGAAGCATCTTTTCTGGCGGCTAACGAGTTAACTTCCTCGTAATCGAGAGGGAAAGTTTGTTGGAAATCTCTCCCGTGAAGAAATTAGGTCAACAAGATGTTCACCAGATGGGCGGTCAGCGAAATGTTGGCCGGATGGTGATCACATAACGTTGGCCGAGGAAGAAGCGACTAAATATTGGCCAAGCTCATTAAGGTAATTGAGCACTGTCTTGATTAAAGGGGAGTTGGTTGGCACTTTATTTTAGGTAACCTTGGAAACTGAAGACCTTAAAGCTGCTGCAGGCATGTGCGCGAATCTTGCTTTTTGATACATGCCTCTTGGGGCAGTGCACCTACCACAAGGATGAACGTGCTGGCTCGGCGGCTGAGACTTTGTTGTATATCCTTATATATATATGTGTGTGTATGTGTGTAAGGATGATAGATAGACATATAGATATATATTGAGGAACAAATTGTGTGAGAGGTAGGAAGAAGAAAAACAAAGGAGAGGAAGAGGCCCGCGAGTGTGTGTTTTTAATCTTCTTTTTTTGTAATCTTCATCACAAACATAGTGCGATCTTTTCGGACTCAACGTCCATTCCCCTTGATTCATAAGGGTTTTCCACGTAAATATCGTTTGTCATTATTCTTTCCTTCCTTCTCTTCGATCCTTTTTGTGCTTGTGTCCGTAAAATATTCCTATATCACTTCTTAAGCAGGTACATTTCTAATTTTAATTTTTTTTCTCTATTTATGTAGTAGTTTTCATGCTATAGTTGGTCATTTATGAGCTTGAATTGCATTAAGATCATAGATATCAATACTTATAATGGCACATTAAAATGTTATTTTGTTAAATATTTATCAGCTTAACATTAATATTTAATTTGCCATCAGTTTTGTACTAGATTAAAATGTAAACCAGTTAAACAACAACATTTTGCAAAATAGTTTTTTTTCCCAATTAGAAAGTCATGTACTGACAAAACAAACGTTACTGACTTACACATCAATACTTCAAATATTATGATCACATTTTCATGAAAACTTTACCTATGCCAGAGGACTTCCAATACCCATACAGACTTTGACTTTTGAACGACTTTTTGTGTAATTCGTAAAAATTTTATACAAAATCACCTTCTTAAACAAGGTAAAATTTCTAATTTTAATTTTTTTTTCTATTTATGTAGTAGTTTTCATGCAATATTTGGTCATTTATGAGCGTGAATTGCATTAAGATCATAGATATCAATACTTATAATGGCACAATAAAATGTTATTTTGTTAAATATTTATCAGCTTAACATTAATATTTAATTTGCCATCAGTTTTGTACTAGATTAAAATGTAAACCAGTCAAACAACAACATTTTGCAAAATAGTTTTTTTTCCCAATTAGAAAGTCATGTACTGACAAAACAAACGTTACTAACTTACACATCAATACTTCAAATATTAAAAATGAGTAAAGAATGCTACAAAAGGTACCCAACGATTTGAAAGGTAAATTTTACTCCAGCTATACCATACTGTGTAGTTTTGTCTAATCTTCTACATAAAATGAGGGGTATAAATACTAAAACTTCAAAATTCATTAACTCCGCTTCCCTCTCTCCCCCCACGCTCTCTCTTGTCCTCAGAAATGGTCGGGCTCAAACCTGCCTGTTCAAGGCAAACTATTGTGTTGTTCGCCCCTCGCACCATTGTCATCATGCCACCATTTCCCTCCTTTTCCTAGCAATGTTTCTCTCTATTCACTGTCTCTTCAACATACATTCATCACTTTTTACAACCTACCACCCACTTGAGGTCAACCTTCCCTCCAATGCATATCTCTGCCAATGTTGCTCTGTGTTATAAAGTTCAGACGTCTACCAAAAGCAAGCCCAACAATTTAATTCGATTCTTATGCACACTCCAATTAGATATTCAAATGTCAACCTCTCATTTAACTTCACAACTTGATATATGTACGTAAAATTGCCAATAATAATTTTTACTCGAACATCTTTACCCTAGGCCATGAACCTCCTTTTTATTTTTTTCAAGCAACTCTTCGATTTTTGACCCCCATAGCCTATGAAAAACATTTACATAGCTCTATGTTTACGGCCTAAAATTAGTCAGGAGCTTGAGTGAATACTAGAAAATCTCCTTATTAAAATAATAAGAGCAGAGGGTCAGCCCAAAAAACTTTTTATTCGTTAGAACTCTTAATCTTCCTAACACAAGGACATTGCTTAACTTGCTTTGCTTTCTGTGCTTAGCTAGTTAGGCTTATGCTAGTGGGTGAAGGATGCAATACCATTTTTCTCTTCATTTATTTTACAAAATTGTGCAACTTATTGCAATAAGGTGTTTTTACATAAAAATTGGATATTACAAGGTTTTATTTATTATTAATATGCATATTGTTTATTGTCCTTTCGCAATTATTTGCAAATCGAAATTGTTTTCCCTTCATTTTTTCCTTCATTTAAATTTGTAAATTGTGCAACTTGTGAGAAAAGAGGGTGGATTTTTTCCGGGATATTGCAAATATGAGGTTTGGCTTTACATTAATATGCATTTGTCAGTAGAATCTTTTTGTTCTTATAATTTATGAATCACATAAATATATATTGCAGAGTTTAGGTTTTACAAGATATCTAAAGCAATAGGATGGAATGTTTTACAACACCACAAGTTTTTTTATATTATTATAACAATGGCAAAAGTATGCTTTCCGTTTATAATTATTCATAACAATAGTAACATCCATGACAATTAACTTGAATGCAAATGAGTTGGTTATGACAAATTGGACATATCATCCCTTCTACCAAAAGGGAAAAAGAAATATTTCTTTAGCGATTCCTATAAAGATTGGTCTTTTGTGAGAATGGTATAGTACATTCCATTGTGAATGAATAAATACCTTGTTTTTATGGTTTACTCGAGGAAAAGAATTGATACTCAGCTGAATGGTGGACAAGGGTAAGCGCGTGTTGCTCAATGGAAACTTTAAGGACAGATGCTGGAGGGCAGCTGCTTAGAGCGCTCACTCCACGCAGTTCCTTCTTCTTTTTTTCTTCTTTTTTTGTCTATATTTGTTTATAATTAGATTACATGTCAACTACGCAAATCCTCTTGAGTGCCACGTATCAACCCATCACTAGACACTTCAACTTTATTTGTTTACATGAATAGATACAGTCATAGATAAAGATTGAAGTACAGATATAATGGTTAAAGCACTAGTTTTAAATGGTAACTCATGAGCACTCAGCTAGAATAAGTTTTTCCTTAAACGACTAGGGAAGAAATGCCCCAAAGTTTCAGATGCTTCATCTTTTCAAATTTGTCCATCAGTAAATTCAATAATATAGAAATTTATTTAATGAAAACAATTACCTTAGCGACGACAAGATCTTCAAACGTAATCTTTTGATCATTGCGTTTCTGGGTAACCAAATCGAACATTCTCTCTCCCAAAGAAACAGGAATTCTAAAATACGTCTGATTAACAGAGAGACGGATAACGTAAGAATACACCGAGAACTTAATTCGGGAGAAGAGAAATGAGTAGGAAAACAATTACAGAAAGGGGGAAAACTGACCGTGAAAACTGAGCGAGAGATGAATTGTCCATTGCTCTTTGACTGTGCAGCAAGCGAGGAGAACAACGATCTAAGTTCTTCCAATTCTTGTTGTGTGAAAGCCCTAGGTTTATTATCCAGTAAACGAAAAAATTCATTGCCCATCCAAAAAAAAAAAAACCCAAACACACACACACCTCCCAGAACTCCGAGATCCATATAATCGAGGAGAATGTCCACGAACCATAAAAAAGAAAAGAAAAACAAATGATTTCTGCGGCTTTTCTTACGCAGAAAACGATGAGAAGATAAAGAAAAAGGAGCAAGACCTCATGGCGGAAGCGACGTGGGTATCCAACGTTGAAGATGACTGCGAATTGCCCATCGTTCCTCCGCCGATTGCTCCACCGTGGACGGCGTATCTGTGTGTGAAAGAGAGAGATTGAGCGACAGACCCAATTCTTTTTCAGCGCCAATCATCCACCGCAACCGCCGCGTGGCACCACGTTTACATGCCTTCGAGAAATACATTACATTATACAAATTAATTAATTATAAATTTATTTCAGGGAAGCTATTATTTCCTAAACAAAATACTTACTAAATTTTTATTTATTTATAATTTTTGATGGGTCTTGAAAATCAAGGTCCAAGATTATAATTATATCTTAAAAATCTATTAAAAAAGTTTTTTTGCATAGTCATTATACTTCAATGATTAAGTTTATTAAATATCCATATCTAAAACTGATAAGTCAAGAATGGCACTGATAATCGAAGAATATTTGACTGCTAATTTGAGAATGAACAGCCAAAAATGGCCAGGGATCTTAATTAATGACCTGATAAATAATTATCTATCGATGAATATAATAACTATAAAAAATATCTATTAAATATAAACGCTAAGATATCTTATTGCGGTATGATGTGTCACCATCGCGTGATTTATTCTATTAGTGACAGACAAAAAATGTCTAATAACACGATTTGTAGTTGTATCACTGCCATCACATTCGCATAAATATAAAAAGCTTATTTATAAAAAAGGATCCTGAATTTTCATCCTAAAATTTCCCTCGATAAGAAAGGGATTAAAAGAGAAAAGTGAAGGAAGAAAAAGACGGGGCTTCTCCACATTGTAATTCCAAGTGAAAGCAAAGCCCGCCGAGTTAGTTACTCTTTCGCATAATAGTGAAACTTTGGATATCAGTCGATTCGCAGTGGTTTTTACCCATGCTTGTTCAACGATTTTCCACGTAAATTGTGTGTTTCGCTGTGTTCTCGTCTTCCTATCTCACCGTTCATTTCCGTTCGGCTTTGTGTTGCCGATTTGCCCACGTCCGCAAACGTGCAATCCCATTCACATTTCGACATGTGGACGGAATGGAAGAACCTTTGGGATTTAAAACAATTTTAATAAAATTTTTATATTTAACAATATACCATATAAACTATTAAAAAAAAAAAGCTATTTTTGTATAGTCATTATACTTCACAACAATATATAAAATATCCATATCTAAATATTATAATACGATATCTATTATTACTTTAAAATATAATTACTTGACTGCTAATTCGAAAGTCTAAAAAAATATATATAAACTAAATACCCAACAAATAATTATCTAATGAGGAATCCAATAACTATAAAAAATAACATTAAATATAAAAATTAAGATAGAATAATTAATAATATTATGTGTTGTAATGATTTATTCTATCAAAAGAGATTTTATAAAAAAAATTTCTAATAACCTACATTTGTAGTCGTATTAGCCATCCATTACCCCCATTATTTATACAATACTTTTAGTTTTCGTAAAAAAAAAAATATATATATATATATATATATATTATTAAAATTAATAAAATAGTTTTAGTATCGGATAGTATAAGTTATACTAAAGTATCCAGGCTTATATTATTCAGATAAAATAATAACTTTATATATATATATTTATTTTATTCATAGAATATAGAATTAAATATTATGCTACATAAATATATAATATAGAGCATCAAGGATTTATATATTGATAATTTTAATACGTTATTCTTTACCCATTTTATCAAAATTAGCTATTAAAAATAAAAATATAAATAAAAATTAAGAAAATGTTAATAAAATCAAATATTAGTATATTTAACAATATCAAATAAAAAATTAGGCAGATATCTTTATAGAGTCTAAAGTATCACTTATTTTTTTCAAATTTTAGATTAAATACGTCCTTTAAATTTATTACTTAAAATTTATTATAATACTTATAAAAAAATTATTTATATACTCTTTATTTTAAATAATTATTAAAATATTTTTTTACTGTCAAATAATTAATAATTATTTTTAAATAACACATTAAAACACAAAAAATGTGTTTACTTTCTATTTTCTTACGCTACGTCACCACGAAGAAGACGCTATCCTGAGTAGGGGCTGCTCCCCTGCACTATGAACAATGTTTCTTGAAAAACCCTAACAAGGCCGATGCTCTGTTTTTTGCCCTCTCAACGCCGAGTTTGATTTTTGCTCAAATTTGAATTATTCATCAATATTTGACGTAAATAATTTATCAAAATTATCGTGCATGATCTTTATACATATCTATCAAAACTAAATTTACATATTAAATATTACAAAATAACTTTTTAATAAGTCTTGAATCCAAATTTTAAACGAATTCGAGTCGAAATGGTCAAGTCAATTTGTCTGTTTATTTTTTGAGTTTAAAATCCTGTAGGTGATTTGAATAAGAAGTCGGTGACGGTGAAATTTTATCATGTTTTGTAAATCTTTCAACGTTGAATGAGTAAATAACCTCTTTTACTTTAAAACCGTAGTGTTTTCAATACAATCTCTTTTAACTTAAGTATAAATAACAATGAGGCCATGCACATGGCCTAAGATAGTGCAAATAACGATCATTGAGAAGATAAGGAAAAATGTACGAATTAACTAAACAACTAACCAATCATTAAGATTTTATTTGATCTGTGCTGGACTCACCAGTGTACTAATATTATTTTTAAGGCTATAAAGTACTTATTTTATTATCACTAAACAAAACCCACGAATTACCGATTTTATTTGAATCATCCTGGCTGATTATGATAGGATTCAACCGAGAGGATAAAATAACTTAAATACCATCAATGCATTAACTATAATAAAGCATAAATTTACCTAAATTATAAGGTATAATATAATTGGAAAATTCTTTACCAATTACGTCACCTGAAGCATACATCACTTTGGCAGGAGTTTCTGCCAACTGTTCAAGGAGCCCGACATCGGTGCTTATTGTCATGTATTCATCTATCAACTTCTACATTTTTGGGTAACCAAAATTGTATTTCGTCGCCATAATATTAAATTTAGCATGTTAATGAGTAATAATGGTAATGTTACTGTCATAAACCTATTTATTTATCATATAAATAATTGACCCGAACATGGATTGTTGTCTCAGCCAAAGGTGAGTTCCGACCAAATTCAATGATTGACGAGGCTTTTTCGTGACTCAATTTCTACTACTTTGAGGAATTAAGACTGAGATTCACCAATGTAATATTAAACTATGCATTTCATAGTATAAGAATAATAATCTTGAAGGGATAAAAGTATCAATTAAAGGTATAAACAATTGGCTCGAAAATGATTCAGAACCAGAAATTCATTCTATCATCACCTACATTGCACTGTTACTGTTCACGCGATTTTCAGGGTATGCAGGGTCTCGAATGGAAGCTCACTTCCTTTATTACTTACAAATTAACTTGATACAAGATTCAAACAGAAATCTAATGTTTGAAGAATGTTTTAAACTTCAGTTTGTTTGGAATCCAAACATGGTCCAGGAAGTTGAAAATAGTGCTCAAACAGTGGAAGACATATATTTAAGCAAATCGTATGAGGTGGAAAATATACTAAAAGTTGCTAGGATTATGAAGGAAAGAGAGAAATCACTTGCCTTCTCCTGGTTCTCCTCGGCAACGACCACAATAGTAAAATAGCAGAACTTTCGGCCCTCTCTCTGTTCTCACAGTTACCAGCCAAGAAAATGATGGGTAAAGAAGCAGCCCAGGAGATGTATCCCCATTCTCCATTAACACTCCTTGTCAATTTAAATGCCAAACTAAGGTTGTGATGAGAATTTTCCTTTGGTTCATGCATGAGCATGACTGAAAGTCTTGGAAGAAGGCAGCTGTGCGTGTGTTTGGTGAAAGGGGCGTGCATGTACATAATTTCATAATTAATAGATTGTGCATGATGGGAAAAACAGGGGCATGAATGTATTAACACTCATGACTTATAATTAATAGATTGATTAAAATATTTACCAATGTAATTTAATTAGTTTTTATCTTTATTAATTGTACGTACATAAACATGTAAAAATATCATAGTAAATTCTATTTATTATTATAAGATACATGGAATAATTATAGACCGTTAATGAAAAATTACAAAAATATCCTTTTGATACCCTTGTGAATCAGACACCTTTGGTCTCAATCTGATATTAGTTAAAACTCACCTGCATTAATTAGCTCATTAATCACTCTCATTAATGACTACCTTAGATCGAGAGTCCAATGAACCCAAATCAAAAGACTAGGGTGTTACATGCTCATTGTGGATCTTGAGATGGCGATGTAATTGTTTTTTTTATTTTGCATTCTTTGGATGCTGTGGACCTTGAAGGAAGAAATAATCAATGTTTTGGTCACATCATCTGTATTCGGTTCTACCTCCCGCATCAGCAGGTATTTCTATATACCCCATGGATATGCCTCTTTCATGTCTGTGTTGTGTTGTGCCATCAGCTTGTGTATAAGCTTATAGTCTGCCAGAACATCTACTTGCTGTCAGGCATCTATTTGTTCTTTCCCCCTTGGACCCCTTCAGCTCCCATTTCTTTCTTTCTCCCTATAGCGGAGGTAATCGTGTCATTCTGCTGACAGTTTGCAAAAGCACTGGGTATAAGTCTAAGCAAAAGCATTTGATGGGGAAAGCACATAGAGTTGGATGGATCAGTCTGGTCAGACGGCATGTAGAACCATGCAATGAATTAAATGAATTATCATTTTATGTGAAGAAATTGATTGTTATGATTTATTTCATAATAGAGACCCCCTATTTCTGTAGTCATTAATTTTTCAACCTTTAATTGATTGGTTGCTGGTGGATTGTTCATTTAAGTTGGTGGATGTAGATGATGGACGATATTGATGGATTAGATGATGGCAGATGGCTGAAGAATTTTTCTTTCCTGTCGGAAATTCTGTATTGTGGACCTTAGAAAGCTGTTATGCTCCTGCAGAAATTTTACATTAGCATTATAACACAGATTCTGGCATTTGAATTTTTTTCCTTCACTCTTCTTGCTTTGAAGAACAGTTTCGTCGGAGGCTTCTCACATAAGCCAGATGAGGATGGAAGCAGGAGATTCTGATTGGATTTGGAGCATATGTCTAATATAATACTGTAATCTTATGATGAACTTGGCCTTGCTAAATTATCCTAATGAAGCTTTCTATTTTTGCATTTTTTTCTCCTCCGTCGTGTTGTCTTGCCTTGTCTTGATATTATTACATGTTGAAAACAGACGAGGATTTGAACCCACTCTTCAAAAACCGAATGCACCTAGAGTTGTAAAACCACAACCACAATAAGATAATTAAAAAAAAACTTATAGAAATATAAATGTTATATAATCTTGTTAATAGAAGAACATTCAAGCATCAACTAATTTGTAAGTGAACTCTCTGAGATTTTCAAGTTAAGAAAAGACAAATTTGCTGGAAAGTCAACTTATAGTATAGTAGCTAAAGATGCTCTAAACCCTCTAGCCGACTTCCCTTTATACATGATCCCTTCTAAAGGTTTCACTCTCCGTATTAGCTCTTTAAGTTACAAATTCAAACTCCTTAACTTTTGGAACCTTCCTTCATCAATGTAAGATTCCAGTAGAAAGCAATGCCTCAATTTTACCTACAAGCTACACATCAAAACTGTATAGGATTGCAAGTCAAGTAATGTATTTAACATGTTAGAATGAGAGATATTCGAAAGCTTAAATGAATGCATGATCAAATGAAAATATGAAAATCTCTCCTATGATTGATAACTCTTCCAAAGGTAGTGCTCTCCATGAATCTTGAAGATTCAGGCCAACCATGTGGTCTTTCTAGATTAGAGGATTTGAAACATTTTTCTGCCTAGTTTAACTCAAAAGTTGAGTCCCTCTAGATGTAGAAATATATTGTTCAATGCAGTGACTTTCTAGTCAAAACAATAACTTTTTAGTCAAAGAAGTTTAGCATAGTGAGAAATGGGATGATAATTTTTTTTGTTATTAGGAAATATCTTGCCCAAATTGTGCCAATTGGTCCTGGGCATACCTAGACAACTTCTGGAAGATTTTGGCATGAGATGAATTTTTGTTGATATCTCGTTGATTCGTGCTTAATGTTTCAACATAATTTTGCTCAACCAAAAAGGCTCATGAACCTCGCATATACTAAGATAATTACCAAGGACACTAAAGACCAAAAAAATAGAGACTCAAGATACAACACATTGTCACGAAATTTGACAATAATAAAATAGACCTAAAAACATGTGAAGACATTTGCCTTATTCTGTCATAATCCGACTGCAATGATAATATTTGCCTGATTTACGGTGTAGAATGTAGAAGCAATTGAGCAATGTTCTTCTTCTTCCTTATAAAGAGACAGAGGCAATTGCTAAACGCTCTTATTGTCCTTCAATGTTAAAGTTGCCACACAGTATGCAAGTTTTGTGGGAGCCCCTCCATCCCTTCCCCCACAAAGAGAACTAGAAGACTTGTGACTTATGTTTCATTATTTTTAAGTTTATCTTTTGTCTGTAATTTAGGAAAAGAGATGTAAGTGTTCACCCATTATCTTTAGTGTGACGTGGTCAGACATAACTCATTTTGGTACTTTGAGCAGTTTTAGCTTTTTATCACATATGCTAAATTTTTCATTTTGACAGTTACAATGATGTTTTTATCTTGTATAGCTGTCATGATTCACCCACCAAAGTTAGAAATCTGGCTTTATCTTGACTGCCTCAATGGTGATATCAGAATACGACTGACTTTTTTGCAGTATCTGATTGTCATGACTTGTTAATTATGTGAGAATACCCATTTTTGCAGTCCCTCGGAACTTCAGGTTATTACAGGAACTTGAAGGTGGAGAGAAAGGGATTGGTGATGCACAGTCAGCTATGGTTTGGATGATGGTGATGACATCTACATGGGTTCCTGGACAGGCACCATCATAGGCCCTCATAATGTAAGTTTTGCCATTTTTTTTATAGCATGAATACATTCAGCCATTGTTGGCATTCCTCTTTTCACTTAGGGTGTGCTTGGTTTTAAGGAATTATGAAGGAAAGGAAAAAAAAAGTATAAGAAAACTACTCTTTCGTATTTTGGATTACCTGGAATGTTTTAAGGGAAAAAGGTAGGATGAAAAATATGTATTAAAATAGGTGAATTTCAGGAAAAATGATATTCTTTTTAAAAACTGGTGGGAAGCAACAGAAAAATAAAGGAAAATAAAATCAGATACCTTCTCTTGGATACCCTCCCTACCTCTTATAGCTACAACTAACTTCTCTTCCGGTAGTTGTAGCATGTTATCATCTTTTCTTTTCTATGTGATTTTATATTAATAACCAAACAAAAGATAAAAAAAAAAAAAATACTTTATTTTCATTCTTTTTCTTGTAATTCCTTAGTCCATAATGGAAAAGAAAATGGTAAATCATCGTGGCTATGATGTTATGAATAACTAGCTGGAAGAAATTGTTATTCCTATTCCTTAAGGGTGTGTTTAGTTTTAAAAAATATGTAAGAAAGGGAAAAAAAAAAAAGAGGAAAGTACTTTTATGTGTCTGGATGTTCAAAAAACTACAAAGAAAATAAATTGTATGAAGAAGTTCAAGTAAATTTGTTTATTTTTGTATAATTTACTTTCCACTTGAAAGTATTTTTCCTAACTATTTTTATTTCTTTGAAATCTTCTTAGATCCAAACAGACCATAAATCTTTGATATTTGGTGATGTATGGGAATTCTGAAAGGCACAGACAACTCTTACCCTTAAGCTGCAGCATAATTTCATATGTTTTTGCCTACATAAGAAGTGGTGTGTCCATTTAAGAATTTTTCAGAAGATGGTGTAATATCGAATTGCTTCTGTGTTGTCTTTGTGTTTACTTAATGGGCAATTTCATTTCCTTTGTGAATGGCCATCTCATTTCCTCTTCTTGTGCATGTTATCCTTTTTAGCATCAGTCAGCTATCTCGGTATCAGTAATATTATCTCAGTCTTCTTTTTCCATATCCTTTTGCAGGCCATATGTGCTTTTTGGCCTTTTCCATTCATAAGTTTTTAACTCTCTTTGGAGCAACAATAACAATTAAGCCTTAAATTTAGGTGCCGTTGATTATATGAATCCACTTCTATCATACCAATTGATACTGTCCTCCAAGAATATTAGTAATTTCAAATTATTTTCGATTTTCTTATTCCAACTTTTTTTAAGCTTGCATTTTCCTCTCTTTCCTCAAACTGTAAGAAATTCTCGTGTTGTTCTCACAAATGTACATTGGGCCTACATTTTTAACCGTTGAACCACTTTAAAACCTTAATTTATTATTTGTACGTGCAACTTATAAATATTTACGGATTATATCGTTCTTTATATTATCTTTTAGCATGATTACATTCATCCATCTCATTATTTTCATATTTGTAACATTTATTTTTTTTGTACATGTTATGTTTGATTGTCCAATATTTTAATTCGTAAAATATAGTAAATCTAATTGCATTCTCATCTCTTGGACCCACTTCTCTACATCTAAAAGGTTGAGTTGGTCTTGCACTCACACTCAAATGTTTACCATCATAGGAGATTTGTCACGATTCAGGAACACAATATACGTATGTTAAAATTAAAATCAATAATAATATTTTTATCAACCATAAAAATCAAATCCGAATGTGACAATCATACACATACAGGACCTGATATAATAAAACCAGCACAAAATCTCATCGGATATAAATCCGGACAAACATAATATACGACATGTTATCCACAATCGCAAGAGAGGTATCTAAATATAACAACTCATCAGCGTTTCCCATACAAGGATCAGGGTTATCATCCGGTCATAAATAATAACTATAACACATTCTCGAAATCAGAAACATACCTAACATAACATCTCCACTTATCGATAGAGATATCCGAGCTAGATCACGTCCGAACTTTTGTGAGTATATCCATGCTACTAGTCTGAATGGAAAAAATATGAAAATGTGAGCCTAGAGCTCAGCAAGTATCAACATCATATAAAATGGTACACATAAATCAGAAGTAGGGATATCGCATAGCAATCACGTAAAATAAAACACAATGTTCGTGAAATCCCTGAAAATCGAGGAGAAGTTTCGTATTAAATTATCATCCGTATCAAACAGTCCTTCTAGGACATATTCATAATAAATAACGACCCGGTAAAATATCATAAACGATATCATATCATATGTTCCGAGGTCACACAGGCCGCAACCGTTACCACATCCGTGTGGAACACATACCATTGTCCAGATCTAAATCTCATAATGTAGAAATTCGAGAGAAGACAGCCGGAACTAAAATAAAAATCAAAACATGTTCCAGGTTTATTATATTTATACATACGAGACATTCTTATCACCCAATTGTGGGCAAATCAGTGTATCTCAAAATCATTCTCTACCCAAATACATGCAAAACTATAAATTATGCACGAAATTGGAGAACCAAAGATCAATGATACCAACTTGAGGAAGGGTTACCCTCGTTCAATAACCACGACTATATCGACTGCGATTTAAACCAATAACTCAAGGCTATCCATGTACTCTATCCCCTATAAATTAGAAACTTGTTCACTATATTTTACCACTCGCGGCTTTGAGTGCAATCTCAAGTTTTAATTATATATTAGGACGTTCGAATATATTAGTTCCGTTAATTCCTTATGATAGTTCTCATTTAAATACACAGTAGAGCAGGTCAGCTACTAAATGTCTCAACCTTCCTTTCGGCAGAAGTAGCCTATCATATACATCATTGTCGGGACTAAGCCTCCTCTTCGGGAGAGGTACCAAATGTCTCGTGCCTCGAATTACATAAACGACCTCTCGGGTCTTGGACCGCTATGGTCCTATAGTGACCCCGTCCCCGGCAGCATGCATGATTAGTGCAATACCTGATTCATAGTTACACAATTTACGGATACTCAAATATACATATAAATCATCCGGGTGTCCAAAAACCATCCAAAACATAAATACCCATGTAAAACCACCGCACGACCAGTAAAACATATATGCATGTACATAATTAATAAATTACTGATATATAAAAACATATGTATGTTAATAAAATTTCTAACAGTAGTCAAAATATATCAAAAATTAAATCAGACAAAGAATATGGTTAGAGGATATATGCCTTAACTTTATACTCTGTAGATCTGAAGAAAGGATGTTCCAAAACACTCCAATCGAGCATTTCTCTCTCCTACTTCACGCGCGCCCCGCGCTACCCTCTCTTCTCTCTGCGCACAGCCTCAGCCGCACCGCTGCCGCAACTTGCCGCCTCGAACTGCCGTCACCGACCTTCTCGGCGACCCCAGTCGCCCCCGCTACCCCCCGTCCGGCCGCCGCCCTCTCTCTCGCGCGGCTTCTCTCCTCGCGCAACCCGTTGTCGATCTCTCTCCCCTCGCACCAATGGCGCTGTTGCCGCACGATGCAGCCTCTGCTCACCACCACGCCGCCTCACATGGCCGTTGCCGGCCTCCTCGGCACCACCCAGCCGACACCAGCGCTGTTACGCGGCCGTCACTGCTCCTCGCTGCAACCCACTCCTTGCGCGGCCTCTCTCCTCCCACACTGCGCCATCGCCGCCGCCGCCGCCTACGCCATGCCACCGCTGACCACCGTCGCTGCCGATCTCTTGCGTCACCGCCGCCGCTTCTCCTCCCTCTTCTTCCTCTGCGCAACCCTAATCCCTCCCCACTTTCTCTCCCCGACTCCCTCTCTGCTTTCCCCATTCTTCTTTTCCCTACTTTTTTTCTTTCATTTATTATTATTATTATTATTATTATTATTATATATCTTTTTTTCTTTAAATTCTAAAATTCAGTTGATATCCGGACAACAGCATGGGCCCATTCTGGGCGTCACTCTGAAATTTCGATCATTCCTAAAAATTTCATAATATTTTAATTTATTTTTACCATGTCCAAAATTTCTAAAATGATAATAAATATTAAAATAATTCAAATAGGATCCAGAATATTACAAGATTCTTCCCCATCCCCTTTTTTGGAGGAAAGAGAGATGATTATGAGAGAGAAGTCCATACCCCTTTTTTTTTATTGTTAAGGCGGGAATGACTGAGTAATTGTAGAAGCTGCATCCGTCTTGATATGCTTTCTGTTTGCAGTACCAATTGGAAGTGAAAAGGAAACGAACAAAGTTTAATCTTGAAGATAAAACAGACAGACATGCATATTTGGTAGACTTAGAGGTAAAAATATTAGTATCGGTCATGATTATTAAAGGTAATAACTATCAATTGATACTTCAAAAATTATCTCATATATCATCGATACAAATACATATTGTAATTTTGTTACGATATACCTTTATACATCAGGTGATATTTTACATATTGACAAATATTTTATTCCATAGACGAACCAAATAGCTTCCATTTTATTTCTTCTCATTTTTTGAGTAAGAAACTTGATGTCTTCTTGTTGTTACTGGTGGAATCAAAGAAGTTCGGGCTTCTAGCTAACTGGCAACGTGAATACACCATGGAAGTTATATTGACAGAGTTGAAGAAAGAGATGGCGGCCCCACAAAATTGGAAACTTGTCCGGCAGCCTGAAGGTACCTATTTCTAAATGCTTCAATATCTTATAATATTAATCCAATGGACCATATTGCATATTCTTTAGTGCAATATATATGTAGCTTGGAATCCTGTGTCAACCTCTTGGATTTTAGCATGGATGAGGGAACAGCACGACCTCAAGGAAGAGCTTCCCTTACTTAGGTACCCAAGGATTTTTAAATCTTTGATTTCCTTATTGTGAACAGAATGATGTTTGATTAATGTGATGCCTTTTCAAAAAAAAAATAGTGTCAAAAACTTCGGAAATATTCACATAATTTTATATGCTTAGTTAATTGTCTGTAACTCTGCTCCTTTTCTTTGTGTGTTTTCCAAGAGCTGTTAAAGCTGCTCTAGTGAAAAGGCTTCCTATCCATCCAACTCCAAACCATTAGGATTAAAAGTCAAGTGGATAAGTTTTAGAGATTGAATAGTTACTTAAATCATTTGATATAATCTTTATCATTTATCCATTCAATTTTTAATCCTAACCATTAAGTAGATATAAGTATGTCCTTACTAAAAGAACCATAACAACACTCATATCCCCCCGCCCCCGATCGGATTAGTTCGGTTGCTTCAGAATGGATATTGAAAGCATTATGCTTCTGTTCCTTGTTTTCGAGGAATTTAGATTTGTTTAGCTTAGAATGAGAGTCTTGATGTAGCAGTAGAATTGTCTCTGCGTAACTTGGTGGTTAATAGTAGTTTGATGAACGAAATTCCCACTACATGTGGGGCCTAGGGAATGGTCGATCTACTTTTGATATCTATTATATATGATTTCATCTTATATTATATAACTAGTTGTTTCCATTACTTGTACATGTGACCCCCGATCATATAGCGATAACTCTACTATTGTTATAATGTCCATAATCAAATAACTTAGGTTTTGAAAGCATTATGCGTCTGCTCTTTGTTTTCAAGGAATTTAGGTTAGTTTAACTTAAAATGAGTCTTGATGTAGCGGTAGAGTTGTCTTTGTGTAAATAGTAGTTAATAGTAGTTTGGTGTATAAAACTACCCCTACGTATGTGGCCCAGGGAATGGTTGAACCATTTTTGTGGTCTATTGTACATAATATTATATTATATTACGTAACAAGTTGTTTTCATTTCACAACTTCTATCCATTACCTTTTATCATATAACGACAACTCTACCATTATATTAAGGTCTATAATTAAATAACTTAGGTTTTTGGGATTAGACGATGGTCAATATAAATTAGTAAACCTTAAAGGTGTCTACACCAGCGCAGTTGGTGAGACTTCCTCCTCTGGCAGTAGGAATGGAATCATCTTCAAACCATTTCCAGCTAAGCCATTCCCGAGTTTGAAGTTCTCACTTAACTAAAGCTGTGTAGCTTGAATCCATTTAACACCCAACAAGCTCCAAGCAGGCATACAATACTTAAAATGAGTTTGATTTTTACTGTTGCATATATGGATTTATTCGGTTTATGTTCTTTATTGATTGGACAATCATGGTTGGACACATGAACACCAATTCAATTTCTATTACATGTCTAAATTAACCCAGTGCACGATCTTTTTATGATGGGTCATCACGGCTGGACTTGTGATCATGAGTTTGATTCCTACTGTTGCTTGTGTGAACTTCCTAATGTATAGCCTTTACGGGTTCGGGTGTCACGGTTGAATCCTTAATGACGAGTTTGATTCCTGTTGTTTTGCTTGTGGGTCTCACCATGTGCATTGTATTTACGAGCAAGATAATATATTTGGATTAAAACAACCTAACTCTATAGTAAAAGAGTGAGTATGTGGGTAGTGATAATATTATTTCATTGGGACATGAAGATTATGAGATCAAACCATTAAAAAAATATCAATATTTGTTGCTAGGATGAGACTTCGAAGATCCACCCCTTTGAAGGCCCCTAGCCATGTAATATAAGGGTGTCGATTCTTATTAACGTATTGTGTTTACATTGTATTGAAATATAAGTATAATAGAGCATACATTAACACAAACACAATAAGATTAATTATCGTACCAAAAAATTGAATACGATTATGTCCTCTCGGTAAATGAATAACATAAAACCACATTATCCCATTTAATAATGACACAACAAGATACATTTAATGCATTTATATGACGTATAATGCATGATTATAATCCGTGATGTGTTACATGTTTATGAAACAAATTTGGATAAGAGGTGTTTTAATGGCGTTAATGCATATCGACTGTATCATATTATGTTATTGTCGGGTTGACAGGTCGATTGGAAACATGACCCGATTATTACTGTTATAAATATGTCGGCCTGTTAACGATAAAAATCCATTTAATACAAACGGGAGCCTTTTTATTTTGTTGCGTTTGTGTTGTATTATAGGATAGGATCGAGATTAATGTCACGACCGCTGCTGCACAGTAGACAGTGCATGTGAGGGAGAAGGGGACCGCTTTGCTGGGGGCTACAATGGTCCAGCCCTCATTAAAGCACAGAGTAGATGTAGACAACACTGGCAACATTCTGTGGACATGGGTTGACCCTCCATGTATGGTTTGGTCACAAGTGGGTTCGAGCCCATGTGCTCATGATGTCAAATTTAGGGCATTAAAAATTCAATAGCTGTATATTTTTCATTTTTCTTTTTTTTAAAAAAAAACTATTTTAGCTTTTGATTTTAACATGACATTTGAGCTTATATCCAACGATCTGCATGGTAAGATAATGTTACCGCACATCATTGTGAGGAGTAGCCCTCCTAAATGTATATCTGAGTAACATAATATCCTAATCATCTGTTAATTTTTATATATGTCTGTTAGTGAGTAAATAAATGAATGAGTGTTATATTTTCTGAAAAAGTGTCTTCTCAACATCATTTCTAATAGGATGTGCGCGTTCTTTGGGAAAGGAGAGGGTAAATTATTGATGACAATAGATCGAGTTAAACAGAAACCTAATCTAATGCGTTTAAACAATTACCTAAACATAATTTATGATGTTTCAGTTGGGGTAAAAATTTACTAATTTGAGTTATATTTAAAATAAAACTAAAATATATAATTTTTTCCTATTAGGAACAAACAAAAAATTTGATAATATTAGTATAATTTTTAATCAATTTATGATCCATTTATTAATAATTATTTAAATTTATAATATATTAAAGATAAGTTAACTTATGAAAAAATTCAACTATTCAACAAGAATGTAATATTTAAAATACCCGATAGAGATACAAAGTAACCGAAATCAAAATGAATAGTATTGGTTTATCTGTTTGGTTTAAATTCTTAAAGGAAATTTAAATATCGGTAAAGAAAATAGGCACGTATAAATAAAATAAAATCATATCAATTTAAATCGGATTATATAGGTAAGATTATGTATAAGCAAACATAAATTTGGGATTGTTTAGTCATGGCTTGCCTTTTATTATATCATAAACAAGTTATGGTTGTGCTCTTATTATATCATAAACATGTTTGAATTGAGTTTTATTTTCTTAAATTGAATTTAGCATAAAAAGATTAGTAAAGCTCTAACTTAGCTCTCTTGGGTTTGGTTACTCCATTATGAGTTTTAACAGTAAAAGAATAGTTATCAAAAGATCGTGCGAAATTTATTCAAGAATTGTGGTGTTTGCCCATGTGAAATGCACGCGGCGAGCGCCCGAGGAGCGCCTACACTTAAGGCATGCATGAGCATCAAAGACAATGGAGCCCGCGCACGATGGGCGCTTAAGTACGGTGTGCAGCATAAAAACGCGTGCTTTGCATTTTTAGGGTATTTTGAAATTGTTTCTTACACAAAAGGCGCTGCACAGAGAGAGAGAGAGAGAGAAAAGAAGAAGAGAGAAAAAGAAAAAAAGTTTAGTATCCGGTTAACATCTGATTTAAGTTTCATTTTTTATCAAAATTAAGTACGTTATTTTAAAATAATTTTTTAGAACTTATTTCATTTGGTTACTCTTATTTCTTATTATATTTTTTATATCGATTGTTAGGTGTGTTGATAAGGTTGTAATCAACCATTTTTCATTCAAGATTGTAGTGAAAGGATTTCAAAATGGGTTTTATAACCGAACACTTTTATAGTGGATTTATTTAAAATTTATCACATGATTTTTTTTTAATTGAAAAGAATTTTCTATATTAAAAACATTTTACATAGTTGTATTTTTTGTATTTACAAGTTTAGTGGTTGACATTTGACGATGGTTCGAATTTTATTTCGCTGCATCAGGTTATTTGTATCCGAGTTGGCCCCAGTAGGCTCGAGACTTGTTTGCTTAAGTATAAACAAATCGAGCCGAAACTCAAGCTTGGCTGTTTAATGCTAACATGAGCTTGGCTTTTTTGTTAGAGAAATTTCATCAACCGAACAAGCTAAAAACTTTTGGGTGGGCATAATCACAAGCTCATATACATTCATAGGTATTTACAAGTCTGAATATATGTCATGTGAAGTTTACGTTTGACTTATTTACCTAACGAGGTTTAAAATCACGAATATCAAATGAAAAACCACATGCCATGTTCTTATTTCCTCGTTATTTATTACGATGACAACTTATATGTCAAGTCAATATCTTACTACTAATTTCAATTAAAATTAAAAACTTACATACTCCAAGAAAATTGCCTATTAAAAAAAATAAATATTTATTTATCTAAGTATTTAATTAATAAAATAAAATAAAATATAAATAATATAAATATTTTTTAAGACGAAAAAATAGGTGATAATCATTATTATTACTATTATCTGTGAAAATTTAATTGAAAATGAATTTATGTTGAAATAAAAACATAATATACATTTAATACCTTTTAAAATTCTTTATAACAAAATATATTTTCGCACATCATCAAGACCCCTCAGTCACAACCGCGTTGCCACCACCACCAGCACCACCAGCTCGCCGATGCCATCACACTGCCACTACCTCTCTACTGGTGCCATCACTGCCGCCACGACCATTACACCCACAGCCTCTCCGCCACCAACACTGCCACCCTCGCGGCTTCCACCATCGCCACCACCAAACAGCAAATATGCTTTTTTTATTTCTTATTTATATGAAATTATTATTTTTATAGAACAATAATTCCTAACTCTACACTTATCAAATAGTGAAATTAAAACCAACATGCATGTGCTAGCTGCTTTGAAAAAGACAATCTATTAAAGTCTACTTGCAAAGTGCTGTTGTGTTTTTTCTGTCCTTTTTATTTTTTCTTTTTGTGTAACATATGATAAAATAAATAGTGTTATTATAATTGGATCAAATAGATAGTTTAAAACTACTAAATTTTAAATTCTAATTAAAATGATCAAATTTATTAGAAATATCGAGCACCGATTAACCTGTGCTGAACTGTTTGATTTTATGCGAATCGGGTTAAATTACTTTAAAGTCTAATTTCTTTAATTATGTGTGAATTGGACCAAATTTTTACGTCTTTTTACACAAATAAAACCATAATTATTTTTTAACATAAGTTATAAACTATGAAATAATAATTGCCTCTGCTAGGAAATCTGAATAAAGTTGATAAAAGTTCCACATTACATTATACTTATTTTATATTTTATTAAAAATGTAGGACTGTTTAATTATTGAATCAATAATTGACCTTATTAAACTAAGATTTATTATCAACACAATTTGGTTGGAGAAGTTGTTACTATATATATATATATATCATTAACTCGTCTCACCCTCACCTAAAACATCGAAATGGGAAAGAGGTACTACTTAAATTTGATTAAAATCAGACTATTTAACTGGTCCAATTTGATTTATTTATAAGTTTATAGAGTTTGGTCAATGTGTATTACTATTTTAAATAGATAAAATTAAAAAAATTTAGGTCTGATTAAATTTTAGACTAGACATGGCAAAGGATAAAGTGACAAATTTGGATGAACCCAACACAGATTATGAATTTTTTTATGAATATATATTTTTTATTTTAAATAAATATTAAGTTTAAAAGTTATTTTAGTATATTCTATTTTATGTAATTGGTAACATTTATGTTAATATTTCTTAATTGGATATTGATCGATATGATGACTCATGGACCGACTTGGAAACACAACCCATGTAAGGAAGAAATGCCCAGAAGATAAAAGCCAGCAGGATGCCTCTTTAGCCCAAAGATAAAGAAGGTAACACGGTTGGTCCAAGTGGATTGACTCGAGACTATCAAACAAAAAAACAAACAATTAAGGCTACGTGATGCACTGTCCCCACAATCATCTCTCCAGGTCAATAGCCGACAGCTTTTATAATTCAGCACATACAAACCTACTGCACTTACCATAATACAGCTCAATGATTGCACCCCCGTGATCGCGCATCACCTCTAAGGTGGTAATTATGGCTAAGTAAATCTTTTTAGGAAGCAATTCCCATATAACGCTCCTATGATCATTCTGCAGTTGAGCAAATATTTTCAAACAATAGTGGTTACTATAACTAATCTCTATGATCGTTGACACAATTCAGCAGATTCATGCAAATAATTATCACTAGCCATAAGGCTCAAAAGAAGTTAAATCGGTACTGGCTCTATAAATCCTCCACTCCACCACGAGGAGGGGCATCCCTGATCAAGCAATCAACTATTAGTCCTCAAATATGGAATACACTCTTAACTCTCAGGTATTTATATACACTGAAAAACCGCAAAGCCACTTTCCCTACGAGTATAACTATCCTAAAGCTGCTATTCCTAAAGAGTGCACCTTTCTTAAAGTCGCTCCCAATCAAGTGCATCTCTTAAAGCCCGGACCTCCGCAACACACTTAATCCCGTCTCTCAAGCTCGCATTCAAACAATTTCACATTCCTTTATCTTTCTTTCTATAGAAGAAAGATTTTTAATTTAAGCGTTAAAAAAGATATTGAATAATGAGTTTCACCATTTTCTGGCATCTTATTTGTTCATTGTGATATTCAAGATTCAGATTTTTAAAGACAAAGATTGGACCCACTTCAATTTAATCTACCGATCTAAGCCAAGTGGCTTCCTAATTCTTACAACGATTGGGATCCGAAGACGCATTAGATATA
Source organism: Nepenthes gracilis (assembly GCA_033239525.1). Lineage (NCBI taxonomy): Eukaryota > Viridiplantae > Streptophyta > Magnoliopsida > Caryophyllales > Nepenthaceae > Nepenthes > Nepenthes gracilis. The sequence continues at coordinate 14,316,487 of BSYO01000025.1, read as the reverse complement.
TACTTATTAAATATTTTAATTTAAATATTATAATTGATATATCTTTTTTATTTTGAATATTTTTATATAAATATAAATTTTTATACAAAAATACTTAAATTCAAAAAAAGCCCATTGCCTATCCAAACCAGCCTAGTTTGGATCGAGGGCAGACACAGTGATAGTTGTTGGCATTATTGGACTTAACAGTCACATGTTTTTGCATAAATTTAGTTTGATTTAAATTCAATTTTGATCAGATCTAATAAGTTTATAATAACAACGAGCAACTAAATAATCTTTATTAGATCACTGCAGAAGTAATAACGAGCATTTATAAGAGCACCCAACTCTTATTAACCATGAAGTTTCTCTCCATTAGACCCACCTTTTGATTTGCCAAAAAATTACAGCAACTATGGTCAAATTTTTTCAAATTTACTTCAAATTTAGTTCACTCTGAAATCTTATAGGATAACAGCTAACTCCTAATAAAAGAGACTACTGCTGATGAAAATGACCCATTAGCAAAATAAATATGATGAAAAGCCTTTATAAATCATTATTTCATTCTCTGTAAAATTATAAGGTATAAATAAATCAGATTCAGAACGATTCTTTATTATCTCTTCCTCTCTTTTCTCCCCTACATGCAACTTGGACTTTTTCCAACCCTATCTTAAAATGCTACATTAATTGAGTATAGCATAGGCTGCTTTTACATTTACAAGCCATGCATGCTATTGGGCATGCATGGCACAATGACAAGAATAATGTACTAGATCTTTGTAGGGTAGCAGTGAAAGCTTATGCTTCTTTTTTTTTCTAACATAAAATTGTTATATAAATATATATATTCTTCTTTATATGTAAAAGATATTGAATTTTTTCAAAAGATAAAAATAAATAAAATATATAAAAAAATAGTTATAAATAAGTTATCAGAATAAGATATATCAGAATAGATGGCCATCCCTAAAGGACTCAACCCCACAAGAAAACCCGTGGTTTAAGATTATTAGATAATAACAATCCAATATCATTATTTTATATTATTAAAAATAATACATTATAAATTATATTTATGAAATTTTTTATAAAAATAAAATATCAATATTTTCATATTATAAAAAATAAATAAAAATATAATTTTTATTGCATATTTTAAAAAATTTGTAAGCCTTCATTAGGATATATATATATGATGATATTATTTAAAAGGTTTAAAGTAAATTAGCAAAGAGTCAATGTATGTGTATATGTTATGCATATTATAAATATATATTTAGGAAAGATAAAGTGAGAAAAGAACAAGAAATTATTTAAATATATTTATTTAATTTCAAACTCTTATATAAAATTTTGCCTGAGTTTTGATGGGACCCTTGATTTATTGATGGAAGATTAATATTATTTATGTCAATTATTCATTATTCATTTACAATTTAATTTATATATACAGTCTATTTTAGATTTTTTTTGTAAAAAATATAAATAAGGTATTAATAGAGTATTAAATGCCATCTTATTAATACTAATTTTTTTAAAAAAAATTATTACTATTTTTGTCTTAAAAAATTAAAAAAATTAAAATTAAAATTAAAATAGTACTAGAATTCAATTTTGCAAGGCAGCAATAAATTCCAAAGCTTTTCCATTAAATACACCAACAGTCCGTACACAAATTAGAGCAACCCACCACTGCTCCTCTTTTCCTCTTCTTCCTCTTTCACACATTTTCGTAATTTTTTTTATAAAAATAATCAAAATTTAAACCAATTTATATATATATTTATTTAAATTTCATTATTTTTTTTATTTTTAAAAAATTGGGTTTATATTTATTTTGTTTAATAAATTTACAATAATATATGTATATATATCTATATTAAAAATATAGAACTTCAAACTTAATTTTTTAAAAAATTAGATTTAATATAAAATTAGTACATTAAAATTAATATAAAAAATATATTTGTAAATTATCTTTCATAATTATTGCTTAAAAAATAAGATCAAATTAGAAGAATATAAAATCAATTTTAAAATTTATAAAATTGTATAAATAGATGAATAGGTATTATATCATTAATAATATTTAAATATATTTTTTAAAAAAATATAAAAATATAATAATCCCAAAATAAATCAATTATTAAGCCTTTCTTATTATCATGGTAGTGGTTAAGATTACCAATAATACTATTTATATAGAAAAAAATTTCTTCCAAAATATTAAATAATGTGAACTTATACGATTTTACTTTGTCTTTTACATTATGTTATGTCTAATTAAAAATTTTTAATGCAAATAAATATATGTAGTTTTCACTTTATACTTTTTAAATATTTCTCTAAATTTCATATATTTATAATAAATATAAGATTTTTTCTTACAAAAAAAAAAGCCTTATAGATAGGTCATAGATGAATTATAATTATAGAAAAGTTCTATTTCATGGTATGATTTTTTTTTTTTTTGGTAATATAAGGAAAATTATTACAAAATAATGTTTGAAAATATTATTATTTTTATCAATTTTAAGTTAGGGATTTATAACAACTATCAATTAATAAAAATTTTCGAATAAAATATAAGTCTTTATTATTATTATTATTATTATTATTATTATTATTATTGTTATTGTTATTTTAATAAAAATTAATAAAATATATTAATAAATAAATGGGTTGCTTTTTCTCTATATTTAATATATGAATCCACAGTGAACTCATGATGTATATTATCCTGTATAAGATTTAAAATCTTCCTTGGCAGCTCTTCCTGGCCCGCCATTAATGCCGTCACCGAAAACGAAAGCAAGCTCTCAAGCGCACACAACCACTTCAGCACACAGAAATTAAATACCATCTTACGTTCTTCTTCCACCTGCTCTCTCACAGGCAATTCGTCGAGCTCTTAATGGCCATGAGGAAAATGAAGCTCCCCTTTCTCTCGAAGACCCTCTCAGAGCAAAAGCCGCCTCCATATCCATGGCAATGGCCCTCTTGTGGCCACACCAAAACTCTCTCCTTCCGAGCTGCCGCCGCGACCGAGGACGTCGAATCCGCCGTTGACAACAGGGCTGCTGAAACGCCTCATTCATGCTTCACGAACTCGTCGGCAGAATCTTCCGGGAGCTTCTCGACAATGTCCGAGGAGTCCGGGTCGGAGCAAATTGAGACGGTGATTCGCGGGTTGAGATCCGAGAGACTGTTTTTTGAGCCCGGGGAGAGTAACTCGATCTTGGAAGAGGCTAATAAGGCCAGCAATTTGGTGCCGTTTAAAGAGTCTGTGGTCGTGTCAATGGAGTCTAAAGACCCGTTCGTTGATTTCAGGAAATCAATGGAGGAGATGATTGATGCTTTTGTCTTGAAAGATTGGGACTGTCTTGAAGAGCTTTTAGGTTGGTATTTGAGAGTTAATGGCAAGAACAATCATGGGTATATTATCAGCGCCTTTGCTGATCTATTGGTTAGTCTTTCTTCTACTTCTTTCATATCTTCTTCATCTTCTACATCATCTTCTTCTTATTCATCAGCGTCCGCAGCAGCAGTTGCAGAAACATCAGCGGCAGCAGCTTCTTCTTCTTCTCCTTCTTCTCCTCTGTCTTTGCCATCTTCTTCTTCTTCCTTCACCACTCCATGCTTATCTTCTTTGGATCAAGGCGGTGATGATGATGATGAAGATAGCCATGTTTCATCTCAGTAGCTACCTCTCTCTCTCTCTCTCTCTCTTCTGAGGTCAATGCTAACTTATATTAATTTTATACCACTTGTTAAATAGAATTCTCGATGAAGATCTCTTGTATATTCTGTTTCTCTCTGTCTTCTCGTTCATGGAATTGTCTGATGGATTGCTTGTGGAGAAACTGAAGCAATATCCATGGAGGGTGCTTGTGGAAGGAAGAAATTATTACGCTTGTAAATTTTGTTTTATCATAGAAAAATATGAACGAAAATAAAATATTAAAAAAATAAAAAATTGTTTTCATTAAGTATAAATATTTTATTATATTTTTTTAATAAATACAATAAAATATTTTTAGAATTTGTTTCTTGTCTTATATGTAATTATATTATCTATTTATAATTCATTTATAATTTCTTTATTTTTTTACATCTGGCTTGTTTTTATTTTTATTTTAAAAAATTTAATAAACACTATATATAAATAAAAAAAATTATATATAAATCGTAGGATGGTCCCACATCTACTATTAAAAAATCCTACCCAATATGCATGAATACTATTTATCAAAAACTTATCATAAATATAAATTAAAAAAAGTTTTAAATATACAAAATTAATGTAAATTTTTTTTTAAATACATTAATTTTATGTTGTATTTAATTTACTATATTTTAATTTGAAAATATTTTTCCCTTTAGTGTTTATTTATATTATTTTAAAAAATTATATTTACGATAAATATTTTATATTAAAAAAATACACACAAATCAGGTTGTACACGTGTCAACTTGCAATTGGATACGATTTTGTTGAGATAATCGTGGCCGTTGATTTTAAATTTTGGGAGTCGTTATCACGTTGTATGCGTACGATAGCAACGATTCTGGCGCAGAAAATTTTGCGTGGTGCCAAAAATTGAGAAAATAACCGTTATGTTAGAAAGAGCACAAAAGCACACAAACATCAATAAATAAATAAATAAATAAATAAAATATTATATAAATAAAATTAATTCAATAAATAATAAAAAATATCACTGTAATACCACTCTAATATAAAAATACTTAATTGATATAACGGGCTATGAAATTGATGTTTTTTTTTTTTAATTTTCAACAAAAACAAAATAGTTTTGGAAATAATAGATAATTAAAAGATATAAAATTATTCTAAAATTATTTAAATTAATTATTTATTAAAATATATAATGGTCACATGTCATTTATGTTTGATTGGTGATATAAAATACGTGAAGGATAGGATTATTTATTTTAAAAATATATAAATTGTAGTTTTTATTAATTAATTAATATTATAAAATGACATAATAATCACAAAATTTTATTAAAATATCCCCTTTTTATTAAAAAAAAACAACAATATTGAGAAAAATAAAGCAAGAAAAGGGGAGGTGATCATGTCAATGAAGAGGGCAAATAATAATTTTGTTTTTATTTAAAAATATTTTTTTTAAAAAAAAATATTTTTTTAAAATAAAAAATACCACTGAACTGGTTGCTAATTTCTTAAGCATTCTTCAAATAAGTTATATTACTTTAGCAATTATAGATAAAATAATTAAACCCTTTCAATTTTATAGATTTGGACCGACTTTTACTTGTATTATTTTATTTATAAGGACTAAGCACCGGATGAGTTCATATACATTATAATAATATTCAAACTTATAATTATTTGATTTATTTATCTTAATATTTTAAATTATATTTACTGATTATTTTAATTAATCTGTGTTACTAAATCGATATATATACATATAAATGTGTAATCAACTCGATATAAAATATCTAATCTAAATATCGTAATCTGAATCGGGAAGCTTCTAAATATTTTTTTCTAGGGTTTTTTTAACCTTAAATTTTTTATTATTTTATCCTAATTATGTTAAACTAATCACTAGTGGGGTTAGGTTTCAAGGCCTTTGTCCTTTGTAGTTGTATTTGATGTAATATTTTAATTAAAATTTTATATTTATTATAAATAAAAAATTTAGAATAATATTTGTAAAATTCAAAGTGTAAATAATTATATTATTTATAAGGTAAAGAAATATATATTTTTAATTAATTAAGTACTGTTTTGAAATTTATATTTATAATAAACATATTTAAAAAAAATAATTGCAAATAGATTACAAGTATAGTATAATATCACACATTGGATGAGCCAATGAAGTCAAATCAATGAAAAAACTATAAAAATAAATTCAAATTTTCACAATAATATTTTTAAATTTTAATTTTATGATTATTTATGGATTTTAGGTGATTTTTTTCCTCTTATTTTTATTTAATTTCTAGATGCTGAATCGTCCCTCCAGTGCACAAAACAGATTTTAGATTAATAATTATGATTTAATTAATTTTAAAAGATAAAAAATAATTAAAATTAATTATTTTAAAATAATTAAATAATAAATATTTATTTTAAAATAAATAATTTAAATAAAGAGAGCACATTCCATCATTTCTTGGATAAATGGAGATTCTATCAATCCACAGGAAATGGTAATACTATTTCAACAAATCTATTGTTTATGATATTAATTTGAATTATACATAAAGGGTCATTTCAACCAATTAAAAGTCATAATACCATTTCAAACAATGGCATTTGTTATCATTAAGATAAGGCTCACCAATGTAAGCCACAGGTATAATAGAGTCTTGATATATTTTTAAATTTAAATTATTAAATAAATTAGAAAGTTATTTTACTCGGTTGTTTGATTAAACAACGGATTTGATTTTTATTATTTAAAATTTGAATCCTATACACCACAATAAACGAATAAGATGTAAGAAGAATACGGGACTCGATCCCTATTATATTATTTGACATTTAAATTAATAATCTTTCTACTTTGGAGAAAAATATAAGAGGAAATAAATGTATAGATATAAGTGGTTGGGATTAAATGTTTATTAGAGGACTATGCTCCGTTAAATGCGCTTTGATGGGTGACGAGCTTTGAAAATGTATTGCTTGATTTGTTTGTCCAAATATCCGTCTATCTAAATATCCATTCCTGACATCCTCCTTCTCTTTGAGGGTGATACTATTTTTATAGTGAGGGGTATCATTTGATTAACGGATTCCTAATTGAATATATCGGTATTACGCCTCTATAGTTATAATGATAGTTATTTGTGTAAATACTACTTGAATTTAATGGTTGCGCAGTACAGTTTTTTCACCGTTGAATTGGTCCGATAACCGTCTGTAACAATCTATTGATCATTCATTAATATTCATTTATTATTGGACAATTCGAATTGTACCTCTTAAGTCAATCATTGTACCTTTTGCTTTTTCGATTTAGAGAGTTTTCTGACGGGTTGTCATTACTTGGGCTTTTTTTTCTTCTGTGCACTAAGATATGGTCTGGCCTGTACACTGTTTTACTTATTATGTCTTATTTAGACTTAATTAAAAACTAATTTTAGACCGTACATAAGTTGAGTTTAGATAAAAATCTGTAACTAGTAAATTAGACTGATCTGGTTTTGGTCTAATTTCTTGGGCTAAAAAATTATAAGCATCCCCCTCCATGATCAAAATATGATTAGTTTGGGTTGGTCTTTAAAATTATTATTTTTTTAGATATACTTATTTAAAAATTTATATTTATATAAATATATATATATATATATAAACTATTTCAAACTTGAATATTATAAATAGAAATTCTTTGAATAAAAAAAATATCAATTGTATAAAAAATATGGCTTATTATGATAAAATTTTAAATTAGTATTTACCTAAAATAAAAACATTTAGGTTGGGTCAAATCAGTTATTATTAGGACTAATCTTTTGACTATAATATCTATAATAATTAATTATTTTTTATAAAATTTTAAATTGAGAGAATCAGACTTGTCAAATAATTTAATACTTTTAATGTAGCCATGAATAGTTACCAAATGCCAATTTATTGTGATGCGGCCCAAGAGGGCCCAACAGACTGATTGCCAAAGCCCATTATCAAGGTATGTTCTCTTGTGTTGTTTTCTATTTTATTTATTTATTTTTAATCATTTATTTATGAAATTTGGTACCCCAGATCCATGTGGCGATTCGGGTTCCAGTTGTTTGGAAAAAAAAAATCTAAATAATACTATTTTTTATATGAAAATTCTGAAAATAAATATTTTTCATATATCTTTTTTAACATTTCAATTATGGCTGCCACCGATAACACTCAGCATCGACGTTCAGATGCTGAGTGGAGCGCTGAACGTTGTGACAAGCCGAGGGCAGAGGGCCCATGCCCTAATCACAGCCGTTCGGTTATAATTTTAATAGCTGAATGACTTTACAACAAATTTAATTTAAAATAAAAATTAAAAAGTTATTCGATCGTTAGATTTACAGTCAAATGGCCGTAATTGCGGCACAGAGTCTTTAAGCTAACGTTGTGGCTAGTGTCATTTTAGATAGGTTATCGACTGATAGTAAAAAAAAAATTACTAATAATGGTGACATTGTTAGTAACAATGATTGGCAACGGTGATGGGGGTTGTATTTTATATCTCTTTTTTTCATATTATCGTAAAATATGGATAGGTTATTTGAATGACATGTAATGTTTGAGTGTGGCATGCAAAAGCAGATAAGTCAAGTAAGAATTGCACGAACTTCGCAAAGGGTCGGTTGAGAATCATTGGAACGACAAAGAACTTTGAAGGATTGCACGATTGTCATACAAAAGTTAGCCAACTGTTGATCGGAGATCAATCAATTGGAAATGTTAACTAGAGGTTGTGGAGGTTTGTGCGAAGGTCAATTGAGAGCCGTTCGAATAACAAATGATGCCAAAAGAGTCACGTGATATTCGCATGAATGTTGATCGAGTATTGGTCAAAGGTTAGCTGAATAACAATGATCACTTGAGGTTGCATGATGTTTATGCAAAGGTTAGTCAAGGGTTGATCGGGGTCATCTGAGCGATAAAAAATGTTAAAAGGTCACGTAATATTCGTATAAAGGTCATCCAGACAGTTGACTAAATGGGATATCTAATGTGTGCCAAGGGGTTTTCATGCGCCAATTTTAATTGGACCAGCGACTGAAGGGTACAGTGCATAGATTGCTTAGAGGAGGATCATTCCTATTGCACATGAGGAACTGATGTACTCTAAAATTGTTATAAAGTCGGACTTGATATGATTTTATGATTAGTAACAACTTCTACAGAGAAGTAGCAAAAGAAACTGCATGAGCGATGTAAATAACACAATAATTTTGAGAGTAATTTTAACACATGAAGTACTGCATAAAAGAAAAAAGAGAAAGAGGTTCATATCTGATTGAGACATAATTCAAATTTCATTCATTATCAAAGTCGGATAAACTGTTCTAATGTGTTTCTAGAACATATTACGATTTAATAATTCTTTTTTTTAATTATATTTTTTCTTATAAGTTGTTAGGTATGTTGGGATTGTATTCAACAATTATTTGTTTAGATTATAATAAAAGTCTCTCAAGGGGGGTTATTTTATAATCGGCACTATCTTTATAGCGAATTTATCCGAAATTTAGTACATAATTTTTTCTTTGAGTTGAAAAAATTTTCTACATTAAATATCACTATATAATATTATATTTATTATATTTAAATATTTAATAATTAACGCTTGACATGAGGATTTGAATTTATTCTATTGTATTAATTGTGAATGTTTAGGTCGAATCCCAACAACTAGAAGACTCGTAAACTATTTCAATTGATGGCGGTGGGTGGCTGTAGTTAACCACCAGAGGAGGGATAGAATGCGAGTATTACGAAAGCATTAGTCAATGAAGATGGGGAGGGAACAGACTTCATTAGAGAAGTATTTGAGAGAGAGAAAGTGAGATAGAGAGAGAGAGAGAGAGAGAGAGAGAGAGAGAGAGAGAGAGTTTCAGGGGCTTATAATGACTTCTTATTTAGTTGTATAGTTACTAAGTCATTTGTAATATAAGGGATGTGACGGTGGCATTTTTTGTTGGTGTTTGTGTTGTATTTCAGATATCAAAATTTTGCTTATAAAATTGAAAACTAATTTCTATAATAATCGTTTTAATATCTTTTATTTGAATCTGATGCGTTATGGATTTGAATTTTAGACGAATTCAGGTTCAATTGCTTTTTGGGTCTGATCATCGTCTTGTTTTCCTGGGATTTTGCACACCACAATAGACGATAAAAAATTAGAGAAAAACGGCGAGACTCACTTTTAAATTTATCCTTCGACGTTTGGCTCAGTAATTGGTCTTTCAAGAATAATAAAGTAAAAATAAGTATGCAGAAATGAATGCATGGTGAGAGATTTGAGAGCGATGATCCGGTTGTATCCGATCTGCTTCTCTGATCAATGGAAGCGTTGACCGTCCTATGGGCAAGTGGGCCGCTATATATTTTGAGCAACTTACTCTTTTGAATCGGCCCGCTACAGCCGTCCCCATCAAAACCCGTTAAAAGGTAATATAATAATATACATTACGTAACAATAAACATAAATAATACGACATAATATCTTACGTGATAGATGTTTTTAAAAATTGAGGAAAAAATCATGTGTTTGAGAATGTAAAAAATACCCATTATATAGTGAATTTTGATTATAAAAACTACTAATAATAAATGGTATCTTTGTAACGATAAATCTGAATAGTAGAGACTATAAAAACAAATAAAAAATTAATCATTAAAATGTAATTCTTAGTATCAAAAATAATATATCATATTTCAGTGAAGAATAAAACAAAACTTGAATCCCAAACAGATGAGTAAATTTTTTTTTCTTTTTTTTCTTTTCATCTTCTTTATCTCTCTCTATGTTGGCACTCAAAAGATTAAAAAAATCTCGTGTATGTTAACCCTAGTAAAACATATAGATACTTTTATAGTAGCATCGGTGCACATGTACTCCTCATGTGTAGCAAGTGTGACCTATTTAGACAATCCACGCATGTGCCCTCCAAATGCTATTTCTGTTGGAATTGGCATACAGCCATCTATCTTGTGCCTGTCATGCACAGATATTTTTTGATTTGATGGTAATGACTTTCGCTTGACAGGTTCTCATATAAACTCTACACTATTCTTTAGAGAGTTTTATTACTTGGCTAAAACTTGATCGACAGTTGACCAATCTCGATTGAATGTCGCGCAAACTTTTAGTGAACCTTGCCATTCAACTGACTGTCGATCGACCCCTGATTGACTGACACTCAATGGACTATTGCTTTGACATCTTTGCCTGAGCATATCGCTGAATAGTATGTCAATTGGTATAAAACTTATAAGAAGGTATTCAAAATAAAATAATTTATTCCATTTACTAATAATAATTTCTATTAATGAATGTTGGTGGTCAATTTTGACTATAAATGAGTTTGTTAAAATAACTTCTGTATTTGAAATAGAAAATTTTAACTTGAAATCTTCCTGGTCATTTTTAACTTAAATTTTTTTAAAGGTCAATATAATATTTTCTCTTAACTTAATTATTTTCACATAATATGTCAATTAATGGAAAATATGACCAATATATCCTTATAATATGTTAAATATATATATATATATATATAATTATTTTAATAACCTTTTTTTCTAGAACTAAACAGAGCAGAAAAATAATTAGTCTGATCAGATTGCGTCAAGCACAAGAAACCCATCCCCTCTTTCTCCTTCTTCCCGTGTTTGAATACTGAGAAGACGTCCGTGGCAAGTAACTCCCACCAACTCCCCCGTTTTATATTTGTTGATATTGGGCATCTTAAAATATTTACAGCAAATTATTTAGTATAATATTTTTTTTATTCTTCATATATATCAAAAAAATTATATCAAAATAAATAGAAGAAGTAATTTTATAATTTCTTTTATGTAAATATTTAAAATAATTTTATAAAAGGAATTATAAAAAATAAACACTCCTATAATTTTATTACTCTTTAACATAATAATGTAAATAAATTATTCTATAATTTAATAGAATTGATAAAAAACAATTTCTATAACATCATTAAGTATTTTTAATTTATCTATATATATATATATATATATATTTATTTATTTATTTATCTTTATGTATATTTTTTTAACGGACTCAACTGACCCATTAAACTTACTGTAATTTCACAATTATATAATAGTATATTAAAAATATCGAAAGATAGCCGTTAAACAGTATCTTAAAAATGTCTGAAAAAGATATCTGTTGAATATATTTTTTTTTACATTGTATTATTTTAAAATTTTTTAAACCTACTACTATTTAATAGTATTTAAAAATGTTTGAAAAATATGTCATAAATTTTTGTCTTTAATTGATATAATTATATATTGGTGGGCTCTATTTTTCAGAGAGATAGATAAATTTATCATCGATATCTTTATTATTTTTTTAAATAAATAATTATAATTTAATTATTTTAAAGTAATTAATTTTTAAATTTTTTTAAAAAAATAATTAAATTATAAATATTTATTAAAAATAAATATTTAAAATATAAAAAATGAATTTCCCTATTTTTATAAATATAAACATTTATCCAATCAAATCGTTGGGTCCTAAGAAATTTCTAAACTGTCATTTTCATATTCCAACTGGGTGCGTGTTCATATAATCTCTCCTGCAAACGTCAGTTTCCGCCGATCGAAGTTTTCCCCCAGAAACAAAAATAAAACCCCTGTAACTTCTCCAACTTGGTCTAGATCCTTCCCTTTTCAACGAGATCGAAGGTTCAAAACCCATTTCCGCTATTTAATTTTCAGCGCCAAATTTGGAGACGAAGCTTCTATTTTTGTTTTTTTAAATGTTGTTTGACTTGGAACGACTTTGATTGATACTTTTCTTTTCAATTTATTTTTGGATTGGATTTGCAGGCTTTGACTTTTTCTAATTGTGAAGTTGCATAGAAATTTCGATTTCCATTCCATTCGTCGAAGATATATAGCGATCGAAGACGGAATCGTTGACGTGATTGGCATTAGAGTTTCATCTTCTTCCTTCTTCAACATCAGGTTTGTTTTCCAAGTCTAGTTTCCCTCTTCTTTTATTCACTTCGCAATTAGTTTCTGTTTGATAGCGAATGATTTGTTAAACGAGTTTGAGTTGCTTTACAGGATTTTATTTTGAGAATTTCGGTGCATAAATATCAGCAAATATGTTGGGAGATTTCATAAACAGAGGACTCTTGTATGTCATTTGAATTTGCGAAATCGCGTTGTTTTTTCTTTTCTTGTTATTAATCGATCTTAATCCCTCTTCTTGTTTCCGGATGAACAGGATGATTCTTGGATACGCATACCCTGCCTTTGAGTGCTTCAAATCTGTGGAGAAGAACAGAGTTAATATCGATGAACTTAGATTCTGGTGTCAATACTGGTAAGGAACTTTAATTTAACTATTGCACTTGATTCAGTGCTAATTATCATTCATTGGGTGCCGTAACTATGCAAATTTAATTTGAATGCTATGCTTTAATTGCCCTTTCTGATCAATTTTTTCTGCAATTAATGAAGTTCATTTGAACTTGGTTCATTAATTAGAGTTTGGGGTGCTTGAATCTGGTGATGCAGCGGCTCAATCTGTTTGGTATAATCAAAGTGGCTGGGCTGGATGAGTTCCAGGCTCCATATAATTTATTTTACATGAATTAGTTTATGTTGGCTAATTATCCTAAAATTTCATTTGTTTCAATGAAATTTGTAGTATTACTATATACTTAGTTATACATATATGTATAAACTAAAAAAATTAGCTATATATATATATATATATATATATATATATAAAAGCATGGTTGTTCAAAGGTAGATAATTGTTCAAACAGATATTACTATTTTGATTAAGCATCGACTATTTGAATGTAAGTTGAATTGATATAAGAATTTAAAAGTGATATAAATAGATAGGTTTATTTATTTTATTGTGTGCAATAATCACATTTGTAGGCATGATTTTAGGAAAAAAATAGAGAAATATAATTGAAGTTGCTTTTTGTGAAATGACATGGACAAGCACGACTACTGAAATTATTTATTCGCATGTGTGGTTAGACCTCTGCAGTTAAGTTAGTTGTTACGAGCTTGAGTCTATTACTGTATGTTTTGGTCTGTTCGATTTATGATCTTTATTGATAAGATTATATATTTAAAATTTAGGCTAAATTTATAAAATGAAAAGTAATTCTTAATTATAAAAAAAATTATTTTAACCCTTCTTCATTAATTTCAAGTTGCATATGAGTGATGCTAACCCTATTCCAAGCAATAAGTAACAAGGAGTCATGCATGGCATTGTCACCTCAATATAAACAAATTTCAAGGGGACCTAAAGTCCATTGTAGCAAGCAAATCAATCAACATTGCCTTTTGATTTATCAACAAAAAATCCAAATAGCTAAAAGTTTAAATTGTTAGATAAAATTACAAGAATGATTTTATTACTTACTTAGGAAAAAAAAAATTTACCCAAAAACACTTCATACAAATGCTTGTTTTGAGCTTCAAGTTTATATTGACATAAGTTCACCCTCTACACTGGTGAATGCACCCTATAAGGGTGTGGAATGGGTTGACTAACCCCCACTTACAATTTATTCTATATAAATAAAATAAAAATTAGATAAAAACATATTAATAATTAAACCGAAATATTTCATCAATACCACTAAATGTTTTTATGAGTTTCATAAAATTAATTTATTTGTTACTGTATTTCTCTTATTTATATAGAATTAGTTGAAATTTAACGTTTTGGATCAATAATATCTTTTTAAAAATTTTATTAAAAAATTTCTAAATCTGTTCAACTGTATAGTCAATATACATGAAAATATAATAATGATTTTGTATTTTGATAATGTTGATTATGCAATTTCGCAGGATAATTGTGGCTGTCTTGTCCATCATTGAGAGATTTGGGGATGTGTTCATTTCATGGTATGCAAAGCTTACAAAACATCTGCATTTGTATTATTGTTCTTCTCATGGTGTTCTAACCCCAGCAAAATTATGGCAAACAGGGTGCCATTATATGCAGAGATTAAGTTGGCTTTTATTATCTACCTCTGGTATCCCAAGACAAAGGTAAAGACATCAGAATCAACCATGAAATTATTTTATTTTTTTGGGGGCTAATAAACAGTTTATTTGGTAAAATATCCATCCTTAGACAATCCTCTTGTTGCTTATTTGAAAGGTTCTTTTCTTTATTTGAGTTTTACCCTAAGCAATCCATTTCCATTCTTTCAGTCTCCATTTCCTTTCTGTTCCCTCTATGTTGGCTAGTTCATCACAGTACAAATAAAAATATTAATCGGTATTTATTAGTATCGAACTCTTCAATTCAGATATTTTTTATACTATGATAATGCGATATTATTAGTTCATAATTTTTTTTAAATTTTTTCTTATAATATATCCGATATTAATATATATTGTCTTGTATGTCTAATACTTAATAAGACCGTAACTAATACCAATATAAATTATCTGATATATCTAATACTAATTTGAATGTAATTAATACCGATATCGATATTTTTACTTATGATAAGAAAAAAAATAAAGATATAGATAAAAAAACTTAAAATAAGAAAATAAAAAATAATTTAAGATTGATATATTTTAGAAAGATACTATAGTAAATGGAGTGGCTCTGTTTTGTTATTCGCTTGCCCTTACATTGAATGGGTGATGGGCAACTATTTCAGTTCTGATGGAAGGAAAACTGGTGTGATGACAGGGAACGAGCTATGTCTACGAAAGCGTTCTGCGGCCGTTCGTAGCGAGGCATGAGACCGACATCGACCAGAATTTGCAGGAGATGAGGCTGAGGGCATGGGATTTGGCCATTTACTACATGCAAAACTGCACACAGTTGGGGCAATCTGCATTTTTCCAGGTGGTCGAGTTCCTATCGAATCAATCTACAAGGCTCAAGGGCGGTAGCATTCGGGTATCATGCTAACTCGAGTCCTTTCCTTTGATTTTCTCTTGCGCATTTCTTCAAACAGGTTGTAGGCTAGGTTAACTAAATTTCTTGATATAGGATCAGAGACACTGATGTTGGGGTTCAGCACAAAATTGGTGTAGCAGAAACAAACTAGAGTTTTCCGGTAATAATCAACCACTAAACTTTTAACTATAAAAATACACGTAATTAAATACATAATATTGTATAATAATATTTTGTAAGAAAGGAATACCGGTCGGTCAGTGAAATCAAGAGGACAAAAATAACGAACGCACACGCACACAATAAGGAGATATGAGAAAATTAAAATACATAATTTTATATGGAAACCCTCTTCTAAATAAGAGAAAAAAATCATAGAATACTTAATCCACAAAAATTTTACTATATAAATTTTGGGTACATGCAAAACTATATAAATTTTTGAGTTTTTTCACACTTAAAAAAAACGTAGCAATGCATGCGCACACACACACACACATATATATACAAATGCACCGGGCAGTATATACTCTACAAAATAATCGCATGCACTGTAAAATCTGCCACCTACTCTGTAAAGTTGTCTTCCTGCTCTGGACTTTACAGTTAACATACTCTGTAAAGTTGGCTATTAACTCTGCAAGGTCAACTATCTGCTCTGTTGCATGTACTGACTTTATAGGTACTTTTCGACGTATGCCAGATTTGTCCACCTGCTCATCTCTATTACCAAAATCACTCTGGCCTTGTGTGCCACTTTGAAATTTTCATTTCAAATTCCACTCCGGAATTTCACACCAGTCATTTTCACTTCGAAATTCCATACCGATCATCTTTAGTCCGAAATTCCACTCTAGTCATTTTCATACCGGAATTCCACATTGGTTATCTTCAATCCGGAATTTCACTCTAGTCATTTTCATTCTAAAATTCTAACCGGTCATTTTCACTCCGGAATTCTATCCCGGTCATTTTCACTCCGGAATTCCACTTCGATCATTTTCACACTGGAATTTTAACCCAGTCATTTTCAATATGGAATTTCACTTGATGCTACATCGCCGCACTCGCACAACAATACTTCCCACACGGAAGTAATCCATGTCCTAATATATTTAACATGAAAAATCCTTCCATGCCTAGGAAAAATCACGGGATAGTCTACGAATAATATTCATTATAAAAAATGATAGGTTATAAATATGACTCTCTTTAAGAGTACTTCATAACAAATCGAGTGAATAATGATTAAATATAACCTAACACACCCGGTCACTAATGAGAGAAGAGTACAACAAAAATAAGAATAATCAATTAGTAATATATTATAGAATTAAGACTAAAATAACATACCCAAACTTGTTAAAGAAGGAAACTCAAATTAGACCTCAACCAAGTGTTGAAAATTTGCCTTCTCTCTCTTTTCTCTAATTTTGCTCTCTGTGTGTCACTCTTGTTTAAAAATGCCTTAAAAACTTATACTGAAAGCACATCAGGACATTTTATATTAGTGTTGGTGCACAAATGGCCATCAAACACACATCAAGCGTGAACCTTGTGAATAAATCACACACATACACTTTTCAGACACAAACCCTTTGGACAAGTCACACACATACAATCTTTAGAAACATATCAAATGGTGAAATTTTGCTCATTCTTCTATTATACGCAAAAAAATATTTTTGCTAGAACAAATTTTTACACAACATTAAGCGTGTCTTGCATGTTTTTAAATGACTAATTTATTGGGAGTAAAATTTTTAAAGAAGTTATCTAAAATCTAACAATTCATTCATTTTTGTTTTTCAAATCCGACATTCAAAATCTTGGAAGCATTAAGAGTAAAGTTGAGATATTATGTGAGATAGAAGGATCAGCAAAGATACCTTTGTTGGCTCATCAATATATCATCTTTGCCCTAACTTGACTTTGAGAGTGCAGAACCCTATTTTTTTATTTTGAAAAGGGTTTTTGAAGAAGTATATTTGATTTTTATGAAGTAGAACTACTCAAAAGATAGCGGAAACGGAGTCAAAATCTTAAATCGCAGCTCCCCCGGATCCCTTAAGAATGTACTATTTAAAACTTTTTTCTTATGGTGGTGTCAAACTGTTATCGAACGAGAAGAACAATACCAATATCTCCAAATTTTCAAAGCCCGACCCTGACATTGATCTTGAGATTAGCACTCTAAAAATCAATACCAACCTCTGCAAATTGTCAACAAATTGTAATGGGCTCCATTAACAAGTGCAGACGAATGATCAGAGTAAGCCCAGGGGTTCGCCGCCGCCGCCGCCAACTGACTTTGCTCCGTCCTGGCCTCCACGTCGGCCTGACGATGATGATGTAGCCTCCGCACCCATCCGGCCCAGCCAGGATTTTGGGTTATCCGCGCCCCAACGTGCGCCCAACGAGCAAAATTTGACGAGGAGATGGCCGCCAACTGCACCACCATTCCCGCCTACAGTTCACCTCTCGGAGGCCCGAAGCTGATGCCAAGTCCAGCCCGAAGTCCAACCCAAAAGCAAAGATTCACTCGGCCGGCTCAGGGCTCAGGCGATCGAAAGAGCGATGATGTGAGCAAATTCCACGGAGAAGAAAGCACATAACAGAGGAGCTGCCTATTTTTTGTATAATTTTCTCCAGATTTCGTATCAAGCGTTCGCTGTGTTTATATTTGCAATTTCGTCAATCATCTCACAGCCATTAAATTTTGTTAAAACAATACAAATGAATGAAATTGAAGACCGTTGAAATTTGAATGCACATAGTACGGAATTCAATAGACTCCGTGAAAAACCGGAGAACCCTTTCTTTAATGCTAGGGACGGCGTTACTGAAGAATTGAACGGCCGTTACCGTCATCTGGCCAGGATGAACCAGAGCGCATCGACTAAACAGCTAAAGACACGTGCCAGGGCATCAACGATCCACCGTCTAACGGACGCGAGAAGAGGATCGAAAAAATATCCGGAGTAGAGGCTGCAGAGGCGGCCGCTGGAGGAGGAGGGGGAGGACGACATCGGTTGGAGGTAGGCCCATGCTGCCTGCTTGACGAGGCGGTTGCGGATGGAGATCTCATAGCCGGACAAGGAGGCGCCGCTGCCACTGCTGGCGGTGGACGAGGATGTGGCGGCCGTTGCTTTAGGAGAGAGAATCGAAGAGCTGGACGGGAGTAGGTCTTTGAGGGAGATGTAGGTAGGAGACCCCCGAGAGACGAGCTCGAAACCGATGCCTGAGAGTGATGATATTTTCGGCGGTGCCGACGTAGGGTGGTGGTGGCCGTTAGCAACGACGGCGATGGAACTTCTCCGGTGCGGCTTGCGGACAACTTTGGAGATTTCCACCGATGGTGGAACACTTTTCCGCTGTTTCATTGTGTCGGAATTCTCCTCCATATAGTTGATCTATCAATCGGAAGAGAGAGAGAGAGTAGTATGAAGCTTCAGGCCTGTGATCTCGGATCTTCCGCCGCGGCTGCCGTCGTTCTCCTCTTCCTCTTTCCCCCCTCTCTCCCTCTTCCAAATTTCCCGTTGCGTGGGTCTTGCCCTGGGGAATTTATTGTAATTTTAAATATAATTTTTTAGTTGATTGAGAAATTTAAATACCAAGTTTTATTATTTTTTAAAGTTTAAGATTTACTAATATAATATATAAATTTTATTATTTTTAAAATCATCTTAATTATTCAATAATGAGAAAAGGCATAATATTTAAAAATTGTTATTATTTTTCTAACGTTGGAGGAACGACAACAGGAATATCTAATCACCTCAAAAAAAGTATTTTAAATATAATTTAATAATTTTTTAAATATTTTTAGCTATATTGCATATTTTTTCTTTTTTTTTTTTGATAAATTCATATAATAATAGGTAATTTAATAAATATTATCTTATTTAAAAATATTTTAAAAGTTGCGTACAAAAAATAATATAGTATCTATTATATAAAATCAATTCAATTAAAAATTAAAAAATAGACAATTTAATAATGATGGGTGTACAGTAAATGGGCTGACCCGATAGTGCGACGGAAATTCATCGTTAGACGGCCAACGCTGACGTTGACCGGCGAAATGAGGCGGAAACACGAAAGTCGGCAACGCCACACATCGACAGTCGACAGTTAGCGTTACTCGCACTGGCATGACAACCAGCTCAACCCAGGGCGATCAGCCGTCGTTGGCCAGAAATACTGCATCAAGAAAAAATAAAAAAGGCCCGACCCACTTTGCACCACGCCCACCACCCGACGACAAGAATGATAGCTTTTCCTAACCCTACGTCTTCCATAATTCCAACCAACTCTAAAAAAGGACGGTGACAAGATCGACGCATTTTCCATGAGAAAGATACCAGATCTTCCCAATTCCTACCAAGTGGAGCCTTCCAAGGGTAATATATTCGAAAGGAAGATAGGAAAGTTGGAAAGTCGCACTCGTCAGAGAAGGAAACAATCTTAGCTAATTAGGCAATGTGTGCCTTCCTTACAAGGAAGGCCGCCTAAACATAGCGTAAAGGATCACACCTTCCAACCGAAGAAAATCACCCAGCGGCAATTAAAAAGAGCCCTAAGGTCTTCGCTAAGGGCACGCAAACAACTATTCACACAACGCATCCCAGAATAATTTCATACTCGCTCTCTCTCTGCAAAGCATCCTAACTTGCTGAGAGAAAGAACACAAATCAAATGCATACAGGCGCTCTTCCTGTTGACAGATGCCTATTGCCTTCACCCACCATTCAGGTTTAAGATACTGCATTGCCTCTCTTTCATCTGAAAACCTACGCACTCTTGCACTCTCCCCCTCAATTATCATTTTCAGTTACATTCCCAGATTTCGAAGGCTATTTACTGACTTGAACGTCGGAGTATTTTTGGTGGTATAACTTTTCACCGACACACAGACCTTTTGTTTGTTTTAGTGGTGTGCAGGATCCAAACTCAGTGAATGGAGCCGGAACCAGACAAATAGATCAACCTGAATCTGTTCAAAATTCGGATTCAAGGACGCATCAAATAAATATTATGTTTTATATTTTTGTACAATTATTAGAATTCAATTAAAACAAATTGACACTTTTTGAAACGTTTCTTTCGCGAAGATTTTTAGTATATTGCTATGAAATTATTAGGACCGGCTCAATCTTTATCCGTGCATCATACATAGATTATACAACTAATTATATAATATTACTCTGAATAATATTATATAATGAAAATATAACTATTGTAAATGTATATTTGATGCGTTCTGGATTCGAGTATTTGATAAATTCGGGTTCAGTTGGATCTCAGGTTCGTACTGACGTTGGTCCTGATTTCCATACTGCTTGACTTGGATCCTACATACCAAAATAAAAGACGAGAAGTTAGAGAAAACAGTAGGACTCAGTTCCTGATTTATCTTCTGATGATTAAATCAGTTATTATTCTTTTGAAATGTAAAAACAGAACTTGCTAGAAATAATACGGGGAAGGGAATCTGTGAGTTTAACTCAGAGGGGCGCTTGGTGTGGAGTGGCTTTTGGAGGTAGTGAGCTCATAGAGAGTGGCTTTTCAGTGATGCGCTCGTAGAGAATGGCTTTTCTTACCATTAGGTTCATGGACAACTAATAGTGGGAAAGAAAATAGCGATTGATTCGTTCAAAGGTGGGATGACTTGTGTCAATTTAAGTACTGAAGAGAGCGTATCCCTTAAGTGTGTCCCCAGGGCCTTTTATAGCCAGCTGATCTCGCCACCCTTCCTTAGATAGTAAGGCTGACTGCCAGCTGCCTGGCGGGATCCTTTTCATTTACTGAGAGGATGTTGGCACTAGTTTGGGTAGCAACAATCGGAAGGAAGGATTCCTTTCCTCCCCACGAAGATGCCACAAGTCGTGAATGTTGGGGTTTCCATCGGGGGATACAGGCTAAGTTGAGAACTTCCATTTCAGAGAAGATCACGTTCTGGGGAGATATTCCACTTTGTGACCAGTTAGGGTAGATAAGCTCTTGCGCGCCGGAACGGGTTCATAGGCCGAACACGATTTGGGCCACATCCAACTGTCTGAAGGTCACTTTCCAATCAATGGGGCATTGACGGTCCCTTGGGCCTGCAGTCTGCACTTTTTCTAGGCTCATCGTCTCTTTGGGCTAGTCCATTTCAACAGTCCCCATCACTGTTTAATATTTATGTAATTTTAAAATTATGTGTTTAGCAACAAACAATAAAATCCAAACACAAAATATTATATTATGAACTATTGAAGTGGTCTGGATTGTTAAAAAATTGGCTAACGAAACGGTAGGAACTGTTGGAACGCCAATTGCGGTAACCAGATGGTTAGACATAGGGCTTTTAGTAGATCACGTTATCAGAAGGTCAAATGAAAAGCCATTTTAATAGATTATAATTTGTGAGAAATTCAATAGTCACAAGTTTTTGCCTCTTCGTCAAAAGAACTTTTATTAGAGGGCCTACATTGACAAATGTCATATCATTTGTCAGAGCAAATATATCGAGTTAACCAAACCCATTGGCTAAAGTTAAAGAGATAGATGTTAGTCAATATTTATCTCTAAATTTAAATTATTAAATAAATTAAAAAATTATTTTAATCAAAAATAGATTCGGTCATTATTACTCTGAATTTGGATCCTACACATTATAATAAATAAAAAAGAGATAAGAGGAATATGAGATTTACTTTCTGATATATCCTCTAATATTCAAATCAGTAATCTTTCTACTCTAGAGAGAAATATAAAAAAAAATAAATGTGCAGATGTAAGTAAAAGGGGATTGAGTATTTGATAAATGATTGAACTCCGTAGGGTGCACTCAAAAGAACGAGCTGCTTTTGAGAAGTTGCACTCGTAATGGAGAGTGGCTTTGGGAGTTATACACTCGTATGAGAGAATGTCTAAATGTTCTCTTTTTTCAATCGGTTTGTCATCTTCTCTGTGGGGGTGATATTATATTTATAGAAAGATGTGACATTTGATTGGCGGATCCCTAATTCAGTATATGGGCATTACGCCTCTATAATTATGAAGGGAGTTACTTGTATAACCGTTGCCTACATTTGATAGTTGGACTATAGGTTTTTTGACCATTGGATCGGCCCAATAACTGCCTGTAATAACATATTAATTATCTATTAATATTATTTATTATTGGACGGTTGGGGTCACACCTTTTAGGTTAATCGTCATGCATTTTACTTCTTTGGCTTAGAGGATTTTTATTGGACTGTGGTTACATGGGCCTTTCTCTTTTCAGTGTATTGGATCTGTGTCAACTCATATATTGTTAGCCCCATCAGTTAGCATTGATCAAAGGCCATCATTTAAGAAGTTATTGTTGCACATACAATTCTCAAACACCTCACTAACTCTACAATCAGTAAAAGTGGCAGCTTAGGCATAGAAAGCAAAGAAATTGAGCGTCACATTAAGACCATATTTTGATGGTTAAAGAAACAACCATCACGATCCTTGAATCTATTTGGATGTATAAATATGGAAAGTTTATAATAAGGCTCACTTAGAGTTAAGTGATTATGACATGAAGCCAATATCTCATCGGCTGAGGGAAACTATCTTCACATCTATAGTCACATTCTAAATAGTTACTAAGCCTAGATAGTTACTATAGTTGTTACTTAGTCTGAATAATTATTGAGATTAGAATTATTGAATCGTTTTCAAGATAGACTATAGCACCTATATAAATGTAAGTTTTTAGCATAGAAAGGGACATGTTTTGTATCCTCTATATTCTCCATTTTAGCTAAAAATTATTTATTTAAACACAAGTCTTACGGCACTTAACTGTGTAAATAAAAAAGGTTTAGATTTGTCTTCCCCATCTGGGCACCTACTGCTCCCCAAAAAATTCTAAGGTAGAAACTTGTCCTCTGAGCGCCTTCTTTTTCTTATTATAGTCTTTTATTTCACATTCTTGTTCGTCTGGTATAATTATTAACTTAAATATCAAATAATAAGTAAAAAATTTCTGACAAATATGACTTATTGTTTAGTTTTAAAATATGTAGAATTCATAGAAATTTTTCTATATCTATAACCTGTCATTTAATTTATATTTTACAGAGTCCAAGTTATTTGACCTTTGAGGTTGTCCATAAATTTTTCTAGCCGAATTTGATCTTGAGATACACATTATAATGTATACAGTAAATTTAATCAAATATTGATTAACCTCTTTTAGAAACTCCATTCTTTTAACCACTTTTAGAAAAGATTCATTCTAATCCATGTCGTATCCAATCTATCCTTTTTCATGTATATTACTTGTTTTCTTAATATTTTCTATTTTTAGTTTTGTTTTATTTCTACATTTATCCAAGTATTTTGTCTCTTTATTACAATGATTTTCCAATCTAAATAAAGAATTTGATAGCTTCAATTATAAAAAGACAAAATCGAAATCTGAATATTGAAATTGACCTCATAAGAATGGGTTGAAATCGTAAGGAAACCGTAACCACTTGCATTCTATTAGACCGTCTAACCAAAATCCGATTTGCTCAGAAATGGGATCTTTGGCTCTCCTATTAGGAGTTGTTTGTTGAAAACTATTTTGATAAAAATCATCTTCTTAAGACTCATCATGTCAGTAATTATTTGCTGGAAACCGTTTTGATGAAGATCATTTTGTTGGAAGACACCCAACTTAATGGGGATGGCTGTAATGGACTAGCCCAAAAGGGTAAGTGGCCCATAGTCTATAACGGCCAATTTATCATTGAAACGGTCAACGTTGTCGTTGACTAGAAGAGCATTCCAATTAGGCCAGAAGCAGCCCAAAATAAACGCGGATCAAATTGAAATCAGCCCGCTCGCATCTTCCTAGGCTCAACGATCGTTTGCCATAATTCTCCGCAACTCCCAGGATGGCAATCTTTTTTGTAACAGAAATCTCCCAAACTCAAAGGACATTCCGGAATGAAGGCTATAAAATCAGCGCACGACTCCCAAAGACAGTCTCAACGATCACTGCGCGCGACATCTCTACAGAACGAAAGAAATCCTCATTCCTAACCGTTGCAACCCAAAATGGCGCCTGCATTCACACGGGAGAAGGAAACGATACCCTCAGAGGGCGGGCATCCCGCCTCGCTACCTAAGAAAAATTATAGAGGCCCACGGCTATAAAAGGCTGTGGAGACTCACTCTATAAGCACGCTCTCTTATAAACTCGAACTAGCGAAAACTATCCAACTCTCAAACAACTAATTTCTCTGCCGCCCTTCTGCTAGTTCTCTGCGAATTCAGTACTTAGAGAGGTTGCTCAATACGAGCAATCCACGACCAAAGCTACTCTTAAAGAGTGCACATCCGATCCTCATTCTCAAATTCCTCACTCAGCATTCATCTTTGCATCCTATGCTTTTACCTTCTTATTCTTAGAAAGTTGATTACTGATTTGAGTATCAGAGGATAAATTTAGGAGCGAGTCATGCTATTTTTCTCTGATTTTCATCATTTATTATGGTGTGTAGGATCTCAGGCATGTGAAACGGTGACCAGAACCCGAAGAGCTGTTTGATTTGAGTCTGTTCAAAATTTGGATTCATGGCACATCACAACTAATGTGAATTGTCCCAATCTCCAAACTCAACACGCATCACAACTAATATGAATTGTCCCAATCTCCAAACTCAACAATAGCACCGTCATAGAGAATCAATATTGATGCCCCAGTATAGCACCATGTCCGTTTCTTCACTAGTGGCAATGATGTGGGGTAATTTATCATACATTAGTTGAGTAAAGAAGTTACATTCTTTTTATAAGTGGGAATGTTTTATTCTTCTTTCTAGATGTCTAATGAAGGATAAAACCTTACAAAATAGGCAAGATAATAATGTATCTCATTTTTTTTAAAAAATGGACAATATCTCGAATAAGAGTATATTTGACCTCGAAACTTAGCAGATTTTAATTTATATTATTGGATACAAATTAGCTTTTAATGTGCTATAGTGTAAAAAATTATATTCATGTGCCAGTAAAAGTTTGGGGGGGCTGCATTTCTTAGAGGAGATGTAGTCCTTACATCTCCTTCATTCATCATTAGATGAAAAATCAACCGTGGAGATTGAAAATAAAAGAAGTGAACACTTATTTTGATTTTTTAAAAAAAATTAACATCCACCAAACATTTAATTCATTTAAATATAAAAAAACTATTTGGAGATATATTTTACTATTTACATAAAAATAGTAAAATATATGTAAAATAAGGTACCCAGAAAATACCAAGGCAAACAACATGCATAGAAAGTCCAAAACCTAAGTCATCCAAAATGATAAAACATTAAAGATTCAACTAAGGGATTGATTATTAAGCAAATCATCAAAGAATCAACTAAAAGACCTAAAAATTCAAATCAAAAGCTCGCAAAAATTTCTATCTTCAACTCCAACTCCAAGCGCATGCACACGATGATACTGCAGGAATCAATAATGGGACGAGCTTTTTCATCTGAGTTGCAGCAGTCCCAATAGAATCACTCCATTTCCTCTCAACGGACGTAGTTCATCAATCATAATCAGGCAGTTGACCTCTGCTGGGAGAAACCCTATCTATAGATTGAGTTGATACCATGAACATCGTCCACGATGTAAAGAGTAGACAACTTGTTATAAAGAACACTGAAGATGTTGTTGGTGGTGATCAAATCATTCGGAGGAGTAAGATTTCAATGGAAGATAACTTTGTTCCTTCCCTTTCAAACGTATTATCTGTTAGCTGATAGCGCAATCCTCGAGCTTGAATTTCTGGCATTACTCCTTTCCCTGCTTAAGGAGGCTCATCTGATGAATTCTGATACCAGGTACCCACTGATGAATTTTGAGACTTTCGAGTCCCATGGTAGGCTGTTACCCAAGGTGATTCGGCTGGTGTAAATCAAAAGACAGCAAAACAACTGCCAGTTTGTTCACAATGAAAAGGTACTTTTACCATCCATTATGATGCTGTATATTTGGTTTTGAGAAACGTGGTAAGTTAATTAGCTTATGAAAGCTGCAAGGGGCTTATTGAGGGATTTTTATAGACCAAATACATCAATCTTTGTAGACAATGCCTCTGAATGATTCATCAACAAGGAGGAGGATCAGAAGCAATGAGTTTCCAAACCAACTGTGACATCAAGGCCTTGTTCCACAAAACAACACATGATACCAAGGCCGCCGCCATCCTTGGTTTTATAAACACCATACTGTGTAATCTTACCGTCGATTTCCCCATGCCAAAGAAAATGTTAGAGAATGCCATCAATCTTCCCCAGAGTTGCCTCTGGGAGAACAAAAATGAAGGCTTAACAAGTATGCAAATTAGATAGGATGGAAGATATGAGTTGACAAGTCCCCGTATCAAACCCGAATAATAATTAAAGGTATCCTTCCATTAATATTTAATAAGCCCAAATTAACGATAAGCGTGTTTTTTTATATCGATATCACAATCGATCTAAATAAAATAAATAATCTAATCACAAAATTTGAAATGTCACATTATCAGATAGCTAAAAAACAGACCATATCATAATATTAACATATATGTAAGGAATCATGTCTATACTAAAATCAGTGTAAGCATAACCAAATAGGAAAATATAAGTCCAACAACATCACCAAGCAATAGCACTTCAGACTTTCGTACATTATTAACTCTTCAAACTGAAATATAAAAAAACGTCATAAAATTATTGTTCTAAATAAAATATAACAGCAAAATATCCAAATAATCTTTTTTCTCCAATCAGCTCTTCGACCATAATCTTCACTGGCAAGTGCTCAAACCCGCTAATATGAAGGAGGTTAGTGAAATATAAAAGTAAGAGTAAGTTAAAAATTTAGCAAGATATATAGTTACATAATTTAACATACAATTTATATTAAAACATACCCGAAAAGACAATGGATCAAATTCCAATGTAATGTCATGAATATTCATAACAAATATACATAATTTTCCTTTTTTTTTGTTCTTTATCAAACCTGACATATAAGTTTCATTCAAACATCATTATTTCTCATAGACTAAGGATCAGTAGAGCCTTACCGACTAAAGAAAAGGATAATCAAAATTAAACTTTATTTATTTTTACACAATCAAAGGCTTTATACTATTATTCAAGATCCGTACGTGGGCCGTCATACATATCACTAACTAAACGGGGTCGAACGCCGCTTTTACCCATAAATGATAGGTTCGAATCTCGATCATCACTATAATATATTAAAGTATGTTATAATATACTACTACTGAATTTCTTACAATGGTCAAATATATAAACAAAAACATTCTATACAATTTCATATAATTCTTATATTTTTTATTTTAAAAAATTTATTATTAATTATTTAATAAATTATATAGTTTTTTTCATAATCTTTTCAAATAATAATCATATAGTATATAAAAGTTCTGTAGGAACTTAAATATATAAATTTTAGAACATGCAAAAGTTATATTATAAAATATTTAAGTATATAAAATTATTTTAACAAGAAGTATAGAGAAAATAAGAAAATTCTGCTATTCCCACATTTTCTTTTAATTCTCCAATGTGTAGGGACAAATTGATAAAATTTTAGAACATATAAAATATATACTTAGCAATTTTAAACATATAAGAATATTATATACAAAATTCATAATATTTTAGAGTATAAAATCAAATTGTTAACACATATATAAATATATCTGTAGAGAAATAACTAATCAAATCAATATATATGAATTAAAAATTTGATCTTTATAAAAATAGTAAAGAGAGTAAGAGTCCATGTATGTGAAGTATAAATATTTTAATTAAAAAAATATATCAAATATAAGTATTTAAAATAATAAACACTCTAAGAAATAGAAAGAATTTAGTAACAAATGAAAAAAAAGTTTAGAATGCCCTTACCTTAACTTTAAATTTATCAAAATCTTACTTGAAATCATTTTAATTGGCTTTCTTTAACCTCCTCTCTATCTTCTCTTCTCACTCTTTCAATTCTTTCAAAATCTAGCAAATAATGATCGAAAATTAGTCGAATATAATTCATATAGTAGATTGGTACATGTACGCTCATCAGGCACCGCGGTCAAACACTATGGTACACAAGCATTATATCAAATGTGTATTAGGTACTTGTATTCTGTCACAGCATGTTCGAACATCCCTCGGGTGTGTATCGTGGGTAGATAATCTAAAAAAGACACCCGAACTACAATCAAGCATCTGTCAGGCATAACTCTTCTGCCCAGAATACGCATATTCTTGCGTTGGACGCCGTTCAAGTATCCTTCCACACAGTGTGATCTGGTCCAAAATTGATTCTGACCTAACTTTTTTTCCTTTAACTTTAATTTTACTTATCTCAATTTAATTAATTATGATTAAAATTTAAAATTCATTCTTTATATGAGTTATAATATGCCACTGAATAATATCCATCCATTTTTTTTTGAGAAATTATTTTTGTCACTTTACTCGGTATCTAAGATAGAAAACATTTTCGTGATAAGATGCACTACTGGGTTGGACAACGATAGGTTTACATGTTTGGAACCTATAACGACATGAATATTGTCAATAAGAATGGAATCATCAATGCAAGTAAAGAACTCACTACTGAAACAATTATGTTGTAGCCTCAAGAATTCTGAGAACTCATTCAAACAGTCTTTCAAGGCCTGCATAATGGACTCAAGTTTGTTCTACACACTAAAAAGTAATAGGTCATATGCAAAATATAGCACCACATTTATATTAGTTTCACATCTTCAGAGATACCACAAAGTGGATTCCTAGCTAATATGTTGGTGCACTATTACATCAAGTACCTCCATATTAAGGCCAAACAAGAAATAGGTCACCCTATTAGAGAACTTATTGTTATGATATGGCCCATTATCTAAATAAAATTCAAGATCTCATATCGTAATACAAAAGATCATAAAATCACGATTGAAACCCTCAAATTGAGTAAGCATCCAATTCATTTTATTAATATAAATAAAGCTTACAACTTTAAGTACAAATAGCAACTATAATCCTAAATCTGACATAAATATAACTACTATTACCTTACAATATAAAACAACATAAAATAAAGTCTAAGTAAAATTAACTGGAGACTTTTCACTGTTCTTTTACAACATCAAAGATCTGTAATATTATGCATATTTCTATTCAATTTAATTGAGTTTAGTTATTTATTTATTGGATAATTTGGTAGTGATAAAATTTAATTAAATAATATAAAAATTTTAGAGAATGTTTGGAATTGTTGGACTGGTTCCCAGGGTGCACCCGTTCGATCATCCGAATACTAATTTAAATTTTGAGATTAAAAAAAACAATATATATATAATAATAATAATAATAATAATAATAATAATAATAATAATAATAATAATAATAATAATAAAAGCAGGGGAAAGGGATATGGGGGAAAGACATTCACGAAGAGAGAAGGGGAGGGTTAGGGTTTCAGCGGCGAGAGAGTAGAGGGCTTCGGCGGCAGTGATGACGACTGCTGTGGACGATGAGAGCGGTGGCAGCTCACAGGCAAGACAACGACAGTAACGTGAGGGATGGAGCAGTGGTAGTGCGCGGCGGAGAGCCGTTTTAGGGAGAGAATCGCGCGAAGGAGAAACGGCCAAATGAAGGCTTTCGGATCCGATTCTGTGTTCGAGCTAGTTGGAGAAATGGTAAATCGGGTCGAGGCAAGTGCATTCATATCATTCTCTTTTGTTCTTGTTAATTTTTGTTTGATTCCCTTCGAGTATTATTATCCCGATACACAACCCATATATGTACATGTAATACCCATAGCCTAATTATGTATATATGTGAATCCCATGTCCAATTGGTTAGTTTTCGTTTGATTTTCGCAACCCCGAAACCCTAATCCATGCGTACGTGCACTGTTCACCCACGTCGGGTAGTTTCGGCTTCCAATTTTTAGGGCTGAATGAAACCAATAATTGAATGAAGCCCTAATCAATCTGAATTGAAGATAAAGATTGTACAAAGTATGAAGAGGGGAAACCCATAATTGAGTGATTGAATCAATCTCCCGGTGGGAGATATTGTAAATAAATTGGAGATATTGTGAATAAACTATCCGAATAGAAGATAATAATAGTATGTGTAATCGGAGAAAAGTCCACAATGTGATATATAATATGTGAATGATCGATTCTCCCAAATGGAGATAATGTGAATTGAATTGGATGTGGTGGACTTTCTCTCAAATTAATTTGAATAATGAAACTAGGATCTTGGACTTATGTTCATTGGGTAGTATTCTCTAACTGGCCATTAATACCACGGTAGAAACCCAATGGTTACTTTGGCTGTGTATCCCGGTCGCTTATGTGAGCAGGTGACGTTTGTGGCATGCCATAGAATACTACTATGGAACGATAGGGACTGCTTTTGAACCGCGGGAGGTTGAAGTAGTGGGTGATTGGCATACCACTATACCACGTGGTGTTTGGCTTATTACAGGTAGTTTGTTTGGGCGTTGAGTATGTTGTTTTACCTTAAACCATGTGGGGTATCATGATCCTTCCTCTTCCTCCCGCACCTTTTATTAGTAAGGCCTACTGACTCTGATCCGTAAAAATGAGTAATAATGCATAATTCACATTTCAAAGAAAAGAAGGACAAATATGATAAACCAATTACATTCTAAAACACATTCAATCATATTTTATATTTGTGCATCCGCAATATGATCATGTCTCCTTTTTGTCTACTTGCTTATGCTTATGCTCTATTTGCCCATATTGCTAACCATCCTAGTTGTGGTGCACTTATTGGGTTTTTTAGCTCACCATTTCTTACCATTGTCTCCAATTTAACACAGGTTTGTCAACCAAAATGGGATAGTATAGTGATTAGAAGTGGACTAAGCTCGGGATTCAAAAGACCAGATCAAAAGACTTATACCTTATAGATTGTAATTAAATGTATACTTTCATATTTCAGTTGGGTTTATCAACGAATGTTGGACAAATGATTAATGATTAGGTAGTTTAATTTCTGCAATCGTTTGGATTATTTATACTTCCGCAGGATATTGTGGTTTGTTACAAGTACCTAATAACATCTCTCTTTGGCCGACATTGTGTATAAATATACAATGTTGGAGCCGCAACTAAGAAGTGGCAATTTGGATCCTGTGTAGTTTTGTGTTGATGTTGTCTATTGTTAGTTGTGTTGATGTTGTACGTTGTTAGTTGTTGGAATTGTTGGATGTATTATGTGTTGTACAGATGATTGTACAGATTTTGTATCAGCTCGACGATCGTATTATAGAGAAAACTCTATCGGATTTTTAGTAGAAAGTATGGTCCGTCACAAGATCTATACTTAGTCTTCAATGAACCGACATTTACTTTGACAGAGTTCAAAAAATAATAAAAAGTGAGTCAAATATTTAATAAGTTATATAAATCAATAATATTAGTATGCTTATAATAATACGACAATAAAATATACCTCTAAATAAACAAGAGTATAAAGATTTGAGGTAACAACAATATAACAAAACGACATATTAACTGAAAATCCAAAGAAAAGAGCCAAGATTTTCATATAAGATGCAGAAGGTGTGACCTATTCATCTAATACAACCATAAATCACTATGAGAATATCAACAATCTCTTATATATTTAACTCACATCGACCAAATGCTATTGTATTTACACCATTGTCTAGCTGAGCAAATAACACGAGATCACTAATGTTCCCAGATCATAAACTTAATTATCTCGATTGGCAATGCCAGTTCAATCAGCAAGTGGCATCACAATAACTATATCTAATGTCTTCGGTCAATATCCTGTTAATAAAACAATAAGATGGTCTTGCGTCATAAGCATCACATCACAAACCAACATCTATTAGAATATAAAAATCAATTTTAAAAAATTACATACTATATCTTAATGTCACAAGTTTTAGATTTCTTGATATTGAGATATTTTTATGTAATCTACTTAACCTTAACCACAACCATGAGCAAAAAGAAAAATTTTCATTAGTTAACTAAAGTATCAAAGACCAAATATCAAGGTATAAAAAAATGGGACAATTCCAATACTATGGATAATAATATGTGTTTGACATTTGAATGCGAGGTCACATGCCAAAGAGAAATTGACATTCAAACAGAGATCGCACGCCATTCAAACAGTAAAAAATCAAAAATTGTCATTTCGGTTTCAAATGGGGTGAAAGTCTAAAGATCTCTTCAATAAGTGACTTTTATTCATGGATGAGGGCTCGAACAATATCTACGAAATCTTATGTATAAGAATTGATGAGAATTATCCATTAGACATGATAGATTTGACTAGAATTTAAAAAAAATTAAAAATTGGATAAAATTGCTCCAAAAATACTCTAACATTTGAACATAGCATCAAACACTGGACCGAAAACATATACAAATAATTTCAAATTCAAACAATTTTTAAATGTATTTAAAGGATAAGATGATGAACAATTTTATTCATATCAAAATGCTTAAATAAAGACTAATTATAGACATGATTTCATATTCATGTGATTTCATATTCACTTCCATCTTCATACCTTATTCTTCATTTTTTGTCCTTAGTTTTTAGTAATTATGTGAAATTTCACTTACATATTGACACACATTTCCAATTGAATATACTAAGATTTGAATATCATAATGAAAACCACAAGAATTATATCATTTCATGATTACTTGAAAAAGTTAAGGAGATAAATGAAGCTAGATTATTCTTTCTAGAACATGCATAAATTGAAAGACATTTGATCATATAATTATGAACTCGCGTAAAATTTATACTTAGATTTCTTTTCAACATGAGAAAATTTAAGATTTCTTCGGTAAATACGCAAACCGTGGCATCGAAATGGAGAAGGAAGAACTGATTTCCAAAGGAATAACATGAACTTACAGTAAGAGGATATGAACCTACAAGTATTAAGGATCATTGATCTTCTCTACGATTAATTTTCTTAAAATCTTTCAAGATTGAATTCTTTAGACAACTTCTCTTTCTTTCTCTAGATTTTCTATAAGCTTTCTTTCTTTTTAATCAATTTGTAAGAAATTTACAAGTTTTAATTATGTAGGATAAGTCTTACATATGTAGTTAGAGGATTTTCAATTTTTTAAGAAATTTATCCATCCAAACATGTCCTAATTAGAACCGAGGGGCCCAGTGCCGCAATCATAGCCGTTCGGCCGCAAATCCAATAGTCAGACGGCTTTTTAATATTCTTTCAAATAAAAACAAAAAAAATAGGTTCCGCAAATCGCGACAGTCTGATTTTAGACAAACGGCTATAATTTGCGGAGTAGACCCTATGCCACGGCACAAGCCCCCGAGCTAGTCCTTACTAGGTTGATTAACCAATTTTTAATATTATCTTCGGTGGTTATAATTATAACTTTTTTTGACCATTTGTACAAAAAAAATCAATCTATCCTCATAATAATTATCTGATGTTCAAAAAGCTGTTTAAACGTAAAGTTGAACGTCGTGACTGATTCTATAATTCTTTACCTAAAATAATTTTAAATATTTTCTAATCACCAAATATTCTGAAATCTCGTATAAATATTAAGAAAGACTATAATATCTAATTAATATTATAAAATTTATAATTTAGAAATACTTAAAATATTATACTTAAAAGAACTCTTCTTCATGCATAATATCTTGACACATTGCTTAAGATGCAATGCAAAGATACGTGATTTAGTGTTAGGGGCAAATTTGAAATCTTAATTATTTTATTTTATTTTTTTTTTTGGGGGTGTGGGGGATTATAACTGAACGAATGAGTTGGGAAGATGTCCATCATGGTAAATTTACAGCTAATATTATAATTTAAAATGATGTTAGAAAGAGAATTTTTAATTACTTGAAAATATTTGTATCAAATAATTGTAAAAAAAAATTATGAGATTATAATATTTATATAAATTATTAAAATTATTACATTATTTATAATATCGTACTATAAAAATATATATCATAAATATATTTAAATTTATAGCTAAAGTTATTTTTTTTAAAATATATATGAAATGCATTTTTCTCCATTTGCCATACTTTATTTTTCTGGAAGACCATCCAAAATCCAATTATTAGAAAGGTTTTTAATTTTCCGTGGCCATTTAAATATGAAAAAAAATTGTTTATTCGGTATCTAAAAAATTGCCTGATCCTCTATTGTTAATGAGTTATTTTGTTTTTATAATTCAGAAATAGGACCCGATAGGTACGGTCAAATACGGGCCGACCCAATACACAAATAGATAAAAAAGTTTAAATACAACCGACCCAATAGAAGATGCCTCAGAACCCATCAGATAAATGACACAGAAATGCATGAATCAAGAAATGTGATCTAAATAGTCAGCTATTAAAAAATTATAATGAACTACTCAATAGCTAAATATAGCGAGTGGCTAAATCGATCTATTAGTTGGTAGTTAGGCGACTTTATTATTGAATTAAGGAGACCATTATACATATAAGTAACGACCCTCGCCACTAATCTGAGGCAACATATTATTTAAACATTGATTTCAAGCACCTACTAACCAAACGACATATCTTATTATAAATAAACAACCTCTCCTAAATAGGAGGAGGAAAGAGGTCAGACAATAGAGAGAAAGAAAAAAGGCACTCCACCAGGCGAGTGTGTAAATACCAAATACATTCGTCCAAACGAGCACACAAATACTAAAGTATTCAGCCAAACAAGTGTACAAAAATGAGTATTGTATTACATACATACACTTATCCTCATCTTCTCTAAATTCTCACATTTATTTTTTTACATCTTCCATATCTGAATAGAAAGATCACTGATTTGAGCGTCGGAGGATATAATAAGGAGTGAGTCCTGATTCTTCTTACCTATTATATTTTATTGTAGTACGTAAGATTCAAATTTAAAATTATGAACGCCGAACCCATATCTGTTCAAATGACGAAGTATATCAGAGTGACTTTCTGATTCGTACATTAATCCGAATCCTTAAGACGCATCAGGACCAATTCATTAATTATATAAATGATCTTTTTAATCAAATATTAGATAGTTAATAAAATATTTTTTTAATAAAATATAATAAAATGATATAAAATAATAATTTTTAATTTTTTTAATAAATTATTAAGATGAACCATGTAATATAAAATAATTTTTATAATAATATTTTATTAATTTTGATGGGTACACCAATAATGGGCTGGCCCAAAGAAAGGTCAACGGGAGCCCATTAAGGCCGGTCAACGTTTCTAACGGCCAAATAAGAGGATGGGCCTAGGAACTGAGAGGCCCAAGGACGGTCAACGTCGGCGTTGACCCGTCATTCCGTGACAGCCTATCTCCTTTCAAAACGGTCAACCCGGTGTTGACCAATTTGTTTGGCCTTGAGGCTTTGCAAACACTAATGGGCCTATTCCATACAGGCCCACGGCCCATCGATTGCCGCCCGCCGCTCTCTTCGTTCTCCACGGCGCGGCCAACAAGTCGACGGTCAACCCGATGTTGACCGTCTCGCTCCCCTACACACCGGGCCCAAACGAGGCACTTCTACGGTGATGGGCCAGACCTACTCGAGCCCATAGCCCAAATGGAGTCCAACGACGACGCCTTCCATGAGGCGGCCAACACTCACGCAGCGGTCAACCCCCGGCGTTGACCGTCCTCTCTCTCGCACATTGGGCCCGAAAACTTTTCTAACGGTGATGGGCCCGACCCGTTTAGGCCCATCACCATAACAAAGCCAGCCACGATCTTCCAAGGATATTCCACGATCTTAAAGGGAATATCACAAGATCGCGCCCTTCAAATAAGGAAGGCGCCGAGATCCTTCCAACTCCTTGCCCGACCAAGAAACCTCAACCGGTAAGGAAGGAGGTTAACTTGAAAAGTGGTTGGCTGCCTCAGAAGGAAACAATCCACCACGATTGGGCAACAGGCATCAGCCTCCAAAAGGAAGGCCGGCCACAGATCACGATGGGGATGATTCCTTCCAAAGAAGGAAGATCACCATCTTTGCCATAAAAGAGGCCCTGGATCCGCAGATCCAGACACGCTCTCTTGAATGCTCACATTGACGCTTTCTGGAGTATTCTGACTGACAACTCTCTCTCTCTGAAACACTTGCATACTGGGGACTCTTCCTTGGCAAGAATGAGACGAGAAAACCCTAAGGGCTCTAAAAAACAACTGCTGGCTCTCAAAGAAAAAACTCTCAAACACACTCCAATTCCAAGGCAACGAACGGGTCCTTACGCACGTTCTCTGTTTTCCCACCATCCGGATACGAAAGGACTTGCACCTTTCGACATCCGGAACAAGGCACTCCATTCCTCTTTAATAGCTTTCTCTTATTTTACAGTTCCTTCCATCAAGGTCGATTGGTGACTTGAGCGTCGGAGTGTTATCAGTGGGATTACATCCCGCCATTAACGCTGACCTCTCGTTTGTTTAGTGGTGTGCAGGATTTGTGCTCAGTGAACGGAGCCGGTTCAAACCATCCAGAAGAGATCCGAATCCGTTCGAAGCCGAATCCAGGTACGCATCATTGGCGCCGTCTGTGGGAAACGCTTACGAAAAGCCTACCACCAAGAATCTGCAAAAACTCTCTCTGTCACCTTCTGCTGCAACAATGGTGAACACGAGAGCGCAGGCTAGCGACCCCGCTAGAGACATTGTTAACCCCGACCAGGGCCATGCTGCTGATGTCCTGGTCAACGGGGCCACTGGCGAAGTTCCACCGCCCTACATCCAAAGAATCGGTGGAGCGGATGCAAAGCTAACAATCGCCAACCGTTTTTGTGAGCGGAAGGAGCAACAACAACAAGCGGCTCCACCAAAGTCATTCCGCTCCCGCCACCAAGAAAGGTGGCCGGAGGAAGAAGAAGCGGCCAAGAGGCCTGGAAAAATCGTGCACAATTTGGCTCCGCCTTCCTCCCACGTTCCTCGGCCGAACATGTGCCAATGGAACGCTGGGGAGCACTTCCCCGACAGAGAGCCCAGAACGGAGAAATCCTAGATACTCTCGGGCAGAAGACCGCCGCACAGTCCAGGAGCGAGTCTCCAGGGCTGCCAGATCCACAGGAGGCAGCAGCCGACCGGCTGCTGAACACAAGACGGAGTTGAGGAATTTCCTCAACTCCAAGAGATCCGCAACGCCACTCTTGCCCTGACCCACGAGTGGACCAAATCTGAACCACGTGTTCCGGAATGACGAAGCGCCATCGACTTGGACAGTCACCCTTCACCGCCGAGATCCCGAACCGTCCCACTCACCGTCCAAGTTTAAAATGCCGTCCCTTGACTTGTACGATGGGGGCAGTGATCCGGTTGACCACCTGGATCACTTCCGCACCCATCTGAGTCTACAAGGGCTAGAAGACTCAGCGATGTGCCGCTGCTTTCCGCTGACACTGAAGGGAGACGCCAGGATCTGGTTCCACCACCTCCCTTCAGGTTCTGTCAGCAGTTTCCGTGAACTCACGGACCTCTTCCTGGCTCAGTATGCATCGAGCCGACGGGAAGAGAAACAGCCATGGCACCTCTCCCACATAAAGCAGAAACCGGGAGAGAACCCACGGTGCTTCCTGGATCGCTTCGTGGCTGAGGCCAGAAGGATTCCCAGGATCACTGAGGAGATGAAGTTGGACAGCTTCATCTCGGCGCTGACTTACGGTGACTTTTTCAAGCACCTTGCCCACAAAAATCCTCAGACTTTTCGCGAGGCGGAATCCATCACCAGGGCCTATGCTGCTGCAGAAGAGGCCAACGAGGCAAAACGTCCCGAGCAGGCGGATCAGCCTCGACCATTCCCTGGTGATGGGAAAAGAAAGTTTGCTGGCGGAGAACATCCCGCCAAAAACAAATGGACTAGACCCTCGGCAACGCAGACAATGGGCCCACCACCTTCACACCCTTGACGGACACGCGCTCCAATGTTCTGATGCGGTCATCCGGGAGAAGTTCTGAAGTGGCCAAAAACGCTCAAGAAGGACTCGAAATCAGTCAATCTTGTGACTTTCACCGCTCTGCCGGCCACTCAACCGAAGACCGCAAGACA
The DNA here is from genome assembly GCA_033239525.1 of Nepenthes gracilis. Taxonomy (NCBI): domain Eukaryota; kingdom Viridiplantae; phylum Streptophyta; class Magnoliopsida; order Caryophyllales; family Nepenthaceae; genus Nepenthes; species Nepenthes gracilis. Next base: position 14,277,679 of record BSYO01000025.1, on the reverse strand, counting down.
TTGCGAGAGGGAGATCAAGATCGATTCGCAGGGGACATCTTACTCGGTTCGTCCAAGGGACTGACAGAACACAGGAACAGTGATGAAGAGGGGCGGAGAGCGAGACGCCTCCCGGAATCGGATTGCGGCGGGAGTAGTTAATATGATCACCGGCCGACCGCCAGAGCACGGAAGACAAAGCAAGGAGTAGCGGATCGGGAGGAAGAAACAGTAGCGTAGTGGATAACATCATTAGCTTTAGTAGATCGTGACTCGAATCATGTAATCTCCCCCATGCCGACCCCCTTGTAATTTTACACTCGTTTGGATGGTACTTCGGACTACCAGCTGAAACGAGTCTTTATTGATAATGGTAGCTCGAAGGACTTGCTTTATTTGGATGCGTTCTTTAGATTAGGCCTGAAAAAGAACCAACTAAAACCTGCTGAAGGACCTTTGTACGGCCTTGATAACGAACCGGTGCCCGTCCAAGGGACAATCCAATTGGAAGTCACCCTGGGCACCTACCCAAAAACAGCAAGTCGAATGCTAACATTTTTAGTGGTTGACCTGCCCTCTGTGTACAACGCGATACTAGGCAGACCGTGCCTAACAGCGTTTGGGGCAGTCACGTCAATTCCGCATCTGAAAATGAAATTCCCAACACCCTACGGCGTTGGAGAAGTTCTGGGAGATCAGGTCACTGGGCGGACCTGTTACATGGCCCAGATTGCCCCTGGTGGCAGAACTGGCTCGGTGGGAGAACTTGATCATCGAGACGAGACCACCCTGCAGCAGGCGCAGCCTGGTGAATCCACCGATCTAGTTCCACTGGACCCGGGGGAACCAGATAAGTGTGTCCAGATTGGCGGCTCACTCATTGGGCCACTGCGCGATGAACTAATCGCGTTTCTACGAAGGAACGCAGACCTTTTCGCTGGACTCCCTTGACGCGCGTGCACAGGATTTGGTGAGATGGTCCACAAATCGGGCCTTGACCCCGCATCAAAGCCCGATCGAGACGAAGCGGAGGAATCACTCCGTTGAAAACCGATCGCCATCCGGAGGAGGTGAAGAAATCTGGCCGACGCAGCGTCATTAGAGAAGTCCATGCCGGATTGGCTCTCAAACGCGTCGTCTGGTTAAGAAGAAGCGGGAAAATGGCGGATGTGCGTCGATTTTACCGACGTCAACAAGGCTGCCCAAAGGATGCTTTCCCTTGCCCCGGATTGACTGTTGGTTGACTCCACGGCGAGGCACGAGCTGCTAAGCTTCATGGACACTTATTCAGGCTACAACCAGATCAGAATGAGTCCAGAAGACGATGAGCATACCTCGTTCATGACGGACACAGGCACCTATTGCTATAGGGTCATGCCCTTCGGGTTAAAGAACGTTGGAGCCACCTACCGGTAGGCCGTGAACAAGATATTCGAAAAGCAAATTGGTCGCAACATGGAGGTCTACGTCGACGACATGCTCGTCAAAAGAGCAGAGTCACAAAGCGACCACATACGCGACCTGGAAGAGTCATTTGGGGTGCTCCGCCAGCACCAAATGAGGTTAAATCCAGCCAAGTGTGTCTTCGGGGTAGCCTCAGGAAAGTTCTTGGGTTTCATTGTCTCTCAGCGAGGGATCGAGGCAAACCCAGAAAAGATCAAGGCACTGGCTGACATGGCTCCCCAAATGTAAAGGACGTCCAACGACTGACTGGACGGCTGGCTGCTCTGTCCCGCTTCCTCGCGAAGTCAGGAGACAAGTACCAGCCCTTCTTTAAAGCCTTAAGAGGGACAAAGTCTAACGGATTCCAGTGGACGGCTGATTGCCAGACTGCCTTCGACGAGTTGAAGCAGTATCTGGCCAGCCCACCGTTGTTGGCATCACCCAAAGACGGAGAGGAGCTGTACCTTTACTTGGCAGTATCGGAGGCGTCCCTCAGCTCTGTCCTTGTGCGCCAGGAGTCTGACATCCAGCAGCCGGTCTATTACGTGAGCAAGACGTTGACTGGCCCGGAAACCCGTTACCCGCGTGCTGAAAAAATGGCACTGGCACTTATCTTCGCAGCGCAAAAATTAAGGCCATACTTTCAAGCACATCGCGTAGTGGTCCTTACGGAACAGCCACTGAAAGGCATACTCCAAAAGCCCGACGTTTCGGGGCGATTGGTAAAGTGGGCCATTGAATTGGGTGAGTTCGACATCGAGTTCAGGCCCAGACCAGCCATAAAGGCACAGGCTCTGGCCGATTTCATCGTTGAGACCACAACACCCATTCAAGAGGACCAACCCGTCGAAAACGAAGAACAGCCCAGCGAGGCACCGGAATGGGCACTCCACGTGGATGGATCATCCACTGACAGCGGCTGTGGAGCAGGGGTGATCTTAACAACCCCTGACGGATTTGAGATCAAGTACTCCCTGAGACTTAATTTCCCGGCGACCAACAACGTCAGCCGAGACGGCCCTATTTGGCCGGTTTGCGATTGGCGAAGGAGTGCTCTGCCAAGAGGTTGGCGATCCACAGCCGACTCCGTTAATCAAAACCAGTCAATGGGGGCTTGAGGCAAACAACCCTTCCTTGGCCGGATACTGGCGAAGGCAAAGGAGACCATCCGAGGGGCCGACAAGGCGACCACTCGTTCACGTTCCTCGAGAGGAGAATTGGAAGGCAGACCGGCTGGCTAGAGCAGCTGCTGCCGAGAGCCCAGAGCAATATTCGAGGGACATGCGGGAGGTCCTGAACGCTCCTAGCATAGAAAAACAGGAGGCCATGCAGATTTCCGAGACGGAAAACTGGATGACTCCTTACCTTAAATACTTGGCTGACGGATTACTCCCTGAGGAAGCTGTAAAGGCCAAGCATATCAAAAAGACAGCTGGTTGGTACACGGTAGTTGATGGGCGGCTGTATCGCCGCGGATACTCAACTCCGTATCTTCGCTGTCTGTCTCCCGAGGAGGCAGACTACGCGCTGGGCGAAATTCACCTCGGGATCTGCGGATCACACGTAGGTGGGAAAAACCTAGCCTTCAAAATCATGCGGCAGGGCTACTACTGGCCCTCATTGAAAAAGGACGCTAGAATTTGTTAAGAAATGCGAGAGCCCGACTTCATGGCAACCTCCATCACCGGCCGTCCATTGATTTAAAGTCCCTTCAGGCCCCGTGGCCTTTCGCGCAATGGGGGCTCGACATTCTCGGCCCATTTCCCATTGCCACGGGACAAAGGAAATTCATCATAGCGGGCATCGACTACTTCACTAAGTGGGTCGAAGCTGCCCCGCTTGCAAAGATTACAGAACACAATGCTATGGAGTTCCTTCGCCAGAGCATTGTCTGCAGATTCGGCGTCCCAGAGGTCGTGGTGACCGATAACGGGACCCAATTTTCGGGAAAACGCTTCACCAAGTATTGCACCAGCCTTGGAATCAAGCTGGTCCACACTTCGGTAGCATACCCCCAGGCCAACGGACAGGTGGAGGTCACGAACCGTACGCTACTCCACGGGTTAAAAACTAAGTTGGAGGGCCCCGGGGCTCTGGGGCGATGAGCTCCCATCCGTCCTCCCGGTCTTATCGTACAACCCCGAAGGAACCAACGCGAGAGACGCCCTTCGGCCTATGCTACGGGATCAAGGCGGTAATACACTGCCGAAATCGGGCTCCCAAGTCTCAGGGTGGAGTCCTTCGACCCACAGACCAACTCCCAGAAAATCAGGGAGCACTTGGACTTGCTAGAGGAAGCCCGCGACGCCGCCAGGGTACGGACAGCAGCGTACCAACATCGAGTTGCCCGCTACTACAATAAAAAGGTAAAAGCCCGGCAATTCGACATTGGGGACTTGGTCCTACGAGGCATCGAGGCCACAGGCAAGCTGGCCGGCCGAAACAAGCTTTCTCCTAACTGGGAGGGACCTTTCCTCGTCTCCGCCGTCCTACGCAACGGAGCGTACAAGCTCCGGAAACAGGATGGAAAGTTGGTCCCACGAACATGGAACGCAACCCACCTGAAACGCTACTACCAATAGGGAACCCAGGTATGCCCTTACTCGAGCCTGTGCATTCATTCGTATGCTTGTTTTTAACTTTGGAAAAATGAGAGTTTACTTAGCATGTAGAATTCTAGGGCCTATGAATTGTGTTTGCCTTGCAGGTATCCATCCGACCTAGACTGCCCCTAAGTCGGGAGGGTCTTCACCCTCTCGTTAAACCCTAGTCATCTAGGTGGCCCAAAAAGTGGTCTGAAACCCTGGTCATCCAAGTGGCCCATAGCGGTCTGAAACCTCGGTCATCCGAGCGGCCCAATAGCGGTCGTACCAAACCCTGGTCATCCAGGTGGCCCATGAGCGGTCTTAAACCTTGGTCATCCAAGTGGCCCATGAGCGGTCTGAAACCTCGGTCATCCGAGCGGCCCAATAGCGGTCGTATTAAACCTTGGTCATCCAAGTGGCCCGTAGCGGTCTAAAAACCTTAGGGGGCAAGAATGGCACACGCGACGACTTCTTTTCGGGGAGCAGCAACGTCAGTCAACGACGGTCGAAGGGAGAAACATTTCTTCTCCAACATTGGCAGCCCAAGTCTTCACTTGAACGGCGCCACCAGGCTGGTTCTTACAACCGCTTGCCTGACTTAAGGACCTCACTCCTTAAGCAGCCAGCCAACCAAGTTGGCAACCCCACGCACCAACCTTCTCCATGAAAGGGCAGCGTGGATAAACGATAACGGAGAACACTCCTTCTCTAACACTAATCGCCCAAGTTCTCGCAGGGCGTCTGTGGCAAGGTTAGTTAATGCAACCACCTTCTAAGCCCTGGGGCTCGGCTCCTTAGGCCATCGAGTACGTGATCGCCGGCCAACTAAGTTGGCCGCCTCATCTATGAACCCATGCAAACGGCAAGCACAAAGCATTAAAAGGCAATGGATACTTTTGAAAAAAAGATTTCCATTTCATTAAATATTTTGCGGTGTACATGCTATCCAGAAAACAATAATACAAGGCTACAAATCTGGCGGACCACCCTGGCTGTCTCGGGGCTCTCCCACCAAATCCTCTTTGCATTGCGCTGCGCGGTTTCTTTGATTGATGAACTCCACTGGGAAGTCCGGAGCGATCAACCGTGCAACGCGACGCCCAATGTTGAGCCCCTCCAACAGCCGAGCGTGTAGTGCGCCCCCAACCTCAAGAGGGGTCATCCGTAAGGCCAACTCGTTCTCTGCAGCGGCGGCTCGATCTGCAAGGCGTTTATTGCTCGCTCTCAGGCGATCATCCTCATCCTTTAGACGAGCAACTTCGGCCTTCAACATGGCGTTCTCTGCCTCCACGCCCGCCATAACAGCCTCGAGAGCAGCCGTCTGCTCACGAAGCTCCCCTCCTGAGGCGGCCAGCTTGGCATCCAGCCAGGCTATCTCTGCGTCCTTCTCAGCTAGAGCCTCGTCACGCTGCACCATTGCCTTAAAAAGTGCGAGCGACCTTCAACGGCTGCCTGAAACAACAACAAAAGACAAAAGTTAGAAACCTTGAAAGGGCAAAGTACGGGAATTAACCATCAAGAACCATACCTCCATAAATTTCCTCGTGGGTCCCTTAGGCCCGGCCTCCGGACCCGTGCTCGGGTGGTGGAGGGACAGAGCATCCTCTCGTGCCAAGCACACCGCTTCCTCCGTGATTCTTTCCAAGGACTCATCATCTTCAACGGCGGCCGCGAGCTCCTCTCGCGGTCTGGGCGCGCTCTGGCCCGAGCTGGGAGCGCTCTGCGAGCTCCTCTCCCCGCAGCCTGGAGCAGTGCAGCAGCTCCTCTCTTGCGGCCTCCTGAGCAAGAACGGTAGGCTCCTCTCTTGCACCTCTAGAATAGCCTGCGGCAAGTTTCTTTCTCCCCAGCTGCCTTCGGGACAGCGGCGGGTGAAGCAACTCGTGGCGACGGCTCTATAATGTAAACCCGTGAACCTTCGAGCACGTCGCGAGCTGGCTCCTCTGCGGATCCCATCCAGGCAGCACATGGAGTCAGCGTCGCCGCAGGCTGCGCCAGGATGACTCCTCCGTATCCTCCAACCTACCCTTAACGAGACCTCTCGTTCGGAAGTCTTGCCGGGACCACCACAAATCCCGGCAGCCACAAGATCAATTTGTGAAGAGGAAGATGAGGGCGTGACAATCGCCCTCGCAGTGGCCTCCTCCTCCGAAGACACCGGGCGGATGAGCGATTTCTTCGAGTCATCCCGGCCCGGATTTTGATTGGAGGGTGCGGCTTATGGACCGAGACGGCGGTCCCCATTTAACTTTTTGGGATTCCTCGGCAGAGACCAGAAAATCCCTCCTGAATGCATCAGGGTTTAACCGAATCGCCTTGATCAGCCAGGCGTAGGCGGCGTTCTCCGCCGCAGACGGCGTACCCAGGTGTACTCCCGGGACCTCACCACAGTCCTGCGCGATAGGCCACTTGTCTCCCACCTTTACAAAGAAGAACCGGTTTTTCCAGTTCTTAAGGGAGTCATGGATGGCCTTATTAATCTTTATCCCCGTACGGGGGCTGAGAGAGATCCACTCCGCCCCCTGGGTTATCTTAAAGATGACCTTAAGGCCAGACATCCTAAACTTTTGATTGAGCTGCCGAGCAAAAATGCACAAAGTACAAATATACCTCAATGCATTAGCGTGAAGCTGAGCAATGGGAACTTGGAGGGCCGCTATGATTGATTCAAGCTCCTCCGGCATCGGCAGACGAAGGCCGCTCCTCAGGTGAACCTCGTAAACGGTGAAGTAGCCTTCCGGTGGGTGAGAGGCTATTTCATCTGCTCCCGGAACCCTCCAGGCCATCTCCTTCGGAATGTTGAATTCAACGCACAAGGCCTTAATATCACTCTCCCTCAAGTCAGATGAGAAGTCAGCAACGGAGGCCATGATCGGAAAAGGTTCTAGGTTTCTTCAAAGGTTTGTCTGCGGGTGAAAATGAGGAAGGCGAAAGGCTTGGAAAGCGTAACCGATTTTGAACAAAACGAAAGGAAAACTTGGGCGCCAAGCTTGCAAAGGGCGCCCGTCGGGTACCACATGTCAACTCCTCATTCGATCCGGCCAAGCGGCCGGGACTCCGTCACGAAACCCCTCATTATGGCTCCGTCAACCGCCACGTGTCGCCACTCCACTTGACACCTGCAAAAGGACGGATCTCTCGCGTGTGTGACCGGATCTCCTTCCAACCAAAGAAGGACACGTGTCGCCCTCCGCCTTGCCCGATCCCGGGAAAAGCCGGCAAAATCACTCCCGACCGGCGGGGCGGTCAAGAGTTCGAACTCGGAATTGACCCGGGGCCAGCGGTTACGAACTCGGGTCGACCGGGGGACGGTCGACAATTGTACTCGGAACTCGACCAAAACGGTCAACGATTCCCGGTCAAACCCTCCTTCAAGCCTTTACAAGTTTCCATAGGATTCTCAAGGCAAGGAAAACGCGTCCCATCATGAACATACCGGAGGCCGTAAATCGACCACCACCGGCATGGGGGCTAGTGATGGGTACACCAATAATGGGCTGGCCCAAAGAAAGGTCAACGGGAGCCCATTAAGGCCGGTCAACGTTTCTAACGGCCCAATAAGAGGATGGGCCTAGGAACTGAGAGGCCCAAGGACGGTCACCGTCGGCGTTGACCGTCCAGGCAATTTATCTCTGCTCACAAACGGCCAACCGGCGTTGGCCACCAATTTGTTGGGCCTTGAAGCTTTGCAACACTAACCTGGCCTATTCCATACGTGCCCACACCCATCGATTGGCCGCCCGCCGCTCTCTTCGTTCTCCACGAAGGCGGCCAACAAGTCGACGTCGGCCAACCCATTGGCCGACCTGCTCCGCTCCCTACACACAGGCCCAAACGAGGCCCTTCTACGATGATGGGCCGGACTGCTCGAGCCCATAGCCCAAATGGAGTCCAACGACGGACGCCTTCCATGAGGGCGGCCAACACTCACGCAGCGGTCAACCCACAGCGTTGGCCGTCCTCTCTCTGCACACATTGGGCCACGAAAAACTTTCTAACATGATGGGCCCGACCCGTTTAGGCCCATCGGTCATAACAAAGCCAGCCATGATCTTCCAAGGATATTCCACGATCTTAAAGGAATATCAAGCAAGATTAGCGCCCTTGAATAAGGAAGGCGCCGAGATCCTTCCAACTCCTTGCCCAAGAAACCTCAACGGTAAGGAAGGAGGTTAACTTGGAAAGCGGTTGGGCGCCTCGAAGAAACAATCCACCACACTTGGGTAACAGGCATCGACCTCCAAAAGGAAGGCGACCCTTACGATCACGATGGGGATGATTCCTTCCAAAGAAGGAAGATCACCATCTTTGCCATAAAGAGGCCCTGGATCCGGCATCCGGGACACGCTCTCTTGAATGCTCACATTGGCGCTTTCTGAGTATTCTGACGACAACTCTCTCTCTCTGCAAACACTTGCATACCTGGGACTCTTCCTTGGCAAGCAGACGAGAAAACCTAAGGGCTCTAAAAACAACCTGCTTGGCTCTCGGCGAAGAAACTCTCAAACACACTCCAATTCCAAGGCAACGAACGGGTCCTTACGCACGTTCTCTGCCTTCCCACCATCCGAGATACGAGAAAGACTCTTGCACCTTTCGACATCCTAAAACAAGACACTCCATTCCTCTTTAATAGCTTTCTCTTATTTTACGATTCCTTCCATTGAAGGCCGATTGGTGACTTAGCGTCGGAGTGTTATCGGTGGGATTACATCCCGCCGTTAACGACGACCTCGTTTGTTTAGTGGTGTGCGGGATTTGTGCTCAGTGAACGGAGCCGGTTCAAACCATCCAGAAGAGATCCGAATCCGTTCGAAGCCGAATCCAGATACGCATCAAATTTATATATATTAATAATTTTACGATCAAATAAGATAAATATTGTCCGTTAAAAGTTACTCGTGTAACAAGCACATCAGGAAGTCCGCTTTCAATTCATCGACCTGCGACCACTCTACACTGTGACGCCTAGAAATGTTGGGATTAATATATCAGACTTAATACTTTTTTTTTTAATATATACTGAATTTAATTGATTATAACTATATATAGTGATTATATTTTTAAATAATTATTTATTGTAAAATTATAGGATATTTTCCAATAATTATGTAAATAAAATATATTTTTATTTTGTATTTTATAATTATTGATGCATTTTTCGGACACAAATCGTTATACGAATTAGAGAGTCGGACAAATTCTTTGATCGATTCAAGAGGCTGCAGGTCTAGTAATCGTAGCTAAAAATCCTGATCCTACATGCCATAATGATTTAATAAAATGTTAGATATATATAAGATTTGTCCCTTAATATATTTTTTGACGCTCAAATCAATGATATTTTTAGAAAATAGAAAAATATAGAAGGAAAAAAAAAGGAAAGGGAATGAGTATTGAATCTTTGTGAGTATGAAGGATTAGACTCGATTTCGAATATACTCTCTGTGGAGGCTTGTATGCCAATGTTAGCCCTGTCCCTATTTTTATTTAGAGATCTGTATTTATAGTTAGGATTTTAATTGATTGGTCAGTCCAAAATCATTGTCTATAATAAAATATATTAAATATTAACCATTATCTTTAATGTGCAACTGTTATTTAGATTGATTCATTAACCATTCAATTATTAATGATTGACTTTCTTTTGACTGTTATCGAATAAAATTCTTTACATATGGACTATCATTATTCAGTTAACTGTAACTGTTTATTTGTATTTAATATTTTATTTATTATTTTATTAAATAATTATTTATCTGGATCATAAATGTTCTCCACCATCCGATTATTTGGGATGTTAGCTTAATCTTCAGCATCCAGTGCTCGGATTGTTGGGGTTTGAATTTTGCTTTTAAGCCGAGCTGGGCTGACCGTACAAATCCAACAAATATTATGTAAAATTACTGAATTTGTTTAATATAATGAATTTTAAAAAATAAATTATGTAAAAGGTATTTACGATAATTCTAAATAAAGTATTTTTTTTTTATTTTCAAAATCTGTAAAAAGTCACAGAAAGTAGCCGTTATTTTAAATCGCCAAACAGTCAATCATTTTCACCCTACAAATCTAAAGTGAGTCTCTTCATTCATAATGAAATGGGCCCAACCAACGCCACCCAACTTTAAAATTGGCTATTTATTAAGAAGTATAATGTTGTAATTTAATTATTTTAACTTTTTTTTAAAAAATTAGTTATAATTAATTAATTAATAACTATTTTTTAAAAAATAAAGATGTATGGTCTTTATCTTTATTAAAAATATATTATCTATATTATACATAATAATATAGAACCAGGGGGGCTGCAACGTGTACGGGCGTCGCCGTTGGATTAAAAAATCCAACGGCCGATGTTATATATATATATATAAAAAAGATTTTTAGTTATTTTTTTTATTTGATTTTTTTTTCATTTTATTTTAAAAAATAATGATTTAATATTTTTTTAAAATTTTATAATTAAAAAAAAAACAGGAGCCGTCAGATATAAATCTGACGGCTCCAAATACGTCGCAGCCCCCCTATCCTAATAATATAACATAAAAGTCGATTTTAATATTTTAGATGATAATTTTGGAAAAAATGCAACAAAGTTTATTTTCAAATAAAACTTTTTAATACAATTTTAAAAAAGCAAGTCACGAATATCAGTAATAAAAATAAAAATAAATAATTTTTTCCGATAAATTTTCCTATATTTATGTCCATTTTCTCACCGACTTTCTCGCCCATCCAATCTAAACCCATGGCACCTCCTTTCCACTGTCTCCTAACAATCTTCCCCCTCCTCTTCTTATCCTCACCAACCGCCGCGTCCGCCACCGCCTCCATTACCATCCGTCTTTCACCATTCCCAAGAGCTCCTTCCAAAGACCCATATCAAATCATATCCCACGTTGCAAAATCATCTTTAGCCAGAGCCCACCATCTCAAACAACCCCGAAACACCTCTCTTCCTACTCTCTCCGCCGCCAAAATTCCCCTCTACCCCCGCAGCTATGGCGGCTACTCCATTTCTTTCAGCTTCGGGACACCCCCACAAACAATCCCTCTCGTTATGGATACCGGAAGCAGCCTAATTTGGGTCCCCTGTACTAGCCGTTACGTCTGCTCCAATTGCACTTTCTCTCGCATCGGCCGAACTGAAATCACGACGTTCAAGCCCAAATTATCGTCGTCGGTGAAAATCATCGGTTGCCGGAACGTAAGATGCGGGTGGCTCTTCGGTTCGGATCTTCAATCCAGATGCCAGAACTGCGACCTGCATTCAAAAAATTGCTCCCAAGCTTGCCCGACTTACGTGATTCAGTACGGGTCCGGAGCCACACTCGGGCTATTGCTCTCCGACGCCTTGGATTTACCGGGCAAAGCGTTTCCGGATTTCGCTTTCGGATGCTCCGTTATATCGAGTCGACAACCCGAAGGCATTGCCGGGTTCGGTCGTGCCCCGTCTTCACTGCCAGCACAGCTTAAGCTGAAGAATTTCGGTTACTGTCTAGTCTCTCACCGTTTCGACGACACCGCCAAAAGCAGCGATCTAGTTCTCAACGCCGCCAGCGGCGACGGCGTCAGCTACACTCCATTCTACAAGAATCCGGCTGTTTTTCCGTACTCAGAGTACTACTACGTCAGCCTCCGGAGAATCACCGTCGGCGGGCGGCGCGTGAAGGTGCCGTATCGGTACCTCGTGCCCGGCGCGAGAGGACATGGTGGGACCATAGTCGATTCCGGATCCACCTTTACGTTCCTGGAGCGCACAATTCGTGACCCGGTGGCGCGTGAGATCGAAACTCAGATGGCCGGGTACAAGAGGGCCGCCGACGTGGAAGAACTTTCGGGGTTGCAGCCGTGCTTCTATTTATCCGGCCAGAAGGTGGTGAGGTTCCCGGAGTTGGTATTTCAGTTCAAGGGAGGGGCAAAGCTGGAATTGCCGTTGGCTAATTACTTTTCGTTCGTGGCAGACAGCATCGTTTGCATGACTGTAATAAGTGATACTGGTGGGTCGGCGGCTGGACCGGAGGTCCCGGCTGGACCGGCAATAATATTGGGAAATTATCAGCAGCAGAATTTTTATATAGAGTATGATTTGGAAAATGAGAGGTTTGGGTTCAGAAAACAGCAGTGTGTCTAGAGGATAAACAAATTTAATGGTATAAAGATTAAATAATTTTGCTATAATTTTTAGGAAAATAAATTATATTTTCCATGAATAAATAATTTTAGTTTTTAAAATAATTTTAGAGCTTGATTCTATGTAATAATAAATGTTGGGTTTAGGTTTCTATGTGGTAAGACAAATGTCAATAAGGCTTTAATTTTCTATTTCGATGTCTAAGTTAAGTTAGTGTAAGAGAATTGTAATCTCCAAGCATCAATAAACACACTTTCGTACCTTATTTTTATTGATTCGAATAGTATAAAATAATATTTTACATAATATAATATCATACAACATAGAAAAGATTCAAAATAATATGATCATTTTTTGGACCCCACATATAATGAGCTATTTTTTTAGTAATAATGACTCGTTTGTAGGCTTGGACATTTTGAACGACTGCTCAAAATGTGAGGTCTCGTGCACCTTCGGGTAACACCGATGTGGGTATATATAAGCCTACAAGCCTTTTTAGAGAGTGATCTTAAGTCTTTGGGTATAGTTTTGTGTTATTACCGATTAGCAGATGATTTATGCCTTTCTCTCTCTTTCATCGGTCGTCTTGACCCCATTAGGCAGTGCTCTTAATTGCATTATTGACCTAAATATAGATAATGTATCCATGTTTCAAATAGAGTTTGGATGAAACTAAATGAAGTTTTCAATTGATTGAAGAATTATGTATATATTTTCTATAACATTTTAATATTTTGATTCGAATTTATTAGAACTTTTGCTGGAAATGGGTTATCACTAAAGATAATTAATGAGTTATTTAATATGGAAGAACTTCGAATAAATTCATATTAAGAGCGAGTAAATCACATTCACAGGATCATCAAAATGATATTTTAGTAGTTAGTAGACTAACTGGTTCGATATTTTAGTATAATAATTAGTGTTGTTATGATTTTATTATGTACTTTTGTTTATATATAAAGTGATTATTAATTAACTAGAATACTAAACACTATAATTAACCTAACTAAAATTTATAATTGTGTAGTGGATTAGGTAACACCATGTGGACTGAAACTCACAGCCATTTCTTCGTCATCATTTTGGCCACCTCCATCCAAATGTAATTAAGATTTTATATTATCATTTAATTAAGATTTTAAAGTGGAGTTAAAATTAAACTCTTAGTTCCTAACTCCTTATTGGTTTTGCTCACTCCATTGTGGATAACTCAACAAACAAACGCGTTATTGAAAGATTGCATAGGATTTGTGCGAAATTCGGAGTGCTGTAACTTAGTTGCAATAAAGACCAGAGAGATCGATTTGCCAGAGTAGGCAAATGTCGAAGAAACCGATTTATCAGAGTAAACAAATGTCAAAGCAACGGAGTCGAGTAGGGCCAAGGGTGGAGCCGACAGGGCCAATGGTAGAGCCAACAGGGCCGCAAGAAGACGGCCAGGTAGCAAGAAGTTAGCTAGAGAGGTTGGCCGGCTGAGAGACGAAGCCGGCCATGGACGCCAGCCGGCCAAGCTAAGATGAAGCAGATGCTAACTGGCGATCATACAACGCCAATTCAAAGGAGTCGACCTGGCAGAGTTTGTAGATAACTTTGTAGAATTGGCACTAGGCTTTGAGGAGTAGGTGGTAGGCTTTTTACAGTAGACAATTGACTTTCAGAGTTGATAAATTGACTTTGTAGAGCATGTGCCATCTGGGAAGGCGGGAATTGGTAAAGGTGCCAGAAAATGATAAAGTTGGTGTGATAAATTATCTACAAGATCAACCCAGGTGAGTAAATGAGATTTGGAACCGATGTCATTATAAAGCGCACTAGACATTTAAAAAGAAAGTGTGCATCAACGACGTGTGGGTGAACCGTATGTGGAACAAATGGTGGAATGGAGTAGAGCTAAGTACAGAAGGGAGCCCTAATCGGTCGCCGTTCACCACCACACCTGTAAAATTGGAGTGAGTAGAGAGCACCACCAGTGAGAGAAATAAGAGAAGAAGAATAGAAAGAAAAAGAGGAAATGAAAGTTTCATTACTTTGGAGATTATTTTTCTTATTCTATCTCAGGTGGATTGCTGGTATTCTATCTCGGGTGGATTGCTGGTATTCTATCTCGGGGCTATTTGTAACCGATTTTATATAGTAAAATTTTTTTTGGGTTTGCACCGTGATTTTTTTCTTGAATGAGAAAGGTTTTCTTCGTTAAAATTTATTGTGTATTCTTGTGTTTCTTATACCCATTAAATTGGTAGCTGACAGTCGACAGAGGGTTTGAGTTTTTCTACTGCACCGAGTTGTGTGTGAATCCGGATGTCGAACCTCAACAAGTAATATCAGAGAGAGGTAGTAAACCTACGATTAAATGGTGTCAATGTCGAGTAGCTTGCCATTTAGTGTAGAGTAGGAAGGTACAGTAAAAGTACTTTAGAGGCAAAGGCAGAGTGCAATGGAGAATAATTCAACCGCAGAGGAGAATCCGAAAGGGAGTGGGACTACTCCAGGATCGGTAGAGCGAAAAAAAGGTATCATTCAGGTTTACGGAGACTGACATTGGGATTCCAATTGAGGGGAAGCTGTAACGTTCTGATTGTTTGACTCGGGTTATATTGAATTAATATAATAATAGATAATTTAAAATATTGATATTAATAAATATTATAAATAATAATGAGTATAAAATAATTAATAATAAATAATAAATAATAATAATAATAAATGGAAGTAAAATACATGCTAATAAATATTAATAACAATAATTAGAAATAACTCATAATCATAATAATTGTTATAAAATAATAATTGTCGGTATAATGATAATAAATGTAATATTAAATAATTAATAATAAAAATATATTAAAATATATTCATAATAATAATAATAATAATAAATAAATAAATAATAATAATAATAAATAATTATGATAATAATAATAATGATAATAAATATATTAATAATAATGATATAATAATAATAATAATAATATGTATAATAATAATAATAATAATAACAATAATAATAATAATAATATGTAATAATAATAATAATAAAATGAGGAAAGAATCGGCCAAAAGAAGAAAGAAGAAGAAAGAAAGAAGAAAGAAGAAGGAAAAGAAAGAAAAGAAAAAGGAAAGAAAGAGGAAGAAGAAAAGGGAGGAAGAAAAGAAGTAAAGGGGAAGAGAGAGAAAGAGAGGACGGGTGATCTGGAGAGGAGGGAGGCAGACGCTCAAAATGGAAAGACGGGGCAAACCCTAACCGGCCCTTCCCTTTAAATTAAGATGGCCGTAGGGTTAGGGAGGAAGGGGGAGCCGAAGCAGAGCAAAGTCACCGAAGCCGTCACCGTTGCCGATTACTGCGGTTGAAGCCGTCGCCGTTGTTGATCGCTGCGGTTGAAGCTGTTGCCGTTGCCGTCGTCAGTTGTGCAGCCGTCGCCGCAAATCCTCGTCGCCGTTAATCCCTTGCCGTCGCAAACCCTAACCGCCTCTGTTCAACAGGCAAGTGATTTCCCATGACTTTCACTATCTCCTCTAATCGCAAGTAAATTACTCTCACTCTTGTAATTAAATCTTTCCCTTTCTTTAATGATGTGGAATTCGGGTTTGTATGTCGTAATTTTGGAAAAATTGGCGTTGGTTATGGGAGTCAAAAATTTGGGAAAAACAGAGACATTGAGAAATGAAGGAAGAAGTCGAGGGTTTACGGTGATTTGGGGCGAAATAATTAACGAAATCCTTGTATTACAAATTGAGATTTTAGAGGTTTGAATTTCATGTTTTTGGTGTGAACGTATGAAGGGAAGAAACAGAGCATGTGCTCTGTTTGGGCAGTCGAAATTGAAGTTATTTGTCATTATTATGGATATTTATGTGATGATACATTTATGATGACTATAGATTGTGTCTTAAATGGTATCTTAAATGATATTATAGAATTCATTAAAAGTTGTTTAATGATGCATAATTGATGATTTTGGATGACTTAAGATTTCACCGTGACGGTCCGGGTCGGGTCTGGGGATCCGAGTTCGGGTCGTTACAGAAGCTGTCAAAAGGCAAGCGATGATGGTCACAGAATAAAAGCAAAGCTTCCCCCATAAGGTCGTGAGGAAAAGTTTGTTGGGTTTGGTCACTCCCCTATTAGTAGCTTAATAAACGAACGCGTCATTGAAAGGTCGTACAGAATTTGTGCAAAGTTTAAAGTGTTGCAAACTAGTTACAATAAAGACCGGAGAAACCAATTCGCCGGAGTGGGCAAATGTTGGAGAGACTGATTTGTCGGAGTAGGCAAATGTTAGAGCAGCGGATCCAAGCAAGATCAAGAGTGAAGTCGGTAGGATTAAGAGCGGAGTCGAGTAGGACCAAGGGCAAAGCCAATAGGGCTGCAAGAGGACGGCTGGCCAGATGACCGGACTACAAGAAATCGGCTAGAGAGGTTGGCCGACTATGAGAAGAAGCCAGCCCTGGAGGCCAGCCGGCCAAGTTAAGATGAGGCCAATACCAAAGGGCAATTAGAAAATGCCAGTTTAGAGGAGCGGACCTAGTGAAGTTGGTAGATGACTTTGTAGAGTTGGCACCAGGCTCTGAGGAGTAGGTGGCAAGATTTTCAGAGTAGGCTGTTGACTTTCAAAATAAGTAAGTTGACTTTGTAGAGCATGCGCTGTTTATAAAGAGCATACGCCGTCTAGGAAAGCGCGGGAATTGATAAATGCATGAAAAATAATAAAATTGATGTGACAAATCATCTGTAAGATCAGGTCAGGTAAACAGATCGAATTTAGAGTCGACGTCATTATAAAGCGCACTAGACACTTCAGAAGAAAGTGTATGTGAACAGCGTGTTGATGAGCCATGTGTGGAACGAAGGGTGGAATGAAGCAGAGCAAAGTACGGAAGGGAGCCCACGCCGGTCGCCTTTTACCACCACATTTGTAAAATCAGTGTGAGTAGAGTGTACCACCAATGAGAGAAATGAAAAAAGAAAAAAAGAGGGGATGAAAGTTTTTTTAATTCTGGTGATTGTTTTTCTTGTTGTCTCAGGTAGGTTGTTAGTATTCTATTTCGGAGTTATTTGTAATCGATTTTACATAGTAAAATTTTTTTTTAAAGTTTGTCCAATGATTTTTTTCTTAATTGAGAAAAAATTTTCACGCTAAAAATCATTGTGCATTCTTGTGTTTCTTGTGCCCACTAAATTGGTGGCTGACAGTTGATGGGAGGTTTAAATTTTTCCATTGTGGCGAGTTATGTGTGAATCTGGGTGTCGAACCCCATTACTCCTTATTGCACATTTGATTGCTGCCAAACTTTTCTCACTTGTGTTTCTGTCCACTAGGTGCACTTTCACATGTAATTAGGACAATTTTATATTATTTATCATGATAATTAATTAGGATAAAAGTGTAATTATCTTTAATTGATTTTAGCTGTGAAATAATATAATAAGGCATCAAAAATTTATGCTTAATATATTGTTTATATGATTCGATTTTAATCGCTTTTTATCCTACGTTTGACTAGTATTCGAGTTATCATACAAATGTCATATTATTATTCAGTCAGTGTCTTAACAACATTTGTACATCAATATATGTATGGCCTATTATAAATATTTAATGTTCTATGATATAAATATACTTCTTTCGCCTTGAAATATATGATATAGATTTGCTTACATTCGACCTTAGGGTAGAAAACTATTTTGACATATATTATACTACTTGTGAGATATAAAGTAATGAGTTTATGATTTGTATGTTCGACAAACAACCAACATTTGATGTCATGGCCTAGTTCAAAGCAGATCAATTGATCTATAAATCAGACCATATGGTATTGAGAATATATCTTGGTAGATGTATTCTGGGAGATTCATTTCGCAAATTTGAGTGTTTTGAAAAATATATAGTTTTGTTGGCAACAAATAGGATCCCTTACCTGTTCCAAAGGACTTAGTGTCTTAGAAATGGTATAGCTCGAGTGTGAGACTAGTTGGTAAAGAGCAACAACTGGTGTGTTTCTAGTGTGCGAGCCTAT
The DNA here is from genome assembly GCA_033239525.1 of Nepenthes gracilis. Classification (NCBI taxonomy): domain Eukaryota; kingdom Viridiplantae; phylum Streptophyta; class Magnoliopsida; order Caryophyllales; family Nepenthaceae; genus Nepenthes; species Nepenthes gracilis. Next base: position 14,259,511 of record BSYO01000025.1, on the reverse strand, counting down.
GTTCTGAACGCCAAAAACGTAAAACATTATTTCAATCTAAATCTTAAATACAAGGTCTAAGAAGTTATTGCAAAGTTTGTTCTCTTGCCCTTGATGATTGTTTACTTTTCTTCGTGTGATATTTGGATGCATAAGTATATTTTTGATATATATGGTTATAATAAAAGAGATTATTTGAAAATATTATGATTTTAAGAAATATAAGACCAATTAAATCTCAATATAATTTATAGTTATATGATACTTATTTTTATATTTTGATCTATTAAAGTCTATATTTATTAAGAGATATTTATAATCCTGTGAATATTACGATGAATATTCTCGTACCAAGGGGTGCTAGATTTGACATACAAATTGAGATAGAATAGTCCATTTTTCATTTAGATATGGCCCCCAATTGGACTATGCAAATATAAGCATAAAATATTTTGAGCTTATCCTAATTGGGTGGTGGTAATATTATTTGGCAGAGTTAAATTCGATATTTATACACCATGAATGATAAGATATACTGAGACCATAGAATTGGTCACTTGTTAGACTGACGTGTAAACCTACGGTGGCACGTGCGTAGTCATTGGTTTATAATAATAGAATAAAATTCATGAAAATTATTATGATTTAACTTATAGTTATGACATTTGCTAAAATAGGTTCAATGAAACATATATTCTTATTGATATTTGAATTCTATATAATTTTGGTTGCGTTCATTATATTTGATTTCGATGAAAACTTTTATACTTATAGCTTTTGAGTCATAATTGCAATATTGTATAGAATCTCTGATAATAGATGGTTGATTACATGTTATTATTACTTTGTTATATATAATGTTACTCTCTAAAATATTTTATTCAATTCTAATATTGTTAATCATATCATTTGTTTAGCCTTGTCACTTTTACGGTTTATTACCTCTAGAATAGATCGAGTTGATAACGTGTTAGGAAAAATCATATATTTATTATAGAAATTTCATATAAATAGACGATTTTAGATTCTAAAAAAAATTTTTTGGAAAGATGGTAGATTTCTTTTCTGTTTTGATAGATGTTGGATGGTATATCTTGTTAAATTTTTTAATCACTCCTATGTGGTTCTTCAACAAATGAAAAGTTATCGGATGATCGAAATATTCGTGGGCACAGAGCATGCACGACGATGAACCGGAGGAGTAATCAGTCTGGGCTAATGAGGCCAACTAGCCAGTCGAGGAAGGTTGGCTAACAGATGGAGGCCAGCTCCGATGAAAGAAGAAGCCGACAGCTGGAGGTCGGTCAAACAGTCAGCCGTGAGCAATCGGAGTGCTGAGGCCAAAGGGCAGCCAAATCGGTGTGAAGGAGTAATTGGAAGACTAAAGACGGCCGGCCGGAAGCAACCGGTCAGATGAAAGAGGCCGGCAATGCAGGCCAGCCCGGTGGAAGAGGAGTGCAGACCTTTCTCTTTGCTAAGAGTCACTTTGTAAAATTAGATAATAGAGAGAGCCGTCAATGAGAAAATGAGAAAAGAAAAAAAAGAGAAAAGATAGAAGGAGAGTTCTCTTACTCTGGAGTTTCTTATTCTGTCTCGGGTTGGCTGCTGATACTCTATCTCAGAGGTCTGTATAACCAAATTTTTCATAGTAAATATTTTTTCAGAATTTGTCCCATAATTTTTTCATTGGTTGAAAATAATTTTTCATATTAAAAATCGTTGTACATTGTTTGTTCCTTATACTCATAATTTTGGTGAATGACGGCCAACAAGGGGTTTGGGTATTATTCCGCTGCGTCGGGTGGTGTGTATCCGGGGCGAATGCCAACATGTTTAGACCACGATTCATTAGTTATATTTTGTATAGACATCTATGTAAGATTTGATTTTAATAAATTTAATATTTATAATAGATTTATGGTAAGTATTTATGGCTTGAAATTTCTTATATGGTCGGTTCACACCAAAATGGGTAATTCGGGTTCAAGTCTCTACATTTCCATTATAGAACGAAAATATCAATCCCTTGGTAAGGTGCGTGGTCCTATTTCCAAACAAGATGCCGCTTACCTATTTACAAAATTGTCGCACACCATCCCATCTATAATGCTATATAATTCATTTGTGAAATTATAATAATTATACACTAAATAAACCTAAGTGCATGTACATATTAACATAAATTAAACTTGTTATCACAAATTTAATCGTATATATTGATTCTCATGTATTTATACTATAATTTTTGGTATATAATGCAAATCAAAAAGGTGCATGAAGAAACAGTTGGGAAAAGTGCATGGACAAAAGTGAAAACTTCACATAAAAATATAGAGGAAAAAAAAAAAGAAATACAAGCCTAGCACACTAAATTTAATTGAGAGTTTTGGTAGATATTCTATTAACTTATAACTTATTTATAATTTTTATATAAATTAAAATTTTAAAATAAATTATATAAATAATAATAATAATTATTATTATTATTATTGATGCATCCCTGATTCTCGAGTTATTATACAGATTATGGGGCTTTCTATTCTTCCGTTACGGGTCGAACTAGAACGGGCTTGGTCTCCGTCGTTATTAACCTAAAACCTACCCATCATAAACTACAAATAAAAGGTCAGAGGACGGTAAAAATTACTTCTACCATATATCCTACAACATTTAAGTCAGAAATTTTTCTTAGAAAATAAAAAGATACTAAAAGGATATGAAGAATGAACAAATGCATATAGTAATGGATGGGGCGTTTGAATGTGCCAACTAATGAACGGTTTAGAGTGCGCCCGACAGAGGGGTGGTTTAGAGGTGCGCTTGCAGAGATGTGGCTTAGAGGTACGTCCACAGAGGGGTGATTTAGAGGAATGCCCGACAAAGGGACATTTTAGATATACACTCGTAGGGGAGGCTTAGAGTTGCGCCCGGTAAAAGGGTGGCTTAGAGTTGCGCCCGGTAAAGGGGTGGTTTAGAGTTGCGCCCAATAAAGGAATGGCTTAGAGGTGTGCCTGTAGAAGGATGACTTAAATGTGCGCCCGGTAGATGATGATTTAAAAGTGCGCTTGTAGAGGACGGCTTAGAGGTGCACCCGGCAAAAACAAGGTTTAGAGGTGCGCCCGTAAATGGCAGCATAGAAGGAAATAACTGAACTGCACTGATAGGTTAACATCCTGGTTATCTGAGCGGATGGTTGACTCTTGGACAACATACTCCTGACTCTAGGACAGAGGATTCCTGGCTTCGGGATGAAAGGCTGGTGGCTCTAAGATGAAGTGCTCTTGGCTCTGGGACGAAGGCTCATGGCTCCAAGATGGACAACTCATGGCTCCAAGACGGATGACTCATAGCTCTAGGTCGGAGGGCTCCTGGGATGGAGGGCACCTAGGACGGAGTGCTCCTTGCTTTGAGTCGGAGGGTTCCTAGACGGAGGGCTTGGGGGACGGAAGGCCATGGCTTCAGGACAGAGGCCGACTGCTCAATGGAGGGTAAGCCTCCCGGAAAAAGAGCAACTCCTTGTTGGAGGGTAACCCCTTTCCTGTGAGTGTTGAGCCACTTGGAGTTTGTGGAGTTTTTTAGAGCTTGGCCTCTCAAGTTGGAGGGTATCTGACTTTATAATGTATTCTGTAAACGCATTCCGCTTGCTTGAACAATGTGAAACTTTTCAGTTTAGAAAAGTTTTATTAAGTTGGAAATAAATTGTCAGCCTACTGTGGGGCCTAGCCTGTTAGGCCCATGAATATTGGATCTATCAATTATTATTATTATTATTATTATTATTATTATTATTATTATTATTATTAAAGGTTTATAATTAAGTGTGATGAGTAATATTTTTTAAAAAAAAAAAATTGTGAATGAGGAACAGCAGGACAGCGGGTGGGAACAGAACATGTGAGTCATCAGCAACATGGATGTGATGATCGTAAGTTGGCATTTTTGATATGATCGGTGGCTTTTGTCTGTTGTTTCGGCATGTGCATATTTTTTTTTTAATTATTTTTTATATTTTTAATAATTTAGTATTTTACCTATTAATATATATGATAGATATGTATAATAATAAATCGATAAATAAAAATTATATTAATTAAAAAATACCTTTGATGCGTCTCTAGATCCGAACTTCTAACAAATTCGGGTGATCCTCTTGTCGTAGCTCCGGCTTCGTTCCTTGAGTTGGATCCGGCACACCACTAAACAAAATAGGAGGTCAGGGTATCAGCAGGAAGTTGTCTCACAGAAAACACTCCGACGCTCAAGTCAGTAAAACAGTTTTCGAAAGGATGAAACTAAAAACTGAGAGAAAAATAGAGACAGAAAGAGTGTTTTCCCAAATGTAAGAGAGACGTGAGGTCCTCTTGAATATGGGAGGTGGGAAGGCAGTAAACGGCCGTGAGAGGCGCGCTTGTTTGCCTTACGGTTCAGGATGAATGTGTTAGGAGTAGCAAGCTTGGGCAATACTGCGAGCTTCAATGGCCAAGAAAATCGTTCACTGAGAGCCCCTAGTCTTGCAGAAAGCGTATGCAATTGAGAGAGTAATGAAAAGCTTGATTGAGAGTGTAATTGGATGGTGAATCCAGGAATTTTTTTATGGTGGAGAGGGCGATCCTCCTTCTTTGGAAGGAGGGATTGCCTCCGTGATCTGTTGGCTGGCCTTCCTTTTGGGGCTGATGTCTGTTGCCAAACTGTGAAGGATAGTTTCCTTCTGAGGCGACCGACGGCTTTTCAAACTGGACACCTTCCTTCTGTGCATGTTACCGTTGGAGAACCTAGGTTGGCAAAGATTTAAAAAAATCTAGCGCCTTCCTTATATGGGAGGCGCCAATATTGCCATTGTCATTTTTTGTGCTAGTTGGGATCGTGAAATATCCTTGGAAAGCAATTGCTAACCTTTTAATGATTCGTGGGTCTAAATGGACCAGGTCCATTACTGTAGGAAAGCCTCTTTGGGCCCAACGCACGTAACGCGGACGGTCAACGTTTGAGTTGACCATCTGCTAGCGAGTTGGCCGGTCGGACAGTCAACGTTGGCGTTTGCCGCTCGGACGGTCAACGTTAGCGTTGACCGTCCTGGACTTTTCAACTTCTGGGCATGTTCTCTAGCTGGGCCGTTAGAGTGTCGACCGTCATTTTGGACCTCCATTGACTTTTGAGGGCCAGCCCAGCAACAGTATACCCATCAACCTTAAAAAATGTATCTTCCTGATATGAAGGCTACTTTTATATTCTTCTTTATAGGGTTTTGAAAGATATCTGGACATAATTTAAAGTACAATATAATAATTTAAGGTTCTTTGCTTATCTCTTATTATATGATTCTATTAATATAAATAAATTAATTAAGTATTAAGTCATTATATTATTATGAAAATAGTAATCTAAGTTTTTTTTTTTCTTTTTTCTAACCAAAATTTCTTGTCCCATTTTGTAAGTCTAGGTCAAATTTTAGATACTTCACCCTATAAGAACTGACGAGATAAATTTATTTTAAAAATTTTTAGATTATCATATTATTTTATAATATAAAATTAAATATTATAATATACCTAAATGTATATTAAATACTTTTGTCTCGGTGAACTTACAAATTAATTTTCTCTTCCTTCTTTCTTGTCTCAATATTATCAGGAGTTGCATAAATTTGCGAAGAAACCTTTTTTTTTAGAGGGCTAGAGCTGTTAAATTGAAAATATGAAGATAGAAGTTGGAACTTCCTTTTATATATATATATATATATATATATATATATATATAATACTAATCTTTTGATTATTTAGAAAATAACCTTACATATTTATAGTATATATAATGGGTAATTTTGTTATTTATAAAAAAATAATTTTCAATGATAAAAATATTACCTTTTATTAAAAATTAAACTAACTAAGAAAATTATTTTTATAATAAAATATAATAAAATTATATAAAATTATATTATTTAATTATTTTAATAAATTACTGAATATGTGACTATAAATCAAATATATTCAAACATGTTACAAGAGAAATTAAACTCAATCATTCCTGCTATCATTTCCTCTCTAGCCAAGGATCATACTTCGTGTATGAGTAAAGCAGGATCTTGCTCCTCTATTTCGAGCAATCAGATTGTGCCCTCAACTGAATCCGACTGCTCGGATTCGTTGTAATTTTTTAAAAAAATTTGTAATAGATCAGATTCAGTTGATGGTACAATCTGACCATTTGAAATGGAGACATATGATCTTATTTTGTCCGTACGTAAAGTAGGATCCCCAGACTCAATTTCCTCTCACAACAGGCTATCTGCATTATGGGACTCCCATTTAAAACCTTAATTGTCACGTTGCCAATTCCTTCAGCCTATGTCAAAGTGCTATGGCCATATGCCATGGCCAAAATATGAAGTTATATATACTAATACTCAATGTTCCAATTATTTTTCATTATATTATGTCTTTTTCTCTGATGTACTATGTAAATTATTGAATGAATTTTATTGGGTATTGCTTTTGAGATATTTATCCTCTGAAAGTGATAAACCATGAGGAATCAAAGGCAATGTACTTTCACGTGTTGCTCGCTTGAATTTGGGGTGGCTTTTTCTCCTTTTTCCAGCTTGTGGGCTACAAGACTTGTTCAAAAATAAAAATAGAATAACATTGCTATGTTAGAACATAAAATTATATATATTTTTTATTTTATAAACTATATTTTTAGATCTTTTAATTTCTTAATATAATATCACATCAATGTTAGTCATGTAGATTATGGGTTCAATTTATAAATTTCTTATGTTTTTATAATTATTGTAATTGCTAGTGGGTTTGTATTTAATCTGGGTTTTAAGCACAAAGCTACGTGAGATTGAACATAGAAGATCCACTGAAGTATTCTTCTGTTGCAACACGACCGATTTATGTTTAAAAACCCGAAACTAAGTATCATAAGGCAAAAAATTAGACAATTGCTAGTGGGTTCAGATTTTTTTACTGTGTCGAATTGCATATGAATTCGGGTGACAAACCCCGATAAAATTTACATGAAATATAATACATATATTTATATATATATTAGCTAACAACACAAGGGTTCAATTTATCTATATAAGTATTATAGACTCATTATCACCTCTAAACTTATTAATTTTCTTAAAACAAATGTTAATAAATTCTATATATTTGTATTCATTTAATAGTTATTCTAAAACTATGGGGCCCATTAAAATTAAAAAAAATAAAAATTAAAATAGACCCTATATATTAAGACTTGTTGCGTCCCGAGTTCCCGGTTGTTGTATGGATTATGGAGCTTTCCAATCTTTCGTTGCGAGTTGATCTGGATAGAGTCCGATCTCCGTCGCTGATAATCAAGAACTTGCACAACACGAACCACAAATAAGAAGTCGGCGGATAACGGGGGGCTATCCCCTGTTGAGTTGACACTCTGATACTCAAATCAAATATCTTTCGTAATAAATGGAGAAATGCACGTTTAAAAGTAAACGTTGTGAGAATGTAAAGATGCGACGATGAGGAGAGTGTGATAGGGATATATTTGGAGGCTTAAACTTCATGAATGCGCCCGGTAGAGGGGCGGCTTACCTGTACGCCCGCGGAGGGCAGCCTAGAGTTGCACCTATGGAGGGCGGCTTATAGGTGCACTCACGGAGAGCGGCTTGGAGGTGCGCCCGTGGAGGGCGGCTTGGAGTGCGCCCCGTGGAGGAGCAACTTATACGTCCGTCCGGCAGAGGGACGGTTTATAGGTGCGCTCGTGGAGAGCTTCTTATAGGTCCGCCCGGTAGATAAGCAACTTATAGGTGCGCCCGACAGATGGGCGACTTAGGGGAGAAGGACTAAGTTGTACAAGTGAGTAAACGTTCTAGTTACTTGAGTAGATGATTAAGTCTTGGACAGTAAGCTCCTGACTCTGGGATGGAGGGATCGTGACTTCAAGACGAAGGGCTAAAGGCCTCCTGGCTGGCGGAGGGCTGAGGGCCTTCGGACGGCGGAGGGTTGATGGCCTACAGGCAGGAGAAGGGTTGAGGGCCTCCTGGTGGTAGAGGGCCGATAGAAGGAGGAAAGCTCTGCACCTCCTAGATGGAGGACTGAGGGCCTCCGGATAGGGGGAGGGCTGAGAGCCTCCTAGCGACAGAGGGCCAAGGGCTTCCGAATTAGAGGAGGGCTGAGGGCCTCCAGGCAGGCGGAGGGTTGAGGGCCTCTAAGACTGACAGAGGGCCGAGAGCCCCCTGGCGGCAGAGGGTCGAGAGTCTCAGAACTGAAGGAGAGATGAGGGCCTCCTCGCAGGAGGAGGGTTGAGAGCCTCCTAACTGACAGAAGGCTAATAACCTCTGGACGGGAGGAGGGTTGAGGACCTCCTAGCAGCAGAGGTCCGACGGCCTCCAAACGAGATGACTAAAAGCCTCGAGAACTAGAGGTGGCCGAGGGGCCCCGAATGGGCGGAGAGCTGAGGGGCCTCTTGGATGAGAGAAGAGTCGAGGGTCTCCTGGCCGTCAGTTTGCTCTTATTAGAGATTAGCTAACAACGGCTATACCATTCTTCGATCCATATAGAGCCTTATAGAGCTTCTTCGAACTTCTCCAACTTGTCTTTCAATACTTGAGAATGCTTGCTTTTATAGTAAGATTTGCAGATGTATTGTTTCTTAAAAAGCAATGTGAAACTTTTAATTTGAAAGGAATATGTTGGATTATAAGTTTGCTGCGAGGCTTGGCCCATTGGCCAATGGTTATTAGACCATCAAAAATAAATAATGAAATTACTATAAATAAATCAAACAAATTTTATTTGATACTAAAAGGAGGCTCCCACATATTTAAGTTGAGAGATTCAGTTGTCTCCCTCAATTAAAGAGGAACACTTCCCTCCGCTTCATGGGTATCTCAGCCCTTTGCTTTTTTATCTCTTGTGGGTCTGCGCTCCATGTGAGGTGCACCAAGAGAAGGTACAAGTAATTTTATTGCTCTTATTTATATTCTTTATAGATTTAATAATATCATTCACTTAACCTTTGATTATATGTAAGCTTGAATGTTAACATTTTTTAAGCTTGGATCTTAAAAATGAGATTATTCAAACAGATTCAAAATATGCAATTAAATCGGTGTATATTACATTAACTCATTCAAATGGCAGTCGAAATTATAATTTTGTGTCTGGATAATATTATTATGACTGCATTCGATCGAGTAACCCTTAGATAAAAACTTTGCTCAAATATTTAATAATAATTTGTATGTTAAAGTTCTTCGAACAATTGTCAAACTTAATCATTATACTTTAATATTACTAATATATATATATATATATATAAGATAAATATTTATGACTTATATGTTATATATAATAAAATATAAAAATTGATATAAAATATAGTATTTGGATTAATAACATAGAACCATATTAGTATCCAATTTTTATGATATCTAATACAAATATTACAAATTTATTATTATTTTTAAACTTAATAGTTTTTAATTAACCACTTTTAAAAAATATATATGATTATTATAATTATATATATTAGTACTCATTTAATAATTATTTACCTACCCTGCTATAAATTAGAGAAAGGAACATAAAACACCTACCTACATTCATCTTTATTTATAAAATATGGAAGAATTAAAATAAGGCATCTACTTATTTTTCCAATGGCTCTTAAAAATATAGAGATTGAAAAATGAAGAAAAATTAGAAACGAAAATTTATACTAACAAATATTTGATTAATATAAGAGAAAATTATAAATTAATGTACTTTATATATTAATTTGGCATTTTTCTTTTTAAATTAATGGAGTTATTTATCTGTCTCAATTAAAGAGCGAGGCCACCACTTAATGGGGTGGTTCACTGGCCCGTTTAAAATTTAATCTCGTGGGGGCCAGCTCCATCTGAGGTGTACGGAGACATTTCACACAACTCATTTTATAAATAAAAACTTAGACCCATTTAGGTCTAACGGTCAAACCATGCCATGCAATTTTTAAATTATGGCCAGGTTAAGTTTATTATAACTCAAATATGATTAACATCTGACTTATAGTGTGATATATATATATATGTGTGTGTGTGTGTTATTAGGTTTAATATCAAATAAATTAAATGAATAATATCTAATGGGTCTAGTATGAATATGGACTAATAAGAATGAGGTTCCGCCGATAAGAAGACCTAGCTATGCAGTGTGGCCCAAGAGATTTTATGCGAAGCCCGATACCACAAGAAGGATCTTGGGTCAGACAAACCACACCAAAGCCCACTAGGCATCACCTAATACGCGTCTAATCACAATCCATCTGTGCTTCCTTCAAGACGGTTGTAGACTCATAACGAATAGGACATTAACTTAGAAAATGCCAACTAATGGCGGATGAAGTCAACTTTGGCAAGTCGCAGCGCCTGTCGCCCTGCAGCGACTCAACCAATCTCAACGAAAAGGCGACCAAACTCATACCAGCCACGCCTGATGATCGTTCCCTCACAATTATAAGATGACAACTGACATCGTTGGCCACCACTAGTTCTCAACGGCTAATGAATCCGAGTATGATACCTATCACAGGTTCCCGCGCTCAAAGCCTCATCTACAAAATTGTACAAATACCTTCTCCCGCCCTAAAAAATGGGAGGATCCAATTATTCAAGATCACTTGAGGCATCTCAAGGCTATCTCAAGCTAAGTTTTGAATCAAAAACACGAGGAAAATGAACCAACTCTCTTCCCTCCAAAATTGTTGCTCTTATCCGGCGATGTTATTAAGCTACTCCTTGAAGTACATAAAAGGAGCCCAAACCTCCTCTAATCATCACCGCACCCCTTACATATAAATATCCATGCGTTTCACATTATGTTTACCTTCACGTTTGTATATTTCTATTTATTTTTAAAAGACTACTGATTTGAGTTTCGAATGATAAATTTTGGTGCGAGTCTCACTAATCATTTGACCTTTTATTAACTGTCTGTGATGCACAAGACTCGGATTGAAAGATGCGAAGACTAGATTGGTTCGAACTCGACCCGACGCAATAAATTCGAAGACTCTTTGATCCGCATGATAACTCAGACCTGATGACGTATCAATATCAAATCTTATTGGGCTAATTAATATACGTTGTTAGATATAAATATATTGGACCATTATTTTTTTAATTTAATTATTTATGATAATTAATTAAACAATAACATATAATATATAATGATTTCATCTTTGCGATTTTAATGTGAAAAATTTTTAAAATCTAAGCTTAAATTGTAAATAAAGTTTAAGAATATAGTCTTATTATAATTAATGATAATATTATCACTATAAATCTAAAAATATATATATAAACCCATATAAATAATAACACCCACGACACCAAACCCTCCATCCAATTGCAACCCACCCACCCACAACGCAAGGGTTCTGTTGCGGTGTCTTTAAATGAGAGATTTTTTTTTTTTAATTTTTTGAATAATTGTAATTATTTTTGAAATAATAAAATATGGATGCTAAGAGAATATTTTTTAATGTCATTTTAGTTTTATTTTTATTGTAAATTTTATTATTTTATATTATAATAATAAATCTTGACAGTTAAAAATATGAAATAATCTTATATTTTAAAAAATTATAATAAAATTCTCAGTACAACCATAAGGGATTGAGGGGGCGTCCTTCTCCCTAGTGGAGAAGGGACCGTCATCTCTTAATTTGGTAAATCGGATGTAAAAATCAAATGATTACGTATTTTGAATGATTAAATTTAAAATCGAACGGTCCACGTTATATTATCCATTTAAAACGTGTGAGCCGTCGAATTTTACATCTGACAGTTACGATAATGAGAATGACACCCCCCGGATCCAACCATAAGGTTGAAGTAGAAAACCTAAGAGCATGTTTGTTATAATTTTTTATTTTTTTAAACTTAGATAATTTATAATAAAAAGTCTATTTTCTACATGAATGTCAGATTAAGTGGGATTAAGCTTATTATAAAGAATAAATCTCTCTATTTCTTAATCTCAAATGTGCATCTAAATATAAAATATTATAATTTAATCATTTTTTACAAAATTTTAAAAAAATAGTTAAAATAAATTATTTTAAGATAATTAAATCACAAATATATATATTTAATGTTCGATTAATTTTTATAAGAAATGTATTCTCCTAAATTCGCTAGATAATTTACTCCAAGCTCTTTGTAATTAATGCCTTCAATATAACAAAAACTTGATTCATAGAACAGAGGCTCCGATCTGTCCGATGAAAAGAAAATTTTTATGTTTTTTGATATCTGTTTAGAAAGAGAATTTTTTTTTATATCGGTTCATTGAAGAGCCTGTCAGTAAGTAATAGATCAGGTTCATACGCATTACTCATCTGTTAAAAAATATCAAATTTTTATAGAAATTTCAAAACAAATAGAAAAATAAAATGGCAAATTTTAAAGGCTATAAAGGAAAAATATACAAAATGGCAATATATTAATGTAAGAAATCACACTATAATAACTAAAACTCAAATATTTTATTTAGGGCTTTACCACATATCCAACTATATATTATTTTTTATATTTTAAAATTAAACTAACTTTTTTTTATCTAATTTAACAAAATTATAATAGACAAATTTAGGAATTTTATATTCACTATCTTTATTTTTAAAAATTTAGATTAAGATCTATTTGGTACCGTCCAAAAGTAATCTATTTGACCCGGATAGAAAGTTCAGTCCAAAAGTAATCAACTCAAAGGCAGGTATCGAGACAACCAAGCTGCTAAAATAGGTATAAAATTGGCTCAATAATTGGTCTAGACAAATACTCAACAGATCGACTAAATAATCAAGTGACCAAAACTTTTAAGACAGGAAAAATTAAGAATTTGGCAGAAAATTAAAAATTTTAATAAACAATTATATGAAATCGATAAATACTCAACTATATTAGAGTAGATAATAACGATCAAATAAATACTAAACATTAATTGTTGAATAATTATAAAACTAATATAACAGTTGAAACCCAGACAAAGTAGCGTTTCAGACAATAGATACATTAAGTGAGAAATGACAGGTTAGTTGGCGTCCATACTATAGATACAAAGCTCTTATTCAATATAACGGGAACATTTTCTTGAGTCAAATAACGTCTTTTTCTTTAGAATTTGTAGAGTCTGGTCCTCCAAAATTAATTATTTTTCTACTTTTATTTATCTTGATAAAAATTTTATAATTTAAACATTAAAAAATATATTAGAGAGCAAGTCTCATATTTATTTGATCAATTATTAATTGTTATAATGTATAAGATTCGAATAAGAAAGTTCAAAAGATTGACTTGGCGAATTCGAATATCAATCCAGATTCAGAATACGAATCAAGATAAAAAATATTTCATTAAACTTATATTTTAAAAATATTATTTTTATTTATGAATATGAAAAATGCATTTTGAATTTAAAAATATGTATGGGGTGGGTTGCAAATAATTTTGCCTTAATTAATTATTGATAAATATGTTTAGCAGTACATTATACAACCAGAATTCATTAAATTAAGTAATTAATTGGAGATCAACTCTTTAGCTTCTCAAATCCAACAGTGAAGTCTGATGCCAAATTTGACACGACGTACCAACAACCAAATCAATGTCCAATAAATTGCTTGGGAAAAAACAAAGACAATTACAATGGGATATAATTATTAATATTTGACAATTAAATTGTGCATTATTTGATAATTTAATTTAATTTAATTTGTTTTTTAGATTTTAGGTTATGCTTATTTGTTGAAAATAACTTTATGAAAGATATTTTTAATAATTTTTCATATTTTTCTGTAAAAAAATATTTTATATTTTTTAAATATTTGGCAAGATAAAAAATAAATCAACAAAAAATTTAAGTACAAATAAAAAATAAATTTAAAATTATTTTCTAAAACATATTTCATACTTATTATTAATTACTAGCACTCGATAATAAAAATATTTTATCTTAATATAATATTATCGTAGACTTATAATGCCCACAACTTTAATGCTATTAGGTAATGCCGTGGCCATTTATGTCGATCACTGGTTGACAATGCTATTTGCCCTGTTGCTGATCGAGAATATCAGTATATTATTGACCCTGATATAATTCAAAATATTTATTAGTTGTAAAGTTTTATCACTGATCAAAAATATCTCGATCGTTAAAGAAAATAAAAATCAACGGTCGTTATTTAACTTATGGAATAATTAAATTTTCTTTTACATATTAAAAAACTAAAATTTTTGGTGGAAATTATTTTTTTTTTATAAATATATATTTTTTTTACAATCAAACATAAGCTCAGTGAAATATAATTTAAAGCAAAATCAACATAATAAATGACAAATTTATTTATTTATTTTTTAAATAAACTTTTTAATGAAACGCGTTAATATTTTAATTTAAATGTAAGCATAAATCGTTGGTTTATATATCGTCCACGTCGGCAACCTTTCATTACACTGACACGTCATTATTGACTCAGCGTCTGAGTTCAGCACTCTCAACAAAACAGTTATTTAATAATATTAAGATTATATTTTATAATTTTCTATATCCGCCGTCACTCCGACCGGCTGTAGCAGGTTACTGTACGGACTAAAACCTTAACTGGCTAAGTGGCTAGCCGGTTTCCAGGTGAACGAACCCCCACCCACACCTCTTAATCAACCTCACTGTCCCAAACTTTTCATAACGTCTAAAACTCGTCCCCCCGCAATGAGTGGACTCAGTAACGTAGGAATCGTCCTCACTTCTCTCTCCCCACTCGTCCTCTTGGCTCTCCTCGCCGAGATCGTCTACCTCTTCTTCGGCCGTCGACAAGCCCCAACCGACGGCCGGTTGGTCGTCGATGTCGGGTTCGCAGGCGATCAATCTTCCGACAGTCCCTCGTTAGAGCTCCTCTACTTCTTATGCTGGAAGAAACGGAGCAGGATCGAGCCCGCGGTGGCCCAGGCGAATGTGCCAGTCGAGGAGTCACCGGAGGTCACCCTCGACGTCTCTGAGATGATGAAGCTCGGGGGACTGTACGGGCCTTCGAGGGTGTTGTCTACGATTAAGGAAGAGGAGAAGGAAGAAGTGGAACCATCGGAGGCTTCCTCTCTAGGAGAGAGACACAGGGAAGATAAAGCGGAGGATCGTTGTTGTGGGTCTGTTGATCGCGTCACTGGGGAAAACTCGCCGGAGGTGAGTGTGCCTGTGAGTTTGGACTGCTTTGAGACTCCTTCCTCGACGCCGGGTGCTTCGCCGTTTTATACTCCTTGTCCGTCTCCTAGTAGACTAGAGAGCTGAAACAAACTCCGCCGGAGGATCTGGTTACTGGTGGTTCCGACGGCGGGGAGTGGCGGCGAGAATCGCATTTCCACCGGTGAAACGTTACAAGTTGTTTTTTGGGCGATGCTTTTTTTATTATTTTTTGTGCCCCTTTGGCACGCTGGGTAGTTAATTGTTTTTTAATCAATAGTTTTATCGAATATCTTTTAATTATCGTCATATTTTATTTATTTATTTATTTAATAAATATATAATTAAAAAATATTTCTGAATTTTTTAAAAATATTTGTAGTGAAGTTGATGTACAGGTCATTTGACATGTACAACTATGATGCCAAGGTTACCGAACAAATGGTCAGTTGTTGGAAAAATATGAGTATATTTTAGAATATTTTATATGATATAATATTTGTTATTTTATTTAATTTTATGTAGATTTATTATAATAAAAAAATAAATATTACGTCATCCTGATATAAAATTTTAAACTTTGAAGAATGATAATGTTAACGTGACAGTCTTTGAAAACATTTAGAATATTAAAAAATGATGTTAAATCTTATAAATAATAAATAAATATGCATTTTTAAATTATTTTTAATTTAAGGTCATCTCGCAAATTAAGGTCTCTGGTCATCCCAATGGTTGAATTTTGATGATAAAAAATGTAGACGGTAGAGATTAAAATAAAATATTAAATTACAAAATAAATCTTATTTTTTTATTATTATCTAATTTTAATCTTTAAAATACGAAAATTTATAAAATGACCATAATGGGTCCCCCTTATGAGGGACCCTAGAAAAAGGAAACCATACTGTCTAAATTTGTCTTACAAATGGCTGTTTGTTCATGTTATGCCCAAAAGTAGCAGGTGGGCAAGAAGGTAATAAACGCATAGGACGAGTCGTTGTAATAACACCCTTTTATTACTTTTTATTATTATTTTTAAATTTGGGCATTGAATTCTCTTCCCTTTTGCTATCAATGAGTTGCCCCAATTTTAGGTGAAGCTTAGGGCTTCACATTTAAACTTGGCCGTACAAATAGTTAAGCTTGTTTAATCTCTATAAAAAATAGAGCCTTCAGATCAATCTATATATATATATATATATATATATATATATATTAAATAATATTTTCTAAAAAAATGGGTCAAAATCTAATTAATTTGATAAAAATAAATGAGTTAGTGTGATTAATAAATAAATTTTATAGTTCAATTAAAAATATTCAATTTGATCAATATGAAATTTCAGATTAGTTCTTAAATTATATAAATTTAATTTTTTTTCTATGTAAATAAATTTTATTGAGTGGGGTCAATTGACTGCACACCTCATAGTGTGGATCCGCCAATTAATTTACCATAAATGTCATTATATTTATTCTATGGTGATGCATACTAGAAAAATAAATAGATTTGGAGAGTTATAAATCATGTTATAAACAGAAGTCACGGCCTTTCAAAACCAAAATACAAATAAAAGGTCGTAACTTTGATATATCGTACTGACATCCCCTCATTACCTTATCTGGTAACGTGTTAAGCAAACTGGTAAGTGCGGGTTGGGACGAATGATACATTTCTGGAAGTGAATTTGATTGAGTTAGAAGTGCTAAAACATCTTCAGAAGAGGAGACTTTAACAAAAGGTCATAATATTGGTATATTGCATTGACATCCGTCCATTACCTTATCTAGTAATGTGCTCGACAAACTGGTAAGTGTGGGTTGGGACAAATGACACATCTTTAGGAGTGAATTTGATCGAGTTAGAAGTGTTAAAACCCTCTCAGTATGATTATATATAGAGTTTGTTGAAAATCTGATACTTTGCTCAAAATAGTTTTGTTTGAATGGTCAAGATAACTTCTCAAGAGACACAATAATAAATTTTCTATTGAAAATATATAACTTTCTCAAATCACGTGTACACCATTGTGTACAGTGAGTATACACCATTGCGTCGCAACCATTGAATGAAGATTTAACGCCTATCGTTTCTTATTATTAAAAAATAAAAGAAAATATTTTTTTAAAATAAAAGGAGTAACGATGGGTATTAGATTTTTATCCGACGTCTATGATGCTGCCTTATACGAGCGCCATTCAGGGTGTACGTTGTAGCGCCCCTTGAAGGCATCCCACAGTTAGATAATTATAGAATGAAGATTTTGTTTAAAATCTTACATATTGAGAAAATATTAATAATAAATTATTGGACCTATGGCTATTAGATAGGTTTGATCTATGCCTAATGAACCTAAATACTTTATAAATTATTTAATAATATACAGAATAATTAGGTTTCAAACTAAATACTGACATAATAAAAATATTTAGAGAATATTTTTTAATTATTTTTGAGATATTATCAGGTGACGTCCTTCTATATATCTATTTTTTAAGTGTGCCAGTCAATGTCAATATATAGATCAAATGTGTAAAATTAAGATTGTTTCGAACGTGGCTAAACAGCGTCCCTATACCATTACCTATTGAAAGACTTTTGTGTTGGGCCAGGCCCAATTTAGTTTGCATTGTTGAAGAAGGGCCCATTAACGCTAGGCCCACATATCAACTCGACTCGTCCAACCTCCACCGCTACGTCGCCAATCTTTAACTTCAACGGAAGAGGAGATTTCTTTCTGACCACTATACCCCTTTGTTAAAAATATCAGAAAATTAAAAATACAGAGAATTGCCTGTGGAAGAGATACTATATAATCAATGAGAGCCTTATTCTATTCTGATCAGAAACAGTAACCTTATTTTGTCGCCCCCCCACCGCACCACCACCACCACCACCAGCTCATTAGGCGTTGGCCACCTGCCGCCGCTTACCCCCGTAAACATCGATCAAATAGCGGATTAATACTCGTCAAAAACCAGTTAGTTGGCCCCTACCAATCCGCTCTCATAATCCCCTATTCCTTCACCACCCATGATGTAATATTCCCACCTTATTTCATACCGTAATAACTAATTTTCATGTAAATTGAGCAATATAATTGTTACGTTTCGGATCCCGAGTTGTCATACGGATTAGAGAGCTTTCGAATTCCTAATCCAAATTGAATCTCGAGCGAGTCCGGTCTCCATCGTTGTAAACTCGAAACCTATACAATACAAATTATAAACGAGAGATCAGAGGTCCGGTGGGATTTCTCCCACCAAAAATATTCCGATACTCAAGTCAACAACTTCCCGTAATGAACGGAAAGGGGGCGCACGCTTAAAAGTGCGCGAAAATATACTATGTATACTGTGGGAGTGTGTAGATGCAAGAATAAAGGGTTTTACGACTATTTAGTGGGAGGCCTGGCTCCCGTATGCACCACGGAGGGTGGCTCACTCTCGTAACCTAAAGGAGGCTATTGAGTTTAAGCTCGGACACAAGTTTGAGAGCTAGGATTCCAGGAGTGCCTGTCTCAATGCCCAGCGCCCAATTGTATTTTCAAGAATCAGGAATCCCTTCTCCTATAAAAAAAGAGAAAATTTATAGGCCCATTAACTTGGAGCTTTAGGCACGAGAATCCTTCCTACAGGGATTCATCGGCCATTACTCGGTGGTGGTCGCCGGCGTGTCAGTTGTTGTCTTGTGGTAGCGGGGAGACCATCGTACGTCGTAAATCATGCCTAGTCTATCTCTCGCGTTGGGATTGGCTGAAAAATTGTGAGCAGCGACGCCAGTCGCGGTAGACAGTTTTGACTTTCTCATCATTGGCTTGTCTCCTCTGTGTTGTACCTGTTGCCTGCAGCTATATTAATGAGTTACAGGTTGCGTCAATTGACTGCAATTACTGGGCTGCCACGTAGACCGTTTTTAAATATCGAACTGAGCTGGCCACTTAGACTACTGCTCTCTGGATTAGGCCTTGCGTCCATTTGGGCCCTACTGGTACTTGATCCAATAAAAATAAATATTTTTATATTATTTTTGATAATATATTTTCCTAATGATATTCATTTATATATTTTTACTTCATTTTAATCATAAAACTGCCATTATTGAATAGAAAAATACTGATAAATTAATTTTAAACAAGACTACGTTACATAAAATGACTCGGCATGAAGACGGCTCGGTTGGTGGTGTGGTTCGTAATGTGCTACTACACACTAACAAAAGGACTCTATAATTTAATAAAAGTGGGCTCCACACAATTAATGTTAAAGAGAAAAACAAAGATTATTGTCTTTATTGGTGGGCCACACTTGCTACGATCCGATAAAGTAATATTATTTATATATTTAGTTTTATATTTAATTATGATAAGATAAAATTTAAATTTATTTTTAATAATTAAATATATAAATAATATTTTTTAAAAAAATATTTTTAATTAATATAATATTTAATTTAATCATTAAGTGAAGTTACTAAACTCCAAGGGAAAGGGGGCTCCGACCCAAAACTCAAACACATCTGGGCCGTTCTATACAAGGTGATCCAACAGCACAGATAAAATTTTTAAAAAAATAAAAAATATTATTTTTTTAATGTTAAAATATTAATATTCCATATAACTAAAAAAAATAATGGTAATAAATTGTAGTCTGAATGGCCAATAATGATTGGACACGTGGTCCATTCATTGTCCAATCTGCATAAATCTTCAATGCAATCATATCATCCACAAAAATTACTGCCAAATTCCCTTAAAAAAAAAATCACGCCCGCAAATCCTCCGGCGGAAAACAGCCAAAGAATCGATAATCCTGAAAAGGCAGAAACCCATAAATCGAAGATATCCAACCGAAGAAATTAAAGAGCATAATGGCATTTGGTGCTCTGAAACGCCTCGCCGGAGGAAGAATTCCCGCCGGCGCCGGTCAATGGGATCTTCAAATCACATTCAACTTTAGGCTTATACTTCCTAGTCTTAAACAATCCCAGCTTAAATCTAACCTTCATATAGAGTTTCACGTCTATCTTGAACGATCCATCGGTCTTCTGGCTGTCGTAATCGGAAATTGCATCGGAGCTGAGCGCTACTGCTCTCTGGCCGGAGAATGTCGCTGGGCCCAAATCGGTGGTGTTCTTGTGCTCCTGGTAGAAGGGGCTCAACGATGTCGTTCCGAAAAGCTGGTCCTCGTAGTAAGCCCTCGCCTCTATCTCGTCGTAGTAGACGCCGATGTGGCGGTTCGGGTTCCGGACGGTGAAGTTGACGGCGAGGTAGAAGGAGAGTGTGGAATTGCCAGTGGTGGTAGAGGAGAGGTTGAATTGGGTGAGCGATGCGTCGGAGGCGTGGAATTTGACGACGTGGGGACGGACGATGAGCCAGAAGACGAGGATGATGAGTCCGATGGAGACGAGGATGGAGATGATGACCTGGACGACGCAGGTTACGGCGCAGCAGGCGCAGTCACAAAGGCAGTCCAGGCAGCAGTAGCCCGTACCGCCTCTGCTGGTGGTGATTGTCCGGTGGCGGAATGGGCGGATATGGGTTGTCGGCGGTGGTGGGATTGGTGCGCCGCAGTAGGACCCGGCCATGTGAGATTGGTTTTCTCCGGACATTAGATCTGTCAGACAGAGAGACAGAGAGAGATGAAAATGGAGGTGGAGGAGAATTTGAATGATGTGGGAATTATTATAGAGTAAATGTGGAAGAGGCTGTCACGTTACTTCGAAGTTAATAATTTTTTTTTTTTTTTTGAATTAGAAAGCCTTAAGAAAAAAAAGAAAGACGAATGTCTTATTTATAAGATGATTTACTGTTTTGTTGCTAAATCGATATTTCAAAAGAATATTGCATGCTCAACTTTTAGCCATCCCCCCCCCCCCTTTTTTTTTACAATAAAATATAATCCATTTGTTTGGATCATTTTGAGTAAAGTTTGTAAAAAAAAAGCTCGACTTGGGGTTTTTAAATCTAACACAATCAAAACTTTGTTAACGTGTTAAATGGCTTTAAGAATATACAAAGTATTAAAAAATTATGAGAATTTAAAGAGTCACGATCTGAAATTGTCTCTTCTGATAGCTCCAATACTTAAATAATTATTCATATTTATACTAGTGTCAATATTAATTTCAATCTATTTCTAGGGATGAGCGGTGCGTCAGAATGGGGGATCCTACTTCTCCTCATTCCCTGCTTCTCTTTTTTTAGCAATTGTATTAAAATTTAATGGTTAAAATTTTAACACATTAAAAATATTATATATAATTAATTTTTTAAATTTTTTTGTTAAATATTTAAAAAAAATTTAATAAAAATTCATATTTAGATATTTTTATTTAATATTTTAAATTATCATCATTTGATTAAAAATAATCTAATAATAAATATTAAAAAAGTAGGGTCCCCTGATCCGCGATGCGCCTGCCAGGGCATCTCATGGTGGTGGTGGAATTTGAAGTGATGTGAGGTTGTGTCCTATCACATAATTTTATAGTTTCTTTAATCTATTGGGAGTGATATTATATGGTATTGTATAAAAGTAAGGATTAAAATTTACTAATAAAATAAAAATCGAATCAAAATCTTACATTTTATATCATCTAATCTAAATTATTAGAATGATAAGAGAATTGAAATTTTGAGAAGTGACAGGTATCCTAAGGAAGTGTTCCTTTTATTAGTGTTTAGAGTAATATATAATATATAATATATAATAGATCGTATATATTTAGTGATATTATTAGAAGATATTTTTTTGATATTTTAGGTATTTATTTTGTTGAGTCTTTGGAATCAAATTGTAAGACAGATTAGGGAGCTAATATTTATCTGTCGGGCTTGATGTGGATCCAATTTTCATATATTCTAAATCTGAATTTCATGTAATATAAAAATTAGAGTCCTTTAGTGGGATTCATTTTTTGATATATCCTTTGATATTTAAGTCAATATTTTCCTTTTAAAAATGTGAAAAAGATAAGGAAAGTTAAATGCAAGTAAAATTATTTGTTTTTATTTAGGAGTTGTGCTTTTCAAAAAGTGTCTTAATAAGGAAAAGTGATAAAGAAAATTTTTTTATAGCGTTTTATGGTTTTGTTCTTCTTTGTTTTTTTTTTTTTTTTTAATGTCATCTTCTCTCTTGTTGGAAAGATGATATTTTTATAAGAAGTTGGGAAACAATTAACTTTTTCTATCAAGTACTCAAAAAATCGATAAATATGTAGGATTTTACTCAAATAGTGATTTCAACTGGCGCTTGACGCCGTTCAGATAAGAGAGAAAAATTGTTTAGCAACGAGCACTAATTTCTTTCTCATCCAAGTCATCAGTTATGTTTTTAATTTGGGCCCAATGAGACTATTGGGCCTCTATACTTTATGGGCCGAATTTGTGAGATAGGTTTTTCATACTTGGCCACTAGTGACAATATCTATCACCTTTAGATAATGAGTGTTGTTAAAATCTTTTTATTATAGGATTTTGTTACAATTTCAACGTAAATAGATAATAAATAAATTTAAATAAATTTTTTTTTATAATAATTAAAATCAAAATAATCTAAATATCAAATTGGACTTAACAAACCAAATCTAAACAATGTAATATTCATAATGTGCGACGGTGGATACAATAGTTGATTAAATCGAATCCTGTCTAATTTTTAAATAAAAATATAAAAAAATTTTAAAATCTAAATAATTCACAAAAAAAAGTATATAATAAACATCCAATCCTTTGTGATATGAAATCTATACAAATATTATAATTATTTATCTCATCTAACATCTCTTATTCATTAATCATTGTGTGGACCATCGTATCTAAAATCATCCGACTCAATGCGTCTGTGATAACGTTTGCCTTATCTGATTGATATTAAATTTTATAATTATAACTCTTCATTCTATTAGAGATGTATAAATAAAAATTATTTTATTATATAAAAAATATAAATCATATCAAATCAAAATAAAATCCTAATTGAATATTTATATGGACCGTCAAAATGAAGGCTAAATGTACAAAATTTTAGGACTTTTCTTTATAAATATTTTTATAAATAAATATAATGTTTTAAAATGTTCAATATTTTGTAAAAAAATGAACAAACCTTGATAAAAATTAATAAAATTTAAAAATATTTAATAAAAAATACATAAATTCAATCATATTCAAGATAAGAGCGTAAATGATAGCATACATATACAGTAAGATAAGAAATATAAATAAAATTAAAAAAATTTAAATTAAACTAAATAACGGATTTAAAATTGCTTATATTTAACATTTAAATTAATAGATCTGATTGAAAAAATTATAAATTCTCTCTTTTTTTCTTTCTCTGCCCTCTTCTTCTTTATTTTTCTTCATCTTTCTCTCTCTTCTATTTTTCTTTTTCTTATAAAAATAATAAAAAATAAAGCAGATAGCCTTAAATACCTAAATTGATACATAAATGTCTATCAGACATATATCAGACATCACACAAAACACACAAGCATACACAAGCGTCACGTTAACTTAAATGAATATATTGTCTAAAATATTTTACTAAAAGTTATATAAATAATCTTTAGATTTAATATATTTTAATATCTTATGTGTATACCATAATACATGATATTACTAACAATTATTTAATAAATAAATATATTGAGATAATTATTGGGTATATTAAAAAATATACAAAGATAGAACAATGATAACAAACGATCCATCACTCATAGCAAAAAAAACAGGTGTCATATTTAATTAATTAGATCAATAATTTATAAATCATTAGCCAATATAAAATATAAATTAGAAATAAATTTTTAATTTTATAAATTAAATTATTTATTTAGTATCATAAATAAGATGAACAAATTAAATAGATGGACAAAATGTGTGTGAGAAAAAACTACTTTTGGGCCAACTTCAGTAATTTGCATAGCGAAGGAGGATGCTTTTTAAAATAAAATTATAAATAAATATGTAATTAATGTATTTATCAAATAAGTTTTGGTTACAGAATCTTATAAAAACATTATTTAAAATATATTTAATAAATAAATAATACATAATATTCTATATTAAAAAATGCTTTTCAAAACTAAAAAAAATAATCTATTAAAGCTCAGGTATGTGAAATTGGCAATGGGGATATTCGTCCAATAAATTTTATAATACATCGTAAATACATTAGTCATTTCTGATATCGATTAGTATAAAAAAAAAGTGCAACCGTGTTACTGGCTTAATTAATCAGACCAATTTCTCATCGACGGAATCTACAATTCCCAGAAGAAGTACTCGGACTAAACGTCCTCCTCGGACAATGCGAGATTACATCCAGACTTGAAACGGCCGAGGACGACAAACGGACGAGGACTGAGCAAAGGGGACGAGGACCTTGTTTAAAAAGGGGACGAGGACTAATTCTGTTAGGCTGTTTCTTTTTACTTTAATTTTCATTAGGCTGATTAGCATTTTCATTGATTTGTCTGCACGTGGGTAGTTACATATTGCAATTTCGATTAGTTAGTCTGTTCAAACAGAATACGCTTCTGTTACTTGTTTGTTAGTGACATTATATATACTGGAAGAAAAGGAAGGAAGAAGAGAAGAGAATTTTCACTAAGTTTCTCCCTCGAATCCTCTCAATTCTCTCTCTCTCCTTCTCCTTATCGTCTCTGTTCTCTGCTTTTCTCCCTGCTTTTTCCTCTTCTTCTGTTCTAAGTATACTCTGCCAGAGCTCCGCCTCCCTGGTTGAGCAGCGAAATCGAAGGAGATCGTATCAATTTGGTGCTTTCATTGAGAGAAATGGCAGAGGGAATGGTGACGCGTCATAGAGCCCTAGAGGAGTCCATAGCCATGGTCGCACAGGAAGTTAAGGAGCTCGCCGTCACCGTACAACAACACTCAGAATGCATCGCCTCACATTCAAATTCGACAGACAAAATTCACCAGACCCTTAGTGAGTTCCAACAGTCTTTCATGGATATCCGCCAGACTCTCCAACGCCTCGAACGAAATTCAACTCATTCACCACAACCGCCATTATTGCCCACACCCACATCGATTTCTACCCCTCCCACTTATCACTCTACCACCATACCCCTCCTTGCTGCTCCGCACCTTGATGCGCCTGCCAATTCCTCGATGAAATTGCCCAAGCTCGAGATTCCATATTTCACAGGGGAGAACGTGGTGGGATGGCTATTTCAGATCGAACGCTTCTTCGAGTATCATCTCACTCCCTCGGATCACAAACTCACTATTGCAGCTTTTTACATGATTGGGGCGGCCCTACAGTGGTTCCAATGGATGCACGCGACTCACCAATTGACGACCTGGGAACTTTTCTCCAGGAATCTGGAACTTCGATTCGGTCCTTCTTCCTACTTAAACCATGAAGCCCTTCTGTATAAACTGAGACAAACCTCCTCAGTGACTGCTTACATGACAGAATTTGAAGCCCTTTCCACTCGCACTACGGGTCTGTCGACCACTAACCTTTTGAATTGCTTCCTGTCTGGTTTAAGAGATGACATACGACGGGAACTACTGTTGTTAAGACCACAAACGCTGCCGGAGGCCATTGGCATGGCCAAGCTGGTGGAAGAGAAGGTGGAGGGCACCCGTCCAACTTATCCTCGGCCACCCATGACCAAAGCCCAGGCGGCAATTCCGGCCCAGCCACTCAAACAGATCCCTCAACAGAGCATACCACCCAGATTGCCCATTAAGCGCCTCACGGCAACTGAGATGGCGGCAAGGCGGGAAAAAGGGCTGTGCTTCAATTGTGATGAACGGTTCACTCCTGGCCATAGGTGTAAACCCCCACAGTTTTTATGTATGTTAGCAGACGAGGATCCCACTAGCATCCCAGCCGTTTCACTGTACGACACGGAATTAGTGGACGGCGATTCCGTAGCCGAGCGCCCCTTCGAAGGCGAAGCCCCTTCTCCGTCTCCTGAACATATCCCGACCATTTCTTTACATGCATTGGAGGGCCATTTCGTTCCCTCCACGTTGAGACTGCAAGGCTATATCCAGGGCCAACCCGTGGTTATCTTGGTGGATAGTGGATCCACACACAACTTCTTGCAGACCCGAATGGCCAAGCACTTGGGACTCCCAATTGAACCTTCACAGCACCTCAATGTCACAGTTGGAAACGGGGACTCATTACACTGCGAGGGACTGTGTAACCAAGTGGGGATCACTCTGGGTAAGACCAAGTTTCCGGTCGCCTTATATTTGTTGCCCATTTATGGTGCCGATGTGGTTTTTGGAGTCCAATGGCTAGCCTCCATTGGACCCGTACTCTTTGACTACAAGGCCTTATGGATGCGTTTTGATTTTGAGGGCCGTTCCATCACCCTGCACGGTTTACCCAAAGCCACTATGGCCACAATGACTCTGGGCCAGTTACGGCGAGGAGAGAACACCAAGTCGGTGGCCACGTACTATCAGTTAACGGTATCACAAATAACCAAGGAAGACCTGACTGACCTTCCATCAGAAGCTCCTCTGACCTTTCGCTTTGGCCCGGGTCTAACTACAGAGCAGACCGACTCGTTGCAGACCCTGCTTTCTTCTTACGCAGATGTTTTTGCTCTTCCTCACGGCCTTCCACTCCACCGTAACACTGATCATCGGATTCCCCTTCAACCCAATTCGGCGCCAGTCAATGTACGGCCCTATCGGTACCCACACTTCCAGAAATCAGAGATGGAAAAGATGATTCGTGACATGCTTGAGGAAGGAATCATTCAACCGAGTACTAGTCCTTTCTCCTCCCCTGTTGTACTTGTCAAGAAAAAGGATGGTAGCTGGAGGTTTTGTGTGGATTATTGGGCTCTAAATGCCATCACAGTAAGGGATCGGTTTCCCCTTCCTACAGTAGATGAGCTATTGGACGAACTCCATGGCGCTAAACTATTTTCAAAATTAGACCTGAGGGCAGGATATCATCAGATGCGCATTGACAAGGAAGACATCCACAAAACGGCATTCCGTACTCATGAGGGCCACTACGAATTCTTAGTCATGCCGTTTGGTCTTTCCAATGCTCCATCTACATTCCAAGCAGAGATGAATGAGATATTTCGCCCAGTCCTTCGCAAATTTGTCCTGGTGTTCTTCGACGACATACTGGTTTATAGCTCGACGTGGGAGCAGCATCTACTCCATCTCAAGTCGACTCTCCAAATCCTACGAGATCATGTGTTTCATGCCAAATCCTCTAAGTGCGAATTTGGGTGTTCCTCCATTTCATACCTGGGACACGTAGTGAATGGCCAAGGAGTGGCTGTGGACCCTACGAAGATCGACGCAATTCAAAAATGGCCAACCCCCCAGAACGTCAGGCAGCTCCGAGGATTTCTGGGCCTAGCCGGGTATTACCGCCGATTCGTGGCTCGATATGCCCAGATGGCCACCCCTCTCACTCAGCTTCTTAGAAAGGCCACGGCCTTTATATGGAGTCCAGAAGCAGCAGACGCCTTCCAGGCACTTAAGGCGGCCCTCACCTCTACCCCTGTTTTAGCACTACCCGATTTCACCAAACCTTTCACAATACAGACTGACGCCTCGGGGACAGGAATGGGAGCAGTGTTGACACAGACGGGACACCCGATTGCATTCTACAGCAAACAATTGTCTGATAAGTTAAAAAATTCATCCACGTATGTGAGAGAGCTGAGTGCAGTGGTGGAAGCGGTAAGAAAATGGAGACCCTACCTCTTGGGATCCAAATTCACCATCCAAACAGACCACCAACCCCTCAAGACGCTCCTGTCACAGAATATACACACCCCCGACCAGCAGTGTTGGATTACTAAGCTTATGGGCTATGATTTCGACGTCATTTATCGTCCTGGCAAAGAAAACGGTCCTGCTGATGCCTTGTCTAGGTTACACGAAGGAACCTGCCATGCTTTACGAGGCGCAACCCGACCTGTTTTTGCCATATTAGCAGCACTACGCCACTTTCACATACAGCACCCAAATTCTTTATCATTAATTTCATCCATCCAAAATCAGCCGGGTGACCATGAGGGATATTCTGTTAAGGACGGCCTCATTTTATTCCACTCCAAAATACTTGTGCCGGCTGAATCGGCCTTACAGCACCTTATTATGCAAGAATACCATAACACACCCTCCGGAGGGCACGGAGGATTTCAAAGGACTTACACCAGAATTGCCAATATTTTCTTCTGGCCTCAGATGCGCAGAGATATTCGTGACTTCGTCCAACGTTGTATTACATGCCAACAGGTCAAATCTATCACCACGGCACCGCAAGGACTGCTCCAACCACTTCCCATCCCAGACAGAATATGGGAATCAATTTCAATGGATTTCATCACCCATCTTCCCTCCTCGAATGGGAAATCGGTAATCCTCGTGATAGTGGACCGTTTGTCCAAGTACTCTCATTTTATACCTCTCCCGTCCAACTTCACGGCGCAAGAACTGGCTGACGTGTTTGTCAAGGAGGTGGGTCGATTGCATGGATTCCCAATGGAGCTGGTGACGGATAGGGATCCCATCTTCATGAGTCATTTCTGGAAAGAACTTTTCCAGCTTCAAGGAACGAAATTCGCCACCAGTAGCTCATATCACCCGCAGACAGATGGACAAACGGAAGTGGTGAACCGGTGTCTTGAAGATTACCTGCGTTGCTTTGTGGCAGATAATTCCTCCTCATGGGTACGGTATCTTCCGTGGGCTGAATGGAATTATAACACATCTTGGCACTCTGCGATCAGAATGAGCCCGTTTGAAGCCGTGTATGGGCGTCCGCCCCCATCCCTGTTAGACTATACACAGGGTAGCTCGGCCGTCGCTACAGTGGACGAATTACTCACAGCTAGAACGAACCTTCTCACGGTCCTTAAAGAAAACTTGCAAAGGGCCCAACAACGCATGAAACAACAGGCAGATCAGCATCGCAAACCAAGAATTTTTTCCAGTGGTGATTGGGTCCTCGTTAAATTACAGCCTTATCGTCAGACCTCCGTGGCAGCTCGACAAACAAACAAATTAGCCAAACGTTACTATGGACCGTTCCGCGTTTTGGAACGAATTGGGCAAGTGGCGTATCGCATTCAGCTTCCAGAGGGCTCCAAAATCCATAATGTTTTTCATGTCTCCTTGCTAAAACAATTCAGGGGGACCGATGCTGAACCACCAGCTGAGTTTCCGGTGGCAGCTCAGGGTTCCCAACCCCTTCTCCTCCCAGCAGAATTGTTAGGTTTCAGAAGGATCCTTCTTCAAGGCAAGTTTGTTCCACAGCTTCTGGTTCGCTGGCAATCACAATCATCGTCTGAAGCAACATGGGAAACTGCTGCCGAATTTATCGAGGATTTTCCTAATTTTTACCTTGAGGACAAGGTAATTTTCGATGGGGATGGTAATGTTACTGGCTTAATTAATCAGACCAATTTCTCATCGACGGAATCTACAATTCCCAGAAGAAGTACTCGGACTAAACGTCCTCCTCGGACAATGCGAGATTACATCCAGACTTGAAACGGCCGAGAACGACAAACGGACGAGGACTGAGCAAAGGGGACGAGGACTAATTCTGTTAGGCTGTTTCTTTTTACTTTAATTTTCATTAGGCTGATTAGCATTTTCATTGATTTGTCTGCACGTGGGTAGTTACATATTGCAATTTCGATTAGTTAGTCTGTTCAAACAGAATATGCTTCTGTTACTTGTTTGTTAGTGACATTATATATACTGGAAGAAAAGGAAGGAAGAAGAGAAGAGAATTTTCACTAAGTTTCTCCCTCGAATCCTCTCAATTCTCTCTCTCTCCTTCTCCTTATCGTCTCTGTTCTCTGCTTTTCTCCCTGCTTTTTCCTCTTCTTCTGTTCTAAGTATACTCTGCCAGAGCTCCGCCTCCCTGGTTGAGCAGCGAAATCGAAGGAGATCGTATCAAACCGGTACTTATTTTATTGAATAATTAAATTATAAATATTTAAAATAATTTATGTATTTCTAATAAAATATAACATCATATTTTTAGTAAATTATATATAATTTATTCTATTTCTATGTGGTTCCCAAAATGAGCCAAAAAAGTTGAGTGGGGCCTCCATATATAGGCCCCACTCTAATCACATTTCCGTCAATTATAAGTTTTTTTTTTTTTCCAAATTGTGTTAGATCTAATCATATAACTATGGATAGGTTATTTATAATTGAATATTTAAAATTTACACTGATACATATTTAAAATCTGAATAATCGTTTGAGTAAGTTGGGTTAAACCTTCAAATCTTTTAATCCATAATGTATACAACATAGTAGTTAACAAGATAATAGAAGATATATGACTCACTTTTTAATATATTATTCGATACTTAAATCAGAAACGTTTTATCTGAGAATAAAGTTAATAAGGAATTAGGGAAGCAAGGAAATATAAAAGAATATTAGAATTGGAGGGTTTGATTTCGTGATCATTGAAATGCGTAAGTGTATCAAGGTTGATATTTTATACTTGCATTTTCTCTTATACCGAAAAAAATCAATGTATTTTTAACTTTATTATCAATTAATATATCTTTATAAAAATAGTATGATTGTATACCAATTAAGGCGTTATACTAATTGAAGATCTATTCATTATATAAATTTATAACTGCTTAAAATTTAATACTTATTATTTAGTAGGTATAACTGTATACTTTATATAGCTTTTTATATTTAGACTTTTATTAATAAATTTAGTTAAAATCAATCATCGATAACCAAATAGTTTATAATAAAAGACAGAATTTTTTAAAATTATTTATTATTTATTAAAAAATAAGGTAAAAATAAATATAAATGACATTATTTATTTTTAATTGGTTTCTAAGAAAGTGTTATTGACATTGAAATACAAATAGTAAAAAAGTATTTTCTTTCCTTGAAAGCTCTTAAGTGTGACTTTTTAAAGCAATTTTACTCATGTTTTTGTGTAATATAATAATTACTTTTTTTTTTCATTTTTTTATCCCTTTTACTTTATTATTTTTTATCCTTTTTGGACATAAGACTAAGTACCTCCCATGTTCTCTTATTTTTTAAATAAATTAAAATTATAATCCTTTAAAATTGTTAAATATAGTATAATGTATATAATTTGCTTATGTTATTTGAATTTATAAATATTAAGATATTTTTTTCATTATATTCCTACATTCACTTTAGTGCATAAAAATAAATGAATATAACTTCAACTATTTTAAAATTAATAATAGCCAATTAGGCTATTAAAGGGGCCAACATAAGGATAACAATTTTGGCAAGTCCCATAGGACATCGAACCATTCCGATCAAATAAATGCTAAGAAAGCAATCTGACATGCTTCATGGTGGTCTTAAAAAAAATTAAAATTAAAATTTTTAGACACAATATAATTTTAAAATCTACACATTTTGTCTTAAAAATCAACCTGAATTTGTTTCGTATATGATATTTTAAAATAGTCTCAAAGCTCATTCCAAAGATACCCTAAACATTAGTGACTTTTGGTATATTAAATCACCATAAAACCTAAAAAATTTGTAAAAAGCAAACCAATTTTAAAGATTATTCTTATAATTAAAATCCTAACACCTAAATTTTGGTTTTATACATCCAATATCAGATTTTATTCCCCTCTATTTTAAATATTTTAGATATTGAAATTGAACTCGATCTCCGATCACCACAAGGGCAGGCACAAGAACTTAGATATCAGCCTCATCGAAAATCAAATATTGACGGGTCAAAAATTTACAATTTAAAATTATAAAACAAATTGTATAAAATTGACCCCGATCTACTCTGTTGTCATCCCTAGGCGAACGTTAATTCCCTACCCTAAAATGTAATCTCAATAAATTAAAAATTTTTACTTAAACATAATAAAAGAAATATTTAAGAGAAAATTTTTAAATAGATTTTATTTAACATCATATAATATAATATTTTATTTATTTATTTATATTAATTAGATTATAAAATAAATGATAAATACGAAAGATAAAATAAATATCTGATTTTTTTTTAATAATACATAGAGATTGCTCTAGGCAAAGAAAAACTAGAATTTGGTGGCAGCTTTTACCCTTTTTTCCATGATAGGGGGCTCCTATGAATAAATACATAGGAGTCCCTTTAATATAGAGTTAGTAATTAAATTATATTTAATAATTATTATTAAAATTTTTTTAAAAATTACAAAAAATAATAAAATTTTTTATTTGTGAGAGAATTATACTCGGTATATCTTCTTCTAAGCCAAAATATTTTCGGTTGGCATTTTTGTCTTCAGAAAATAATTCCGACATTGCTTCTCTTATCTTATTTTTATTAAATTAAAAATTTTAATATATAAAATTTAACATTTAAAAAAATTAAAATAATTTCAATAAAAATATTATAGTAAATATATATTGAATATTAATATTTAAAAAATTTAAAATATTATATTTATTATTATTTTTTTATTTTAAAACCTTGACAATTAAAGTTTAAGTAGCATCCAGATGTGCCGGCCACCTCGGCTAGGGACCTTTTCGTTGCTTTGCTTAGGCCTTTTTCTTGAAAGTTCTGCTTTATCGGGCCTGTCTCTAATTTTTTTGGATGGATGAAAAAATAATTAAAAATTATCAACATATATATATATTTTTTAAAAAATTATTATTATTATTATTGTAAATTTTATTACTAATTTTATGCTAGGTAAAAGTGTCACTGAAAAAAATTTACAAAAAATAGAATAAAAATAAGCTGTAGAGTTTTTTTTCTCCCGCATCTTATTTATTTTACATAATATTAAAATATAATAAAATTGATAATATTTTTTATATAATATAAAATTATAAATAAATAAATAAATAAAAGTTGTGAACAAATTTAGAACAATAACTATAATAGTGATGGCCCCCAAAACCCGGGGCCCATAAAGAAGGCCCAAAAGTCGAGCGTATGGTCCAAGAGACCCGCCAGGTTAATTTGGCCAGGATTTTAGATTTACTCAAGAGGCCCAAGGACAGCCGTCCACATCTTAATGTTCCCAAGAGCCTGACTTGGCCCGAAAGGTTAAGCTAGCTTTAGAAACCCGAGGATCTTCCGAGGCGCACAAACGACCGAGATAACACCTGAGACTAACTCAACCCAGAAAACGCAATGATCCTCCACGGGTCAGGCTCCGAGAACATTTAACTCCGCGGACAAATGCCAAGAAGACTTTTGAAGGACGAGGACTGTTTCGATATTCCTGAGACGCTAGAATGGAGGAAAGAAGCCTAAGACGGCCGAGGTCCTCACCTTTCTGGTCGTGGACCTTCCGTCAGTTTACAATATAATGCTCGAACGTCCATACTTGGCCACCTTTGGTTCAGTAATTTTCATCTCGTACATAAAAATAAAGTTTCCAACCTCATATGGCATTGGGAAAATCCTCGAAGACCAGTCCACTGGACGGATGTGCTACTTGTCACAGGCCACGCAGATGGCCCTTCCACAACCAATGGAAGATCTCAACCTGAGGGACGAGGCCATGTTGCAACAGGCACAGCCCGAGCAGCCAACCGTTCAAGTCTCGCTAGATCCCGAAGACCCGGAGAAATATGTTCACATTTGAAGCTCGTTGCCGGAGTCCGTCCGAGACCAACTCACCAGCTTCCTGCGGGAGAACTCGGATGTATCTACCGGGTTGCCTAGCGATATGCTAGAAATCTCCGCCGAGACCATGGTCTACAAATTAGGTATAAATCCTCGTTATAAACCCGTTAGGCAGAAACGCAGGAATTACTCAACGAAAAAGTTGGTGGCCATACGCGAAGAGGTGAAGAAGCTTCTAGATATTGGGTTCATCCGAAAAGTACAGTACCCGGATTGGCTAACCAATGTGGTCATGGTGAAAAAAAATAACGAAAAATGGAGAATGTACGTGAATTTCACTGACCTTAATAAAGCGTGTTCCAATGATAGCTTCCCTCTACCCAAAATTGACCAACTCATAGACTCGATGTTCGGCCACGAACTCTTAAGTTTCATGGACGTATACTCAAGTTACAATTAGATAAAGATAAGTACTAAGGACGCTTCAAATAGTAAGATAAAAGATAATAGTTATTATAATAGTAAAATAAATAAATAAAAGTTAAAAATAAAGATAATAGTAAAATATATTTTTGATTATTTCTCCTAAAATACATGAGAATTATTATTATTATTTTTACAAATGTGCTATTATTTGGTATATTATCTCACCTATAAATGACTCCAATTTTGCCTTATATGTAATTGTCGTGCATCTTAATTAATTTCATTTCGATTTACTTGGATGATTTGAATTCCTCTTTTCCTTTTTATCTTTAATTTTGAATTTATTTCATATTCATGGAATAAAAATAATAATAACAATAATAATGATTAAAAGACGGGCGTTATATGTTATTATTTACATTTAACTTAAAAAATGGGCTTAGCCAATAATTTATTTTCTTACATTTTGTATTTGTAATTGTTTTAACGTAGACATGTTTAAAATCGAATCACACCAACCAATCATATTAATACGATCGATTCAAAATTTTATAAAATTAATTAATATATAAAAATATTATAAATAGATATAATTACAAAATTAGCTTTAAATAATTTTTTAGGACTAACATAGTTGCAGGTAAAAGTATTCAGATTGGCTTGACTCAAATTATTATTATTTTTATAAATATACATTTTATTTTAAATAAATATTAATTTTTAAAAATTATTTTAATAAATTATATTTTATAAAATTAATAATTTTTATATAAAAACTATTTACTAATAATGTAATATTTTATTTTAAATATTATAATTATTAAAATATTGTATGTGTTTAAGTATTTTTATATAAATAAAAATTTTTAAATAAATACATAAAAAATGAATAAAAAATTCATTGAGTGATCCGAACAGACTCGGTTCAGCTCACGGTAGGAGACGGTTAAGATTTTAGCCTAAGTAATTAGTATTATTTGACCCAATTCGATTTATCAATATTAGACGGATGATAGACGGTAACGTCGCTGATTCAAACGCTAACGCCGCAGCCCCCGCCGAGCTGATACTTAACGCCGTTGTTAGCGACCAGAAAGTCCGTACTGGCGGTGCCAAACGTGATGCATGCTGGGCAGTAAACGTGAATGCGGTATGGACCAGTAACAAACGACCCAACTTTCCATCTAAGCCGTCCATCCATCCTGATCATCAGCGTGACCTCCCCGTTGCTCCGATCCTGACCCAGCGAAGCTCCGACGTACGGCGAGATCGGGACGTCGTAGCCGTAGATGAACGGCGACCAGATGTTCTGTTGATTAGTGTCCTCGAACGTCGGAGGGAACGACGTCGGCAGGGTGATCTGCTGGTCGCGGTAGACGGCGTAGGCGTCGAGAGTATCGTAGTAGATGGCGATGTTGTTGTTGTTGTTGCGGGATTTGACGGTGATCTGGAAGACGGCGGTGAGGAGGTTGGCGGCGGAGAGGTTGAAGGCGAAGACGGTGGCGTCTTGGATGATGAACTGCGGCTTCGTCGGCTGTAGGATGGCCCAGGTGATCAGGACTGCCAGGAGGACGATGAAGAGGAAGATTAGGAGGCCGGAAAGGAATCGTCGTATCCTCTTCCGCTTCACGTCACTCTGGTGGCCGCAATCTTTTTCCGACATGGTGGCGGCAGTGGTGGCGGAGGCGAGAGCTGAGAGGTGAAATGACGGGATATGTCACAGGATAAATAGGGAGGCGTATGGCGTGGCGTGAGCAGTCGACTAGTGTGTACGGGCCGTGACGCAACTCCTAAAGGAAAAAGTAATCCTATTATTTTCTTTTTTACTAAATTAAAATTAAATAATCATAATTTAAAAATAATATTTTTATTTTTCAATGTTGATATTTTTTAATTAAAAAAATAATGCTATTATATTTTAATATAATAAAACTTTAAAAACAACCGTTTAAAAGATATTTTTTTAATTTTAATTCTCATCATTTGAGCTTTTTTAAATCTGTTATTAATTTATAATTTTTTATAAAAATTATAAATTAGATAAATTTAAAACATAGTGTAATAAAAATCAAACTTATAATTATGACTTAATATCATTGGGTCTGATGGGTCCCGGCATCCAAGGTCTAGAAAGGAAGGCCCAAAGCCACGCCCACGAACCAAGAAGATCACGATGACAATTTGACCCAAGAGGCCGAAAAGCTCAAAAAGTTAAGTTGGCCTTAGAAGTCTGAGAACCAGGGCTAGCATCCCAATAAACTCAAATGACGACAATGGTCCGAAAGATCAATTTAACCCGAAAGG
Source organism: Nepenthes gracilis (assembly GCA_033239525.1). NCBI lineage: Eukaryota > Viridiplantae > Streptophyta > Magnoliopsida > Caryophyllales > Nepenthaceae > Nepenthes > Nepenthes gracilis. The sequence continues at coordinate 14,222,981 of BSYO01000025.1, read as the reverse complement.
CGCGAGGACACTATGAGGAGATGATGTCATCAATGAAATTTCGAGGATCTTTAGCAAGTGAAACGTCCGAGAGCTTTTCTCTTAGTGGAACCTTTCGGACCAAGCGTCCACCACCGTAATTTTTTTCCTCTTTCGATCAAAAAAGGGTTTTCCACGTAAAGTCATCGTGCCTTGTGCCCACGTTCCTTTTTCTTTCTGAAATATTGTTCTCGTCAAACTTAATGATTCCTCCTGTGTTGTAATATTTCGTCTGTCCAAGAGCTCGAAAAGAAGACTTGGACTTTGATTGTACGGTGAACGAAATATGCGGACGCTACAGGGTCAATTTGTCATATGATTAAGGCTAAAGAGCTTGATCATTGTTAGAGAAAAACACATGAGATATTCAAGCGATATCCTCAAATATAGGAAAAAAAAAAAAGATTTTTGGGGCTTATTTAGTTTTAGAAAAATTTTAAAAAATAAAAAAAAAAATTTATACTTAAATTACATATAAGTCACAAAAAAAAGGGATAAAAATTATAGTAAAACGCTCATATTTAAGAAAAATATTTTTTCTCTTATTAATGTTTTTCATTCAAATTTTATTATAATATATACCATGATAATAACTCTATTATTAATTATGATCCATTTAATAATTCTTGATATTAAGTGTTCCATTGATATGTTAGTAAGTACAAAATTATTTTAAAAATAAAATATTAAAATATTATAGTTAAAAATAAAATAGATAAAAATTCTAAAACACTTTTAAAAAAATTAAAATGCCATGGGAAACTGGTTCCAATTTGATCTAATAAAAAGGAGATCAGATAACTTTTAACCTAATTTTCAATAGCCTTTGATAATTACATAAAGAAACTAAGTAAACAAATTGATTGGCCATCTACTTAAGTAGCACACTAAAAACCCATTTAATGCCACCCTTAATTGCTCAATAATCAACTTCATGCACGACCAAGGGAAGGAGAAAATAAAAAAAAATAAAGAAAAATATATTATAAAAGTGATTAATTTTAGTGGGAAGATTTTGATATTGAATACTATATATTTTCACTAAAAATAATTACTTTTATAATACAAAAGTCTTTATTATTTTTTTATTTTCTCATTCAAATTAGGTGTGTATGTATATGAATAACTCTCTGACTTATCTTTTGATACTTAAATCTGTAAATTATTCTCAAACTCAAAATATTTCTAATTGAGAGGTAAGAGATTTCGGCTTCTAGAGAATAGTACTTTATAATTTAAATATTTTACAGAGAATGTTATTTAAAAAATGGACTATAAACATTTTTATATGTAAGTTTAAGTGTTACAAGAGGTGTATCTGAATAAATATTTTGTACTGCTCTGTGTAATAATGAGTACTCAGAAAAGCCAACGATTTAATAATACTTCCATTATTGATCCACCCAATTATGATCATAAAGTCAAAGATATCCTTTTCTGTATTAAAAGAGCTTATATCTACAGAGACATTAAGTCTATTTCGAGACCATTTGGATAATATTTTAAAAAATTATTGGCTATTGCTTTCTAAAAATGATGATATATTATTCAGTAACGATTATCTTTTTTAGATATCAGTGTTTTTTATTGAGAAACTTACCATTCTAAAGAATTACTTTCTTTAGCAGGATAATTACCTTTTTGGATTAATTATTACCATTATTAATATAAATTTAATAAATCAACACGAAACGATTATATTTTAAGCACAATTTTTCTTACAGTGTCATGGGGTCATCATATTATGCAAATGATGACGCTCGAGTTGACCGTTGGTCTATTAAGAGTCGTGGTGGGATTCGAAAGCTAGCAATTTGTTCATATATGTGTATTTCTTAGTATGTCAGTATTTTGATTTAACTGATCTTCAGCCTCGTGTCTATTCTCATGGAACAATTTACTTGGTTGGCAACAAAACAATCCAGTTATAAATTGACATATCGATTGCCCGATATTTAGGCAGCTTGATGGCCCGTGGCTTGGTAATGTAGTTATTTTTCGACTTAGCAACTCGTCAATTTTGTAATTTAGGCATTACGAATTTAAAATTTTTAAATATTTTAAATCCAAATCTTAACTTTTATTTTATGAATTTATCAGAGAGCCTGTCATATATATTTCTATAAATTCTTTATTTAAATAAAAGGATTGTATAGTACTTATCAACTTCAAACATAGATCCCATTTTGCTTCATGGTGGGTCCAAATTCAAATACTAATCTTCGATACAAATTTAGAAGTTACCAGACACTTATTTTATCAGTCCGTGAAGAATTTGACAACACTGATAATCTACTTATAATTTATATATAATTTTATTTTTTAAATAAAATGATTAAATTTATAGGAAACTTAAAATTTAGCACAATATTTAAAAAGTAAAAAATATTTTTTCTAATTTTAAAAGTATTAAATTAGATAGAATGTAAAATTTACATCTTAAAAAGAAAAAAAGAATATCTATCATTAAGTTTTTAATTAAAATATTTGTTGATGAGCTATAAGAATAATATTTCTCATTTATAAATATTAGAAAATGACGTTTCTGTAGGAGAAATTCTAACCAATGGATGAAAATTTACGGACTCAAAATAAAAAAAAATTTAAGGAATTCATTATTAGATTAATGCATGACAACAAAATTCATAACAACAATAAATTTAATTATTTTATAATTTATTTTATAACTTATTATATATAATTTTATTTTTTAAATTATAATTAAAGTTTAAATAAGTGAAATATTTAGCAAAACTTAATAGTTAATTGGCTGCCTAATCTTACGAGGAGCTAGAGAGGTTAGCTTGTATCAATCGCTATACGCATGAGGGAATGGGGATTCTGCTTCTCCCCATTCCCTGTTTCTCCCTACTTCTCTTTTTTTAGCCATTGAATTTTAATATAATGGCTAAAATTTTAATATATTAAAAATATTATATATAATTAATTTTTAAGATTTTTTTATTATAATATTAATATTTAATAAATATTTTAAAAAAATTTAATAAAAATTTATATTTAATTTTTTAATTTAATATTTAAATTATCACTATTGGATTAAAGATAATTCAATGGTGGTAGATAGAGAAACAAGATCCTGTTTCTTCCAATGAGAAGCAGGATCCCCTAACTCATACGCATGAATGTTAGAATAAAATAATATTTAAAAATAAATATGTTATAAAAATTAAGACTATTAAACATAAAAATATTAATAAAAATATACTTTATATATCTTATTTTAATATATTAAATAAAAAAATTTAACAGAAATAATTTAAAAATTTAAAAATTATATAATTTTAAAAATTTTTTTAATATTGGTTTGACGTTCAGCATATATTAATATTATAAAAAATAAAAAAATATTATATTTAAATTTTATTAAAAATTTTAATCTATATTGTCAATATTTTATTTAATGGGGAAGAATAAGAATATTAAAATTAAGCCTTTTTATAAATACTTTACATAAAATATAAATAATATGAAATTTATGTGAATTTAATTAAAAAATAAAAAATACTTTTTTTTTTCAAGTAACAAATGATATTTTTATAAAATTATTATACAATTAGAGAATGTTTAATTCTAAAAAAATAAAAGAAGAAAAAAAATATAAAAAAATATTTTTTAATATTTGGTTTATAATAAAAATATACATTAAGGGTCACAAATATATATATTTTTAATTTTTCTTGACAATTAAACAAATAATATATTTTCATTATATAATAATTTTATTTTTTATGTTCTTATATTTTTATATTTACTCATACCACTGCAAGCCAAACTTAGAAAATAAAAAACCCCAACCATTAATTTTCACAATCTCTAAATTGAAGATATACAGAGGAATTCCACCATTCCTAATTCCTCCTAAATTTCCAAAATCTGCAGAAGAATTCAAACCATTTGTTCCATCTTCAAATCGGCAGTAGAAGACAAGAAATTTTTCTTCAGATTGAACGCCATAAGCAGATGTCCATCTATCTCTGTTCTTCGTCCACTCAGTCAATATCAAAAGAAGTAGTGTAATACTTGCAAGAATTCTTGTCTTGGATATGTTCTTTCCGGCGAAGGTCAGCCGGAAGACTTCGGAGGAGGTCTGGCAATGGGACCGGCCACTGGCCGGAATCCGACCGTTACGTCATCGTACTTACAGCAATGGAACAGCACTGCTTGATCTTCTCGGTCCATCCTCGCGTTCGCACAGACTTCGCAAAACACTCTGTCTCTCTCTCCCACAGAAGAAGAAGAAGCCCCATCTTCGCTTGCTCTCACAATTCCAAAGCTCTCGTCCATCGTCGAACAGATATCGAAATCTGAAAAAGAATTCGGATTCGAATTCGACGACGTCAAGTACAAGTACTTCTCCTTTTCTGTCTCCAGAAATTTTATCCGGTTGACGTAATCCAAGTAATCCGATCTCGGATACCAGTTTTCCAGCGGCAGGGAATTTTGATCGTGGTACGGAAACACCGCCGGATCAGAGAAGGGCGAGTAAGGATTCCTTCGAAGAGATAAGAAGTTCTCCGGGGGATTAATTTCTTCGGCAATCGAGTAGCCGTCGTCGTCGTCCTCCTCGAAGCTATGCTTAGGATGGCGGCGGCGGCGAACTCGCCGGGATCGCTTCAGAACCGCTCGAAAGTAGCAGTTCTGGTCGGCGACGGTAGATGCGAAATTGAACTTGTTCGTGACGGGAATTTTCCGGTAATTATTGAGGGAAGGTGGAGAAGAGCTCTTCTGGAAGTAGATGGTGAATTGGTGAGGTGATATCCCTATCTTCTGGCTGATGATTGACTGGAAAGCCTTGAACTGCATTGAGGGCTGAACGGCGACGTTTCCGATGTCAATTTCTCGCTCACCGTCGGAAAAAACCACCGGGATATAGCTTCCTGTTGCATGGCTCTCCATTATCCTTAGGCCGGTTTCAAATCCAGATAAGTAAACGAAGAAATAGAAAAAGAGAGAGAGACGCTGTGATGGCGGCGGCGGCGGCGATGCGAAGAGGAGGGGAACGGAAGGGAACCGCATGATTATATTATATTATATTATATAACAGCGGGGCTTGGAGTGGACTCAAATGGGAAATTGGGTAAGGCGGTGGGGGCAATTGGGGAATAAAAAGGGGATATTCCGGAACAGGTTACACAGACCTCCTATATTTTTTAATTGAAAATAATATCAATAAAATATAAAAATATATCACAGTGAAAAATATAGCCTCTTTAATAGTCTTACTTGAAGAGCAAGGCTTCTAATCAAATTACCAATTTGGCCCCTGTTTCTCTCCTTTAAAACGCGCTACGGGATATCTTTCATGTTCCAAATTTGGAAACAAAATTATATGTACCACTTATTTATAAGGATTACATAATTTTCTAATTTAAGATTATATTAATTTAAATGAATAAATTCAGAATATTATTGAAAAAAAACAAAGATCAAGTAAAATATAAGCTGAATTTAGATAAGAATATATAATTATTACTTCATGTTAGGTTAGGTATGATCTTTGTTTAAATAAAAATTTATAACCATTAAATTGAGCCGACGATGACTTTGTCATTGGGTCCAAGAAATATTAATTATATCGGTCCATAATTCTAATCAAACTGGTATATGAGTATTTTTTTAATTTTAAACTATTTTATTTAAAAAATATATTTAAATAAAAAGTATCTAAAAATAAAAACTATTTTAAAATTTATAATATTTAGATTAAAATATAATCTCCTAAAATAATTTTTAAAGTTTAAAATTTATTCAAAATTGATGCGTCACGGGATCTGATTTCAAAAAAATGAGATCGGTCAATAATTTTGACCGCCCTAGTAAAGAATATCCTCTTATCCTAATTTTGTCTCCGTTCACTAAGTTTTGATCCTACACACCACTAAAACGAACAGGAGGTCAGTGTATCGGCGAAAAGTTATTTCACCGAAAATACTCCGACGCTTAAATCAAGAAATGTTTCTATATTTTCGGCTTCTTCCTTTGAAGACTATATTCTGGTGAAAATCTAAAGTTCGTTTTAGTGGTGTGCGGTTATTAGAATCGAGAATTGAAAGAGAAAGTGCAAGATCTTCTACTTCTGATGGTGTGGATCTCCGATGAAAGAGAGGCAAAGTTCATCTTCTTTCAGAGATGAACAATGGTGGGAAAGTAGTAAGAAACAAAAGAAGCAAGACGCGTCTTCAGATTTTCCTTAGATTTTCGCGTTCACAAAAATCCGGAACGCTTGGGAGTAATGCCTCCGAGGTTGGCCGTTTTAAGCCTGTCAAAGAAAGAAAGAAATTGGATATCTCGTGTCTTAGTTATCGACAAGATATGGGCGTTGTGTGAGTCGAGAAGTTTGCATGCCCCGAATGAGGATTCTGGATCACTGCTTACTTACTTAAGGGAGGGTGACAGTGATCTTTCTTCACGGAAGCGTGATCCCTTGTCTCATTCTCGATGGCCTTCCTTTTACAGGAAGGTGTAAGTTGCCAAACTTGTTGAGATTGCTTCCCCACTTCCCTGGGCGCAGGAGATTATGGGCCCACCTCCTTATGCGCGGCTTTTTAAATTGCTCACCTTCTTTCCATGCATTCTACCGTTGGAGATCCCCTGTTGGCAGGAGATTCGAAAAATCTGGCGTCTTCCTTATTGGAAAGGCGTTGATTTTGTTAATATCCTTTTGGGTAATGTTAGCCGAAGTTCGTAAAGGTGTTGAAAAGAGCTTATTGATAATGGTAGGCGACTTACTTTATTTGGATGTGTTCTTTAAATTAGGTTTAAAAAAGAACCAATCGTGAAGGGCCTTTATCGCTGGGCTTCAAGTGAGCTAGGCCCATAAAAAGCCTTTTATTTTCGACTGTTTGCATAGCGATTCCGCACCTCGGCCAACGCCTCGGACTGCCGTGCTACATGTCCTGAAGGCGCGTGTTGGCCGCCCGCTTTTATCTTACTCGGTCAACGCTGGCGTTGGGACTCGATATGGGAGAGCGTTTGGGCACTTTCGGATTGGGCCTTTACCTCCCGTTAAAAAAGCAATATTATAGTTAAGCCGTCTAACTGGCTTGACCCATCAAGGTTGACTATTTAGGATGCATTCTTTGATCGTTGGGTCAACCCAACTACGGTATACTCATCAAAAATAAAAAAAAATATTTAAGAAGTTATAATGCAAATAGATTAAATTAAATCGATTACTTTTAAATAAGATTAAATCTAACCTAAAAAAATAATTAAACCTAATTTTTAATTATATATATATATATATGAGTCCTTAGATCCGTATTATTATACGGATTAGGGAACCAATAACTATTTTACACTATTTGATCAGTCTGACGCAGGTTTAGTTTTCGTATACTTTGAATTTGGATCCTGTTTAATACAATAAGTATACGGTCAAAGGATTGATTAGATTCACCCATTAATATATTTTTTAATATTTAAATCAGTAATATTCCTTTGTGGAAATAAAAAAAAAGAAGATATAAAGTGAAAATATTTGTAAAAATAATTTTGTTAAATGTGTTTAATAGAAAGCATTTTAATGAAAAAAGAGTGTGTGCGCTTGAAGCGTATTAAATTTGTCTTTTGCTAACTTTTTAGGTTTTTAGTTGAACATTATCTCTTTTTCTATTGAGAATGAGGGGTTTATATAGAGATAATGGATAATTAATCTTTCCTACCAACTGCTAAGGAACCGTCCGAATGGATAAGGAGAGCTTATTTGGCTGGCGATTCCTGATTATCAATTAATCCGTTGAACGAGATATAATAAGGAGGCTATCTGTTTTGATTGGTCAAAGTGGGATTCCGTATTCATTCAAAAAATAAATTGTTCGAACAAAGCCATCAGGCTTATCTATTAATTTTTGATATTATGAATTGATTTTACCTTGAGTTTGCGACCGGTCCCTAAGTCGGGAGGGTCTTCACCTCGTTTTATTATACGTGTTAAATTTTTGATCTTAAAGATTTTTTATTGAGTCGTTATATATATATATATATTGCCACAGCGGCGTAATGACTCCAAAATAAAATTAAACAAAAACTTGAAATGGGTCACGTGGTGTAAATAAAATGATTTGAATTAAATTCCTTTTAAATTAAACAAACAAACAAATAAATAAATAACAAATTTATACTGTCCAACCAACCAACGTCAGCTAAAACGAGCCTTTAAAACTGACATTACTAATATATATTTTTGGTTATTTTTACTTTTTCTAATAATATATAATTTTAGATAATTTTAATTTTTTAATAGTTATTTTTTATTAAAATAAGAATATAAAAATGTCTTAGAGAGTTATATGTGAGGTCTTTTACATAAAAAAATGCTATTTAGTGACTGTTTAAATCTTCGAATATTTGAATAAAATGAAAAGGAATTAAAAATTACTTTTCCAGATGAATCGCATAGACAATTGTTAAAAAAATATAAGAAAAAATATAAATTAAAATATTTATATTTTAAAAAGTTAATTTTATTATTATTATTATTATTATTATTATTATTCCTTTCACCTGTCGCTCAAGTAAAAAGTAATTTAAAGTGGAGTTACTATGCATTTGTCTACCCTTGTTACACTCTTAATACTTTCCATTGCAGTTGAAAAATGTAATTACCACCCTTGATATAATAATAATTTTTTATTTTTATTTAAGAGTTACTTTTTTAAATTATAAAAATAACTTTTTTAATATATATAAATAAATATACATAGTCTAACCCTCCTATACCGGACCACGCTAGAGCCCTGTGTAACAAGTCAGATCTTTGTTGCCGTATAAAGAAAGGTAAGTGTTGGATACTAACGTATTTGATAGTTTTGATGTAATGATAAGGTTTACTTTTCAAGATACGAAGGTCACTACTTTATATTATATAAATAGTTTTTCTAATTATATGAGTTAGACTGTATATATCAGATCATATCATACCAAACTGTATAAAAACTTTATGCATCAGACCATTTTTTTATTGTAAAGAAAAAAATATGGGATACAAATAGGGGAAGAGAAAAAATTACAAATTTTTACATAATATTGTTGATTTTAAAAAATAATTAGTATTTAATTAGAACATGAAAATATGATCGAATTGGCGCTCAGTTATTTTTTAAGACAAAATGGAAAAAAAGGGGGAGATTTTTGAACGAGGGAAGGAATTTGATGACTTTAAAAGATTTGAATGAAGGACTATACAGGATGAAAATCTCGTGTATGGTTCTATAGAGTGATAATAATCACGACTCATCTATAAGTTCTTCAATTATCGACCCAAAAAAAAAACCAAATTTTATCTTATGTAAATTTATCGGAGTATGATTAATTATTAAATTTAAAATTACTGAAGAAAACAACTTAGGCATATAATTTTTATGAGATGAAATAATCTTTTTAATTTAGAGTTCTTTTTGGTTTTTAATGATGGCTATTTAATATTGGTATATGGGGGCAAAAAAGATAATAAAATAAATCTAACATATTTTAATATAATATTATAAATAAATAATTTAAATTGGCAGGATGAAACTATAATCTTTTATAACATAAGAGATGATAAAAATAAAATGACTTTAACTGGAGTCATGCTCATATTATTATAAATTTTGATTGGATTATTATTATTTTACAGGATCTAAATAGAAAAATTCAAAGCCAGTCTACCATGTTTATTTGCAAAGAACAGCCAATACATAAATAAGACAATAATATGATAAGTACTATATGAAATAAAGATCATTACAAATAAAATTTGAAGATGCATGATTTGGTTTATTCAAGAAATAACTATTCCATTTTAGGAATAAAATTAAGATTGTATGAAAATTATAATTGTAATGTGTCGGTCAGCAATATCAACAGACAATAGAGGTAGCTAACGACAGTAGATATAGTTAACAGTTCCGATGGAACAAATGTCTAAGATTGTAGTCGTTCATGGCTTATGGAATAGCCCCCGTCTACCACAATTTTATCTTTAAAACGGCATTTTGATAGAATAATAAAATATTTTTATTTATTAGTAAGATATTTTTATTTATTTAATCAATATATGACAATTTATACTGTGCAATATGGGGACACTGGTACGAATTTTCCAATTGATGATGTTATTGTAGAGCTTTAGGGTCGAACTTATTCTTATTTAAAGCATTGTTTGTTTTGAGAAAAAAGCACAAAAATATCGAACAGTACCTCTATTTTGTAAGACTGTATCCTCAAAAGGCATCCTGAAAAAATAAAATCTTTCCATTAATGGATATGAGACCATATTTTCATTCAACCAATATGAGATAATCGAACTCTATAACATTTGTTGTTTAAATTTGAAGTCGGACTTGCTTGTGTTTGATAAATTATCCATTTTGAAAAAGGTGTGAGATGTAGTCAGTTGCTAGCCACATCCTGCATAGATTTATTTTAAAAAACTCGTTGAATTGATAATAAAGTCTTATTACTTATAAACAGAAAAATCATATTTTTATTAAACTAAAATATTTATAAATATTCCAATATGTAAATTAGCCAAGATATGCCATTTGATGCTGAGACAATTAGAATATTCCATATATTCTTCCCCATTATAAGGCTTAGCACATTAGCCAATGAGTAAAGGCCATTCAATTGTCCAAAATAATTTTTCTTTACATTGAAGTATCCCAAGATGTCACATTTTTATTATAATTCTTTTAAATAGGATATTTCTTTTATCTACTGAACTATTTGACCATTTTAAAAATAAAAATTAATACATTATTAAATAATATTTTAATATGTTATTGTTATTAAAAACATAAATTTATGCATATTGAAAACATATTTTAACATATATTAATTTAGTCAAAATTAAAATATTATCAATTTATTTTATTCGTTATTAAATATTTCAATCTCAGAAATGAATATTATATGAAAGAATTATTTAGAATATATGTTTAGTTATGGATTATTTTTGTGTGAGTTTCATATCCATTTGATATGCTACTTGATGGCTATATTGTATTAATCTGAAAAAATTATAACATAGCCTGTGATAGTGCCTGATTTTTAAATGAGCTTTGATTCCAGATTGGAGGGCACCTAAGGAATGCATGAGGGATGTTAGAGCAGGATTTTTAAATTGTCTAGTATCTGATGTGTGCTCGAGAAGGCACTTGTACATGGATTATAATGGTTACGTGTGCTTCACGTGCACGCGACGAGTTCTTTTTAGGGTTTATACTTTGTAATTTTTGAGACCTAGAGTGTCGATATTGTGAAAAAAAGAAGAGAAAGAGAGAAAAAATGGAGAAAAGGAATATTTAAGTATCCGATTAAGTTTTAAAACGTGTTTCAATTTTGATTGACCTTGAGTACGTTATTCTTGAAGTTAAAAAAATATTTTATTAGTCTTATTTTTTTCTTTCGGTTTTGTACTAATTATTATTGTTGTTTATTTGTTATAAGGTGTTAAATATTCGTATTTATTAGAATTTGTATAATCGAACTTATTACATAGCAGATATATTTTGAACATATTATCCTATAATTTTTTTCTTTTATTCTAAATAAGGTTTTACGTAAAATTGTATACTCTTTATTATTTACAATTATTATTTACTTATTATGTATCATCGATTATTTTCTCACGATTTAAATAAACGGTTTAATCTCCAACAATACACACAATAAAAAAGCATAGAACAGAGATTGTGAGAAATTTTATAAATATTATAATATTAATATTTTATATTATATTAACTACTATTAAAATGATAAACAAGTCTTATATTTAGAAGGGTCATGATAAAATCTATTTAAAATAACTCTATTTTTATCCTTAAAAATGCTTTCTTATATGTTAAATTTAATAATTTTTTAAATTTTTTTACAATTTTATATTTTTCAATAATTTATTTATGTTAAGAAAGATATAATATTTTTAATTGAAAAAAATATTTTGGACTATATTTTAGCTATATTTTAAAGATATTTTAGATGATATGATATTTATTTATTTATTTTTATACAGACAGTACGAATGAGTGTACAAGAATCAGTAGCAAAATCTTAAATTTTTCTTTCAATTTTGACTTTTGATAAAAATTTTAAAATGGATTTTAATTTCACTTTTGCTTATTTGTAGTTCTACCAAAGCCGAGGGTGAAATTCTTCTTTATAATAAATTTATGATAATTCTAATAAAAGAAAGCAAGTCAAAATTTTATTTTATTATCTTAGAAGCTTCAAGTATATTGATAAATATTCATATTGAAAGCATCCACCAGACTTATAATTTATAGTATATGCTAAAATACTATTTATATTTAAGAATAATAAAATCAAATAGACAAGAATCAAAAAACAATGACAAAAAAGCAAATAAAATTATACTCATATGAAGAATAATATTATACTATTTAAAAATATTTTAAAAATAACTAAATGATATTTATTGATAAAAATATTATCTATATACTAATTTATATATTTATTGATATTGTAATTATTAATAATAAATATAAATTTGATACGCCTTGGATCCGAGTTTGACGAATTAGGTGTCGCTAGGTCTTCGAATTGAACTGACGTGTGTTCTTACTTTCATATTCCTTGGCTTGGATTCAGTACACCACAATGAAAAAATGAGAAGTTAGAAAATTAAAAGGATTCGCTCCCCTGATATATCATCCGACGTTTAAGTTAATAATCTTTATTAGAAGATAGAAAAATCTAATGTATGAATTTATGAGAAACAATATAAGAAAGGGAGTTGTTTAAGTTTAATGGGGACGTTGCTACATATTAAATTAAATTAAATTAAATTAAATTAAATTAAATTATATATTTTTATTTTTTTAATCTTTATCTATATATTAAAATTAACAATTTCAATGGAAATAATTATACAAATAAATCTATTAATAATCTCAATTGAATATCAGTTGCTTCATTTTGTTGTATAACTTCTATAAGGAGGCATCTCACGCCAAGTCACTGGACCACCAACCAATAGCAGAAGTCCACCTGTCGCCGAGCCCACGTTTTTCACTCGTCGTCCGAGCTGGTAATGAATCTTTTGAGCTGTTCTTCTCCAAAGGAACGAACGTTAATCGATTTCCAGAAGTCAGCTTCTCGTCTTCGCTTCCTCATCTTTCATCATTCCTTCATCAATAACAACGCACTTTTGCGTTAATTTTGCTTGGAATAGAATCGAATTCATAGTTCTAATCAAAATGTCGAACGATGACGGCGTCAAATCTGAGAAACAGCAGGAATCTAATGCGCCAGCGACGCCGGCGGTCGATGTGGAGAGTCAGCCCGTCGGAGCGGTAACCGGATCTAGCGTGGGGGGCATACTCCGGCGATGGAGGATGGAGGATTTGATGAGGAAAGGGTCACTGATTTTGAGGCCATTGGCGTTGTTTTTCTCTCTCCTGTCTTTCATAATCATGGCTAGTAACAAACACGGCGATTGGAAGGACTTTGATAAATATGAAGAATACAGGTCTAATATCCCTTTACTTTTACGGACTCTTAGTTTTATGTTAATTTTTTCTTCTCTTTATTTTGTTATTGTGATCGGCTAGGGTTGTTCTCGTTGAAATTTGAAGTTATTCGACATGAATTTATGCTCTCCCTTGGCCAATTATTTTGATTTTTAGCAAACAAGCGCTATTTGCTTTCATATCAAATCGGGGAAATATTATCGTCAGAAGAATTAGAAGTCATTTAGGCTAAAATTTCAGTTTCTTTCTATAAATTTCGATTGTGATTCTTTTGTTTTAGTACCAATTGTTTTAATATTGAAATGAGTTTGAATTGAAATTTCGGATTTCCTTTAAGATGAATTGGTAGTCTGTTTGTTTTATTTAAAGGTATGTATTGGCTATAGCAATACTCTCAACTCTGTATACTGGAGGGCAGTCTTTGAAGCAAGTTCATCAACTTTCTACTGGAAAAGAATTGATAACTCAGCGGAATTCAGCTTTGATCGACTTCTTTGGAGATCAGGTTGAAATTTTCTCTTTGGTTATTTGATTGGCTATGATCATGTTCCAATTTCACAAATTTGGAAGGAAAATTTAGAAGGAAAGAAAATGGTGGAATTGGAAAGATAGTCTCTGGCCATTTCTTCCTATTTTATTCCTGCTTAATTCTACCCAATAGTCTTTCACCATTCCAATTTATCCAAGGCAAATGAATATGAAAGTTAAAGCATATTCAATACCCTCTTTTTTATGATATTACTCCAAGAAAGGGTATATTGGTCTATTCAAAGAAATAACTCTAATGGTGCATGATCTGACTTACCAAGCATATTCCAATTCTAGGATTATGTTGAGTATGTACATTTGAAAATTGCATCTATGATCAAATAGTTGAGCTCCAAGAGTGCTGTCAGGATCATTTTATTTTTCTTATCTTTTCATACTTTAAACAGTGAAGGTTTCTTTATAGTAATTGAAAATATAATAGCACACTAAAATATGTTAGAGCAACCTTATGCTCACAGCAGTCCGAGCTGGGGATAAAATCCTCTCCAGGGTATGTGAGGAACTGACAGGCTGACGTGATTTAGATTATCTGACTATGTGATTTACCTAACCATTATAGCCTTTCTCCAGTGATGTCTTCAGTGAATTAGAACATTCTCTGGGTCAATTCAGATTATCTGACTATGATCAAATGGTTGTGATTCATGAGTGCTATTAGGGTCAATTTATTTTTTGTCTTCCCTCAATTTCCAAGTGGAGAAGATTCCATTATGGCAATTTGGATGACTAGCATTATAATAACATACTGAAATGTATTGAGCCATCTTATAGTCATTGCCATCCAAGTTGATTGGATGAAATCCTCACCATTGGAGTATGAGGAGATTTTAAAATAAGAAGCTGATCTGATTCAGATAATCTGACTATGAGAGTAAGGTCGTAAATGAGAATATTTTCTGGGTCAATAAAGTATAGTAGTTAACTTGAAAGCTAAATGCCCTACCTAAAGCACAATGGTATAAAAAGGATTCATATAGAAATCCAAATTACTCTTTATGTCTTCCATTTACATTTTTGCATCTCTGATTTTATGTGCTTCTGGCAAAGTTGAATGCCTATTTTAGTGCTGTTATTTTAAACAAAAGGAATTAAAAAACAATTCAGCAAATGTAATTTGTTGACTTCAAATGTTGTCTCTAAGGGTGTCCAAAAAAACTGTTTAACTGATAATCTGAATCCAAACTGTATCAAACTAAAAAATTATGGGTCATTGGTTTCTGATTTAGCAGCTATCCAAACTGACATTTATATATATATCTTTATTTATCAATTTATCTTATATTATATATATTAGTTGTTTATGCATTCATATATTAGGTGGATATTTTGAAAATATAAATTTTATATTGTTGTATTTTTATAATTTGATTGAAAATGGTATGATGTTGAAAAACCGGTTAACCTGATTAACCGGTAACTGATTCGGTCACGGTTCAAGTTATTGCTGAACTGGCTTGACATGTTTGGCTCAATAAATGGTTGAAGAACTGAATTCTCCGATCATGCTTGAAATACTCGTTCTATTGAAAGTATCATTTATCCTCCTCTCTCTCTCTCTGTTTTTTTTTTTGGGGGGGGGGGTGGAGGAATGTTATTATAAAGCACTGGAAAAAACAAAATGTTGTTTGCAGATTATGGCATATCTGTTGGTATCATCAGCATCATCAGCAGTTCCATTGACAAACAGAATGAGAGAAGGATCAGACAATATATTCACAGATTCATCAGCAACAGCCATCACCATGTCTTTCTTTGCATTCCTAGCACTTGCTCTTTCGGCCCTCATCTCCGGATACAAACTTTCTGCTCAATCTATTATATAAAAGGGTATTGCTTTCCTTGGTATATACCCTCCATTTGTTTACCACCCGAAACAAGATGAAGAAGAAAAAAAGGAACTGATAAATAAATAAATAAATAAATAAATAAATAAATATATTTATACATATCTCATTCTTTTATATCATATTCTTTTGCTTGTTTAAACCTGGGATTTGAATGTGAATAGGAAGCTGCTCCTGCAGCCCTTAATTTGAATGTTAATAGATGTCTGATTGTGTAAAAGTATGTATACCCACTGAATTTTATTCATTGTGCAATTGTTTTTATTTTGTTTGTTTATTGTTGTCATTGCTGTTGATTGTAATTAGTGGGGTTTTCATATCATTTTTCCAGACATTAGGCTTCTTTTTCTTGATAATAATTGATATTTTTCTTTATAATATGGAAGGTTAAAGATTAAAACAACTTATTAAAATATTTATCTTTTCCCTCCTCTAGAGATTTGTCCTTTGCTCTTTAGCCGTTATGATCCAGCAACTTAGCTACTTTTACAGTAGTTGCTTTCTCTAGATTTGATTTATCGAGAGAACACACGAAGAGCGAGAGAGAAAGTGTTGGGTTTTTAGGTTAATCCATCGTGAGAAACTCAATAAATGGAAAGTCATCAGAGGTTCGCATGAGATTCTTGTGGGGATTAGAGTTTGCGCGCACGGTGAATGGCCAGGAAGCATGATCAAGTCGGGCGAGCACCGATTTCAAATTGATGGAGGATTGCTGGTGCTCGCCTCACGCCCGAGTGGTGAAGAGGCACGGATTCCAGACTTATGCGCTTGCTAGGTCCTCGAGCGCGAAATCCAGAACTGGTGCGCTTGATCCGTGCCCGTTAGGTGCTTGAACGTCGGTACACGATATAAAACGTGGCTCACCTGTTTTAAGGTTATGTTTCCAAAATCTTTCTTCACAGGGGCGCCACACATAGAGAGAAGGGAGAAGAGGAAGATGTTCGACATCTAGTCGAGGTTCAATTTGAGTTCCATTCTTCGCCAAAGTCGGGTACGTCGTTTTGGAGGTGATTCTAGAAACGTATTTTCGTTTGGTTACTCTTTTTCTCATTGTATTTTTCTTATGAGCTGTCAAGTGTATTGAAAAGGGGTTATATTCAACCATTTTTCACTCATGTTTGGAGTGAATGGATTTCGAAGGGGGTCCTTATAATCGGCACTATTTATAGTGGATTTATTCGGAGTTTGTCCCGTGATTTTTTTCCTCGATTGAAAAGAATTTTTCACGTTAAAAATCATTATATATTATTTATTTCTTGTGTTTACCAATTTGATAGTTGACAGTTGACGAGGAGGGTTTGAGTTTGTTCTGTCGCGCCGGATCTAGTGTATTTAGGTGTCCAATTCTCAACAGAAAGGAGAATAAAAGAGTAAGAGTAGGAAGAGGTCGCAAACCTATTCGGACATTGATTTGTGTTCCGACCTTCGAATGGTCTTTCTTTTGGTCTTCAGGTTTCTCGTTCATTCTCTTTTACTTCTACTGTCAGTGCCGAAGATTATCTTCGCAAGGGTTGTGAACCCAGGTGATTAGAGCTTTGTTTTTTGGTACCCAAATGCATCGTATTAAAGCATTCTTAGAGCTAGAAGTTCTGTGATTTTTTTGTTATTTTAGAATAATTTTTCATATAAAATTATTTATATTTGGCTCGAGTCTTTTGTTGATAAAGGAAATTTGTTTCCAACACAAAAACATTTGTTATTACACGGCCCAAACCTAATATAAAAAGGGCACGGATGGGGAGAAACCCTAGATATGGCATG
The DNA here is from genome assembly GCA_033239525.1 of Nepenthes gracilis. Taxonomy (NCBI): domain Eukaryota; kingdom Viridiplantae; phylum Streptophyta; class Magnoliopsida; order Caryophyllales; family Nepenthaceae; genus Nepenthes; species Nepenthes gracilis. The sequence goes on along the minus strand of BSYO01000025.1, from coordinate 14,205,313 downwards.
ATCATATAAGATTAATTTCCGGCGCCCAAAACTCACGTTATGTGTGGCATTCAATTTTGAGTCTATTAATTTTATCTTATATTATATAAAAAACTGTTTTAATAACTCGAATATGTGACCCCTTATATCAGAATAATAAGTGCTTAACCTCTGAGAATTCGTACTCGATATTGCTTTAAGTCTCTAATTAGTTTTTTTTTTCTTTTTTTTTCTTTTAAATAAAATTATTAGTATTATAAATCCAAAAAATAAAAATGCAAATTTGTAAAGTACAAGATAGCAAAAACATAATTATCACGAAGAAGATGAATTGATATAGATATATGCACACATATCACACCAATCATAAACCCGGAGGAATGATGATGCAGGGAATGGGATTGTGAAAATGAAATTAATATATATGATTTTAATCATGTAAAAATTAAGATTAGATAGAATTTAAATATTATTATTTAAATTATATAAGAAATTACAATTTTAAGAGAAAAATAAAGTAAGTGTATGATTTATTTTTTAATTCATGTAAATAAGAGAAATAAGAAATCTAATATAAATTTAAAATTTTTGAATGTATAATATATAATATAATTTTAAAAGTTTTATTCTTAAATGTAGAGAATATTTTATAAATGTATATTATTTTAAAATATTTTTGATATTATTTTTAATTAAAATATTGACTTTTAGATCTTTAAATAACATTTTTATATCACTTTTAAAAAATAAATTTAAAAAGAAGGCTATGGTTGGTGTTGTCCCATGTGTCCTACCCCATAAGATACCTGCGCCCACGGCGACGCCGCGCCCATGAGAGTCGAAGCCCACGTGAGGCAGCTTAGCCCAACTCAAGGGTGAATGGGGCAAGCCCACAACTAAGGAGGAAGAACCCAGAATTGGGCGCGCATTAAATGTGTCACGGAACAGACAAAAGGCAAAAAGGCTAGCCAATAGGGCGTGGGCGCGCAGCCACAACGCCACCTGCTACGCCGTCTGGCAGACACCAACCAATCCCCGCTTAGGAAAATCGGGCGTGGTCATAACGCCAAAGAATAAGTCTTAAGACGGCAATGCAGGCAAGGCGACCAACTCGTGACCGTCCACCATGACAGCCGACTCAGCGCGCGATGGCCCAAGCAATGGGCATTTTGGCGCCCAAGAGTCAAACGGGGTGAGACGTATAAAAACCATCACACCCCACAGAGAAAAAGATCTTTTCCAGTCTCATTCGACTTTCAACTCTTGAGACCTAAGACTTTGGCTCTCTCGATCAATCTTGGATCTTCGCTGAACATCGTTTCACGCATCCTTGATCATCTGTTTCCCCTTTCTCTAAAACACAAGAGTGATGAGCCAAGGCAGAGTATTGACTCATCTAGCCAACTCGCTCACCATCCCAACATCCTCTGAGATCACGGGAGAGTTAGCCACCCACTGCGGTGCAATACGGAAGCCAGGCCTTCCAATACCTGCTCATTGCATTTCCCCACATCATCGCACAAGCACTTCTTTCGCTTCACAGCATTTCTCCGCGCACCACCTTAGCGTGCGCCATTTCCGTTTATTGCGAAAATTTGCTGACTTGAGCGTCGGAGTGACCTCGGTGGGAGAAATCCTGCCGGACCCTGACCTCTTGTTTGTTGTTTGTATTGTGCAGGTCCAGGTTCACAGAGACGGAGACCGGACCCTTCTTCCAGAGCGACCGCACGCTTAGAAATCCGAAGGCTCCCTAATCCGTACGACAACCTTGGGCCCGGGACGCAACAATTGGCTTATCTCTATCCAATATACATAATTAAAGCACTTTTTTTTTATAAAAAAAATAAATCTCTTATTATTTAATTTTATCACAAATAATTTTCAACCACAGAATCATAAAAAAACTACCATACTTTATTTTTGAATCACAATAAATTAAAATATAAAATTAAAAACTTAATTTCATCAGATATAAAAAAAATGAAATTAAAATTAAGTCTAAACAATTTTAATTTTAATTTTAACTTTCCGGTTCAATCAAACAGGACCCAAGTAACATTCTAAAAACACACTTGGAAGTTTTTACTTTTATTATTGACAATTTGTTATTAAACTAGTGTTATTTATTAAATATAAATATTATATTTAAATATTATGAATATTAATTCTCAACTTATCATATTTCAATAATCAAATATGAAAATTAATATTTTTAACTCTATTCCCAACTTATTATATTTACAATAAATAGCTATTTTATTTCTACATTATTCCATTTTAATAACTAAACATATCATTATGATACATGGAATAGATGATTACACAAGCTAATCATTGAAATTAACTCAATTACGACTGTTCAAAACTTATCAATTGTGCCAAGAAGACAGATCCAAATAGAAGCCTAATCACATACCGTAAAACCATCTTAGAAAGAGATTGAGAGCATAACGTCACACATATTTCAAAAAAAGCAACCAGACGGCCAACACACTAGTAAAAATTAATAGATGTCGGAGGACCCGAGCATCCCACCGCTCGAACTTATCCTTTTTCTAAACATTGACCGAATCTTAATAATAGAAGGCAATGTGACATAATGTACTTCTTTCTTTTTCTTGGCTGAAAAAGAAAATTAACTTCTTATTGCTTAGATCTAATTGATATTATTTATCTAGGATGATCTTATTACCATCCATGGAGCCAGCTCATAGAGCTTCTCGAAGTGAAATAGGTGCTTCCGGACCCGCCACACATGGACCGTGTAGAGGATTGCAGCCATTGTGGCTACTGCAAACGATAGCAATATCAACTTCCAAAAGTCCTAGCAAAGAAACATCCCGAGGCAAGAGTCAACAGCAACAGATATAACAAAGATTTAAGTCTTAACACAAGGCTTACTGAATGAACCGATCATAGATATTGATAAAAATATTAGTGTTCATATTGATCATATAAGGCTAGATATATCAATATTGGACAATGCCACAACGGCATAAAAAATGAGTTGTATACTATTGATAGATTATTTTTAATCATTTATTTACCTATTTGAGAAGTTTTAATAAATTTTATTGAAATTAATATTGATATCATTTAAAAGTATCCCAAAATTTATGTATGTTCCATATCTCCGCAGAATATGTTGGTTTAGATTTTTTAGAAAATTTAGATATATTTAAAACGTGTAGATTTAAATTTTTAAAAATGTATCAACCAATATTTGGTGTAAGTCCGGTTTTTGATGTAGCAACTGACTGTAACAAAGTGTTTTATTTTGAGGAATATCCGACGACATACGACAATATGGTGATATATAGGGGTAATTTTCAACTGTCGGGAAATATTGATATTGTAGCCTTGCAATACCAATAAATTCAGCTGATATTTTCATCCATGTAACAATTCTATCCAACATTCTCTAGAGAGAGAAAGAGAGAGATCGGGTGTCAAAGGATCAGTTAACCACTGGATAACAATGTTTAACAATGTTCATTTGCTTTTGAGGCGGCATCAAAGAGATGATGCTGCATGAGATATGAGATACGCGACACCAAGATCTAAAACTAACACCAATGACAAAACTACTACCTCAACACCATTTAATTATGAATGAAAATATCAGTATCGATATCGGACAGTTAAGGGATCATACCTCTGTATTAGGGACAATTACCCCCATGACATAACCCAGCAGATCCATAGCTGATTGCAGCGAATTCTGAACACCGCCAACAACACAGCGATCCGATGCGGGCACTTCGTCCTATCGAACGACAAATGGACAGCTCGCAGGGTCAAATAAGCCAATTATCAGATAATAATCTGAAGAAAAATCTGCCATTAGTTTTTGATTTTTTAAATATCCTTTGGAATTTGAATAGTTGAAATTGTAAATAGGAGTTTTACATACCTGCATTTGCTGAATGACGGCTAAATCAAACATCCACAATCCGAGGCGTGAGGCAGCAACTCCGCCCATCAACATATATGCAGACACCACGCTGTATGTCACCCAAATAGAGCCGACACATACTACGAGAAAGAACCACTGGATAAAGCAGCAAAATCATATATCGATAAGAATAATTTTGAGTAACTAACCACACAATACATATGCTGGTGAAAAATTCAGAGACAAACAGGTCCAAGGTGAGCCAGTGCCGGAGGTGGGTTGGTCAGATTGATCCACGGATTCTCTTGGGTGTATTCAATACTCCCAAATAAAAGAGGAATTAATCCAGAGTTAATAACATAATTAAAAAATTAGAATTTATAGTTGTACCATGGAAAAAAACCTTAGGGGTGGGGCAGGTGAAAAGTGGTGATTAACATTCTCGCTTGCCTGATGAAATATTATTTTGTCTAATGATTTGTTGCACTATGAAGAAAATGGCTACAAACCTAGGGGTGGGGGCAGTCTTAGTGTGATTAATATTCTTGCTTGTCTGGCGACAAACTATTTTCTCTAATTATTTGTTACACTATGAAGTAGAGGGCCACAAGTAGTACAGGAAGTAAAGGCAAGTCAGCTTGTTTAGATAGATTAAGATAATGCAATGCAAGAGATTAGAAATCAGATTGTTTCTAATGATGAAAAGAGCTTTTATGCTGATTGAGCTAGTAAGTACTGTCCACTGAAGCTCCTTCAAAATTTTCTGCCAGGTCCCTCCGACCCAATCCATACGTATTAGAATGATTAACCAAACCTACATAAAATTAATTATTCTCCCTTCTTTGGTAATAATTATTTTCGGACAATATTTACTACCAATAGTCATTTTGCAACCAAATGAGGTAATAAGAACAAGGTGGGAATAAATATCAATATGGATATCTATCCCATCCATGGATAAAAATATCAGTATTGATATTAGTATCAACCACTGCCACATCGTTATTGAGCATATTGAATAACATACATTGGTATCAAATATATTAAAATAAAACAATTCTAAAAATTATAAACTAACATGGTCATATCGACAAAATATTATATTTGCCAAATATCAAATATATCAGCCAAAATATCGTATGTATTGACTAATACTTTAAATATAGGTTGATAAATATATCACCGATGCAGAAGCATATCACGAAGTATCGATATTAGGGGGTCGATACCGATTTTTATCGGCCAATATTTACATCAATGTTTCCACCCGATTTTCTCCAACCAAAGTCCGTGATTTTGGAAACGCAGACCTTTCTGATGGTTTAGTAGTGTACCTGATACCAAATGGACCAGAGTCCCGTTCTAATCGACGATATGTGAGATTGTAAGATCGGATATGTAAATGTTGCAGTTATTCCGACAGTAGCACTTATGCCTCGGGCTATTCCAATAATGTAAGCAGATATACCTTCCGACTCCAAAGCAGCAGTCATCAAACTCCCAAAGCTACGTGAATGAAAAATCATTAATACACATTAGTTGAATCAAGATATAGCATCACTAAATTTGGAATGATTTGAACAAGCCAAGTATCTACATGAGCTAATTCAGAAGGCAATAGACATATAAACTCACTCATGATAGATACATGCCTTTCTATCATGGATTAAAATGTTGGTATTAGTCGCCACTGAATCGGTCACGGTTGTATCAGATGGAAAATTCTTGTTTTTCCGCGATCATATTAAAAATGAGTTAGATACTAAAATTTTAATATATTTACTCATGTATTCATATTTGAAGAATTTTAGTTAATTTTATTGAACGAAATCAACACCTCAATAACAAATAATATGCTAGCATGTAACAAAATGGTAAAAGTAACACGAAATAAAACAACTATAACAATAACTCCACAATACGCAATAAATATTATTGAAGAAATATAATTAAACAATACAATTCGAATTAGGCAACAATTGTATAATACAATTATACATAAAGGGAAAAACATTTTAGGAGTAATAGGTTTTTCGGCCGTTTGGGATGCTAGACATAAAAGAATAGCGGAAGAAATAGGTCGAAGGGATAATAAACAATATATCACTGATATAACAATATATCATGATTTTATAATTATATTAGGAAATATCATTATTGAAAGGGCTAATATTAATATATATTAGCTGATAATTCATTTCATGGTGGTGATAAAAATCATGACACTGAATTCACATTGGATAGAAAGAAGCATAGTTTGATAAAAGTAAAGAAAAAAAAAAAGGTTGCTACTATCTTTCTACCTGAGAACAGTAGCGTATGACAAGGAAAAGCATAGAGGTCAATGGCCAATATAAAGCTGATATAGCGGCATGTCACGATTTTATAGTGGTATCGAAAAATATCTGAGTTAAAGGAGATGATATCAATATATATGATTTCATATGTTATTCCATGGTGGTGATAACAACTGAATTCACATTGGAACAAAAGAAGCATACCTGAGAACAGTGAAGTACAACAAAGATAGGGCGACTCCGGGAAGAAGAACATCTTGCTTTAAGTAAACTTTCCATGCACCAACACAAGGAAGGTTCAAAACTCGTTCAATTATTCCTCTTTTCTGGCAATTATCTTCATCAACTGAGCCACTTCTACCGTGAGAAAGCAAGCTCTCAGTCTGCTCCGAAACATATGCACGTTGCTCAGGATCACTAGCAGAGCGTTCTGCAACCCTTCTTTCTTTCTTACTTAAAGCTGGGATTCCGTTATATACGGAACTAAGAAGCCAATACTGCAGAAAAACAGACATAACATTCCAGAGTGCTAAAGCTATTGCAGATGCTGTGAGTGACACAAAGCTTATAATAAAGCCTGTAGCCACAGGAGCAAACAGCTTGCAGACTAAGTCTATTCTTCTAATAACTGAATTCAGCTTTGTCAATACGCCTGGGGGTTGGTCTTCTGCGATAACAACAACCCTGTATATTTTAACAAAAAGTTTTAATTGTAAAGATGTTCAGAAGCATAAAATTCTGTAATTAGAGAACGTGTTTTTGGGAAAAAATTCTAAACATAGCCTCAACCAAGCAAACAAAGATGAAAAATACTACCTGGTTTACAATTCTATAAAAACAATGCGTCATTTGTTGAGAGGGCCCAAACAAAATGTGTTCTGGGAAAAAAAATTAAACATATCATCTGGCCAGCAACAAATATGTAAAATGCTACTTTCACAACAAGCTTACTACAATTTTATAAAAAATATAATGGGGCACTTATTTTGTGGGCTCACATATAATGTCTTTTGGAAAAAAATTCTAAACATATAATCTGCCAAGTAGCAAAGATGAAAAATATTACTATTGTTACAAGTTTACTACAATTCTATAAAAAATATAACGTGTCATTTATTAAGTGGCCCTACATATAACGTGTTTTTGGAAAAAAGCAAAAATCTCAACATATCATCTGCCAAGCAACAAAGATGAAAAATACTATTTTTACTCTAAGTTTACTATAATTTTATAAAAAATACCATGTGCTACCTGTTGAGTGAGCTCACATATGTTTTAGGGGAAAAAAATCTAAAACATATTATCTGCCAAGCAAACAAAGATGAAAAATAATACTGTAACTATACGTTTACTAAAATTCTATTTAAAAAAATATGACGTGGCATATGTTGAGTGGGCCTCCATAATAGGTGGCTCATCATCATTTTTAGTAAAACTTTAATAAACTTGTAGTACGAGTAGTGCTGCTAAACATAGACAATGGATAGAGTACTCAAAATTTGAAGACTATAAGCAAACATGATGCATGCTGAGATTAATGATTCTTATAAAATCTATTCAGGATTGAACTAATTTTCTTCCTAAGGGATTTAAGAAGATAAATCAATTTTTATTGGACTGAGTAAAATTTAAAGGTCAAAAGTTAACTAACAAAATGTGTGTACCCATTTAAATTTACACTTTTTTTTTCCCTTTGGGAGGAAAATCAAGTCACCATTCTCTTTCGATCAAGATGGTTCCTGCAAGTGTTGAAAGCACACCGATGGCTCCCGAGGCATTAGTTAGCACAATGAGCCAAGAAAATGCCATGAAGTTTGTCAACTTCAAATCCGAGTAGGCCAGTAATGCAATAACTGTGCCACCAGCAATGACAAAAGAGAGATTTTGTATAAATGACCAAAGTTGAAGAACCTGCAGTAGAAAATCATTATGAATATTTTTATGTAGCAATGGCTGAGGTCAATGATAAATGACCCATCTCCACTGCATATTACAAAATAAACTAACCACAATGCAACAACTAACAAAGGCTTAAAATTCTACAAATTGGGGTCCATTTGATGAATCTAGTTTAGTTATTCCATTTGATTTAGTACAATATCTTTTGAGAGTAAAATTAATTGTAAATCATTCTTTATCACCCTCCTTTAAGTTTTTCTTTATACTTCTCTCTCTTTTTTCTTCTTTCCTTCAAAAACAAGTAACCACAATACTGCTAACAATTATGAATTATCAGTCTAGAATTTATGGAACTTGATACTCATTACTTGACATTTCCATCCTGTCGAGAAATGAACTAATCCCCAGAACTAATTTCAGCAGCAATAGTGACAGACAAAAGGTCTGCTTAAGAATATTTACCAGAATTCAATTTGTGGTTGTTATAAAGGCCATCATACTACTAAATGTTATTTAGAACACCAATAATCTTTTGCCCCAGCTGCTGAAACCAATGCAGTTCCACCCATTGATACAAATATCGGTTGATATTCTAAATATTGGCAAATGAATATCTGTATTAGAGCCCTCTAATATCTATATTTTTCAATACCGTGACAATATCACAATAAGTTTCCATATTGGCCGTACATTGTGATATATTAATCGATACAGCTCTATTAGATTACGATCTTTTGAAATTTTTTCCTTCTAATATATTCAATATTTATACATATTATTCAATATGTTCGATATCAATATTGATATCAATACCAAAACCGCTACTTTAATCCATGGTTCCACCTAACATGACATGAAAGAAATTTTCAAAAACAATAAATTTAGGCTGTAAAAATATCAACGCAAATGAGCATCAGGGTTTTGACTTCAGTCCTACAGGGTTAAAGGGCACAAAATTTGTTCAACAGTTAAGAAAGTAACATTCAATAAAAAAATAATTAGAAGAAGTGAACAGACCCTAACATATGTAAGCCTATCCACCCATTGACCAATGATGGGGCCAAACAATGCAATAGAAGCAGATTCCACAACTCCATAAACAGCGGTGAGAAGTAGAGAATCTGGCCAAATACTGATCATGTACAAAGCGACTGAGAATTCCCACATTCTGCAGAAAAAGGAAATTTCATAAAAGATCAAAACCATGCAAGAATATGGGTGGCGTACAGGGTAAGTAAAAATGTTTTTGAAAGCAATGGATATGTAGGATATCTCAAATTTAAGATTTAACGTTTCTAAGATGTGTGCACTTATGCATCAATTGATCATGAAGGGAATAGATGAATCAGTCAAAAGTAAACATCATTAACTACTATAAATTGAAAAACAATAAATGACAATAAAAAGAGAAAATAAAAGGAATAGATTAGATTATATAACTCTGGTTACACAACAAATAGCATTTGGGCATTCATTCACCCAACAAAAAAAATACTCAACATTTAAATGGTCATTTCGGGAATCACTCACGTAATAGATAGCTCCCGAGGTATTATAATTATAATTCTTGGGGACTCATTCACCTAAATGTTTGGACTCATTTACCAATGAAAGGACTATCATAATCTATGTAAAGTCAGAACACACAACCTTACTATCTTCTCTCTTCTCCAGTCTATCAAAAATAAAAGCAAACATTACAATTTATTGGGTAGGGGGCTGCTAAAATCTAACATGGGGAAGGAGAGGGGGAGACAGCCAATGCATTTCCAAGAAAGCCAAGGAGTTTGCCCCTTGTTGGAATTCCTTCCTCTATTGATGGGCACGTGACTGCATGGCTAGAAACGTCGTTGCTAATCACTTAAAAATTGCTCCTTATTTATGACCACATCAAAAAAGAAAGCCTCCAATCATTCCATTTCATCACTTCCAATATAGAAGGATAAAAAATGCTGCAGCTACCTTAGTTACTGAAACATTGGTAGATATAGACACCATAGAAGAACATGGTGTATATCATCCATCTATTTACTTGCTTCACATCCAAAAGTTTGGAACAAATGAAGATCACTAGAATGTCAAAGTATTTCAGTCAATTATTTGGAAACAATAACTTTAATAGACCTCAAGTCCCCTACAAATGTTCACTAGTATTAATAACCTTTCTTAATTTTGTGTAATTGAAGCAACATCCTTTGAAAGTTTTAACATTGTCAAATCCTTCAACTTCAGCCCATGTTTTCTTGGTCCATCTCTCCTTTTTATATCATTTTTAACCTCAACTAATTCATCTTTCTTCACTAGTATTCGATCTCAGATCCCAACTTACTGCCAGTTTATTATGTCTAAAACCACATAATCCCAGCCACACATGCCTAAATACAGAAGGATAAAAAGTTAATCATGAATTTGAGGTTAAATGAAAAACATGGGAGATATTCCATTAAGAAATGAAAACTGAACACAAACCAATTCCTCATTCTATTTTTGGTCGGTGGGCAAGGGGAGGGGTCACACAACTTGACAACCCCAAAGAATTCTTCTTCCAATTTTAACATTCTAAATTTCATGCATGGATTCAGGTAGGATGCAGAAAAAGAAAGCAGCACTCATTCCGGAATAATTAGGTTATAATTTAACCACAAGAAAAGAAGAAAAAATTTTAAATGGGAGACTTTGGTGATTCAATAAGACTATTGTAATATCTCAGATTCCTATTTGGATTATTTTAATATTTATTTATGATTTTGGGTTAATTGGATGTGTTGTGAAATTTTGGAAGAAAAATCGGATTTGCGGTGTGGCGCCCAAAGCGTGCTTGAGCGCCGGTGGAATAATATATATATATATATTTGTGTAAAGAAAAAAAAAGAAAGAAAAAAAAAGAAAGAAAATAAAAGGAATCGGGCAGCTGGTAGAAGTAGGGGAGAAAAGAAGGAGAGAGAGGAGAAAAGGGGGAGTAGGGTTCTGTGTGAGGAAGAAGAAAGAAGACGAGGCGACACAATGGTGCGTGGCGCGGCAGAGGAGCAGTGTGGTAGGAAGGTGGTAGAGACGTGAGTGGCGCGTCAGCGAGGAGAGAGTCTGTGGCGGCGCACGGCAAGGAGAGAGAGAGCCAGGAAGGTCAATAGTGGCTGTGGACAGTAGCAGAGGCGGAAGTGTGCATGGCAAGGTGGCACATCGCAGCAGGAGAGAGAAACCGCACTGGTAAAGAGGGAAAGGATGCCGGCAGGAGAGAGAAACCGCGAATCAAGTATTTCGGAGCATCCTTTCTTCCAATCTGCGGAGTATAAGGTCAATGCAAGTATTCTATAACCTTATCCTTTGTTTGATTTTGCATCTGATATATTTATGTTCTGATTTGGAGATTTTGAGCTCGTGGGTACACTTTTAATTAGCCCGTTTATTTTCTTGTGTACACATGACCTTTTTATCGGTCAATTGAGGTATTTGTTCTATTTCTGTCAACGTTTGAGGACTTTGTGATTTTCTAGAAAAATTAGTAATTATTGGATACTGTATATTTTTATATCAGTATTTTTCTATGAAATGAGCATGAAACTTGCATAGTGCCGTGTATTTTCACATGCATGTGCCGAGTTGTGATCTCTACATTTGGATTTATTATTGGATATTCTAGCCAGTTCCTGACGGGGAGATATTTGTTATTAGAAATTCCTTTCTTTCGGCAGGAAATGTTTGGGCGCAATGACCTTTCCCATTTAGATTATTTATTAGAATTTATAATATATTTGGACGTCCTAATATATTTGACAACTTGAATAATTGCACCCAAAGCCGCGGGTGGCAAAATATAGTGAACAACCTTACCAATAGGAATCAGAGTATATAGGTGTTCTAACATGTTAGCCATATCTGTATATAATTTTGCCTAAGGTTACCGAATTAGGAGTAATCCTTTCTTTAAATTAGTCTTGTTGGGTCCCATGTCCTGGCCCATGAGACAGGCCCAGGCCCAAGAAGTAGGTCGCAGCCCATAAAGGATCCAGAGGCCCACGTGAAGCGGTCAGCCCAGTCCAAGAGTTCTGAGGAACGAATCCACAATGGAGTAAGGCAACGGAAACCTGCAGCGCATTAAATGCGTCACCGGGAACAGGCGGAAAAGGCGGAAAGGCTAGCCAATAGAGGCGTGGCTGGCGCAGCGCCAACGGCACCCGCTGCCGTCTGCAGGTGGCCAACCAATCCCCGCTCAGGGAAAAATCGGGCGTGGTCAACAACGCTCAGCAACGTGCCTAGCACGGCAACAGGACAACCGGCGTAACCGGCGGTCCACGACAGCGACTAGCGGCGCGATAGCCCAAGCAACGAGCGTTATGGCGCCCAAAAGTCCAACGGGGAGAGGCGTATAAAAACCCTCACACCCCACAGAGAAAGGGACCTTTTTCTCGACATCTCTTCGAGCGTCTTACATTCTTTACTTCCCTTTGAATCAGGAATTCAAACGGCGAATCATATACAATCGCTTCCCTCTTCTCTAATTAAAGAACACCAAGGTGACGAGTCAAGACGGAGGATCGTCTCATCTGCAGTAGCTAGCTCGCTCACCATCCCAGCATCCTCTGGGATCACGGGAAAGTCAGCCACCCATTGCGGTGCATCAAGGAAGCCAGGCCTTCCATCACCTGCTCATTGCATTCTCCTCATCACCGCACGAGCACCTCTTACGCTTACACAAGATTTCTCCGCGCACCCTTTAACGCGTCCATTTCCGCTTATCATGGAATTTGCTGACTTGAGCGTCGGAGCGGTTTCGGTGGGAGAAATCCTGCCGGACCCCTGACCTCTTGTTTGTTGTTTGTGTTGTGCAGGTCCAGGTTCACAAGGACGGAGACCGGACCCTTCTTCCGAAGCAGCCGCACGTTTGGGAATCCGAAGGCTCCCTAATCCGTATGACAACCGTGGGCCCGGGACGCAACAAGTCTTTAAATAATTAAACTCAGGATTTGGTGAATGTTTTGTATTTTTGCATATATTTGGATATTTAGACTTGGATTTTGGATTTGGATTTGAGATTTGTCGGTTTTGCCTACAGATGGGTCTTGGTATGTCTCGTATATTGATTTTAAATATATGTTTTGATTTGGACTTTGAAACTACTTGTTGCGATACTGCTTCGACTTCTACACACGATTGGATTATCTGGCTATTGGATTCTGCTCCAAATCACGAGTTGATCGGGCTTTGGATTTGAACTTGGATTGTACATTTGCTTATTTGAATCGGTTCGGATCACTTTTGTATTATATATATATATATATGTCCCCAGGGAATCGTTTTTGAATTAGACATTTGTTTGGATTTGATATTTGATTTAAGTACAAGACTACCACTTGATTTGGATATTGAATTTTGTTTTGGATTTGATGATTAGATTTTTTATCTGCGATTTTGATTTATATTTGTTTTCTAATTCAGTACTTATTCCTCGACCCTCTCTTTGATTTATTGGACCCGTTTACTCATATATGATACTTACTAATCTCTAAACTCATATTTTATATTTTGTCCCTTCATAGTAGAAGGCTCGGATACATTATAGGAGCATGGACATGATTTGTCAGCTGTTCATCCGATTTGGTAAGTTTTAACTCTGTTATGGTTTAAATTAGTATTTGATATGATTGGATTTTGGAGTTGACTGGGTATAGGCCCATGATTATATTTCAGAAATAATTGGGATATTATGTTATGTTCTAACCATGATTATGGTTGAATTGTCACATTTTTTACGATAATTGTAGAGTAGGTCATATTTATAGTGTCCGGACGGTTGTCTAATGAGGTCCTATGCAGATTTTGATTTGTCGATTCTGTATATTTGGTTTGTCATACCTGAATTTTGAAATATAGCGTTATTTAATGAATTTATTTAGGATTTTAAATTTTAGAAATAATAATGTATTAAACCTATTAAATTTTAGATCGTGACAGAATGGTATCAGAGAAAAGTCATAAGGAGAGGTGCCTTGGGTCATTTTGGGTAAATAATTGATTGAATGTTTAGGTATGATAAGTATTGCTTTTTGTAAATAGTAGAAAATTTGGGTTGTAGAGGCTTGGATTGAATCGAAAGGACGATCATCTGATCATAATGAGTCACGCGAGCAATATAATTGGTGGTTTGATATACCGATAGAAGGAGGATTTTGTTTGGTTTCTGCAGATATGTCAAGATTTTGTTGGGTTTTGCTATTTTGGAGAAGTGGCGGCCTCGGGTGGTGTCGGTCCGTAATCTTGTAGGGTAAAAGAAGGTTTTGGCTGGCAGAGAGGTTGGTGATGAAATAAGTCGATTCAAAATCTCGTGGAATAGAAGGAGGCTTTGGCGGGCAAAGAAATAGACAGTGGAGCGAACGTGATGAAGGGCAAGAATGAGAGTATTTGTAAGAGACAGTGGTGGTCCGAAACCCTAGGTGGGTTGATATGTAATAAATGATGGCCGAGTAGTAGCAAACAAGTTGATGGTGGAACTTCCAGCGCCTTATCTTGGACCAGGAGAATGAAAAGATAGCTTAGAATGTCTTTCAGAAGGCATATTGGACCAGTCCTTTCCTGTCGAGTATTCAAGAGATTAAAGGAGCTAAGTTCAACAGATCAGCCAAGGCACGGCAGTTATCTGAAACTACCTTAGGAGGAGTATTATATATGAAGACGTGTCAAGATTGGAAGCCATAGATAAAGACGTAGAAGCTCATGCCAAGTCAGCTTGTTTCTCTTCGCAAGGCAAGTGGACCCGTTCTTAGCCTATACATATGTTGTTTAGGAAACAAAGTTGCATTAGGAGTTTGCGCTGTGATGTTTTCTGCCTTTGTTTTGAGCGGAAAAGACGTGGAGTTAATGGTGAACAATCTCTACCAGAAGAAAGGAAAAATGAGTGCGGTCTGATTTTGTTGACAATGACGATGCAGATCATGTAAGGGTTTGAAACTACGGCAGGAGTGAGAGGGAGACTCAAGGGCAGCCCATTTTCACTCATCATTGTGATCGGGTGGATAATCGTCCCCGCAAATTCTTCATCACTGAAGAATCCATGGATGAAGAGCTTGGGGTTCGGTCTCCTAAGGCAACATTCAGGACGAGGCTGAAAAATCTAAAAGATTTGTTAAAGCAGGATAGTAGTTGAGGACTTTAAGATTTAATTCGAAAGTAGATGGTGCCGTTTTGACTTTAAACTTATGGCCAGGAGCTAGACCAAGCCTTGTTGATCGAGCAGAAGCAACTCCGGGAGATTTCTTTCCAGAAGAAATTAGAACATCGGGGCTAGAGCTTGAAAGGTGGACTTGTTTATTCTCCAAAAGACAAGATAAAGGAAAGTCAGATGAAGTAGAGTTTTCTTCTCCGAAGTTCGCAAATTTTGTGGGAAGAAGTACGTGGGACAAGTTTGCTTTCGTTAGAATGAAGTCTGCTTCAATTGCGGCCGGCCATTTGTCAAAGGATTTCTCGAATCCCGGGTGTCCGGATCCCAAATGTCCAGATAGGAGTCAGACTATTCCAGGCAGAGCATTTGCAGCTACAACTCGTGTTGTTAGAGTCGGTTCCTCAGTTGTAGAAGAGGATTAGCTTAGACAACCTTGTGATCGGGAGTTTGAGTTGTTATTGAGGTTGTGCTAGGTATTACTATGGAATGCTCCTATGCTTTTGGTGAAGAAAGATGGATCGATAGGTCTATGTGTGGATTATTTGGGAATCGAATATGTATCACCTTCTAAGGATCGAGGATTTGCTTGATCTTCTACAAAAAGCTTGGGTTTTCTCTAAAATCGAGTTGTGTTTGGGGTATCATTAGTTGATGATTAAGTGGGAGGATATTTATAAGGCAGCTTTCAGGTCGAGGTATGGCCATTGCGAAATTTTGATGATACTTTTGGGGTTGTCGAATATTCTAATTTATCTGAAGAATATTTGAGTGTGTGGCCCAATTGGGAAGTCTACTGCAAATTTTGAGGCGAAGGCAATTGTTTGTCAAAATTAAAAGTGTGTGAATTATGGTTGAAGAATGCATAATTTTGGATCATATGCTTCTAAAGGTGGCATTTAAGGATTTAAAGAAGACAGAAGTAGTGGCAAATTGGAAAGGACCAATTAAGGTCGCAGGGGTGCGAAATTTCTTGGATCTTGTTGGTTTTGGTGGGAGATTTGTTAAAAATTTCTCGAGGATTGCAGCGTTGCTAGCACATCTGGAATAGAAGCGATTAGTATTTAATTAAAGTGATACTTGTGAGAAAAGTTTTCAGAAATTGAAGAACAAATTGCCATTGGTGCTGATGTTGTCTATCCCTGATGGATTAGAAAGATTGGTAGCGTTCAGTAATGCTCCTAAGAAAAATCTAGATATGTATGGATTTAGTATAGTCGAGCGCTTCATGAAGAAAAATCTAATGGAAGGTTTGGGATGGGTACAGTCTGGAGAATTTCATATGGAGGTACTATGACAATGATGCTAGTGGGAAGATTAGGCTAGAGGAATTACCTTTCTTTGCTGCCAGGATTAAGATTTCAACCAAACTCCTATCTACGGGAGAAGCTTTTGTAAAGATTAGGGATGAAGCCCTTTTTGGACGAGACATCTTGAAGATAGACGCGATCAAGCAGGCAACCTCGAGCCTACTGTACAAAGTATTTTCCCATTACACATTCAAGCGGAGGTGTGGTTTTAAGGAGTCTCTCATTAGAGTCTTGAATAATTGGATAAAAGCTCCAGAACAATGAGGTTATTAGTAGCTATAATTGAGCTGGATTGGTCCAAGTTTGCAGGGAATGTCGAAGACCCTCCACTTAGCGGAGTGGCAAGAGAGTTTGATGACGAGTTGATCATTGATGCGGCTTAAGGAAAGTCCCATAGGTGGGAGTATTATTTTGAGACGGTATCGAAGTTTTTATTGAGTTTTAGTTGGAAGATGGCAGACCGATTCGCCTTGCCCATGACAATTTAGAGAAGCTGCTATAGCCAAAGGGGATTCATAACAGCTTGGATAAATGTGAGGCCACGATCATAGCGATGGTACTGAAGATCCTTGCTTTGAGGTCGTGGAGAAGTAGTTGATCATGCATCAAGGTAGGTAAGCTAAGCATGAGGCGTGAGCTCGTGGCGTATGTGGCAAGAGGTATCTCTTTTCTAAAGGAGGAAGTCGTGTAGAAGAAGCCTTCGAAATTTTGTTTTGGGTTTGCCTTGAATAATGAGGAATTTAGTAGCAATTTGGATGATGATGGATAAGCTGATAAAGTCGACTCATCGCTTGCTGATTAGGATGTCATTCTCGAGATTGGTCGTCGACACATTATCGAGATGAGGAGATTACAAGGTATTCCAATTTCGAGGCTTCTGATTGTAATTGGAGGCAGATGATCGATCAGAGTCGTGCAGCGAAAGTGTGTGGGCACGCGGCTATCGGTCACAAGATTTGATTTGAGGCATGAAATAGGAGATCAAACTCGCAATCCGATTGGAGGTTCGAGATGAGTGGCCAGCTGTTTTTGAAAGCATCTTGAAGAGATGAATTCGAGTTTTGGGGTCGAAGGGTAGTTTGAAATAGAGGTTCATTGAGACATTTAAAGTTTTCAGCAGATTGGAGAGGCAGCTAATAGACGGACCTTACTTCTAAGTTTAATGGATGGACATGATATGTCCTATGTGATTGGTATGAGAAAATATGTGAATGATCCTTCGCATGTACTCAAATTGTTGTCGCTATTGATCGACGAGAAGTGTTTTATGTTGAGGTTTCGATTGATAGAAATGATCAAATGTTAAGGAATAAAAAATTCCACTGGCCATAATACTTTTTGAGAAATCCTCCGGTTAAATAAGTGACTTGGAAGCATGAAGATGAAATTTGGGAGAATTTTTCCTATCTATTTGAGGATTGAGATATGTAAATTTCAAGAATGAAATTTTTATAAGGAGGGAAGAATGTAATATCCCGAATCCCCATTTAGATTATTTTGACATTTATTTGTGATTTTGAATTAATTGAATGTGTTGTAAAATTAATTATATATTGTGAAATTTTGGAGGAAAAATTGGATTTGCAGTGTGGCGCCTGAAATACGCACGAGCGCCGGTGGAATAATATATATATATATATTTGCATAAAGAAGAAAAAGGAAAGAAAATAAAAGGGGATCGGGCAGTTGGCAGAAGCAGGGGAGAAAAGAAGAGAGAAGAGAGGAGAGAGAGGAGAAAGGAGCAGGGTTTTGCACGAGGAGGAGGAGAAGAGGAGGAGAGGAAGAAAATGAGGGAGAAGGGAGAAGAAGAAAGAAGAGGAGGCAGCGCGATGGCGCATGGCGCGGTAGAGGAGTGGCGCAGAGGAGCACGTGGCAGGAAGGTGGTAGAGATGCAAGCGGTGCGTCGACGAGGAGAGAGAGGGTCTACAGCAGCACGTAGCGAGGAGAGAGAGAGAGCCGGGAAGGTCGGCAGTGGCCGTGGAAGGCAGCAGAGGCGGCAACATGTGTAGCAAGGTGGCATATCGCGGCAGGAGAGAGAAATTGCACAGGTAGAGAGAGAAAGGACATGCCAGCAGGAGAGAAAAAGCGCGATTTGGATATTTCGGAGCATTCTTTCTACCGATTTGTGGAGTATAAGGTCGAGACAAGTATCTTATAATACTATCCTTTGTCTGATTTTACATCTGACGTATTTTGTTTCGATTTAGAGATTTTAAGCTTGTAGGTACACTTTTAATTAGCCCATTTATTTTCTTGTGCATGTATGACCTTTTTACCGGTCGATTAAGGTATTTGTTTTGTTTTTGTTAATATTTGAGGATTTTGTAATTTTCTAGAAAAATTGATAATTATTGAACACTGTATATTTTTATATCAATATATCTGTATGAAAAAAAATATAAAACTTGCATTGGGCCATGTATTTTCATATGCATGTGTCGGATTGTGGTCACTATATTTGGATATGTTATTGAATATTCTGGCCAACTCCTCACGGGGAGATATTTATTATTAGAAATCCCTTTCAATCGGTAGAAAAAACTTAGATGTAGTGACCCTTCCTATTTGGATGATTTATTAAAATTTATAATATATTTAAATGTCATAATATATCTGACAATTTGAGAAATTACACCCAAAGCCGTGGGTGGCAAAATATAGTGAGCAACCTTACCTATGGGAGATAAAGTACACAGGTGGTCTAATATGCTGGCCTTATTTGTATTTGATTTGGTCTAAGGTTATCGGGTCAGGACTAACCCTTTCCTTAAATTAGTCTTTAAATAATCAGAATTTAGATTTGGTGCATATTTTGTACTTCTGCATTGCTTTGGAAATTTGGACTTGGATTTGAAATTCGCAAGTTTTACTCATAGATGAATTTTGGTATGTCTTGAACATTGATTTTAAATATATGTTTTGATTCGGATTTTTAGACTATTTGTTGCGATATTGCTTCTACTTTTGCGCACGCGATTGGATTATCTGGCTATTGGATTCTACCCCAAATTACGAGCTGATCAGGCATTGGATTTAGACTTTGGATAGAACATTTATATATATATGTCCCCAGGGGACTATTTTTGGATTGGACATTTATTTGGATTTGATATTTGATTTAAGTACGGGATTACCATTGAATTTAGATATTAGATTTTGTTTTGGATTTGATGATTGGATTTTTATATCGGCGACTTTGATTTATATCTGTATTCTAATTTGGTACTTATTTCTTGACCTTTCCTTTAATTTATTGGACTCGTTTGCTCATATATGATACTTGCTGAACTCTAAACTCATATTTTATATTTTGTCCATTCAGAGTTGAAGGCTCAGATGCATTATAGGAGTATAGATGTGATCTGTTAACTGTTCGTCCGATTTGATGAATTTAAGCTGTTCAGGAATAATTGGAATATTATATTATATTTTGATCATGATTAGGTTTGAATTATCACCTCCCTTACAATGATTGTAAAGCAGGTCATATTTATATTGTCTTGACGATTGTCCGATGAGGTACAATGCGGGTTCTAATTTATCGGGTCATATATATTTAGTTTGTCACACTCAAATTTTTGAATTTAGTATTATTTATTAAATTTATTTGAGATTTTAAATTTTAAGAATAATAATTTATTAAACCTGCTAAATTTCATGCCATAACAAATATAATCAACTTAAGTCAAAATCATAGATAACCTACATTCTGACTTATCACTAGCCGAAATGACAAACTCATCTAAAGCTCCTGCTCCATGTCTCCTTTTCCCCATCCCTAATTCCCATAACAGGATACAAGACACACACACACAGCACAAAAAAAAAAAAAAAAAAAAAAAAAAAAAAAAAAAGACAAATAAGTGAAGGTATGGAAGAATAACCAGAAACACGATTACAGATTTTCCATTCAGAAAAATGATCCAATTTGAAATCTACTTCAATCAACCTTTTTAGATTTCCATTTTCCCTCTTTTGTGTCCACAGTGGAGAAATAACACAAAACTCATCCGCTCCAACGTGGATGAGTCCAAAGATATCCCAAAACTATGATATGCTTTACAAGACACATCCATTTTGGGATTTGAGAATGTGGCATTACTCTAAACAACAAATATTATCACACTGCAATTTATATTTATTCCAGATAATAAAGGTGAACCGTAAAAATCCTTAGAGGAGAGAGATAAGACCTTGCACTCCATCGGGATAAGAAGTGGCCAGCATACAAAAATCCAATAAGAGACTTAGGCAAAGTAGGTTCAGCTGCCTGCAGCGATGGCTGTTCTGCTATGTTCTCTTCGCAGATCTCGCTCATTGTCTCTATCTGCGCGACTCAACCACCTTGCAATACTGGAAGCCACATTCATTTTGGTGGGAATGCACAATGACACAACAAATATAGATATACAGATTTGTATGTATTTATATATACATATGCATGTATTTATTTAAGTATTGTTAATCCTTCACTCCGAGCTCTACTCCCATTCTAATATTCATAAAACTGAAACTCATTTTTTGCATTTTTACTTAGATTTACTTGTTTTTATTAGTATGTGAGACCCATCCAAACTTGAGTTAGAGAGTAGTTTTCTCCGCCAGAAAAACATCTTCCCTTCACCAATCCCAACTGCAGTAAGAATTTATCCCAAATCTATTGCCTAAAAACTTTACCTAAGTAATCGGACACAGCGCTTAAATTTAACTTTAAACTCAACACTTAGGGGAACAAAAATTAAAGTTTGAATATTGTAATAGAATCTCATTTCTGTGGTACTGGATGCCTCTTTCCCTCTACCTCTGCTTCTATTTCATATAATACAGGGGAAAAAATCCAAAAATGTTCTCAATTTTTTTAATATCAACTTTTATTTTGATACCAATTAAAATATTGATAATATCACCGAGAACAACATTGATTGATAAAGAAATAAAAGCTGGGGACAGGATTGAGAAAAAGAGAAAAGTTTAGAACTTTTTAAAGAAAGTTCGAAAGTTTGGGGCTTTTTTAAATATATTTTTCCGTAATAAAGGGTTATAGCTTTTGAAGGCGGAAAAGGATGTCACTGACGGTATTAGTTCTTTTCTGGAGTAAGAGATGGCGATGCCACTATTTAGGGATTTTGTCTCATTATCAACTTTCTGGTCAAGAACATCAGGTTTTTGCTAGTGCTGCAATCACTACTTATTTCTATCATCATACTATTTTTTAAAAAAGATTAAAATCTCATAGCATCCAAAATCATGGTCTTGATTGTTAGAGTCTTTCTTTCTCAGTTTTTTTCCTGTCAACTTCCTAATTTATATATCTTCAATCCATTAACTAAACAAATCTCATAAACCTCAACTGATTAACCTTCATATTCTTAAAAGAAACAACCTGCCAAATTTTCCACACAAGATAATTCCTATATTTTCCATATATTCGGGATTATAAAAATAGAAATATATGGATAATCTATGGAAAATCAGATCCTAGCTCCTGATATGATTTTCAAATATTTGGACATTAAAATACTCAATAATCGCAGAAAATTCCAAAAGAAAAACCGACAAACGGAAAGAAATTAGAGGAAAAATAACAAAGTCAAAGGAATAAACAGGAGGGCGGAGGAAGGAAGAAGGATAACCTAAAGTCCTCGAATGTGATATTTCTTCTTTGCTATCGGTATGATTTGATTTAGAAATGGATGAATCAAGGAGAGATAAGGGCGAAGAAGACGATCTGAGCAAATCGGAAAGACAGATGAGAGACGAACTGGTCGACGGGAAGCTGCGCGGGGGCCAGCAAAGGAATTCGGGGCGGCACACACAGGCTTACACTCGCCGTTCATTTTCTGTGTTTTCTTTAAAGAGAAATAATATGTTATCATTTTTTAACACTTCTCTACTATTTAATTTTATATGATATTCAATTTATCTAACAATTTTTATATCATATAAGTAATATAGATTGATGTATTAAATAATATATTAATTTGGGTATAAAAAATGTTCAAAAAATGGGTTTAAAAAGTGTTCAAAAAATAACCATATTATACTATTATTTTTAATACTCAACAATATAGCTATTAAATTTAAAGGGGTATAATACAAAACCAATTATTTTTGTTCTAAAAATACTACATCTATTTTATTGACTTATTTCTATGGTAAAATTTTATTTTAATTGAATTATATTTGAATCATTTTATTTAATAACAGTGTTCAATTATGACTTGAAATAAACTCTTCAAAAATGAAAATCATCGGGTGTATGAATGACGCGTATATGCATTTGAGATTATAGCTTCATGTACTGAATGTGCTTCAGCAACTGCACACATGAAACGCATATGAACAACCCTCATGCACATAGGTGTTTTAGCTAGCATTCATGTAAAGTGTAAGTTTTAATTTATAATCTTGATCGTGATTAATTTAGTTAATAAAAAAAAAGTTTTAAGGTCAAATTAAAATTTGATTAAAATTAAAATTTTGATTGGGTCATATCAAATTGAATAACGTTTGACCAATACCTAACATGTGTACCTATGTGCTATAGGTAAAGAGATTGCGCCTGAAAGATGACTGACCAAAATCGAAGTGCACTTTTGGCAGAATATTCACACTCGATATATGTTCAAGAGACGTTCATAGACACTTTTGACAGATTGTCAATACTTGATGTACGCCTAAAGTGACTCCTGTGTGTCACTGTATTTTGTTGCGACATTTGATGTACGTCTGATATATGCATATACAATAGTTTTTTATAAAAGTCATGTTCAACTGATTTTGGTAAAAGGAGAAAATGAGAAGAGAGAGAAGGGGGATAAAAGGTTAGAAAATGTCATTTGAAATGAATCCAAGAAAGATTTTGATAAATTTGAAGTCAAAATAAGTGCATTTCAAGCACCTTTCTTTCATTGCTAATTTTTTTCCACTTCTTCAAGTATTTATTATTTTAAATACTAATGCATACTATATTTTCGTATTTAAGATATTTATTCATTACATGTATCTACTATTCTTCTTATTTTTTTACAATATCGTATAAAATTTATATCTAAACTTATACACATTGTAATATTCAACTGATTTTTGCATCATAACTCATACATATGCTGAAATCATATTTAAATAGTTATTGTATACTTTAAATTCTTATATAATATTTATGCATATTTAAATCACTAAATATATACTTTGTATGTTCAAAAAATTTAATAATATATCCCTACATGTTTAACATTTAAAAGGAGACGTTAGTATTATAAGATTTTATTGATTTTTTTCTAAAATTCTCAATATATTCTTCTAAAATTCTTATGCAAATAGTCCATATATTAAGAATTTTAGAATGTGATTTTTGTATGTTTTAAAATTTATATATTTAAATTATTGTAGAATTTTATACACTACATGACAAGTATGTGAAAAATTATAAAGAAAGTTCTATAATTTGTAAAAGAACTAAAGATTTTTTTCGATATGAGAAAATATAAAAACTATTTATAGTTATGTGAAAATTTCCTTTTGTTATATATCAACTTATTGTAAGTAGTTAGCAGCAATATATTATAATATATTTTAGTATATTATAATGGTAATCGAGGTATTAAAATCTGTACGCGATTTATTATCCAAATTTTTGATAATTTTCATCAAATACGGGTTGCTCATTTGAATTTTTTTAATCTTCATCATAATCACAGGGCTATACTTGAGATACTAAAAAATCATCTTTAATTATTGGGAGTGTAATTGAATAGTATAACTTTTCATCCCATCCAACATTTCTCATTTCTTAGTAATCAAATATGACATCATACTAGAAGATTTTTGGCTTAAAATATTGACAACCATATTTGTCATCCCTAGTTGATTTGGAATTCACAATTATAATCATTCAATAGGTCTATCCATCTACATTACCACATATTCAATTATTTTTATGAAAAAAATATTTTAAACTCTTATAATCATAGTATATTACAAATTTCTCCCTATTTAGGTAATACTTCTAAATTTTTAATACAAAAATTATAACCATTAATTTTAAATTATGAGTGGAATATCCCAATGATTAGTTATGCAAAATTAATTCAAAATACATCTTCTTACGATTCTTCTCTGATACTATTTCTGTCAAAAATTCAGACTAAAATAAGTTGTAAAAATAATTCAAAATAATTATAGTTCATAAGAATTAAATTCTAAAAAATAAAATAATAACAAAAATAAATCCTAAAATTCGGGCATAACCTAACATAATATCAATATAACCCAAAATGATAATAATAATAATAATAACATTAATCATCATAAGATTTTTCAGACCACTCATCTAGACAAATAAATTAGTTATGACCTGTTCCACAATATTGTAAGAAAAAGTAACAAACTAATAATATAATTAGACCACATATCTAACATTAACCAATAACATACATTATCAAATAATAAAAATAACCCAGCTGATCCTATAACAGAGTTATAAATCAACATCTAACCGTCTCTTAATACCCAAAATAAAATCGATATGATTATAATTTGAATAACAAGCTAATACTCACAAAAAATAGATGAAATTTCTATTAAATTTGCGTTTACACTCCCTGTAATGAATTCAAAATCCGCTAATATAAAGGGATAAGAATAATAAAAATGTAAACCGAAAACTTAGTAAGTATTAATATATATAACAAACTAACTCGTTCATAAATAGAATAAATGAAATTAAAATATATATGAAAACCTATAAAAGCTAAAAGTTAAATGTCCGATGAATCAAATCAACGAAAATTTAAATATGATATTGTACTCAAAACTATAATTTGAAACAAAATTATAGACTCAAAATGTATGAAACCAACCATTTCTTAGTTACGAGCAAAATTTGTGAATTTCAGTCAAAAACTTAAATACAAATCAATATAAGTAAAGCATAATAAAAATCTAAAAATAAGCAAAATTATAGAACCAAAAACTGAAATATTAATTTGAAGAAAAGTTACAAATATTTTTAATAATTTGAGGCAATATTACTATTATTTAGACTAATAGGTTGGCCAATTACATATTATCTCCTACTAGGGACCGAACTCTACTTTCTTTTGCTACTCATGGATGATAGGTACATTCTTCAAATTTATTTGATATATTAAGACATCAAAATATATTATTTTCGTTTAATTTCTTACGATTGTTTTCATAAAAGTACAACCGGAGAGAGTCTCTATATTATATATTATAAAATTTTTCCTATTTGGTGAAAAAGGTAAAAGCTTTCATTCAAAAAAGGTAAAAAATCACAAAGTTTACTTATCGAAAAAGATCACATATTGAATCACATAACAAAGATAAAGCCTGATCCAAACACAATATATGGATACCACATGCATAACCAATATGCAGGTTTTTAAGACTTTTTTTTTTTTACAAATATATTTATATATAAATATAACATCTCAAAATATTTATTCTTTTTTCATAAAATAAGTAAAATCCTCTAATATTAATAAAACCAAAGCAAAACTACAAAGCAACCAGTACAAGTGACATGCATACACGAGGGAGTCAAATAGAATAAGTAAAAATAATATACATGTATATTAAATCTATTAAATATAAAAAAATAAAAATAAAAATAGATTAAGAATATAATATAATGATACTTACCTCAATATCAAATCTAATAGATCTAATCAAAGGATACCTCAAAATTACCTTTCTCCTCCTCCTCTCTCTTCCTTCTCCTTCTTTTTCTCTCTCCTCCTTCTCTTTCTCTCTCCTTCTTCTTCTTCTTGTACAAAATGATCGAAATAGCGCGCATTGATCCTTATATAGTTGAATCGGTGCACGACCACTACTTAGGCATGCATCAAGTGCCGCGCCAAACCCTTCCTGTGCGTGAGTGCCACCTCAAGCACGTCTCGAGCTCAGGCACACTAAAATCAGCTTTTGAATGCTGCCTCAAGCCCGCATTGGGTGACCTCCACAAAGCCACACTTCGTTTGAGTGGTTTTCAAGCGCACCCTAATCTGAAAAATGCTCAAGAGTGCGCATTGGGCGTACCTCAGGTACCAATATGCTTTTTTTCATTTGAATGTCTTTTAAATTTATATTATATAATTATTTATAATATATTTAATTTAAAAAAATAAATTGATAATACAAATTAAATCAAACGGGAACCGAATATTACATAACTCATTATAATTTTTAGAAAGCAAGTAAAAAATTATAATTTTAATGCTGAGAATTATCAACTAATAAAGATGATAAATCAAACTAGGGAAGACTAAATGGATAACATATTTTTAATTATTTGAATTGGACAGTGGTAGATCGATAATAGTTTTATTTTTAAATTCTTTAAAAATTACATATAAAGAACTATAAAATAGATTATGAATTTATAATTTATATTGAATTAATTTTAATCAAACAAATCAAATCTTGATCGGATTAATAAATAGAGCCAATATTAGGAATAAAATCCCTAGTAGAACATCAAAACAATGCTTCACATTATAAATTTAAAAATATTAAATATATACAATTTTATTCTAAAACACAAATTTTCTCCTTTTCGGATAATTTTATCTTAGTACAAAAAATGTCATATTATTTTATATTAATTTTACTTTTTCATAGTATTTTTGTTTTATAAATTTCACAGATTCAAACAATACGAAAATAACTTATGCACGACGGTTTTGATGATGAATCAATGTTATAATAGAAAGTGGCCAATGGAGTCCACTAAAAAATTCAAATAAATAAAACAAATTAAGATACATGTTAAATAATTAAATTATAATTTTTAATTGATCAAGCTGAAATATTATAATTCATCCTATTAAATTTATTTATAGTTATTATTACTTACTTGTCTCTCTATCATTAGTCAATTTTTTATTAAATTTTTAACACAAAAAAGATATAATTATTTTAATTTCCTATATGGATTTATCTTTAATCAAGTTAAACTTGCAAAATTTTACCCAATTTTATCATCATTTTCTGCCCTTAGGGTTATATTTTTTTTAAATAAAAATAATTGAAAATTAAGGAGAGTGGTCTGCCATTGATCCATCAATGGAAGCATCACCATTGGGGATCAACTAAGTAAAAATACTAATAAATTGATTTATTCTCTTATACAACAATATATCTGAACAACATATTATATATATATATTTGACTATTTTTTTACTTTAGGAATTCTACAAAGTTATTATTTAGATACCCATTTTAATATAAAATTTTATATATAAATTTATTATTATATAGATCTATTAATATAGAGTGTACGAGATACAAATGCCATTGTTAAAGACCAACTAACAAAAATTTTAATAATTTGATTTATTTTCTTTTACACCAACTTATATTAACATATAAGAAAAAAAAAATATTTTGACCATTATAATTATAATTGGGTAATATAATAAAATTACTATTTAAATATCATATTTAACTCATTTATTTATTATTATATAAGTCTATTAGCATAGCATAAGAGATATAAACATCACTAATAAAGACCAACTAGTAAAATTATTTATAAATTGATTTATTCTCATTTACACCAACATGTCTAAACTACATAAAAGAAAAAAATTATATATTTTTTGATTATTTTATCTTGAATAAAGTCACATAATCATCATTTCGATACTTATTTAAATTTAATATTTTATCTATTTCTTTATTATTATATAAATGTGTATTAATACAGTCACAACCATCACATCAGTCTTCATCATTGTATTTCCTCAACTATTTTGAACATTCCTTTGTATTTTTGATATGGTGGGGGGCTTCATCCCATCATCTGTAACTCTCATGGGAGGAGGATTTTCCACCATTGGATGCGGAATCCCTCCATTTCCATCTTCTTCAATAACGATATCATAGAAATCAATCGTCCGAACTTCTTGAGCCAGAGAACAACAAGAACAACAAAGCCACTGTAAACAGTCACTAACATCAGGTTTGCCAAAACATGAGTTATTGCCGGAAAGTTTAAACCGCCGCCTCATCACAATCCTCCACACTCCACCATACAGCAAACCCAAAACCGAGAGCACGACACTGAGAACAAAGAAAGTAACCGTGACAGCATGGTTGTTGATGTTTATGGCAGCCACGTTAAACACCAAGAAAGGAGCCAAACAGAAGATGATAAACGTTGCCCCTTGACAGTACTTGTCACCGAAACGGATCCGACCCATATTCCACCCGAAAACACAGAACATACAGAACATAGAAAGGCATGCCCCGTTCACATCTTCCCCTACGTCGAACAAACCTCCTCTCCATACGGGTTTGTCGTCGACCTCTGCTCGCCCGTTTCTTGGGACGAGAAGAAACCGTTTCTTCATGGGGTTCCTCCTCGTGTCCTGGGATTCCTCATCGACAACATCTGTGTTGTCAACGTCCTTGCCGAGAGGGCCACGGCGAGTGTATATCCGTGCAACGACACTAGAACCAATGGCAACAAACACACATATGGTGAGCGGAGTGCCCGGTCGATTAGATCTCTTGTATCCCCATGAGAGGCCGCAGGTGACATATTGCGCAAAGCAACTTAGATGGTATAAGATGACCACCACGGCTATGTGTGCACGCTCGTGAGGCTTCGGCGTCGCGTTCTTGCAGTAAAACCTCCTCATTAGGGCGATATCCGAGGGCTTCCACCTGAACAAGAGCACGAGGTTCCAGAACAAAGTTGGATGTACGTAGAGACATAGGAGAGTCGCGAGGGCATTTATGGTTTGGTTAATGGCATCTTTGCATAGAGTTCTCGTCGATTTGTTCGATATAATGCCATTAAAGACACCTTTGGAGATAAGAAGTGAGATCAAAGCTAAAAAAGCAATGCAGATTGTGAATGCAAAAGCGACCAAACTTATTGGGTTTTTTAACCAGTTCTTGAACTTCTGCATCCTAGATGGAGAAACTGAAGCAGAGATCTCATCCCTTCGATCTGAAATCTGCGGATTTTGGGCAGAAGGGTACCCTAAATTATGACCAAAATTTTGCAGATTTCCATCGAATTTTCTTAAAGGAGCTTCGTCTCCTTGTTCCTGAGCTACTGCAGATGATCCTCTGCCATTGAATGAGGAAACCATTACCCTTTTGAATGATTGAAAAAGGGTTTTTACAGATTTCTTCAACGACTTAATTTCTATAGTATTGACCCAATCACGGAAGGATTTTAAGGCCAAAGATCTTGTGGAAAGACGCAATGAAAACAAAATTCCTTCAAACACCTGCACACAAAACCAAAGAAACACTATATCTGATGAGCCTGGTCATTAGTTTGTGTGTAACATATACAAATATAATCAAGACAACGGTCTGATTTTGACTGCCTCCGCTTCCAGGTAGCTCCAAAATTCACGGAGGTATGAGGATACAAAAAGAGAAAGAACTTAACAAAACAAAACCTCGTTTTAAAAATCAATTGAGAAAAAAAAAAGGCACAATAAAATATAAATTCCCAAATATAAGTTGTACAGTATTACTGTTGCATCTCTTTATCGTCTCTTATCTTTTGAATAACCAATAAACTGATCCCATGTTTATCGATATATACTTCTTCCATCTTTCTCCAGAAAAAGAAAAGAAGGGTCGAATCAAATTTTCAAAAACAAAAAACACAGCGGATTACAATTTCAGTAGATTATCGTGAGATTACCTGAATCTTCCTGATGAAGTCCCAGAAGATGAAGCTCGAAGAAACCTCAACTGGAGAAGATGTATCCGCGAGAGAGAGGGAGATACTGAGAGAGGTAATTAGTGGGAAGTGAGAGCGCAAAGCTCTGAGCTTATAAAGGAGAGGTTTCGTTTCAAAAGGAAAATTCAAAACCGAGTAGACGACCAAGACGCGTTAATTTATGGATAAAGCCATTATCGTAATGAAGCTGCTCCAAAGTATCCAATCTCTCTCTTCTTCTTGATAATATTGTCAACGTAAATATATTTTTAAAATATATTTAAATAATATAATACATGTATACGTATCATCGTTTTCTACGCGTATTTATTAATAAATATAAATAATTAAAGAATATTTGTAAATACTTTCCCTACGTATTTTCATTTGATTTTTCTCATATGTCAACAAGTAATTCTATTTCAATTTTGGCAAATGTTTATGGATGATGACATAAGGTATATTCCAGATAATGGGGGAAAAATCTAAAAAATATTTTGTTCAAATATAATAAATTGAGCATTTCTAAGGAAAAAAATATATATCAAAAATATTTTTGCTTAGAATAATATTAATATTAAAACAAAATTAACCTTATTATTTTTTATTTTTTTAAAAAATTTGGACTTTATATCCTGTCGAATATTTTTCTAAGTGATATGATCATATTGGAATCTAAAGAGTTGGTTAGTGTCAATTGACTTAAATGAAAATTCAAAAATAAAAATATATTTTACAATAATAATTCAAGATATAATATTCATATTTTTTATTTAATTTAGTCATTGATGGGCTAAACCTAAACGGCTATATACTGGCTTTCTTAAGACCTACTCAAAGTTATGCCTTGAAACGTCCTAAAAGCTAGCATTCCTTTGTCTTTTAAGTCTTCTCACAATTATTAATTTGGGTAGTTGATGGGTAAATTTGATTTTAATTTAGCTTATCCGATTAATTAATTTTATAAGTCAAGTATAATTACAGATAAAAGTAATTGATTTAAGTATTAAAATAATTAAATAAAATAATAATTTTATTAAAAAAAGATATAAATAAAATTTATATTTATTATACTAAACATGATATAATAGAATCGATTTTCTCAGTTGATTGGATTGATTATATCAATTAGTGAGTTTTAAATATTATAGAATTTTTGCTAAAAATATAAATATATAATATATAAAATTTATAATTTTAAAAATTATATCAAATATTAATATATAAATTATAATTTTAAATAATAATTGAAATGACTAATTGTTGATAATATAAGTTTTAAATAAATGCAAACACTCAATATTATCCTAGTCTTAATTTAATATTAATGGTGTTAAATAAAATTATTGGGTAAATTATCCCTAATAACACGAGGCAAAGTAATACTATTAATTATTATTATTATCCTTCTAATGAAATTAAGGCAAGATTAAGACAGAGATGTGATATATGAGACGGGGAATTAATGTGAAGTAGGACGAGCTTTCGATAATTTTACAAATTTAAATAATTATATTATTTTGCGTAAATATTTTTAAGAAATAAATAATATAGAATATAAATAATTTATTCATAATATAGAATAAAAATATAATTTATTTTAAGATGTGAAAAATATGTTTCCGCCGTTTACTTTATTTGTTGTAAATATTATTTATAAATTTATAAATATATATAAATATAATAAAAATTTAAACATTTAAATAAAAGGCTGGCTGGGTAAACAATCAATAATTTATTAATTCCCTATGACCTTTAAGTGAAGTAAACAGATTATCTTTCTTTGTTAAAAAAAAAAAAAAATAGATGTCTTAAAAATTATTTTAATAAATTATATTATCTAATAATTAATAATTTATTTTATCTAAAGACTATCTATTATGTTTTTAAGTAATATTTATCATCTTGATATAAATTTTTAAAATATATGATATTTTTAATTATTATTTTTATATAAATATAAAATTTTAAATAAAATACTTGTGAATTCTCATAGACCAAATCTAGCGGGCTCGCTTCTATCGTATTAAAGATTATAATTTCTCATCAAAATTAATCTTAAATATAATTTTAATTTAGCTTATTTTAAATATAATTTTAATTAGGGCTATTCATATATAAAATTATATTATTTATTTAATTGATTATTTCCATTTTTGGTAACTGTGATTTCTAATTTTATATTTATTATAATTATTTTAAATATTATATTATATTTTATTCTAAAATTTATGATATATTTTTATAACATAAAAATATAATTTAAATAAATATATTAAAATGTTAAGTCAATTTTTAATATTTGTTACTTTGAAAATTTTATTTATAAAAAAACTAAAAAATATAATATTTAAGAGCAACGTCACCAGAAGACGCGTTGTGTCCATGCATTATTCACACGGACGACTTTCGGGCTAAATCTTGAGGTAACTTCATTATTTATTATTTTTCGTTTCTTAGAAAATTATTACCTAAAATCATAAAAATTAATATTTACATAAAAACATTATCTAAAATATAAAGAAACTTGTGTTCCAATATTTGATTTTTTAATTTATATTTATAATATTATAATTATTATGTATTAGATTAATATAAAAAATAATTACATAATAAAATTTTTTAAAAAACTCAAATAATTAGAAATTGGGAACAACACCTAATTAACATAAATACAACGTATGTGCACAATTCTAATAAAAGACTTGTGCATAAGGTGCTGGGATTCTATCCGGATATACAACTTGGTGTAACGGAACAAAACCCAAACTCTTCGTCAACTGTTTACCACAAAACTCGTGAGTATAAGAAATATAATAATGTACAAAGATTTTTGACGTGGAGAACCCTCCTAAAAATGAAAGAAAAAAATTATAGGACGATATGTCTAAACAAATCTATTATAAAAGTGCTAGTTACACAACTTTATAAATATAATGATTATATATATTATAATAAATAGACCAAATAATAATAAGTATAAGAGTAAAATATAATCAGTAAAAATATTCTTTACAATTTCAAGAATAACATAACAAAGTCGGCGAAAACTGAAATACGATTTGATACTCTATCCCAAATTCAAATCTTTTTCTTTTTAATTTTCTCTCACTTTCTCTTATTTTTCATTCAACTCATGAATGATTACTTGAATGTTTGATTATTTATCTCCAATATAAGAGTTAGGTCCATTTATATAAAATTTTTATTTTAAGTTAATTAAGAAGAAAATATAATTTTCTGATCAATGATATCTCCAAATTAAGAAATAATCTCCTAAAATTTTTTCTAATCAATAATATTTCTAAATTAGAAAATAATCTCATTAAAATATTTTCTAATTAAAGAGAATAAAATCTCTTCTAATTTAAAAAATTTATAATATTAGTATGATTTTCGTGGGATCTCGTTTAAACCATCAAATGATACGTTAAATGGGTATGAGTTCATATGAAAGTGACCCATAACCAAACAAACTTTTTCTTACAACCGGGTAAGGAATCATTTACCTTCACTGGCGACCATCATCACTTGCCCTTCGACAACTTCCCCTCAAATAAGATTTTGGTGTCGGCTTCCATAAATTTGAATGATACCCTCTTTCACTCTACCAAATTTGGAGTATTTTCACTCCCCTTCGGTTTCTCCTTGGCGGTAGAACCATTCTCCTTTATACTCCTTCTATGCCTCCTCTTTTCGTCACATTAACTAATATTCCTGTTGGTCACTTTAATGTTATCCTTGGCAACCAAAATTATCATCAAGTACTAACCTGATTGTTTGCCTTTTCTTGTTGCAATTGAGGCACATTTGGTGAGTTTTCACTAGTTTTTCATGAACCCGTGAAAAAGTCTTCTTCATCAAATTTCTTGATTAAAATCATATTCAACTGCAAATACGGGTCATGTCTTACACCCTTCAACATGAATTTCATTTCGTTGCTTGTCCGCAAGCTAATATCCCTGATGCCAACAACCCTCGACGAACCATTGTTATCCATTTTTAATATCTCATGGTTCTCGGGCGTATACATGGTGTAGAGAGACTTCCTCGATGTCGCATGATGTGAGGAATCGCTTTCCATCGCCCAATTCGTCTCCTGGTATAAAAAACTTCGTGTCTTCCCCGTATGGACAACTAGAAGGTCTCCGTAGAAAACAATAGAGGCCCGGTCATCATCATCATGATCCCTTCTCTCGTGACGCTCGCCTCCGCCCTCGTTCTCCTACTTTCTCTTTGGAAAATCCCACTTCATATGACCTTTCTTACCACAATGAAAGCATTCTATATCTTGAAATTTGATTCGACCATTTCTCCTCTTCAATTTGCTGCCTCGATCCCTCGATTTTTCATGTCCTTGACAACTAGTACATACCAAGAGACTCAATTTTTCTGAATCCTCAATGTTTTCCTTCTGTCTTGACTAATTCATAAGTAAAGAAGCGGTAATCTCATCCAACTTGAGTATATATTTTTTCAAATAATAACGTCGTGATAATACAATTGTATGAAGTAGAAAAAGAAACCAGTAACACCAGCGCCTTATCTTCCTCCTTGATCTCAGCAAACGTCGACATTTTCATCAAAATCCGGTTGAACTTATTAAAGTACTTCTCGAAACTTCTCCCTTTTGACAAATATAGGCCATATAACTTTTTCTTCACATGCAACCTCGTTGTTAAGGATTTTAACTTATATCGACCTTTAAATTTCATCCAAACACCCACTAGATCCGACAAGCCAATGACCTCCTAAAGAGTGTTATTGTGAAATATAATTTAATCGTGTAATTAGTAAGATTCTTTTATCCTCCTACTCCTCCTCCGCCATATTCTCTGACTTATCTTCCTTACTTCAAAGGACTTTTACCATTTCTTTCAAAGTCAAAATATTTTTTACTATTTCTTACTAAAGAATAAAATTATTTTACCGGTTGAACTATTCAACACAGAATGGCAAGTTTCTCAACATCGATGCTATCAAATCAAAGTTTTATAATCTGTCTCTAATACAACTTATTGGGATTCAACCCAAATATACAACCTAGTGCAGTGACATAAAAACTCAGACCCCCCGTCAACTATCAACTCGCCAAATTAGTGAGTATAAGAAATATAATAATACACAAAATTTTTTACATAAAACACTCTCTTAAGAATAAGAGAAAAAAATTACGGGATGATACATTCGAATAAATCTACTATAAAAGTGCTGGTTATACAAACTCCATAAATATAAGGATTAGACGTCTTGTAATAAATAGACCAAATAATAATAAATATAAGAGTATAAATATAATTGGTAAAGATGTTCCTTACAATTCAAGGAGTAGCATACTTAAGATCAACAGAAATTAGAATATGACTTGACACTCTATTAGATGCTCAAATCTTTCTAAATTTTTAATATCTTTTTGTAAAACATCTTTTATAACTTTGTAATCGATATGTAATAAAAAATATTTATTATATAAATCATTTTAAAATTTAGATATGTATAAAATAATGGATACAATTTTTCTTTTATGGGTTAAAAATTTTTTGTGATTCTAACCACAAATCAGAATGAAATCATATGATTTGAGTATGCAATTATGACACTACTTTTTGCCTAAAAAGACCACCATATCTTAAATCTGAAACATCAATTTATACTATGAGAAATGCATGAAGATATTGGATACCTAAATAGGGTAAATATTGCACCTATTATTTTAGACGTTTGACAATATTAATATATTCCTCTGTCCACACTGGAAGATTCTTTTAGAGTTTTTGATATAAGGGTCCACAAATTTATCTTAATTTTGGGATAAAATCAGTTATATAGTTTAGACATCCTAAAAGTCTTTATAATTATGTTTTATTTTTAATTTTATTAGAAAATTTATCTATAAATTTAATTGATCTTTGTATAGGGGTTATTATATGGTTATAAATATTAAACCCTAAAAATCTTACCTTTGTTTGGAATAATTTAATTTTTGAAGAAGAAACTACTAATATATTATATTTAATAATATTTAAGAATTGATATAGATGTTTAAAGTGTTGGTTTATAATATTAGAGAATATTAAAATATCATCAATAGAAACGATAATGAATTGAGTGTATGGATTAAATATTTGATTCATAATATTTTAAAATTCAGATGGAGCATTTTCAAATCCAAATAACATTACGTTCCACTTATAGTGTCCAAAAGGTACAGTAAATACAGTTTTATATCTATCTTTCTCATTTATGTAGATTTGTCAAAATTTCGATTTCATATCAAATTTTAAAAAAATATTTGCATTATACTGTCTATTGTATATGATGAAGATGGTAAGTCATTTAGTCTTTGTGTTAATTTTTCTAAACATGTTTCTGTCCGGGTTGGAGGTAAGTGTAATTTATCTATGGTAGGTAAGAGTGAGCTCTGTAAATGTGTTATACTATAAGAAAATTGATAAGAAGTTCCTACTTTATTTTGAAATATATATTTTATCCGGTCTATTTGTTTAGATAATTGCCCATAAGTTATATTGGACTATTGGATAGCTGTACTCCCTCTAAGCTTAGTGAACTTGCAAGGATACATTGAGCAAAAAGTGTAGGAAGACCAACAATAAATCGTTCTTTTCAAAATGGTTCATTACAATCCCGTCGACAGAAAATATGGATAATATACAGATCTTTATACCAGCAAAAGTCTTGCAATGTAAGACATCGATGATTTGACAAAATTAATTTGGAACCAGTTAATTCATCTTCTACATTGCCAAGAAAAGCTTGGCTAAGTGTAATAAGTATTTCAAGACTATTTTGTCTTTCAGTACTTTGAATTTCACCATGTGGTCCTTTGGTTTGAACTTATTTGACATGATTTAGAATATATTACCTTTCATCATATGATAAGGCATTTTTCCACCAAAATTTTAGAGTTCCAATAAAACCAACAATGATGAATTTGGCAGCCATATATTCATTTACATTGTTATGTGTTTGATACGTAACAGACATAATACTAATATCTTATAACATACATGTAATATTATATTCATATTTACCATCAATATTCCATTTACGGATGACAGTAGTATCACACATTTTTTTGTGAAGATTAGTTTCCTTTTTCATATTGAATATCAGGTGGTATTAGTCTTAGATAATAATTCTTTGTAGTTACATATTTAGGAGTATGTCTCCGAATCTTATTTATCATCTGATCAATATTACCAAATTCTAAGTTTTGTATTTGGTCTATTGTTTGAACTATTTTGATTATATTTGGTATTGTATTTGATGAACATGGTAAGTCATTTAACCTTTGTGTTAATTTTTCTAAAAGGGTTTCTTTTGGGTTGGAAGTAAATATAATTTATCTATGGTAGATGTAAGGACCGAAATTTTATTATTCATAATTTGCCAAACTAAATTAATTTATGTAAAATTAAAATTAATAAATAGCAAAAACCTATATGCCAGAAACTCACACCAAAATACGATAAAAATTTATTTAATAAAATCAACTTCTATTTTAATTAATAAATGATAAAATGTGTTAGAGACATTTTGTCTAATTGGCATATTCCGTGACCATATATTTATAGTATTGATGTCGGGTTAAAGTCCGTTCGGTTCGCCCTCCAGTCGCTCGAGCCTGTCCTA
Source organism: Nepenthes gracilis (assembly GCA_033239525.1). Lineage (NCBI taxonomy): Eukaryota > Viridiplantae > Streptophyta > Magnoliopsida > Caryophyllales > Nepenthaceae > Nepenthes > Nepenthes gracilis. Next base: position 14,167,416 of record BSYO01000025.1, on the reverse strand, counting down.
AGCCTTCCCGCCGCCTCTCGCTTGATACCCGCCGAGCCTAAAATCCCAGAAGGTCCCCTTGCTTGCAGAGCTCGAGAACCGCTCGAGCCGAAAATCCAAAAGGGGCCCGCCACACAACGCGCCGAGCCCTTCTCGAGCGCCGCCCAACGGCAAAATTTTCAAACGCGTTTGGCTCAACTATAAATTCATCACCTTATTTTCTTGAAACCCTAAGTATGCCACAGCCTCAACTGATAATTTTTGAAGTCTTCAAACTTGAGAGAAAAGCCTTTCATGCATTATTGATTTAGTCTCTCTTAAAAAAACCAAAAGACATAACTTTGAGTTTCATGATCTAAGGAGTTTCCTCACCATTTTTCTTTTTCTTTCACCATTGAAACTTTCATCCTTCTACCATCGTTGGAGACGTTGGTTCGTGAAGAAGGAGACTCGTTCGTGATTGGAAATTCAAGTGGTTCGAGGGAAGATTGACGTGAAGACCGGAAGGAGTCCGGTTCCGTTGCCGCGGGCAAATCTAAGGAGTTCCTTGGTAGGGATCACGTGACGGGAGTAAGTCGGCTATGTTAGCGCGTCGTTATCACCCGATCTGTAAGTTGATTTTGATAGTGCATTGCTTCCCTGGCCGTTGAAGCCCGGAGTGTTTTTCTCGATACCGTGGGTATCGGGTTTTTACTTCGTCACCAAAAATCGGGTCTTTGTCTTTATTGATCATATTATTTGTATCGTGCATGCTTGTTATTTCGTTATCATCTAGATTTAAATATCCTTTACGTGTATCGGATATTTATTTATTGTTGCTTCCGCTATACTTTTAACGGGGTCGAAATTCGTTAGCACCAAAACGTGCTTTTTCAAAATGAATAATACGAAAGTGATTCGATTAATAAATTCTCAATCGATTAATAATTAAATTAATTTTGGTTGATGACAAGATGATCCGATTCTCAAAATTACACCTGATTAACAACCGAATTTGATCCGATTGATTAAATATAGCTCAAATCAAATAAGAATTACATTGTTAGGCTAGGTTGGTAACCAAACAAGTTTTGGTTGATCAAATTAGTATTCTAACGGACCCGAAATCAGACCGAAAGCTGCCGAAACTTTCAAACAATTACCTAACTAAAATTTATGATTAAAATTAATATTTAGAAGGACCCAAAAGTAGTTAAATAAAATTTTATACATTTAAATAAAATTAGAAGAAGTACGAAATCAAAGAGCTAACTAATACCATAATAAATTAAGTTAATTTTAATACACCATTAACAAATATATTTTAATTGAATTTGAGGAACACATATCACCTTCTCTTGAATCAACACTTAGTGAAATTTGGATGAAGAAAAAGAAGAAAAGGAGGGGAAAGAAGGGCCAGCACTCTCACATACACACACATGTGCACTTGTATATAAAAAAAAACTAAAAGAGAAACAATTATACATGAAAAATTTAGTGGGATACTTGGCACATTAAGGGGCTTAAAATGTAACCAAATAACCTCAATTAAGATCCAACAAGTGGGTCATGAAGGATCCAACAACTTACCCCATGCAAAGGGTGAGTCATCCCTGAGTAGCCAAGGAATTGTTACCTTATGGAGTATGTGACAACTCCTAAAAATTTAACTAATAATTTATTAAATTAGGAGACTAATAAGGCTAGATATTTACCAAAAGAGAGAGAGAAAATCGGTGAGAAGCTAAAGGAAAAGAGGAGCAAATATAGAGAAAGAAAGCTAAACTGAGAGAAGGGCTGGCAGTTTAGTGTAGGAACTTCCAAAATTATTCCACATTAAATTAGGCAAGAACTCCTCTCGCTCATTAATTTGCTGTTAAATTTTTGATCTTATCTTAAAGTTTTGTCCATCCAATACTTAAAATTCTCACTGAATTTATGCTAAAATGAGTAAAGTTTAGCAACATGTCAAAATGAAATTTTATTGCTGAACTTTGCTGCCCAATGCTGATGTCCTAATTTTTACATGCTTTATTTATTCGATTCATGCCATAAAATTTTTACTATATATATTTTAAGATGTTAGCTAAATTATTATATTTTTTTCTAAAAAAATCTTTACCGTTACCATGTTAGGATAGCCAAAATTTAAAAACATGTATTATAAAGTTAGTTCTACAACCTGCTATTATGCTTATTGATATACTAATTTTTATATACTGTTAATGGCCAATTTATCTTATAAAAATTTTATTGAAGAAATTCTAATATGTCGGCTAAATTTTCATATTTTTATTTTGAAATAATTCGTCATGAAATCGGGTGGTTCGATGGAAACAAAGTAGACTGGTAGATTGAACTTGATGAAATAGAGTAGCTACTGGTGCTGAATTTGGCTGCTATTTTTACCAAGTTTTAGGCCGATTTAAACTTCACAAAAATTATGTAAGATACTTCAATGAACCAGCTATATGTCATCCCAGAGTTTTATCAACTCAAACTCTGATCGATTCATTCCAAAGAAAAGGAAGCATCACTGAACTGGACAGAAGTAAAGCTGTGTATGAAAGATCAATACATAACTTTAAATCGGGCAAGAATAAAATTTAAAAATTTATATGAACCGGTCTAAAATTATGTTCAGATTCTGAAAATGTATGAAAAATAATTTTTCATGGTGATGTAATCATCAAACCAGGCTTCACATTAATAATCGGACTAGCTTCAGCAATTACGTTGAAATTGATAGTTTGGGAAAATCAGGCAGAACCGACCTCCACCCGACTACCAAATCAGCTAAAAATTGGTCACCAACTAGTTAAGGTCTTTATTAATATTATGTAAAATCGGCTCATAAAAACGGGTTGAATGGACTATTGAATCGGATCCCCAAATAAGTAGCCAAACCCTTCGTCCATGTGAAGTTGAATCTTGCAGTCCATTTGATGGGTTGAACCGGCCATGATCCGGTTGAACTAGAAGCCAACCCATCATATTATTTAGTACTAGGTTGATCTTTCACCATGTAAAACGATTTCTAAAAATACCTCGATTTGGTCGTTGAACCGGCCCTAAAACTGAAATTGCTACTAAACTGGTCGATTTGCACTTAATTGCCTATTTTACTAATTTAGTGTGAACTGACTAAATAATAAATAATAAACCGATTATATATGGTATGTTGAATTAGTAATCAAGTTATATATTATATAAATTAGTTGGTTATTATAAGAATCAGATGTTAAAAATATCTAATGAGTCGATTTCTAATGAACCGACTAATTTGATAAGTGAATCACTTTATGTACAACTCTTTAAAATGATGAACCGGTGCTTATTATATGAATAACGATGAATTAACTCACGTGATAGAATCAGCAAAATATTATAAAAGGTCGAACTGATCCATAAACTGGATTTGTGATCAAACTAATTAAATAGATAAAATAAAACCGAACCGGTTAGTGCACTGGTAAATTATGAAATTTATGGATCGAGAATCGAATAATATATTATCTAAAAATAAGCCCATCACGTGTAAAAATTCATATAAACTTATTTTGTCAAATTGCTTTATCGTGATTTTGTTACGAACATATATGATATGTTATACATTAGTGAAAGCTAATATAATACCAAGAAAATATAAATTTTCTCTAAGATGAGAAAATTAAGAAGAAGACGTAAGATTATAAATAAGGGTTTCCACTACGATATTTTAAAAAGTAAAAAATTGAACCAATGATTTATTTATCGAATAGTATTTTTTGTCATGTCTTAGGATATTATAATGTAGAGCGTTGTTTCAATAAGTATCAATGTACAAATTTGACCCCGTCTACCGGGAGATAATAAGTGGTACAATCTTATCTTCTAGATGTAAATAAAAAAGCTAAGGCATTTGATATCTGTGGATTGAATACAATTCATCCTATTTTCGGGATGTAAATAAGAAAAAAAGTATCACTGTGTTATGCGATTTTGACCTTTGATTGTGTGGAGTATACAATCTAGATATCGATCAAATGTTCCGTTAACTGGTAAGACTTAATAGCTCTGATTTGTCAAGATATACAAGATAAAAATGTGCTAAAAAGTAATAAGAATTAAGTATAAGAAAAAAAAAAGTTAATTGTATTATGAAAATATTCTAAAAGTATATATATATTTTTACATACATCATGATCCCCATTCCTCATTATGAATTATTTTAAAGACAAATATGCATGTCATTGACTATTATGTTCTTACTGAATATTTGGCTCACTCTCTTACTATTTTCTTTTTCTTCAAATGTTTTGCAGGAGTTTAAGCCTGGTGAATAAAAAGTAAAAAAAATCATTAGATATGCAGTAATCAGTAATAATATAACTAGTTTAATTTAAGTGATAATGTAAGAACTTGCAGTTTTATAAGTATATAAGGAATGTATTTGCTTTAATATAGAGGAATGTTTGCCTATTCCTTGTAGCTATCATATAAGTTTTGTATAATTTTATAGGATGAATATTGAAATATTAGCTGGTATCTTTCCTTATCATAAAGTGACAATATATTATTATTAAGTGAATATCAGAGCCATTAATGATTGACATTATTTTGGATCATATATATTACGGTTTGTTGTGATTTACATATTGTTAAAGTAAGTACATGTTCGCTACGATTCCGATGAATATAAGAATGCGGAACGTGATAGTAGATAATGGTGAACTTTGTAAAGGTGTTATACTATAAGAAAATTGATAAAAAGTTCCTACTTTATTTTGAAGTATATATTCTACCCGGTCTACTTGTTTAGCTTCCGTATATAATATTTAAGATTGATAATTATTTTATTCATACAATATTTTAATATATCCTAAAGTTGCATCACTATCATTTTCTCTATCAACACCTTTTTTAAAAGGAGCTGCATTTAAAGTGGCATTATCCATGGTGATTTTTAATCCTGTTAATGGTGGATAAACAAAGGTAATCTGTTGTCCACCATCAGTAGTCTATGTTGAAGTAATTATTTCATTTTCATTTATGTGATTAAGTTTTTTATTTTTTAGATATGGTAAAAACTATTCAAAAATTGATAAATTTCGTTTGAGTAAGTTCATCATCCTTTTTTACATAAGTCTATATTCTTCTATTTCTTTTTTGTAAAAGTTTGAAAATATTATTGTTTGATCTTATTATTTTTTTCTAATATAAATTCTTTCTTTAATGATTCTATATTTGGAATAAAATTATTTTTTATTTCAATTATATTAATTGATTACATTTTCGACAAAGTAGGTGACTGCAGGTTTGGTTGTGTAATAAAATCAACTTACCATTCATTTGGTAAAGTGATTTCATTACATTTTAATAATTTTGGCATAAAAGTAGTAATATGTTTTGCTTCTACTTGAAGTACTATTGTCTTACCAGGAGAAGTTTGAATGAGATACCCAGGATTAAATTAAGTTGTTAATAATTTAAAATAAATTTTATATAAAATTAAAAATCCTCTTCGATCTTCCTGTTGGGCTAATCCAGGAAGATGAACATTTAATACTAGTGTATTTAATATCGTTGGATCTTTCAAATCTACTGTGAAGTTTAATGCATAGTTGAAATAAATTGGTCAATTACATAAGTTAGATTGAACTATAGTTAATATATAATCTTTATATTTTAATAATGTTTGATCTTTTAAGTATAATAATACCGGAGTATCTAATCCTAATTTAATTAATGGTTTAATTATAATTTGTATTAAACCATAATATATGTAATTATAACATTTTTGTTTAAATCTATCAATTGATAATATTGATAGTAATCTAATTTTTTCATATTCATGTTTAATGGAAATTGCTTGTTCATGGTCTTTAATTGCTAAAACAATTTTAAAATCAAAGGTTCCAATTTTATAAAATTTTTATACTTGTTAAGTAGCAATTGTCTATCTTGAGTAAACTTGATTATTAGGTATAACTAATAACTCTCTAAAATTAGTCGTTGTACTAGAGTTTGAACTACTATCCTATAAAAATGGTCTCAATCTAGGGGCGGCCATTTTATCTGATTAATACATAAATTATAACAAAATCGTTCTCCACAAACTCGGTGAATAGGAATACCCCCGGGATCACCCAAAATCAAAATATAGAAACGGACTGACCAACGGTTAATCAGGCTTACCAATATTTTACTAAATGTATGCAGAATAATAATGCAATAATTGATGCAGAAATCATATTAAATGGCTCTGAAATACGATTTAACAGTCTACCGAATACTTAAATCTCCTTCTTCTCTGTTTTCTCTATCTTTCTCTCCTTTTTCATTAAACTTATGAATGATTACTTGAATATTTGATTGTTTATCTCCAATATAAGACTTAGAGCCCTTTATATAAAATTTTCATCTTAAGTTAATTAGGAAGGAAATATAATATTCTAATCAATAATATCTCCAAATTAAAAAATAATCTCTTAAAATCTTTCCTAATCAATGATATTTCTAAATTAGAAAATAATCTCATCAAAACCTTTTCTAATTAAAGAGAAACAAATATCTTCTAATTTAAAAAAGTTTATGATATCAGTACAATATTCGTGTGATCTCATTTGAACTACTAAATGATACGTCAAATGGGTATGAGCCTACACGGAAGTGACTCATAACCTAATAAACTTTTTATCACAACCGTGTAGGGGATCCTTCGCCTTCACCGGCGACCATCATCACCTGTCCTTCGGCAACTTCCTCTTAAATGGGATTTTGGCGTCGACTTTCACAAATTTAAATAATACCCTCTTTCACTCCACCAAACCTGGAGTATTCTCACTCCCCTTCGGTTTCTCCTTGGCGGTAGAATCATTACCCTTTACACTCCTCCTCAGCCTCCTCTTTTCGCAATATTGACTAATACCCTCGTTAGTCATCTTAGTGTTATCCTTGGCAACCAAAATTATCATCAAGTATGAACCTAATCGCTTACCTTTTCTTGTCACAACCGATGCGCATTTGGTGAGTTTTCACTAGATTTTCTTGAACATCGTGTAAAAGTCTTCTTCATCAAACTTCTCGATTGAAATTACATTAAACCGCAAATACGGGTCATGTCTTACACCCTTCAACACGAACTTTATCCCGTTGCTTGTCTGCAAGCTAACATCCCTAATGCCAACAATCCTCGATGAACCATTATTACCCATTTTTAATATTCCATGGTCATCGGGCGTATACCTGGTGAAGAGAGACTTTCTCGATGTCGTATGATGTAAGGAATCGCTTTCTATCACCCAATTCGTCTCATGGTTTAAAAAGCTCCATGTGTTCCCCGCATGGACAACTAGAAGGTCTCCGTAGGAAATGATAGAGGCCCGATCATCATCATTATGATCCCTTCTCTCGTGACGCTCTCCTCCATCCTCCTTCTCTTACTTCCTCTTGGAATAATCCCACTTCATATTGCCCTTCTTACCATAATAGAAGCACTCTATATCTTAAAATTTGGTTCGACCGTTTCTTCTCTTCAATTCGCAGCCTTGATCCCTCGATCTCCGGTGTCCTTGATAACTAGTGGATACCAAGAGACTCGATTCTCCTGAATCCTCAATATTTTCCTTCCGTCTTGACTCATTCATAAATAAATAAACAATAACCTCATCTAACTTGAACATATCTTTTTCAAATAATAGTGCAATGATAATATAATTGTACGATGTCGAAAAGAATCCAACAACACCAAGTGCCTTATCTTACTCCTTAATCTCAGCAATGTCGACATTTACATCAGAATCTAGTTGAACTCATCAAAATACTTATTGAAATTTTTTCCTTCTGACAAATGTAGGCCATAGAACTTTTTTTCACATTCAACCTCGTTGTTAAGGATTTTAACTTATACATATTCTTAAACTTCATCCAAACATTTACAAGATCTGACAAGCCAATGACCTCCTAAAGAGTTATCTGTGAGATACAATTTAATCGTATAATTAGTAAAATTATTTTATCTTGCCACTCCTCCTCTGTCATATTGTCCACCTTATTTTCCTTACTTCGAAGGACTTTTACCATTTCTTCCATTGTCAAAATATTTCTTACCATTTTTTACTAAAAAATGAAATTATTTTGCCGAATAAACTATTCAATACCAAATGGCAAGCTCCTCGACATCGATTCCATCAAATCAAAGTTTTATACTGTCTTTAATACCACTTGTTGAGATTCGACCCAAATATACAACCCAGTGCAATGGAATAAAAACCTGAACCTCCTGTTAACTGTCAGCCATCAAATTAGTGAGTATAAAAAATATAATAATATACAATAATTGTTCACATAGAACACCCTCTTAAAGGTAAGAGAAAAAAATTACGGGACGATACATTCAAATAAATCAACTATAAAAGTGCTAGTTTCATAAACTCTATAAATATAAGGATTTGACGCCTTGTAATAAACAGACCAAATAATAATAAGTATAATAGTAAAAATATAACCTGTAAAAACGTTCTTTACAACTCAAAGAATAGTGTGCTTAATATTAGTAGAGATTGGAATATGACTTCACACTCTATCGGATGCTAAAATCTTTCTATTATTTATTTTATTTCTCTTTCTCTCATTTTTCATTCAAATCATGAATAATTACTTGAATACTCGATTGCTTGTCTCCAATATAAGAGTTAGGCTCATTTATCTAGAATTTTTACCTTAAATTAATTAAAAAATATATATAATTTTTTAATCAATAATATATTCAAATTAGAAAATAATATATGAAAATCTTTCCTAATAAATGATATCTCCAAATTAGAAAATATTCTTATCAAAAATTTTTTTAATCAAAGAGAATTAGAATTTTTTTAATTTAAAAATTCTATAATATCAATATAATATTCGTGTGATATCGTTCAAACAACCAAACAATATGTCAAATTAGTATGGGCTGACACGGAAGTTATCCTTAACCTAACATGAAGTACATATGAAGAAGGCTTGTACATATTCGAGACAATATGTTTATGTATAAAAAACACTTATAATGCGCTCGCTTATTATTTTGATAAAATAGTTTGCAATTGATACAATACTTGTGTGTACATGTGGCTGGGAATGGCACCTGATGCGCACATAATTAGCACTTGTGTACTGATCTAGATATAAATAGGTTTCTTTGTCTAATTTTGTCATTTACATGAAAAAATAAAAAAAAGAGAGAGAGAAGAAAGAGTAAGAAAAGGACAAAAGAGAGATAATGAGAATGAAAGAAATATGAAATTATTTTACGTTAGATTTGCTAAGTCTAATATTTAATGCAAATATATTTAAGCATACTCTTTGGTTTATTATTTAAATTTTTTAATTTTATTTTTGATTTTTGTTTAAATATATATATATATGTTATTCTTTTACACTCAATTTTGAATATTATTATATGTATATGTATTTTATTGGCTATTTTAAGATTTTATCTTTTTTTATTGAACATATGGTATTTTGAAGAAGTAGATTTTGATATTAAAATATTGTAAAAAAATCATAAAATATTTGTGTATTTGATGTGAGATATTATTTTTATACAATATTTTGATAAAACTCTATTTTATGATATAATTTAAATTTATATATTTTTCAAAGGACGAAAAAATTTATATATTTATTATAGAGTCATCTGTTTAATAAATAAAAATTATTGTAAGTGAATTGATGTCTTATATTAAGACATATTAAGATATGTCTTAATATATTAAACACACTTAGATAATGTACCTATCATTTATGGATGAAAAAATTGATATTTTTGACCATATTTATATAGTAATATAAATGAATCGATTTTGAATCTTGAATAGTAATATATTGGTCTAAAGTTACTGTAAAAATGAATAAGCTATTCTTCAAATTTTAATCTTTTGATTAGTTGGTAGGAGATTTATTAATTATTGATTCTTATATTTTTACATGATTTAAATTATCAACTAATAAAGATGATAAATCAAACCAGGGAAAACTAAACGAAGAAAATATTTTTAATTGTTTGAATTGGGTAGTGGTAGATCGATAATAGTTTTATTTTTAAATTTTTTTAAAAATTATATATAAAGAACTATAAAATAGATTATGAATTTATAATTTATATTGAATTAATTTCTATCAAACAAATCATAACTTGATCGGATTAATAAATAGAGCCCATATCGGGAATAAAATCGCTAGTAGAACAACAAAACAATGCTTCACATTATAAATTTAAAAATATTAAATATACACAAATTTATTCTAAAACACATATTTTCTCCTTTTTGGATAATTTTATCTTAGTACAAAAATATCATATTATTTTATATTAATTTTATTTTTTCTTAGTATTTATGTTTTATAAATTTTATAGATCCAAACAATACGAAAATATCTTATGCACGGCGGTTTTGATGATGAATCTATGTTATAATAGATAGTGGCCAATGGAGTCCACTAAAAAATTCAAATAAATAAAACAAATTAAGATACATGCTAAATAATTAAATTATAATTTGTAATTGATCACACTGAAATATTATAATTCATCCTATTAAATTTATTTATAGTTATTATTACTTACTTGTCTCTCTAACATTAGTCAATTGTTTATTAAATTTTTAACACAAATAAAGATATAATTATTTTAATTTCCTATATGGATTTATCTTTAATCAAGTTAAAGTTACAAAATTTTATCCTCATTTTCTGTCCTTAGTGTTATATTTGTTTTTAATAAAAATAATTGAAAATTAAGGAGAGTGGTCTGCCATTGATCCATCAATGGAAGCATCACCATTAGGGATGAACTAAGTAAAAATATTAATAAATTGATTTATTCTCTTATACAACAATATGTCTGAACAACATATTATATATATATATATATATATATATATATATATATGACTATTTTCTTACTTGAGGAATATTACAAGATTATTATTTATATACCCATTTTGATATAAAACTTTATCTATAAATTTATTATTATATAGATCTATTAGTATAGTGTATGAGATAAGAATGTCATTGTTAAATACCAACTAACAAAAATTTTAATAATTTAATTTATTCTCTTTTACACCAACTTATATTAACATATAAGGAAAAAAAAATATGTTGACTTTAATAATTGGGTAATATAATAGGATTACTATTTAAATATCATATTTAACTCATTTATTTATCAATATATAACTCTATTAGCATAGTATAAGAGACATAAATATTACTAATAAAGACCAACTTGTAAAATTATTTATAAATTGATTTATTCTCACTTACACCAACATGTCTAAACTACATAAAAGAATATATATATATATATTGATTATTTTATCTCAAGTAAAGTCACATAATCCCATTTCGATACTTATTTAAATTTAATATTTTATTTATTTAGTTATTATTATATAGACGTATTAATACAGTCACAACCATCACACCTGTCTTCATCCTGTCTTCATCATCGTATTTCCTCAACTATTTTGAACATCCCTTTGTATTTTTGATATGGTGGGGGGCTTCATCCCATCATCTGGACCTCTCATGGGAGGAGGATTTTCCACCCTTGGATGCGGAATCCCTCCATTTCCATCTTCTTCAATAACGATATCATAGAAATCAATCGTCCGAACTTCTTGAGCCAGAGAACAACAAGAACAACAAAGCCACTGTAAACAGTCACTAACATCAGGTTTGCCAAAACATGAGTTATTGCCGGAAAGTTTAAACCGCCGCCTCATCACAATCCTCCACACTCCACCATACAGCAAACCCAAAACCGAGAGCAAGACACTGAGAACAAAGAAAGTAACCGTGACAGCATGGTTGTTGATGTTTATGGCAGCCACGTTAAACACCAAGAAAGGAGCCAAACAGAAGATGATAAACGTTGCCCCTTGACAGTACTTGTCACCGAAACGGATCCGACCCATATTCCACCCGAAAACACAGAACATACAGAACATAGAAAGGCATGCCCCGTTCACATCTTCCCCTACGTCGAACAAACCTCCTCTCCATACGGGTTTGTTGTCGACCTCTGCTCGCCCGTTTCTTGGCACGAGAAGAAACCGTTTCTTCATGGGGTTCCTCCTCGTGTCCTGGGATTCCTCATCGACAACTTCTGTGTTGTCAACGTCCTTGCCGAGAGGGCCACGGTGAGTGTGTATCCGTGCAACGACACTAGAACCAATGGAAACAAACACACATATGGTGAGCGGAGTGCCTGGTCGATTAGATCTCTTGTATCCCCATGAGAGGCCGCAGGTGACATATTGCGCAAAGCAACTTAGATGGTATAAGATGACCACCACGGCTATGTGTGCACGCTCGTGAGGCTTCGGCGTCGCATTCTTGCAGTAAAACCTCCTCATTAGGGCGATATCCGAGGGCTTCCACCTGAACAAGAGCACGAGGTTCCAGAACAAATTTGGATGCACGTAGAGACAAATGAGAGTCCCGAGGGCATTTATGGTTTGGTAAATGGCCTCTTTGCATAGAGTTCTGGTCGATTTGTTCGATATAATGACATTAAAGACACCTTTGGAGATAAGAAGTGAGATCAAAGCTAACAAAGCAATGCAGATTGTGAACGCAAAAGCGACCAAACTTATTGGGTTTTTTAACCAGTTCTTGAACTTCTGCATCCTAGATGGAGAAACTGAAGCAGAGACCTCATCCCTTCGATCTGAAATCTGCGGATTTTGGGCAGAAGGATACCCTAAATTCTGACCAAAATTTTGCAGATTTCCATTGAATTTTCTTAAAGGAGTTTCATCTCCTTGTTCCTGAGCTACTGCTGGTGATTCTCTGCCATTGAATGAGGAAACCATTACCCTTTTGAATGATTTAAAAAGGATGTCTACAGATTTCTTCAATGCCTTAATTTCTATAGTATTGACCCAATCACAGAAGGATTTTAGGGCCAAAAATCTTGCAGAGAGACGCAATGAAAACACAAATTCCTTCAAACACCTGCATACACAACAAAACAAACACTATTATCTGATAAGTCTGGTCATTTGTTTGTGGGCACAACATACAAATATAATCCAGACAACGGTCTGATTTTGTTTGCCTCCACTTTCAGTTAGCGCCAAAATTCATTGAGGTATGAGGGTACAAAAAGAGAAAGAACTTAAACAAAAGAAAACCTTGTTTTGAATTTCCGAATCCATAAAACTAACGTCATAAAGTCCACAGAATATGTAACACAGAGCTCAGTCCCCAAAAGGAACCCAGCAAATCAAACCTAGTTCGAAAATGGAGACTACTTTTAAAAATCGATTGATAAAAAGAAAAAAGGCACGATAACACATAATTTCCCGAATATAACTTGTACAGTGTTACTGTTATATCTCGTAATCTCCTCTTATCTTAACTACTCCCATGTTCATCAATATATACGTCTTCTATCTTTCTCCAGAAAAACAACAGAAGGGTCGAATCAAATTTTCAAAAACAAAAAACACAGCGGATTACAATATCAGTAGATTATCGTGAGATTACCTGAATCTTCCTGATGAAGACCCAGGAGATGAAGCTCGAAGAAACCTCAAATGGAGATAATGTATCTGCTAGAGAGAGGGAGATACTGGGAGAGGTAATTAGTGGGAAGTGAGAGCGCACAGCTCTGAGCTTATAAAGGAGAGGCTTCGTTTCAAAAGAAAATTCAAAACCGAGTAGACGACGAAGACGAGTTAATTAATGCAGAAAGCCATTATCTTAATGAACGTGCTCCAAATTATCCAATCTCTCTCTTCTTCTTGATAATTTTGCCAACGTAAATATATTTTTAATTATTTTTAAAATATATTTAAATAATATAATACATATATATGTATTATCTTTTTTTTTGCATATTTATTAATAAATAAATATAAGTTTTAAATAAATGCAAACACTCAATATTATCCTAGTCTTAATTTAATATTAATGGCGTTAAATAAAACTATTGGGTAAATTATTATTATTATTAGTATCCTTCTAATGAAATTAAGGCAAGATTAAGACAGAGATGTGATATATGAGACGGGAAATTAACGTGAAGTAGGACAAGCTTTCGATAATTTTACAAATTTAAATAATTATATTGTTTTGTGTAAATAATTTTTAAAAAATAAATAATATAGGACATAAATAATATATATTTATATTTGAGTATAAATGATAAATTTTATATGCTTATATAAAATAAAAACAATATGTAGAGTAAAAAAAAATACTTTTTTTTTCCAACTGATAACCAACCAGTTTATTCAAATTATTTTTGTTATTTAGAAAGTGAGACTTATATTTATTAAATTCATAGAATTGAGAATAAAAATCTATAAGACAAATTTTTATCTTAATTTCAGATTATAAATTTATGTTAAATATATATGTATTGTTAGGGTAAATACTTTCTCGCAATTTATTCAACAAACCTGTTTCGTCTCGGAGGATTTTTCGGAGAAAGAATGATGGAATTCATTTGGCTGGAAATTGAGAACATTAGCTACCAACGGATGTTGACCGTGAAAGACAAATCCGGCCAACAGAAATTGACCGGTTGAAGGCAAAATCCGGTCAACAAAAAAAGTTGACCGGATGGCAGCGAAGATGGTCAACGGGAAAGGTTAACCGATGGTAGCAGAAGACGACCAACAGGGAGGTTGGCCGGATGGTCACTGGCGACGGCCAACGGAAGGTTGACCGATCCTCGCCAAATGGAATGTTGACCGGATAAGACTGAAAAGGAAATCAGGAGAGGATTTTCGAAGAGCATTTTCGAAGTAGAAAATGCGGGAATGCAATTTGGCAGGAATGCCGGTTTTTGGCAAGAATGGATTTCTACTTTGGAAATCGGGTGCCAGCTCAAATGATCATCTGGAGACGCGTGATCTTAGGCAGATATCCGGGAGCCGGTTTTGGCAGGGCATATTCCTATTATTGGAAAGGACGGATCTTATCCTTGTATGGAATATTGCTTCTATTCTGGTATGGTAGATCCTATATATATGTTTGCTGGGCATGCTGGAGAAGTGGTGACACAGAGCGTGAGACAGATGAGAGAAACGTCTGAGAAGAGAGAGCAAAGGAGTTGTGAGGAAACAAGAGAGGAGTGCACCACAGTGAGAAGGAGAAGAAAGAAAAACAGAAAGTAAAAGAGTGGAGAGTGTTTCTAGTTTACTTCGGAGAGTTTTTCTTAGTTATTCTCTGATGTGAAGCGGATACTCCATCTGTATACTTGTAAACCATTTTCACATAAATGATTTCATTGCCGACTTACCCCGTTGTTTTTCCTTGGTTCTAGGTTTCCACGTAAATCTCGCATTACTTCTTCCTTTTTCTTTACATTTGTGTGAAGGCGTGGGTGTGACGTGTGTCACTGGATCCGACCACCCTTTTGCCCTAACATGTATATATTTAATTTTAAGATGTAAAAAATATGTTTCCTTTTACTTTATTTGTTGTAGATATTATTTATAAACTTATAAATATATATATATATAATAAAAATTTATACATTATAAATAAAAGGCTGACTGGGTAGAAATTCCCTATTACCTTTAAGTGAAGAAAACAGATTATCTTTCTTTCTTTTAAAAAAAATAAATTAGGTGTCTTAAAAATTATTTTAATAAATTATATTATCTAATAATCAATAATTTATTTTATGTAAAGACTATGTATTATGTTTTTACGTAATATTTATTATCTTGATATAAAATTTTAAAATATATAATATTTTTAATTATTTTTTATATAAATATAAAATTTTAAATAAAATACTTGTGAATTCTCAGAGACCAAATCTAGCGGGCTCGCTTCTATCATATTAATGATTATAATTTCTCATCAAAATTAATCATAAATATAATTTTAATTTAGCTTATTTTAAATATAATTTTAAATAGGTCTATTCATATATAAAATTATATTATTTATTTATTTAATTTTTTACATTTTTGGTAACTTTGATAGTCAATTTTGTCCATTAATATTCAAATGTCTAAAGTTTGACATTTAAATGTTTCTGGTGGGTATTTCCAAAGTTTCCATCAAACTGCCCATCGTCTCACTAATTTTATATTTATTATGATTATTTTAAATATTATATTATTTTATTTTTAATAATTATGATATATTTTAATAATATAAAATATAATTAAAGTAAATATATTAAAATGTTAAGTCAATTTTTAATATTTGTTACTTTTAAAATTTTATTTATAAAAAACTAAAAATATATAATAATTAAGAGCAACGTCACGAGAAAACGCGTTGTGTCCATTCATTATTAACATGGACTTTTGAACTAAATCTTGAGGTATTTTTATTATTTTTTATTTTTTGTTTATTATAAAAACATTACCTAAAATTATAAAATTTAATATTTATATAAAAATATTATCTAAAATATAAAGAAACTTCTGCTGTAATATCTAATTTTTTAATTTATATTTATAATATTATAATCATTATCTATTATATTAATATAAAAAATAATTATATAATAATTTTTTTTTAAAATTAAATAATTAGAAATTAGGAACAACACCTAATTAGCATAAGTGCATATGTGCACAGTTCTAATAAAAGATTTGTGCATGAGGTGCTAGGATTCAATCCGGATATATAATCCGATGTAATGGAACAAAAATTTAAACATTTTGTCAACCGTCTACCACAAAATTTATGAGTATAAAAAATATAACAATATACAATAATTTTTTACGTGAAAAACTCTCTTAAAAATGAAAGAAAAAAATTATAGGACGATACGCCCAAATAAATTAAATATAAAAGTACTAGTTACGCAAACTTCATAAATATAATAATTATATACATTATAATAAATAGATCAAATAATAATAAGTATAAGAATATAAATATGATCAGTAAAAATATTATTTACAATTCTAAAAATAACATACTCAATGTCGGTTAAGATTGAAATACGATTTGACACTCTATGGGATACTTAAATCTTATTATTCTCCATTTTCTCTCTTATTTTCTTTTTTTTCATTAAACTTATGAATGATTACTTGAATGTTTGATTGTTTGTTTCCAATATAAGAGTTAGGTCCATTTATATAAAATTTTCATCTTAAGTTAACTAAGAAGAAAATATAATTTCCTAACTAATAATATCTCCATATTTAAAAATAATCTCTTAAAATCTTCCATAATTAATGATATTTCTAAATTAAAAAATAATTTTATCAAAATCTTTTCTAATCAAAGATAATCAAATATTTTCTAATTTAAAAAGTTTATGATATCAGTACGATATCCGTGTGATCTCGTTTGAACCACCAAATGATATATCAAATGGGTACGAGTCCATACGAAAATAACCCATAACTCAATAAATTTTTCCTCACAATCGTATAGGGGATCCATCGCCTTCACTGGCGACTATCATCACCTACCCTTCAACAACTTCCCATCAAATGAAATTTTGGTGTCGATTTTCATAAATTTAAATGATATTCTCTTTCGCTCCACCAAACATGGAGTATTTTCACTCCCTTTTTGTTTCTCCTTAGTGGTAAAATCATTATCCCTTACACTCCTCAGCTTCCTCTTTTTGCCACATTGACTAATATCCCAATTGGCCACCTTAGTGTTATTTTTAGCAACTAAAATAATCATCAAGTAATGACCTGATCACTTGCTTTTCATTACCACAATCGAGGCACATTTGGTGAGTTTTTACTAATTTTTTTCGAACGCCATACAACAGCTTTTTTCTTTAAATTTTCTGATTAAAATCACATTCAATTGCAAATACAGGTCATGTCTGACACCCTTCAACATGAACTTCATCGCGTTGCTTGTCTGCAAGCTAACATCTCTAATGCTAATAACTTACGACGAACCATTGTTATCATTTTTAATATCCCATGATCCCCGAGTGAATACCTGGTAAAGAGAGACTTTCTCGATGTCATATAACATGAGAAATCGCTTTTAATCACCCAATTTGTCTCCAGGTTTAAATAAACGAAACACTCAATATTATCCAAGTCTCAATTTAATATTAATGGTGTTAAATAAAATTATTGGGTAAATTATCCCTAATAACACGAGGCAAAGTAATAATAATAATTATTATTGTCATCCTTTTAATGAAATTAAGGCAAGATTAAGGCAGAGATGTGATATATGAGACGGGGAATTGATGTGAAGTAGGACGAGCTTTCGATAATTTTACAAATTTAAATAATTATATTATTTTGTGTAAATATTTTTAAGAAATAAATAATATAGAATATAAATAATATATATTTATATTCGAGTATAAATAATAAATTTTATATGTTTATATCAAATAAAAACAATATATAGATTAAAAAAATACTTTTTTTTTTCAACCGATAACCAACCAGTTTATTCATATTCTTTTTGTTATTTAGAAAGTTAGACTTCTATTTATTAAATTCATAAAATTGAGAATAAAAATCTATAAGACAAATTTATATCTTAATTTCAGATTATAAATTTATGTTAAATCTATATTTTTTAATTTTAAGATGTAAAAAATATGCTTCCTTTTACTTTATTTGTTGTAGATATTATTTATAAATTTATAAATATATATAAATATTTATCTTAATTTAGCTTATTTTAAATATAATTTTAATTAGGGCTATTCATATATAAAATTATATTATATTATTTATTTATTTATTTATTTACATTTTTGGTAACTTTGATAGTCAATTTTGTCCATTAATATTCAAATGTCTAAAGTTTGACATTTAAATGTTTCTGGTGGGTATTTCCAAAGTTTCCATCAAACTGCCCATCGTCTCGCTAATTTTATATTTATTATGATTATTTTAAATATTATATTATATTATTTTTCAATAATTATGATATATTTTTATAATATAAAAATATAATTTAAATAATATATTAAAATGTTAAGTCAATTTTTAATATTTGTTACTTTTAAAATTTTATTTATAAAAAACTAAAAATATATAATATTTAAGAGCAACGTCACGAGAAAACGCGTTGTGTCCATTCATTATTAACATGGACGACTTTTGGGCTAAATCTTGAGGTATTTTTATTATTTATTATTTTTTGTTTATTAAAAAAATATTACCTAAAATTATAAAAATTAATATTTATATAAAAATATTATCTAAAATATAAAGAAACTTGTGTTATAATATCTGATTTTTAAATATATATTTATGATATTATAATCATTATGTATTTTGTTAATATAAAAAATAATTATATAATAAATTTTTTAAAAAAAAATTAAAAAATTGGGAATTAGGAACAACACTTGATTAGTATAAATACAGCACGCAATTCCAATGAAAAATCTGTGCATGAGGTGCTGGGATTCAACCCAGATGTATAACTTGGTATAGCGAAGTAAAAGTCTGAACTCCCTATCAATTGTCAACTATCAAACTTATAAATATAAAAAATATATAATATTTTATTCAAAAAATTCTCTTAAGAATGAGAAAAAAATTATGATATGATATATCCGAATAAATTTATTATAAAAGTGTTAGCTACACAAGCTATATAAATATAATGATTAGATATCTTATAACAAATAAATCAAACAATAATTAGTATAAGAGTAGAAATATGACTAATAAAAATATTTTTTATAACTCTAAGAATAACGTACCCAATATCGATGGAGATTGAAACACGATTTGACATTCTACCGGATGTTCAAATATTTCTCTTCTCTCTTTTTTCATACTTTTTCTCATTTTTTATTCAATTCATGAATGATTATTTGAATATTTGATTATTTGTCTCAAATATAAGAATTAGGTCATTTTATATAGAATTTTCACTATAGGTGATGCGCACTAATCCGACTTCAACAGATTCGATTTTTACTACTGACTCCGATCCTTTCCGTTCATCGAAAAGTGGTCCTCGCGCACCACAAAGAACACACGAGAGGTCAAGAAGCACGGCGGGAAGTTGTCCCACCGATAACTCTCCGACGCCAAGTCGCAGAGACAGATACCCTCGAAAGCGTAAGAAACCAAAAGAGTTGGAACTATGGAGAGAATGTGCGATCCAGGATGTAAGAGAGAGACGTAAGGTCCTTCTTGTATCCGGAATGGTGGGAAAGGCAAGAATGATCGAGAGGATTTACCGGATGCCTTGGAGTTTGATTGCGTGGGGCGTTCTCAAGGATCCACTCAGAGCCTTGTCGAGAACACTTAGAACACTTAGTCTTTTTAGTCTTAGAATTGCTTTGTTCAAGAAAGCAGAGGCAGCCGTAAAAGTATCCAGGAAAGTTTCGAGCCTTTCTCCGTAAGCCTTTAGGGCTTCTTTTATGGCCAAGATAGAGAGATCCTCCTTCTTTGGAAGGCGGATTTCTCATCTCCTTGCCTTCTCCGGCAGATGCCTTCCATGGAGGAGTGATTGTTTCCAGATGGCGGCCAACAGCCTCCCAGTTTGCCTCCTTCCTTTCCCGTAGTGTACCGTTGGTGTGTCTTGGTGGGCAAGAAAAGGGAAGAAATTGGCAAGCTGTAGTTGGCCCATCGAGTGATGGGCCCAGGCGAGTGGGCCTAAACATCAGAGAGACGCTCTCTGGCTTGGCAGAAGAACGCAGACGGCCAACGCCTCTGGCTGACTGCCGTCGGGCGTTGCCCGCCTCCGTGCCGGAGCCGCGGGCGAGCACCTTTGTGAGCTTTGGGCTTGGGTGTGTAAGCCCATTATCAGAAGCGTAACGTTTCTTGAGGCCCAAACGAGAGAAGTCCGACGGCCAACACCTGTGCCACTGCCTAAGTGGGCCTCCGTTGACCACCGGCCATTGGAGGAGCAGACCATCAATAGGTAAATTATAAAAAAATATATAATTTTCTAATCAATAATATCTTTAAATTATAATCTCTCAAAATCTTTCCTAATTAATGATATATCCAAATTAGAAAATAATCTCATCAAAATATTTTCTAATCAAAGAGAATCAAATCTCTTCTAATTTATAAAATCAATGATATTAGTACGATATCCATGTGATTGTATTTAAACCACCAAATAACACGTCAAATGGGTATAAGCTCATACGGGAGTGACTCATAACCAAATAAAATTTCTCTTACGGCCGTGTGGGAGATCCTTTGCATTTGTCGACGGCCTTCAACATTTGCCCCCCGACAATTTTTTCTCAAATGAGATCCCGGTATCAGCCTCCGCAGATTTAAATGATACCCTCTTTTGTTTCACCAAACTTGGAGTACTCTCTCACTCTCCTTCGGTTTCTCCTTGGCGGTAGAATCACTCCCCTTACACTCCTTCTTGGTCTCATCTTCCCACAACCTTAATTAGTATCTCCGTTTGTTATTTTGGCATTATCTTTGGTAACTGAAACCGTCATCAAGTATAAACCTGATCGCTTGCTTTCCCTTATCACAATCGAGGCACTTTTGGTAAGTTTCTACTCGCTTTTTTGGAACGTTGTGCAAAAACCTTCTTCATCAAATTTTCTGATTAAAATCACATTCAACCGCGAATCCGAGGTATGTCTCATGTCCTTCAACACAAGTTTCATCCCATTTTTTATCCGCAAGCTAATATCCCCGATATCAACAACCATAAACGAACCATCATTACCCATCTTCAATACCCCACAGTCTTAGGGTATATACCCAGTGAAGAGGGACTTCCTCGATATAACATAATGTGAGGAACCGCTATCCATCACTCAATTCGTCTTCTGAGTTCAAAAGCTCTGTGTTTCTCCCGCGTGGACAATTAGAAGGTTTTTGTAGGAAGTGATAGAGGCCCGATCATCATTATCATAATCCCTCCTCTCTCGACACTAGCCTCCACCCTCTTTCTCATGCTTTCTCTTGGGACAATCTCGCTTTATATGGATATTCTTGTCACAATGGAAGTACTCTATATTTTGAAATTTGATCCGACCGTTACTCCTTTATGATTTGCCACTTCAATCTCTCAATCTTCCATCTCCTCGACCACTAGTGAATAACAAGAGACTTGACTTCCCTAAATTCTTAACGCTTCCCTTTCACGTTGATTCATTCATAAGTAAAGAAGTGATGACCTCATCTAATTTGAACGTATCTTTTTCAAATAATAGCATCGTAGCAATATGATAGTAGGAGGCCGGTAAATAAGCTCGTAATACTAACACTTGGCCTTCCTCGACCTTCTCATCAAATGCCGATATTTATATTAAAATTCAATTGAATTTATCTAAGTATTTCTTAAAACTTTCCTCTTTCGACAAACGCAGTCATAGAATTTTCTTCTTCACATGCAATATTATTATCAAGAATTTGGACTTATATCGGCTTTCAAATTTCATCTAGACATCTATTAGATCCGACAAGCTAATGACCTCTTGAAGAGTATTATTCGCAAGATACAATTTAATCGTACAATTAATAAGATCTTTCTTATTTTATCACTCATTTTTTGTCATATTGTCCAGCTTATCTTTCTTACTTTGAATTATTTTTACTGTTTCAAGCCAAAATATTCATCAGATTTTCTTACCAAAGAATAAAATTATTTTACCAATTAAACTATTTGATGCGTCTCTAGATCCAAATTTCGAACAGATTCGGATGATCATCTTGTCGTGGTTCCGGCTCCGTTCCCTGAGTCGAATCCTACACACCACTAAACAGAACAGGAGGTCAGCATGTTCGGCGGGAAGTTGTCCCACCGAAAACACTCCGACGCTCAAGTCAGTAAAACAGTCTTCGTAAGAAAGAAACTGAAATTGAGAGAAAAAGAGAAAGAGTGTTTGATCCAAATATAAGAGAGACGTGAGATCTTCTTGGATATGGATGGTGGAAAGGCAGTAAACGGCCGTGAGGGCTCGCTTGTTGCCTTAGGGTTTGTGGAGAATATTGGCCGGCAGAGAGGGCAGATCTCTGAGCACACACGTTAAATCACAGCAGAGCATATGCAATTGTGTGGGTGGTCAAAGCGAATTCGAGAGCGCTGAGTTGTGTTTTCAAAGCATCAACGAAAAAACGTGCCCCGATGGTGATCCCTGTGGCTTCTTTTGAGCCGAGAGGGCGATCCTCCTTTTGGAAGGAGTGATTACCTTCCCGATCTACCAGGCCGGCTTACCTTCCGAGCAGATGCGCCTGCTGCTTCGATCAAGATTGTTTCTCAGGAGACGCCCACACCTTTTCCCAACCCAGGCGCTTCCTTTCGTGTATGCTGCTGTTGAAAGCTCCGGGCCGCAAAGATTTAAAGAAAATCTAGCGCCTTATTATATAGGAGGCGCCAATATTGCTAATATCCTTTTTGGTGCCACCGATCGTGGAATATCCAAAACCGCTGTTGGCTTTTTTCGATGATTCGTGAGCTTAAACGGGTCGGCTGGTTCGTAGAAGGGCTTATTAGGGCTCAACGGATGGTCAACGCTCGAAGCCGCCTGCGCGCGTGTTGGCCGCCCGGGTGAAGGATGTCTCAGTTAGCCGGCTGATGGGGCTACGGGCCCGAGGAGAGACAGCCCATTATCAGAGAAAATCCTCTTTGTCTAATCGCACACATGCGCGGTGGGCCAACGCTTGAGTTGATCGCCGCTGAGTTACGCCGGGACGGCCAACTCTTCGTTTACCGCCCCGGGCTTTTCACCCTTTTGGGCCGCTTTCCAATTGGGCCGTTAGAGTGTTGACCGTTGTTTTGGGCCTCCATTGACTTTTTGGGTCCGGCCCATTTCCGGCATACCCATCACTAGCACCCCATGCTGGTGGCCTGAAGCCTGGGCTCCAGTATGTTAATTATGGGATGCCTTTCCTTACTTCGAGGATCTCGTGGAATTTCGTGAAAAGCTTGAAGGAGAGTTTGACCAGAATTGTTGACCGTTTTGGTTAATTTCGGAGCTCCAGAATTGTTGACTGTCTTGGTCAATTCTGGAGTACCAGAATTGTTGACCGTCTTGGTCAATTCCGGAGCACCAGAGTTGTTGACTGTCTTGGTCAATTCAAGAGCTGCAATTGTCGACCCGTCTCGTCAATTTCGAACACTAGAATTATCGACCGCCTTGGTCACCTCGGAAGAGTTTTTCTCGCCAAACCTTCGCGGGTTTACAGGCGTGAGCGACACGTGTCTCCTTTGGTTGGGCGGAGATCCCGGCTATTAATGCGCCGGAGATCTGCCTTTTATAGGGCCAAGTAGGGAGGCGACACGTGGCGATCCTAACGACGTCCTTAATGAGGGGTTTCTGCGCCTGATACCCGTCTTTTTGCAGGGTCAAGTAGGGATATGACACGTGGCAGGACTGACGGCGTCCTTAATGAGGGGTTTCACGCTTGGCGCTTCAGTCTCCCTTCCGTATTTTTGAAATCATTTACGTTTTCAGCCCATCGTCTTCTTCCTTCTCGTTTCTCAGGCAAACCCTTCTAACGAACCCTAGCTTTTACTTGATCATCACTTCTGTAGCAGATTTCTCGTCCGTCTTGAGAGAAAACGACATAAAAGCATTGTGCGTTGAGTTCAACATCTCGAAGGAGATGGCCTGGAGAATTCCGGACAAGGATGACAAAGCCTTTACCCCACCGGAGGGGTACATTACCGTCTACGAGGCCCATCTGAGGAGTGGCCTCCGCCCGCTGTTGCCGGAGGAGTTGGAATCGATTATGAAGGCTTTGCGAGTACCCATCGCCCAGCTTCACGCCAACGCCGTGAGGTATCTATGCACTTTGTGTATTTTTTCCCGGAAACTTGGCCAGAAGTTTAGGATGACCGGCGTTAGGGTTGTGTTTAAATTGAACCCTGGGAGCGAGTGGATATCGCTCACTCCCCATACCGGAATAAAGATTAGTACGGCCATTCACAATTCGCTGAAGAACTGAAAAAACCGGTTCTTCTTCGTGAAGGTGGAGGAGAAATGGCCTCTTGCAAGGAGCTGGGGCGAGATTCTTGAGGTGTACTTTGGTACGCCGTCTGCGGCGGATTGCGCCGTGTACGCATGGCTCACCAAGGCCATTCGAGCCAATCCTAATGAGTTTAAGAGGGACTTCTTGGTCTCCCGGACGGAGTCCAAGAAGGTCAACTGGGGGCCGCCATCACCAGTTCAGAAGCCACGCCCTCCGGTTAGGATGATGAATCCTGAGGAATCAAGGGGTGTGATCATCCGCCCCAGGCGCACGGAGGAGTTTTCTGAGAGGGCAACTGGGACGTCTTCCTCATCTTCGTCGCACCTTAATTACGTGGCTACTGGGAAGTTCATTGAAGACAGATTGGCGGAGGCTGGTGGAGTCATCCTGGCCCGACTGCGACGAGGTGGTCCTGTGCGCCGCCTCGGATGGAGTCTGTGAAGGAGCCAGCTCGCGACATGGCTAAGGGCTCGAGAGTTTTCATTGTGGAGCCGTCGACGAGAGCAGATCCTCCAGCAGCCGCTCCAGAGGCAGCCAGGGGGAAGAGGCCCGCTGCGACTGCTTGGGAAGCTGCAAGAGAGGAGCCCGCCGCTGCTGTTGATGATGATGAGTTTCTGGACCGCATTTTGGATGAGGTAGGGGTGTGCTCGGCGCGGGACGATGCTCCTAGTTCGTCATCTCCTGGTCCACCGCCAACTGGTCCACTGCCAGCTGGGACAGGTCTAGAGCCCAGGCCTGTGAGGCCCTTGAGGAAGACTTACGAGGTATGACGTCTGTAATGGCTTCCTTGTATTCTTTTCTTCATCGCGTTTGTAACTCACACTTCGTTCTGGTTTTGTGCAGTCAAGAAGGTTGATCTCAGCTTTCTCCCGGTAAGTAGAGCAACGTGATCGCATCATTGTGGATCGGAAGGCTGAGATCGCCTAGCTGGAGGCCAAGCTGGCTGCCTCAGGAGGGGAGCTCCGCGAGCAGAACGCTGCTCTTGAGGCTATCATGGCGGGCATGGAGGCAGAGAATGCTGTGTTGAAGGCCGAGGTTGCTCACTTGAAAGAGGAGGAGGATCGACTTAAGGCGAGCAATAAACGCCTTGCAGATCGAGCCGCAGACCTCGGAGAACGAGTTGACCACTTTCCGGATCGGCCTCCATGAGATCGGAGGCGCACTTAGCGCCTAAATATTGAGGGGCTCAACATTGGGCCAGTAGCGTTGCGGTTGATCGATCCTAACTTTCCACTTGAAGTTTATCAATCGAGTAATCGCAAGCCGCAACGTAAGGAAGACTTGGTTGAGAGTCCCGAGACAAGCAGGTGGGCCGCCGCCTTTATAGCCTTTTTTACTTCTTTTACGTTTTTGGATCTTGTATAAATTGTAATACACTTTCTGAGCAATACAATGGAAATTCTTTTCAATTTGGTGTCCACTGTCTTTATTGCTTTTTGTGTTTGTGTGGATCATTGCATTAGGCGGCTAACCCGGTTGGCCGGGCGATCATGCTGGTTGCCTAAGGAGCTAAGTCCCTAGCCTTGGCGGTGTGGTTATGTTAACCACCTTGGGTTCGTCCAGTGGTAACTGGGCAGCGCCTTTGGAGAAGGAGCGCTTCGTCATTGCTCAATCATGCTATCCTTTCGTTGAGAAGGTTATTGCGTGGGTTGGCCAACCTGGTTGGCTGGCTGCCTAAGGAATAGGATCCTTAAGCTGGGTAGGTAGTTGTGTTAACCAACCCGGTGGTGCCGTATAAGTGATGACTTGGGCAGCTAATGTTGGAGAAAAAATGTTTCTCCCTTCGACCGTCGTTGACTGACGTTGCTGCTCCCCAAGAGGAGGTCGTCGCGTGTGCTATACTTGCCCCCTAAGATTTTTAGACCGCTATCGGGCCACTTGGATGACCAAGGTTTAGTACGACCGCTAATAGGCTACCTAGATGACCAGGATTTCAGACCGCTCATGGGCCACCTGGATTACCAGGATTTCAGACCGCTCATGGGCCACCTGGATGACCAGGGTTTTAGACCGCTTCTGGGCCACCTGGATGACCAGGGTTTCAGACCGCTTCTGGGCCACCTGGATGACCAGGGTTTCAGACCGCTTCTGGGCCACCTGGATGACCAGGGTTTCAGACCACTTCTGGGCTACCCGGATGACCAGGGTTTAACGAGAGGGTGAAGAC
Organism: Nepenthes gracilis; assembly: GCA_033239525.1. Lineage (NCBI taxonomy): Eukaryota > Viridiplantae > Streptophyta > Magnoliopsida > Caryophyllales > Nepenthaceae > Nepenthes > Nepenthes gracilis. The sequence goes on along the minus strand of BSYO01000025.1, from coordinate 14,140,413 downwards.
TCTCCCGACTTAGGGGCAATCTATGTCGGGTAAACCTGCAAGGCAAACATAAAATATACATGCATAAAGACTAGGGTCATATATGCTAAGTAAACTTCTTATTTTGTCAAATTAAAATAAGCATGCGAATGAATGCACACAAGTGGGTGAGTGCGTACCTGGGTTCCTTACTGGAAGGTAACGCTGAGGTGGATCGCGTTCCACGTTCGTGGGACCAACTTTCCGTCCTGGTTTTGGAGTTTGTACGCTTTGTTTCGCAGGACGGCGGAGACAAGGAAAGGTCCCTCCCAGTTGGGAGAGAGCTTGTTGCGGCCAGTCAGCTTGCCTGTGGCCTCGACGCCTCGTAGGACCAAGTCTCCAACGTCGAATTGCTGGGCTTTCACCTTTTTATTGTAGTACCAGGCAACTCGGTGCTGGTACGCTGCTGTCTGTCTTCTGGCGATGTCGCGGGTTTCCTCTAGCAAGTCTAAGTGCTCCCTGATTTTCTGGGACTTGGTCTGTGGGTCGAAGGACTCCACCGAGACTTGGAAGCTCAATTTTGACTGACTATTGCTTCCACCCTAACAGGGCGAAGGGTGTCTCGCGCGTTGGTTCCTTTGGTGTTGTCCTATAAGACCAGAGAACGGAGGGGAGCTCGTCAACCCAGAAGCCCCCGGCGTCCTCCAGCTTAGTCTTTAACCCGTGGCGTAGCGTGCGGTTTGTGACCTCCACCTGTCCGTTGGCCTGGGGGTATGCCACCGAAGTGTGGACCAGCTTGATACCAATATTGGCGCAATACTTGGTGAAGCGTTTTTTTAAAAATTGGGTCCCGTTGTCTGTCACTACGACTTCTAGGACGCCGAACCTGCAGACAATGTTCTGGCGAAGAAATTCCAGCACATTGTGCTCCGTGATTTTTGCCAGCGGGATCACCTCGACTCACTTGGTGAAGTAGTCGATGCCCGCGATGATGAACTTCCTTTGCCCTGTGGCAATGGGAAATGGGCCGAGAATATCGAGCCTTCATTGCGCGAAGGGCCACGGAGCCTGAAGTGACTTTAGGTCAGCGGACGGCTAGTGGTGAAAATTACCGTGAAGCTGGCAGCTTTCACATTTATTTACAAACTCTAGCGCGTCCTTTTTCATTGAGGGCTAATAATAGCCCTGCCGTATGACCATGAAGGACAGGTTTTTCCCACCTATGTGCGATCCGCAGATCCCGAGGTGAACTTCACTCAGCGCGTAATCGGCCTCATCGGGAGATAGACAGCGGAGATAAGGAGTTGAGTATCCGCGGCGATACAGCCGCCCATCGACTACCGTGTACCAGCCAGCTGTCTTTTTAATTTGCTTAGCCTTTTCGGCGTCCTCTGGGAGTGATCCGTCAGCCAAGTATCTAAGGTAGGGCGTCATCCAATTTTTTGTCTCGGAAATCTGCATTGCCTCCTGTTTCTCAATGCTGGGAACATTTAGGATCTCCCGCATGTCCCTCGAATACTGTTCTGGGTTTTTGGCAGCAGCGACTCTAGCTAACTGGTTTGCCTTCTAGTTTTCAGTTCGAGGGACGTGAACCAGGGTCAGTTTATGAAAACCCCGGACGACTTTCTTTGCCTTAGCCAAGTACTTGGTTAAATGAGGGTTGTTTGCCTCAAAACCCCCGTTAATCTGGTTGACGATGAGTTCGGAGTCGCTGTAAACCACCAACCTCTTGGCGGAGCATTGCTTTGCTAATCGTAAGCCAGCTAGCAGGGTTTCATACTCGGCGACGTTGTTGGTCGCCGAGAAGTCAAGTTTGAGGGAATACTTAACCTCAGATCCATCAGGGGTTGTAAGGACCACCCTTGCTCCGCTGCCACTGTCCGTGGACAATCCGTCCACGTGGAGTGTCCATTTTGGGACCTCGTCGGGTTGTTCTGTGTTTTCAGTGGGCGGTTCCTCTTGAATTGGGGTCGTGGTCTCAACAATGAAGTCAGCCAGAGCCTGTGCCTTTATGGTAGGTTTGGGCTTGAATTCGATATCAAACTCACCCAATTCGATAGCCCACTTTACCAGCCGTCCCAAAACGTCTGGTTTCTGGAGTATGCCTTTCAGCGGCTAGTCAGTAAGGACCACTATGCGATGCGCCTAAAAGTATGGCCTCAATTTTCGCGCTGCGAAGATAAGTGCTAGGGCCATTTTTTCAGCGCGTGGATAGCGCGTTTCTGGGCCGGTCAATGTTTTGCTCACATAGTAGACCGGCTGTTGGGTATCGGATTCCTGGCGCACAAGGACGGAGCTGAGGGCCACTTCTGATATTGCTAGGTAAAGGTACAGCTCCTTTCCGTCTTTGGGTGACGCTAGCAATGGTGGGTCGGGCGATCTTTGCTTCAATTCATTAAAGGTCGTCTGGCGCCCGGGTCCACTGAATCTGTTGATTTTGTCCTCTTAGGGCTTTAAAGAAAGGTCGGTACTTGTCACCAAATTCGCGAGGAAGCGGACAAAGCCGCCACCGCCTGAAATAATCGCCGGACGTCTTTGGAAGCCGTAGGGGAGCCATGTCGGCGAGGGCCTTAATCTTTTCTAGGTTTGCCTCGATCCCAGCCGGGAGACGATGAAACCCAAGAACTTCCTTTGGCTACCCCAAAACGCATCAAGGGATTGGCCATTTGGTCTTTGAGGACCTCAAAGGATTCTTCCAGTCACGATGTGGTCGCTAGTGACTCGCTCTAACGAGCATGTCGTCGACGACCCTCCATGTCATGACCAATGCTGCCAACATCTTGTCGACCCGATCATTTGGTAAGTTGCTCCAGCCGCTTTTTCAATCAAGGCGGCATGACTTTGTAGCAATAGGTGCCCCGGGTCCGTCAGTGAACGATAGATGCTCATCGCCTTTGGACTCATTCGAATCTCAGAGCCCGAATAGGCATCCATGAAACCGGTAGCTCATGTCCACCATGGAGTCAACCACCAGCCAATCCCGGGCAAGGGAAAATCTTTCTTCGGGGCCTTGTCGACGTTGGTAAAATCGACGACATTCGCTATTTTTCGTTACTCTTTTTCACCAGGACGACATTTAAAAGCCAATCTGGGTACTGGACTTCTCTAATGAACCTAGCGTCCAATAGCTTTTTCACCTCCTCTCGAATGGCGATCAGTTTCTCAACGGAATGATTCCTCCGTTTTTGCCTGACCGGCTTCCGGCCAGAATCGAGGCCCAGCTTGTGGACCATCACCGCAGCTGAGATCCTGGGCATGTCTGCGGGAGTCCAAGCGAATATATCGGCATTCCGTTGTAGGAACGCAATTAGTTCAAAGGCGCAAAGGTGCCGCGAGTGAGCCGCCAATCTGCACACACTTTTCCGGTTCCTTTGGATTTAGTGGGAGCAGATCTGTGGCTTCACCAGATCGCGCTTGTAGGTGGTCTCGTCTCGATGATCGAGTTCTCCACCGTGCCCGGTCTTGCCGCTTGGGACAACTGAGACATGAGCATGTCCGCCCGATTATTTGGTCGCCTAGCACCTCCCAACACCGTAGGTGTTGAAACTTTATTTTGAGGTGCGGAATCGAGGTAATCGCCTCGAATGCCGCCAGGGCAAGGCCTCGCCCGAGATGGGCGTAGTATACCGAGGGTAGGTCGACCACCGTAAAGGTAAGTGTGCGACTTCTTGTCTTTGGATACGCCCCTAAGGTAACTTCCAATTGAATAGTCCATCGACGGCACCGGGTTCGTCAAGGTCAGAGAACGGCCTTCGGCCGCTTTTAGTTGATTTTTTTAGGTCTAACTTAAAGAATGCATCCAAGTAAAGCAAATCTTTGAACTTCCATTATCGAGAAAAGACTCGTTTCAATTTGGTAGTTTGAAGTGCCATCCAAACGAGGGCTGATATAATAAGGGGGTCAGCATGGGGAACATTATATGATTTGAGTCACTATCACCAAGCTAATAGTATTGTCCACTCCTGGCGCCGCTTCTTCCTCCCAGCCTCTTCTCTCTTGCGCCCGTCGGTTCTTGACAATCGGGTGGTGACCATGTTAACCACCCCCCCCCGCAACTCGCTTCCGGGGTGGAGTCTGCTCTTGAGTTCTGTCAAGGACCTCTAACAAACTTCGTGAGGTAGCCTCTGCGAATCAGGTCCTCGATCTCCCTTTGCAGTGTCTTGCAATCCTCAGTTGAATGGCCAAAGAAAGCGATGGAAGTCACAATGATTTGACCGGTTTTCGTGAGTCTTTCTTCACGGCTTTGGGCCACTTCGTAAATTTTTCTCTACTTGACCGCACGAGGACGTTGGCGCGCGTGTCAGCCGAGAGGTGTGAAACCGTGAGCCCATAATCTCTGCTCGGGGGTCCACAAATATTACTGGCGGGAGTGTTCTCCGTGCAGACTTCTCTTCCCTTCTCCAGTGGAACGGCCGAGGCTGATCCGCTCGCTCTGGACGTTTTGCCTCATTGGCCTCCTCTGTTGCAGCGTAGGCTCTGGTAATCGATTCCGCCTTGCGGAAAGTATGAGGATTTTTGTGGGCAAGGTGCTTGAAAAAGTCACCGTAAGTAAACGCTGAGATGAAACTGCCCAGCTTTATCTCCTCTATGATCCTCGGGATCCTTCTGGCCTCTGCCACAAAGCGATCCAGGAAACGCCGTGGGTTCTCTCTCGGTTTCTGCTTTATGTGGGAGAGATGCCATAGTTGTTTCTCTTTCCGTCGGCTCGAAGCGTACTGAGCCAGGAAGAGGTCCGTGAGCTCACGGAAACTGCTGATGGTGCCTGAAGGGAGGTGATGGAACCAGATTCGAGCGTTTCCCTTCAGTGTGAGTGGGAAGTAGCGGCACATCGTTGAGTCTTCTAGCCCTTGTAGACTTAGATGGGTGTGGAAGTGATCCAAGTGGTCAACTGGATCACTGCCCCCATCGTATAAGTCAAGAGACGACACTTTGAATTTTTGTGACAGTGGGACAAATCAAGATCTCTCGCAGTGAAAGGAGACCGGTCCAGTCGATGGAGCGCTCCTCCTCGGGAACACACGCAGTTCCAGATCTGTCCACCCGCGGATCGGCGCGAGCGACGCTTGTTGATCGCTTGGAGTCAAGCAATCCTCAACTCGCCTTGTCTCTCTGGCGGGCTCAAAGAGGCCTCGCCGGCCTCCGCTCCCTGATCGGGCGCCCCCGAGGCTCGCCCTCTGACCGCGTGGGTTGTCTTCTCGCCGAGAGATCGGGGATTTTTTCTTTCTAGGCTCTCTGGCAAAGACGTACTCCCGGAGCGTTCCATAGGCCTGTTCTGGCCAGGAACGCAGGAGGACGCTGGAGCCGGATTGTCTCAGGCTTTGGTGGGCCTTTTGGCCAGCTTCTTCTTCCTCTGGCCACCCCTTTTGGTAGCTGGCGCTGGGATGGCTGCTGGAAGAGTAGCCTGCAGTCGCTGCTCGTTCTGAGTACAAAGTAGCTGGAGTAGGCGATTGTTAGCTTGCATCTGCTCCACAAGTTGTTGAAAGTAGGGCGGTGGAACTCCGTCAGCGGCCCCGTTGACCATGGCACCAGCAGCGTGGTCTTGGTCGGGGTTAGCAGTATCTCTAGCGGGGTCGCTAGCTTGGGCTCTCGTGTTCACCATTGCAGAATCAGCAGGTGACCGAGAGTTAGTGCGGATTTTTGTGGTAGGCTTTTGTAAGCGCTTCCCACAAATGGCGTCAATGATGCGTCTCTGGATCCAAACTTCGAACAGATTCGGATGATCATCTTATCGTGGCTTCGACTCCATTCTCTGAGTCGAATCCTGCACACCACTAAACAGAACAGGAGGTCAGCGTGTTCGGCGAAAAATTATCCCACCGAAAACACTCCGACACTCAAGTCAGTAAAATAGTCATCGTAAGAAAGAAACTGAAATTAAGAGAAAAAGAGAAAGAGTGTTTGATCCAGATGTAAGAGAGACGTGAGGTCTTTTTGGATCTAGATGGTGGGAAGGCAGTAAACGGCCGTGAGGGCTCGCTTGTTGCCTTAGGGTTTGTGGAGAATATTGGCCGACAGAGAGGGCAGATCTATGAGAGCACACGTTCGTACTGCAGAGAGCGTATGCAATTGAGTGGGTGGCTGAAAGCGTAATTGAGAGCGCTTGTGTTGTGTTTCCGAAAGCATCAACGAAAAGCGTGCCCTCCTGGATGGTGATCCCAGGGCTTCTTTTGTAGCTGAGAAGGCGATCCTCCTTCTTTGGAAGGAGTGATTGCCTTCCCGATTCACGGCCGGCTTGCCTTCCGGAGCAGATGCCGCTAAGCCGACGAGATTGTTTCCTCGTGGAGGCGGCCAATGCCTTTTTCAAATCCGGCGCTTTCCTTTTGTGTATGTCATTGCTGGAAAACTGGGCAAAGATTTGGAGAAAATCTGCGCCTTCCTTATATGGGAGGCGCCACATCGCTAATGTCCTTTTTGGCGCCACTGGGATCGTGAAATATCCTTAGAAAATCGTTGTTGACTTTTTGATGATTCGTGGCTTAAACGGGTCGGGCCGTTCATCAGAAGGGCTTATTAGGGCCCAACAAGCAAAACGCCGACGGCCAACGCTTTGAGTTGACCGCTGCGTGCGTGTTAACCGCCCCGGTGAAGGATGCCCGTAATTAGCCGCTGATGGGCCATGGGCCTCAAATGAGACAAGCCCATTCTCGTGAGAAAAGCCTCTTTGGGTCTAATCGCACAAGGCGAACTGGTCAACGCTTGAGTTGACCGCCCGCTTGAGAGTTGACCGCTCGACTTTTCACTTTTGGGCTCACTTTTCAATTGGGCCATTAGAGTGTTGACCGTCGTTTTGGGTCTCCATTGACTTTCTAGGTCCGGCCCATTCCCGGCATACCCATCACTGTTTAATACAAAATGATAAACTCCTCAACATCAACGCCATCAAATTAAAGTTTTATAATATGTTTCCAATACCACTCGTTGGGATTCGACCTAGATACACAACCTGGTGTAGTGGAATAAAAATCTAAATTTTCGTCATCCGTCAACCACCAAACTCATGAGTACAAGAAACACAATAATGTACAATAATTTTTCATGTGAAAAATCCTCATAAAAATTAAAGCAAAAAAATTACGGGACGATATACCCAAACAAATTCACTATAAAAGTGCTAATTATACAAACCTTACAAATATAATGATTAAATACCTTTAACAAATAGATAAAATAATAATAGGTATAAAAGTAAAAATATTACCGGCAAATACGTTCTTTATTGGATGATATATCCGAACAAATCAATTATAAAAGTTCTAGTTATACAAGCCTTATAAATATAAGGATTAAATACCTTATAACAAATAAGCCAAGTAACAATAAGTATGAAAGTAGAAATATTACCGATAAGGACGTTCTTTACAATTTTAAGAATAGCATACACAATATTGGTAGAGACTAAAATATGATTTGACACTCTATCAGATATTAAAATTTTTCTCTTTTCTTTTTTCTTTTTCTTTCTTTCTTTTTACATTCAACTCATAAATAATTACTTGAATACTTAATTGCTTGTTTTCAACATAAGAGGTAGACCATTTTATATAGAATTTTTATCCTAAGTTAATTAGGAAGAAAATATAACTTTTTAATTAATAATATCTTAGAATGTAAAAATAATTTCTTAAAATCTTTCTTAATCAATAACATTTTTAAATTAAAAAATAATCTCATCAAAATCTTTTCTAATCAAAGAGAATTAAATTTTTTTTAATTTATAAAATCCATGATATCATTACGATATCCGTGTGATCTCATTCAAAATACCAAATAATATATTAAATGAGTATTGGTTTATACGAGAATGACTCATAACTCAACATGCGGTGCATATGAAGGAGACCTGTGCATATTTAAGACAGTGTTTTAATGTATAAGAAATGCTTTTAGGGTGCTTGCTCATTGTTTTGGTAAAATAGTTTGCACCTGATACAATACTCGTTTGTACATGTGGTTAAGAATGGCACCTGATGCGCGGATAATTAATATTTGTGTGCCGATCTAGATATAAATAGATTCCTCTACCTGATTTCATCATTTACATGAGAAAAAAAACAGAGAAGAGAAGGAAAGAAGAGAGAGAATAAGAATAAAAACATTTAAAATTATTTTACATTAAATTTGATAAATCTAATATTTAAGGTAAATATATTTAAGCATATTATTTAATCAATTATTTAAATTTTTTAATTTTATTTTTAATTTTTATTCAAATGTATGTATATGTTATTCTTTTATATTTATTTTTAAATATTATTATATGTATATATATTTTATTAAATTTATTAAGATTTTATTTATTTTTATTAAATATATAATATTTTGCAGGAGTAGATTTTGATATTAAAATATTATAAAAAATCATAAAATATTTGTATATTTGACTTGAGATATTATTTTCATACAAGCTTTTGATGAGACTTTATTTTATTTTATGATATAATTTAAATTTACATTTTTTTTAAACGATGAAAAAATTTATATATTTATTATAAAGTTACATGTTTGATAAATAAGAATCATTATAAGTGAATTGACAATTCATATTAAGACAAATCTTAATATATTAAACACACTTAAAGAACGTACCTATTATTTACGAATGAAAAAAAAAAATATTTTACTATATCCATAGAGTAATATAAATGACTTAATTTTGAATCTAAAATAATGGTGTAAAGATTATTGAAAATATAAATAACCTATTCACTAAAATTTAACCTTTTAATTAGTCAGTATAAAACTCATCAATTCTCGATTCTTAAGTTTTTACATAATTTAGATTCTCATATTTTGACACGTTTTATATTTTCATATTTTGAGATATTTTGGCATTTTAAAATTTTCATAAATTTTTATTATGATTATTCAGACTTTTTGTTTTATAGGCTTACTATATGTTTGGTATTCAAATGTTTGCACACAATGTACATATATTGAATACAATATAATTTGAAACTTCAGGTAGCCTGTGGTGTTAAAGGTGCTTTGTTGGTAAGAGGGACATCCATTGTTACTTAGCCGCCTATCGGCTACCAACTCAATTGATGTTGATCGTGTTGTGAATAAAAGAATAATTATAATGATTTTCTTATAATCATACGAAAATATATTGGTTTTGATTCATAGGAATAGGCCTGCACCCGTATGATTTTATTCTCCTTGGACCATGAAAACGCATAAGTTTTACCGTGAGACACCTTACCTCCGCTTTCCTAGGCAATATGAAATCACACACTAGTTTCCACATTTTCACGCCACTTAAGAAACAACATCTTCATCACATATGGCACGGTTTAAAATTAACCCAATTTATATTTATAAAATTTCAAATGGGGTCGGCTTTGATACCATTATACGGTGACCTAAGCTCACATGATAACATATTGTCCACTTTAAGCCATAGATATGGCTTGCACCCATACAATTTTACTCCCTAGACTAAACCTATTAACATGTAAATATCTAAATCTTATTATAAGGAACACCCTTTCTCATTCCCCACACGATGCTTGATTCCTAACATCAACTCCCACGCTACAAACCTAAGAGAATAAAACCATGTGAATACAGACTCATACCTACGACCCATAGCAAATAACATATCATCATGTAAACTCAGATTACTATAATATTAAACTATTATTTCTTGTAACCGAAGATATACAAGAGACTCAAGAAAGAAAAGCAAAGTAATACTAAGATTTAAATGCCTTGAGTTTTAAGGTGCAGCTATTAACTCCACCTGAGATATTAGCTGCTTTGAGCATACCCTGTCTTATCTAGAGATAGTTTAGACCTGTACAAGATTTATTAAAGATTTTCTCAACTCTTATTAGTATTTTTTCCTAAGTTTTAGATGGGAATTATAAAATATTACTTAGATAAAATATAAAAGATATCTGTAACTCTTCACAATTATGGGTTCTTTATTTACTAATCCAACACAACATATTTTTAAACTGACTCAAATTTTCATAAATTTGCTCAGTTCTACACATTAAAACAACACCAAATCCAACATAAATCCAATATGTAATCTTAGAACACAATGACTATACAGACCTGCATGATGCCAAATCCAGTAATGTACGGAAGAACTGCCGAGGATACATGGGAGGGTGCTCTGCTAGTGCCTGCCAATGCCATCCGCACAAACCGTTATCGACCGAGTTAATCAGAATTCGAGCATGCTCCACCTCTTTTCTTTTCTTTCTTTTAATAAAATGTGATGATTCAATTATTTAAAATAACTTATTTTAATAAATTTTTGATTTTGAAAACAACAGTAAAATCATAACAGTTTATTTTTAAATAGACTGATAAAATTAAGAGATGAATAAGCTCTGTTTTTAAAAAGAGACACAACCCCACTCAACCCGAGTTTAGTCGGGCATCAACCACCATTTCAATGTCCAAGAAAGACGACCATTCAAGTTCCGATATCTGTTTATGGTTGGCATATGGGAGAAAAAGGGTCATGATAAATGGTTATTTTTGTCCCCAAATGAAATGGGTTCTGTTATTATCGTTTCCAACACTAAGCTCTCTTATTATTCTATGGGTTGAGGTCAATTTGAAAGTAACGGTGGATAGAGATTGCATAACATTTTAATAGAGATTATCCAACTAAGAAATTATGATATCAATACATGGTTAAAAATTATAGCTATAAAAGATAAATAAGAAAAAAATATGTATAAAATAGTTCAAATACTTAAAAATACATGCTAAATGAAATACTGAAAAGAAAATATGAGCTAGCTATAGTCGGATGGAATAAATAAAGATATAGACCTCCAAAAACTTAGGATAAAGTCATAAAAAATTATTTAAAATTGATTCTATTCTTGCACTATCATGAATTGAATTGAGCGAAAACGAAAGCAAATTCATATAACTTTGTTGTTATAAAACCGAACAAGCTTTCCTTGGGTTCCTTGCGATAAAAATGGGGTCCAATAGAATAATGCAAAGTAGGGTTCTTCAGCCATACGTTACCTGATGAATTAATACAGTGGATGGAGTCATTCCAGGCACGGTGTTAACTTCTATAACAAGCACCTGCAAATATCAAATTCAGGATAGAGTTTACCCGTTGGATTTTTTCATATAATTTCATCCCACGGCTGAAGAACGATAATATAATCATATAGTTTCATAAGAACTTATATTAAAGTTTTCCTACAATTTCATTTGATGCGATGGGACGAGAGAGAATTGAACTAACAATGCAATAGCAGCCTCAACATGGACAAAAATATCGGTGATAATATTGGTTGTATTAGATAATACATATCACTGTCAAAAGCCATGGACAAAATTTTTTTCTTATGACCATATAAAAACTTATTTATATAATAAAGTTTAAAAATCTTTAATGATTTGTTTATCTATCTGAGAAACTTTAGTCAATTTTTTATTAAAAAAATAATAATTTTGATGTTATTCTAAGTCAATGAAAAGTACCATAAAATTCTTTATCTATGCATACCGTATCTCTCTGAAAATACATGGATTTAGACCTTTTATAATATTTAGGTATATTTACAATGTGCAGATTTGAATTTCCCAAAAACAAAGTGAAGAAAAAAAGCAGATAATGTGTGAATTTGGGCTCTTTCAATTGCAAATTTACGGGTGAAGTAACATTTCCATCATGCCATTTACTATAGTTTCTGCCATTTACAGCTGAAACATTCAAGATGGTACAGTGGAAGTGATAATGTATCCATGAGTAATATCAAGAAAATATCCAGAAGCGATATGTCGGCAAATACACATCGGCCAAACTTTCTTTTTGCATTGCTTCGATTTTGGAAGCTTATATTTACAGATTTTAAATATATCTAAATCTTTTAAAAATTTTAAATCTACATATTTTATAAAAATATAAAATACACAATATATAGATCAAATGTTTTAAAATACTTTTCAATTACTTAGACTAATATCAAGATTAATTTTGATGAAATTGTTTAAAACTCTTGACAAAGATAAATAAATGATTAAAGATTAAATTTTAACATATAATTCATTTTTGATTTTTACATGTTTGATAAGGGTATAAAACCTACAATGCATCGATCAAATGTTTTCATCAAGTTTAATTATGATAAAATAAACTAAAACTTTTGAAATAAATAAATAGATGATTAAAAATAAAATTTTAGCATATAGCTCAAATTTGATACTTTGTTCTTAGACACTTGAATCTACAAACTCAATTTTTTCAAAAAGTCTAAATCTACAAATCTTATAAAGATAAAAAACATACTGACATATTACTCAAATGTTTGGAGTTACTTTACTATAACCCAAAATGCTATAAAAATTAATTTTGACAAAAATAACTAAAACTCTTAAAATAGATAAGTTTTAGTATATAATTTATTTTTTTATTGGGTCACAAGAATTTTTAATTTTTTTTTCCGTGTCATCTACATCCAATACCGATTCATATCTCCCGACACAGTAGATACTGAACGATATTAATACCGATATGTAAAAACAAATGTTTTTCTACTTCCAATGAAAAAAATTTAGTGAACTCAAAGTTGATTGCTAAAAACTGAACATCAGAAACAAGAAAAGACTTAACATACCTCTCCACTATCAACGTTAACAAAGGCATCAATACGTGAAAATCCTTCCAATTCCAAGAGTGTTTGCTATAAGTTCGATGAGTTGTTTGCATCTCTTCAAGGCCTTGTCACTGACTCAACAGAGAGGAGAAAAATCATTACAACTATCTAACAAAAAGGCTAATTAAAAAGCAAATTGATGGCCTCATTTAAAATGAATCAAATAAGCAACAGAGATATCTGATTAGAAAAATCTTCTCTTGAAAAGATCTTTGATTTCAATAACACAGAGTGCAAACTCTAAAACTTCGGCGACCTGAATATCAGAGTAAAAACTCGAGATTCAGTGCCGAGTGATGTCAGCGAAAGTACAAGGCAATTATAATGGAGGGGATATATGGTAGGTTGCTGGGCATATGAATGAAAATATCGATATTGGTAGTAACCACATCGGGTGATATACATTGCTATCCAATGCAAGTAAAACACTAATATGAATGAAAATATTGATATTATCGATATTGGTAGAGCTGTATTGAGTGATACCATGGATGGAAATATCGCCGATATGTAACAGTTTCAAGGCTCCCAGATTTCGATATTTTTCAATACTATGACAATATTACGATATATTTTCGTATTAACTGATATATCGATATATTGGCTTATATGATGCTGTCAGCTTACAATTTTCAAAAAATATCGATACGTATTGTTTAATATGTCAGATATCGATATGACTGCGGTGGACACCGATATAGATATTAATATTTTCATCCATGAGAAATACATATCGCTACCGGACCTATCAAATGCTTTGTTTTGGAAAATCGGAACTTGGGGGACAAAAATTGGGCGTACTTGTGGGTGTATCAACCGATCCATCAAAGATATAACAATATATCATAATTTCGCTGCACTATTTGGGACCTCATATTGTACATTCGTTGATATTTTCTTTCATGATCTACAGTGATGGACATGCAAAAAATAGATGGATGGATTAGTGTCACATCATCTGAAAGTATCCCAAGGGTTCCTTCAAACACTGCTCACATTTTTGTAGTTAATATTCTCCATATAGAAAGGAAGAAGAATCCTCATGCTGGCTAGTGTCTAGAGAATCATTATTGCAAAGGCATAGTAATGGAACATGCAAAGTTGAAAATATTTATATTAATATTGATCGTAACCATATTAGTATTGGACATATTAGTATAGGTTATAAAAAAAAATTTCTAAAAATCGTAAATTGATAAAATTATATCAGCTAATATATCGTTAAAATGGCAGCATGTTGTGATATTATTTCGATATCAGAAAATATTAGTATCTTGTCCCAAAATACCGATACATATTGGCCGATTTAGTGGAAGATGCAGCCACAAAAGAAAGTTTCAACAACAAACCTAATGACTGATGCTGGAGGTGGAGTCAAATTGATGCCAGTTCCACCTGTCACAAAATATTTTTCTATTAGAAGCAAAATTATTAGCATCAACTACACGCACATACGTAACCTGTATGAGTTCTATGTTGCTCCAGACTTAAAAGACTGACCTTCAAAAGTTGAAGTTTCAGTTAAATCCTCTTTGAGCGCAGCGCTCAAAATTTTTCTAGGCCTTCCACCCACTTGTCCTTTGTCTGTGGCATCAATCGAAATTATTCTCGAGCCTGGGTTTTAAGTTCCGAAACCATCTCAAAAATTCTTTTCTCACCTTATCTTTTACTGGTATTGCATTTTGTAGAGAAGGGCAAAACAATTTACCAGGCTCCAACATTATTACACAAGATTGTTTCCACTAGGCTTCAACCTACTGCTTACTTTGGATGTATTTATTTCTCATCTTATCCTTTAGAATTACACCCAACTCACCCATCTTACAGTCCTTAATAGAATCATACTTCCTGTGCCTTATTTGCAATCTAAAATAATACTCACATAGTCCAAATCTACTGAAGATGTGTGGGAGAAAAAATAAAAATATTTATTTTTGCCAACTTTTTTTTTTTTCCGTTGGTTGATGAGGCAATGGCCACATCATGTTTCCGACACAATATGCTGTCTACTGGGAGTACAGGTATTAGAACTCTATGTGATCCACATTATACACTCGATATGACCATAGTTTAAATCTGGGAAACAGAGTGCATCGCGACAATTACTATAGGGCAACAGCTCTGTGACAACTCTAATGTTTGTTAATGATACGCCTGCGACACCACGATATAAGACTATGGGTATACCAACCATCCTCTAAACTTAATTCTTAATTTCAGCACTATTAAACAGCCAACAGATATCTCGAATCACATGGAAATCATCAAAATGTATAAAAAGGCATAATGCATTTAAATGTACTATGCAACACAAGTATAAAACGTATTATTTTTCCTAAAAGGTAATCAACAGAATCACAATATGATATGCACATAGCATGCATACGGAATTTGGTAAGTATTCATAATTTTGCTCTCTAAGCAAAAAATATTTGAAAGAAAAAGCAACAAAATAAATCAAGAATAGTAACTAATATATTTGTGAATGCATCGATGACGAAAGGCATACCTTGGAATTTCTCTTCAAGAGATAAAATATCACCAGTTTCCTTGACAGTGATACTAGGACTCAATGAATGCATTGATCCGCGTTTTCCGATTACACCAACGGTTACTTCAACCCATCTACTTCGCCCTTCCCACGTGAGCTGATGTACGTTGGATAAAACCTTAATCTCATCAGTCTCAATAAATGGTTCAAATATCAAAATCTCGGGAGGAGGATTTGGCATCTCAATTGTTCCATGTGCCTGAAGGCATTAAAGGTGATTTATTACATTCAATCCATCAAATACAGAAATAGGAGTTTCTAAATCTTGCATGTTCCCCATAATGAAAAGAGACACTAACATATTGCATTGATACCACTTACACAAATTCAAAAACTATGTTATTAAATGAGCAACAAAAGGCATCCTACACTGATATCTTGAATATGAACAGGAGTCAACAAAGATTTTGACTTTGTTCAATTTGAAAATGCCAGTGATGTTGCTATGGCTATGTCACAAATGCAAGGGAAAAAGGGGGCTATCCACAATCAACACCTCCATTCACACTGCTATCAACAGCTATTCCAAAGATAGACATGCTCACCATGAGAAAATACATTATTAGAAATTAATAGCTACTAAGCCATAGAACTCAACATCTTTTTTCAAGTGTGTTTTTGCAAAGTGAACTGAAACCATGTACATGATGTGTCCCCAGCCCTTGTTCAATACCATACCTAAATAAGGAAACAAGGAAACAACCTTATGCACAATCTTTTGTTCTCGGAATATTGTAGCAACATTCTTGTTGAGTACCATGGATGAAAATATCACTATTTGTTTTGGGTGCGGCCACATAGATATCAAACATATTAGACAATGCATTTCAGTAACGGAAATATTTGGAAAAAAATTTTAAAAATTATAAATTGTTAAAATTTTATTAGCCGATATATCAGTCAAATATCGACTATATCGGCTAATGTTTTGAATATCAGCTGATATATTGTCGATACGAAAACATATTGTGATATCGCATTAACGAAAATATTGGTGTCCAAAAGCCCCAATGCCAATACATATCAACCAATATTTACATCAATATAATGAGTATGTAAGATTTTGATGTGTTAATTACATGAGACAAAGATTAACAAACTTATCCCTAGAAAAAGCTGATAGTAAGCCGAAAATATCAACCAATATGGCCAAACCAGCATACGATTCTCAGAAATTTTTTTCTATTCGATATATTTAATACTGATACATTTTGCTCAATACTGATATAATTGCGACAAATACCGATACTGTAACCAATATTTTCATCCATGCTTCAATCTCAAAGTCAATATATACCTTCAAAAAGCTGTTAGGATGAATTAGTGAAAGGCAGTCCTCCAGCGCCTTCACATAAATTCCCAAGTCCTCCATAGAGCTGCATGATTAGCAAAGCACAAGTGATGGTCCTAGTTAATCATAATTCACAAGACCTTTTACAGATTACTGTTTAGAGACATTTCTCCCATTCATTAGCAAAGGGATCAAGAGATAAATACTCAGAATGAAAATCACTATCAGGGCTCTTTGATATTGATATTTCCTGATATTACAACAAAATTGTGATACATTACTGTATCGACTGATATACCCGATATATCAGCTGATATTTGCTCGTCAATTTATGATTTTTAGAAACTTTTTTCTTGTAATATATTTGATACAGATATGTATTGTCTTATACTGATATGATTGCGAATGATACAAATACTGATACCAATATTTGCTAGAATTATCCCATATGATGTGAGAGTTACATATATTTAATAATTTATTAAAATAATTAAAGGTTATGACTTGTACGAGTTTATTATGTTTTATTAGAAAAATTATTTTTTTTAATAGATCCAATCTTTGAAGAAAAGAATGACACTTTTGTAATTAGAAAATCGGTCATCTTCTTACCCTATAAATGACAGAATTGTCCATTGGTAATTGAAGATTATGAATAGGGGTCTTTAGAATATGATCGGTGGTTTTCAGATTTGAATTTAAGAAAATTTATTAACTTATTATTATTCCTGAATTTAAGAAACCCTCCAGAAACCTGTATACCAATGAATTACACACGTGAATTCAATCAACTCTCATGAGGGAAGAGAGATAATTGTGAAGGAAGAAAAACCAATCCTAAGTTCTCCAAGAAAAGAATCTTAAGTATGGACTCAGATATTTTTATGAATGATTGTTTTTGTATTATGAAATTGTAAAATAACGTGATGATTTCGACGATCCGTTAAAGTTGAAAGCACATAATGTTCTTACAATATTTTCATCCATGGATAAATAGGATATTCAGAAACATACCATAACCTTGCAACCCCACTAGAGCATCCATCTCTAGCAGGCTTAACACACAAAGTTTCACACTGAAGCTTTGAGGTCAGCTCGTGCCAACTTTCCGAAAAGGGCATAGAAATAAGATCCTCCTTTTGGCGTACCTCTTTGTTTATGGTAAGTACCCCAGAGTCTGCAAGCTAGATCATATGTGATAAAATAAAAAACCATATTGACATTAGATCCACGACAATTTCATAGAGAAGAAAGCATAATCAACATAATATTTGATGTAGAAAAATGTAAACAGTTTCATAGAGAATATTTCCATATTCTCTTCCTTCACCACCATTCACACAGCTCTTTATCAGATAATTTCAGCATAACAAACACTGAAAAGGAATGCAGGTGATGAAATTTTCTGTTGATTTGGCCATTAAAAATTTATTATCTTCTTTACTGTGGTCAAGTGTAAAAAATGAATCCACTGTACCATCATGAATAGAGAATCTTGGATATCATGGATGCTTATGAACAGTTATTGTATCTATTGTTGGGTTTTGGTCACTCCTTTATGAATCTCACACCCATTTACATATCGTCTATTGGTTTGCTCGATATATGTGTGAGAATTCACTCCAGTGAGGGCTTTTTTTAGACAGCACATGTGCCAACATGGAAAAAATTTTAGCGACTAATGCGCACAAGATGGGCACACGTGGGTGGAAATCAGTGATGTTTGCTCTTAATGAGCTCAAGACGGGTGCATGTGCACCGCAGAATTTTCTTTTGGTGTCCGAATGCCAAAGCTGATATAAAATGCCCTATCCAAATTTTTAGGGCAATTTGAAAGCCATTTTTCAACACAAGGAGTGCCACAGAAAAGAAAGAGAGAAAGGAGAAAGGTGAAGAAGGGACGATTTTGACAACCATTTGAGTTTTGATTTGAGTTCCATCATTTGTTAAGTTTAAGCATATTATTCTAATTTCGATTGTATAACATATTATGGGTTAATTGTTCATTTTCATTGTTCGTTTTCGTTGTCTTTGCTCTTATCGGTTATTAGTTTTAATTGGTTCTGCATAGGGGGTTGTTATGAAGGGGATTGCTTAGATGGGGTTATTTGTAACTTAATTTCATTACAGTGGAGATTGTATTGGACAAAAGGTCCCGTGGATTCTTCCTTAGTTGAGAAAGGTTTTTATATTAAAATTAATTGCGTAACTTGTGTGCTTGATCACTTATTGTTTGTTGTTCATTGGATTCAATTAGATGAGAAAGGTGGCTAATGTTGATGGGGAGATTTGATTTTTCAGTTGTGCTGTGGTTGAATCCAAACAACTACTATGTCGTCAAGATAATTTCTAACATTCGCTACAACTCTTCAAAATGTTTGCAGAGTTGTCAACTAGTTTTAAGTTCTGCAATAATGATTCTGAAAATGATCTATAGTACCAGTAGTGGAACCTGCTCTACAATCTCGGGCTTTACCTTGGATTAAATATAACATAGACAGCCCTGATTTTGGTCTGTTTAGCTATCTGGTTTCCTTTTGTTTAAGACACCGTGTAGAAAGGTCTTTTGGTAGGACCAATTTTTGTGGGCCCTAGGTATAACTATGGTATTTCAGTATTCTTTGGGTAATTTAGAATCCCATGCATCCATGGGGTATATGTAGATATGAAAATTGATGAACTACACTTATCGAAAGAAAAAAGATAGTGAGATTTGTGGCTTCAACCAAGAAAAGGAACAAAGAGAAACATATTCCCAATTTCCCATTGACACAATTTATTGTACTTGGTATGTCGTTGAACAATGACTACTAAACAAATCATAATATTTTTAGGAAAATGATACCTGTTCGACTCATCTACAACACACTCACTATATGTAGGTCCCATTTTATTTTATTTTTAAATTTTTAAATCCCAACAGACCCATACATAAAGAGTGGGCTGTAGGTGAGTGGAGCAGCTGCATTACTCCCATACCCATAACTTCATGATACATTTCAAGCCTGGCCTCTGAATCCTGGAGTTCATGCTCAAACTCCATGATCAATTATATTCATAACAATAACAAGATAAAACTTTAAAGATAAAATTCAGTGTTTTATACTTCCTATATCAGAATGTACTTATCTACATGCGAATGCAGATTGCAGACACAGCTGAGATGAATTTCAGATTAATGGCCCAAGTAAAATGTTGTTCTACTTGTCATAATGTGTATAGAGCTCAAGCATGATGCTTTGTCTAAGAATGCACATCTATTTTGAGCATTGATTCATATATTAGCCAATATTGTAAATATTGTCTAATATATATCGCTATCAGGGCCGCTTAATATCGAAATTTTCTAATATCACGAATATTGCGACATGTTTTCATATCAACGATATATGTAAGTCGATATATTAGTTAATACGATCCTTTCAGTATACAATTTTCAGAAAAATTTTTCCTTCTAATAAAAATAATACCAATACGTATTATCTAATATGTCCAGTTCTGATACGGCCGCAGCCATAACCAATGCTGATGTTTTTATCCATGATTGTAAGTATTCACAGGACATTATAGCTCGAAAGTTCACCGTACATGCTTAAGAGCCAGTGATGTTGCGACTTTGTCCATACAGATGCTGGAAGCTACTACACCAGGCCCTTCAACATCAAAGAAAACAGAGAATGAGCCAAACGTCAGAAATTTTTGTTGTAATTGATCCAACATAGTAAGACCTTTTTTTTGTTAAGTTATACACACACAAAGACTTAGGGATTTGTTATTGCATAGTACCATAATTTTGATCAAATTTACCTGTATAAGGAACTCCTTCAGCCTCCAGCAAGGACTGAAGTGTACCATCTTCACCAATGCCTCCATGTACTGCCGAAAATATATATATATATTTGAAATAGAAAATAGCATACTTAAAAAAGAACAGTACTAAATCTTAAATAGCATACAGGTAAATTTGATTCTTCACAGGCTAATCAATGATGATGTTTGTGAACTAAACCTCATTAAGTTGGCAGCGCAATAGTTCTTCATGACATCAATAATTGAGTTACTCATTTTAAAATAAATACATCCATCTAGAAACAGAGCTGTCAACATGCAAATGATGCAATTGACATTCGAAGGAAGGGAAAAGAGTAATATATCCCTAATCATGGAAAAAAATCTCCAAAACTAATATTGCACACTAAATAAAATATGAAATGAAATTTATAACCATTGGAAATTCAGTTACCTCATCAATCAAATTTCATTGTAAACATGTCTTTTCCTCTTGCATTCAATTATTGAAGCTTTCTAATAATATTGAGCCACTAGAACAGCCAGTTTCAATTCTTTTAACCATATGCATGAAAATGCGAGGCAACTGAGACTATAGAAATGAGTTAATTTCTCTTTAGAGCTAATTCATTCTCCCAAAAATTGAGTTACAATCAATACTGCAACTAAAATCCTTGAGGGGGCAATCTTTAAAATATAAGTAAAATAAAAGTGCAACAACTTGAAGGATTCAAGAAGCCATGGTTTACAAAACAATGGAAGAAGAACCAGAGAAGAGGAAGAGAAAAGGGGAGTCCAGAAGAGAGAGAGGAGGGGGGAGACAATTGCTCAAGGGCAACCATTCAATTAATTATCAATTCCATACATCTGATTACAAGGGGCATGCATTTATAGGCTACAAAAGATACATTAGTTACATCACCTCTAACTATTAACTCTCTATTTGTTAGCTACTAACTATTTTTAATTACTATTAACTACACGTGGCTGGCACTATGCCACTACATGACATCTTGTTGTCACGAAAAGGTTGGCCCAATGCACTGGACTCCAACATTACGGAATTTGAGGGTCAAATATATGTAGCCAAGTCACTGTGTCAAAGAATGTCTCCGACACAGTATTACCTCTATGGATTTCAAATTGAGGAAGTAACATAAACACAAATATCAGCCTATATGTATATATATCAAGTCCTCCGTTACCAACATTTCTTGATACTGTGACAATATTACGATATATTACCATATCGGTAATATATCGCAATATATTTGACGATAATCAAAATACCGTCCGATGTATTTGATATATGGCTGATATATCAGTCGATACCAAATACGATCCTGTCAACTTACTATTCTCATAATTTTTTCTTTCAATATAGCTAATACCTCTACATATTATCCAATATGGTTACGACCAATACATATACCAATATTTTTGAAAGTAATCAAATATCTAAAACCTAATTTAACCAAGGAATTAATTTCTAAATAAGAGATTCTTTAAATTACAAGGTAGTAGCTAAAACAAACCTAAAGCAAATGATAATAAAAAGGGGCCGCCTCATACACGAGGCTTTGACATTATAAAATCTCAGGGGGGTTAGGTGTACATACTAAAGCAACGATAATAAAAGGGGGTGTCTAGTACATGAGACTCTTGACATTATAAGATCTCAAGGGGTTTAGATGTACGTAGTTTTACTCCTGCCTTGCAAAGAGGCTAATTCAATATTTTAAGCACGTGACCTCTTAGTTAGAATGGGATAACCTTGCTATTATACCAAGGCTCACCCTTAATAACAATTAAAAATAAACAAATAAACAATTGCAAGCACATCCCAAAATTATAGCCATTTTTCATTCAGTTCCTGTTCTTTCCACATGGTTAGGGTGATATTGATTTTCTTTGCATTTATTTTGCTATTTTTCCATCCCAAATTCATTAACATGACAAATGCATAGTTGTAGAGTGCTCCAAAAAGTAACAAATTTTAGAAAAGGCTTATGAATAGATTTACATAAAAGAGAGAGAGTATTTTTATTGAACATAAATTGATAATTTGTTGCTATCGAAGGGGCAAAGTGATGCCAAGAAAAAGCTAGCGTGACTTTCCAAGTTTCCCGATCTTCTAAATCTCCCTTTTCTTCTTTCTTTGGGAATCAAGCCCTGTTATATTATCTTGCAACCATTTATTATCTAGCATTAACTGACACTTGGCAAGTGTATGATGCCAAGTAAGGCATTTAAAAGCTACATATGGAATTGGAAAAAACTCCTAATATGTACGGCCATAATTCAGCAGCACACATTCAAAGTTTTATCTTCCAAGATTATATGATCAACGTAAAATTGTTCTCTTGAAAAGATCTCCAGAAATGTTCATCAACCTAATCATGACGATAAATGCCAAGAGATCAATTGGATGTACAAGTGTTCCACATATATTTCAATTGATATATATCCGGTACTGTGTTCCATGCATATAATTATGTTGAGTAACTATTGCCTGTGTTAGTCAATTAACAAATGCAACCAAACTAAAAATGAACAATGCAATACTAGTGATAGATAGTGCGAAAAAAAAACCTGCAATAAAAACAGTAGCCTGAACTTCCTTGGCTAGCTTGACCCATTCCCCTAAAGAGTATCTTACAGGTTGTTCATTAGATATATCAAACCCGGTAAACCAATTATGCCTCTGCAAGCCAACCATAAGTTCATCCATCACTTGTTTCCTTAAGTGAGAAGTCAGTGCAGCTCGAGAAGGTTCAATTGCCTCAATGCATGCTGCTAGAACTTCCTCCGTTGTATGCCTCAGCACAAGAGAGTACCTGTATCCAAACAATGAATATAATTGGATGATACAAACGAGTTGCAATGAAAACAAGAATCAAGACCTAAGAATAATGCCATTTTGCCTGAACTAGTGGATTTATTACAACTTTCTCCCACTATCTAATCGTTGGAAATTTCTCCAAAAGATAGTTGTATGAAGAAAGACTAATCCTTTTACATGACAATGGTTTAAAAAAAAGAACCCACATCTTTTTTGCATCCAATCGATTCTTTGGCCTTGAAATCCTCACAAAACAAAACTGCCCTTCATCCACTTATTAGTTGGCCATTTTCTCTTCTTAATCTGTCACCTTCATCATCCAGATATCTTACCATGATTGCAAGGGCACTTCTCTGTCTCAGGTACTTTGAGGGCCCTAAAACCCCATCATTGGAAATCATCAGATAACAATGGTGGTCAGATTGAGCTCACGCAAAACCCAGACCTCACTTGCATTTCACCCTCTCCTCCACAAGGGGATCTTTCTGCATTCATATTTTTGACCACTAAATAATGCATATACAACTGGTTCAAGCTTATAAATATACACACTTAGCGAACTGCATCTACAGCCTCACTATGACAGATTAACCCTAAGTTTTTATGATTCCTTAAACAGTTGCATTACAAGCCATTTTAGTTTCTATCTTTTGGTTGCTAAAACCTAGAAAAGTCAAAAGCCATGCAGATCAATTTCAAGGTATTCTCAATGTCAGAGAACTCATTTCAATAAGGCTCAACAATAATAGTCTAGTTAGGAAATGATGACCGAATATTGTGTTTAATTCAGTAAGTTCAGAATATTTTAGGAGCAAGAAAATGATTCCAAGTGGAATTAGGGCTTACAAAATATCATGCTACACCAGATGTTTGGTAGCTGTAACCAATGATAACATCAAAATAGTAAGGCAGGAGACAACAAGATGATGATAAGACCTATGGAACTATACAAAATTAGGAGTTATATGAAATGAAAGCAAGGAACAGAAGACCTGTACTTACGGTAAGGACCAGACTGATCTAGAGCTCACATCAACTTCCTTGCTACCCTTTTGCGTATAAGATGAATATGTTGGGGCGAGCAAACAAGGTATCACTTCAAGCTGTTGCAACCACAATTTACAATCATATGACCGATTCTCAACTAAAAATGCACTTTTACACTCATACGCTTGAATGCAGCCTATCCTGAAACCATCACTTGCTCCACTAGTACAAGCTTTTGTTTTAAGTATCAAGTTCAGGCATACTGATTAAAGAACTTAGAGTTTTATGAACAGGAACTTCAAGCAATCAAAAATGCTAATTAAGTCCTAGTTATAGGCATTTTGACCAAAAAAAACTTGCATATCTAAGTAGCATTCCTCACTCATTCCTGCCACATAGAAGCACCAACAATTCAAAAAGGGCCTAGAACCTTGCAAAGGAGTGCTAAAAGCATTGCTAAGGAGTTATTCTGGAATAAGAATGCTATGATAAGATGATCCAGAAACAATAATAAGACAAAGATTGGACAGTAATAAAACAAAAAAATATATATATGGAGCACATTAATCAGCATGCACTCATTTAGCATCAATAAATCTTGCATTTACACGTGTCCATACATCATTCCCTAAAAGATGAATTTCTTTTGTTCTACCAACTTTAAAGAATAGCTTAGTGCATGAGACTCCCACCTCATGGACATGGGGTCAGATGCATATATCCTTATTCTCATATCATAGAGAAGTTGTTTCCATTGAAACTACTAAGTCTACAACTTAAAAAAATGCAATAATCAGACAAGCCATTAGAAGTTAGAAAAAGTACATAAGATATGAATCTTAACTAATAAAGGATGATGAAGCCATTACCAAAAACTATGTAAAGTGTAGATAGTTACATAAACATGGTATGTTGTACATCGGGGTAAGGGTGCACACCACCTCACTCGATATATGGTAGTACAATGCAATTAATTCTCCAGTCCTTACAGTAAATATTGCGATGTATCAGGTATAAAGCTTTTATTCTGGAATAGTTAAAGCAATAAATTTACATGACATCTAGTTTCAGGAAGAGTATAAGATGAGAATGGAATATATATTACCAGGAAAATAAATGGAAATAAATATTACATTATTTGGTTTGCACAGTAAATAAATATTCTATCTAGAAATAAATATTACTACCACTGCCGCACCAGGGGCAGCAGGGCCAATATGGGCCGCCCACTCAGGGTAGCAGGGAGGCAGGGGCAGAGGCAAGGGATCATAGTCTAGCTGGGAAAATTAATTCCTGAAATCCAGTAATAAATTTTGACAATTAATTTACAGAAAAATATTTAATCATGATTACAATTACCAAGGCAAAAAATTTGCTTCTTTCTTTCCCCATCTCTCTCTCTCTCTCTCAACAATTGCCTAAGGGGAAAAAAACTTCAGAAAGCTCTTCAACTCTCAGTGAAAAATGTCTCTCTCACTTCCTATTGACAACAAACTTCTGTTTCTGATGTTTACTTTTTTTCTATTATTTTCTCTTCCTTATTCTTCAAAGACGAAGCATAAATCATGGGTAGGATGGAGGATTGTTCAATTTTTCACATTTGCAGTTCAAATTTCTTGCTTGAAGATTTGAAGATGTGCGATTTAGATTTTTGGAAGTACTAGTTGTTGGAATTTTTCCACTATTGACATTTTCTCTGCCTAGAAATTGGAACACCACTATAGGCGATCCATTTGACATACTGCTGCAAAATGGAAGTCAGGTGTACCATGATCCAAAGCATGCGACCCAGATCACGGTTCATAGGGGGTAAGATTAATCCTGTTATCTATGGCCCAGAAAGTAGTGCAATTAACGCTTTAATGAGTATCTAGTTCAAACAATATTCTAATTGGCAAGGGTAGCCTTCACTTTTAATGGTCCACAATCTTGAGAAGAAATAATTAGCCAATCCAATCACACAACCATAGATGCAAATATCAGCCAACATGTATTGATAATGGCGAGCTCAATACCGATATTCTCGATAACACAACGATGTCGCGATATATTGTCGTATTGATAATATATCGAATATATCTGTTGATACGGCCGATTTAACTTATATTTTAGGCGATACAGCTCTATCAGTTTAGAATTTTTAAAATTTTTTTTGATTGTTATATATGCGATACCAATAGAGATGGTCCGATAAATCTAATATTGACATAGCCACGACCAATACTGATACCAATATTTTCATCCATACATATAATACAAACACAAATACTCATGCGACAATCTTAATTTTTAAAAGAAAGACTAATGAGTTCGATGATTCTATGAACTAAATTCCATTTCTAAAATATGTCAAAGTTGCCAACACTTCATTGCCACCATCATTATTGATCACGTTTCAAGTCCCAAATACTTGAGGAGTACCCAGAGCCAACAGTAATTACTAATATGTACTCAGTGTATAAACTTGGTGTAGAGCTTTAATGCCACTTTTGTGCACTAACCTGGCAACAAAAATCTAGTCAAACCAAAAAATGGTAGCTTAACTATGTTATTGGATTTTCACATGAAGCTCAGAGCAAGTCGAAACACTGGAACAGATTCAACAGAGGAAAAACCAATAAGACATTTGCAAAAAATGAGTATGGCAAAGACTTCAAAATACATTAGAACACAGAGTGGAGATAAAAATATACTCCTAAAATGTACTCAGAAGCTAAAAGTTCACAGGACAGCTCAAATTATCTTGTACACAAAAACACACTTGACATAATGTTACAAAGCAGCAGCTATATGGATGCACTAGGTTGAACACGATAAATTACAGTAGGTGACAGTTATGAATACTTACATCACTAAATGCCTTCAAGTTGAGCCAAACATTTGTTCCACTCATCAGAGATACTTGTCTCTCTGAAGTGTCCCCTCCAAAAATTACAAAAACTTTATGAGCACCTTTGTCTATAACAAATGACTCCTCCATATGTGAGTACCTTGATTTTCCAAGCAAGAAAATTGATTCCTCAACATAGGTTGCAAGACTGGGGAACCGCACGCAAGCATGCTGAATAATACTTCTTAGTATTTTTGAATGTGAAAATCCAACCTAGAGGTTCACCCCCAATCCATGGAGAGGCAAGAAAATATATACCACAAAAAAGTTATCATGTCAGATTAGATCACAGATGTCCCAACTTAGGATCCATTCTAAGTTCACTACAACATGCAGCAGGTTACATAAGTACCTTTGAGGCTTGCTGAAATAAGAAACTGGTCTGCTCCATCCCACTGATCTAAATGGACACAACCCAAAAAGAAGGTCAACTACATGTCTCAATAAGTGTATCTATGCATATGAAGAATCATTATGATCAATTATACATGCTAGAATGGGAATATCTCACCAAATTTATGTCTGTAAATAACACAATGCCAGAATTAGTTCTACCAAACTTCTCTCCTGAAGATGATATGCAAGCAGAAGGCGGCAAATACCAACCATCGATCCGAGCAAAATCAGACAAGCCAAGTCGTTGGAATAACAGTGAGGCTCCATCTCGAATATTCTCAATTACATCTAGAGGAAAACGAGGTGGAGTGTGATAAGCAACCTGTAAAACATGTAAAATTCTTCAGATAAGACATAAAGCAAAGCAAGATATGTTGTCTATCATTCAAATTGGATGTCCAGGACTCATTAAAAAGTATGCTACTGTTGAGATCCTATATTTTCGTCCATCCTGCATAGACTCAAGTATGTGGTGTGCAGCGCCATCAGACATCAAGTCAAAAACTAATTTCCTTATAGGGTGTCAACTACAAAATGCGACCCAGGTCATTCTCAGCAAAGTTACACTACGTAAAGACAAGTGCTAGTGTCGACAGTTGCAGTAACTTAATGAGCTGCTTCAGGGAATATTCATCATCTTGCGGTAGACCAAAGTATGAAATGCCTCTAATATGAAAAGATAATTGAACTGAAAGCTCCTTTTCATTTCTTTTGCATACCTGTTGTGTTGGCAGATACTTCCTCCGGTAATTAAATATTGCATCCTTCTCCTTCAAATCAATGTCATCATTGACCTGCAGCTCCACCTGGTTGTAAATGAATATAATCATTGAGGAAATAATACAGAGTATAAATGCAACCAGCAGGTCTAAATTTTCTGTACCAAGTGCACATCATATCAACTATGAGTAAATTTCTCGAGATACTTCGACTCCACTTCAGTATTGTTTTCATTTTGTTGATAATAATAGAGATTCCATGTAGAAAATGCCCCCATGAAAGTGACATGAAGCATATATGAATATTCAAATTTTAAGCTGTACAGATAAATCAGCACATGGAACGTAAAAACAATTAACCCAGATCAGAAAGTGATAGAATTAGTAAGAAAGCAATTCACTGTACTGTACACAGAAGATGCAGCCCTACCAAGAAAGATTAAAACGTTTCAGAGCAAAACAGAAGGGATCAACCAAGGACTTGGGGGCGCTCACTCCTAGTATAATTATAAATAACTTGTGCATTCACAGTGCAAAGTCATACGATACCATAAAAGTTGCAAATGACTGGGAAGTGGGAACAGAGGTCAAATAATTTCAAGTCAACATCAATTTTAGCCTACTTTCCTGGATTCTATATGGTCCTCCTAAATGGGAGCCGTCCTTATCCTCCCAACAATTGTAATCATTTAAAAGTGATGAAGAGTAGATATTAAAATAACATTTTAAAGAGTTGTTTTAATCTCATCTTTTCAAATTGTAAGGATACATCTCAAGTTCTCAACCTTTAGGAGAATGAGAGAACCTCTTATTTGGGAGGACCATAACAAAACCTTGGTATCCTAAGAAGTAATTACCTAAGATAAGAAATTTACACTTCAAGGAGGAAAAAAGGACATTATGGAAAAAGTAACGCATAGGACATCTCAAATAAAATTCTCTTATTATCAGTTTTTTTTTTCACCCTTTTGAAGGGATGGAGAAGAGGATATGATTTTTTATTCGTCTGTTTTCTTAGTTTTAGGCTTTACTATTATAGGTTGTTGTCCATGGGTCATTTTGTAATATTTTCTTATGTTGTTATTAAGATTTCCTTATAATTATGGTTTCCTTATTAGAAGTATTTCCTGTTTTTTCTTAATTACTAGAATTTCATTATTTCATTATTAGGGTTTACTCATGTTTTCAATTTAAAAGCTTGTGCAACCATTATTGAATTAATGATGAATCCTCTCTCATCTGTCTCTGCTTCTTTCCCTTCCCTCTCCTTTATTTTCCCCTTTCTCTCATCACGCTTCTCCCCTTTCTTTTTCTCTGTTCTTCCTCCTCTGCTGCATCAGATTGTATTTTTAAAAAGTCAATTAAGTCAACAAATTGAATTCCACACTACCTATAAATTGTCAAGCAGTCAAACTATAAATCTGTAAGAATGTAACAGTTTCCGTAAAGTTTTATAGTTCTTGTAATAGCAATGTTAAGTTTTCAGTGCAAAATTTATTAGTTTTGTACATACAATTGTAGTTCTTTGATTCCACGTGATCTAATTCTTGTTTACAATTTTGGGAATCCCATACAACTTATGATTTGTATTAGATCGATACACTTTTGAATCAAACTTATTGATAGAAAAGGTGAAATTGAATCCTCCCATGGATTTTTAGGGGAGAAGAAAGGGAAAGTCAAGTTCTTGAAGACATACTATAAGGTATCCTAGACAAGACGGCATAAACTGTCCCACCAGTCTACTAAGTGAAGCCAATGCAAACACATTACACAGTAGCACATAACTATGGCAAGCTAAAGGTAAGAAAGAAAACAACACTGCATTTTGGTACCCTTTTCTCAGAAATATAATTTGTTCTCTCAACCAAGCACCTAATATTTATTATTTGGAATGAGCAGGTACAAGTAAAAAGACCAAGACAGCAGCTATGAGTATCCACGAGAAGAGATGACGCAAGATGCAATATAATAGGAATAACAAATTATAAGATCATATTCAAGTAGGTCACCTCAGTTGACAGCAGCGCAACAGGACAGCACTCCACACCAGTCCCCACATCAAGGACAATTGCAGTAAACTCCCTCCCACCTTCAAGAAAAATTTCAACTAGGACTTTATCATCAATTTCCTGTTCAACCAAGGAAATAAATTTGTTAGATGCAATCTGCCACTGCTCAGTGCTTCAAAATTACTTTCTCCCTCTACTTTAGAAGAAAATACTCTGGTAATGTTTCATTTCTTCAAATGATCTCAAGTGAGGCAATGACAAACATCTAATAGATTTCAATCGACTAGTAGCTGAAATTTTAGCCGCATAACCAATTAGTGTTCACTTCCATACCCTAAGTTAAAAAACATGATTCAAAGAAGGAAAGAAAAGGATAAGAAACCCAAAACTAGGGTAACGATAAACTAAATCATGCTACTCATGCTGTACTTAGTCAACCTGAAACTTTCATCGGATGAATAGCTTTTTTTTTTTTTTTTTTTAATAAAAAGAAGAGTGAAGTGAACAGTCCTACCTAACATACCTCTGTAATGATTTTATTAGCCTTTCTCAAAGAATCAGCAACTCCGTATGCAACTGTAACACCAATGCTTGATCCTGCTCTTGCTGGTTTTACCTGCAATCAAAAACAAAATAATCCAAAGGTCATTTTACCTTGCCAGTACTTCTAGAGAGATAAATTTTCTAGCAGACCAAGTTCTTTACCACAACTTTGCCGGTGTTGGTGTCCAACTTATTTCTTTGAAACCACATCAATAGGTCTGTTTCAATCGACTGACTTCCCTAAACGAATGGATCACATTGACATCAGCTGAAACAGCACCAAGCAAGTGACAATAAATGAAAGATTATAGCAAAATATTGAAGTCAATACTAACACAGAAGCAATTTCAAATCCTTTCTCAACATTTCACTCCAAGTTTTTGTAAGCCAAGATTATTTTTTCTCTTTTCTTGTCTCAGACCTCTACCAAATCAACTTTTCTTGTTAGTGAATCAATTGTCAGACATTTTAGATGTCTAAATCATCTTAAACATCCTTCCTTAATATTTAAAGAGTTACATCATCCATCCATTTTGACTTTTTGATTTCTGCAACGTTTTATTTTTTGTTTTGTAATTGCTAAACATTCCAATCCCAAAAATAAATCTAATCTTTAGTGGTCCTTCAAATTTCCCTTTAACCTTTAGAGGTACCTGATAACTACATAATACTTCCAATATTTTCGTCCTTTTTAACCAACAACGTAGACCCTGTGCATCGCGTCTTCATCAACTCTCTACTTACTGGAATTATAGGTCAAAGGTTATGAAAACTATTAGTTTTAAGAATTCCATGACATCATTAACCTTGATTGTGGAGCCCCCTTTTGCATTAAATAACCTCCCTCAATAAACACAAGTACGATCAAATTGATTCTACCCTTCCTCTAGTCCCAAATATTGGATTTATCTGTAGATAGTAAACACACCAACAAATTTCAAATATCTCCTATGTTCATCCATTACTTAGGAAAATGTAGGACTGAAAGAGGACTCTTGATATGATTTTATTATAATAAAAAAATCCTCGGTTTCACCTCCAACAATTCTAACACCAGTGATTACCCCGCCATGCATATCATTATGTCTCATTTATATATTTACTACAAGCTACTTTCTTAATAGCATTATATATAACACCAACTCCATATGTTTCTAACACCAATTTCAAATCATTTATATACAAGCTCCTTTATACGTTTCTTTAATAGCATTATATGGATAGCTCCAACTCCTTTCTTTTCTAACAACAACCATAAGTTTCCTTAGAGAGTCATGTATATATCCATTTCTTTCCCGTATTTTTTCCATTAAAATCCTCAGTATATGTAGCTTTGATAGTTAAGTGATGTGGATGAAACCAATTTTTAAATGCATTTTTATACATTTATAAATATAACCCCGAAAAACATAAAAAGGTTAACAACAACAAACCCTGAAGAGTGACTATATAGTAAGTACCATATTTTTTATCTTTCAAAGCCCATTCATCATATGGCAATGTTGGAGCAACACATGTTCGCTGAAACATATGTTCATCAACATTGAGCTTCTTATTTCTTTTAAGCCTTCAGATTAACAGGCCATGCACCTCAAAATCTGAATGAATCACTACCTAATTCTTCTCAGTAGATGTGCTTTTAGCAGTTGTACAATATCTATTATTTTCAAGAAGCCACTTTCAGATCTCAAATAGCAACGTGGACAAAATATTTTTTGAACTTGTTCCTCATGTTATTAGCATGCCAAAATTAAAACCATGACTGGGGGGGTACATAATACCAAATTAGCATGTGCACTTCAGTCTATTCTAGAACACAAAGACATCACATGAAAATTAACTCAAAATTAGGTGATAAAAATGGTGATGCCAAACTCAGTAGGAATAATGCCACACGATTAAAAGTACTTGTAGAATAAGGAACAATAATCTACCTACAGCCTAATAACCCACTTAATAACTTCCCTTGTAGACAAGGAGTACAACGTGAACACCAAAACTTGTTAAATTGTGGACAATTCGCGTTGTTTTCTGAAAAACTTTCTCAGGAAAACAGAAAAACTTTTTGTATCCAGTTGGAAAACTGCAAAACATTGTTTCTAGTTTCCCATCATGTTTCTGAGTCTTAGAAAACTTAGAAAATATCCAAATGTTGTTCTCAATAATTTTTCACTAGTCACAGAGATGGATTTTTCACCGTCTTCAAAATTTACTTTACATCCAATTTGCAAATTTGTGGAGATATAAACATTGTTTCATAAACTTAAAAAAATATAAATATACACCAAGCTCAAACAAAGCTTTTAAAATAAATACTAAGGAAATTCGATTGAATTCTTAAATCAATTTTGTTTGTATTTTATTATCCTTTTAAAAATTACCCAAATAATTTATCTAAGTTTTAATCCTTATAAATGATATTTTTTTAAACATCGGGTAATCCAGTAATGTCACATGATGTGAGGAGCCAACAGTGATCCTTTTATAGCATTTAGGTTAACATTTAATGTTTCTATAATTTAATAGAATTGTTCAATTTTGCATCATCAGTTTAACTACTAATTAGTAATTGACAATCTAAATGATCACCGTTATTAAGAATTGGTAAATCATTAATAGCTACAGTTGACTAAGTGAAAACTAATTACCAAAAGGCAATGCTGTAAATGGATCAAGAATTAATTTTCTTAGGCTTGAGCTCAACTCCTTAACTTAATGAGTTATTCTTAAACAATAAAAGCTCAAACTTCTAACTAACCTATTGCATGCCAAATTCAAATTGTTTAAGAATCTTAACCAAATTTAAGTGATGCACTGCTAACAACTCATGATAGATTATGTGTTGTGGAAAATGGGCACTTTTCTAGCGAAAACAAATGAACATATTTTCTAGTAAAACTTAGGAAACGGTATGAAAAAACATAAAACAAAAAAAAACAATTTTCCAAAAAGAAAAAGTCCCAGGTCTCCTGCCATGAAAGCTACTATCTACTAAAGGTGTAAAAGTTGAAGCATAATCTACCCGGCAGAAAGTCCACATGCAGAGCTGGAATATGTTCTTATGCTATCAAATTGTAAAAGATGTAGATGGATAAATTTGTTGCAAACAGAAAAATACGAGATTAAGGATAGATATCAACTAGAATTATGATTGAAACCTTTACCTTGACCATGAAGCAAGGAACTGTGAAGAATCCTTGTTTATCAAGCTCCAAGGAGGCTTCATACTACAAAATATGTAGAAAGTCACAATTAACATCCAATTATTAGAAAAGAAAACTAACATTGAAACATGTAACTGAAATGGTTTGTCAAGGGAAACAAGCAGTATCTTTCATGAGTTCATTCACAGCACTGCCAGGCCGTCTTCCATGTGGACTGCCTAAAAATTGAGGTTTCTTTTATTTGATTTTAAGTTGCATACCGCAATCCACATAAAGCAATTTTCCATTATATTTGGGAGAGAATCTAGTTGCAGAAATTTAGCATATGATAAGTGAGACGAGGGTGATGACAACATTTCCATAATTTCAATGTAGCTTACAACAGGTGCTGCTAAGACGATCAAATTTTCTTATGCTGCAGATTCATGGAGGGCTTGTGGGAAGAATATATGAAACCTATACCTGCAAACACCTAATCATCATTTTTATAGAAAATTGTGGACTATTATAATTAAGCTGCTATCTCGATTTAATAACCAGATGCAAAATATTTAATAACCAAATGCAAAATATTTTTTTGTGACATAAAGAACCAAAAGAGTAAATAATGACTTGAATCAATAATTTATTAGCATGAGCTCATGCAACTCCAATCAATGACAGCCTTGGTGTTATTGAGGATTGAAGGAAATTTTTTACATAAACTAACAGATGGAAATAAAGAACATGAGAAACCCTGGAACGAACAGTATATCCCCTGTAAAATAAGCCTTATCTAATCCATTAGGCATCTTCAGACCTCAAGGGCTGTCTGGTCAACAATAGACGAAGCAAGCACCAAGAAAAATGGAATGGGGACCAATCTGAAATGAAATTATTGTTATGGAGCTAAACAGTACTTGAATATAGCCAACATACATCATGTTTGCCACTTCACTAGAAATAAAACATTTTAGGAAGGTATCATGAAATACCATGGCACCAATGTCAAAAAGCACACCTGTTCTGCAGGTTATTTATCCCTTTTTTATGAGAAGCAGCTATTCGGCTATTATTTGTAATATCCTGAATCTCTATTGGATTTATTTTGGGGACAACGGATTTTAAGAAAAAGGAAAATTGAAATAATAATAATAATAATATTATTATTATTATTATTTGATGCATCCTAGATCCAAACTTGAACAGATTCGGGTCAAGTAGTCCGTCGGGTTCCGGTCTCCGTTCTTTCAGCTTTGGTCCTGTACACCACAACTTCAAACAAGAGGTCAAGTGATAGCGGAATTTAGTCCAACCGAAAACATTTCGACACTAAAGTCAATAATCGGCCTTCTGAAATTAAAAGGTGAATGCAATGGGTGCAAAAATAGATGTAAGGAGTGAGTGTGTAAGTGAGAGTGCACTTGAAGGATGAGTGGCTTTTGCAAGTGCTCATGATGAGCAGTTTCTCTAAGTACTGAGTTTGCAGGGAACTAATAGCAGAGAGAGAGAGAGCGCTTAGAGGCTTGTGAGAGTTAGAAAGCTTCTGAGAGCTTGAGTTTGCTTGAGGGCTTTTGTAGGCATTTGAGAGCGTGACTAAATGTGTCAACTCCAATGGCCTTTTATAGCCATAGCCATGAGATGCCTTCCTTAAATAGAGGAGCTTAATGCTCACGCTCTATTGAGGATTGTTGCCTTTTTTGCATAGGCGTGAGCGCCTTTCTGGCTATAATGGTCAAAGAGGCTGATTTCCTTCATTCTGCGTTTTGTAACCATTAGGGTTTTCAACAGAAGGTGCATAGATTCGGCACCTTCCTCTCGGGATACGCATTGATTTTAGAGGTGACCGTTACAGTAAAGCTTGCCTTCTTGGAGATGCGAAAAATTAGGCAGATGACCGTTGTGGCTCTGAAATGGACACATGAACCAATTGATGCTTAGGCCGTGTGCATCCTTTGGCTCAGCCTATTTATTGGCCGCTTCTCTGGTCAACGGAAGCGTTGACCGTTCTAGGCTCAAATTGGCTGTCTTGATCTTGGACCTCTGCTGGTTCACTTACTTTTCGTCCGGTCAACGGCAGCGTTGACCGTAAATGCAGAAATGAGCCGCTGAGAATTTGGGTCGTTTCCTTCTTCGTAGTCCAACCCGTTACTAGCGTCCCCATCACTAGCCCCCCATGCTGGTGGTCTACGACTCTGGCCTCCAGCACGTTCACAATGGGACGCTCCTAGTTGGGCAACTTACTCGAGACAGCTTGGTGAGGAAACTGGCAATGGTTCTTAGTTTGCTGATCGCGTTGCTTGCAACTGCTGACCATAAAAATGAGATCCAAAGAACAAAGCTGTAGGAAGCGTTGATAAGATTTGTTGACCGTCCCAACTAGAATCCGAAGAACTGGCTGGAGAGAGCGTTGACCGAATTCGTTAACTGTTTTGGTAAGAATCTGAAGAACTAAACAGGAAGTGGAGTGTTGACCGGATTCGTTGACTATTCTGGTAAGAATCCGGAGAATTAGCAAGAAGAGCAGCGTTGACCGCATTCGTTGACCGTCCTGGCAAGAATCCGGAGAACTAAGCAAGAAGAGTAGCGTTGACCGAATTCGTTGACTGTCCTGGCTAGAATCCGGAGAACTAGTAGGGATTGAATCGATGTGCCATCATACCGCCGGACTATCAGTCAAAAAGTTTGCCACGAGTCAACACGTAATGAACTTGTGATCCCGATAATTAATTTATCATAAGATCTGATTCGATTGCGCCCTCTCCGGAGATGACACGTGTCAGCGATGATGGGCGCACCTTTTTGATGCATTGACCTTCTCCAACGGCTGCGTTCCTTTATATAATCTGTACGTCCGTTCAAATTTCCTACACTTTCTTTTTGAAAATTTTGAAGTCACTGCCGTTCTTCTTGCTCCCGTTACCATGGCTCCTTCCGTTCTCAAAATCGCTTCCGTGATTTCTCCCGGTGAGGTGAGATAGTTATATTTTGAGTTTAGCATTCCACGGAAAATTGTATTCATGATACCCAGCGAGCACGACAACACTCTCCACTAGTGATGCTCCCCATAGTCCAAGACAAAAGAGGGCTGCAACGATGGAGCCTTCTTCGTCATCCTCCACAGAGCCGGACTACATAGCGGCCGGACGACTTGTTGGAGCCTGAAAGCGCTCCAATGTAGAACTGTGGAAGAATATGAGGCCATGGTGTGCGCCGCTGCAAGTGTTGTTGTCGTTGCACTATCGCAGCAGGAAGACTCAGCGGAGCAGTTGGAGCCGCCTGCGGAGCTACCAGCTGAGCCGGAGGAGCCAACCATGGAGCCATCTTCTGTGCCTGATGAGCTAGCCGCTGGAGAGCTTTTCGAGGCAATTGACATCGGTGCTAAGTTGGCGGAGGAGATTGCTGCTGAGGCTTCAGCGGAGCGTGCTGAGGAGACTGCCACTCTCACTCTTCCACCGTCAGGCTAAGGTTGCGGAGCATACCAGAAAGGAGGCAACGAAAAGTCTGGCTGGTAACTTTTCGAAGTTTCCCTTCTCTTCTCCCTCTACCGTTGTTGCTTAACTTCTTTGATTTCTAATAGGAGGAGAAGATTTTGCACGTAATAAGCAAGGGATTGCATCAACAGGACTTGGTGGTCTTGGACTACAAAGAAGAGATTACCTGGTTCGAGAAGGAGATGGACCTATTGAGGGCCCAGCACTAGGAGGAAAACGCCGCTCTCCAGTCGGAGTTGTCTAAACTGAGATCAAAAACTGTAAGACTGGAAGAGGAGGCTGCTCGAGAGGTGGGGCATAATGAAGAGCTCCTCGGAAAGATAGCTTCATTAGAGAACAAAATATCTACTTGCATACGTCCACATGAGGTCTCTCAGGCACTGTAGGCACGGTTATGGGAAGGCATCAACATTAGCCATCGCATTGCCTAGCTGGTGGACCCCAATTTTCCCATTGGTGTCCTTGACCCAGTGAACCGCACTGCCAGGCGACATGAGAGCCTTGTGGTCTAGTCCTGGAGCGAACAGGGACCTCTCTCGCCACCTCCTGGGAGCTCTACTCCTTAGTAGAAATTTTGTATCCCTTACTTTTTAGTTTTTGGATGTAACTGTAAATACAGTTTTGTCATCAATAAAACAATCGTTTTACTGACATATCGCGCCCCATGACATTGCTTTCACTAGCTGTCTCTTTAGTTACTTGTTCTTTGTATTAGCCGGCCTGCTTGGTGTACCTTATACAAGTTAGCTGTCCGTCTTACAGCATTAGAGATGTTTGTTGTGCTCTTAGATGGACTTAAGTCCTCGAGAAGACATTAGGGTGAATCCTGATGTTGTACCAAGCCGATTTTTATACTTGAGCGTGATTTGACGCTTGGGTGACGCTGCCCATGTATGATCTTGGGCAGCCAACTTTTGGACGGAGCACTTCGCTCTTGAGGTGTTGACCGTCGTAGACTGACAACGCTAACTGCTGTTGGAGGATGTCGTTACGTGTACCGTTTAAACCCCCTAAGGTTTGGAATTAGACCGCGAACAGGCCACTTGGATGACTAATGTTTAATTCGACTACCTATTGGTCGCCTAGATGACCGAGGTTTAATTCAATCGCTTACGGGCCGCTTGAATGATCAATGTTTAATTTGACTGCTCACGGGCCACCTGGATGACCAGGGTTTAATTCGATCGCTTACAGGCCGTTTGGATGACCAAGGTTTAGTTGCGAACGGGTGAAAACCCGCCCGGCTTTGGGACAATATAGGTCGTTTATTTTGTATAACCTGCAAGTAAGCATTCACATGGAAAAAAAAAAGAGACACAGGGCACAATGCAAATGGAAAAGAATTTTTTTTTTTATTAATGACAATATATGTTACAAGCATGCTCATGCCATACAGATGACCTACCTCGGTCTTCACTGGAAGTAACGTTTTAGGTGGACCGTGTTCCACGTCCATGGGACCAACTTGCCGTTCTTAGTTCGGAGTTTGTCTGCTCCATTCCCAATTTGGGGAAAGCTTGTCCCGGTTGGTAGTCTTGTCTGTAGCCTCTATGCTTCACAAGACCAAATCTCTAATTTCGAACTACCGCGCTTTCACCTTATTGTTGTAATAGTGGGCAACTCGTTACTGGTAGGCAGCTATACGCATCCGGGCTGCATCATGGGCTTTCTCCAGTAGACCTAGGTGTTCCCTGATCTTCTAGGTGTTGCCGAATGGATCGAAAGCTTCGACCCTAAGATTTGGGAGTCTGATTTCAACCGAAATTACCACTTCTGTCTCGTAGCAAAGGCTAAAGGGAGTCTCGCTAGTTGATTCCTTTGGAGTCGTCCGGTATGACCATAGGACGAAGGGTAGCTCGTCGACCCAGGAGCCCCCTGTGTCCTCCGACTTGATCTTCAGACCATAAAGCAACATGCAGTTAGTGACCTTCACCTGTCTGTTTGCCTGGGGATGTGCCACCGAAGTATGGACCAATCTGATACCTAGACTGGTGCAATACTTGGTGAAGCGCTTTCCTGAGAATTGGGTTCCGTTGTCGGTCACGATGACCTCGGGAACACCAAATCTGTTCACTATGCTTTGGTGGATGAATTCCAAGGCATTGTGCTCGGTGATCTTAGCCAACGGGGCGGTTTCATCCCATTTGGTGAAGTAGTCTATACCTGCGATGATAAACTTCCTTTGCCCAGACGCAATGAGAAATGGGCCGAGAATATCGAGCCCCTTATGCGGGAAAGGCCAAGGAGCTCGGAAGTATCTTAGCTCCGCGGGCTGCTACTGGTGAAGATTACCATGGAGTTGACAATTCTTGCACTTCTTCACGAGCTTTAGAGCGTCCTTCTTCATTGTTGGCCAGTAATATCTTTTGCGCATGACTTTAAATGTTAAGTTCTTACCGCCAATGTGTGACTCACATATCCCAAGGTAGACTTTGCTCAAGACGTAGTCAGCCTCCTTAGGAGTGAGACACCAAAGGTACGGAGTCGAGTAGCTACGATGATAGAGCCGTCCATCAACTATGGTGTACTAGTCGGCCGTCTTTTTGATCAGCTTGGCTTCGTCCGTCTTCTCTGACAGTGCTCCGTCCGCCAAATATCTCCAATAAGGTGTCATCCAATTTTCGGCGTTGGAGACTTACATTGCTTCCTGTTCCTCTATACTGAGAGTGCTCAAGACTTCCCTCATATCCCTCGAGTATTGTTCTGGGTTTTTGGCCGCTACTACCCTAACAAGTTGGTCGTCCTTCCGGTTCTCAGTTCTGGGGACATGGAATAGGTTCAACTTATCAAATCTCCAAATTGCATCCTTCACCTTGGCCAGGTACTTGGCCAAAATAAGGTTGCACGTCTCGAAGCTTCCATTGATTTGGTTAATAGCTAGCTCTGAGTCGCTGAAAATGGTTAGCCGCCTAGCTAAGCATTCTTTGGCTAGCCATAATTCGGCAAATAGGATTTCGTACTCTACAACGTTGTTGGTGGCAAGAAAATCCAGCTCAGGGGAGTACTTCACCTCAAACCCGTCCAGGGTCCTTAGGACCACTCCAGCACCACTGCTTGAGTTGGTGGACAATCCATCCATGTCGAGGATCCATTTTGGCTCTTTTGGGTGGTGATCCACGTCCTCAGTGGGTTGCTCATCAATAATTGGAGTCGTGACCTCGACGATGAAGTCCACCAGAGCTTAGCCCTTAATGGCTAGTCCTGGGCCGGAATTCGATGTCGAACTTTCTCAATTTGATGGCCCACTTAACCAGCTGGCCGAAAACATCGGATTTATAGAGGATACCTTTCAGTGGCTAGTCGGTCAGGACGACCACGCGATGAGCTTGGAAATATAGTCTCAGCTTACGGGCTAAGAAGACAAGTGCCAAAGCTAGCTTCTCAGCATGCGGGTAACGTGTCTCTCCACCGGTTAACGTTTTGCTCACATTGTAGACCGACCGTTGAGTGTCAGATTCCTGGAGCAGGAGAAGCTAAGAGCCACCTCTGATACTACCAAGTAGAGGTATAGCTCTTCTCCGTTCTTAGATGACGTCAGCGGTGGGACTGGTCAAGTACTATTTTAACTCATCGAAGGTTGTCTGACACTCTGTAGTCCACTGGAAACCGTTTGCTTTAGTCCCCCTCAGAGCTTTGAAGAAAGGTTAATACTTGTCCCCCAACTTTGCTAAGAAACGGGACAGTGCTGCTAGTCGTCTGGTTAGCCTTTGGACATCCTTGACGCTCCGCGGCAAAGTTATGTCCGTGAGGGCCGTGATCTTCTCTAGGTTTGCTTCGATCCCTCACTAAGAGGCGATGAAACCTAAGAGCTTCCCCGAGGACACTCCAAAGACACTTTGAAGGATTCAACTTCATCTGGTGTATGCAAAGTACTTTGAATAACTCAGTCAGATCGTGAATATGGTCGCTGGTGGTCTTGCTCTTGACAAGCATGTCATTGACGTACACTTCTATATTGCAGCCGATCTGCTTCTTGAACATATTGTTTATGAGCCTTTGATAGGTGGCACCTGCGTTCTTTAGTCCGAAAGGCATGACCCTATAGCAATAGGTGCATTAATTGATTATGAACGAGATGTGCTCCTCATTCTTTGAGCTCATCTGGATCTAGTTGTAGCCCAAGTACGTATCCATGAAGCTCAACAGCTCATGTCCAGAGGTCGAGTCCACCAATAAGTAGATCCTAGGTAAAGGGAAGCTATTTTTTGGGCAGGCTTTGTTGACGTCGATGAAGTCGACGCACATCCGCCATTTCGCGTTGCTTTTCTTCACCAATACAACGTTAGAGAGCCAATCTGGGTATTGGACTTCTCTGAGGAAGCTGGCGTCTAGAAGCTTCCTCACCTCTTCCCAGATGGCTACGAGTTTCTCCATGGAGTGGTTCCTCCACTTTTGCTTGATGGGCTTACAGCCGAGATCGAGGCCTAACTTGTGAATCATTACTCAAGTCGGAAGCCCAGGCATGTCAGCGAGTGTCCACGCGAAGACATCGGCGCTCTGTCTCAAGAACACTATCAACTTTTCATGCAAGGGTCTGACGAGTGAGCCCCCAACCTGTATGCACCTCTCCAGGTCCCTCGGATTCAGTGGAAATAAGTCAGTTGCCTCGCCGGGCTCGGTCTGCTACAAGGTTGCTTTGTCTCGATGGTCCGGTTCTCCTGTGGACTTTATGCTGCCACTTGGTACAATCTGGGACATGTAACATACCCGCCCAACTACTTGGTCACCTAGCACTTCACCGATACCACATACTGTTGGAAACTTTATTTTTAAATGTGATATTGAGGTGACGGCTCCAAATACTGCTAGGCAAGACCGGCCTAGGATAGCATTGTATACGGAAGACAGGTCAACGACCAGGAAGGAAAGTGCGCAACTCGCCATTCCGGGGTATGTGCCCAGGGTGACCTCTAATTGTATTGTGCCTTGAATAGCCACAGGTTCATTGTCTTGGCCATACAGTGGCGCTTCGACATGTTTCAGTTGATGCTTTTTAAGTCCAAGTTTGAAAAAGGCATCGAGATAAAGTAAATCCTTAGAACTTCTATTATCAATGAAAACTCGTTTCAGTTGGTAGTCCATAATACCATCTGAAACAAGTGCGGATATAACAAGGGGATCAGCGTGTGGAGAAATTATATGATTTATATCACTATCACTAAAGCTAATGACATTCTCTTCCATTCTCTTCTTCTTCCGTCTAGCTTGCTGCTCTTTGTGATCCGCTTGGGTCTTGACCGGTC
Source organism: Nepenthes gracilis (assembly GCA_033239525.1). Taxonomy (NCBI): domain Eukaryota; kingdom Viridiplantae; phylum Streptophyta; class Magnoliopsida; order Caryophyllales; family Nepenthaceae; genus Nepenthes; species Nepenthes gracilis. The sequence continues at coordinate 14,097,914 of BSYO01000025.1, read as the reverse complement.
GGGTCATGATCATGTTGACCACTCCAGCAGCGACTCAGTTTCCTAGTTAGGACAGATTTGGCTCTTCCCCGTCTGAGGTGTCAGAACTTTGCCCAGGGTTTCTGACGAATCTGGTGAGATGACCCCTTCGGATGAGCTCCTCAATCTCCCGTTGGAGCATCTTGTAGTCCTTCGTGGTGCGTCCGAGAGATCGATAGAAATTGCAATATTTCACTGGATTTCCTCCTTCCACGTTCTTCAGTGGCTTTAGCCATCTAAGGAATTTTTCACCGCGGATCTGTATGAGGACGTTGGTCCGTGTGTCTTTGAGAGGAGTTAGGTTAATTGGCCTGTACTCCTTACGGTCCTCTGCTCCAGTCCTGTACTGCTTCCGGCGGGGATTGTCGCTGCGACCGTTCTTCCTCATTCCCTTGACAGGAAAAGAGTGAGGCTGGTCGGTTCTCTCAAGACGCTTCGCCTCATTAGCTTCTTCGGCAGCTGCGTAAGCTCTGGTGATAGATTCCGCTTCCCGAAAGGTCTGCAGGTTCTTATGGGCCAAGTGCCTGAAAAAATCACCATGCGTCAAGGTGGAGATGAAACTGCCAAACTTCATCTCATCAGTGAGCTTAGGAATCCTCTTGGCCTCCACTGCGAAGCATTTCAGGAACTTCATTGGGTTCTCTCCCTATCTCTGCTTGATGTGGGAGAGATGTCACGACTGCTTCTCTTCCCGGCGGCTGGAAGGGTTTTGAATCAGGAAGAGATCAGTGAGCCTACAGAAGCTCTAGATTGAGTTCGATGGGAGCCGATTGGACCAGATTAGAGCGTCGCCCTTCAAAGTGAGAGGGAAGCACAGACACATTGCCGAATCCTCCGAGCCGTGGAGACTCAGATGGGTGCGGAAGTGATCCATGGGATCAGTGCTCCCATTAAAAGAATCCAGTGCTAGCATTTTGAACTTGGCCGGCAATGGGTAATTCAAGATCTCAGCAGTGAAAGAAGATCTCTCCAAATCAATGGCATGCTCATCGTCATCCTTGAACATGCAGTTTTAAATCTTCTCAACTTTTGCCTCCACTCGGGAGGCATTCCTAGATCTCTTGGAGTTGAGGTATGTCCTCAACTTTGTTCTTTCAGCAGTGCGACGTGTAGTCGGCTGGCTACTACCACTGGCGGATCAGTCGTTCTAGGAGGCTCCCTCCTAAGCCTAGGTCGTGGCTCGTCCCGGGTATATCGGGGTTTCTCCTCTCTAGACTCTCATCTGGAGTCCTGTGGCCCAAGCGCCCCTCAAGCCTTGGATGGCTCTAGGCGTTGGAGGCCTTCGGAGCTTTAGAGTTGTTTGGCCTTGTAGCCTTTTTGGCTGGCTTCTTCTTCCTCTGGCCTCCCTGCCTGTAGGTTGGAACAAGAGCTGAGGAGGGCAAAGCCCCCTGCTTCTTTTTGCCCTGGTGGGTGTAGAGTATTTGTAACATTTTGTTCATATTATTCATCTGCACCGCCAGGTTTTGGAGAAATGGTGCAGGTACCCCTCCAACAAGGTTACCAACAGAGTGGTCCTGGTCAGGGGAGGCAGCATCTCTAGCAGGAACGCTAGATTGGGCTCTGATGTTCACCATTTTAGATGATGGTACTAATTTTAGATGACGGTTCTGATTTTGGAGATGAAAGTGGTTGGGGAGATGAAAGTGGTTGGCTTTTTGTTAGTTTCCCATGAATGGCGCCAATGATGCGTCCTAGATCCAAGCTTGAACAGATTCGGGTAAGTAGTCCGTTGGGTTCCGGTCTCTGTTCTTTCAGTTTTGGGTCCTGCACACCATAATTTTAAACAAGAGGTCAGGTGACGGCGGGATTTGGTCCTAAAACTAGAATGTGCATGCAAGGAATGCAGAAATGGATGTAAGGAGTGAGTGTGTAAGTGGGAGTGCACTCGAAGGATGAGCGGCTTTTGTAGTTGCTTGTGAGGAGTAGTTTCTCTAAGTACTGAATTCGTAGGAACTAGTAGCAGAGAGAGAGAGCGCGCTAGGAGGCTCGTGAGAGTAAGAGAGCTTAAGTTTGCTTGAGGGCTTTTGTAGGCGTTTGAGAGCATGATTGAAAGCGTCAGCTCCCATGGCCTTTTATAGCCATGGCCATGGGATGCCTTCCTTAAGTAGAGGAGCTTGATGCCCGCACAATGTTGAGGATTATTGCCTTTCCTGTGTAGACGTGAGCGTCTTTTTGGCTGTAACGGTCAAAAAAGCTGATCTTCTTCCTTCTACGTTTTGTAATCATTAGGGTTTTCAGCAGAAGGTACGTAGATTCTGGAGCATTCCTCCCGGGATACGCATTAATTCTGGAGGTAACCGTTATAATAAAACTTGCCTTCTTGGAGATGCAGGAAATTAAGGCAGATGACCGTTGTGGCTCTGAGATGGACATGTTGACCAATTGATGCTTGGGCCGCATGCGTCCTTTAGCTCAACCGGTCTACTAGCCGCTTCTCCGGTCAACGGAAGCGTTGACTATTTTAGGCTCAAATGGGCTGCCCTGATCTTAGGCCTCTACTAGCTCACCTGCTTTTCATCCGGTCATCAGCAGCGTTGACCATCTAGATAGAAATGGGCTGCTGGGGATTTGTGCCGTTTCCTCATTCGTGGGCCAGCCAGTTACTGGCGTCCTCATCATTATTATATATATATATATATATATATATATATATATATATAATTGTATGGGTGTCGGGCGGCACAGCAGGGAAAGAAAGAAACAAAGAAAAGGCAAAAAAGAGAGGAAGAAGAAGGAAGGGGAAGGCAGCGCGGGAGGCGTAGCGGCCAATAGTCTGTGAAGGAGGAAGACGACGTGGGAGTGCATCGGCGAGGAGATAGCGTCGCCAGCCATCATTTCAGAAATGCAAGGGCATGGATGGAGGAAGGAGACGCGCTCAAGCCAAACAGAGCGTTGCCACCGTCGCCGGAAAAAATGCACGAAATTAAGGCAAGCAAATCCTTCCTTTCTCTTTGTTGATGTCGAATTCTTATTTTCATGTGTCGATTTTAAGGAAAATCAGCCGGATTTGGTTAAGATGTAATGGAGCCGAAACAAGGCTTCGACTATGGGTCATGGGAGGGGAAGGAAGAGGAGAAGAGAAGTGGTAGTGGTGCAAAGAGGGAGGAGAAAAAGAGGAGAAAAGGGTCGAAACCGGGTGAAGGCGAGGCGGTGCTTGCATGTACTTTCACTGCCATCGCCGGAGTGACCATCATTAGCTGCTACCGGAAGCCGCTTCAGAGCTGCTGTTGCCATGGTCGGCACCACTGTACCAAGCTGGATCGCCATCAGTCAAAGGAGAACCTGGCACTTGGCAGAAAGGAGGAAGGGAAGAGAGAGACGGGAGCATGTGGCCGAGGAGAGAGAAGTGCGCAGTTTAGGTACCTCGGAGTATCCTTTTGACAAATCTGATTGGAATAAAGTCGAGAAAAGTATCCTCTTGCCCTATCTCTGATTTATTTCAGCATCTGATATGTTCTGTATGCATATTTTATATGAGTATGTTGTATGAATAATAAGCGGGGTCTGAGACCCGGTAGGTCGGTGTATGTGTGAGTCCATGGCAGTCCGAGGCCCTAATGGGTTGATGTATAATGGTCGAGAGTTGCAAGCTTAAAATGTAGCCGGGTTAATGTAGCCAATAATATAAAATGGTCGAGGACTGTATACCTAAAATGTAGCCGGACTAATGGAGCCAATGATATGAAATTTTTGAAAGTTGTAGGCCAAAAATGTAGTCAGATTGATAGCCAATAATATGAGATGGTTGAACATTACAGGCCTAAAATATAACCAGGCTGATAGTCAATGATATGAGATGACTGAGAACTACAGGCCTAAAATGTAACTAGGCTAATTAAGCCAATGATATAAAATGGCCGAAAGCCTTAGGCCTAAAATGTGGCCAGGCTGATAGCCAATGTTATGGGATGGCCTAGACCTACCAGCCTAAAATGTAGTCATGATAATATACAGATTCGGACTCCATTCTCCGTTATGTGGGTGCGCGGTTGTTTCCGTCATGTGAGTGTGATGAGGCTTCTGATATGTGTTTCTACTTCGGGTATAATGAGGCATTCTGATGTGTATTTCTGCTTCGGGTGTGATGAAGGATATTTAGAATTGCATTTGTTATCTGCTTTTGACATTTGATTTTGAACTCTCCATCTGATTTGCATATGCTATTTTGTACATGTTATGCCGGTACTTGCTGAGCCTCCGGCTCAAGATTTCATGTTTTCATCTCTTTAAATTCATAGAGAGTTGGAATTCTTTGCAGGAGTTGGGTGAGATTGGTTATGATGCACGTGATCCGATGAGTTTAACATTTGTATGATTTAGTTGGCATTGGTTGTATTTTCTTACTATTTGGATGGGTTTGTTATGGGTTTTATTTCAAATATTGATAATTGGCCAAAAGTAGGTCTTTGGATTGTGTAATAAAGACAACAGGATTTATATACGTTATGTATATGAGTTGATATTTTGTTTGGATACCTCACTTACGATGTGTTTGAGCAGGAAGTACATATATATATTGTCCGAACAGTTGTCCAATCAAATCCTGTGCTGATTCTATTTTGTTGGATCCTGTTTTATTTTGGATTTGTCGTGCTTGGATATATTTGAAATTTTTTTATTTCATGTATAATAATTTATTAGACCTATTAAGTTTTGGGATGTGACAGTATGGTATCAAAGAAAAGTCATAAGGAGAGATACCTTAGGTCATTTTGGATATAAAATTGATTGATTGTTTGGGTGTAATAAATACAGCCTCTGGCAAATAGTAGAAAAGCCCCGTTATGGAAGCTTAGGTTTGAATCAGAAGGTTGATCATCTGGTTATGAGGGGTCGCCCGAGTGGCATAATGGGTGGAATGATTCCGTGGCAGAATAAGGATTTATCTATATGTGGAGATTGATAGAACTATGAATCTGTTTCGGGATTTAGTTGATCTAATTGAAGCAGAAAATTGGCTGCAGAAGATAAAGAAAGTGTTTAGAAATTATCAATTGCCTCGATGAAGTCAATATGAGGTTCACCACGTACAGATTGGATGGTGTGGCTATTAGATGGTGGGACTCTCAGCAACACCTCTTCGACCGGAATGATGAGGAGATACCTTGGGAGGTCTTCTGGGAGATTAAAGTAGTTGAGTTCAGCAGGCCAGGTGAGGCAAGATAGTTATCCGAAACTACCATAAAAGAAGTTAGGAATGGTTATTGTGTCTTAGTGAAGTAAAACGACACATTAAGAATGGAAGCAGTAAATAAAGATGAGGAAGCAGTTAACGAGGCAGGTGGATCCGTTCTTGGCCTAGGCATATGTTGTTCGAGAAACAGAATTGTATTAGGAGTTTGAACTACGAATTCTGACTTCAAAAGGCAGGGAACAAAGATGGAAGGAAGTCGTGGCTTGGGCTGTGGGTACGGCAATTTCCTCTGCCTTCTTTGAATGGGGAAGCTGTGGAGTCAACAGTAGACAATCTCTGTCAGAAGAAAGGATAAAGAAGTACAGGTCTGTTAATCCAGTGATTGATGAAGTGAGGGAGTACTGGTCTGATTTCGTTAGCAATGATGATGCTGATCATGTGGGGATTTGAAGCTACGTTAGGAGCAAGATGGAGACTCTAGGGTTATCCTTTTCCACTCATTACTATGGTCAGGTGGATAATTGTCTCCGCAAATCTTTACTAAAGAATCCATGGACGACAAGCTCGAGGTCTAGCCTCCTAAGATAGCATTCAAGAAGAAGTTGAAGAATCTGAGAGATCTTTTAAAACAGGTTGGCAGTTGAGTATGATGCACAATTCGCAAAGCTATCTTGATTTGTCCCCCATATGGTTGTAAATGAGGCCCAAAAGCCAAGAAATTTCTACAGGGACTTCAAGGTTCAATCCAAAAGCAGTTAGTACCGTTCAGATTGCAGTCATACAGCAAAGTGTTGGACCATACCCTATTGATCGAGCAAGAGTAGCTTCGGGAGAAACGCTTACAAAAGTAGTCAGAGGATCGAGGCCAAAGCTTGAAGGATGGATTTGTTTATTCTTTAAAGGACAAGCTAAAGAAAAATCAAACGAAGCAGAGTCATCTTCCCCGAGATCCCAGTTTGGGGTCAACCTGTAAGTTTTGTGGAAGGAGCACACGGGATGAGTTTACTTTCGTCAGAGTGGATGCCCATTTCAATTGCGTCCAGATAGGTTATTTGTCAAAGGATTGCCTGTATCCCAGGTGTTCGGATCCCAGATGTTCGGATAGGAGTTAGACAGTTCCATGCAGAACATTTGCAGCTGCAGCTCATGATGCTAGAGCCGGTTCCTTAGTTATGAAAGAGGATTAGCTTAGACAACCTAGTGATTGAAAGTTTGAGTTGCTATTGAGACTATGCCTAAATTAGCACTGATTTTAGGGACTCTGCATAGAAGGGTCTTGTCTGAATTAAGGAAAAAGAAGCAACTTTTGCCAGCGTTCATTGGAGGATGGTTTCAACCGGGTATCACCATGGAATGCTCATATGCTTTTGGTAAAGAAAGATGGTTCGATGAGGATACGCATGGATTGGCCAGATTATTCTTTCAATGGCTCATTGTGGGTCCGATGGAAGTGGAAGCGATGACTAATGGAGAGAAGCTGACTGGTGTCTCAGAGGAGCAATGTTCCTCAGGTCTGGCCGGATGATGGGTGATTTGTCGAGAATTTTCGGAAATTGCTTCAACTCGATAGATGCAGAACCAATTGGTGTTCATACGAAACGAAGATTATGAAGAGAGCTTCCAAGAGTCGAAGATAGATTGACGATGATATTAGTATTTATCGATCCCTAATGGATCAGAAAGATTGATAGCGCTCAGTGATGCTCCTAATAGAGATCTAGGTATGTTTGGATTTAGCACGGTCAAGCGCATCATCCAAGGGAAATTTCAGTATGCGGCAAAGTCTAGAGGATTTTTTATGGAGGTGCTATGGCGAGGATGCCCCAGAAAGATTGGACCAAATGGATCTTTCCCTTGTTGCTAGAATTGGATTCCAAACCAAACTCTTATTTGCAGGAGGAACTCTTCTGAAGATCAGAGATGAAGCCCCTTTTGGGACGAGCCATCTTAAAGCTGAACACGATCAAGCAAGCAATTTCGAGCCTACTGTACAAAGTGCTTTTCCCATTGCACATTCTAGATGAAGTGTTGCTTTAAGAATTATCTCATTAGAGCCTTGGCTGATTGGATGAGCTCGGGAGCTAATTGGATGAAAGCTTGGGAGCAATTGAAGTCATCAGCAACTATAGTTAAGTTGGACTGATCCAAGATCAAAAGGAACATTGAAGACTTTCCACCTAACGGAGCGGAGAGAGTTTGATGGCGAGTTGATCATGCGTCAAGGTAGGCAGTCAAAATATGAAGCGTGAGATCGCAACTTACGTGGCAAAGTAAATCACATGCCTAAAGGAGGAAGTTGAGTAGGAGATGCAGCTTTCGAGATTTTGTTTCAAGTCTGCTGTGGACGGCGAGGAATTTGATGTCAATTTGGATGATAATGGATGAGTTGATGAAGTCGGCTTATCGCTTGCCGATCAGGATGTCATTCCCGAGATTGGCCATCGGCATATTATCGAGATGAAGAGATTGCAAGGTATTCCTACTTCGAGGCTTTTGATTGTAATCTGAGGTTGATAATCGATCAAAGTGGCGCAGTGAAAGCACGTGGGCACGTGGCTATTGGTCATAAGATTTGATTTGCAATCCGATCTAAGGTTCGAGATGGATGGTCAGGTGTTACTGAAATTATTATCGAAGAAAGGAATTTCGAGTTTTCAGGACGAATGATACATTGAAGTTGAGGTTCATTGAGACATTCGAAGTTTTTAGCAGGTCAGAGAGGCGACCTACGGCTTGGTCTTGCTTCCGACTTCGATGGATAGACATGACATGTCCTATGTGATTGATAAGAAAAGAATATGTGAATGACCCTTCACTTATACTCGGGTTGGAGTCTTTATTGGTCAACAAAAGGTGTTTAGGTTGAGATTTTGGTTTAGATTTTGGGAAAGAAAGGATCAAGTGTTAAGGATCCGATTTTTTTTGGAGGAATCATTTGATCGAGGAAGTGATTTGAGAGAAAGAAGATAAGTCCGAGATAATATCCTCATTCGTTTGATAATTGAGGCCAAGATCGATGTGTGTAAATTTAGAAGACGAAATTTTTATAAGAGGGGAGGATATAATATCCATAATCTCTATTGGATTTTTTTTAGAGACAACGATTTTAAGAAAAAAGGAAAATAATAATAATAATAATAATTATTATTATTATTATTATTATTATTATTATCCTTTTTCCTTAAAATCGTAAATATATAGGTGTCGGGCAACGCAAAGAAAGAAAGAAATAAAAGAAAGGAATGGAAAGAAAGAGAGGAAAAAGAAGGAAGGATGAAGGGGAAGACAGCGCAGGAGGCAAAGCGGCCGATTTTCAGCAAAAGAGGAAGGCGGTGCGGGATTGCAGTGGCGAGAAGACAGCGTCGTCGGCCATCATTTGAGAAATGCAAGGGCATGGATGGAAGGAGACGTACATGAGCCAAACAGAGCGTTGCCGTCATCGCCAAAAGAAATGCACGAAATTGAGGCAAGCAAATCCTTCATTTCTCTTTGTTGATATCGAATCCTTGTTTGCATGTGCCAAACAGACTCTATTCTATGTTATGTGGATGCACGGTGGTTTCCGTCATATGGGTGTGATAAGGCTTCTAATATGTGTTTCTGCTTCGGGTATGATGAGGCATTCTGATATGTGTTTTTGCTTCAGGTGTGATGAAGGATATTCGGAATTGTATTTGTCATCTGCTTTTGACATTTGATTTTAAACTCTCCATTTGATTTGCATATGCTGTTTTGTACATATTATATTGGTACTTGCTAAGCCTTCGACTCACATTTTTATGTTTTCATTTCTTCAGATTCATAGAGAGCTGGAATTCTTTGCAGAAGCTGGACAAGATTGGTTGTAGCGTCACATGATCCAATAAGTTTAATGTTTGTATGATTCAGTTGGCATTTGTTGTATTTTCTTACTATTTGGATGGGTTTGTTATGGATTTTATTTCGGATATTAGTAATTGATCAATAGTAGGCCTTAGAATTGTGTAATAAAGACAATTGGATTTATATATATTATGTATATGAGTAGATGTTTTGTTTGGATGCCTCACGATGTATTTGAGCAGGTCATATATATATATATATATTGTTCAAACAGTTGTCCAATGAGATCCTGTATAGGTTTTATTTTGTTGGGTCCTATTTTATTTTAGGTTTGTCACGCCCAGACATGCTTGGAATTTTTTTTATTTCATATATAATAATTTATTAAACCTGCTAAGTTCCAAGACGTGACATTATTTCTTCATTTAATAATGTTAGAGTTATTTTTATAATTGACATATTCCGTGATCATATGTAATCTTGTATTGATATCAGGTTATGGCTTGTTGAAATATTGTATCAATATATATCCGTTACTGTCCGTTCCGGCTTCTAGGGATACCACGCCTACCGTGAGCTCTCCACCCGCTCGAGCCCAAAATCACGAAGCCCTGAGCTCTCCATGTGCTCTCTACCCGCTCGAGCCCAAAAACCCAAGGCCCAGCGCTCTCCGTGTGCTCTCTACCTGCTTGAGCCCAAAATCCCGAAGCATTGCGCTCGCCATGTGCTCTCTACCCACTCGAGCGCAAAATCCCGAAAGGGCCTGCTCGCTGCTCACTGCAACCTCGCTCGAGTGCACGTAGGGTTTCCCTGGAAACCCTCTGTGCACCCGCCGCGCGCTTGAGCCGAGCTCGAGCGCCGAGGCAACGGGAAAATTTTTTAAACCCGTTTTTCGTGCCCTCTATATATATGTGCCTTAATTCTTTTACCCTAACTTTTTGACTGAGCATTTTGGCACGTCTCTCATTGAAAAATATTCATCTTTTGCTTCTCCAATCCACCCACAATTGAGAAAACTGATCATTTATCTTTGAGTTTGATGTTCTAACAAGTTTTCTCTACACCTACACTTTTTCGATCCCATATCGCTACTCTTCTACCTTCGTTGGTAACGTTGGTACCTTGAAGAAAGAGACCCGATCGTGTTCAGCAATTCAAGTGGCTCAAAAGGGAAGATTGACGTAAAGACCGGAAGGTATCCGGTTCCGTTGCCGCGGACAAATCCAAAGAGTTCTTTGGTAGGGATCACAAGACGGGAGTAAGTCGGCTAGGTTAGCACGTCGTTACTACTCGGTCTGTAAGTTGATTTTCATAGTGCATTGCTTCCCTAACCGTTTTAGCCCGGAGGGTTTTTCTTGATTACCGTGGGTATCAAGTTTTCCCTTCATCACTAAAAATCGTGTCTTTTTATTATTATTTATGCTCGTTTATATTTTGCATGCTAGTTAGTATTATTAGCATCTAGAAATAAATATTCTTTACGTGTATTGAATATTTAATTTTTACTACTTTTGCTATTTTTACCGAGGTCGAAACTTGATTGTAAAATTTATAACAAAAGTCCTTTTTCAAATAAAAAAAAAAACATTTCAATTTTTTTTTTTTTTTCTTAATTTACATTTTGGAAGTGAGAACTCTGGAAATCTCACATTTACCTTGAAATAATATGAACCCGTGATCAAGTTATAATGATCAAGTTCAGGAACTGTCTTTCTAGATTTGTAATTTTTTGTGCAGATGAAGACCCTTCCAAATGAAGATGGCAAAGATGAACAGGAAAAAGAAGAAAGTAAATGCTGAAGTCCTACAGAGTTCATGGACTACCTTGTCAAATGCTTTCCTACATTCATTTGATCGTGTGCCAACAAATGGGATATTTAAACTCTCCAGCAGCTCCTGAAGAAGTATGCCAATAAAAAAGGAAGAAAGGAAAATATTGGCCACTTGTCAATGAAATAACTCTAATGAATCGTACATTAAATTCCTATCTAGTTACACCTGAATCCCACCATCTTCACCAAAACGGCCATGTATAACAGGGAATACGATATCCACAGAAGTTGCAAGATGCTCCGCAAAATTAGACAGCGAGCAGAAACCTTGGGCAAGGCTGTGAAATTCCAAGTACATCAATTTCATAACAAATAAGGAGAAAATTAGCACTGGAATGTAAATACCCACCTTTCAAGTTTGAAATCAAAATCTGCAGGAGTGTTCGAGTACACCTGGAAGAACAAAAAAAATTATAATCCCAAAAACGTATAAGATTACACAAGGACCCGTCAGATGGTACTGATTAAACACCTAGACAAAGCACAGAGAAACAGTCTTTCCATGAGAAGAACAGTAGTCCTCACTCATAAACTCCTGTGGGCTCCCTTCCCAAAGATAATTTTTATCCAACAAATTTTCGAAAAAATAACAGAGTTACAAAGTGCGTTCAATAAAACAATTGCAGCTATGTACTTCTAAAACTGATAATTCAAGCCTAGGTAGTCAGCGCGAAGTTTTCATTACCATGAACAGAAATGATTAACTAACCTGTGCAGAAGATATAGCATAAGCATTGAGCTGATTGTCAATGTAGTAGCAGCTAACATCCAAATCATCTGCCTGGTGGAAAGCATGTAATAGTGAGATGCTTGGCCGATTTCCTTAATGAGTCAATTCTTCACTGAATTTTTTTCTTAGCGCACATCATTACAAAAGGAACTCCATGAGGTTTCCTTCTGCTTTTTTACAACCATAAAATAAAACCAACCAAACCACTAACCTAAACATCGAAAGATTAAGGCTCTGTTTGGGATGGCATCGTTTCCGGAAATAAAAATTTTCCATTGTCAGGTAGGACATAGAAGAGTGAGGAATAACTTCCAAAGGAAAAATAAAATCCATATAGTACAGGAGCTTGTTTTCCTTGTCTTTTGAAGGAGTTGATTTCCCAACACTATCACAGCCACCACCGCTGCCACCCCACCACGGCCACCATTACCACCAGAAACCACCGCTATTCCACCACCACAACCACAACCAGACCACCACTACCACTACTACCAGTTTATCGTCCATCTAAGCTATTCTGAAGTATTCTCAAAGGAAACATTACATTATTTCTCTTGGAAAATCTGGAGATATGCGACAGGAGATGTTTCCCATCGAAGTAAAGTTAGCTTAATTTAATCATCAATAATTTAGTCTTTACCTGAATATGATCAATAACTGACCGAGCAGAATTCAGCGAAATTCCACGCTCCGCAGAAGGACCTCCGCACACCAAACCAACTCGGAGGACTCTCCGTTTCTCTTTTCTATTCTCCCCGTCTTCAATAATCCGATCATCAACTGCATCCAAAGTAGCTCTCACTCCATGACATCGAAAATCACTGCGACATGCAAAGTTTAAACATGTCAAGTTCAATTTCGAAGGAACAATTGAATTTTGAGCAGAGACCCATGTTGCTGATGATGATTCCTCCACCAAATCAGTTCGCCGCCGAACGATTGAATAAGGAGATAGAGACAGCTTAGACAAAGAAGCCATTTGTGAGTTGACTCAGTTAGAACTTCGATAATGAAGTCGCTAAAGCACTGAGCCGATTGTGCCCGCCGAATGCCTTACTCCGGTGCAGTGATCGGGTCATAGTTTTATATTTTAAAAAATTTAAAAATACACATAATTTGATTGTTTTTATTTTTTATAATATTAAATATTAATACTCATGTAATAAAAAATATTAATATCATAAAACAATTACTATATTTTTAATTTTTTTAAAAAATATATAAAATAATAGCCATTTAATTAAAATTTAACAATTAACAGCATATAAAAATGCCTCAAATATGCCTAGATGTAGCCTAAATAAGATCAAAATCAACCAAGATTTTAATATTTATATAAAACTATAATTATATGTATTTACAAAAATATATTCTATAAAAAAATTATAAAATTATTAGTTAAAATAAAGACTTGAACTCTTTAAGTAAATATGAGTAAAATCGAATAATTTTTTTAATATGTTATATTTGGTTATAAGAAATTAAAATTATACAAGGTAAAGCTATAAAAAATTATGGAAAACTCTAACAAAAATGCCACATCTTATTTATAAAAAATATAAATTTTATAGTTTTACATTATACAAACCAAATAAATACATTTCCTAATATATATTTTCTTTAATATTTTCTCATTTATTGTTATTTTTATTAAGTTTTAAGGTCAATCATATTTTCCTTTAAGTTATTATTGACTTATGAAATATATATATATCATCTAATTAGTACCATTTCATATTTAAAATGGAGTATCAAAAAGAGAATAAAAGTTTTTATATTTATAAATAGAAGATAACCTCTTTATCCAATTAATATAAAATAATTTATCGTATGATATAGTCCCTGTAAAAATGTGAATATACTATTTATTTAAAGTATCAGTATAGATTCCTACGATATCAGATTTTAAAAAGATGTAAAACAAATATAGTTATTGACTGTTCTTGAAAATAAATATTAAAAAAATATATTTCTACTTATAATAACATAATATGTTTTTATTCAATTAATATGGGACAATCTATCTGTATGAAAAGAAAATAAAAATTTTATTTCTATCAATAAAAAGTAAAATCCTACTTATTCAATATAATTATTAGATTAAAGTTTAATAGTTTGGATTTTAAAATAAAAAATTATTGGGTCCGGTATTGTGGGCCAACCCGAAACCGAAAGAGTGCCGAAGAAGCTTCGTCAAGGCGGGAAACGTTTTGATTTTGGCGGGAATTAGTTCAATTTGGAGGGAAAATATCTGCCCCTTTTCCCAATAAAAGGGAGGCCCTGCTCAGGAAAAAGGGGAGAAAGAGGGAACAGAGGAAAGAGGGGAGCGCCGTCTGGCAGCTCTTACCTCCGACTCCCACAACGGAACTCTCTCTCTCTCTCGCGGTGGAGGACCCTCCCCGATGGCGTTTTCCCTCTCTGCTGCCGACGGGCTGGGTGAGGCTCGGAGCTTCCAGCAAGAAGACCTAGCCCCTATCATCACGAAAGAGAAGCCCGAGGTCCCCGATGACGGACTCAGGACTCCAAAGAACTGTGATCTGCGGATTCCGCTCTCACCACCGCGAGAATAGGACGCAGCGCTTCCAGCGGACGGCGCACGGCTCCTCCGTCCCCATCTTCGAAACAAGGCCGACCCTCTGTCTTCGTGGAACAGGCTTGAAACCCTTTGAGCCTCGGTGCCCAACAATTCCTCTCGGTCGGAGGCGATCAAACCCCGAGCTCACCAACAATGGAGAATGACCACTTTCTCCCCTAACAGGGCGGTGCAAGGCCTGCAACAGTGACCACCCTTCCTCCTCATGTTCTCACCCGAAAACAGCGTGAGGCCCCCTTTAGGCGGCGGCTGTCCCTCACCAATGGCCTCCCCCGAAGGAAGAGCCCGGAGCATCTTGACGGCGAAGAGCCCGAAAGCTCTCTCCGAACCGGAAATAAATCCAAGGCCCTCGAGCGAATGAAGAGCGAGTTCACATCACCTGCCATGGCGCCGTAACCATCCACGAGATCCGCCAAATGAAGCGCTTCCGGTCCCAGTAGGCGCCAAAGTTTACCGATGTTCTCGGTCTAGCTTGGCTCCGTAGAGTCCTCCGAGGGCATAACCCCGATGCATCGGCAGCGTGGTCGGGAAGTCTCTCAAATGGCGCTCACCACCCCTCGAGCGGGGAAGAACGTCGGCTCCTCGGGATGCGCGAATCCAAAGATCTGATCGTAACTCCGATGCCATTCTGTGGTCCGGAAGGGACGACCCGACGATCGACGGCCCCCTTTAGTTGACCCGTTCGGTCACGGTGAGGCCCGTGCCCAACAGCCCCACTAAGGCAATATGGTTGAACGGGTTGATGGGCCCCTTTCTGTCCCGGCGTATTCCGAGATCTCCAAATATTACTATGATTCACGATCACCTCCAGCCGTCCTCCGTGGACGCACCTCCAGCCGCCCCTTCGCGGGCGCGTCTCCCAGCCGCCCCTCACCCGGGCGCATCTCTCGCCGTCCTCCGCGGACGCACCTCAGCCGCCCCTTCGCGGGCGCCTCTCCAAGCGCCCCTCGGCGGGCGCATCCTTAACCGCCCTCGCGGGCGCACCCCCAAGAGGGATTTCCTCTAAGCCCCCTCGCGGGCGCAGGGGCGCCGCCCTCGCCCTCAGGCGTGTCCATGGAGCTCATGCCTCCCATTACATCCCTCTCACACTCCCCTCATTCTCGCATCTTATGCATGCATTTCTCCGTTTATTGCGGAAGATATCGACTTGAAGGTCGGAGTGTCGGCGGGGACAACCCCGTCGGCCTCGACCCTGTTTATTGTTTGTGTTGTGCGGGTCCAGAGTTCATAGCTACGGAGACGGACCCTTCATCCGACGCCCCGCGTGCTAAGGAATCGAAGGCTCCCTAATCCGCGGCAACCATGATCCTGGACGCAAAATTGGCGCTGTCGTGGGAACACGTGACAAAAGTCTCGCGTCTCCCTTGATATTCAATCTCCCGTATCAAAGTGGACAGCACTCCAAGTCCCGGCCAAGCGCTATGGCTCGGACCATGGCCTCCTATGGCGATGATCCCGCACCGGGTAGCTACGCCCGGGCTCCGTTCCTTGATTCCCGGACGGAGAAGATCAACACCGAGCGCAAATCCTTTGTTCGGTTGGAGCAAAGTCACCTATCGCTACAACCCCCATCGACCGGGCCATGCAGGGGGCTCCGGGCCTCTAACTCCAAGATGGTCAAGGACGTAAACATCAACGTCAGTATCGGCCGAGGCAAACCTCCCATGAGGACACCCACTTTTCGGATAACCGAGCGGGCGTACGATCGGCTTGAGGATGTGGAGGCACTCGGCCGACTAGCGAGGTAGACTCGAATCCATGACCATCCACACTCATCGGAAGATGCATCGGCCGGGGCTTCACCCCCAACTCTCTAGCGACCAAAGAAGGCCAGCCTTTATCAAAGGATCCGCCGTGCGTCGTGCGACCAATCCGGGCAAGGAACCGGACCCTTCGGAGCGTAGGGGTATGGGCTCGAGCTCCTAATAAAGCACCCCGACAATCCTCCAAAGCGGTACGCGTAGACCATACGCCCCTAAACACTGAGACGGGACCTAGGGCGTAGCGCGCCACTGTCCAACAGATACCGCGACGGTTCCATGCCGAACCTGTGGTAAGTCTTACATTCATCATGCCACTTGCAATCACGGAATTATCTGCTCATACGCATAATTGCATAACACGACATAAAAAATATATATACGACCTAGACCGCCCCTAAGTCGGGAGGACAGCGTCCGTCAAGTAAACTTTGTCCTTGGCCTGCCTGCGCGGGTGGTCCGAACGCGACCATCACGGGGCTGCGTCTCCACGCTGACGGCACGGGGGCGGACCACATCTTGGCTCCGCGCCTAAGGCCCAGCGGCCCCATCTGACTTGGCTCGCGCCAATAAAGCCCCAGCCCAGCTCCATAAAACTTGCTCGCGCCAATAGGACTGGAAAGGTCCCACAAACTTGGCTCCGCCAATAGGACCTAAAGCGGTCCACCAAACAGCCTTGGCCGATGACCCGGCGGTCAAGACATCGGGCACAGGGGCTTTTGAAGTCCCAATCTACGGCCCGAAAAACCTTAGGGCGTGCGGCGACCTTCTTTGTCTGAGAGAGAGCACCTTGATCTACAATGGTCGTGGGCTAGGACCTTAAACTTGGTGACCATAGCGCCCGAGCAAGTGGCCGCTCACCACCCGCAATCATACGCGGACAAGGACTAGACCCCAGAGTCCGGTTGCAGCGGCCTCAAAACCGGCGGACCCTCATTTGAGGCTCGAAGGGCTTGGCGGCGGCGTCCGCTTCACCGGACCGAGCTCCTAAACGCGTGAGCTGCGGCGACATCCTCCCCGACGAAGGACGAGCACCGCGGAAGAAGGCACTGGATAGGGCCTTGGCGGCGATAGCTCCAAAGAGCTTAGCCTTCAAATGAAAAACATGATCCCGTAGGTCACACTAACGAGAATAGCAAGCAATGAGCCACACCGAAAGAACCTGGCGAAGTGGTTGTCTCATATTTAACCACAAAGGAAAGCAAAATAAAAAGAAGATAAGAAGCCACGACAAAAAACTGGCCGGATATACGGCAAGCAAAAACTACTCGGGAGAACCAGACGGACCCGCTTCCTCTTGAAAATTACTCGGAAAGGACAACTCCGGATCCCTAGGCATTCCACGGATGAGAGTTTCATCTCCCTCACCTGGCCCGGTGGCGAGCTGGGCGGAAGGGTGGCAGCCCGTAGGAGCGCTCGAGGCTCACACCACGAGGGCGTCCGGCATCCCCTTCGCTAGCTTCGGCCGGGACAGCGCATGGAGGTTGATCGAGATCACACGTCGAGTCTCCTCCCCGAGTTTCCTCTCCATTGGTGGCGAGCCGGGCCGGAAGGGTGGCAGCCGTAGGGCGCCTTCGAGGCTCACACCACCGACGTCCGGCATCCCCTTCGCTAGCTCGGCCCAGGGACAGCGCATGGAGGTTGTTCGAGATCACACGTCGAGTCTCCTCTCGAGTTTCCTCTCCCGGCCCGGTGGCGAGCCGGTGGAAGGGTGGCGGCCGTAGGAGTGCTCGAGGCTCACACCGAGGGCGTCCGGCATCCCCTTCGCTAGCCCGACGGGGGACAGCGCATGGAGGTTGTTCGAGATCACGGTCAACTCCCGGCCCCCCCCGGCCTCGGTGTCGGCTCGAGCACCGCCAGATATGGTTCCTGGAGGTGTCAGATCCCACGACATTGCCTCTCGGTCACCGAGGCTCTCGGCCTCCGCATTTCATCATGGAGATGTCTCATTCCTCCGTCCCGCCTGTGAGGTCCTCGGCCCTCCTCTATCTTTTCGGCGTCGAGGCATAGGGGCGTCCCCCGGCACGGAGATGTCTCATTCCTTCGTCTGTTGGCACTCGAGGCTCCCGGCCTCCGCACTTCATCACGGAGATGTCTCATTTCCTCCGTCTCACCCGGAGGGTCCTCGGCCCTCCTCTATCTTTTCGGGTTGAGGCGTAGCCTTCGTCCCACAAAGACGGAGATGTCTCATTCCTTCGTCTGTTGGCACCGAGGCTCTCGGCCTCCGCACTTCATCACGGAGATATCTCATTCCTCCCGGGATCTGCCCCGAGAGGTCCTCGGCCCTCCTCTATCTTTTTTGGCGTTGAGGCGTAGCCTTCGTCCCACAAAACGGAGATGTCTCATTCCTTCGTCTGTTGGCAGAGGCTCTCGACCTCCGCACTTCATCACGGAGATGTCTCATTCCTCCGTCACGAGGAGGTCTCCCTCCCTCTATCTTTTCGGCGGCGTAGCGTAGCCTTCCCCCACGGCACGGAGATGTCTCATTCCTTCGTCCTGGTAGCACCCGAGGCTCTCGGCCTCCGCACTTCATCACGGAGATGTCTCATTCCTCCGTCTGCCGGGAGGTCCTCGGCCCTCCTCTATCTTTTTTTTTCAAACACAGGCGTAGCCTTCGTCCCACACGGAGATGTCTCATTCCTTCGTCCCTGTTGCACTCCGAGGCTCTCGGCCTCCGCACTTCATCACGGAGATGTCTCGTTCCTCCGATCTGCCCGGGAGGTCCTCCGTCCTGCCAGGAGGTCCTCAGCCCTCCTCTATCTTTTCAGCGTCGAGGCGTAGCCTTCGTCCCACAGCACGGAGATGTCTCATTCCTTCGTCTGTTGGCACCGAGGCTCTCAGCCTCCGCACTTCATCACGGAGATATCTCGTTCCTCCCACGTCACCAGAGGTCCTCGGCCCTCCTCTATCTTTTCAGCGTTGAGGCGTAGCCTTCGTCCCACAAACGAGATGTCTCATTCACCCGTCCTGGCCCAGGCACCGAGGCTCTCGGCCTCCGCACTTCATCACGGAGATGTCTCATTCCCTCCGTCGTCACGCCAGAGGTCCTCGGCCCTCCTCTATCTTTTCGGAGTTGGCGTGGCCTTCGTCCCACAAAGCACGGAGATGTCTCATTCCTTCGTCCTGTTGGCACCGAGGGCTCTCGGCCTCCCTCACTTCATCACGGAGATGTCTCATTCCTCCGTCTGCCAGGAGGTCCTCGGCCCTCCTCTATCTTTTTTCGGCGTCGGCGTAGGGCTTCGTCCGCGGCACGGAGATGTCTCATTCCTTCGTCTGTCGGCACTAAGGCTCTCGGCCTCCGCACTTCATCACGGAGATGTCTCATTCCTCCTGCCCTTCTCTCTCTCTTCTTCACTTCGCTCCCTGTTGTAGCCGGTAGCCTCCCGAGTTCAACGGACGCGTCTCATCCCTCCGCTCATTGTAGACTGTTAGTGACACTCTCGCTCATCGACACGGAGATGCTCGTTCCTCTCCCGGCTTCGCGAGTTGCGTCTCAGGCGCACTCCCTGCTCCTGTTCACGGCGTCTCATCCCTCCGTCCCGCTAGCATTGAGACGCGCCCTCGCTATGTAAGCGTTGAAGTGACACTCCGCTCATCGACACCCCGGAGATGCTCATTCCTCCGTGCCCTTCTCTCTCTTCTTTCGCCGAGTTGCGGCCTCCGCTCTCAGCGCCGAGGCGCGACCCTGCTGCTCCGTTCACGGAGACGTCTCATCCCTCCGTCCCGCTAGCATTGAGACGCGCCCCTCGCTATGTAGCGTTGGTGACACTCCGCTCATCGACACGGAGATGCTCATTCCTCCGTGCCCTTCTCTCTCTCTTACCTTGGGTTGCTGACCCTCAGCTCCTCGGCGAGGCGCGACCTACTGCTCCGTTCACGGAGACGTCTCATCCTCCGCCCCGCTAGCATTGAGACGCGCCCTCGCTATGTAAGCGTTGCTAGTGACACTCCGCTCATCGACACGGAGATGCTCGTTCCTCCGTGCCCTTCTCTCTCTTGACGCAGGAGTTGCGGCCTCCGCTCTTGACAAAGACCGAGGCGCGTCTACTCTCCGCGTGCGAGACGTCTCATTCCTCCGATTCGCTAGCATTGAGGCGCGCCATCGCTCACTGTAGCGTTGAGGCGACACTCTGCGCCTCATCACGGAGATGTCTCATTCCTCCGTGCCTCTCTCTCTTGGCCGAGGGTTTGCCTCAGCTCTTGGACCAAGCGCGATCTCTGCTCCCGCGTCACGGAGACGTCTCATTCCTCCGTCCCGCTAGCATTGAGGCGCGCTACTACACTGCGGCGTTGAGGCGACACTCGCGCCTCGCCGCGGAGATGTCTCATTCCTCCGTACTTCATCACAGAGCGTCTCATTCCTTCGTCCGTAGCACGGAGATGTCCCATTCCTCCGTCCTACCGGCTGCCGGGGTTCTCGGCCTCCCGTACTTCATCATGGAGATGTATCATTCCTCCGTCCTACCGGCATCGGGGTTCTCGGCCTCCGTGCTTCATCATGGAGATGTCTCGTTCCTCCGTCCTACCAAAGATCGGGGTTCTCGGCCTCCGTACTTCATCATGGAGATGTATCATTCCTCCGTCCTACCCCGATCGGGGTTCTCGGCCTCCGTGCTTCATCATGGAGATGTCTCGTTTCCTCCGTCTGTCAAGATTCGAGATCTCGGCCTCAACTTATCGGACGGAGATGCTCGTTTCTCCGTACTTCTCTTGAGTGTCAAGGTGCCCTTCGCTCTTGGCGCCAGGGTGTCGCCCTTATTCTCGAAGCGTTGGGTGGCGCCGCCCACCGTCATCGTGTTGAGAGGCGCCCTTGTTCTCGAAGCGTTGCGTCGCCGCCACCGATCATCGTGTTGTGAGCCGCCTCGTTCTCAAGCGTTAGCGCGCCACCGATCATCGTGTTGTGGCGCCCTCGTTCTCGGCGTTGCGGTCTTGCCCTCCGATCATCGTGTTGAGAGGCGCCCTCGCTCCCAAACTTGGCGCCGCTCTCGCTCATCTATACGGAGGTACTTATTCCTCCATGCTCCTCTCACGCATCGTCAAAGCGCCACCTTTCGCTCCTCGGCGTCGGGTGCAGCCTCGGCTCTTCCGCATCCAAGCGCAGCCTCCGCTCCTCAACACGAAGGTCCTCGATCGACCATTTCGGACGGGAGACCAACCGTGCGTCCCAAAAGTAAGAAGTCCCATTGTCTAGGCATCATGGTTACCCGACAGAGAGTGCCAAGACCCTTGGCGGACCCAGCAGTGTGGAACTCGGAAGCCATCCGAAAAAGGAAAATGCATGTCAACCCGCACTTTGCACTCCCCTCGATACATGCCGAGGGTTGAAATTTTCAACCACTCGGCATGGGGGCTAGTGTTAGGTCGTGTGTGGGCCAACCCGAAATCGAAAGAGTGCCAAGAAGCCGTCGGCGGGGGAAACGTTTTGATTTTGTGGAGAATTAGTTGAATTTGGAGGAAAATATCTGCCCTTTTCCCAATAAAAGGGGAGGCCACTTGCTTCGGGAAAAAGGGGAGAAAGAGGGAACAGAGGAAAAGAGGAGCGCCGTCTGCACGCTCTTACCTCGACCCCTGGCGAAACGGGAACTCTCTCTCTCTCTCTCTCAGTTGGAGGACCCCTCCCCGATGGCGTTTTCCCTCTCTCTGCTGACGGCCAGGCGGGTGAGGCTCGGAGCTTCCAGCAGCAGCACCTAGCCCCCTATCATCACGAAAGAGAAGCCCAAGGTCCCTGATGACGGGACTGGGACTCCCAGCAACCAGATCTGGCGGATTCCGCTCTCACCACCGGCAGAATAGGACGCAGGCGCTTCCGGCGACGGCGTACGGCTCCTCCGTCCCCATCTTCAGAAACAAGGCGAGACCCTCTGTCTTCGTGGAACAGGGCTTGAAACCCCCTTGAGCCTCGGTGCCCAACAATTCCTCTCCGAGATCGGGCCGATCAAAACCCGAGCTCACCAACAATGGAGAATGACCACTTTCTCCCCTAACAGGGGCGGTGCAAGGCTGCACAAAGACCACCCTTCCTCCTCATGTTCTCACCCCGAAAATGGGCGTGAGGCCCCCTTTAGGCGGCGGCTGTCCTCACGGCAATGGCCTCCCGAAGGAAGAGCCCCGAGCATCTTGGCGCAGAAGAGCCCGCTCTCTCGAACTGGAAATAAATCCAAGGCCCTCAGGAGAATGAAGAGCGAGGTTCTGTCCACGCCATGGCGCCGTAACCATCCACGAATCCGGCCAAATGAAGCCGCCCGGTCCCCAGCCGGGCGCCAAAGTTCTGGATGTTCTCGGTCTAGCTTGGCTCGTAGAGTCCTCTCAGGGCATAACCCGGATGCATCGGCCGCGTGGTCGGGAAGTCTCTCAAATGGCGCTCACCACCCCTCGGCGGGAAGAACGTGCGGCTCCTCGGGATGCCGTCCAAAGATCTCGATCGAGAACCCACGATGCCATTCCGAGGTCCGCCCGAAGGGCGACGACTGGATCGCACGGCCCCCTTTAGTTGACCCGTTCGGTCACGGTGAGGCCCGTGCCCAACGGCCCCACTAAGGCAATATGGTTGAGCGGGTTGAATGGGCCCCGCTCGTCCGGCGTATTCAGGGAGATCTCCAAATATTACTATGATTCACGATCACCTCCAAGCCGTCCTCCGTGGACGCACCTCCCAAGCCGCCCCTTCGCGGGCGCATCTCCAACCGCCCCTCGGTGGGCGCATCTCTGCGCCGTCCTCCGCGGACGCGCACCTCAAGCCCCCTTCGCGGCGCTCTCTCAGCCGCCCCTCGGCGGGCGCATCCTTAAGCCGCCCTCATGGGCGCACCCCAAGAGGGATTTCCTCTAAGCCGCCCCTCGCGGGCGCACGGGTAGCCGCCCTCAGCGGGCGTGTCCATGGAGCTCATGCCTCCCATTACATCCCTCTCACACCCCTCATTCTCGCATCTTATGCATGCATTTCTCCGTTTATTGCGGAAGATATCGACTTGGCGTCGGAGTGTCGGCGGGGACAACCCCGTCGGCCTCGACCCCTTGTTTATTGTTTGTGTTGTGCGGGTCCGGGTTCATAGCTACGGAGACCGGACCCTTCATCCGACGCCCCGCGTGCTAAGGAATCAAGGCTCCCTAATCCGTCACGGCAACCGCGGATCCGGGACGCAAAATTATTGGCGCCGTCTGTGGGAACACGTGACAAAAAGTCTCGCGTCTCCCTTGATATTCAATCTCCCGTATCAAAGTGGACAGCACTCAAGTCCCGGCCAAAGCGCTATGGCTCGAGACCATGGCCTCCTATGGCGGCGATCCCGCACCCAGGGTAGCTACGCCCGGGGCTCCGTTCCTTGATTCCCGGGACGGAGAAGATCAACACCCCGAGCGCAAATCCTTTGTTCGGTTGGAGCAAAGTCACCTATCGCTACAACCCCCATCGATCGAGGCCATGCACGGGGCTCCGTCCTCTAACTCCAAGATGGTCAAGGACGTAAACATCAACAGCCAGATCGGCCGGAGGCAAACCTCCCATGAGGACACCCCACTTTTCGGATAGCCGAGGCGGGCGTACGATCGGCCGGGATGTGGAGGCACTCGGCCCGACTAGCGAGGTGGGCTAGATCCATGACCATCCACACTCATCGGAAGATGCATCGGCCGGGGCTTCACCCCTAACTCTCTAGCGACCAAAGAAGGCCAGCCTTATCAAAGGATGCTCGTGCGTCGTGCGGCCAATCCGGGCAGGAACCGGACCCTTCGGAGCGTAGGGGTATGGGCTCGAGCTCCTAATAAAGCACCCCGACAATCCTCCAAAGCGATGCGCGTAGACCATATGCCCGGAACACTAGACGGGACCTAAGGGCGTAACGCGCCACTGTCAATGATACCCATGACGGTTCCATGCCGAACCCGAAAGTCTTACATTCATCATGCCACTTGCCTGAATCACGGAATTATCTGCTCATACGCATAATTGCATAACACGACAAAAAAATATATATACGACCTAGATCGCCCCTAAGTCGGGAGGACAAGCGTCCGTCCGTAAACTTTGTCCTTGGCCTGCGCCGGTGTGGTCGACGTCGACCATCACAGGAGTGCGTCTCCACGCCGAGACGGCCTCGGAGGCGGACCACACATCTTGGCTCCGCGCCAATAAGGCCCAGTGACCCCATACAACTTGGCTCCGCGCTGATAAAGCCCCCAGCTCTCCATAAAACTTGGCTCGCGCCCAATAGGACCTGAGCGGTCCACCAAACTTGGCTCCCGCGCCAATAGGACCTAAGCGGTCCACCAAACAAAGCTTTCGCGCCCGATGACCCAGGCGGTCAAGACATCAGGCCTGGGGGCTTTTGAAGTCCCCAATCTACGGCCAGCAAAACCTTAGGGGGCGTGCGGCGACCTTCTTGTACAGAAGAGAGCACCTTCAGTCTACAATGGTCGTGGGCTAGGACCTTAAACTTGGTGACCATAGCGCCCGCAAAGGCCGCTCACCACCCGCAATCATACGCGGACAAGGACTAGACCCGGAGTCCGGTTGCGCGGCCTCAAAACCCGCGGGACCCTCATTTGAGGCTCCAAGGGCTTGGCGGCGGCGTCCGCTTCCACCGACCGAGCTCCCTAAACGCGTGAGCTGCGACGACATCCTCTGACGAAGGACGAGCACCGCGGAAGAAGGCACCTGGATAGGGCCTTGGCGACGATAGCTCCAAAGAGCTTAGCCTTCAAATGAAAAACATGATCCCGTAGGTCACACTAACTGAGAATAGCAAGCAATGAGCCACACCAGAAGAACACAAGCAGAAGTGGTTGTCTCATATTTAACCACAAAGGAAAGCAAAATAAAGAAGATAAGAAGCCACGACAAAAGCTGACCCGGATATCTGAGCAAGCAGAAAACTACTCGGGAGAACCAGACGGACCAGCTTCCTCTTGAAAATTACTCGAAAGGACAACTCCCGGATCCCGCATTCCACGGATGAGAGTTTCATCTCCCTCACCCGGCCCCCGGTGGCGAGCCGGGCCGGAAGGGTGGCAGCCCGTAGGAGCGCTCGAGGGCTCACACCACGAGGACGTCCGGCATCCCCTTCGCTAGCTTCGCCCAAGACAGCGCATGGAGGTTGATCGAGATCACACGTCGAGTCTCCTCCCCGAGTTTCCTCTCCCGCCGGTGGCGAGCCGGGCCGGGAAGGGTGGCGCCGTAGGAGCGCTCGAGGCTCACACCACGAGGGCGTCCCGGCATCCCCTTCGCTAGCTTCGCCAAGGACAGCGCATGGAGGTTGTTCGAGATCACACGTCGAGTCTCCTCCCGAGTTTCCTCTCCCGGTGGCGAGGCGGGCCGGAAGGGTGGCGGCCGTAGGAGTGCTCGGAGGCTCACACCCGAGGACGTCCCGCATCCCTTCGCTAGCCGGACGGGGACAGGCGCATGGAGGTTGTTCGAGATCACGGTCAACTCCCCGGCCCCCGGCCTCCGGTGTCGGCTTTCGGGCCGCCCGGATATGGTTCCTCCGGGTCGTCAAGATCCACGACATTGCCTCTCTCGGTGCCGAGGCTCTCAGCCTCCGCATTTCATCATGGAGATGTCTCATTCCTCCGTCTGCCCGGAGGTCCTCGGCCCTCCTCTATCTTTTTCAAATCGAGGCATAGGCTTCGTCCCACAAAGACGGAGATGTCTCATTCCTTCGTCTGTTGGCACCGAGGCTCCCGGCCTCCGCACTTCATCACGGAGATGTCTCGTTTCCTCCGTCCTGCCAGGGAGGTCCTCGGCCCTCCTCTATCTTTTTTCGGCGTTGAGGCGTAGCCTTCGTCCCACAAAGACGGAGATGTCTCATTCCTTCGTCTGTTGGCACCGAGGCTCTCGACCTCCGCACTTCATCACGGAGATATCTCATTCCCTCCGTCCCGCCGGAGGTCCTCGGCCCTCCTCTATCTTTTCGGCGTTGAGGCGTAGCCTTCGTCCCCACCCGAAGACGGAGATGTCTCATTCCTTCGTCACTGTTGGCACCGAGGCTCTCGGCCTCCGCACTTCATCACGGAGATGTCTCATTCCTCCGTCTGCCCGGGAGGTCCTCGGCCCTCCTCTATCTTTTTTTCGCGTTGAGGCGTAGCCTTCGTCCCCACAAACGGAGATGTCTCATTCCTTCGTCTGTTGGCACCGAGGCTCTCGGCCTCCGCACTTCATCACGGAGATGTCTCATTCCTCCGTCCCTGCCCGGAGGTCCTCGGCCCTCCTCTATCTTTTTTTTTTTTTGAGCGTAGCCTTCGTCCCCACAAAGCACGGAGATGTCTCATTCCTTCGTCTGTTGGCACCGAGGCTCTCGGCCTCCGCACTTCATCACGGAGATGTCTCATTCCTCCGTCCTGCCGGAGGTCCTCCGTCCTGCCCGGGAGGTCCTCAGCCCTCCTCTATCTTTTAAAGCGAGGCGTAGCCTTCGTCCCCACAAAGACACGGAGATGTCTCATTCCTTCGTCCTGTTGGCACCGAGGCTCTCTCGGCCTCCGCACTTCATCACGGAGATATCTCATTCCTCCGTCCCGTCCGGAGAGGTCCTCGGCCCTCCTCTATCTTTTTTTTCAAGCGTTGAGGCGTAGCCTTCGTCCCACAACGGAGATGTCTCATTCCTTCGTCTGTTGGCACCGAGGCTCTCGGCCTCCGCACTTCATCACGGAGATGTCTCGTTCCTCCCGTCTGCCGCCAGAGGTCCTCGGCCCTCCTCTATCTTTTCGGCGTTGAGGCGTAGCCTTCGTCCCCACAAAGACGGAGATGTCTCATTCCTTCGTCTGTTGGCACGAGGCTCTCGGCCTCCTCACTTCATCACGGAGATGTCTCATTCCTCCGTCTGCCCGGAGAGGTCCTCGGCCCTCCTCTATCTTTTTTCAGCGTCGGCGTAGGCTTGGTCCGCGGACGGAGATGTCTCATTCCTTCGTCTGTCGGCACTAAGGCTCTCGGCCTCCGCACTTCATCACGGAGATGTCTCATTCCTCCGTGCCCTTCTCTCTCTCTCTGAAGCTTCCGCTCCCTCGGCCCAGGCGCGACCTGCGGAGTTCAAGCTTCATCTCCCGTCCGCTAGCATTGAGACGCGCCCTCGCCGTTGGTGACCTCCGCTCATCCGACACGCTCCGTTCACGGAGGCGTCTCATCCCTCCGTCCCGCTAGCATTGAGACGCGCCCTCGCTATGTAGCGTTGAGTGACACTCCGCTCATCGACACGGAGATGCTCATTCCTCCGTGCCCTTCTCTCTCTCTTGACGCCGAGTTGCAGCCTCCGCTCCTCGGCGCCAGGCGCGCACCTCTGCTCCCGTTCACGGAGACGTCTCATCCCTCCGTCCCGCTAGCATTGAGACGCGCCCTCGCTATGTAGCGTTGAAGTGACACTCCGCTCATCGACACGGAGATGCTCATTCCTCCGTGCCCTTCTCTCTCTTCGCCGCCGAGTTGCGGCCTCCGCTCCTCGGTAGCCGCGCGCGCCTCTGCTCCCGTTCACGGAGACGTCTCATCCCTCCGTCCCGCTAGCATTGAGACGCGCCCTCGCTATGTAGCGTTGAAGTGACACTCCGCTCATCGACACGGAGATGCTCATTCCTCCGTGCCCTTCTCTCTCTCTTGACACCGAGTTGCGGCCTCCGCTCTTGACCAGATCGAGGCGCGATCTCTGCTCCCGCGTGCGAGACGTCTCATTCCTCCGTTCCGCTAGCATTGAGGCGCGCCACTGCTCTGTAGCGTTGAGGCGACACTCTGCGCCTCATCACGGAGATGTCTCATTCCTCCGTGCCTCTCTCTCTTCAGCGCCGAGTTGCAGCCTCCGCTCTTCAGCACCGAGGCGCAGTCTCTGCTCCCGCGTGCGGAGACGTCTCATTCCTCCGTCCCGCTAGCATTGAGGCGCGCTACTACACTGCAGCGTTGAGGCGACACTCCGCGCCTCATCGCGGAGATGTCTCATTCCTCCGTACTTCATCATGGAGACGTCTCATTCCTTCGTCCCGTAGCACGGAGATGTCCCATTCCTCCGTCCTACCAGCGTCAGGGTTCTCGGCCTCCGTACTTCATCATGGAGATGTATCATTCCTCCGTCCTACCAGCATCGGGGTTCTCGGCCTCCGTGCTTCATCATGGAGATGTCTCATTCCTCCGTCCTACCAGCATCAGGGTTCTCGGCCTCCGTACTTCATCATGGAGATGTATCATTCCTCCGTCCTACCAGCATCGGGGTTCTCGGCCTCCGTGCTTCATCATGGAGATGTCTCATTCCTCCGTCCTGTCAGCATCAAGGATCTCGGCCTCAACTTATCAGTACGGAGATGCTCATTCCTCCGTACTTCTCTCTTGAGTGTCAAGGTGCCCTTCGCTCTTCAGCGCCGAGGTGTCGCCCTTATTCTCGAAGCGTTGCGGCGCTGCCCACCGATCATCGTGTTGAGAGGCGCCCTTGTTCTCGAAGCGTTGCGTCGCTGCCCACCGATCATCGTGTTGTGAGGCGCCCTCGTTCTCAAGCGTTGGGGCGCTGCCCACCGATCATCGTGTTGTGAGGCGCCCTCGTTCTCGAGCGTTGCGGTGCTGCCCTCCGATCATCGTGTTGAGAGGCGCCCTCGCTCCCAAACTTGAGCCGCCGCTCTCCGCTCATCTATACGGAGGTACTTATTCCTCCATGCTCCTCTCACCGCATCGTCAAAGCGCCACCCTTCGCTCCTCAGCGTCAAGGTGCAGCCTCGGCTCTTCCGCATCCAAGCGCGGCCTCTCCTCCTCAACACGAAGGTCCTCGATCGGCCATTCGACGGGAGACCAACCGTCGTCCCAAAAAGTAAGAAGTCCCATTGTCTAGGCATCATGGTTACCCGACAGAGGCTGCCAAGACCCTTGGCGGGCCCAGCAGTGTGGAACTCAGAAGCCATCCGAAAAAGGAAAATGCATGTCAACCCGCACTGCACCGTCCCCTCGATACATGCCGAGGGTTGAAATTTTCAACCACTCGGCATGGGGGGCTAGTGTTGGGTCCGGTATTGTGGGCCAACCCGAAACCGAAAGAGTGCCGAAGAAGCTTCGTCAAGGCGGGAAACGTTTTGATTTTGGCGGGAATTAGTTCAATTTGGAGGAAAATATCGCCCCTTTTCCCGATAAAGGGGAGGCCTGCTCGGGAAAAGGGGAGAAAGAGGGAGCAGAGGAAAAGAGGGGAGCGCCGTCTGCAGCTCTTACCTCTGACCCCTGGCGAAAACGGGGAACTCTCTCTCTCTCTCTCTCTCTCGCAGTGGAGGACCCCTCCCCCCGATGGCGTTTTCCCTCTCTCTGCTTTGACGTGGGCTGGGTGAGGCTCGGAGCTTCCGGCGGCGGACCTAGCCCCCTATCATCACGAAAGAGAAGCCCAAGGTCCCTGATGACGGGACTGGGACTCCCAGCAACCAGATCTGGCGGATTCCGCTCTCACCACCGGCAGAATAGGGCGCAGGCGCTTCCGGCGACGGCGTACGGCTCCTCCGTCCCCATCTTCAGAAACAAGGCCAGACCCTCTGTCTTCGTGGAACAGGGCTTGAAACCCTTTGAGCCTCAGTGCCCAACAATTCCTCTCCAGATCAGAGCCGATCGAAACCCGAGCTCACCAACAATGGAGAATGACCACTTTCTCCCCTAACAGGGCGGTGCAAGGCTCGCAACAGTGACCACCCTTCCTCCTCATGTTCTCACCCGAAAACAGAGCGTGAGGCCCCCTTTAGGCGGCGGCCTGTCCTCACGGCAATGGCCTCCCGAAGGAAGAGCCCAGAGCATCTTGGCGACCAGAAGAGCCGCTCTCTACGAACTGGAAATAAATCCAAGGCCCTCGGCGAGAATGAAGAGAGTTCTGTCCACTGCCATGGCGCCGTAACCATCCACGAGAATCCGGCCAAATGAAGCCGCCCGGTCCCATTTGGAGGCGCCCAAAGTTTACCGATGTTCTCGGTCTAGCTTGGCTCAGTAGAGTCCTCCGAGGGCATAACCCGGATGCATCGGCGGCGTGGTCGGGAAGTCTCTCAAATGGCGCTCACCACCCCTCGGCGGGAAGAACGTCGGCTCCTCGGGATGCCGTCCAAAGATCTCGATCGTAACCCACGATGCCATTCCGGGTCCGCCCGGAAGGGACGACCCGAGATCGCACGGCCCCCTTTAGTTGACCCGTTCGGTCACGGTGAGGCCCGTGCCCAATGACCCCACTAAGGCATATGGTTGAACGGGTTGATGGGCCCCGCACTCGTCCCGCGTATTAGGGAGATCTCCCGAATATTACTATGATTCACGATCACCTCCAGCCGTCCCTCCGGGACGCGCCTCAGCTCCGCCCCTTCGCGGGCGCATCTCAAGCCGCCTCGGTGTGGGCGCATCTCTGGGCCCTCCCGCGGACGCACCTCCAGCCGCCCCGCCGCGGCGCCTCCCAAACCGCCCCTCGGGGGCGCATCCTTAAAGCCGCCCCTCGGCGGCGCACCCCAGAGGATTTCCTCTAAGCCGCCCCTCGCGGCGCACGGTGCCGCCCTCAGCGGGCGTGTCCATGGAGCTCATGCCTCCCATTACATCCTCTCACACTCCGCTCATTCTCGCATCTTATGCGTCATTTCTCCGTTTATTATGGAAGATATCGAAACAGGCGTCGGAGTGTCGGCGGGGACAACCTCCCGTCGGCCTCGACTTGTTTATTGTTTGTGTTGTGCGGGTCCGGGTTCGTTCATACTACGGAGAGAGGACCCTTCATCCGACGCCCACGTCTTAAGGAATCAAGAAAATTCATCTGTCAAATGTGTGCGATCCTGACGCAACAAAAATATTAAAAATTTTATATTATTTAATTTTTTTATAATATTAATATTTATTAAATGTTAAATATAATACTCGAAAAGAAAATTATAAAAATAGTTATTTGGAAGTAGAATCCCAAAGAATGCCCAAATCCTGCTGCCACCATTGATGGCTTCTTTGGTCTCAAGACGCAGAATAAACTGTTGATTTGAAGACGATGTCTCTGTTCTTGAGACCGTCGTTTTCTAAAGGAATCCCAAATACGTTCCTCAGAAAGAAGAGAAAATGGCCGCACTCTCCTTACAAAACCAAATGGCACCACCTTTTCGATCAACAACAAGCTATGCAAAACCTTAAACAATTAGCATCTTCACCACCACCCTCACAGATTCAAGGAAAAACCCAAAACCCTAACAAAACTCCTTACCTTCTCTCTTGCCTCGTCACCTCTTTCAAAGCCTACGATTGCGAACCGACAACAGGAGCTTATCGCTTCCTCGTCAAAACCCTAACGCAAAATTCCCAATTCACCGAGCTCGATTTAGTCCTCCTCCACCTCCAGAACTTCGAAAAATTCGAAACCCCAGAACGCTTATTTTCCGATTTGATCAGGATTTACGGCGATAATGGAATGTTCAGGGAGGCCATTGACTTGTTCTTCAGAATTCCCAAGTTCAGGTGTGTCCCTACTGTTTGCTCCCTCAATTCATTGCTGTCAATTCTTTGTAGAAACGAGGAATACATTCAACTTGTTCCTGAGATTTTGACTAGGTGTCGGATTATGAATGTCCGAATCGATGAATCCAGTTTTTCGATATTGATTAGTACCCTTTGTAGAATTAGGAAGGTTGATTATGCTATTAAGTTGTTGAATTCTATAATTGATGATGGGTTTGAACCTGATCGTAAAGTTTACTCCTTAATCCTATCATCGTTGTGTAAACAGAAGGCTACTTCAAGTTCTCAGGTAATAGGATTTCTGAGAGAGATGAAAAGGGTTAAATTGTGCCTCAGCATTGTGGATTTCTGTAATGTGATAAGGTATTTGCTTACAAAGGGAAAGAATATTGATGCTTTCGGCATTTTGAATGACATGAAAACGGAGGGAATTAAGCCTGACATCACTTGCTATACAATGGTCTTAAATGGTGTGATTGAAGAAGGAGATTTCATCAGAGCCGAAGAGTTGTTCGATGAAATTTTAATATTCGGTTTAATTCCCGATGTAAATACGTATAATGTATACATAAACGGTCTTTGTAAGCAGGATAAAGTCGAAGAAGGATACAAGATGATTGGTTGGATGGAGAACTTAGGCTGCAAGCCGAATTCAGAAACTTATAAGATAGTTTTGGAAGCATTTTGTAAGTTAAGGGAGTTTAACAGAGCTGGAGAGATTTGGAGGGAGATGAAATTAAAGGGTGCACAAAATTTGCATGCTTATAGGATAATGGTTTGTGCTTTGATCAGGAGAAGTGAAATTGTTGAAGCTTTTCAGTTGATTGAGGAAATGGTGAATAGGGGTTTTGTTCCTTCTTCTTCAACCATTGAGGAGATGATTTCGGTGATGTGCAAAGCTGGTTTCGTCGCTGAGGCATTACTTATGCTCCGGAAAGTGTTCGATCATGCCATTGTTCTTCAGGCTGGGGCATGGGAAGCGCTTCTTCTTGGTTTGAAGCTTAACCCTGGTTTGACAAATGCTACATTGGCCAACTTAGTTAACACCTGACAATATAAAATGAAATATCTACAAATATATATTGCTATCGTGCCACCCCATACTGGTATGTTAGAACCTAATTATATTATTTAATAGTTCAGTAGATAATATTAAAATCAATATATTATTATATCATATATATATATATATTTCATCTATCTAATATCATTAAAAAAAACACTGGCTAAACTTTTATTTAATTACAACTTTAAACAAACTTGTATATTTAGTTGTACGTTATGTAAAATACGGGAAGTATTACTATAAAGGCCATCTCTACATAACCTTCATATTCTACAATAATATAAGATATATCCATATTCACGTCTTATAGCGTGAAGTCCATCACTATATTATGATTTATTACTTGACTGCTAATCTGAAAGATTAGAAGAAAAAATACGTAAGTCAAATGCCTAATAAATAATTTTTTAATCAAAAGAATAATTATTATGAAGAAAAATATCATGTAAAAATTCAAGACATAGTGACTAAAAATATTATGTAATATAGTAACATATTTTTTCAAAAAAGATTTTATAGAAAAAATTTGCTATGATTATATTTCCATCATTGTGAACTTAATGTTAATATATTTATGCCCTCATTAGTCAGATAAATTACTTTGTTTTCAAATTACTCTTCATCACCCCACTAGACAATGTCTAAATGTCTCACCATACATTTGTGATCTGGCCAGTCAACCTATTATCGAATATCTCAAATATCGATATCACAATATATTATTCATAGGTTATACAAGAGAAATAAATATGTGATTAAGATCAATTGAATGACTGTAGTATTGGATAATGTAGATTACACCAAGTTATCCAAGTGCCCATATTATCCAAATAAAATAGTGTCTTTGTATATTTTTTTTTACCTTATCCATGGCATATAGAATAAAATATCATATTATATAAAATTATAACATGGAGTATCAATGATTCATATACCATGAATTATATGTGTGACGTACCATATTACCTACCAAAAATCTAGCAGAGTCCTGGTAGTAATACGGTCGTCGGCTTAATATAAAATCTGTAATTATCCTATACAACATACATATACAACTACAACATTACAAACACAGGATCCAAAAATCACAATATATATGCGGCCCTAACATCATGACTTCAGACATTCTGTTGGAATAGAGAGATGCCACTAAGTCTCAGAATACTCTTCACAAAAACCTGCAAAATCAATCCATAATCCAATATAGCATCTTTTAACTAAAGCGCATCACCGCCACTGAAATAATATGCAAAAGAACAAAACATATATATACAATCTTCCCT
The DNA here is from genome assembly GCA_033239525.1 of Nepenthes gracilis. Taxonomy (NCBI): domain Eukaryota; kingdom Viridiplantae; phylum Streptophyta; class Magnoliopsida; order Caryophyllales; family Nepenthaceae; genus Nepenthes; species Nepenthes gracilis. The sequence goes on along the minus strand of BSYO01000025.1, from coordinate 14,064,276 downwards.
GTCTAAAAGAATCAACTATACAAAAAATGTAAAATACAAATCCCAAAATACACCATCCCATGCCCCAAACTAAGCAGTGATTCTCTAATCCTTCTCATCGGGTATGAACTCGTGCTGACCATCTGATGGGGTAACAAAATAGCAATAAGTGAGCTAATTGCTCAACAATGCACATATATAACATAGGAAATGCAAAATTTCATAATTTCAAATATAATAATACATATAGAAGGGAATAGAGATACATATGAGATCATAAAACATGATTTTGAGAAGAATACTTTCATAATTTGTTTCAAATTTCTTTAGTTCATTTATTTTCTTTTCTTAATCATCAAATCATGTTAAAAACTTATTTCATTGGGGATCAGGGCCAATAGGCTTTACTAACTAAATGAGCAATCGATCGTAGCTTAGATTGTGTTTGCTCCTACACAATCAAAAGCCATCTCCTTCTATTCAAGACTCAAAGGAGGTCCGTTTACATATAATCCCTATAGACGAGATCATAGCCGCACGCAACACCAAAGTAGACAACGACATTCCACTATAATATACTAAGGCATGCCAAAATATACTATCTGATGAATATTCCTCAGTCCAAGTTCTTAATTCCTTATTTTCTTGGTGAATTTTATTCTTAAATCTAAAATTTTTCGTTCTCACTCTATTAGAAAATGATTTATAAGTCCATCACTTAATTGTAGAATATTCCTTCATAATTTTTTTTTACATAAAGCATATTCAAATATATAGTTCCATATCTTCGTGAGCTTAAGTCCTCACGTGTGGTTTTAGTTACATACATAATTTCCTTTGAAGTTTAAAGAATTAGGAAATTTTTTTTACATTAAGCCAAATAGAATTTTTAAAACTTTCAAACGATAATTCTTTCACAAACAGTTCATAAGATGATTTTTGGAACATGTAAAAAATTTAACATATCCATAATACATGCAATTAAATGCCATTCCATCACGTCCATATATTAAGATTCAATTTTTTAAGTTCATATTATGCATAAAATTCAAAGCAAATGTGAACTAGTGTGAGGCGCAGGTTAGGGTTCTATTAGAGACAAATCGCACCAAACATGAAAAATTGGGTACCAAATCGTTAAATTTTCATACTCAAATCATGGGTTTCTATTATCTAAAGCCAAATCATGTATAAAGTCTAAAATAAACTGGTAAAAGTGCTTGGGCATGGGTTAGGGTTTTCAAGTGCAAAATATTGCACAAATTTCACAAATTGGGCACCAAAATAATAAATAATCATGCATAGGACGTAAGTATTATAAAATACATACTCGACGGGTATCGGAACAAAAATACCTGAGAGAAACGGAACAAAAAGTGCAACAAGAGAAAGAAAAACATATTGGTGCACTTGTCTTGGCCCGATCTATCACCTTTCTAATTGGCTCTTGCTTGGAAATGGACCGAAGGACCTCGGATTCTTCTTCCTGTCTCTTCTCCTTGTGTTCTCTCTCTCTCTCTCTCTCTCTCCTACGAGAAAAGCCAAAAAAATGACGAAATAAAATCCCTTGCGACCTTTTATATCTTAGGCTGGCGCTTGAGCACTAGCCGTGCGCGCCTTCTTATCTCCAATGCCTAGCGGGCCTATACCGTCAATTCATCCCATGATCCCGAAACTTAATTTTTTCATACGAATTAAGCCCAATCTTGATTACATTTGCTTAGTTATCTTCCAATTATAATATTTCAGAATTTGAAACCTCCCAACTCTCCCCCACTTAAAAAAAATTTCGTCCTCGAAATTAACAGGTCCTAAGAATCATCACATACCTTAAAACAAGTGGTGATATTTCTCTCGGATCTCATCTTCCTTCTCCCAAGTAGCCTTTTCATTGGTGTGGTTCCTCTAAAGGACTTTGACTAATGAAATTGTCTTTGTCCAAAGCATTTGGTCCCTACCGTCTAGAATTTGCATAGGCTCTTCGATGTACTACAAATCTTTGTTGATCGATAAGGGCTCGTAGTCGATGATATGAGTAGAATCATAAACATACTTCCGGAGTATGGACACATGAAAAATGTTGTGTACCTTTCCTAGAATTGGTGGCAAGGCCAAACGATAGGGCCATCTCCCCACCTTCTCCAAAATTTCGAATGGGCCAATAAACCTTGGCTTCAACTTGAACCCAAATTTGGATACACCTTTTGATGGCGATACCTTCAAGAAAACAAAGTCTTCGACTTCAAATTTCAACTCCGATCTTCTCAAATCGGCATAACTCTTCCATCGACCCTAGACCACCTTTAACTTCTCATGGATCAGTCGAATCTTATTGGATGTCTCCATGACAATCTCCGGCCACATAAGCCGTTTATCGCCCGTCTCCTCCCAATGAATTGGAGAACGGCACTTCCTTCTATGCAATGCTTCGAAGGGGGCCATCCCAATACTCACCTGATAACTATTATTATACGCGAACTCCGCCAATTCTAAATGATCATCCCAGTTGCCTTTCAGCTCCATCACCGCGGCCCTCAACATGCCTTCCAAAATCTGAATGGTCCGTTTAGACTGTCCATCCGTCTGCGGGTGATCAGCGGTGCTGAACTTCAGATCCGTCCTCGACTCGCAGTGCAAACTTTCCCAAAATTTCAAGACAAACCTCGGGTTTTAATCTGACACAATAGTCATCGGGATTCCATGCAACCTCACCACTTCATTAATATACATTCGGGCCAAACAATCTCTCGAATAAATCATCCGAATAGCCAAAAAGTACGCCAATTTCATGAGTCGATCGACAATTACCCAAATGGCATCACGGTTCCTAGTGTCCTTGGCAATCCCGACACGAAATCCATTGATATATCTTCCCACTTCTAATTGGGAATAGGCAATGACTACAAAAGACCGGATGACTTCTTACGCTTGGCCTTCAACTGTTGGTAGATCAAACATCTCCCCACAAATGCTACGATTTTTCTTATATTCCTCCACTAAAATATTTTCCTCAAATCCTGATACATTTTATTAATCCATGGGTGGATCGTGTACCTAGACCGGTGAGCTTCCTTCATAATTTCCTCCTTCAATTCTCCAACATTGGCTACACATATCCGGTCCCAGAACTTCAAGACTTTATCGGCTCGAACACTAAAGTCAACTCTAGAGTCTTAGTCCAACTTTCTAGCAACATTAGCTAAGAACGGTCATTCATCTGCTCTTCCTAGGCGTCATTGGCAATCCCGATACAAAATCCATTGATATATCTTTCCATTTCTAATTGGGAATAGGCAATGACTACAAAAGACAAGACGGTTTCTTATGCTCGGCCTTCAACTACTGGTAGATCAAGCATCTCCCCACAAATGCTACGATTTTCTTCCTCATATTTCTTCACCAAAATATCCATCTCAGATCCTGATATAGCTTATTAATCCCTGAGTAGATCGTGTACCTGGACCGGTGAGCTTTCTTCGTAATGTCCTTCAATTCTCCGACATTGGCTACACATATCCGGTCCCGGAACTTCAAGATTCCGTCAGCTCGAACACTAAAATCAACTCTAGAGCCTCGGTCCAATTTTCTAGCAATGTCAGCTAATAATGTGTCATTCATCTGTTCTTCCTTTATTCGATTCAATATCTCCAGCTGGATATTGAAATGCAACAAAATCATTCGATTCCCTTGGGCATATCTCTGGATATCGCAATGCTTTATGCATTCTAACATCTCTATCTCCTTAATCCTCAAATAAACCGCATAACATATCTGACGGCTCAAAGCGTCCGCTACCACATTGCCATTACCCGACTAATACTGAATTTCACAACCGAAGTCCTTTAAATAATCCATTCACCTCATCTGCCTTATATTCAATTCTTTTTGGGAAAAGAGATACTTGAGGCTCTTGTGGTCCGTATACACTAATGACTTCTCACCATACAAATGGTGCCTTCAGATCTTCAGAGCAAATATTACCGCCGCTAATTCCAAATCATGCGTCGGGCAATTCTTCTCATGGATCTTTAATTGCCTCGATCCATAAGCTATCACCTTTCCGTGCTACATCAGAATACAGCCCAAACCCGTCCTGCTTGCATCACAATAAACTTTGAACCCATCGGAACCTTCCGAAATTGTAGGATCGGGGTGGATGTCAGTTGATCCTTCAGCTCCTAGAAACTTTGCTCACAATCATCTGTCCAGACAAACTTAACATCCTTCCTTGTTAAGTGGGTTAGTGGCATAGAAATCCTAGAGAAATTCTCCACGAACTTCTGATAATAACCCGCCATCCCAAGGAAACTCCAAACCTTAGTCACCGATGACAGTCAGCTCCAATTAACAACAGCCTCAATCTTCTTCGGGTCACAGAAATGCCTCCATTCGATATAACATGACCTAAAAATACAACTTTCTTTAGCCAAAATCTACACTTTTTCAACTTAGCATGCAACTTCTCCTCCCGAAACGTTTGGAGCGCAATCCTCAAATGTATGGCGTGCTCATCATGACTCCTCGAATATATCAATATATCGTCAATGAACACCCTCACAAACTTATCTAAATAGGGTCGAAACACTCGATTCATCAAGTCCATGAAAGTAGCAGGGGCATTTGACAACCCAAAAGGTATAACTAGGAATTCATAATGCCCGTACCTCGCTCGAAATGTTGTCTTTACTACATCCTCCTTCTTGATTCTCAATCGATGATATCCCGAGTGAAGATCGATCTTTGAATACACTTGCACTCCTTGCAGCTGATCAAATGGGTCATTAATTCTCAGCAAAGGATATTGTTCTTAATGGTGATCTTATTGAGCTCCTAGTAATCAATGCAAAGTCACAACGACTCATCCTTCTTCTTGACAAACAACACCAGGGCACCCCAACGAGATATGCTCGACCGAATAAATCCCTTGTCCAGAAGCTTCGCAGCTGCTGCTTCAATTTCTTCAGTTCGGCAGGCGCCATCCTATACAGTGCCTTAGAAACCGGCATCGAACCAGGAACAAGCTCAATCTCGAACTCAATCTCCCGCTTGGGTGGCAACCAAGGCAATTCTTCAAGAAAGATATCTTCAAACTCGCTAACGACCGGCATATCATTGGTCGGCACACTATGACTTCTAATGGTGCAGGCATAAGCCAGATAGCCTTGACATCCGAAATTCATCAAATGACGAATATGCAAAGCTGAAACAAAACATGGTGGCTCCTTCCGCACCACACCTTGGAAATAGAACGGTTCACATCCCGAAATAGCGAAGTGAACTTGCTTATGGAAGCAATCCACACTGGCGTGATAACTTGCCTGCCAATCCATGTTCAAAATCACATCGAAATCGTGCATATCGAGCAAAATCAGATCCACCATCAACTGCAACCCATTAATCCAGACTTCACACCTCGGATATAAGATATCTATAACCACTGGCGATCTCGAAGGTGTGAAACCACCAAAATATGATCCAATATCCTCGGAGGAGACAACAAATTACTTACAAAACTTGGAGACACAAAAGAATAAATCGAGCCCGAATCCAGAAGAATATGTGCAGGAGTACTAAAGATGGTGACGGTGCCTTCTACCACATTCGATGGTGCCTCCACATCTCAGGCCGTAACTGCAAAGACTTTCCCTAGAACTATCGGCTTCTTCTCTACCGGCCTCCTTGGAATAGGGCAATCTTTAACCATATGATCGGTCTTGTCGCAATTAAAGCAAACTCACATCCACTTGTAGTATGGCTTTCCTCGGTGAAACTTCCTACAATAGTCACATATATCATCAGTCGTCGGCAGACTTGGTGCTGTTGCTGCCACTAGATGCTCTGCTTTCCTCTTTCCTTTGTCATCGAGCTTCGACCTCCTTAGAGGCCCTCCAGATCTCGAGCCTTGGCCAACAGCCGTGCAATTAAAGCAAACTCACATCCACTTGTAGTATGGCTTTCCTCTGTGAAACTTCCCGCAATAGTCACATATATCATCAATCGTCGGCAGACTTGGTGCTGTTGCTGCCACTAGATGCTCTGCTTTCCTCTTTCCTTTGTCATCGAGCTTCGACCTCCTTAGAGGCCCTCCAGATCTCGAGCCTTGGCCAACAGCCGTGCTTCCTCGATTTTCAGATCTCTTCGCAAAATATTACTGTTGCTCAAGCTCCTTCTCAAATATGAAGACCAGGTCCAAAATCTCTCTATAATTACGCAATTTGTGCGTGACCAACTACCTTCTGATATCGACCCTTAGCCTTGACTAGAACTTCTTGGCTTTCCTGACCGGATCATCAACTATGTGTCGGGCATATCAAGACAACTCTGTGAACTTGGCCGCATACTCTACCACGGTCCAATTCTCTTGCCGTAACTGTGAAAACTCGCCTTTCTTCTACTCTCGCAGGCTGGTCAAAAAATACTTATCAAAGATTTCCTTATTGAACATTTCCTAAGTGATTTAGTCCTCAAGGACTCCCATGGCTCCTTTCTGCACCGACCAACGGTAGTTAGCCTTGCCCTCCAACTTGTATATCACAAAAGTCACATTGTCTTCTTCTGGGTAGCGAATAAGAATAAAGATCTTCTCAATTCTTCTGATTCATATCTTTGCTTTGACCGGGTCTGAATCTTCCAAAAACTCTAGTGCCCTTTCATTATTGAACCGATCATACGTCGAAGCTCCCGAATTCACTAGAGTTGGAGCTGAAGTTGGAGCGAGGGCTGGGGCTGGCTCAGCATGGCGATGTCCCTGAATTATCATCTCCATAATGTCGGCCATTTGTCCCATAATGTCCAGACACTCCTCCGCCCGGTTTGGACGAGAACTGGCTCTAGAGTTTCTTCTTCAACCTAACATTCTGAATCCCTATCATTATACATTAACAATAGGGTTAGACTTCCCCACCAAACTTAATGAAACTACTTAAACAGGGAGCTTAACTTATATTTCGATTCAAATCAAATTAACCTAACCCTCAACTGTAGTCAATCAACTCAAATCCTAAAGCATCTCTCGAACCAACTTTTATCTGATACCAATTGTGACGTACCGTATTACCAATCAAAAATCTGGTAGAGTTTCGATGATAATACAGTTGTCGGCCTAATATAAAGCCTGTAATTATCCTATATAACATACATATACAACCACAATATCACAAACACTGAATCTAAAAATCACAATATATATGCGACCCTAACAACATGACTCTGGACATCCTGTTAGAATAGAGAGAAGCCACTAAGCCTCAGAATACTTTTCACAAAAACCTGTGGAAACAATCTATAATTCAATATAACATGTTATAACTAGAGCACATTACCACTGTTGAAATAATATACAAAAGAACAAAACATATATATACAATCTTTCATGTCCAAAATAATCAACTATACCAAAAATACAAAATACAAATCCCAAAATACATCATCCCAAACCCCAAACTAAGCAGTGATCCTCTCATTTTTTTCATCGAGCATGAATTCGTACTGACCATCTGATGGGATAATAAAATAGCAATGAGTAAGCCAATTATTCAGCGATGCACATATATAACAAAGGACATGCAAAATTTTATAATTTCAAACATTATAATATATGGAGGGAACAGAGATGCATATGAGATCATAAAATACGATTCAGAAAAGAATACTTTCATAATTTGTTTCAAATTTCTTTAGTTCATTTATTTTCTTTTCTTAATCATCAAATCATGTCGAAAACTTATTTCGTTGGGATTAAAGCCAATAGACCTTACTAACTAAAGGAGCGGTCGGTCGTAGGAGCAAACACAATCAAAAGTCATCTCCTCCTATTCAAGACCCAGAGGCGAGTCGTCTACATATAATCTCTATAGACGATGCCATAGCTGCACGCGGCACCAAAGCAGATAACGACCTTCCACTAAAATATATTAAGATATGTTGAAATATACTATCTGATGAACATTCATCGATCAAAATTCTTAGTTCCTTATTTCCTTAGAGAATTCTGCTTTTAAGCCTAAAATTCTTTGTTCCCACTCTGTTGGAGAAGAGTTTATAAGTCAATCACTTATTTGCAGAATATCCCTCAATAATTTCTTTTTCATAAAGCATATTCAGATATATAGTTCCATATCCTCATAAGCATAAATCCTCACGTATTCTTAATTACATATATAATTTGTTTTGGAGCTTAAAGAATTAGGAAATTCTTTTCATATTAAGCCAAATAGAATTTTTGAAGTTTCCAAACGATAATTCTGTCACAAACGGTTCATAACATAATTTTTGAAACATGCAAAAAATTTAATATATCCATAATATATGCAATTAAATGCCATTCCATTACGTCCATATATTAAGATTCAATTTTCTATGTCCATATTATGCATAAAATCCAAAGTAAACTGGAAATAGTGCGAGGTACAGGTTAGGGTTCCGTTAGAGATAAACCGCACCAAACATGGAAAATCGGGTACCAAGTCAATAAATTTTTATATTCAAGTCATAGGTTTTTATTATCTAAAGTCAAATCATGTACAAAATTCAAAATAAATGGGTAAAAGTGGTCGGGCGCGGGTTAGGGTTTTTAGGTGTGAAAAACCGCACAAATTTCACAAATCGGACACCAAAATAATAAATAATCATGTATGAGACATTGATATTACAAAATACATACTTGGACAGATATCAGAATAAAAATACCCGAGAGGAACGGAATAAAAAGTGCAATAAGAGAAAAAAAATATATCGGTACACTTACCTCGACTCGATCTATCACCTTCTAACTAGCTCTTACTCGGAAATGGACCCGGGACCTTGGATTCTTCTTCCTCTCTCTTCTCCTTGCGTTCTCTCTCTCTCTCCCCTACGAACAAAGCTCAAAAAATGACGAAATAAAATCCCTCGCGGCCGTGCGCGCCCTTCCTGTCTCCGGCACCCGACAGGCCTACTTTATCAATTCGTTCCACGGTCTTGAAACTTAATTTTTTTCATATTAATTAAGTTTAATATTAACTATATTAGCTTAATTATCTTTCAATTATAATATTTTAAAATCCAAAATCTCACAATTGGTTATCTTAATATGTAGTTTTTTACCTCATTTTATTGAAAATTGCCTATTCAAAATAATAGTGTAAATGATAATAGCAAGGGAATAAAACCAAATATCGATATATATATATATATATATAAAAGTTAAAATAATAAAACAGGACCATTACTATAGCCTAAAGGGGTCATTTATTTTCCTTTAATTATAAAGTTCAATTTTTCATCAAATATATTAATTAAAATTTATTATAATATTTTATATATTATTATTTATTAAAGTCACATTTAAACGGATAAAATTTTCTTTCTTATTATGAGTGATTTGAAATATTCATATAAATTATTTTAATAATTGATACCTTGAATAATCCTTAATGTATTTTTCTACTATTAAATAATTAATTATTATCCCCTAATGACACATCAAAACACTAAAAATACATTTCTCTTTCACTTTTTCGTGCTACAACACCGCGCCATGGCCATTACTTTCTTACCCCTGTTTCTCATTCTTCTTTTTCGTTGTCTTTTTTTTTTTTTTTTGTCTTTTTTTAAATTAATTATTTATTATTAATTATATTAAAGTTATAAATCCATTTATACTTATTCGAATAAAAATATTACAATAATCATAATTAATATACACGGGGCTAAAAGATAATTCAGGATGTCACACGAAAGGGTTACTAAATAATTATATATTACTGCATCATAAATATATCTTGATTATTAACATCTTCGAATACATCCAATATATTACAATATTTTACCGTAGTTTATTTTATTTTATTTTGTAAAAAATAACTTTTTTGTGTCTGTTTTAATATTGATAAAAATTTCATAGTATCGCTAATATTCATACAATTACAACCGATATTGATATTAATATACATGATATCAGGGGGGAGTCGTAACTCCTCCGATGCCCGAGTAGCCATTTGATGAAAAAATTTAACGGCTGCATATATATATATATATATAATATTTTTTTTATTTTTATATTTTTTTTGTATTTGATTAAAAAAATAACTTTTATTATTTTTTTAACTTTTTTAAAATATCGGCCATTGAAGGGGCTGCGATCGATTTTTATGTAATTATTTAAAAATTATCACACCATTTTTTGAATTTTGCATATATTAGGAGTCTTGTGCACCATCATGTCCTTTTCGAAAGAAAATTTCTACATACCGATAGAGTTATATCTGTATGACTTGATAGCTATATGTTTGAATCATACAAACGATCTCTTTCATAATATAAGGTAACGTTACGTATAAAATATTCAAATACAGTCAAATCATTTCCAAACTATACACAAGTTAAAGTTTCGTGTGTCAGGTTACTCTTATTAGAAGAAAAACCCTGGTATAATGATAAAGCTATAATCGTGTAACTTATTACAGATTTAAATTATAGAAGCTGTATCTTTTACAATACAAGGTTACACTGTATATAATAAATCCAAAAATAGTCAGCTGATTTTCAGACCACAAACATAGTTTTGTACACCGGGTTATCTTTTTTGGAAGGACGATTTGATATTATGGTAAAGTTATTTTTATATGATCCGGTGTTCATAAATTTAAATATATGCTATAAACCATGTTTGGCAGTATTCATGGAAAAAAATTGTTAATTAAAATCACCATTCTTATTTTAAAATTTATAAAATAAGCATTTTATAAAGTTAATCTACCCATTTTTTAAAATGGAAGAACTTCTCCCAGTCTCAATCTATCCATTTTTTAAAATTTTATAAAGTTTATTAAAATCACCCATTTTGATTTTTTGAAAAATTTGTTAAATATTAATCGTTTATTTTTAGATGAACGGCTCAGCAAACTAGCCCTAATTTGGTTAAATCTCAACCGTTTATTTCATTATAAGTGATTGACACATCTATCTATATATATATAAATGACATATTTAAATAAATAAACAACTGGTCAATATAAAATATAATTTTAGACATCACATATTAAGATTTTTTATTAACCCAATGAAATATTTTTAATGGATCCCCTAAAACTTAATTATTGATCACTATGGCTTACCTATGGTTATAAAATTTTTTGAATTTTGACAATTTTTATTAAGAAAATAGTAATATAGATATTTCAATTTTGTTCTATTAAAAATATTAAATCTTTAATTATTTATTCTACTTAAAATTTTCTAGATCTGCCCCTACATGTATGTATAATATTTTTTTTTTTAAAATTCAACGGTATATTATAAATAAACTATCTATACAAATTAAATATGGTTTCAAGAAACAATAAAATAACATTTTTGTTATATTGAGGGCCATTTCTACTGTCCTAATAAGATATATAAATAAGTGTTATACATATTTACACAAATAGTATAATATAACACTGCCTTTGAGTGTCCCCCTCGTAACAAAAGAAAATATACGATCAAAATACTCTCAAAATTTTATTATAATTCTGAAACATTTCTCAGATCTGGATAACCATCTAAATATTAAATAGAATCGGATTAAATATTTAAATTTTTTATTTTAAATTTTGCATACCATAATAATTAATAAGAGGTCACAAAATTTGAGACTTATTATATAAATTATCTTTAAATATTCAAATTAGAAATTTTTTTCAGAAAATAAAAAATTATGAGAAGTTGAAAATTAGACAAAAAATAAAAAAAAAATGTGATATCAACAAAGAACAAAGTAAGCATAACCTATAAAAATTACATAAATTCTTGACATGAAAACTTAGTAAAATGTAAAATGTGTCACATTCATATTATTAAGGTTTTGGCCATAGAAAAAATGGTCAGTGATGGGGGCTCCACGAAAAAAATTGCGTTAGCTCTACGCAAACATTCAATCAGATCGAAAATCATAAAAAATATTTTTAAATTTAAAAATATTAATATTAAATTTTATATTAAATATATTAATAATTAAACTAAAATATTTTATTGACTTCATTAAATATTTTTAATTAATCATACAAATTTTATTTATTAGTTATTGTGACTTATTTATATCCATATAATAGTCAAATTTTAGACCTTTTATAATTATTTTTTATAAAAAAATAAAATTAAAAAATTATTGATCCTGATATAAATTTCTAAATCTACCTCTGATAACATATGCATAATAATGTAATCGATTAACTTTTCTTATTTATGAAAACACAAATTAAAAATCATATAACTTTTACAATATATAACCAACACTAATTAATAGTAACAATATTAAAGATCTAAAACTTTCTTCTTTTAAAATATCTATTATCCCTTCATTTATATTACAAAATTTAAAAAAAATTCCCCATTTTTGGAAAATTTGAATTTTAGTTTTGAATGTCATCAAAATGCTAATTGACATAATATTTGAAAAAAAAAATACTCTAAAAAAAACAAAAAATACTTAAAAAAAATCCGACACATACCGTCCAGCATGTCTATATCATAGTAAACTAGAATACATAATAACTCGATAACTACAACTATATAATAATTATAGTTACGTTTTCTGATATATTTATCATTTTTCTGGGGGCATACATTTGCCTTTACTATTCTTGTTTTCCATCACATCTAAGTAATTTACAAATTATAGTATATTTAAATATAAACAACCGACAAACACAAATGACCAAAAAAATCTTATCAAATCTTCAATGCCGATGGATCAGATCAAAGAATATACACGTAATATCTATTAGATCTGGATATAATAAGCTTCATCAGTCACATATCACAAACAAGACAATTTTATTTTACAGTAAATATCTCACATTCAACAAATTTATCTTTCCGGTTAGCATCTTAAACTCTTTGTTGACTCTCATTCTTTACTCATCCCCAATCCAACACATGCTTAAGTATTCAAGGATTTTTACTGTGAAAATGAAATACAACTGCGAAAATGAAAATGAAATCCCACGGGTCGAACCATTAAAATAAAAGAAGCATGCCGTGTTTCACCGTAAAAATCTTGCATTAGACAAACTTATCCTTTTTAAGCATCTTAAGCTATTTATTAACTATTATCTTTTACTCATTCTTATTCTGATATTCACTTAAATATTTGAGTTTCTTTACATAAAATTGAAACACAAATAGTTGTTCCGTACCAAATGGGTTAAACATTAAAAATTATGTCATACTTTAACATTAAAAATCCAACATCCGACAAACTTACAATTTATTCAACATCATAGTATACTCATCGACTCATTTTTTAATTTGTCCTCGATCCAATGCTCCCTTTAGTATTCGAGAATTTTCTTTAGAAAAATAAAAGACACATGATTTGACCTATTCCAAATGGTTAGACCTGGGTTGATTTAGATGCAACTCAAATCTAATCAATTATAATGAAAAGTAAAGGACTAACCTTGGAATGAATGCTAGATCTTGGCCAGTGAACTTCAACTCCATTGTTGTTGTCGCTCCAAGCTGGATGATAAGCAATAAATAAGGCTGGGTGGGCATGGTGGGGAAGATGGGCACATGAACAACCAACTCATTGAACCCCGACTCCTGTTTTAGAGTTATCTTACATACCTAGTAGTGCATACTATTAGTATTATAAGATAGATCTATTAGATTAAATATACTGTTATAATTATGTTTATTTAAATTATACTGCTGAAAATATTAGTAAGGATAAAAAATGAGAAGACTTTAATATGGCTCAGTCTATAGATCTTGAAGAAAGGAAAATGGAAGAGAAAATCGTAACGAACAAAAGTAAAAACATAAAAAAGACCAAATCGGAACTTCAAATATAGATCTTGGAGGAAGGAAAATGAACAGGAAAACGAGAAGGAATGGAACTGTGAGGAGAGAAAACAACTTTCTTCCATTTTCCTTCGCGGGAAAATCACGAGTTAGTAATGCACGTGCCCTGCTTCTCCATCTTGCTCCGACACCCACCTTCTCCTTCCGGCGACGGCAACGGCACCGGCGGCTTTTCCCGTTTTCTCGAGAAAATGAGGGAAAATTTGAGGGAAAATGGAGACCCCCATTTTCCTGTGTTCTTGATCTGCTTCTGATTTATAAGAGAAAATGGCATGGCGGAAGTGTTTATGGGGAAAGTGGGTGTGGAGGAGGAAGGGAGAAAAAATTCTTAATATTGGATTGTGGGGTCTCGAATTCACTTTCCAATTTGTTAACCAACCAGTTGTCGCAGCTCAAAAAATCAATCATATAGAGTCACTGTGGAATTCTCTTAGAGTAAGTTTCCAATTAAAAAAAAAATAATACTTAGGATCATAATTTCCGATGGCTTTGCCCATATATTGTAATATTTTATGTTACTAAAGATTCAAAAGTATACAATAAAATATTAGTTTTACATGAAAATAAATGTGAAATAAGAAAATCATAGGCAAAGGAGAAGGGGCGTTTGTAAAGTATACTTTTGAAAATTTGTCAAAAACTTAATAGAAATATTGTATATATAATATAATTGATGGGATGAAATATATAACAAATCTATGACCGGACTTTTGGCTTGGTGCCGGTAATATTACCACTATTCTATACTCAAAATCATATTAAATTGCATTATAAAATTTTTAAATCAGACTTTAAAATATGTTAATCATATTAAATATGTTACGTCATATTTTTGAATTCTCTAAGCTAAAGTTTTCAATAAAAAATATTTAGAATCATAATTTATGACGATTTTGTCTGGACATTGTAGTATATTAAATTGTACTTTGTTATTGGAAAATACTAAGGTATGACTATGTTAATAGAGATTCAAAAAATTAGTAATATTAAAACAATCAACAATTGCAATATAAATTACCAAAGTTATATGAAAAAATCTCAAATGAAGAAAATTACAAGCAAATGAGGAAACATTACTACAATTATTTTTTGAAAGCATACAAAATCTAGTACAAATACCATATGTATAGTATAAATGATTGTTCCACAATATAATAAATCCATAAATTGATCTTTGGACCGATCGTTCTGCTACCATTAATATTCATTTAAGATTCATATCGAATTATATCGTAAGCTTTTCGAATCTAATCTTTAAATGAAAAGGCCCCACAAAGCAAATTCGGATCATACAACGTATGTTTTATACCATTATGATGAGCAATGATCGATAAATACCCTTTAGTCATATCTGAAATGTCCATAAATAATGTGAGCTTTTTCTTTTTATTTATTTTAATACGATTCTGATAATTTTAATAGATGAATAAAGCATCAAGTCATTGCTAGTATCCCAAGAATAACTCTCTAATGCCACTTTATTGAGATATAAGATATAAATGAATTTCAAAAATAATAAGATGTAAAAAAAAATTATATTATTTAGTTTGTGGCAGAAGTAAATATTACCTTATGTATTTCATGAAAAATAAATATTACTTTTATTACTGGGGACAAAGGAGGGGCGGTTACGTACTAATCTAGGTGTAGCACCCTATGGTAGTTCGGCTATGAATACTTGTTATCTGAATCATATAATAACTAAACTCGTATTTTATATGCAATTAGTTTTTCTCACTTCTATAATAATAAATATTCTCATGCAAAATATTTAATCATATAGATAATTAAAATTATATGGGTAAAAACATTCTCCAAAGTTAATATCATCCTTATATGTTTCCATATTTGAATAAATAGCATCACAAGCAATTTATTAACCTAACTATATTAGAGAAATGCTTTCGGAGACATCCCCCGAATACTTCTGTAACATTTTTAGATGGCACAACATCTCATCTATTATCTGTCAGCATTTAAATTTGCTAATACAGATAGAAAATAGATATATCATATTACCTTATAATACCCTAACAGTGTTCCCTATAACATCACCTGCTGTATCATACTACACATTACTTTTCATAGTTTTACATTCTCTTCAAAATTATGCGACTAGGTTCGAGTGAGACTTGTCAATCTAAGACTGGCTAGACTTAATATAAAGTCCGTGTGATAGTTTCAATGCTTAGTAGTGAATATTATTATAATATATTTAAATGATATGATATCACATCTACCAATTATTTTTGTGTAAACTCCTTAGAATTATTAGATAGATGGGGATGCCTTATTACCCTTGTCATAAAGGTGTCCTTTTAATATCGACACATGGTTCACCACAGGTGCATAAGTTTTCATAGTGTCACATTTTTTGTCTGTAACCATGTGGTAGGGGTGGGTGACATGTGTCAATCTGAGATTGGCTAGGCAATATGGGACCCATGTCAGTTTCTGCTCTAAGTAATAAAAATATATCTTAGGCATAAAAATATAATTATGCCTAAGTAAGAAAAGTTGTGTTACGAATAGTTGAATGTTGTGGCTGCTGAAATTCAACCATTAAGAAAAGTTTAATAACATTTGTCCGGCAATTAAATAAATAAATAAAAAGTAATTAATCAAAGTTGCAGGTCTAAGATGATAATCATGAGACTTTGATCTTTGGCTCTCGGATTTGCATATCTCGAGTTATATGCTAATTGCATGATTTTTCAAAATAGACGGCTCTGATTTGCTTTAAGATAAAGTATATATATATATATATAGTTTTATTAGGAATTGGGAATTAAGCAAGTCATTAGGAGTCTAATCTAATGATTAAATGGAGTCTAATCTAGTGATTAAATTTTCTTATTCCTTTGGTGAATAAGATAAATTTTAAAAGCAATAAAAGGTAAACATTTGGACAGTAATTTAATTTAATATTTCAATTTTAATATTTTATATTATATAGACTGATCCCTAAAGGTTTAAATTTATTTTTTAAAATATAAATATATAAATATATATAATAAATATTTCTAATTTTTTAAAAAATTAAAATATCAAATATGCATATTTATAAAAATATAAAAATTTAAAAAATTAAAATGATTCATTGGATGAGAAACCATCACAATTTTTTAATTGTATTTAATATTTTTAAAAACTGTTTAATTTTTTAAAAATTAAATATGATAATAAGTCTCTTCATCTCTCGTAGAGATAGATTTTCATCGAAGTCAAGATAAAAATGTTTATTCTTTATATTTTGGCTCCTTATTTTTAAATAAATAGTTCTAATTTAACAATTAAAAATTTTAAAATGTTAAAATTAATTATTTTAAAATAATTAGATCATAATTATACATTTAAAAATAAATAATCAAAATATAAAAATGAGTTTCTTTATCTTTATAAGAAATAAAATAGCCCTTAATATGTTGCGTAAAACATTAGGAGATCTAACGATTGTGGGAAGGTCATTTGTCATATTTAGGCCGAAAGACTGACACTTGTGTACAACTTGTCGTTAACTTTGCTAAGAACGGTATTCCAATATGTAATTAAATGAATTTGATTGAACCTAATCAACAATTAGTGGGAAAAAATAAATACTTCTAAACGAAGGTCACTAATTTAAGGGGTTAAAATATTAAAGGTGGTGCTTAGTGAGCTTAAGTCATATCCAACAATGAAGAAAGAAAGGTGGAAGAGTTAAATTTAAGATAATTTTTTTTCCTTTTTTTTTATTTTGGAAAGATATTTTTTAAAAGTTGTCAAATCATGTCCCTAATCTTAAAAAAGTCATTCACCTTAATTTAATTATTATTTTAATTTATTTTAAATCTCATAATAAAATTTTATAATAAATATTGAACATAAACGCGCAATTAAATGTCACCATATGAACGAAGTGATGAATCACATTATAGGATCCGAAATAATCAGATTATCAAGTGACTCTAAATATTAACAATAAATTGATTCTAAAGTTTTCATAAGAATAAATATCTTATCGATATTATAAAACTTAAAAATCATAAAGCAATTAAATGACTGAAAAGATAATTGAATTTTAACTATATTGTTGACAAGAATATCACAACTTTTATATAATACAAAAAAGAAATCCAAATAGAATTAATTGTCCTAAGGTTGCTGTATAGAGATAAAATAAAACATCTAAATTATCTCGATTTTTAACTCTATTTTTTTTAATAACATTTTTGCCAACCTCCTCTATCTGCACGTGTGTCTTGAACTGTTAATTTGAAGTAAAATAGTAAAGAAAATAAAAATAATGGTAAGTCAATTACTTTTTTAAAATAAATTTTTTATTATAAAATACACAATTTATATCAAAATAAGATGAAAAAAAACAATTATCAAAATTAAGATATAAGGTTATAAATTTTTGTAATATTCATGCATAAATTTTAAATTTATATTCTAATTTTTACTCTAAATAATACACTATAAAAACCTATTCAAATCATACTAATTCTTATGAACTAAAAATTAATAGGGTCTAACTAATAAAAGAGTGAATAATAGAAACTCAGATTTTGTATATTTTATACAATCAAGGGCCTTACATTATTATTTAAAACTTATAAGTGGGCTGTCATATATATAACTCTATAGATGGGGTCAAATATTACTTTTAACTCACGGATAATAAATTTAAATATTAATTATCATTATAATATATTGAGACAAATCATAATATATCACTATTAATTTTTATAATGGTTTGTATATAACGAATGAAAATCTCTATATAAATATAATTAATCCATTATGTTTTCTCTAAAAAAAAGTTTAATCCTTTCACAAATTATAAAAGTTTTTAATAATTTTTTTAAATATTTGTTATGTAGTGCATCAAATTTCTTTAAGAATTTAAAGATGTAAATTTTTAAAATATAGAAAAGCTATATTATAAAATTTTTAAATATGTAGACTATTTACAGTAAGAATTTACAAAAAAAGAAAAGAGTGAAATTTTATAGTTTTAACATTTTATTTTAATTGTCAAGCATGTAGGGTAATTTATAGCAATTTTAAGATATACAAGGTATATATTTAAGGATTTATAATATATTAGAATAGTATATACAAAAATTTAAATATATAAGGCTATGAAAATAAAATTTCAGAACATATATAAATGAAAATGCAGAAAACTAGCTTGATAATATAATACGTGTGAATTAATGATATGAACTTTATAAAAATTGTAAAGAATAAAAATGATAATTCATGCATATGAAGTATAAACCATTTAATTACAAAAATATGATATGTACGAATATTTATAACAATGGATACTTAAGAAAATATGAAAAGATCAATAATAAATGAAAGAAAGTTTGGGATGTACTTACCTTAATTTTAAATTTATCAAAATATTTTTAAAATTTACTTTAAATATTCTCCTCTACCATTTTCCTCTCTCATTCTCTCCCTTCTTCTCTCCATTCTCTCAAAGATTTGGCAAAGATAATTAAAAATCAGATGAATAAAACTTATATAAAAGAGTGACATATGTGTGCCCGTAAGACACACATCGGATGCTGAGATAGAACATTGTGGTACATGAACGTCCCTCAAACGTATATTAAACATTGACAATCAGTCAAATTGTACATAAGCGTTAATTGGGCGCATATTAGGTATGCATAATCTATCAAAAGTGTACTTTATCATCAGTCAGGCATCATTCAAGTTCAATCCTACTGCTTAAAACACATACGAGCGCACGTTAGACGTCAGTCAAATATCAATTAACTCAATATGATCTAATCAAAATATTGACTCTGATTCAATTATCTATTTGATCTTAAGATCTTTCTTATCTTTACTTAATAAATTATGATCAAAATTATAGGTTAAAATTATTCCTTATAAAAAATAAATTATAATTTATATCAAAAATACTCTTATGATATTAGCAAAATAAACTCTTAAATAAAATTTGTTAAAAATATGTTGTATAACATATAAAAAATCAATTACTATAATTACATACGGTATTAAAATTGTTATATAGATAGTTTAATTAGAATATAATTTTATAAATAATAATAATAAAATTATCATAAATAACATATCGAATCAAATTACTCGTAAATTTTTGATCTCAATGCCTCAAATTTAAAAAAGCAGGAGATATTTTCCTTCAAATATCGTATATGTTAAAAAAAAATAACTTTTAAAATAAAATATAATTAAACTGTATGAGATTATAATTTATAATTATTTAGAGTAATTATTAAATGTGTATTATACTATGTAAGGTAATTTCAACAATTAGATATTTTATAAGCTTTTAGGTAAAAATTAAATCATAATTTATTTTAATAATAATGTCAAATAAAAAGTAGCAATAGTTTGAATTTAGTATAGCTAATGATGATGGAAACGGGGTTGCTGGAATTCGAAGCTTTTGGTTACAGATATCCAACGATTAAAATTTAAATATTAAATAATATCTTATAAATAATTTATTTATTAATTTTTTAAAATATTAAATTTAATATTTAATAGATGTTAATATTATAAAAAGTTTAAAAATATAATATTTAAATATTTTTATTTTTAAATTTTAATTATTAAATTATAATTTTATAATTTTGTTAAAAAACAATTAAATAAAATTATAGTTATTTATAGAAAAATTAATTTATTATATTAAAATATTAAAATTAAAAAAATGGATTAGAAAATGACATTTCTCTATTAACGCATTGCAAAAACTTTTTTAATTGATTTTTTTAATCATTATTTTCAAAAACTTTTAATATTGAAAAATAAAAAAAAAGATGAAAATAGCAGGAAATGTCTCCATGAATCGCGGAAAAAAGAAAACATGATCCTATTTCTCTTTTTTTTTTTAAATTAAAATTAAAATCTTACTTTTTAAACGTGACAAATTTTTATATAATATTTAATATTAAAAATTTTTAAAAAATAATTATTTAAATATAATATTTAAATATTATTAATAAAAAAATATATATCTAATTGATGCGTCCTGAATCCGAATTTCGAACAGATTCGGGATGATCCGGTTGTCCTGGTTCCGGCACCGTTCCCTGAGTTGGATCCTGCACACCACTAAAAAGAACAGGAGGTCAGTGTTTCGGCGAAAAGTTATCCCACCAAAAATATTCCGACGCCAATAAATAGCCTTCGAAAGATAAGAAGGTTTCTGACACTGAAAATTGAGAAAGAGAGAGAATGTGTGTGTATTTTCAGATGAAAGAGAGACGAGACTGTCTTCTTGAATCTGGAAGGTGGGGAAGCAGTAAACCGTCGTGAGAGGCACGTTTGTATGCCTTAGGCTTTTTTGAGTTGCCTGAATAAGTGTTTGCGTAGTAGACAACGTCAATAATTGAGAGCGTAAGTCACTGAGAGCGTAGGTAACTAAAAGTGTAGGTAACTGAAAGCATGCCTGGAATGAAGATTCTAGGGCTTACTTATGGTTGAGCGTGCGATCTTCCTTTTTTGGAAGGAATGATCCTTGCATGATTCTTTGGTTGGCCTGACTTTCAGAATTGATGCCCGTTGCCAAAAGGATGGAAATAGTTCCTTTCCATGGTGGTCAGCGACTTTCCAAATCGCTTACCTTCCTTCTACGTTGTTTACTGTTAGAGCATCTCATTTGGCAGGAGATTGAAAAAATTTGGTGCATTCCTTACGAAAAAGGTGTCGATTTTGTCAATATCCGTTTTGAAAACCAGTAGAGATCGTGGGAATCGCTAGGAAAGTCATCACCGACCGTCTGATGGATCGTGAGCTTAAGTGGGCATAACCCGTAAAAGCCTTTTTATTTTTGGTCTGTTGTTACAGTGATTCCGATCAACGTTCGTGCTGACCGTCTGCGCGCGTTGTCTGTCTTCCGGAGTCCAAACGGTCAACGATGGCGTTGACTGTCTTGAGCCTTTCTAACTTTGGGCCTTTGAGCCCAACAGGGCCGTTTTTACGTTTACCGTTTGACATACCTTTTGGGCTTCCGTTAATAGTGGACCAATCCATATTCTGATATACCCATCACTAATAAATTTATAATTTAGAGATTTTATTTCTCTCAAGAAAACATAAGATCCTACTAATATTATTGGAACCATTAGATTGGAAAAAATGATGACTAAAATTTAAATATTAAATAGCATTATCTAAATAATTATTTTTATTAAATTTTTTAATAATATTAAATTTAATATTTAATAGTTGTTAATATTATAAAAAAATTAAATATATAACTATCTTTAATAATTTTATATTTTTAAATTTTAATTATTAAATTTTAATTTAATGATAGAATAAAAGAATAAAATTTTACTTTATTTTTTTAAAAAAAAAGGTAAGATCCCTGTAATGCCACGTAGAAGTTGAATTATTAGCATTTTCCAACCTCACAAATTAAAAAAAAAAAGTATAATTGATTTTAATTAAAAAAATAAATGAAAAAATAAATTATTTAAGTGAACCATTTTTAAAGTATAAGTTCTGATTTTCTAATAAAACAGCTAATTAACGAGGAAAGGAGTCATCACAATCAATTTCAATGATATATTTTTTTTAATTAATTAATACCAACAAATTTAAAAATTCCTGTAAATTAGAAAAAATATTTATATAAATTACTTATATTTTTAAATAATATTATATAAAAATAATAAAATAATAAAAATAAATGTGTATGATTAATTTTTATTATTAGTGAGGCAGTGGTGGCCGGTGGTTGCCTCTCTTTTTCAATTTTCGGTTATATTTACTGTGCGACTCACATGGTATGCTTCTTGGCATTTTTTATCAAAAAATATTATTATTTTTAAATAGTATTAATAGATACCCATTAATTATTGTAAGGTCTCACATTGGATTGGGGGAGGAAAACGAAGTATCCTTATAAGGGCATGGACACCTCCCTCCTTGTAGACACGTTTTGGAGAGAATGCCGGCGCCAATAGTGTCTGACAGCTCTTAACAAAACTGGCGCCTGTCAGAGAGCTGGAGATCCTGCAAAACTCTCCTGCGCCGCTGGCCAGAGGGCTGAGACAGCCGCGAAGCTTCTCCTTTGATTGGGAAAAGCCTTACAATATCTACGCGGATGCGTCGGGACGCGTTATAAATGACATCGTAGCCGGGAATCCGGGATCCGATGGCCAAATCTACGTGCCGGATGCGACGCGTTTGGATCCTCAGGGGGATGGGGTATGCCAGCGGGGTCCCACATTTGATTGGGGGAAGGGGACGGGGAGGATCTTATAAGGGTATGGACACCTCCTCCTCAGACGCGTTTTGAAAAGCGGTGGCCGTCTCTCAGAATAAAAAGCAAATGGCCAGTAGGTTTGGAGATGTCGTGACTCTCCTGCGCATGGCTGTAGAGGCTGAGGCGCCGCGAAATTCTCCCGGGTCAAAGCGGACAATATCTACATGCGGATGCGCCGAGGACGTTACAATTATATTTAAAAAATTATAAATAATTTGCCACTTTGTCTATTTAAATATGTTAATAATTTCATATAAAAATAAATAAATAAAATAATGCTACCTTATTTTGAGTAGGTACGATAGTTAACATCAGATTATTTAATCAAATTTAATTTTATATTATATGATTAATGTTCGATTATATTATTAAGCTAACTCTCATCACGAGTTAAAATAATCAATCTCTCACAAAATTTAAATCTTTTTAAGTATCAGATATACATATTCAAATAAGTATGATTTTTTAAAAATTAAATTTTATGTCAGTGTTAATTATTTAATTATTTTTGGTAAAAATATTAATTAAAAAAAAACTCAGATGTGGTTCGACCTAACTCAATTATCATTGGATAAACTCGTATAAAAATTTTGTATCCCGATTAATTGCTCTAACAAAATGATATATTCTTAAAAGAGTAATATTATTTATATATATTTGTATTAAAATTATTAAAAGTAGATACAGATCTTACTTTGTTATAGTTTTTGCTCTTTTCCCATCTCTCTATATCAATTTTAACAATTTTAGCATAATTAAATATATAATTGAGTAATATAAATATTATTTTTTTAAAAAAAAGATATTTTATTCACCTGTTCATTTATTTTTTTTCCTTCAAAATTCTATATTTAGCATCGTGTTTTAGTTGTCCAATCTAAAATACACATGGGTATATAGTTAGTCCAGATAATTTTCGACACGGTCGATTGTCCTGACGAGTTTTGATATATAAACCTGATGAACACGATCAGAAAATTTTTTTAAACTCAGTTACTATTAAGAAATATTTGAAGATATCATTTAATTAACTTTGAATGACATAACATCATTTAATTTATTTGATTTTGAATAGACCATTATTATAGTTAAATAGATAGATAATATATAACATATTAAAAATATTTAAAAATTACTATAATATATTATTATAATGCAGCGTCTGTCTATATATAAATTATAAATTTTGTCTAATACATAAAAATAATCAAACCGATCCTAACTAGTTGCGTGTGCCTTGATCAAGTTTATATTTTTGTATGGACAACATAATTAATTAAAATTTTCACTAGGATTTTTTTTTTGGCCCCTTAAGGCATGTGGGGTTGGAGCATGGGCAAGGAGTTAGGTGAGATATAATATCACCCAACAATTTTTATTTTTTTAATTTTTATTTATTATTTATTTTTTCCTTGTTTTATTTGTCTCCTTTCTCTTTCACTATGTTAAAAGTAAGAAGTATGTGGGATTTGAGGGAGAATTCATGATTTTATTTTTTTAAAAAATAAACTTTAGAACTAACCCACAAAACCCATCAACAGATGCACTCCAGTCATTTTCAAAGTGCACTAATTTTAACATTATATATATATAAATTAGGCCATAAGATGCTTCTCTTGTCTTGTTACTTTGAGAGTGGATTTAACCCCTCTAAATCCATCACTTATTTTTGTCAATTAGGAAAAATTTGCCCATGTTTATCACTTTCTAAATCTCTGTAATTCGTTTCTTCCTAAGCACTCATCGTTAATTAGCCATCGTATGGGATTGAGTCCTGATATAACAATTAAATCAATTTATTATTACGTAAAAGTCAAGAAAACATGTCACAAAAATGGCCCGAATCTCATTGAGAGCTTGATTCAACTTAGGATTAACTTTGGTAGTATGCTTAACACGTGAAAGTTAAACAAAAAATAATAATATTTTTAGTGTCAGATGAGTCAGTAATACATATTAATTTATTATTATGAAGCAAGTAATAGCGAATAATAGTTGTAAATATCTGTAGATTAAAGAGCAAAAGGAAAAATATGCCCCCAGTATAATGTACCGATTTTTAAACATTGTAAATGCGAATAATTAAGAAAATATGATCAAGATTAGGCTTAATTCATGTAAAAAAATTAAATTTCGGGATCGTGAAAAGTGTTGGCGGGTGAGGCCCACCGGGCGCCTCCAATGGTGCTGGAAGCAACGTAGGGCACGCTTGATATGCTTTGGCCGGGGCTCGAGTGCTGGCCCACAATATATATGGGTTGCAAGGATTTCGTTCGGTCATTTTTCAACCTTCCACGCAGGGAAGAGAGAGAGTGTGAAAGAGAAGAGAGAGGAAGAAAAAATCAAGGTCCTTGAGTTTGATTACGGCTTGAAACTAGTTATAGAAGTGATAGATTGGGTCGAGGCAAGTGCACTCATACTCTTTTCTTTCATTCTTTTGCACTTACATTTTGTTTTTTTTTGTTTTTTTGGTAACTTCATTTTGATATCAGATTAAATTTATATTTTGTATTACTCATAATTTAAGCATGTAAATATTTTAATTTTATGTCCAATTTTTTAATTTGGACAGGTTTTTAAACGTGGAGCCCTAATCTCGTGCCCCGAACGATTTTACCTGTTTATTTTGAGATTTTTGTATAAATTAACTATAAAAAATCATTACCCATACCTTGAATATAATTATTTATCGATTGACTATTCGATTTGATAGTTTTATATGGTATTATGTTCACCAAAATCCTAACTGCGCCCCCTTCGATTTTATCCGAGTTAATTGTTATTTATATATGATTTGGCTTTAGAAATTTGTTACCCCATCTTTATGAACGCGGGTACTCTATATATTTAGTAATTATGCACATATATGTTAATTATATGTTTTTTGAAAATATTGTCGGACATGAATAGTGATGTTTAACCGCATATACGTTAAATATGTTATCTTATATATACTTCGAAAATTATGTTATATGCGTTTATGAAGGAATTTATCATCCAAAAGCTCTAAAATTATATTTGGCTCATTACGGTAAGAATTTCTTACATACATCAAGTTTTGTGGTAATTTGTGCATGAATTATAAGTATGTGAAGATATGAATTTATGAGAAGTGATTATTTGTATCCGTATTAAAGAATTATGAAAGTATATTTGATTTATTATGGTAAGGCTTTTCTAACCCTTCGAAGCTCCAAATGATTTATGCATGTAATTAAGATCATACGAGGACTTAATCTCATAATGATATGAAAATATGTACCTATATATATTTATGAAAAAAGGATCAATGAGGGATATTGTACAATTAAGTGATGAATTTATGAACTATTCTCCAGTGTAGTGGGAACAAAGGAATTTATGAGTTTAAGAGCAAAATTTTCTATAAAAATAAGGAACTAAAAACTTGAATCGTGAAATATTCATCAGATAATATATTTTGGTATGTCTTAATATATTATAGTGGAATGTCGTTATTTGTTTTGTGGTCACGTGCAACTAAGGCCCCGTCTATAGAGATTATAAATAGATGATCCGCCTCTGGGTATTAAATAGGAGGAGATGACTTTTGATTGTGTAAGAGTAAACATAATTTAGGTTATGACCGGTCGTTCCTTTAGTTAGTAAGGCCTATTGGCCCTAATCCCCAACGTAATAAATTTTTGACATGATTTGATGATTAATAAAAGAAAAAGAAATGAATTAAAGAAATTTAAAATGTATTATGAAGGCATTCTTTTCTGAATTATATTTTATAATCTCATATACATCTCTGTTTCTTTCTATATGTATTATTATGATTTTGATTATGAAATTAGTATGTTCCTTATTATATATGTGCCTTATTAAGTATTTAACTCACCCTTACTACTTTCTTTCCTCAAATGAGTATGAGTTTGCACCTGATGAGGCGGTATAAAGGATTTGAGTCGGTTAGACTTGAAAACGTGAAAGATGACCTTGTAGACTTAGTTTTGTAACTTTTTAAGATGGAGTATTTTGTATATTTTAAGATAAAATTGTATATTTTATCCTTACTACTTTCTTTCATCATCGATGAATATGAGTTTGCACTCAATGAGGCGATATAACGGATTTGAGTCGACTAGACTTGAAGACGTGGAAGATAACCTTGTGGACTTAGTTTTGTAGTTTTGTAACTTTTTAAGATGGAGTATTTTGTATATTTTAAGATGAAATTGTATATTTATGCATGTAATGATGATAATGATGTATATATAGTATAGTTTTCGCTGTATTAATGAATGTATATATTTTTACAGGTTATTATTGTTTATTTTGGTACATAATGTCACCTTATCTGAGCCGACGTTAAATATGTTATCTTATATATACTTCGAAAATTATGTTATATGCGTTTATGAAGGAATTTATCATCCAAAAGCTCTAAAATTATATTTGGCTCATTACAGTAAGAATTTCTTACATACATCAAGTTTTGTGGTAATTTGTGCATGAATTATAAGTATGTGAAGATATGAATTTATGAGAAGTGATTATTTGTATCCGTATTAAAGAATTATGAAAGTATATTTGATTTATTATGGTAAGGCTTTTCTAACCCTTCGAAGCTCCAAATGATTTATGCATGTAATTAAGATCATACGAGGACTTAATCTCATAATGATATGAAAATATGTACCTATATATATTTATGAAAAAGGATCAATGAGGGATATTGTACAATTAAGTGATGAATTTATGAACTATTCTCCAGTGTAGTGGGAACAAAGGAATTTATGAGTTTAAGAGCAAAATTTTCTATAAAAATAAGGAACTAAAAACTTGAATCGTGAAATATTCATCAGATAATATATTTTGGTATGTCTTAATATATTATAGTGGAATGTCGTTATTTGTTTTGTGGTCACGTGCAACTAAGGCCCCGTCTATAGAGATTATAAATAGATGATCCGCCTCTGGGTATTAAATAGGAGGAGATGACTTTTGATTGTGTAAGAGTAAACATAATTTAGGTTATGACCGGTCGTTCCTTTAGTTAGTAAGGCCTATTGGCCCTAATCCCCAACGTAATAAATTTTTGACATGATTTGATGATTAATAAAAGAAAAGAAATGAATTAAAGAAATTTAAAATGTATTATGAAGGCATTCTTTTCTGAATTATATTTTATAATCTCATATACATCTGTTTCTTTCTATATGTATTATTATGATTTTGATTATGAAATTAGTATGTTCCTTATTATATATGTGCCTTATTAAGTATTTAACTCACCCTTACTACTTTCTTTCCTCAAATGAGTATGAGTTTGCACCTGATGAGGCGGTATAAAGGATTTGAGTCGGTTAGACTTGAAAACGTGAAAGATGACCTTGTAGACTTAGTTTTGTAACTTTTTAAGATGGAGTATTTTGTATATTTTAAGATAAAATTGTATATTTTATCCTTACTACTTTCTTTCATCAGATGAATATGAGTTTGCACTCAATGAGGCGATATAACGGATTTGAGTCGACTAGACTTGAAGACGTGGAAGATAACCTTGTGGACTTAGTTTTGTAGTTTTGTAACTTTTTAAGATGGAGTATTTTGTATATTTTAAGATGAAATTGTATATTTATGCATGTAATGATGATAATGATGTATATATAGTATAGTTTTCGCTGTATTAATGAATGTATATATTTTTACAGGTTATTATTGTTTATTTTGGTACATAATGTCACCTTATCTGAGCCGACGTCGTATCGGAGTTATGACATTAGTGCCACATGTTTTAGGTGGCTTTTAGATCCTGTGTTGAGATTTGTAAAAATATATTTGTACTGTATAAAAATTTTATACAAATTGTATTAGGCTGACGACCGTATTACAATCAAAACTCTACCGAATTTCAGTTAGGAATATGGTCTGTCACACTAGGGATAGTGTCAGATTAGCTAGTTGATGAGGACGAGGCATCTCTATATTATTAAAATATATTGCATATATTTAACTATTTTTAATATTTATAATGTAATAAAATCTTATACAGAGGGCCATCTTTTGACACCTTCTTCGCAGACTACTACTAATCCATTCTAAGAGCTCGGCTTAATGTTGAACCATTACTCAACCTAAGCGATCTATTATGCCAAACTAGGAAGAATAGTTGCACCGATTTGGCCATTCTAGTTATTGACTCGGCATGATGCTAAGTAATAAGAATAAGGTGGAGCACTAATCCAAAAAATCCCACACATAGAAAACTTAGGTCAGACTTAGACCGTATAATTTCATCAGTAAAAATTATAACACCTAAGATTAAGTGGTGTATGGCAAAGAATTTCATATATAAATAATAAATATGAAAGAAAATGCCAACTAACTTATTTCTTTTTCTAAAAAAATATTCACTAACCCTAGGAAAAATATACCCCAAAAATATTATAATTTTTCAAATAAAATTTATTTACACTCAAAATTAAGATAAATTTTACTCTTTTTATTTTTTATTTTTTAATGATGTAACGATTAGATCAATAAGACAACCTTCTAGAGAGGGTCTCAAGGGTTGGGACAAGTGCAAGGGGACCCAACAATTTAGAAAACCTTTTTAATATATATAAATATTAATATAAATAATTATAAATAAATATATAATGTATACTTTAGAGCTCATATGAGTTGGGGAATGGATGGACACAGGTGAACAACCTTTCTGAGTAGACTTCCACATTCTCTTCATGGATTGTGAAAATCTACCCTTTACTACCTTCCACAAACCACTAATAACTTGCAACTACGCACATAAATAATCTAAAAATGCTTAATAGATGTTATTTAAATATTTTTAGATAGATATAATATTTTATTAATTAATTTATTTTTTATAAATTTATTAGTATGAATAAATAAATTAGATATAATTATTATCTAAAATATTTTAAAAATATTTAAAAGGAATTTACTCAGCCCGACATACTTAAAAATATGTGAGGCTAGATATAAGAAAAGAGACATGTTTGTAGGTAAATTTGGTACTTGGTAGATTTAAAATTCTAACACCTTTCTCCATCAAATGAAGTATTAAAACCAAAAATAAAAAAAAAAATATTGATATAATTAAGACAAATTAGCACAGTTGATAAAAATAATTTAAAACACTGTGATTGAGCTTGTAGTCACAAACTATATTCATACTACCATATCTCTCGTTAGATTAATAACTCAATGTATGCTGTTTACAAATAAAATTTAGATAGATTAGTACAGTTGATAAAGATAATTTTAAATACTGTGATTAAGCTCATAATCACAAATTTTATTCATGCTGCTATATATCATTAGATTAATAACTCAATGCATAGCATTTATAGATAAAATTATATATTTAAAGCTTAACCTAAATTTTAAAAAATAGTTACTATAATTTTATATTGTCAAAAATGTAAAAATTAAGAAACCTTTTTTATTTTTTTTTCTCTCCTCATAAATAGGACAAGCTTTGGTGCCACTATTAAAGTTGTGTTACTATTGAAGATGTCCATCTTCATTATATTATTTCCCACTCCATTATAAAATAAACATGATTAGACATGACTGCCTAAAAAGAATATAACATGGAAGATGAGCTAGTATGTTCTAATATAAAGGTACAATTTTTAATAAAAATATGTTATGAAATTAGGATAGAAATTTTTTATAGATAATATTATTTAATAAGGCTTAGGATTTTATTATTATTATCATATTAGATCGAGTTTTAGCTTATAATATATCAAATAAAAATACTAACTTGAACTTATAGCAAAATTTTTAAAAATTAAGTCAATATATTGTCAATAATATAAAAATAAAAATAAGTAAATGATATCTCTATAATATTATGGATAAATTATATAATGCTGATTTATTATAAAATATGAAATTTATATTTATATTTTAAAAAGAAATTAAATTTAAGCCGTTGGATCACAGCATTGGAGCCCACGAGCCACTAGCGGAGAGATTGAGCATGGAAACATTGTTATTTAATGATGTTAATCCTGATTAATTGAAATTAAGAAGTAATTACGTGATTAATTTGAATTTTTCCAGTTTGTTGCTGCCCATCAATCGTATAATTAATTAGAATTACTGGTTAATGCCGCAGCCTGGCATTCCACTGATGATAGAGATGTGAGTAGTTAGGATTCACTAATCGTCATTAAGACAAAATTGAATCTATAAATTAATCAATCTGTGTGTCGTTTTTGGATTAATCATGCGTTAATAATTATTAATTAATCCAGAGACGTCAATTTCTCAAGCTCCACTTGACATCACATAATAACAAAAAACGACTGTGGTGAGGTGGCATTTTCGGCCCATTTGATTGGATGAAATTGGTTTAAAATTTGAGAATATTTATTATTCCCATGTAATTATTTTTTATCGTGTTTAATTGAAAATTTTGAATATAAATAGCTATTTTCTGTAATTTTTTATTGTTATAAAAATAAAAAAAATAACTAAAATAAAAAAAATTATAAGTTTATATTATTACTAAAATAAGGAAAAATCAATATCCCAAATCGGACCGGTCACCCACCCCGTCCCCGCCCTGTCCCACCAGCCGGTGTCGGCAGTCTCCTACTATCCGGGCCGCACCGGGTCATGTGTGAAAAGAAATGCGTCATTTGACTCCGATTAAAAATTTCTGTTATAATAAAAAATAAAATTATATAAAATATATTAATAATTAAACTAAAATTTTTATAGGTCCTATAAAAATTTTCAATCAACCACACTTAAAAGAAATTGTATAATTAAAAAGAAAATTAGATATAACAATAACAATAATTAAACTGAAAATTTCTATTAATATTATTAAAACTTTTTAATTAAACCCACTAAAGTTAATCATTGATTATTGTGCTCACTATGATTCAATTATCTCTAAAATTGGTAAAATTTTGGCCAACATCTTTCAAAATAATGACATTATTACTTCAAATTTACCCCATTAAAATTAATAAAATTGTAAAATTATAATAGCTATTAAACCTGTTAAAAAAAAGATCTCAAATTTGCCATTATTCAAAGTACTGTAAATTTTATTCTTATCTTATTTTTTTTTACTGATAACTGTCGGCTTCATTGACTAATTATGAAAAGGAGAATAGACCAAAGACAAAGTGTAGACGATTATAGCTGAAAAGCTACTATTTTTGATCATACCACATAAAAGCACATTATAAAGAGATGGGGGCAAAGAATGGTGGCATTAGGTTATAACAACTTTGGCATGCAATTTATTTTTTGTGGGACTAACACAATTTATTGGCATGCTGGTTTTTAGTTATTGAATTGCTTGGTTGATTGGAATTTCTTGTTGGGGACATCGACTAATCATTGAAGGCATATTTTTATTATTATTATTTAGTGTTATATCAGTTCTATATTTAATTTATTTATCAAATAAATTATAAAAAAATAGTTGAATTTTGTATTTTTAGACTTTAAGGCTTGTAGAATTCATTAATAGATTACGGCGTCAAATAATTATAACAACAGAGTCTTATATTAAGTTAAGTGGGATCTGACCATATAAAATCGTTTTTTTATTTCATCATTTCAAGTGTTTTTATGTATACATACTTTTTTTATTTTTTCTAATTATGACAAATTCACATTTTTTTCCTGTGCTCTTTTTTTAACTTACGTTTTTTAAATATTTAAATTGTTTCAAATGTTATTTTTTATCTTAATTTTTATAAATAAAACTTCTAAACATTTGTGGATGACATTATTCTTTATCTTATCAAAATATATATATATATATATAATTTTTCGAGTTTGTTAAGATTAGTTGTGTACCTGTTAATATATTATTATATTATATTTAGTTTATAATTATGTATTTATCTATTTCTATGTTTTTCTAAAGTGCAGTTGTTTTCTTGTGATGTAATTGGGGTATTCTATAAGTATCCTCATTGTATATATTAACTCAATATAAACATTATTTTTAATATGGTATCAAAACTAAGGTTACCGGTCCTAATCTTCAACAACAAATGTGAAGCCGTACACATAATATGTGTAAAGATCGTGCAGCCTCCTTGCATTGGGAGGAACCCCTTAACTTTTGGGAATCTACTTGTTTTTTTTCTTCTAATGCAAAGAAATTAATATAGACAGAGATTTTTATATGCATACAAATCTGTATTTTTCTATGGATTGTTCTTTCGGTCATTAAAAGATATGACTATTTGTATTGATCATTAAAACAGATGTATGTCTGTCTCAATCTTTAAAAGAAATAACTCTTTGTATCAATTATTGAAATAAATAAGTATCTATCCGATTATTAAAATAGACAATTTTCTATATCGATCGTTTGAAATAGATTGTTGTATGTTTTGGTTAGTAAAATAGACACATTTCTATATTAATTGCTGAAATAGATGACTATCTTTCTCGATTTTTAAAATAGATAACTTTCTACCTCAATCGCTAAATTAGACAACTTTCTATCCTTCGAAGTAGGCAACATCTTACATTGATCATTGAAATAGATGGGTATTTGTATATGTCGATAAAAAAGACAACTTCCTACTTCAATCATTAAAATAAACGCCTCCACATCTGAGTCGTTTAAATAGATAGCTATCTATTCAATCATTGAAGAAGACAATCGCTGCCTATTTGATGGCATTATCGCTGCGCGACCTTCTATTGTCTCGTCATATAATAGTAGTGATACCTTACCTGTACTTATCATTCCTCCATTGAATCTTCTACAATTTTTGATCACTATTATGATCTCTAATT
Source organism: Nepenthes gracilis (assembly GCA_033239525.1). NCBI lineage: Eukaryota > Viridiplantae > Streptophyta > Magnoliopsida > Caryophyllales > Nepenthaceae > Nepenthes > Nepenthes gracilis. Next base: position 14,030,423 of record BSYO01000025.1, on the reverse strand, counting down.
AGTCGCTCATCGATTTCGCCCATTATATCTTTATTTGATATCTCGACTATGTATTTATGACTTGATTTCAAACTTTAGTTATCATTCAACTTACCTTATTGACTTTAAGAAACCATGCTAATTGCAGTAATAATATATTGATGTTAATATTATTATATAAAATATTTAAATTTTTAATTCTATATTTATTTATTTTCATTTTTTCCTAGTTTTTTAAGGAGCGGATATTTTCTTGTAGTGTTGTTGGGATATTGTATAAACAAATACACATTCAATATACACATAATTTTTAACATTAAAGAGACTATATTTATCCAAAATGAAGGTAATCAAACATGTGAGATTCACATTTGATGGTTCACCCAGTAATTTCTTGTCATTAAAAAATAATTATCATAAATTTTTAGAAAAATATAGTCAAATTAAGCAAAGGAGTTGTCAACACCAATCTGTTATTGACATTTTAGGCGTTGGAAAACTAATTGATGCCTCCTTAATTTTGGGAAGAAGAAATTATTGAACAAGAGTGTGACCACCCATCAATCTAATGCATTACAATCACTTTTTTTTTTTTGTCAGTTTTGTAATTTTTCTAAAAGAAAAACATAAGAAAAATAAATAAATACGATATGTATATTTTAAAAAATATTTTATAATTATATTTTAGACATCTTTAATATATTTTTTAATGATCTATATGGAATCATATTCATCTATCAAAATAAATAGACTCCTTATATAAAAATAAATAAATAAGATATCACTTTAGAACAGATATATAAAGATAGTTGTATAACACATTTTATATCTTTATTATTTTTCTCGTGAAGAAACTATCGGTTACGATGTCTACAACATTTGAACTCATGTTGATCCACATTTCCTCATTTTTTCTCTCGAGTCGTTGTCAATTGTTGAACTTACTTACCTATTGATACTTCAATTTGTCAAGAAGTGAGCAAGCCCCATGTGAAAAAGAACTTGAGTTGTGTTTTCTTCTATTGTTTTTTAAAGACTTTTGCCCTTAATTGTACTTTCTAAAGGATTTCCAACTATTTATAATATGCTTAAAATTAAAAAAAAAAATTAAATAAAAGTTTTATAGTAATTTATATATATATATGTGTGTTGATCCATAATCAAATACCTTGAATTTTAGGTTTAAATAATCTCAAACACATATAAATAATGTATGTATTTATACAGTTGTATAGTGAAAATTCTATTTTATTAATCTTTGGTTTTTAACATTTGTCAATTCTGTCGGTGCATTATGAATTCAAATGAAGACATATCTTTGAACTTCAAATGCCACCATGGAGGGAAAAAGGGGTGCAACATTCATAAGCCACCAAAGCATTAAAAAGTAGTATGAGTGACAAAGATAGTTAATGCCGTGTTTCAATCAAATTCCTTCCTTGTTGTCATCCTCAATGTTGACAGAAGGAAGGAGGAATGTTTTCAATAAGTCCAAAATATTTTAGTGAAATGATCAAGATAATTTGACCCCCTTAATTATAGGTGTAGTGTTCATATTTCAATTGACTAAGGATATATGGGACGTTGAACTTCAAACTTGTCTCGGGTAAGAGCAAACTCATACTAGGTTGAGCTTATAATGCCCAATTTTATTTATAATTCATGATCTTATTAAAGTAATTTTAAGTCATTTTAAAATTAATTGTATAATAAAAATTAAAGGAAAAATAGATTCTATGTTCATACTTAGTGCTTGATCCATACTCATGTGTATCTTAGATAGCATTCGTGTGCCCAAGGAGTACCTTTAGGGTGATTATGTATATTTCGGGTCAATTGTGTGGGGCCCGATGTACATTTCTATAATACTTATTTGCAATTTGGGCAGATTGCTAGTATCTAAATCGTGCCTAGTATGGCGCTCAAGTGCACATAAGGGATTGAGTGGCACCTAATATACATCTTATCGATGTTTATGTGCTGATTTGTTTACACGAGGCCTGTGTACACTATTTTTAGTTTTTTTCGCGAGAAAGAAGATGAGAAGAGAGAGAAAAAAAAGAGGAAGAAGAGAGAGAAAGAGAAGAAAGTAGATTTTAAAATTTTATTTTATCATATTAGTCAGATTAAAAAGTTAAGGTAATTATTCTATATCCGTTTTTTTGGTCTATTTATGAATTCTTTAATTTTATTTACCATTCTTGTTGAAGATGCATGTATATAAACCATTAATTTTATTTACCATTCTTTACCCCTCCACTTTAAATATTCTTTACCATTCTTTACTGATTTTAAAAAACAATCAGCCGAATCGTAAAAAATGAGTAATGAGACGCGACGGAGAAAGAGGAAGTTATTAATGGGCTTGCATGCATCGTCGTTGTTGTTGATGCCATTGTAGGGTTGTAACTGTTGTGGCCAGAGTTGTCATTCATGTCATAATTGCCATCGGCGATTTGGAAGTAGAAGCGCAGCGCAAAGGAATTCGTGGCTGGAGAGAGAAAGAGAAGAGAAGAAGATAAGAGCAAGGAGAAGAAGTGGTGGCACGCGCAGCAGAGAGGAGTTGGTGCTAGTGAACACAGTGCGCACTAGCAGGTGCACGATAGAGGCGTGCGGAGGGAAGAAGGCGTGGCAGGATAGAGGAGGAGGAGAGAGAGACATGATGCGCACGCAAAAGAGAAAGAAAGTTCGATTTGGGTACTCTAGAATATCCTTTTATTAGGCCTATTTGGTATAAAGTCAAGGCAAGTGTTTATAATCCTTGTCTTTGATCTTATTTAGTATCTGATATATTTGGACTACTATTTGGGTATTTTATTTATATGCATTTATTTTTATATATCCTATTTGTTTATCCTGTGTATGCATGTATAAATTATCGATCAATTTGAGAGTTTTATTCGAGTATTGTGATTTTAAAGGGTTTTATTATTTTGTAGAACTCCGAAAAGTGTCTGGACTGTACGTATACTCGTATATCAGTTTGTTTATACGATAGAGGATTTGGCACATGTCGTATGGTTGACTTGGAATACACGTTTTGATCCAAACTTTAAGTTATTTATTTATGGTACTGATCTTTTTCTGATATATTGCGCATGCGATCTGATTATTTGGCTATTCGATTCTATCCCAAATCATGGTCCGTTTATATAATATATCGGATCTCCATTTGGATTATTTTAATATTATAATTTTAAAAAATTTGGATGTGATAAAAATAAATAAAAAATTATAAAAATTTGAAAGATATTTGGATCGGTTGAGATGGCGCTCGTGATACGTCTGTACTGTCGTTTAAATATTGATTTAGAATATAAAATAAAAGAAAAAAATATACTAATAATAATAATAATAATAATAAGAGAAAAAGAAAGGCGGTGGCGTCGGGGAGAGAGAAGAGAAAAGGATGAGGGAAGAAAAGAGAGGGAGGAGAGGAGAGAGAAGAGAAGGGGAAAGAGGGTTTTGGTGTGGGAGAGGTGTGAAGCAAAGGAGAGGAGAGGAGGTGGTCGGCAACGGCAGCATTAGTGAGGAGTTTCGCTCACGTGTGGTAAGCGGCGATTGCTCGAGGCATAGCGGTGTTGCTCGGTGCGAAGAGATCGTTAAGGGGGTCGACCATGGCTGTAGGAGGAGTGGCACATGGTAGGAGGCTCGCGCAGGAGAGAGAAGGGCAGTGCGCAGGTGACGCATTGGCAGGAGAGAGAAGGCTTAATTTGGGTACTTTGGAGCATCATTTTTTTAAATATGTGGATTATAAGGTCGAGGTAAGTATCTTTTAATTCTATCTTTTATCTGATTTCGCATCTGATATATTTTTATTCCAATTTGGAAGTTTTAAACTCGTGTATGTGCACTTTTGATTTATTTTTCTTGTACATACATAACCTTTTTATCGGTTGATTGACATGATTATTCTATTTCTATTAATATTTGAGAACTTTGTATTTTTTTAAAAAAATGGATAATTTTCAGATACTATTATATTTATATTGGTATGTGCATATGAAAATGTGTATAAAACTTTTCATAGGTCGTACATTCTCACATGCATATGTCAAATTGTGGTCATTATATTTAGATTTATTATTGAATATTCTGGCTAATTCTTGATTGGGAGATTTATTATTTGAAAATTTTTTCTGTCGACGGGAAATACTTGGACGTAGTGATCCTTCCCATTTGAATGATTTGATTAGACCTTATAATACATTCGGACATCTTAATATATTTGACAAGTTTAATAATTGCTCCCAAAGTCACAGATGGTAAAATATAATGGCAACTTTACCTATAGAAGATAGAGTAAATAGGTGGCCAAGCATATTGGTCTAATTTATATTTGATATGGCCTAAGATTACCGAGAGTATTATAACCCTTTATCAAATTAGTCTTTAAATAATTGAAACTCAAATTTAATGCATGATTTGTATTTCTGTATTAATTTGTATTGGACTTTGATTTGAATTTGGATTTAAAATTTATCGATTTTGTCTACATATGGGTCATAGTATGTCTCATATAAATAATTTTAAATATTTATTTTGATCCGGAGATTTGGATTATCTATTGTGATACCGTTTCGACTTCTGTGCACACTATTAGATTATCTGCCATCTTGATTCTACCTTGGAATGGACTTAGATATGGACATGGACTTAGACTTGGACTTGTATTAGACTTTGGAATTAGCTATTTGCTTATTGGAATCGATCCATGCCACTTATATATATGCATATGAATGAGAACTGTTTTATGATTAGACATTTGTATTGAATTTAGATATTTAATTTGAGTATGAGATTGCTATTAGATCTTGGATTTCTATTGAATTTATTATATCAGTGATTTAAATTTATTCTATTATTTAATTAGGTATTTATTTATTTGACATACTCTCTGATTTATTGGACTCATTTTGTTTTAATATGATACTTATTGAGCGCTAAACTCATATTTTCTATTTTACCCATTCAGTGTAGAAAGCGTGGATTTATTGTAAGAGTAGGATAAGTTTCAAAGTAATATTATATTCACTGGTAAGTATTAGATTTATTTAGATTGTGATGTCACTGCATGGATCATTGTATTTTATGGATGGATTTTGTTTGGGTTGTCTTTCGATATTAAAGTTGGTCGAACATCAGCCTTTGGACTGTATATTGAGAATTATTAGGTTCATTTCTTTATGTGGATAAATTACTGCTATTATTTGGTTTTTTTCTTACGACTATTTGTAAAGTAGGTTATATTTATATTATTTGGACGGTTATCCAATAAAGTCTTGTATGAGTTTTGATTTGTCGGGCCCCGTGTAATTAGATTGTTATACTCGAGTTTGGTATTTATAAGAATAATATTTAGAATTTAATTAATTATTTAAATTGACCTACTTGAATCTGATTCGTGATAGATTAGGTATCTAATTTGTTTGGACATCGAATCCGATTGGGCATTCGATCCGATTGGGCATCTGATTTGATTAGAAATCTATTGTTAATCTCCGTCTCTGTGGCGAGTCTCTATCTGTGACTATATATTATTATCTGCCGTCTTTATGGTGAGGTCCTATCTGTAATCGTTGTCTCTGTGATGAGCCCTATTTATAGTTATTTGTTATTAATCGTCATCTCTGTAGCAAGGCCATATCTGTGGCTATCAATTATTAACCGCTGTCTCTATGGTGAAGTTATATCTGTGGATATCTGTTATTAATTGTCGTCTCTGTGGTGCAGTATCGCATCTGTGGCACCTTTCCCGACAAGGAGAATATGCCCCCTTTCCGCAGGTAGAAAAGGTTGAGTTCTTATTGTAGTTGACTCGCTCTATTTATCCTGTATTTGAATGGAGATTCCATAAGATATTCAAATATCTAATTTATATTTATTATAGATTTTAAAATCTATTTATGGACCCTCTTGATTTATTAGGCATATTGTTATTATATATATATATAATGCTTATTGAGTTGTAAACTCACATTTTCTATTTTATTCATTCAGAGCAAAGAGTTTGGTTGTATTGAAGGAGTAGGGATGAGATTTGATACAATATCATATATTACGGTGAGTATTATACTACTTTGATATTGGGTTATAGGATCAATTCCATATTGGGTTATATTTTGGTTATAGGATCGGCCGAGTTTAGGCCATGAAGTGGCATATTTAGATGTTATCGAATTTCTTATAATATGTGGATAAATTGTTGTATTATTTGGCTATTTTTCTTACGATTATTTGTAGAATATGTCATATATTTTTTTGTCAGGATGATTGTGCGATGTAGTTTTGTGCAGGTTTTAATTTATTGAATTTTGTGTATTTGATTTATCACACCCGAGTTTAAAATTTATAAGAATAATATTATAATTTAATTAATTATTTAATTAATTTATTTGGTTCGAATTTATGACAAAAGATTTTAACATTTTGTTATAAAGTCCTTGATTTAATCTTTTTAAAAACTATTTTAAGAAATTAAATATTATAATATATTTGAGTATCCTAATATATATCAGACAAATTTAAAAATTTTACATATTATTTTTGGGCTACAAAAAAGTGACATTTGACCTTAATTATATAAAAAAAAATTTGTAAATGGCTCACATACTGGTCTAAATAATAGTGATATTGCCACATTCCAAATTTTGATCCGATATTAATATTTAACCAATATTAATTAACTAAATAGCCATTTAATACCATTCGGACATAAACCTCACAATGATACATTGACCAACCATAATATAAATAAATTGAAATATAGATAGGACCCAAAATATGTGCAATATCTCATGTGGTTCTGATATTGATCCAACCGTAACGTCAGACCTTGCATAAGAAATGATTCCAGTCCAAAATACAAAATCAGAGTACACAATGTGTGGAATAAATCATAATATGATAGCCCACAATCATACAGTGAATATCCCAAACAATCATAAGACCCTAATAATACTAATCCATAACCTATTGTCCGAAATCAAAACATCATTATAATTAGAGTAACGCTGTCCCAAAAACTAAAATAATTCAATTTGGATAACCAAAATATCAACTAATATAATCTGAAATTGTCTAATCAATTATAATATAACATTAAACCCATTAACTATTGTTCGGACATTGACCGGACGTAACATAATACAATAAATATTTCCCAAAATTATTAAATAACATCATAGACTATAAACATAATAATCTAAGCTCTTTATATCAATGTGATTTCTCAATCCTGATTGCTTGGTAAAAGCTTATGTATTTAATCTAAGAGGTTAGTAAAAATAATAAAAAGTGAGTTAAAAACTCAATAAAGCACTATGTAACAATGAACATATACATATTTATGTACTAAACATATAACAGAATGATCAATATATTAGAATTCAATGATATGTTATGAAATTTTATATAAGTATACGTCCAACTTAATGTAAATTTTTTAACTTATTCTTATTATATTTCTTCTTAATTTTAGCCATCAAAATATGTTTAATTCTTATTTCTCTTAAAAAATTAGGGTCAGTAAACCTTACTGATTAAAGAAACCGACAATCAAAACCCAACTTGTATATACTTTCACATTTTTATTCAAGACTAAAAGGTGGGTCATCTACAATTAACCCTATATATGGGTTGTACACCGCTTTTTAACCCCGCGGTTATATAGAGTCAGATATTAATATGCCGCTATAATATACTAAGGTATGCTATAATATGCTACTTGTTGAATCATAATCTATGATCTAATACTTAGCATAGGAAAACTTTACTATTTTTTTCTTAATTATTAGTTTTCACATTTTTGAAAATTTTTTTATCATAATTTAATATAATTGTAGAGTTTTTATTCATAATTATGTATTTTGTTTTCATAATAAATTTATACTTTTAATGAAAAATCATGCTGTTATGTAATTTTAACGTATGAGATACTAAATTAGCATGTAGTGCATAAAATTTACCATAAGGAATAGAAATTCAACAGCAGTGTACAAAATTAGCAAATATATCAAATTCTAGATTATGTAGGCTAAATTACATGCATTTTTCAGCTCCTATAAAGCATATGGTTAATAGTTTAGAATGTGTAAAACCTTATGTACGAATTTAAGACATAAAATTTGACGCCATTTAGTAAAATCAACAGAAATCAGCAACATGATAAAATTTATGTAATTTCAATATATATACTTCACATGCAGGGCTTAATTCATCAAATTTCTAAATATACAAGTTTATATTATAAGTTCAGAATCTACTGCAATATGAGTTATGAAATTTAACACATGAAAGGTCATCATACCATGAATTTAAGACATGCATATAGTTGTAGTATAATCTATAGAACATATGTATATGTAACTCGAATGCAAGTAGGAAATTCACGTGAAATTTTACTACAAAATGATGGAGAATGTAGATGCATACTTACCATATATTATATTTCGAGTTTCAAAGCATGTATGAGTATTTGGATAATAAAATATTCAAATATATCAACAAAATCAATAACAAAGAAAAAAAAACTTAAAAGTGCACTTGCTTTATCTTTAATTTACCCAAATTCTCACTTGAATCAGATGAAATTCAAGTTTCTTGGATTCTTTTCTCTTCCTCTCTCTCTTCTCCTTGGCTGCTAATTTCTCTAATTCTCAAAATCTCTAAAGAAATGATAGAATTCTGAGCCAAGTGTCACTTATATATTACACAGTGCTCAAGCATGGCTCAGGTGTGCCTCGGGCATCAGCTCTTGGGTTTTGGCACCTTGAGTGCACCTCGGTAACACCTCAGATGCTAGGACCACTGTTTTATGTGCTCAGGCGGGTGTCAGACTTCCATTAGGTAGACGTTAGAACTCCATCAAACACACATCAAACCTCCATCAAGCACGAGCCATCCTATCCAATTTTGACTCTTTTGATTCAATTTTTTACACTATTTGATCTTAATTTTAATTATATTAATTTAATAATTCATGATTATCATTAATCAAGAACTGAAGCCTTACAGATATGGCTTGAGATTATTGAAGGCATGTGTAACTCTTTCTAAAAGTTAATCTTTTAATCCTTGTTTTTAGATTTTAGCATATTTTAAATATTTAAAATTTTACTTGCATATGATTTGATATTTAAAATATACAATTTGATGATTTGTAGGTTTTTATTGGTATTTAGACTTATCCTATTTGTGGACTTAGACTTTTGGAACCTTTTGGATGATTTTGTATTTTAAATTATTTTAATATTCGTATATGGATTATATATTTTATGAACAAAATCACATTTGGACTTTGATATTGGACAACTAACATTTGATTATTTAAAACATCGGATTTTGTACATGTTTTATTGTGTTTTATTTCTCCATACTATTTTGATGGGCACTTGTTTTGTTACTATATATATATACTTGTTGAGCTTTTAAGTCTTAATTTTTTACTATTTTTAACCCTTTCATATTAGATGGTCATAGATTACTTACAAAAAGCTTGAACAAGGATACTTGAAATATTTTGTTTATATTTTGATTTATTTTAATTTGTATTTTGATTTCATATATTCGAGGAGCAATGCATATGTTGTTGGTAGCATTTTATGTTATTTGGGGATTTTATTTTGGACTATTTTATATTGGACTACAGTACTGTTTAAATTTATGCAGATTTAATATTGTGGTTGTATAATGTTGGACTATCATTTTTCTTACGGGTTTGAGTTAAGCAGGTTATTGCTAATAATTCAGAAATCAAACAAACAGTTCAAATTGATCATTTGTTTGTCGTTATCTGTCATGATTATTATCAATGATTTAATTTTGTCAGTTTTGACCTAATTTTTGGATATTATATTAGGATTTATTTCTTTTATGGATGAAAAAATAATTATTCTAACATAATTATTACTATTTATTACCTACTTTTAGTTCGGGGTTGTGACACAGTCACTACATCAACTGGTGTAGGAAGAGACATGATAATGAAGATCAATCCATCTCAATCATGGACACACTTGTTTATTTCTCAAAATACTATTTATAGGTATACTTTATCAAGTTGATTTAATTATTTTTGAGTCCTATGATTTAACTGAAAAGAAGTAATGCTCCTTCAGTGAAGCGTGCAAATCAAGGAACCAGTTGACCTATTTATAAATGTCAGATTTTAGTTAAAAATATTTTTAATTAAAAGTATTTTGAGGTCAATACACCGTTCATAATATAAAGAATAAATAGTTATTGATCAGATCGAAGCCTAAAAAATAATTTTGTACACTTCTCAGTTGAAATTAGGGTTTGAAATGCTTATAGTGAGGGCAATCACATTATGTACTGTGGTGGCAACTTAGCCTTATAATTTGTAATGGAAATGAAAAAGGAAAGAGTTTGTTTGAATTATGAAATTGAAATTAAAGTTTAAAATTATGGATCTTATTCTAATTAATGATATAATTAAAATTGGATTACAATTTTAATTCTATTATTTAAGTATATTAAAGATTCATAATTATGAGATAACATTTTTGGTGTGGTTAGTTTTGATCATTATATAAAAATAAGAAAATAATTAACCTAACATGAATTTTAAAAATTTTATAAGTAAAATTTATCAAAATATAAATTCTAAAAAATAATTTTATACAAGCAATATATTTTTGTTTATTTTTTGGAACTATTTCTGCATAAATAGTTATTTTTTATTCTTAGGCAATATTTTTGTACAAATATTATTTTAATTTTTTTTTAAAGCAAAAGTGACTCTTGACTAATCGGTCTAATTCAATTTGATTTGCACGATAAAAGACTAATAGAATTTTTTATCTGAATAATAGGCTCGATTAAAAAATATTAATTTGTAGATAATATTTTATATACACAGACTTTTCTAAAGTATTTTTAATCAATACTTTTTATTAAATTACCATTTGTTAAAGTTTTTACATCATACTTCAATGTAAATTAAAAAAAAAATAAAATCACAGTTGATATAATTCTAACAAATTCAAATAATCAAAAATATTTTATTTAATATGCTTTTATCTGAAATAGTTTTATCAATGTCTCAGTAGCATATAATTTTTAATATTAAAATTATAATTCTTTACTCATCATTTAATAATTTTAAAAAAATTTATCATACTATTTTTTAAAATTTTAATTTCATCCGATACGAGACAAAGAGTATTTGAATTAGTCTCGAAATTTAAACCCTAATTTCAAATTTTAGTTCTAAGATTTGGTGTCAATATTTATGAGTGTTGTAGGTGTTTATATTTATTTTTAGTGATATTAATCATATTTTTAAATAATCACGGCACAAAGGATGCCAATAATGTAGGACAAATAACACTGTTGGTCCTCCATTATTTTAATACTTTATTTAAGGAAAATGTCAATATAATTCCCAACATGTTTCCATAATTTGTGTGTGCTAAGCATTATATAAATATAAATACATCAAATTTAAAAGAGAAAAACATTATAATATAATAGTGGGAGACAAAATTCTCAGTGGCTTTTGAACTTATAAGCAATATGATGTTTAGCTAAAGATGGAAAAGATGACAATATCACATCTAAAATGATGGCAAAAAATTTAGTATTATACAGTATAGTTGACAAATATAATTTATGATGTTATTGTTAGGTTTATAATTCGAGTTTGATTTGTTTATTATATATTTAGGCTCATTTATTATATGATTTTTACATATAAGATTATATATCTGTAGTTTAGCTAAATTTTATGAAATTTATGCATAGGTTTTTGGTCAAAAAGACTTATGGGACAAGATCATAATATTAACTAAGTTAGCACTTGATTAGCTTTGATTTTTGTCTAAACTTACCAAATTACTATATAATCTGTTTAAATACAGGCCTCTCAGATTATAGGCTCGTAAAAGAATATGAAACGATCAAATTGTTAGATTTTGAATGAAAAAAAATTAGAAATCTGTTTGAACGTCTAATCTGTGAAATATTTGAATGGTTGGATTATTGATAATACACAAGATCAATGTACCCAGATTTTTGGTAAAAAATAAAACTAGATATTATAACTTAACGAACGATTACATAAATTGAAAGATTAACAATTATATTAAACAGACAGTTATAATCACTAAATAATAAATATTAAACTTTGGACGGTTACAAGTTTTGTGTAACGGTTGAATTTCTAACTAACATAACACATTAATTAATGTACAGTCATACCAATTCTAAAAAGATACACTAATTAATAGTAAGGCTACAAAAACACTAATTTTTTTTTTAATTTGAGGAACCTAAATCAAAGGGAGAGAAAAACTCAATGAGAAATTATTAGCCATTAATACACTTGTGTCTTTAATATTCAAGGAGCCACACCATTCGATTCAAAAATTCTTTCATTCTTAATTTTTTTTTATTATTTATTTTTATAAAAAAAATTTCTGACTTAAATATTAAAGAATATTTTAAAGTATAAATCTTATATCCTTTTACTTTTTATTAACTGTCATGGTATCAAGATTTGAATTAAAAGGTTCAAGTATCCGACTTCACTTTATTCGAACAATTACTCGAATCCTAAAAACGCATCAAATATCACTGGTTTTTAGATATACATAATTATTTGGAAAAAAAAAAATCAATGACCTTGACTGGTTATTAAAGTATATAATAACTGAATAATTTTTGATGATTTACTGGTTATTAAAATATATAATAACTGTGCATTTTTTGATGAGTAGGTATCACAGTAGCATTACACTTTGGACATATTATATATTTTTCATCTTTTAACATATTTTAATATCTCATGCATGGAAATTCCAACATCTAATAATGAATTTAGGGGATAAAAAAATCCCATATTTTTCTTAAATTCAATTTCAAATCAAAGGGAATGATGAGTGTTTGATTGAAGGAATATGATTACTAAATAGTGAAGATATGCTTCATTTTACCCATTTTATGATTACTTTTAGACTTTATTCCCTTGAATTTATTATTCTAGTTTTATTGTAGAGTTAACCCTCAACCTGATTAACCATTTATTTTCTTTGGAGAGGAGATTAATCTCTACCTTTTGATTTAGAAATAATTTCCATTTATATATAGAATTTTATTAGATGTCCCACTAATACACAATTTTTTAGAACTTACCTTTATATATAAGTAAAGAAACTTTATTAATAATAATAATAACAAATTAAAAATAGGCTAGTTATTTTGAGTCACTCCTATATAAGTTGTTGGCAATTGCTGTAATTGCTAGTTGTTATCAAATGATCATTTTTCCATGCTAATATACATGAGTTCCTTGACCAGTGTAATATCTCAGACTGAATAAATTTCTAATCCTTTCCACTCTTACCGAGACTGAAGAATGTTTTTCTAAATTATGGCCAATACAAGTATGAAAGTGTTACTTTCAGATTCGGAACTCTATGTTATGCAGAATTTAATTTTTTGGAGAATGATAGTAAATATATTTGACCGATACATCACTTTTATTGTCGCTCTATGAAATCGTGCATAAGATTCTTACCTTATACGGCTCATTATTCAAATTTTTTGAAATCATTGACAAAAACCCCCTGGCCTCTTTTGGAAAGGGAGAATGCACGAATTTCTCTCTAACTTGTTTGAGTAGATAGCAAGATCGTACCGAGAAAGATGACGAGTCATTGACTAATCGATACATTTCAATAGTTCTCACCCACATAAAAGATGTTGAACTTAAAAGGTCGGATTTGTCAAGGGTGAATTGAGCATCATCCTTAGGTAAAATCTACGCTTTCACGTCTTAAACATCGCATATTCCATCACATCGATAAGGAAGTCTGCCAAACACAGAACAATAATATTTAAAGAAAGTTGGTATACTCTCCAATGATTAATGAAAGTAATGATACATGTGCATATATAAAGAGGTAATGGACAAAATAATATCTCTGTAAGGTAGGGATAAGATAATTTTTCCTCAAATAATGTCAAAAAGGTTGGAATTACCTTCTAAACAAGGTCAAAAGAGCTTTCATAGTTTTTTTTATTCAAGATTTTGAAATTAAATATTAAAACTTTGCAACTTAGATGGGTATCCCCATTTTACTATTTGACAACTTCTTCTAATGGCCAAGTGTGAACCTTGGCACAAAATTAAGTTTGTATTTATTATGATATAGAGATTACATGATCAAATTATAGAAATAATAATTATGCACCATAACAGTAAAATTGTTGAGAGTACAATTCGTGTAAAATTTATTTATAGAAAAGATATCATGGGGCTACCAATTGAACACCATCCAAACACTCGGTCCAACATAGTGACTTATCTATTTATTTATTATTATGTTGGCCGGTTAGTGTGGATAGATCAATGGGATGCCAAGTTAGCTAAAAATGTTTGAAGGGTGTCTTTGGAGCATACCACTAAGAAACATGGAAACTCTTTCGACTTGAACCCAACATGTGTCTAAATTTTTTTAAAATTTCAATACATTCAGATAAGTTTTGACATGCTTGATACACATTCAAACATGCTTGCGACATATTTTGGACAAATTTTTCATTAAAAAATTTTCTCATTTTTTATCTTTCGACAATTAAAAAGTACAAAACGGTAAAATTAAAATATAAATATTGACTAATATATAATAATTTTATTATATTAAGTTTTACCTTAATTTGTTATTGTATCATTATTATTGTTTTATTATAATAACATTTTGAAAATGTTATAATACAACTTATTTATATTGGTTTAATTACGTACTTTTTTATAAAATTTTATAGGGTAAAAAAATAAGAAATATACATATTTTTTAATAATTTACTATTAGAAAAACTATAATTTCAGTTAACATATCTTTGGAATGTCATATTGTATTCTCATTTTTTTTTTAAAATAGCGTGTCCATGTCGCGTTAGTGTTGATGCTTCTAAGCATATCTATATATAGAAAAGTTCTAGTTCTTTTTGTTGTCTGCATATAAGAGGGGAAGGAAATTTACCAACATCTTCCTTTGTGAAGCAGAGAGGAAGTGTGATTCTGAAAATTTTCCAAAAAATCCTCCTTTTCCAATCAAAACACCCATTTCTGTAGCAGTGACTTTAGCAGTGGCATCAGTAAAAACAAGCTTCAAACAGAGCTGTAATTTCTCATGAACATGGAAGAAGAAAAGAAAAACACAGAAAAAACAAAACCTTTCATTTGGTCCATCAAATGCAGAGTTTCAGCCTTTGCTGGAGTTTGGTTCTGGCGATCAGTGACCAGCTCCACTCCAATAATCAATCCTCTCCCCTTCACATCACCAATTACTTCAGATATCAATAGGAAATAATACGTTAGCAAACATCAAGAAAATTCCTCACAGTGGGCACCTTAAAATATCTAAAAATAAGAAAAATAGCATGCATTCCATTAGAGAAATTCAGGAAGTACAAAACATGTAAGGTGTTTTTTGGATTCTGGAATCATTAATACAAATATCGACTAATATTATAAATATCGTGTGATATGTATTAATATCGAGGCCCCCATACCAATATTTTCTAATATTATGATCATATCGCGATATGTTTTCGTATTGATAATATATACTCAAATATGGCCTGGTCAGTTATGATTTTTAGAATTTTTTTTGTTTTGATATATCTGATAACGATATAACTACGGCTGATATCAATATGACCATGATCGATACCGATAGCAATGTTTTTAACTATGGCTAGAATAGAATAAATAGTACCTTGGAATAAAGTATGAATAGAGAATATGTTGTTTGAACTGCACAAGGAATGACTATTGCCCCTTGGGTGTTGAATTTTTGATAACATGAGAATTGCAATTCTAGGTGATTCAATTGGTGGTTAGCATTGTACGGAAGAGGTGGCCAGTGCCAATAGTGATGGGTTGAGGCACCGATATGCGGTTTAAGGCCTGGCAGAAATGGGCGGCCAATGTTGGCCATTGTGAGGCTGGCAGGTTTGGCGGCCAATTGGAAGTTACAATTCCTTAAAGTCTAAGAATGAAAGACACAATCATTCCTAGATATTGATTATTCTCATTTCTCTCATAATTGTAATTCCAAGGAAATAACGATTCACTTCCGTAGGAGGAATTGCAATTGCCTTGTAATAAGCCTGAAACAAAATCTTGATATCATCCATACCCAAACAACATGGTAATGCCTATTAAATTTTAATGCTTATTAGCTAGGCATGGTATATAAATCAGAATTATCAGTCTGGTCCTGGAATTTAACAGTAAAGATTTTTTAGGTTTCATGGAGAGGGGAAGAGAAAACCCACGATTGAATTTATCCTTCAGAGTAATGAAGCATTCTTTTAGGTACGAGCCAACCACAAAGGTGTTTTCTTGGAGCTTTTCCTTTTCAATAACCCGCAGCACAACCACTCTTGCAGTGCTGCATGAGGTTTCCACCGAAGGTGCTGAATTAACTGCGACGGTTCAACACACTAGCAATCTCGGGAGTGGTCATCCGAGAGGAACACCATTTCCGATGCTCTGCAGGTCAGTTTAAAAATAAAACATACTATCAAATGTAAGACATCAGAAGATAAGTGCATCTTTAGAAGCTCAGCCAAATCCTATTTATGGCAAAAAAGTTACAAGGTAATTAAACAGAAAATTGAAGTAGGTGAAAATTACTGGGTTATCCTTACGGGTTAAATTTCCATAATTATTAGTTAAGGGTAAATAAGTAAATTTATAACATATAACAAAAACTTCCTTCCACCAACATCCCTTTGACTTTTTTGGCAGAGAAATGAAACTTCCCTCAAATTTTTCTTATCCTCCCTCCTCTTCCTTCCCTCGTTATAACAACCAGCAAATCATACAAATTTAACTCCAATTTATCTTAATTGACCCCATTTTCTTAAAAAAAAAAAAAAAAGAGAAATAAAGTGTTGGAAATGATTCAAAAAATTATTTCTGTGGTTCTTTGTTCCAGATAATTTCTATTCAACAACTGGGGTTAAGCGTTAGGTTGAGCTTCAAAAATGCAAAACCGACACTATACTTCACACAAAGACAACTGATTTTTTTTGTAATGAATAATTCGCTCTCCCACTTTATAGCTTGACCAAACTCTGGATGTCTGACTTCAACAGAAAAAAATGGCAAACCAAGTAAGTCAAAGCATAAAATAGTTGAGCATAGAACTCGTGATTGTGGAGCCAATCGCATTGCCCCAAGTTGTCATTGCCAATTGTGCAAACCAGTGCTGATAAACTAGATGAAAGATTTTGCTATTTCGTCAGTACATCAATTAACAACTATTAAGCTATTATATATTTAAGATGGACAAAAGTGGTCAAACAGCGTAAGAGGGGCCTCAGAAAATGGAAATCGTCACATATCTACCAAGACAGTCTAAAGCATTGGTGACAATTCGGCATTAAATTGATTGCACCATAAAGAGATTTTCTGCTGTATATTTGACAAACAAGTGAAAGAGATGGCTGACCTTTGCCATTGTCACTATATCAGGAACGGCACCATGAGCTTCAAATCCCCAAAAATGCTACCAGTTCGAGCAAATCCCACCTGAACTTCATCTGCAATACAAAGGTCCCCTGCAAATCCCACCATTATACACAGCAGGTAAGTATCCAGGAGCCAGATCGATGATTCCACCCACTCCCTGCGATCATAAAATAGCAGTTTCTAAATTATAGTAACATGAAAATGTAATTGAAAACAAAGCCATCAATGGTGAAGTAAAGAAAATTGGAGTTTTTTTGTAGGATAATGACCAGAATAGCTTCGGAAAGAAAACCTCCAAGGTGACCTGATGTTCCAAAATCAATTATTCCCTGCACATCTTTTGTATATTTCTCGCCATCTGATCCAAATACGCCTCTGTATGGATCAGGGCTCACAGCATGATGAATTCCACTCTGTCACAGACAAGATTGCTAATTAACTAAATCAATACAGAAAACAACAATATGCTTCAAACCACCCCACTTGAGGTAATTGCAGTAAGGTTGAATTTATATGTTTCTCTCAATTATAAGAAAACGTGCCATGCAAAAGGGCCACAACAATCAATGTTTATCACAGTATTATTTCACAGTAAAATGCAACAATTACAGGAAGAGCAAATCATTCCCCTCCCCTTGAAGTAGAGAAATTACATCCAATTTCTTATACAAATCATATAAAGCAGTTAAGGCACCTGAAGCGGTAGAATATGCCAGCACACTATCTTTTTTTCTAGGAAGGATGGAAGAATGAGATCTTTTCAGCCTGACCTGGTGAAGGAGGGATTTCTAAGAGAGGATTACAGTCCTACTAATACATAGAGTTGATCGGTAATGGCTGCATTTTACACCAGGAATAAACTTCTTATCTTGTGCTATATATGAACACACTATTTCATCTTCTAATCAATGAAAAAATATCTGCTACCACTTTTCATCTTTTTTGTTTCAAAATTGTGTTCATGGATCCTGTTTCCTCACAAATTACATGTAATACATACCTAGATTACATCGAACTTCAAATTAAATTGGGCAGTGGCACCCATTGTCGCAGCTGTGTTCCCATGATAAGAGTTACTCAGCGAGATAATGTCATGGCACCATGTATACAGCCTTGCCATCAACATGGCCAGCTCATTTGCTTCTGTCCCACAGCTCATGAAGACCACGACCTGATAAGGTTAGATTCAGCATTTAATAGCTAATCAAACTTCAAACCAAATTACTTAGGAACATCAACATAGCTCTGCCCTGTGTCATTGACTGTCTGGTGAGAAGATAATCTGAGTGACTTGAGAAAGAAAAGGAAAATGAATGGAAATTTAAAGGATAGAAAATGAAGAAACAGGGAATTTGACTTTTTTTTTTTTTTAATTTTCCCCCTTTGGTTTACAAGTATAATAAAAAGTAAAGAATATGAGGTAAAACTCAAACCCATGTCAAATATAAATCCGCAGGGATTAATGGCCTATTGAGCTACCCTTAAGCCTCAAATTGCTTTCATTTATTTATGTTTGGCTACTTTTGTGATAAGAAAAACTTGTTAGATAACCATGGGTACCTTTCTTTTTAGTGTAAAAAATACTCATGGTGATTTAGATTTTAACAAAATCTCAAAGCAGCTTTGTTTTAACTCCCTTTCAAACTTCGCCAATTTGTGAGAAAAGGGAAAAGGAAGTGGTTTTCATTTGTTAGCATTCAAACGGCACAGAGAACTTTGCAGTGTTTGATTATTTTGGAGAGTAAGGAAAAGCAAATGAAACTTTCTGAACAAGAGACGGTTTGGAAATGACTATAATATGTTTAACTGCCCATAACTACATTATTTACCAATAATTTATCTTTGGAATAGGTGAGCAAATCCAATTTATGAAGCAAGCCACACGGTAATTCATAGCTCATGACCCCATCATGGATGAGGCTACCCTGCTGGATTCGTGTAGATGTGGGCCAATTAGCAAATGGCTTGGCATCCTTAGGGGCCCCTTTTCCCATCAAATGACTAAGAGCATGAGGCTTCCCCACCATATATCCCCCTTCCCATCACATGCTCCAAAAGGAAACACACATACTAATGAAAATTTGGTCTAAACCAAAAAATTCAAATGAACGTGTTCTATATTGTGCAGCTCGAGTAAAAAATTATTCTCCGGTTTGTTCTTTTAAAGAGACTGGACTAAGTTGCAAAGCGCAAATTACACATTAATATATACCAAGTGGCAAATATTTTTGTATTTGATACGTTAATTTCGTGTTTAAAGCAAGGACTTATAAATTGCAACTAGCGTATTATTAACACCATTAATATAAGTCATATGTCCTACATATTTCATACTGGCTAATGTTGGGGTTCAACATCCGGATTTACACACAATCCGGTCGCAGCGAAAAACCCAAACCCTCTGGTCGGCCGTCGGCTATTAAGAATGTAAGTACAAGGAACACAACAATGCACAACGATTTTTAACGTGGAAAACCTTTTTCAATTAGAGAAAAAACTACGGGACAAACTCCGAATAAAATTCCACTATATAAAATTGGTCACAAACAACCCCGAGATAGAATACCAGCAACCTACTCGAGATAGAACAAGAAAAACAATCACAGAAGTAAGAAAACTCTCATTCCCTCTTATCTCTCTGTTTTTCTTCTCTCATGTCTCTCACCGGTGGTGCTCTCCGCTCATTGATTTTAAATGTGACGGCAAACGACGAATAGCGAGAGCTTCCTTCCACACTCTACTCCGTTCTACCCTCCATCCCACGTTCCACCGTTGCCCTCATCTGATGAAGCACCTGGTGCGCTTTATAACAACTCATGGCCCAAATCTCATCTGCTTACCTGACTTGATCTTACAAATGATTTGTCACACTAACTCTGTCATTTTCTGCGTCTTTATCGATTCTCGCGCTTCCACAGACAGCGTATGCTCTACAGGTCAATCTGCTCTATATAAGTGACGCATGCTTTGCAAAGTCAACTTACTAACTCTGAAAGTCAACTACCTACTCTAAAAAGCCTGCCACCTACTCCTCAGAACCTGATGCTCATTCTGTATAATCATCTACCAATTACAATAGGTCGACTCCTTTGAACCGGCATTGCATGGTCGCCCTTTTACATTAGCACCCTAGGTTGGCCTCTCCAGCCGGCCTTATCTCAACTTAGCCGACCGGCCTCCTAGCCCGGTTTCTTCTCTCAACCGGCCAATCTCCTGTTGACTAGCCAGCTGTCTTCCAGCCGACCTCCATGTTGCCTGGTCAACCGACCTTCTACTGTCCGGCCAGCCAACCTCCTGCTCTCCGGCCAGTTGGCCTAAGAGCAGCATTATTGCTGCTCTTTTAGTCATTTGTTGTGTGCGCAAATACTCCTAATTTTTCCCACTTCGAGATTTGCCCACTCTGACAAATTGGCCACTTTGGTCATTTGTTGCAGCCAATTTGCAGCACTCCGAACTTTGTACAAATTCTATGCAATTTTCTGATAACGTGTTCGTTTGTTGAGCTACCCACAGGGGTATGACCAAACTCTATAACTAAATCATATAAACCTAACTGCACTGATATCAGCATCAGTCTAGTGTGGCAAGATTCATCAAAATCCTCGCAAGTTTCACAGAACCCGAACTCGATCCAAATCACAGCAAAGATAATGCTGGATGAAACCGACCGGAGTATAAGACACACTATAGCATATTTTCTACATTTTCTATATTTGCTACATTATGTAAACCTAATTGCACCGACATCAATGTCAATCTAGAGAGGTAAGATTCATGAAAATCCTAACAAATTTCACCAAATCCTAACTTTATCAACCTCCTGCTTACACGTGATTCAAGTCACAGAAAGAAAAAAATGTACGCCAGATGAAATTGAGCGGACGACAAGATACGCACACCTTGAGATCGCCGGGAAACTTGGAGGCCAAGGCTTCGGCTTTTTCAGCTCTGACAGTGTTAAGATACGCGACGGCGGAGTGCCGCAACCGCCAAGATTGGCTGCCGGTTGCGTCGACCACATCAGGACGGTAATTGCCGCAGCACACTGCACTGAAATCAATCTTTATAATCACTTGTAATTATATTTTAATATAATTATTATATTAAAAAAAACTTATATTTATACCAGAAATTTAAAATTTAAATAGCATTTATTAAATGTAAAATAGTTTTTTTTTTAATTTTAAAATATTAAATTTGATATAATATGAAATTTATGCCTTATTAATATAGAAAATAATTTCTATTATAATTTCTCAAAAATATAACTAATAAGCTTTCAAGCAGTGGAAAGAGAACAAAATGAGCTAATAACTCATAGAGAGTAATTTTTGTAAAATACATACACAAATAATTTTTAAATTATAATTATAATTTTTCTTTAAAATTCACATCACATCAAAATACTTTATTATTATTATTATTATTATTATACAAATATAAAGGGCTATTTAGCTTTTATAGATTATTTTTTTGATTAATTAATTTTTTAAAAAATAATATTTTAAAAAAGGGTCATCGATTTTCTTTTTAAATTGCAGTTGAATTTTTAATTAAAATTTTATAAGTTTAAAATTTTAATAGGATAAAATAATCATATTAATATATAAATGGTCCTTATCAAATGGTGAGGTTAGCCTTATGCTTCTCTTGGTTAGACCATTGAGATCATTTTATATAATAATAAGAGTATTTAACATTTTATAAAACAAATTAATTCAAAATATTTAGACATTGTATTATTTAAAATTATTAAATATTAATATTAAATTAATATTGATCTAACAGTTTGGATCCTAATTATTAAATGGATTAGGGATTGAAATGCTGTTGAGGTGGGTCCGGTCTTTATTTGCTCAAATCTGAATCTTGTACAATACAACAACACAATCAAAGGATTGACGGGACTAACTCCTCAAATATCATCCAACGCTCAAGTTAATATTTTTCTTTTGTAAGGAAATAAAAAAAGTATGCAATTTAGAAATTAAATTAACTTTGTGTTTAGAAATTTGCGTTTTTTTTGAAACATATTAGAGAGAAACATAGATTTTTTCAGTTGCCAAAGAGTTATCTCTTTTGCCCCGCTGGTTAAAGGGTTTTTATAGTTATTATGAAGCAATTGACTCTTTTCATCAACTGCTTAAAAAACTGCCTAAAAAACTATTAAATTGATAAAATTTTATCCATATTTTAATTTTAACTGTCCGAGACCGTTGATATGAGATGGAGAGAAACTGCTCGGCCATTATCTTCAATTTCAACTTATCCTCGGATGGGTCCATTGAATTGGACCAATTCAGCTCATTAGATTTTTCTAATATATAGGCCAAACTTTAAAAATAGACTTTCTCATTTAACTATTGACATCAGTACCCATCAAATACCTCTCACAAACCCATCAGAGAAGTAAGAATCCTCATAGGGTGTTTTGTTATAATCATTTTAGTATTATCTTTCTAATGATTAAAATTATTTTAAAAATTATAGATAATCAATATTGAGATAGTATTTTAATATATAATTTTTAATTTTAATTTTTTATATCGTAAGAATAAATCTTATTCGTTAAAAAAAAATAAATTCAATATCAAATTTGATAACAATTAAATTTTATATAAGAAAGTGATCATATATATTTTTTTGCAATTAATTTTTTGATTTTTTGGAAAAAATTTATTTTAAATTTTAACTTATTCCATTCAATAAATTCACAACAAAAGGACTCAAGCTCGGTAACCATAGACCCGACCATGACGCTTCATGTCACCCTTAGTCTATTATATGCACAACTTAACCTGCTAAGATAATGCACCAGATAAATCAAAACGCGTATAAGTGGGAACCAAACTTGGGGCACGATTCAACTGCGACACCCAAATATCCCTTAAATTGATCGGTGCGCAACCACACCTGCTAATATCCCATATACCATATAAACCCAAGCACGCAGCAAAATGAATCAACCTATGCGACCATGGACCTAACTGCAATGCCCCAAGCCGCCCTTAGACTATTAGGTGCATAACTAGACCCCATAAGATACTGCACCAGATAAATCTACACACGTAATAACGGAAATCAAACTTACGACAAATAATTCAACCTTGACACCCAAGTGTCCCTGCAAATTTAAACACATAGCAACGGGACTCAAACTCTATGACCACAGATTTAACTGCAAAGTCTAAAGTTGCCTTTAGACTATTGGATGTATAACCTCACCCACCAAGAGAATGCACCACATAAACCCAAACAAGCAACAAGGACAGCCCACACGGATTCAACCAGGACGTCTCAAATTGTCCTTATCAACTAGGCTAACTGAATACGATAATTTTGCAGGGAATAAAATAGATGAAGGAAAATGTGAGATGCTACTTGAAGTAGTCGTGGATGCACTAAAAGTGTGCATTCCTCTTTGTATTCCTACTGATGCTAATTGTCTTCTTTTATATAGGTAAGCGACATACAATTTTGTCCTGAGTATCACCTGACCTCCCCCTCAAAAACAAGAGGGTTCTCAGTTTTCTTTTTACTATGTTTTTTCCTCATTCAAATGACCAAGGCGGCTGTAAATCTGGGGTTGAACGTAGGCCACCACCATGGGGATCCACAACCGGTGGGTTTCCACCACCACCACTAGAGCCCTGCCCCTTCCACTCATTCCTGCAAAACAACCAGCAAAGACAGTAAATTGGTTAAGTTTGAGCATTCACTTCTCTCACAAAAGAGGTGGTGCCAAACAGCTATATAAGCTAAAAAATAAATATGTGACGCTACACACAAATCCCCTTTCTTTTAAAGGGACAATTCAGTGTACGAAACTCTCGCTATGAGAATATCCAGAGAAGGGACTGAAAACTTTGAATCTATTATACGAGGTTTTACCTTATATGTAAAAGTCAGTTTTCATGATTCAAACCTATAGCCATCAAGTCACAACAACTCTAGCATTGTGTCAAGGCTTTCTTTCAGAAAGGCAGCCTGGTGCACAAAATTCCTCGCTATGCATGAGATTTGGAAAATGGTGGGAGCAACTTTGAGTCTATTAAATGTGTTTGTACCTCGCATTAGCTATGAATCAAATCCTTTTAAAAATGTTTTCCAGCCGGGAGTTAGGACTAAGTGTACATGCATGATATAATTAGAAGCACGATACACAAGTAGGTAATGCACTGTAAGTACTGAATCTTGCTAGAAGTACGATACATAAGAGTACAATAAACTCATCCATGTAGCAGAAATATGGACTGCCATCGAGTGTAAAAAATTAGAAGGGCCTGATACCGATATTTTCTGATACTAAGATAAAATCACGATATACTACTGTTTCAAAAATACGCCATGAATATCGACTACTATATCGCTATATTCCAACTGATATCCCCCAATTCATTTTGTTTTTGCTTTACCAAACCGCATGTTACATTTAATATATTCGATACCGATATGTATTGCCCAGTACAGTTAATACCCATACGGCTGATGGTCCATGACTAATGACAATATTGTCATCTATGCCGACAAGTTTAACATTCTACCAGTTACAAAATTACTACCAAATGGCCCAAAGAACAGATTATTGCATCCACTTCTTCCCTATTCCACCACAGCTGTAATTGCTAGTATAAGGTGTATAAAGGAAGGAAAATGTCAAATTGTTCTACATGAACAACAAATAATATGCTGTAACACCTCCTTTTAGGCAGCCTTTTGTCACTGATTGTTGAGGAGCATAGAGGTTACAGCCATGCAGACAAAGAATACTCACATATATAACTTAGTTGTATAAAAATGTATGAATAGGGTAAGCAATTGTCACAGTAATTCTAATAAGTTCAAGGATGCCATAAGAATTGTAATAAATATGGGAAAAAGACAAAGGCGTATATTTTACTCTAGAATGTAATTGAGTAGATAGGATGAGAGTAGTTCTAAAGTGTTCTCGAGGGAGATATTTTTCAAAAATATTCCCAAGAATGAATTCTTAATCATCCATAATGAATGATAGATGAAAAATCTTCGCCTTTGGTTGAGGAGATCTCTCATTTGGGACAAGATAAACCAAATGAGGTGAAGCTAAAGGTTAATGTAATCAAAAGATTTGGAATGTCAAGAGGCATAGACAACAGGTAAGTAAGGCAGTCATCAGAGCTGTAGTCATTGTCAATGGCAGAAGCTAAAGCTGTTGGGAATACTGTGTAGAACATTGGTGGTCGAGTGGGAGGCTTTCACTCTAAAGTCTTCTATCTTTACCCACTTGAAATGGAAACAATGAAAAAAAATTTACTTGTCTACATCACACCAGATCTGCAGCACAAATGCTGCATGGGTAACATGAGAAGAGTATCGTCCCGAGACATTTTTGCTCATGCTATCACAGAGCAGAAGATTTAATGGAAGTCATAGTAGCATGAAGAGAAACAGGGTGTTTGGGGAGTGCAACTCACCCACTTCAAGCCAAGAGAGTTTCTCTCTATCAGGATAAATGGAATGGCGAGGAGCAAACACAACTAACAGAACAATACTGCCATATGAAGGTAAAAAGGGAACTTGTTAGTGGGGGAAGCATATTGGTTAGTGATCTTAATAGGATAGATGATCGGACAGCTAAAAAGTGAACAGTAAAGCCTGAAGCTGAAGAAGGCCAAATGCTTTACGTATAAAGAAGGGAATATGTTCGAGTGGATCAATGGACGACAAGCATTTTGAGGCACTCATCTGTGGAATATGAATGAAGATATTGGTATTGGTTTTAGCATCGGTATTGATTGCGGCTATATCAGTATCAAACATAATTGGCAATATATATTGATATCAGATATATCGTAAAAAAAAAAAATTAAGAATTATAAACTAGCAAAAAATATCGGCTAATATATATGACGTATTGGCCAATATATCTACCAAATATTAGATTTATTGATTAATATATTGCGATATATAACTGATACGATAATATATAGATTTTTTGCAATATAAGGAAATATCAGTCTTGGTGGGCCGATACCAATATATATTAGTGGATTATTGGATCTTGTCGGTATATCAAATATCGGTTGATATTTTCATCCATGATATGGACCCATCTCCATGGCTTTTCTGGCCACTGCAGCTTTAAAAGGTGTTTTGCTGTGCACTCTTGCTCAAAGGCTACACTATCAACATTAGAGAAACCTATTTTTATCTTTAAGAAGGAAAGAGCAGCCATGCTTGAAATTAGGAGATGAGAAATAAAATATTCAAACACAAGGGAACTTGAAAAGCATGTTCAACCTTTATTTGTGATGCAAATTGTCATTGCTAATTGCTATCGGCTAAAGAGCATGGAAACAGTCGAACAAAATGGTCAAAACTATTGTACCCACTAACAATGACCTTATAGGTGAATAAGAACTATAATTAACTGGTCAACTACTTAAATGTCTTCCACCCATATGAAATTTCAAAAGCTCACCTATTAACATCCATCATGGCGTTTTCTAACAACATATTATGACAATCTTATTTTAAAGGATAAAGATCACATTTTGCCAAGTGAACTATGCTTTGTTTGATGGTGATATTAATGTAAATATCGACCAATATATATTAACATCGGGCCCCCAAATATTGTGACAATATTACAATATATTTCTGTATTGGTTATATATAACAATATATCATTAAATATTCAAAATATTAACCAATACGGTCTGTCAGCTTATGATTTTCAAAAAAAATTTCAATATGTTCGATACCGATACGTATTGTCAAATATGATAGATACTAATACGGTCATAACCAATACTAATATTGATAGCAATATCGATATTTTTATCCATGGCTCTTACTTTGTATAGTATATCTTGGTTTGTTTATTGGTAAGGAGCTATCTCAAACAGAGGAGGGGAGTTGAACCTAAGCCTTTCTTGAAAGTGTAGGCACTCTACCATTTGACTAATTGTTACTAGGTAAATGGTCATTTTTTCCTCTCTTTTTACTTGGGTAAACTTCAGGAAAAAACTGTAAGTGGTGCTTCTTACCTCTCTTCTTTTGGTTAATTTCAGCAAGAAACTATGCAAGAAGTGCGTAAGTTGATGTCCTCAAAAGCTATGCAAGAATCATAGCCGCCACATTGCCAAGGCTAATGATTAAGGTGGAAAGTTCACCAAGCAGCACAGATTTTTACAACTACGAGTGACCATAACACATTGACAAATAAAACAAGAAACCATTAGCAGAAATGTCCAGCTCAGTGTCTACTGCTTCATCACTGATAAATGTGCAGAAATAATTTCCTATGTATAAGCTCCTTTAACTTCTAAGTTTTATCCCCACTTAATTAAGAAATCCTGCAGTGAAGTCAACTGATCAGCGCGTGTGAAAATAATTAAGGTGAGTGGAGAAACTTTTTAGTGTCATAAGTCAGACGATACTAACCCTTTTCCCAATAAGAAGATGGAGGAAAAACAAAAAGAAGACTAGTATATATCAATAGTGATAATTAGTTTAAAGGGACATCCTACATTACCCCAAATTTTCCCGTTCAGAGCATATTTAGATGAATGAAACCCGATCCAATGCCCGTTAATAATACGATATTTCATGGGGAAGATGACTGATTTGCAAATTGAACAGGAAGCCTGAGCTACACCCGTGTGATCTTCTGACAAGAAAGAAAAGCATGACTATGCAGCATTGACCATTTTTTCATAATTTAGACGAGATTCGGGAAATTCTCTTGGAAGATATTACATTAAATCGAATGGAATAATGAAAGAAAATCAATATAACCGATCTCACTTAGTGGAACTTAAAACTTGTTGTAGCTGTTGTTCAGGAAATTGATTTGGTAATTTCTATTCTTGAGTGGCTGCCATAATCAACTTCCTATAATTTCAATGAGAAGTAGCCCATGGCCAAACAGGTAAAAGACAAGGAACATATGCTAAGATGACAAGATGCAGAAAAATTAATGACAAATTCCAAAGTTGAATGTCAAGATTCAACCAAAATTCAGAAGATTGAGAAAGAGTTCTTCGCTCCTAATCAAGATGACAATAATGCAGCTTCAATATAGCTGAAGCTAACCATAATAATCTGCTTATTTAAGGAGCAACACTGGATAATGTAAAAGAGTGATGTTTAAAAAGTACAACACTAGCAGGATCATTAAACCTTGGTACAATTTTCATGTCACCCTGTCAAGACCTTAAGGTTATGGGTTTATTTATGGAAACATCCTTTCTCCAATGCAGAAATGTCTGGCCCTCCATAAACCCCAAATGTGAGAGCATCAGCTCTAACCATCGCATTTAAAGTGGTAGGTTACACATCCACAGTGTACAATGGACGGTAATCCTTGAGACAATACAAACCTCCCACGGGGGTAGTCAAAATACCCAGCAGTTGGGATCATCATACACTATCTCTCATCCTTACTGATACATCAAGAAGGTATATCATATGAAGCATTTCAAATTCATTGAAAAACTAATTCGTAAGGTTTCTCACAATTGCATTCAATTTTAATATATCCTCAGTAAACCAACAATGATGCTTTCTAAGAGAATTCCCACCCTCCCACTTGAAGAAATATAGTTGTAGAAGTAACGTTTACAGTTCCAAAACAAGCACACAGAAGAGTCTCAGAAAGTTCCAAGGCATATTATGTTCATCACACATCCTGAAATCAGCATCATCTTCTTTTTTCTTTGTTTTGATGAATAAAAAGAATTACTCTGTGAACCAGACACCAAGGGAAATCACCCATGTAAACAGCTAACGAGGAAGAACCAGCAAAAATATAGTGGATGGCATCCTACTTATCTTAGAAAATATATTGGCATTCTTCCTTGAAAACAAAGGTCGATCTCAGTACATATTAACCTTTTGAAGAACCAGGCAACACAATGTGGAAACCAAAAAGTGTTGGGATATGTCAACATAAAATTAGAATGAGCATTTCCTTTGACAAAAGAAACTGATTATTTACTAGACCCAGAAAGATAACCTACTTGACAACTTTGCCTTACATAGTGACATCCATCCTGTCAGGAACCATACAAACTACTAATGGTCCATTTGAACTGTAGAATTAGAATTGAAATTAGGAATGTCAATTTAATTTCAATTCTTTATTTTGGATTGCATAAAGAATTACAATTCTGAGAGAAAATATAAAATTGAGGAATGATTAATTCATATAAATTATAAATTTTTTAATGTATGAAGTTTAATATAATATAGCTTCATAAAATCTTATTTTTGATATATATATATATATATATATATTGATAGTACTTTTATTAGAATATTGACTTTTAAGTTTCTAAATAGTACTTATATATTTTTTTAAAAAAATAAATTAAAGAATTAAATTATGGTTGGCTAATCTTTACTCAATCCAAACAATTAAAAATATTTTATCCAATAAATCTTGCCTTATTTAATTTTATCATATTTAATTGATAGATAATTCCAACCCCAGAATTACAATTCTTTACTTTATCCCGCAAAATTATAAAGAATTATTCTATACACTATTTTCAATTCCAAGGAATTGGAATCAAGAACTAGAATTTCAATTCTGTCTGACGCCAAATAATAAAATTTGAATTAAGTCTGGAATTTGAATTCTAATTCTGAGTTCCAGGTGCAACCAAATGGGGCCTACATGTTTTCTCTTTTGATGAAGACCCGATCTAGGTTTTTTTCTTTTTTGTTGCTGGATTAGTTTAGGGTAATTGATCATAAAAACTGGATCTTCTAGTTCAAGACAAAATGTCCAGAAATATGGTCAAATGCCATACAATCCAACATGTCCAATAAGAATTTTCCATGAAAAGGATGAATAATAGCAAAAGTAAATTCCAGACACAGCTAAACAAGCAACCAAAAGTGGGGGCAACTTAAAAATAAAAACTTCTAATTTGCATATTTGGGTGCAGGGCAGGATTCTGCTAATGTCTCTATAAGCTAAGAACAATCAAACTGCAAGGAAAAGCCACTTTTTTTTTTTTTTCAATTTTCCAGCATTCATAGAACTCATGCTTCCATGCCCACTATGAAAAATCTTCAATCAGTAGTCATATTCATCCATAATGTCAAACTATGATAACATCCAAAAATCTTTCCTAATTCTAATGACACCCATACGCATTTCACATTGTTCCACACATTCAGTATTCTTAACATGTTCCCTTATTAAACAGTTTTATTGTCCTAAGCTAAGACATTTCAGTTTGATCTCTAGATACAATTACACCTTGCATTGACAGCTTAGCAATGAAGTTAACAAAGAATAATCACTTAAGACAATTTATTTCCACTTTCCACCCAATCGCAGCCTCATCATTAAGCCCATTTTTGCCTCATAAACAGAAATGATACAAAAAGAAGTGCAGATACTCACGTAGTCCAGGAGTGGGCTGGAGACAAATCAACTGGATGATTGGCATCACATCTGCTAGGACTACTATATGCCACTGTCTGAGAAGTGTCCTCAATAGGATGATTTATAGGGAAATGGGTCTCTCCAACTGAGAGCGGCGGAAAAATAGTCTTTTGCAACCATGGATCCCGATCATTTAAAACAGTGACAGATGAAGAAAAGGCACCACTAGTTGGACTGTTGCCAAGAAAAATCTTCTGGGGTGAATAAGTGCCAGAAGCAACCGGGTCATCTTTTGCAAATAATGAAGCCATAGTTTTCCGAGATGAAGGATGTATGATATCTTCCCTGCTTGATCTGCTATGCTCTGAAGGTAAAATCCAGTTTGCAGGGCCTCCAACCAAACCTAGACCATCCTGGCCAAGGGGAGAAGAGTTCCACATCTGCCATGTTCCCATCTCTCTGGTGGTATTTAAGTCACCAGCAGGAAAACGATACATATCTTGGACATTAGGGCTAGCGGGAAGGTGATTAGAAATGTTTTTCCTCTCATCAGCAACTCTTAACTGCGAGATTGGAGACTCAATATGAGATGGCCTACTTGTTTCAAAAGAAGAAGATAGATTCATCAACCGACAAGGGTTTTCTAGTTCCTCTGCTACAACGCTGGTCCCCAAGTCCAACTGAAAATTATCGAGCGATTCTGAAACAGGCCCAAGCAAGGATACAGGATCAGGTACATAACAAGGGTCTTCAAACAGCTCTGGCTCTTCAGGTAGCAGATCATGTGATGTGTTTACAGCACATGGAAACATTGGATCCTTCATAGGTGGAAGACATGAAATATTACTCATTGATCCATCGGTTATGGTTGGCAAATTAAATGGCGATGGAAACCCAAAATCAATAGGATTGTCATATGTAGGTGCTGAAGGCAATTGGCAAGGTAACTGGGAGTTGGGAACTTCTGCTTGGGGTTTAACACTAGGTCTGCTTATCACATTAGCATTCGATGGCGCAGGAACAGCTTCAGATTTAGTAAATAATTGTTGCCAGGATTTGGGGGCTGTTTTATGTTGGGGCTCCAAAAAAACCTGCTTCCAAACAGCTTGGCATTGTCAAGTATGATAAGCTACAAATTCATACCAAACCAGTGAATCATTGCCAAAGCTAGAATCATGTAAAATAAGCAGTCCATTGACTCATAATACAAATGAAAACAAACTAAAAAATTCTGCACAGAAATATTCAGTAAGTTTTTAGCAACTGAAGTCGACATTAGGGGAGAAAGTTTACATTCGACGAACTAAAACTGCAGATGATTCCCTCCAAACCGTCCTCCAACCAAAAGGGTAAAAGAATTGCTCTTCACATGTGTTTTCATTCATCTTCTCCCACTCGCTGTTCTGGGGTGGGAGGAGGAGGCATAGATTTAAATATGGGCATAGTTTGAATACAGGCACAGACTTAAATGCACCATGACCATTATGATACCACTGCAATGCAATGATGACCCTGAAGTTTGCTGATGCCACGTCTGCAACACTACGACACTGTGATTTAAAACTATGGGGGAAGGTGAGGGGAGCAAGAAGGGAAAATGCTTGCATCCCACACTAGCAGCTAGTTAATGAGATGGTGAAGAAGACTCAAATGAGGA
Source organism: Nepenthes gracilis (assembly GCA_033239525.1). Classification (NCBI taxonomy): domain Eukaryota; kingdom Viridiplantae; phylum Streptophyta; class Magnoliopsida; order Caryophyllales; family Nepenthaceae; genus Nepenthes; species Nepenthes gracilis. The sequence goes on along the minus strand of BSYO01000025.1, from coordinate 13,997,897 downwards.
TGACAGATAACAAGAATCTCCTTCACAATAACAATAGACAAAGAAAGAGAGAATCTCAAATGCACAATGGAAAAATAATAATAATTAACAGTCAAATAAGCATTTGTGCATCTTACGGGACGGTTGACGTTCTTATCATCTCCACTTGTAGCCACTTTAAGAGAAGCACGCTCAGGTGGACAAAGTTCTTTTCTGTTCCCAGAAACTTGAAAATGGTCTATAGAACCACTAGACTTGCTGTCTTTTGAAACAGATGGAGTGCGGCCAGCCCTGCCAAAGAAACTACCACCAGTAAATGCCCTAGAAGAAGATAAGAAAGTACCCCTCATTCGATCCAAATATCTAGAACCAGCATTTCCTCTGCCACTGTTCACGGAATTACTCCTCACTCCCTGTCCTGCTTCACCGCTCTGGCTCTTGATAATATGCATTCCAGTTTTCAGAGGTTCCCGCTTATCAGAGTCACCCCTCTTCTCAGTATCCCATTTCTTTTCGTTTTCCTTTCCCACTTTCTTGTCCAACTCTTCTGCATCAGAATTACTTTTAGTAGATCCCTTGTCTTTTTCCTTCTTCCTGCACTGACGCTTCTTCTCAGCTTCATTTTTATCTTTCTGCCTGAGAGAAGATAACCCTCTGGCACGATTTTCAGCCTCCATCTTCTCATCTCTCTGTCTCCTGCGTTCCTCAACCAACCTTGCAACCTCCTCCCTTTGCTGTCTCTCTTCTTCTTCCAGTAGCTCCTTATCTAACCTAGCCTGCCTCTTCTCTTCAGTTTTTCGACGAGCTTTCTCCCCTCTACTCTCGTGGTATGTCCCTCCATTCTCACCATTCTTAGCCAGTACCACCCGTTGTTCTGCTTCTGATAAAGCATCATCTCTAGATGAGCTCACCCTGAAAAGTTTTCTCCAAAGCCACCTTATGCCCCGTAAAAAAGACATCAGCCACTTGCAAATAAAAAGATAAGCATGTGGGCTAGATTTATCATCCAACCATTGCCCATTGCCATCGAAAAACCCAACATTCTTCTTTTGATAGGTTGACTTTTCTGCAAAAGATCCACCATCTTCCCAGTTCCCATGCTCTAACCACACTGGGCACATTGACTCATTGTCTGACCAAACCTTTCCATTCAATATCTTTCCACTTCTACCAAACAAATCCTTGATGATTCCTGAGTTTGACATGCCCAATCCAGGAGGTATAGGCAAGTCAAGAACTGGTCTTTTAGAAATATGCCCACAATATGAACACATAAACTTCCCTCCACCAGGGTTTTGATCACGATAAGGGGTCAAGCAGTTTCTACACTTGCGAGTAGCAGTTTTCTTCAGCTTCTGCAGTTCCAATGCCTCAAACCTCTTTCTCTCTCTCAAACGAGCATTTCTGCGAACCCTCCAAGCAGACAACTGGGGCATCAAAACCTCGTACCAGAAAAGGGTCGCCAACAACACAAACACACAGGCCAACCTGGGGGAAGTAATTTCGAACCTAAAAGCCGGAGGCAACAGCTGAGACAAAGCCCAGAGCCCTATAAGCGGAATAACTAACCAAGGCAGCATGGTAGCGATCCGACGCGACCACTTCTGAATTACACAGAGTATACACATTATCCTCTAACCTACACCTATCTTTACCGTACCGAAAAATCAAGCAATGTAAACCGTAAATCTCAGCACTTCCAATTCAAGCAAAAACTAGACAAGAACTACACCAATCCCCAATACTCAAAACCCTACCCTAATTCTTATCAATTATTGCCCGGAAACAATTAAAACCCTAACACCACTCCAAGAAACGCAACTATATAGGGCTTCCGATAATGAACAAAAAAGATTTCCGTTTGAGCTGCGGTTCTTCTTCTTTAAAGAATGAATCAAATGGCCGGATGATCAAAGAAACTTACGAATTGACGAGCCATGAATGATTAAATGAATGTGTGGTTATCGGAGAAGATGATGAATTTCCTAATGGCGGCTGAGTCGACTCGAAGCGGTGTTTGATCGTTTCTTCGGTCGCCCGTTCTCTTCTTATCAGCGAGTAAAGAAATTATCAGAAAGAAAAATCAGAAAGGGAGAGAGAGCGTATAAAAGATAAGAGAGGCAGAGAGGAAAGTTAAGGAATGTTAGGAAAACTGGTTTTATAAGCAATCAGTGAACCGGGTTCTTCAGTTGAACCGGGTCTTTTATGAACCCGGTCAGTTGTTCTGTTCTATAATATGATATTTGCATTAGGATTTTAGGTTTAGACTAGGAGATAATATACCTGATTAAAATCGGGCCTTTTAATTGGTTCAGATCGATGGATTTAAAATTTTATAGAGTTTGATTAAAATATAAAAATATTATAAATTGATATAATTATAAATTAAACCCGATTAATATTTTGGATTAACAGAGTTACAAATATAAGTATCTAGTTCGATCTGACCCAACCCAAATTATTTTTTATAAGTATATATATTTTTTATTTTAAATCAATATCAAATTTAAAAATTATTTTAATAAATTATATTTTTGTGTGATTAATAATTTGTATATAAAAATTATTTATTAAAATATACCCTTAAATGTTATAATTTTAAAAATATTAAATATTTTCAATATTTTTATACAATATAAGTTTTTAAATAAATGTATTAAAAATATCGATCGGCCCGAATTAGTACAGTTTGACTCATAGACAAGCACATTTAAGGTTTTAATTCAATTGACCGGGGTTTTTATGGCCCCACTTAATTTATTGGTCATAAATTTTTATTTAAATTTTATTTAAATTTGATTTTTAATTATTATTAGTTATTTAATTTAATTTTTTATATTTTTTTATGGAGGAATTATCAAATAATTGAAGGACTGGGCCTCCTTTATAGGCCAACTTGTCAACCTTAGAGGCTAAGGCGGATCCACTCTATTGAACGCGACGTTAATTGCCTCCGTTCAAAATATATATATAGAATAAGACTTAAACTAAGGCTTTTATTTCAGCTGATTTATTATAATTTTTATTTATTTATTTAGTGTTCCTTCCGATCAAAAATTAGATATATATTAATTAATAATTAATTCTACTAAAATTTTAAATCGACTATATAAAATTTATCTATTGATCATTATGATCCACTTATTTCTATAAAAATTTTTAAAATTTTAATTTTTTTTCTCTTTAAAAATTCCAATGTTGATATTTTAAAATTATTCCATATTATTGATACTACTAAAAAAAATTTCTAAATCTGCCTTTTTTTTTTTTAATAGTAAATTGTGTTAAAGAATACTTCACTGGTTTTCAGAGTTTGTGTCTCGTAAAAATATCACTTTCATCATTTTTAAATCTGCTATGGAGATTGGTTCGGCCATTTAGGAGTCAGTTTCATGATTCTTGTTGCGTTCGAGGATTTTGATTATTATACAGATAGAAAGATTTGTCAATCGAATGTTAAAATGTTTTCAATCTCCATATGTCTTTAATCAAAACCTGTGTAATCATAAAATAACGGTCAAAAGATTTGCGAGACTCACTCTACGATATATCCTCCGACACTCAAGTGAGTATCTTCTTTAAATAAGAAGAAAGATAGATGACGTAAAAAAATATAATATCCGAGGTATTGTGCTCTTAAAGTAGTGTTTTAAATTGAGAGAGTGTGTGTACGCTCTTGGCATTTTTTAGTCTTTGTATACTTTTGTCTGAAAAATTTCTAGTTATCCACTTTAGTTGGAGAAGATGGATATTTACAAAAAGTGGGCGACGGTTAACCGTTAGAAAAACTGACGAACAGTTAATCTTTATCACGACAACGATTTTAACTAACGTCCGATATCATTAGTTGAGTAACCGTCTGGGTTGTCAAATTGGCCTCGGCCATATTTGCTGAAATGGATTATGCGAACGTTTTGGACTATTGAGCTTTGCCTTTCAACATGAAGCTGTGTTGGGCTGATTTCTTTGAGTTGTCTGATATAGTATCCATCACTAGCCCCTCATGCTTGGAGGCTTGAAATTCAGCCTTCTGGTATAAAGTTTGAAAGCTTCTTTTTGTCCAAATCCGAAGTCTTATTTGATGAGCTTTATTACCTCCTCGGATAAAAATTTTCAATCTGAAGGCTTCCATTGAATGAGAGCAATTAACCCGACGGTCTATGTCCCTACCGTTAGTCATTGCGTTAAATGCGTGTCGTTTCAAATACTAAACGGCTCGTTGGAAATGCACATGCCATCGTTATTGGCATCGGGCGATGTGATGTTTTGCTGAATGAATGAGCGGTCGACACGTATCAGTGCCATGATGAGACGCGTGTTTTGAATTTTGAAATCAAATGGTGTAGTTTGAAGCTTTCTCCTTTGCCTATAAATTGGCATTCGAATGTCTAAGAAATACTTTAGATTCCTCTGCTTCCATTTTCTCACTTAGAAACTTCTCTTGCCTTTTCTTGTTGAAGATTTTTATGGCGCTTGGAGTTGAGGATATTCAGTCGATCCTTACCTCTACTGATATTAAGTACCTCTGAGTTCGGTACAAGATTTCGAGTTCTTTGATGTATCTCTTGCTTGGAGTGAGTGGGCAAGCTTCTTTTCCTCCGCAAGGATATATCATTGTATATGAGACTCATCTGAAGGGTGGTCTCTAATTTCCTTTGGCTCTAGAATTTTATAAAATAATGGTGGAGCTTCATGTACCGATCACCAGACTCCAACCAAACGGTGTGAGGTATCTTATTTCATCATGCATTTTTGCTCGAATTCATGACATGGTTTTTAATGCCATGGCCATAAAAGTCTTGTTCAGTTTTTTGCACGGGCAAGATTGGATCAGTGTATCTCCCAGAACGGAGTACGGTTTGAGTGAAGGAAATTCAAACTCCACAAAAAGGTGGAAGGATTGGTTTTTTATTTAGCAGTTCCTTCTACATGGAAACTTTATATAGAGTGGGATTGCGTTTCTGCTGCTGTGCAAACCAATGTCTACTACCATGAGAAAGCCACAGTCCAAAAGCTGACAGACCTCATTCATAAAAAGGCTGCTACTTTTAATGAAAATAAAAAGAACTACTGGCTTTTTCCTGAATCTCTCATACAGGCTAAGTGGGAGCCTGTTGTTGAAGCATCTTAGGCTCTTGCAAGAAAGTCTTTTCTTAAGAAAAGACATTAGAGAAAGGTTAATGAGATTAGAATAAAGGAATCCTCGGCCAAAAAGCCTGAAGACAAGGAGGCCTCAAAGGGCATTCAAATAAAGGAACCATCGGCCATAGCGCCTGGAAATAAATAGGCTTCTGTTGAATCTAGTTCTGAGGATGAAGCCACCATTGATTAGATAATAAAGAGGAAGCGCCCAACAGTCACATTAGACCAAAATTCTATGTCTTCCTCGGCCCAAATTCTTGAGGCCGTCGAGTCAGTTGGAGGGGGCGTGCCTGTAGGGTCTATTGCTAAGGAGGTGATTGAGGTTGTGTTGATCCCGACCCCACTTCTTACTTCTTATGGGGTTCTGACCATTTTTTCGTCGCTACCCGAGGAGTTCCTACCTGATATTACCACTACCTTTGCTAAGAAAATTTTTTGGATTAGTGAAATTCAATCTAGTGAGGCTATGGTGGTGCCACTGCTTGAGTTCCCAGTGACCAACATAACTGGGGTGGCCACTTTAGAACTTCATACTGATACTGCAAAGGAACATTCTCCCAAGCCCCCAGAGCCCGAGGTCCATCTTGAAGTCGACACTGAGGGTCGAGTTGTTATAGAAGACGTGCCACTTTCGGGGGATCTCACAGCCGAGGTCAAATTTGAGGTGACCCTCGCACCTGTTGCTGGAACATCTAGTTCCGATCTGAGGGGGACGTAGTGCTTGAAGGCGTTGAAGAAGAGGTAGAGGTGGCTGGCTCAAAGTCCAAGACCCGAGGTCCAAATTGTCTCAAACGCTTATACGGGTGATGCAACTCTTAAGAATATTTTTGTCTCTGATGTACTGTTTGAAATCTTCTTTAACTTTCAGATCATCCTTTTCATATTTGTTAACTTGCATTATTTTTCTTGTAGTTTTAAGAAATAGCCAATCGTCTTGATGGTACCGTCAACCACTTTGCTCATAACTATGTGGAGAAAGAGAAGCTTTTGGTTGTTGAGGAGCGTATTTCGCAACTTAAGTGTGATATGGCTGACATGAAGCAGAAATATGCCCTTCTCAGATATAAGAATTTCAAGATTAAAAGAGAATTTCGTACATTCATTTGTCTTGAGAACAATACAAAGACGTTGGAGCGCAGCTACTCGGAAGACATCAATCTATGCAGACATAACGTACAGATGTTAGCGCCTAATATTCCTATTTTTGAACTTCATCTGAGGAATGCCAGCGCTAGCCATAGTTCCAACGTATTGTACCTTTTTAGGGATGATGTGGACTCTTAGAAGCCTGTGCCGGAAACTCTTGGGCCTTGTCCTTCCTCATAAAAATCACTTGTTGTATATATTTATATATATATACATGTAATTATTTCTTAATGAATGAAATTGACTTCTTAAATTGACTCCCTCTCTTTTCTTAATTTGTTTTGCCGGTCGAACATTTTATATGTCTGACTTTAAGTGTTACTTAAATTAATTTTAACTCATGACTCTTATCCTCAGATAATCTGAAGGACGCCAGAATAGTCGTGTGTCTAACTTAAGTTTTTCTAGATCTAAGTTTGGGTAATGATGCTACATTGAAAGACTTTGCATGCATACTTCTAAGGAAGCCCCCTAAGGTTTTAATCATCGGCCTCATTTGAGCCGCTTGGTAATAAGACCAAGTTTTCATCATCGACTTTATTTGGATCACTCAGTTAGATGACTGAGTTTCACAGACCAACAAACGGGGTCCACAGTACAAGTGAATGGACTTCACCTAATTTAGGGATAACCTAGGTTATACAATGTAATAAAAAGCAAGCAAGCACAAGAACGGATAAAAGAAACTAAAATTTTATTAATAAATTTCACAAAGATACAAGCACTCCATATGATACAAACTTTACCTGACCAAAATGAGGATCCCAAATTGCATGAGCAATAGTTCTTTTCCATATTTCGGACTATAACTCCATGGAACAATATGGACTATTCGAGGGAGCTGGAGTGGGTAAAACAGTACTCATTATGGAATTAATCAACAAAATTACAAAAGCTCATGGAGCTGTATCCATATTATTCATACCAGATCCAAAAATGAAATGACCCCTCCCTCTAATTTTTTTTCTTTTTTTCAATTTTTACAGTGCGATGGTTGGTTGTTCACGGACTAGCACGGATTCGCTATTTGCTTACTAGCCTCATATAAATACATTTAATCATTGAAAATATTTTTTTAGTAAAGAAGCATTCTAAATCCAAGGAACTAATTTGTCATTTTGGGTTCGTAATTTGTACACCCCATTCTTAAGAATGGTTGAGATTATGAATGGCCCTTCCCAATTAAGTAAGAGTTTGTTCCGATTGGCATTTTTACCAATGGCTTCAATGCTCCGTAACACTAGATCTTCCACATCAAACCGTCATACCTTCACTTTTTATTGTAATACCTAGCAATTCTTTGTTGATTTGCTGCTATCTGCAACCGTGTCTCGTCTCAGATTTCTTGAAGTAGATCAAGATTTTTTCAAAATCTTTGTGAGTTTTAACGTGAATCAAAAGATTCAACCCGAAGATTAGGGAGTTCGATCTCTATTAGAATAACGGACTCAATCCTGCAGCACAAATTAAAAGGAGTCTCACGGGTCGGTTCTCTAGGCGTCGTTCTATATGACCAAAGGACAGATGGGAGCTCATCCACCCAGGGCCTCCAAGCATTTTTAAGTTTTATTTTTAGACCGTACAGTATTGTGCGGTTGGTAACTTTCACGTGTCCATTACATTGCAAATAAGCGACGAAAGTGTAAACCAACTTTATCTTCAAACTGGTATATTATTTTGTGAAACGTTTAGAGGTAAACTAGGTTCCGCTATCAATCACAATAACTTTGGATATACCAAATCTACAAACGATGTTCTATCAGACAAACTCAGTGCATTTTGTTCAGTTATTCTGGTGAGTGGGACGGTTTCGACCCATTTTATGAAGTAGTCAATTTCTATAATAATGAATTTTCTATGTCCCGATGCCACTGGAAGTGGTCTGAGAACAACTACTTCCCATTGTGTGAACGACCATGGTTACTGCAGAACTCAGAGTTCTATATGCGGTTGATGGATAAGATTCTCATACATCTAGCAGTTTTCACATTTTTGAACGAGATCTATGGTGTCGTATTTCATGGTGAGCCAATAATATCCTTACCTCATGAGTTTGAAAGTAAAGTTCTTACCTTCAATGTAGGATCCACAGATACTGAGGTGTACTTCTCCGATGGCATATTCGACCTCTTGTGTAAAACACCGTAGGTATGAGATTGAGTACCCTCGTCGGTATAACTTTTTATCCATAATAGTATACCATCTCCCTGTCTTTCTCAAACGCTTGGCTTCATCTTGAGTTTTCTGACAATGTGCCGTCAGACAAATATTTCACATAAGGAGTCATCTAGTTATCAGCACGGGTTACCTACATGACTTCTTATTGTGGGTCATTGATACTAGGAACTTCAAGGATTTCATGCAATTTTCGTGCATACTGTTCTGGGTCTTTGGTTACTGCAGCCCTTACTAATCGGTTTACTTTTTTATTTTCTTTTCTTAGAATGTGAATCATTTCCATATTATCAAATATGAAAATCAAAATTTGAACTTTAGAAAGGTATTGGAAAAGCAATGGGTTGATAGTATCAAAATTTCATTGGACCTGATTAATAACCAATTCTGGGTCACTGTATACTATGAGGTTTATAGCCTAGCACTCTTCATCCAATTTTAATCAGACAAGTAGTGCTTCGTACTAGGCCATATTATTTGTTGCTGGGAATCCACTGGTCATTGAATACTTTATCTCTGACCCATTGGGCATTTTTAGCACCACTCCGATTTTACAACCAACTTGAATTGAAGAACTGTCCACGTATAAAGTTCATGTTGGAGTACTTTGGGGACCGTTAGTCCTAATAGGATCAAGGGTTTCTAGAATTGGTGTCGTTGATTCAATAATAAAATCCGCGAGAGCTTGACCTTTTAAAGATGGCATCGGTCGGAATTCTACGTCAAATTCTCCCAATTCATTGGCCCACTTGACCAATCATCCTAAGACATCTAATTTTTATAGAATTTCTTTTAACGGTTGGTCTATTAAAATAATAATTTTGTGTGCCCGAAAATATGGTCGGAGTTTTCTGGTGTAATACACTAGTGCCAGAGCTATCTTCTCAGCACGAGATTAACAAGTTTCTGCGTTGGTCAAAATTTTGCTGACATAATATACAGGTCGCTATTCGTCAAACATTTGTCGAATCAGGACCGAATTTAAAGCAGTTTCAAATACAGTCAGATATAAATATAATTCTTTGCCCTATTGTGTAGAAGTTAACAGTGGAAGGTGTGAGAGATACTCTTTGAGTTCTCGAAAAGCAGCTTCACATTCCGTAGTCCACTGGAAGCCGGCGGCCTTTATCTCCCTCGAACTTTTCAAGAATGGTAAGTACTTCTCGGCTAATTTAGCAAAGAAGCAGGAGAGTACCGCCAAAATTTCAGTTAGTTTTTAGACTTCTTTTACTGTCCGAGGTGGATTCATATCCAAGATAGCCTTGATCTTCTCAGGATTTGTTTCTATTCCTCAGTGTGAAACAATGAAGCTTAAAAATTTTTTAAAGTTACTTTGAAAATACATTTAGTTGGATTAAGTTTTATCTGGTGTGTCCTTAGGACATTAAATGCCTCGTCTAGATTGTAAATATGGTTATTTTGTACCTTACTTTTCACGAGTATGTCGTTCACGTATACTTCTATATTTCATCCAATCTGTGCCTTAGAAATTTTATTGATGAGGCGTTGATAAGTTACACCAGTATTTTTTAGATCGAAGGATATAACTTTATAACAGTATATCCATTGATCGGTCATAAGAGCCATGTGCTCCTCATTTTCTAGACTCATCCGAATTTGTTTGTAACCTGAGTAAGCATTCATAAAATTGAGTAATCCGTGTCCAGAGATAGAGTCTACAAGCAAATCAATTCTTGTTAACGAGAAGCTGTCTTTCAGATAGGCTTTGTTGACGTCGATAAAATTAACACACATTCTCCACTTCCCATTACTTTTCTTTACCATGATCACATTTGATGACCATTTTGGATACTAAACTTCTCTAATGAATCCAACATCTAGACGTTTTTTTACCTCTTCCAAAATAGCAATCAACTTTTCGATCGAGTAGTTCCTTCGTTTTTGCCAGACAGGTTTATGATCAGTATCTAGACCCAACTTATAGACAATTATTTTGGTCGGTATCCCTGGCATATCACTAGGTGTCTAAGCAAAGATATTGAACTTTTTCCTAAGAAAATTGATAAGTTGACTTCGGAACGGTTCGGACAAAAAACTCTCAATTTGTATGTACTTTTCAAGATCATTGGAATTTAGCGGAATTTGATCTGTTGATTCTCCAGACTAGGTTTGTAATAACGTAGTCTCGTCACGGAAATCAAGGTCTTGGATTGGTTGACTTATTGGCGTCTGAGAGACCTGAGATAAGTAACATGTCCGCCTGATCATGTGATCACCTAAGACCTCTTTGATACCAAATAGAGTCAGAAACATTATTTTCAAATGCGGGATAGACGTTACTGCTCTGAATGCTGTTAAGCAGGATCGTCCAAGGATGACATTGTAGACCGATGGAAGATCTACAACCAAGAAGAAAAGCATCTTGGTGGCCGCCGTCGGACATGTACCCAGCGTGACTTCTAATTGAATAACCCTTGTACAGGTATAGGTTCGTTATCCAGTCCGTATAATGGTCATTTTGAGATCCTTAATTAACTTCTTTTTAGTCATAATTTAAAGAACGCATCTAAATAAAGTAAATTCTTTGAACTTTTATTATCAATAAATATTCATTTCAATTGGTAATCTACGTTACCATCGAAAACGAGTGTATTTATAACCGAGGAATCAGAATGTAGAGATGTTACATGAGTCAAATTTTTGTCATTAAAACTAATAACATCATTCCTATTTTCTATCATTGGTTTTTTGTAGCAGATGGCCATTCTCGAGCTTTCCGTAATGTCATTCCGAGCAGGACACGTGGTAATCATGCTTACAATGCCACCTGCCACTCGATTCTTTGGTTGGTCAGTCTCATCTTCGTCTGCTTTTTCAGAAATCTGTTTGGGTCTTTACAAAAATCAGTTAAGATGTCCATTCCAGATTAACTCTTCAATTTCTTTCTACACCATCCTGTAGTTCTTGTACTTGTATCCTCCGTATTGATGATAGTGACAATACTTTGACTGGTTACCCCCATCAGAATTCTTTAATACCTTTGGCCATTTAAATAATTTTCATCTCAAATCTGTATCAGGATATTAGTGCGATAGTCATTTAGGAGAGTCAGATCTTGCTGCCCGAACCCTCTTCTTGGTATTGACTCAAATTTTTGCTACTTCCTTGATCCTTGAGGACCCATATTATTTCCATGTTTCCTCTCCCCTCCGCTGTCTTTTAGTGGGGTTGATCCTTTTACCGTTTTGCTTCCTCGACTGCTCTATATGCTCGAGTAACAGCCTTGACCTCTCTGAAAGTCTATGGATTTTTGTGGGTCATATGCCTAAAAAAGTCACCAAATTTCAATGCGAATACAAAAGCATTAAGTTTCACCTCTTTGGTGAGCTTCAAAATTTTTCTAGCCTTGACTGTAAATCTGGTCAGGAACTTCTTTATACTTTCATTTCGTCCTTATTTAACTCAGGCCAGATGCCATGACTGTTTCTCTTCCTTCGTACTGGAGGTTAATTGAGACAAAAAAACCATCGGCAAAATCTTGAAAAGTTTTCCTAGAATTAGCTGAAGCCGATAGAACCACGCTCGAACATCTCCTTTTAAGTTCATAGGGAAGTATAGGCACATTACTGCCTTATCCAAACCTTGAAAGCTTAGGAGAGTATAGAAGTGGTCCAAATGATCCATAGGATTAGAACTTCCATCATATGGTTCTAGAGTAGGCATCATGAATTTATGCGAAAGTGAGTGCATATGGATCTCCATTGTAAATGGAGATCTCCGCAAATCAACGGCTCTTCCTCCAGTGTCTTCTCCAAAGACACGTTGCCAAATTCTGTCAACTTTTTCCTCCATTCGGGGAGGAGCCACCATCCTCTTCTCATTGAAAAAATTTCTCAATTCGGAGGAATTTTGGGCAGACTGGAAAACCGAGTGGCTCATAGCCCATGGAGGATGTTCATTATGAAAGGGTCCTCCAAGGAGTGTAGGCTCCCTCTTATCACGAGAAAACCGAGGATTTTGTTTCTCAGGGCTATCCTCTCTGATTCGAAAACTTAAACGACCTTCAAGTCGTGACGGGACTTTATCGTTTGAGGCTGTTTTAGTCCCAAGGTTGATCTAGTGGTCAATCTTCTTAGAGGGGTGTTTTCTTTTCCTATTTTTTTTCTCAGGACGTGGCTGTTTAAGAGGTCGAAGATGAGACCCCTTTTGGCTGCTCATCCAACCGAGCGCAAATTGTCTAGACGGCTTTAGTGATGTTGACCATTTTCTTCACAAGTACACGTACACAATGATCGAGATGGTCATCCATTCGATTGACGATTGTAGGACAGTTACCACATGAAGTGGCCTATCTAATCAGTGCATTGACTTATACTCCAGTGTTTGCCATGTTTTTATAAAGATAGTAGTTTTCAGACTTTTAGTCGCGTATTCCCACAAACGGTGTCAATGTTACGTCCAAAGATTTTGATTGTTATATGGATAAAAAGATTTATCTATCAGATGTTAAGATGTTTTCAATCTTCGTTCGTCTTTAATCAAAACCTGTACAATCATAAAATAACGGGCAAAGGATTGACAGATTCACTCCCCGAAATATTCTTCGACGCTCAAGTCAATAACTTTTTTAAATAAGAAGAAAGATAGAGGATGCAAAAAGTATATAATATTCGACGTATTATGCTCTTAAAGTGACATATTAGATTAAGAGAAAGATAATGCGCTCTTTGCATCTTTTTAATCTTTGTATATTTTTATCTAAGAAGCTTTAGTTTGTCCCCTTTAATTGGAGAGGACGAATATTTATAAAATGTGGGCAACGGTTAACCATTAGAAAAATTAACGAACCGTTCATCCTTATCACGACAGCTATTTTAATTAATGACCGTCTGGGTCATTAAATTAGCCTTGGCCACATTTGTTAAAATGAGTCGTACAAGCGTTTTAGGCCATTGAGTTTCACCTTTCGACCCGAACCTGTGTTGGGCTAACTTCTTTGGGCCATTGGATATAATACCCATCGATTCCATACTAAAATAACAAACTAAAAACTTATATGGTATTTAATCTAGTAGAATTGTAATTTTATTTTAGACTAATTTAAAGTGGGACATTAAATTTTAATAGAGTAAAATTTTAATTATTATAATTCTTATTATCATATTTCATCACTAATTAATTGTGTGTAAAAATATACTTACATGCTTGTATCTATAATTGTTAGCCTTTGACTTATAAAAATAATCTGTAAAATTAAAGCCGTGCCAAAATTATTCTTATTTTAAAAAATTAAAAGATGATTTCTCTCCATTCTCTTTCTTTAATATTCATAATTTTTTTTATAATTTTTATACATCTCAAAATAATAGTTATAGATAGACTTTTTACAAAATGAGAGAGAACCGTTCACAGATTATTAAAATATTTCTCCTTTTTGTCAAATAATATTTTCTTGAATAGGCATGTTTTTTTAGAAAATATTTCTTTAATTAATTATAAATAATTAATATATATATTTAAATTAATTATATAGGATTATATCATTTAATCAAAATTTAATAAATTAATAAATTAAATAACTTATCATGTGAAATAATTTTCTAACAATCCTACTACACCACAACTCCGCCACCACTATAATTCCACCGTGTATCTCTGCCGCCACTACAAGAATCTATGGTGCGCTATCATTCCCACCGCCATTATCAACGGTCGACCACTAATTACCGTGCCATGCTACTATTGCCACTATTATTAGTGTTGTTCTCAAGAAATATTGACAGCGAACATAATGTTGAATACTGTAATTTAATAAAGATTTATATTTTTTCATGGTCACATCTACTACTGCTTTGGTCACGACTAGTTGTGCTATGCAGTTGAGGTCCAAGTGTGACATGTTGGGATTCGACACACATAACAGATGAAACAAACTCACACATAACTTTGGTCAATGAAAATTTTTAACAAAATTATTTTATTGAACTCCTAAATTGAATAAATCCACATAAATATCACAAAAACTTGTCAAAAATTTGTTTCAAACTTTCGAGTAAAAATGAAATAAATGATGTCTGGATTTTTGAAAAAGGAGTAGCTAGAATGAAAATACATTTTTAGAATTATCTCCAAATCAAAAAAAATTAAACCGATGTTGAATCTCTTTCTCTTTTCTATTTTTCTCCCATCTCTCTATGTGCGGTAAATTCAAAATAAATCCACTATAAATAGTGCTGGTTACAAAAATCCTCTCCGAAATCCCTTTATTTCAAACCCGAGTAAAAAATGATTGAATACAAAATTTTGTATTTTTATTTTTATTTATTTCTTGTTATTTTAATAATTTTTATATAAATTACGTAATTAAATTATATATTTTAATTATACAGGTTTTATTTCTTAAATAAATTTTTTTAGAATAAAAGTATGCAAATGGACTATCGAAGCCCTTATTTTGTCAATTTACGCAGCCGATCGAAGAAGATGAGTATAATCAAATTTTTGAGTGTTAAAAAATATATTTATTTATTTATATTTATTTATTTAAAAAAAAGAAAAGAAAAAATATATATATTTAAAAAAAAGAATATATATATCATCATGGATAATCTTATAAACCATATCTTGAATACTAATTTTGTGATTAATAAGATTTGAATATTGATCTTTTACATTTTATGATTGAGTCGCTTGATGATATCATTTTGAGAGTACTTAATACACATAAATTTCATCTTTAATTTTGTTTCTCTTATCACCTTAATTTTTATCTCTTTGAGCCATTCTTTAATTGAGAGGATATTTGATACTTAATTCCATAAACATATAGATTTTAAACCATAATTCTTGGCAAATAAAATGTGTGAATTATTAAATTTATGCAAATGAGTTATTACTATTCACCATAAGGATGACTTTAACGGCACATTTTTGACTTTTTGAGCCTAGAGCTATTTTGTTCTTTATTCAATTACCACTTAAAACCAATTTGAGCCTACTGCGTGCAAACTTTAAGTTTGCGATTATATTTTTTTTGGTTTACCCATATTTAAAATTTGGCCTAGACATGTTAAACATTTATCCTACCCAAATGACTTATGATGCAAAAATAATTGAGGGAGTTGGATAAGGAAGATAAAAAAAAGAAAAAAATTGAGGATAAAGTTATATATATATATTTTTTCTGTATTACTTAAAAGAATAAAAAGAGATTCTACAAAATTTTTTTAAAAAATATATGTAAAAATTATATTTCTCCATTCTTGTATTCTTCTTGGAAAAAATATTTAAATGAAAGTCAAAAAAAAAAAAAAAAAAAGAGAATGGGAGAAATGTGCAAATTGATATTTTTTTTTTGTGATTTTTGAAAAAAAAAGGAAAAAAAGGGGGGTGATGTTTATATTAGAAAGAGATGATAAGTTTTTGTTATCTTAGGCATTTCTTTAAAAAATTATTATTGCTTTCTTATAATTACAAACTCTCAACCCCATTATAATCGGAGAAGACCTAAGAGGACCATAGTAAACATAACTCATAAATATAAATTAAAGTTATTCTTATTTATATTATCAAATCTTCTCTAAATTACGTCATTTAATATAAGAGTTACATGATTTGATTATTCCATCACACTCCTTTAAGTAATTCTTGAGTGCATACCAGTTAAGATTTTAAAATTAAGGTTACAAAGGTGAAACATATATATTTGCTTTTAATGGTCAATGTAAAATAAATATATATAATGATTGATTTAAGACGATTAAATTTATAATCTTTAATATTTATATTCATCATATTAATCATTTTTATATTAGTATGATTGACATATATTTTAAGATACTCATGGATATTTGTGGGTATTATTACTAGAAACTCTCACTAGACTCAACTCGTCCACTAGGGCCACTTAGAGGTTTAAAGGCTTGTTATATCCGCTAAATGCAATCGTAATACCTACGAAAGTAGCATGTATTCATCTATTTTGTTTTCTCCACATTGCTAAAGGACTATCAATGAATGGGGTGGGGGTGTGATGAACATTGAATTTTATGATTTTATTTTTATTTATTTTTTATTATTTTTAATAATTTTTATATATATTATGTAATTAAATTATATATTTTAATTATATTGATTTTATTTTTCAAATAACATTTTTTAGAATAAAAGTATGCAAATGAATCATCAAAACCCTTATTTTGTCAATCAATGCAACTGATCGAAGACGATGAGAATAATCAATTTTTTGAGTGTTAATATATATATATTTATTTATTTATTTATTTAAAAAAGAAAAAAAAAATATATATATATATATATATATTTATTTATTTATTTAAAAAAGAAAAAAGAAAAAAAATATATTTATTTATTTAAAAATAAAACAAAACAAAAAAAAGGAAAGAAAAAAAATAAAAATATATATATATAGTTAGCAGTATACTGCCACAAATGAATCAGAGAACAATAGAAAGATATGAAGAAGAGCAGCTGGGCGTGCTTCTGCAGAAGGAGGCGTGCGAAGGTGCAGGGGAGGCGGTGAATGAGCAGGAGAATGGCAGAAAAAATAATGAAAAAAATATTTTTACTCTTCTCTATAAATAGCCAAAGAGGGAAGCAGCTCGGGGAGGCAAAAAGAGGGGAGCTGGGGGTGAGCAGCGCCTCTGCTTCAACTGGATTGTGAGAGTTGAGTTCGGCGAATAGTGGAAGGAGCGGAATCAGGCCGGAGGTTAGAATTGCAGGAAAGATTTAGGGGATTTTGTGCGAACAGTGAAGTTGCAGAGTGAGGAGGACTTGGGGAGGAGGATGAACAGTGGAAAGCAGAGGGGGAAGGCGTGAGCTGGAGAGAACGGGAGAGAGTATGTGAGAGGAAGAAGAGAGCGTGAATTTTAATATTTTTTATTTTTAAATTTAATAATTTTTTTTTAAAGAAAAACAAAGAGAGAAAGGCTGATGGAGGAGGAGAGGTAGATAGGGGGTCCCCCTGAATCCGACAGTGGGAGAGAGAGAGGGATTTGGGGGGGAATTTATTTTCCTTTTTTATTTTTTTTCTTTTTCCACAAAATTAGTATTTGAGTTTTGTGAGCCTGATTTAAATCTACTATGTTGTATTCATAAATTTCAGCTTAATATAAACTTAATTTTCAGATCAATTTAGCTTCATTAGTTTATATTTTTTTTATTAATTGGTTTAATTTTAAATTAATATCGAAATTTCGTAATTTTATATTATGTTGTGCTATGAAAATCAATATATTACGACTAACGATCGTAATCATTTAACATCTAACAAATTTATTTTCTTTTTGTTATTTATTTTTATATTTTATTTATTTTTTGAGCCTTAGATGGCATTATCACCACCACTATTACAATTTTATATTTATATTATTTAGTTCTTTACTTTGTTTATTATTTTTTTTATTTATTTTGAGTCTTGAATGGTTTTGTCATTGCCGCTTTGTTATGTTTATATTTCTACACTTTAAATTTCTGCATTTTAATTTTTATTGTTGTGGGATGGCTCAACTGCCAAAGGTATTTTAATTTTTAGCAAGTTAAATTTTATTATTTAATATTTCGTATTTTTATTAACTTTATTTAATATTTCGTATCTTTTAATTTTTTTTTAATATTTTTTTAATTATAAAATAGTTATGAAATTAATTTTGTGAAGAAAGTCAACTCCCTGTGGATACAATACCTGACTACCGAAAAAACTACACTGAACCCTCGTATACTTGTGAGGTAAAAAATACCATACCTATTAATGTTCGGTCATGCACCTCTGCACCACTCGAGCGTGAGGCAAACATCCACAATCCTCCATAAATCTGGAATTAACGTTCGAGCGCTCTTCAAGCGCTCGATTTGATCTTGCCTCCCGGCCCTTCACCGTGTGCACGAACAATCTGATCCTCGCACGAGCCTCATATGAACCTCAGATGACTTTTTATTTGTTGAATTACCCCTAAGAGAGTGATCAAAAATTTAATACGATAACCGATAGTGAACATAATATCATCCAATAATATCCATTACCTTACTACCAAAATGAATTAATATTATTTTATAATGTTACTATTCCTATTTTTCCATCAATAACCCTACATTTTTCTATCCAAAAAATCTCAACCAAATTAAAGTATATAAATTCCAATAAAATTTTGGCTGAAATTAAATAAGAATTTCATCCAACCAAATGGGCATGTGTGAAAAAAGGAAAAAAGAAAAAAATGAATTTCAAAGTAATAATTTATTCTATGTAAAAATATTTGGGAGTAATTTAAAACAAAAGATTGAATATTTTCCCAAAGTTTATCTAATATAACATGACTATAAAATTTAGAATAATATTTATAAAATTATTTTAGATTTTATATCTGTGATAAATATAATATTTGTTTAAAAATATACAAAATTAAATTATAGATAAATTATAATTGAGTTGTAAGAACACAAAGATCTTGATAGGAATTTCATTTGATCAATTAGTCCACATATCATGCTGCCCGACAATCCATCACGATTTATGTTAAAGAAAATGCAATAAATTTAATTAACAAGGATAGTTAGGCATTTTTTCCTTAGTGTAATTTTAATATTTTTAACATAATAAAATGATATTATTTGTTATTATTTTTTTGATAAAAATGGTTAAAATTTGACTTATTTTATAAAGATGAGTGAGTCAGGGCATAAGATATAATTTTTAAATTATAATTTTAATTATAATTAATTAAGTTAAAATATATAAAAATTATTGATGTTAAAGAAAGATTTGTGTCAAAATTAATATTTTAACCAAATTATATCAAATTGAGTAACGTCTGACCTAGCCTTGACATGTGCACATGCATATTTTGGACAAAAATGACATGTCTGAATGGTATCTCTAGAATTTTCGTATGTATTTTAGATAAATTATTTATACCTGATATGCGCCCGAGAAATGCTTCTAACATAATACGCATATCTGATTCGCACTTAACAGACGCTCATACGTCGTACAATTTCTATCTTAATACTTGATGCACACCTAAATGCGCATATGTTTTAGTTTATTATAGAAGGTCTATTTAGTCAATTTTCAGTCATTTTTACCTGATTTTAGAAAAGAGAAAGAAGGAATAGAGAAGAAGAGAGAGAATGAAAGAACGAAGGTCAGAGAAGAAGAATTCAAATGAATCTAAAAGGGATTTTTAGTGATCTAAGTATAAGGTAAGTAAATTTAAACTCTTTTCTTTATTGTTACTACCTTTTTAGTCACTATAAGTGTTTATTATTTTAAATACTTATATATACTATAATTTTGTATTTAAAATGTTTACACCTCACATGTATGTACTGTTATTCCCATTTTATACAATTTTTATAAAATTTATATTTTTGTTTCATATACATTGTATTTTAAGTTAAGTTTTTCTAATAATGTTCATATATATCTTGAATTATATTTAAATATTTTTATATATTTTTAATTTTTTATTTATAATATCCGTGCATGTCTTTAATACTTAAGTATATGCTTTACATGTCTAAAATTTATACTAAATTGCTCTTGTATATTTCATAATTTAAATGAAATGATGAAATTTTACTAATTATACTAAATTTTAATATTTTTTGAAATGTACAATTTTGTATGTTTAAAAATCTTATAATATAATTTTTACATATTTTTAAATTATATAATCAAATTTCTATAAGAATTATGATATGCCACATGATATGTAATTGAAGAAGTTAAGGAAGAGAGCTTTATTTAAGTTGAAAGATAAGGGTATTACTTTCGGTATGAAAAATTATAAAGAATTATTTATATTTTTTAATAGTTTTTATTTAATTATATATGAGTCATTATATAAAATTAATAATTATATATTATGACATGTCTTAATAGATTATAATGATAATCGAGATTTAAACCTATCATTTACGGGTTAAAAGTGAGATTCGATCCCATCTATACAGTTATATATATGATGGCCAACATATGAGTTTTAAATATAACGGGTGTCCTTTAATTGTATAAAAATATATACAACTCAAATTTTTATTAATCGCTCATTTGACATTAAGGCCCCTATTGATCCATGGTCCACAAATTTTGCATGATTTATGCGTACCTTTTTGATGCACAGCATAAGAAAAGAAATTGATCACAACTTTAGAAAAATTGTGCATGATATATTTATAAATTATTTCAATATTTTTGATTTTAATCATATTTTATTTTAATATATTTTAATATAAAGTATATATTCAATTATAAAAAAATATACTTTATTAAATAATTAACTTACTCTTACTTTAATTTTTACTAACCTTTCATATTAGAAGATTTGAAATATACTTGTAGGTGATGGGAGTTTACGGAAAAAATTATTCGATGACTAGAATTAGGATTTAGAGTTTCAGATGATGTATTTTATTTTAAAGTAGTAGATTTAGAATGTTTATTTTACTACAATTTAATAGTATTGTAATAATTAGTTTATGATAATATTTTTGTTGGCAATTTGGTTTGATTTTAGTATTTTCTAGCGATATATCTAATGCTTATTTTTATTTTAGTACAGGCATATCTTCTTACATATATTTCAAAGTTATATTATTCAAGCCATTTTAATTGTGACATTAGTTTCTATAATTTGACTGATTATTTTATTTCAGGACGGCTGTCAACATTCAATTTGTAAGTTCATATTTGATATTTATTTATAATTTTATTTTAACAATAGACTTTTAAGTCTTAAGGTTTGAACCATTTTAAGTTAACAATTAGATTAATATAAAATCAATTCGGTTTTGGGATTTAGGATATGATACATGATGATCAATAAATAAATTTTATAATAACAATTAAGCATATTAATTGGGATTAATAAAAAATTTTACTTCAACTATCAATATATATATATATATATGATTTAATTATTCTATAAAATTTCATTTACAAAATAAATCTTCATGAGAGTATCTAAGGTTTCTTGAAAATAAAGGTTAGGGTTTGATATGAATTTTCAAGTAGGCCAATATAATTGGCACCTCCCATTTTCAAGTAGAACCAAAAATCTCAAATTTTATAAGAAGGTACTTTATTTAAAATTAAAATTACAATCCTTATGAATAAATTAGCCCCATAATTTATACAAAGTATCAAAATTGTAAGCCTATTACTGGGCAACTGATCATGCTATTCATTTTTACAGTCATTATTTTTATATTTGGTTAATAGGAATAAAAAATTTAAAACAGCCTCTCTGTTCGTTGTTTTCTATCGAATCATCTTAGCACTGTGATTCGCCTCTCCATTCATCTTGCTATTAACGACACTAAGTCTTTTAATTTAAAAAATAAATTTGAACGAATAATACATAATTTAATTGGGCAAAAAATATTTAAAAAAAAATAATGTTTTTTATTTTTAAATATTCGATACTGTATGAGGTGTTTTTTTTTATATCTTTGCTAGCAGTATTGTCGCCTTTTGAGGCTAATTGTTTTATTTTTAATATTTGAAGTTTATTATGCAAAAAAAGCCCACAGAGAAACTATCATTTTGGGCCTAACAAGCACTTGTGGTTATTTCATTTTCACGTCTACGGCCCATAAAATCAGCCCATATTTTGTTGGGCTCACTATGAAAGTGCCCATATTATAATTTTTTTTTTTAAATTATAATTTATAGTTATACATAAACATATACTTCAGATGTTTCTTTTAAAAAATGCAACTTTATTAAACTTTTCTTGCTGTTTTAATAAAAAAAAAAAATGTGGATTTTTTATTAAAAATTAGGATCCTGCTTCTCTTAATTAAATTGATAGGTTTGGTCAATATTTAAATATTAAATAATATCGTTTAAATAATTATTTTTATTAATTTTTTTATTTATTAAATTTGAAATTTAATAGATATTAATATTTTTAAAAAATAAAAAAATAGATATATTTAATTTTTTTATTTCAATATTGATCATTAAATTTTGATTTGATATCCAAATTTAGAGATATAGGGTCCTATTTTTCCTTTCTAGAAGTAGGATTCCCAAACTGATAAAATTTTTGATGAGTCTGTTTTATTCAAAAAAATTTAACTTTTTATTCTAGACTAGCAAAAATAGAAATAATAATCGATCTAAATCGAGTAAAGTTATTTTAATATTCGAACCAAACAAGCATCCTTAAAACAACATTGGATCCCTTTATTTTTCTAAAATACAAAATAATTTATTTCAAAATACTTCCAAAAAATAATCACAAAATATAATTGTAATTCATTCTAATTAATAAAATTAATTGGAATCGAGTGGTTAAAGCTTTTTATTTTATACATTTAAAATTTAAAAAAAACACTTATTACAAACGGATAGAATACTGATGCGTTTCAAGATCCTAATTTTAAACAGACCTAAATCACCTCTCCGATCTTTCCCGTCGGGTTAAACTTGTCAGTTTGAACCATGTGAATCTGATCAACACCTCTAAAAATCTAAAATATACACACCACAATTGAAAATAAGAGAATAAAAAAACAGGCAGAGATTGTACCCCAATAAGCTCTCCGATGCTCAAATTAGAAAATCTTTCTCAAAGAATAAAAAGATACTTGAATAAATAAAAACTATCCGTTAAAGAAATGTAATTTATTTTTATATTTGGCCGTGTCTAATTGTGATACCATTTTTTTCTCTCCCTTCTACACTCAAGAGCCTTACTTTTTATAATGCTTGGGATGGTTTTGACTATCCTTCATCGATTTTCAATCATGCACGAAACCATCTTGGATAAGAAAAGTCGGTTTGAGCTGTCGATTTTCTTTTTTCTATTGTTGTCGGTTACGGCCAGTACTTTTCAAAGCACGAAAATGGAATCATGAGCTAGAACCAATTGCAATGGATTGAGCTCATCGGCCTTGGAGCAAGATTAGCCCATTTTATACCGTGATTAGAGTGGCCCTTCTACCGAATCTTTTTTTTATTGGGCTCTTTTATTCGAGTCAACCTAACTTTAATCACACCCATCACTAACCCCCCATGTTGGAGGTTTGAGTTATCAACCTTCGACATGTTTGTTAATGGTATATACTTCTTTCCTTATTTGTTCCTTCCTCACATCAGCCCCGATTTGATTCTCTATTCCCAGTAATACCCTATGAATTTACTGTTATTTTCTTACGATGAGAAATATCCTGTTAACATGGGAAGATCTTCATATTTAATGGTCTATTGGCCCTTCTTGATCTATAAATAGGAGAAATTGTCTAGGCTTTTGTATTACACATGTACTCACCTTGCTCATAGCAATAGTCCGATAATTGGACTTTGACTATCAGTGGATCAGTGGAAGGGCCACCCTGATATATTGATATCAGACTTAACTTATATAAGTATGAACTTATTTGCACCCACATTAATATAAGTATGAACTTATATTAAAAAAAGTACCATCCTAATTATATTACAATTTATATATCAACTATTTATTTATTATTTATTATTTACTATTTAATTTTTTGTCCAACGAGCTCATATATATCAAAACATATAATTTTTAACGACAAAAAAATAGCAATAATGGGATAAATTTTTATCGCTATAAATAGTATCTATAAACTTATAACGGCAAAAATTTAAATATTATTATTATTGTCAAAAAATATTAACGATAATAATATTTTACTAACATTATTGATATTATATATATATAGCAATATTGTGACCGGTTTAATACCATCATTATTATCTATATTACCGCTGAAATATATATTGATTTTTTATTTTAGTAACCAATTTTCTATTATTTTGACAAAACTAAATAAAACTTTTACGATAAAAAATAGAGAGAATATTGTTATTATTCATAATATCTGTAAATTTTAAGAACATGACTTTCAATGCGACTGATTTAATATTATTACTATTTATTATTTATATTATTAAAATATTTACAATAAAAATTGTTCCAAAAAATTGGCACCAATATGTTGATATATAGTTTAATATAAATTTTATTTTATTTTGTAAGTCTGATGGTCAATTTAATGTTATTTTTGCTCAAAACTACGTTATTTTTAAATCCATCAAAATATATATAAATTGAGAATAAATATTGACCCTATTTTTGTTAGTTATCGCGAACTCTTTCCTAGCCGCCCTTAAAAAAAAAAAAGGGAAAAAAGAATGTAAAAATCTAAACCATCCATTTAAAATATAACAGACGATCCGGATTTATTTAATGTTTCCTCTCGCTCATTCTCTCCTCTCTTTCTCTCTCTCTCTCGTGCTTTCCATTTTTCAACGGTGAATCGTGGCCGTTGTGCCTCACATTGTATTTATAAATCATAATATCTTTAAAATTAATTTAAAAACATTATATAATAATTTTTTTAAAAAATAAAGTTTAAAAAATTATATTTAGTACCTGATTCATACATGAGTATATTTTAAATAAATTTGTCACATCCAATGTGTTTCTCGTGCTTTCCATTTGTCAACAGTGAATTGTGGTTGTAACACCTCACATTGTATTCATAAATCATAAGGTCATTAAAATAACTTTAGATTAATTTAAAAATTATTATATAATAAAATTTGAGAAATTATATTTAGCACATGATTCATACATAAGCGTATTTTAAGTAAATTAGTCATGCCCAATATGCCCTCATGTGTTAAAAAAAAAGAGTGTCCTCATTTGAGGTGCGCTAAAGCGACATTCGTCCGTCATTGTGATAGATTGTTGGCACCTAATGCGCATTTGATCCGCGCTCGTACGCGACCGTGTTTGTTTCATGCATGAACCGCAATGACACACCAATTTGCTATAAAAATAGGCTTTTTGATCGATTTTTAAATCATTTTGAGTAGATTTTTTAAAGAAAATAGTGAAAAGAAAAGAAATAAACAAAAGAAGAAAAAATAAAAAAGACATCAAATAATCTTTTGGTAAAATTAAGTTAAGGTAAGTGTATCTAAATCTTTTTTTCACTATTATTGATCTCTCCTTACTTCATTGAATATTTATTATTTTAAATATTTATACATATAATATATTCGTAACAAAAAGTTTATACTTTATATGCATATAATTTTACTCTCATTATATAAAACTTTTAAAAAATTCATATCATTATTTCCTGTATCTTGTGTTTTTAATATGATTTCCATGCGATAATATTCGTATGTGTTTTAAAATTTTACTTAAATGCTCTTATAGGCTTTGATTTTTGTACGTAATACCCCCGCATGTATTAAACCTTCAAATATATATTATACATGGATTGATTTTATACTTAAATTGTCTTTACATGCTTGACAATTAACAAAAAAATGTTAAAATCATAAAATATTTACTGATTTTTTTCACAATTCTTATTGTGAACAGTTCCATATATTTGAAAATTTTATAATGTAACATTTGATATTTTAAAATTTATATATTCAAATTTCCATAAGAATTATAATACACTACAAAACAAATATTTAAAGAATTATTAAAAAAAACTTTATAATTAGTTAAAAGATAAGAGTATTTTTTTGGTATGAAAAAATATAAATGATTGTATTTGTGTAGAGTTTTTCGTTTGATTATTTAGGGATCATTACAAAAATTGGCTATAATATATTATAATATATCTTAATATATTATAATGATAATCAATATTCGAACCTATCATCTACGGATTAAAAATGGCATTTAAACTCATATATAGGATTATATTTATGACAACCCATTTATGGTCTTTAATAGTAATATAAGACTTTTAGTTGTGCGAAAATATATATAACTCAAATTTTAATTATTTACTCATTTGCTAGTAAAACCTTACTGATCCTTGGCCCATAACTTTTAGGCATCACGTGAGCATATTTCATATATTTATAAAGTTTAATTTGTTTGATATTAAAATTATAGATTTAAGTGTGATTATAAAATTATATAATTTATTTCAATGACTATCATTTGGAAGTTGTATAATAAGTTTATAAAAGAATGTTATTGGTTTTATAAATATTTAATCATATCATATTCTAACATATTATATATATATTTATTTATTTATAAAAATTTTTATACCTTATTAAATAATTGACTCACTTTTGTATTTATTTTTGCTAGTTTTTTTTCAAATTAGTGGGCTTGGAATACTTGTAAGAATATCGATTAGGAGTTTTGTTATTTCAAAGAGTTAGATTAAAATTTTTAGATCAATTTATATACTACTATTCAGTAAGAACCATGGTTTATAGTGTTAGTTTGCTTATTTAGATTTTTTTATAATTTAGAAATTGATAATATATTATGTCGATGTTCAAATTGATTTTTGTTTTCTTTTTAATAGTTTGATTGAGTTGTAATTATTGATTACCTTAATTTTGTATGAATATTTATTTTTACGAATGGTTCAAGGTCTTATATTATCAGATTTGGTGCCACTCATGGGTGTAGTTTTGAATCTTATGATTATATTGATACTTTATTTTCATTCAGTTGTCGCTATTTAATTTACAAGTTTACATCCAATATTTATTTAAAATTTTATTTTTTTAATGGAATAAAAAATAAAAAATTTTAAAAATAAAAGACTAAAATATGATTCTAATTAATAAAAAAATAAAATAAAAAATTCGATTTTGAGACGTGACAAAAGCAATGAAGGTAATGGCGTTGACAACATCATAAATCTAGTTCCTGAATAGTTATTGTAAGGCTTGAGTCTGAATATTGTTATAATTATGATTAATTAAATTGATATAATTAAAATTGAGATCAAATGATGAAGAAAAATGGATCAAAAGGCAAATTTAGACGGATCACGTTCAGTTGAAGGATGCTCGATTGGTGCCCGATGTATGCCCATGCGTCAAAGCCAGATTACTCAGCACATAAGGGACGCCTAATTGGTACATAAGCACGTACTGGCAGAATGTTTACGCCTGATGAACACTCAGGGTCCACACTAGAAGTACGCCCGAGGTGGCGCTCATGTGCCACAGTGTTAAAGTATGACGTCTGATACGCACTCGAGTGCTACTCAATATATATATGGGAACCAAATTGATTTCTGTCATTTCTCTTAAAATTTTCAAAATGGAAGAGAGAAGGAGACAGAGAAGAGAGAGAATAAGAGAGATGAACCATTCAAAACTCAAATTAAGTTGATTCCAGTTAGAATTTGATGAGAATTAAATTAAGACAAGTACATTCTGAGCTTTTCTTCTTTTGTTATAATTTTCTGCTAAATTTTTTAAACATTTATTATTTCAATACTCATACATGTCATGATTTCGAAGCTATGATAATATTATTTAACATGTATGCATAATTCTCTTCATTTTATTATATAAATTTATATCTAAACTCAAGTACATAACATAATTTAGCTAAATTCTATAATATATTACCATTCATGTATTGAAATTTAAGTATAGTATTCTTTTATATTTGAATTTCATTTATACAAGTTTCAATATCTTAAGCAAGCCCTTGCATGTACTGAAAATTCAACTTGCATGTACCAAAATTTCACACAAAGGCTATGCATGTTGTAGATAAATTGAATTGCTGTAAAGTTTATGTTGCTTATGTTTTCTAGACTAAATGACTAAAATTTGCTGCATTAAATTACTAAGAATGGTTCCATATGATTAAGGAAATTAAAATTCAGTATCTTATATTAAAAATTTATAAAATTATATATAAAATTTTACAATTATATTAAAAAATTATAAGCTATTTTTCAACATATAAAAACTATAAATTATAAAAAAAAGTGTAAAATTTTTTGTAAGAATAAGTATTGGACGATAATTATTTTTCGGTAGATAGTATACTATGGTATGTCTTAATATATTACAATGATATATCAAGGCTTGAACCTATCATCTATGGGTAAGAAGTGATATTTAGTCACATCTATAGGACTATATATATGATGGTCTATATACGAGTCTTTAATAGTAACGTACGACCTTTGATTGTATGAAAATAAATATAACTCATATTTTGATTATCCGCTCATTTAGTCATTAAGACCTATTGGCTTTTGGCCCCTAAAAAATTAGATTTTTGTATATTTTGATGATAGGAAACCATTAAGAGCATGAAAAGAATTCTAAAAAAAACATAATTTGAATTTTCTATATAAGTATTATGAAAATTTCATATCGATTTATCAGATCATAATCCATTAACCTTTCGATATATTTTAAATGCAAATTATATATAATCATTTGTTAAATTATATGTATTGTTGAACCTTTGGTTTACTCCTTACTTCTATTTTACTAACCCTTTATATGAAAGAATCAGATATTTACAAGACGATCAGGATTGAATGATGATATTTTTTAAAGAATGTAGAGTCAAATATTTTGAATATGTGTTACTATATTTTAATTTTGGATAGCCGTTAATGTATTATGTTACATTCAAACATCAGTTTAACATAATTGTGCTAATCAAATTGTTGTATTTCAGTTTTTGAACAGTTATGTAATCTTTAAAATATTGTAATGTGGTTTCAGATCGCAGTTTATAAGTTAGGAGATAGTTGTTGACTAATTAAACTTTATATGGATGTAAAAGCATTCAATATAATTTGAGTTGTTGGATTTTCAGCTATTAGTTAAAGGTTTTGATTTTATTTTCGCTGATTGTATATTCTGATTTTATTATTGGACAGATATGACTTATTACGTAAGATCTAACACACTGTTTGGATCGTTGTCAGAGTCACATAATGATGTGGCACATTTTTTGATTCTGTGTAGGGTTTATATTATATAATTGTGGTCAATTGAGGTATCGAAGAACAATTTACATTTGAATGATAATTAGATGGTAATTTGGTTAATTAATATTAATTGATTAAATATTAATGATTGGATCGAAATTTGGGACACAATGTGATAATTTCCTTTGAAAATGACTACTTGTACGTTAGCTCGAGCCTTCCAATATGAAATATTAGTGAGAACAATGTGTGTGTGTGTGTATATATATATATATATATATATATTTATTTATTTATTTATATATGTGAATATATATATATACCAAAAAAATATGTTGGATAATAACATGATTAAAAACTCAAAAAACCAATAATATCATTTCGCAAACATATCGTGTGTGATCCGAAACTAATATTCAATTTATACTGAACTTCCCAATTATATAATTATGCCAAAATTAATAGTTTCTCCGCTAAACTTATTAATTGTATAAATACAAAAAATATACTAAAATTATATTAATATATATAAAAGATTAAGGATTTATGATAATTTTATTAACAAATGATAAATATTAATATTCGGGTTATGATTATTTTCTTATAACCAAATGTTATATGATACTATTTAAATCTTTTAGGTGGGTTATTTATATATAACCCTATCGACGAAGACAAACGCCAATTTTCTAACCCGCAAACGGTAAATTTAACATTTAATTTATTAATAATATATTAAAATATATTCGAATATATCTATCAATTCTATATAATTATCCGTATTTAATTAAATTAAAAATTCTATTCAAATACGAATATATTCTTAAATTTTCTCATAACAGATAAAATATTTTTTTATCATTAAATCTTATGTACGGTTTTCTTTTATATTTTGTCAACTATATGACATGCAGTAAATTTATTGTTAAATTTAAAAAAAGCAGAAGCATTTGTATAGAATCAAGATGGTTTTGCAATGTTACAGCATTTTCATGAAGTTAAAAATATACCAAATATTAAAACTTAAAAATTTATAAATTAAATATAATCTATATAATTTTCTTAAGTATAAAACATGCATACATAATTATATTGTGATTCAAAACATACAAATACATATAATTAAAAATCAAAAATATAAAAAATTAATAATTAAATATAATATATATGGATTTAAGACACTAATTTTATAAAATTACATGGGAGTAAAATCATATACATATAAAGTGAAATTAGATTATGTACAAAAAAAACATGCATGATCATATATGAACATATAGACGCCCTTTGGACACTTAGTCTACTTTCTCATATTTAATTTTTTATCAAATTTTTATTATATAATTATTTTTTAAATTAATTTAAAATTATATTAATAATATCACTATTTATAAGTAAAAATCAAATATTATTGACTGTGGCTATAAAAACATACATTTTTTCCTAAAAAAGGGGATTGAATCTACAAAATAATGAAAATAAAGCATAGCCCTCCAACTTACCTATTATTTTGAGATTATACGAAGCCAAATGCGACACTTATTCTCTCTCATTCCTTCAGTCTCTCCCATATTTTTATTTTTTAAAAATTATACTGATTTAAATGTTGGCGAATATTTTAAAGAGTAAGTCTTAATTCTTTTAAAAATTCTTTATTTTTATTGTAATATGTAGGCTCCGAATTAAACTGTTCAAAAAGCATATCCAAGTTTTTTCGAGTCAAATTCATATTTCAAATACGCATTATCTCCATACAACTTGTTTCAATGAGATTGACGGTGCAGATCAACCTGGATCGATCTTTTAAACATTTTAGCCAGACTATTTTGTATAATGAGTAACACTATTTATACAATCACTTTTACATTCATTTATATCAAAATTACAATTTTTGGTGTAGACAGAAAAAGATAGGGAAGAGAGAGTGTAAAAATTAAAATACTACGAGACTTACACTCACTTTTGACAATTTTTACATAAGTAAATATATATAAGTATATGTATAGATAATATTTTTTTATACAATAAATGGCGGTAAATCGGGCCCCTAAGGCACTACAGGAAAATGTGCTTTGTGAGATGAAGATTTCTATCACTGAAAGTACAATTCCTACTATTAATAAATCTTATCGACAAAAACTTCCCGTGATTGTTTTGTCTGTCGTTGAAATGAACCTTTCAAGCGATGATATTTTGTATTGTTAAATAGCTACAATTACAAGAATAGTAGTTAAATATCAAAAATAATGAGAGCACTTTATCATTGTAAAATACATGCAACAACAAGAGTAATACCAGTTATTAAATATCATTATTGTTGGATTATAGATCACTTTCGTATGAATCTATACTAATTTGACTTGTTGTTCGATAGCTCGTATGATGGTGTGTCGATTCCAATAGGCATGCGTTCGAAGCGCGCCTGAGGGATGCCAAAAACACCGAAAACAATATGGGTGCAAATCGCGCCCAAAGGGCACCTAAAGGACCAATTCTAGTGGCGCCTGCATCTGATCTGAGGCGTGCTCAATGGGCACTCGCCCGCAAAGTTAACCACTTGCAAAT
The DNA here is from genome assembly GCA_033239525.1 of Nepenthes gracilis. Taxonomy (NCBI): domain Eukaryota; kingdom Viridiplantae; phylum Streptophyta; class Magnoliopsida; order Caryophyllales; family Nepenthaceae; genus Nepenthes; species Nepenthes gracilis. The sequence continues at coordinate 13,966,187 of BSYO01000025.1, read as the reverse complement.
CTGAAAGTTAGAGTGCCGTTTTTGAGAAAAAAAAAAAAAAGAGAAAAAGGAGAAGAAGAAGATTCAAATATCCAATTGAGTTTTGAATCGTGTTTTAATTTCTGCCGACATTGGATACGCTTTTCTTGGAGTTGAGATGAACGTTTTACCGGTTATATTTCTACTCTTTCGTCTTGTACTCATTGTTACTTGATTTATTTGTTATAAAGTATTGAATATTTGTATTTTATTAGGGTTTTTGTAGCCAAACCTTTGTATAATGGAGATATTTCGGACATATCGTCCAATGATTTTTTTCTTTCATTCTAAATAAGGTTTACCACGTAAAATCATGTATTCTTTATTATTTATTTGTTGTGTATTATTAAATATTTTTTCGTAATTTAAATAAGCAGTTTGAGTCCCAATAATTATTTATTAAGGTAATTTACTGTCATTATACATACAATCATGAGAGTATTTTCCATCCATCTGTCTTTAAAAGCATACGTCGATTGTTGAAAGTTCTTAAATGTTTAGGTAAATGCAGCAGTACAATCTATTTTTGTAAAACCCATGACACCAATTAAGACCAACTTTCATATAAAATCAACTCGTACGTACTAAATCCACACTGCCTCATTAGGCATAATTCATACCCTTCATTCGGTCATTATATTGATATAAAGTAAAAAAAAAAAAAAAATTGAATACATATTCAGTTAGTCTAAAAATTAGAGTCACTAAACAGCCAACTTTTCACTTTAAAGCTCCTTACAAAAATGTCACTACAAAAAAACTAATATTTAGTGATGAAAAATTAGCGACAAATAAATTTTTATTGCTATTAATAATTCATATATATAATTTAGTGACAAATATATAATTTTGTTACTAAATATTAAGAGAAAATAAAAATAATTTTATAAAAAATAAAATAATTAATAATAAGTAATAAAAAATAAGAGTGACAAGAATATAATGTCACTCATTATAAAAAATACATTAAATATTTAAAAATTTTAATAAATTTTATACTGATAAAATTTATTAAATACTGTTAATTTAATAAATTTTAATGAACTTTAACTCCAGTGCAATTTATTAAATACTGTGAAGAATAGAATTTTAACGAAAAATAAATTTTATACTGTTAAAAATATATTATAACAAAATCCCACTCCTTCACCAAATACAAAACTCGCTCCACTCACACTGCCCTCTCTCCACGCCATACAAAATACACTCCACTCACGCCTCTCTCTCTCTACGCCTCTCTGTTCACTTTACCAGAAGCTCTAAACCACTCGAGTTCTTCTGCAAACAAATCTCGCATTTTTTAATCTCGTGGGTTCAATCGGCCGTTTTCCTTCACAATTGACAAATTTCTCCATTATCTCGTAGCAAATTAGTTGTAGAAGTTCGCAATCGACGAATTGTTCATCAAATCGACACTTCCTATCTCACGGTACTTTGATTTTGGTATCTCCCATTCCTATATCACTCTATTTCACAATGTTTTTGTGTGTCGAGGTTGAAGAGATCTCCCCGATTTTTTATGTTGTCGAGATTTATTTGTTCACTGTTTTTATTTATTCACAGATTTTACAAGTTCATCATGTTTATATCGACATTGCTTCTGTTTTCATTGTTTTTATTTGTTCACAGATTCATATTCATCATTTATATCAATGTTGTTTATATTGTTTGAAAAGTGCACAAGGATGACAATGTGAACGATATATTTGGATATAGCTGTGGTGAAATAAATAACTTGATGCAGATGTTGATATAACTCAATAATGTGTAAAATATTGTTAGTTTATTTCATACTTTTAAGATGGTCTTCAAAAGAAAATAATGAGAAATGAAATTAATTCAGGATAAGAAAATGAGTTCACCACTTAATGGAATTCACTAAGAGATACAGAACAAGATAATCGAGCTCATGGCTTAATATTCATTAATAATTATTCTCAAAAATCTGCCTTACATTTTCCAATAATCTGATTACTGAAGCAACTAACTTGGTACAGCTATCCAAGCATGAGAAAAGAAAGAGATTCAGGATAATGCCATAGGCCAGGCAAAAAGGGAATTTCCAAGACTAATAATTAATTCAGGTGTCAAAATAAAATCTAGACTAGTTTCAACCAGTCACCACTCCCCAAGGGAGTTTGCAGCGAATTCTATGTTTCATTTGCAGCAAATGCTATTCTTGAAGGTGCGGCGGCCGAAACTCAATGACGCAACACATTCTAATTTCTCCAAGTAAATTTCCGGTTGATCAAAATCCATTCTCAAATCTGTGCACAACCTATACATTAGAACTCTATAGTTTGTAGGTAAATAAATATAAAGTATAAAATATAAGAGATCTTAAAATATCAAAACTCTTTTCTTAGACAAAGAAGAATAGTCTCTCAATAAATAGGAGATTCTCCAATCTACTATTGTATATTTAGTAACTTTAAATAAGCTCACTCTTACTTTAATTTAGATTTGTGAACCCCTCAAGTTGAAGAAGGTTTTATCTTTTAAAAATAATAAATAAACATTCAATCAAAGTAGTTTTAAGTGGTAAAAAATTAACACCAATTGCATCATGCTTAGGTAACTATTTCACGGTTGACTTGGAAAAACCACCTCAGTATCCTTGAGGAGTACTCTCCACTCTTCCAGGTGGCCTAAATCAGCCCCTAGATAAATATATATAAGCTTATGTATGGCTGCAAATTAGAGGGCGGTTTATTAATATATCAAAAAGTATAACTAGTAGTAGTAGTTTTGTGTTTGGGAGTACCTTCCTTCCTATCTGCAGTAACGGTGTCTCCACGGCCTGCGTTAAAAAAGACTGGTGTGTGTAATAAGCAGCTGAGGAGGCTTGATGCATGTACTCTCCTCAGTCACTGTGGTTTGTACGTTATGTTCAGCTATTATGGAGCTATTGTGTTATGTTTATGACTTTTGTTTATCCTCTGTTCACATTTTACTGTTTCCTGGGCCATGTAACTCAGATGAATCAAGATTATAGGTCATGCTATTTTGAGCTTGTTTGGTTAAGATTAAAATAGAAATTAAGTTTAAAACTATTAACTAAACTTATGACCAAGAGTTTTGATTCAACTGATATGGTTATGTTTTATAATTTAAAGGTCGCAAAAATGGTATCTTATATGATATATGATAACATAACATATAATATATATATAAAAAGAGAGAGAGATAGTAAAAATTTTATATGTCCGGTGATATTTTTTTCTTTTTCTTTCTTTGAAATTTAAAATTTGATGATCATTATTTGAGACTCATTACATCCTCATACAAGGCTCTCAAAAATTTGAGAACTTATCAAAGCTCTTAAAACCTTAAGGATCCCGTAGATTCTTTTTTAAATAAAATAATCTAATTACTGTAAAATAGTTTCTTTTAGATAAAGCATATACTGCTGAAACATTTAACAATTTAATCACTGTAGAAACGTGTTTTTTTCTTTGTGCAAATAGGTATCAAATTATGCCAGTTTTCTCTCTATTGAAGCTATGCCATATGTTGGGATCAAGTGCCCGTGAAGACTTCAAATGTGTGTTCGTAACAGCTAAAACGATTTGCTAGCATTGCTTAGTGGGCAAAGACAACTAAATATTCATCTGATGACAGAAAGAATACCTTTCACGTAATAGTAGCATTTGGTCCAACATCTCTCTTATTCTGTCTTCAAATACAACAACTCTCTTATTTCACATAATACTTTCTTCATATTGAGCAATGGAAATGGTTGATTCTAGAATATTAAGGAAGTCAAAAATTTCAAGTAAGTATATCATCCTTTATTTGATAACACTACTTAATAAATACAAATACTTTGTGCTAGTTTCTAGACACACACATATATGTATTCAGATGACTAATGTTATTTATTATTTCAAATGCAGCATATAAGTGCAAATAGTTCAAAAAATAGAAGTAAATAGAGAATGATGAGTTGCGTTGGTACAAAATATATTGTACGTACTTTGCATGAGATGGTAATAGCCATCTTTAATATATGACATCTTTTTATTATTAGCTAAAACTTGAAAATTTGCAAACAACGAAGCGACCAACATTCACATCGCGAAGAATCGATCGAACCAACAGAATATTTGAAATTATTTGTAAAAGAAAAAAAACAAAAAGATGGAAATTGGGTTGATAATGAGTGGGAATATGCATATCAGAAACTGTTAGAATTACACAAGACTCGGATAGAACAAAATTGTGCCGATAACTTGATGGCAGATGATGATTTTTCAATTATTCTTGGATGTAAGTCTACATACATAAGAGGAATGGGAGATCCTCGGCCAACTAGAAATGACAATAACTATTTAGAAAGTTGTAGTAAGATGCCAATATGCCTAGAAAATGACATTAATGCTAGGATTAAGGCTGAAGTACAACGACGGTTAGCAGATCTGCTAAATCAAAAAGAAGTCGAGATTCGTTCTAAATTGCTTGTCGAGCTGAAAGCTGATATATATTCTGATATGCGATCTTTGATTAAAGAAGAATTATGTACAATGAAAACTAAAAAAAACAGTAAGTTTATAACTATCGTTTCTTATTATGTTTTTAATTGTTTACAATAAAAAATGACATTAATGCTCTCTGCTCATTATTTTGCTTGGAAGCTCTCTGTATTAACCCATTGTTTACTATGGGTGGGCAGATTTACACCCCACCCAAACCATATCTTACATCAATAGTAATTATTTACAGGACTTGGAGAATGCAATTAACCAAATGAATGATAAAAGTGTCGAAGGAGCGAATGGTGGCTCATTATTTAAGCTTCAGGTAATCTGAGTAGTTGCCTTATAAATCAAAAATCTTAAGGTCCCTTTTGTGCGTTTCTTTTCTAAGATCAAATGAATGTGTGTACTTGATTTCTTGCGTAATTGGAGCTACCTAGTTAGTTCATATAACTTGATAAAATTTTGTTGCCGTTAAATTTTATTATGACTTGGCTATACACTTTACATATTATTCATTAAAGGCGGAAGTTGCAAGGCCGTTTAACAAAAACAGGAAGCGAACTTGTGATCAATCTAGTGGGCCTACTAGCAGAACTACGAGCTAATCTAAAGTCTTAAAAGGTCAACTGGCTTTCTCTTCCTCTACCGATCGTATGCTAAAACAAGGGGAGATTAGAGTTATTTGAAATATTATTTCCCATATTTGTTTAGTTTATTCCTGAACATAATTAGATTATATTGAGATATATCGAATTACAAATTAGAGTTATTTGAAAAATAATTCATTGCCTATAACAGCCGAACATTCAAAAAAATAAAAGACCAGATTCGATGATCTCAGTATTCAAAGGAGGCATACATGAAAATTCAAGTTCAGGTTGTAAATTTTAAATTTTGAGTGTTTAATGTGTAAATTAGTTGATTGATATCTTTTTTTTATCTGATTGAGTGATTAATGTATGAATCACAATGTTACTTAGTAGCATTTGAGCTGTGTGAATTATTTTGATCTGATAATATTTTGAAAAAAGTGTCAGAATCTTGGCAGACTAACATTGTGAGGTTGAGTAGCAAGAATCAGAATATTAATCAAAGTATTGGCATGAAGAAAAAAGGGTGTTATTCCTATACCCTTTTTTCTATTTTTATGTATATTGTATTTAATTATATTTAGAACACTTTTACTAATTCAGATTTCTTGTTTTTACTCTCATTTTGTATAATTCTTGAGTCTCTACTTGCATACCCTTAGTTTATAAGTTTGTAGTTATGAGTTGAAAAAAACCTTCTTTCTTCTGGTTACTATATGTTAATGTGTGTGTCTTTGCATTTCACCACCAGCACTGTTGGGTTTGAAGGTGGCTAGTTCTTGTGCTTGTGGCATGATGGTGGTGACATTTTAATACGTTAGTAAGAATTTCTTTTGTGGGGTTATCCTTTTAATCAATTATAGACTGGAATTGTTCTACGCAATGTGGTTTGTGATGGGCAATGTTTGGGTGTTCGACTCTCGGCTGACATCGTTCCAAGAAGCACCAAGACTCCACGTCCTCTGCATTCTTCTGCTTTCATGGAATGCTATCAGCTACTCCTTTCCCTTCCTTCTATTTGTGCTGCTTTGCATTTGCGTCCCCCTGATCAGCAGCCTCCTCGGCTATAATATCAGCATGACTCCCACTGATCGAGGAGCCTCCGATGATCGAATAGGCCGCCTACCGTGTTGGAGATACAAACAAGTTGACAGCACTTCAGAGATTCCGAATTTTTGCCCAATCAACGATAATCCCGTGAGTTACACTAAATTACTGACTCAGCTCATTTCATTATAAAGGACAATACCATTGTGTTTGCTTGTTTGTTTTTTTATTTGCCAAAACAGTAAAACAACTTACATAGAATCTGTTGCGTACCGGTTTTCGGGGTCCGGAGCAACATAAGTGTTTGAAGTTTGGAGTTAGAGAGAAAGAGATTGAGACCAGATTTTACGTGGAAAACATCCCCTTAAAATGAGGAGGAAAAACCACGAGGCTAGAAGCCTGAGAAAGATCTTCACTATTGTTTGTTTGTTGTGTACAAAATACAAAATGGGGAGAAACCCTTTCTTTTCCTTCTTTTATCTCTTTTTTCTGGCTAGAGAGGAAGATCTCAGAAGATCATAGACATTCGAAGAGATGTCGAGAGAAGGTCCTTTCCTTGTGGCTCTAAGTGGGTATTTATAGAGAAATGTGGTTGTTGAAGTGTCCACGTGGCTGTTGGTGCCTGCAAGGAGGTTGTCCACCTACCCTACTGACACGACCATGCTATGTCAGGCATGCTGGCGTGTGCAGGAAGCCAGCCGCCAATGGCGCTGACTGGCCATACCTTGTCAGGAATGTCAGTCTTGAAGTGACAAGGCATGTTCTGGGGTTTGTTACTGACTGCGGCGGTGGCGTGATGCCTGGGTTGCGTGTCCCTTAATAACTGTGAAGCTGAGTTGGCATTCTCGGACATCAGAGATAGTCCTCGTCCCTTACTGGCGTTATCAGTCTTTGGATGAGTCCGCGTACCAGATGCTTGTTTTCGGACGGTATGAGAGAGTTGTCGGTCGTTTGACTGCATTGCTGAGTTGTTAAAGGCTTTTGGGCCCATTGTGGAATGTCCTCGTGCTTATTACACCTTACGTGGTCTTGGGCAAACTGACAATTTGGGCTTCTCGGGTCAAGTACTCGTCCCATTGCCTATTCTTTTAGGGACCCCGGGTATTGGAACCCAACAGAATCTCATCACGCTTTTAATGAAGCTTTATCTGGAAAAATCTCATAATATATATATATATATTATGTACTAAAAATATTGTAATGTGGTTGTTTTTGTTTTTGTTAGACATATATACGTCATGCTTGGTACGTTATGAGTTGCTTAAATTTGTGTGATTTGTCTATCAATGAATGAAAAAATTGTGTGCAATTGATTTTGTGGAATTAACAGGAGTGCTGCATTTGCCTAGCCAAATATGAGAACAAACTGGCATTAGCATTGAACTGAAGCTCCTCTTCTCGGCTTTTCAACGGAAAACATTAGCAATGACCACCTTGGGGTCCTTTGTGATGTGCTATTAGCCCATCTGGATCCCCGCACCCAACATGATGATGATGAAGATTTTTGCAAGATGTTTTGGAATATCGTAATGTAGATTCTATTTTTTATAAAATAGAATTTTTTTGTATACGTTTTCATTTTACAAAGCTGCATTAAGTTTGTTGATATTCAAATAAAGAATCTTTTTTTTTTGTTGAAACTCAAGCTGCTAGTTTTGTCAACGCCAGCATAAGTTTGTTGATTCTTTTTTTTTAATTATTGTAAGACAATTTGATATTTGTGTTGAAATCAATTTGATATTTGTGTTAAATTTTTATCCATTAAAGTATATAAATTAAATGTAAAATTATATACTTTTTATGGTAATTATTTGTTATTAAATATAATATTTAATGACAAATTTTAAATGTATTTTAGTGATAAAATTATTTTGTCACTAACAAATATTATTTAGTGATAAAATTATTTTGTCACTAAAGAATTTCTTTAGCGACAAAATAAAAATTTGTTACAAAAGGTTTTGTGACAAATATTTAGTGACAATTTAGTGACAAATTAATATTTTGTCACAAAAAATTTTAGTGATAAATTTATAATATTTAGTGATAAATTATTTTGTCACTAAAGATTAATATTGTTCTAGTGTATATATTAATTATAGTTCAATTTCATTGAATATTACAATAAGACTATATTTGATTGGTGGTAATAGAACTTTTATTCTCACCTTATTCCCAATAAAATATTTATTTTACTATTTAGTTATATTTTGATAATGAATAAATATTTTCAGATAAATAGTTATTTTTAAATTTCAGAAAATAATCATTACCATGTGTGTATAGGTAGTAGTTATTTTCTAATATCTGAGAATAACATTTTCATACCTTTTTTTATTCTATCCCCACCTTATTCTATTCCAATAACTAAACATATCGTAAGTGAATAATTCTCATAACCATAAGTAATATTATTTATATACCCACTTGTATACCTACTTATATTAAAATTGTCAAAAATAAGTATAAATTTTACTGTATTTTAATTTTTTCTCTCTTCTACCACACTCTCTCTTCACACTAATTTTGGCAATTTGAACAGAGTGGTATACAGGTTGGTGTATAAATATTATTTTTCTTATGTTATTATTACATGTATACAGATAGCACTTATAGCAAAGGTCCCGAAAAGATCATATTGTTTTGATTTATCGAAAGCAATCAAAGCTTGTATTAAGTACTCAAATTTGTGACAATTAACTCATATAGTAATAATTTTACTATTATATGAAGGGTTTTTTTTTTTTTTTCAGTTCACTTTGGTCAAAAGAAAAAAAAAACCTAAATTTTTTTCCCACAAAATAGGGAAAAATGAGAGGAGATGAATTGTTATTTTTTAATGACATTTAGTCGGATTTGTTATTTTAAACAATTTTAAAATCCTATAAAAATTAAAATACACGTCAAATAAATGAAGAAAATCCCAAATAAAGTCTAAAATAAGTTAGCAAGTGGAAAATGACTTTCATTATGGATCTTAGCTCCAATTAAATTTATCCAATATTAATTCAATTACTCACCCAAAAATGAAAGTAAAAAATAGAAAAATAAATAAATCAGCTTTATTACAAATAAATATTTTGAGAAAAAAAAATCTCAAGGATATTATAACTTTAATTTTTTTTTTTTCATTTCTATGATTAACAATTTTTCAGTAAAAAATTGGTTTTTGGAAAAAAAAAAATTAAGCCAAATCTACTATGCCATAAGTCATATATTTATACAAACAAATTGTGAAAAAAATCCAGAAGCAATATTGAAAATAAATGTCAAATTTAAAATTTTACATGATAATTTAGACATAATAAAAAAATAAAAATTAGAAAGATTAAAATTTTAAAATATTTTAATAATACGCATAATTATTGTTTCTCCAGCCTCACAGCTTTCACGTTTACTCCGACCGACTCTTGCATGGTGGAGAACAGGTGGCGCGCCCGGCGGCGGCATGCGAGCCACGCGAGCACGGCGGTTGAGGATTCTAATCAGGTGAAGACAAGTTAATGAAATAATCACAACCTTTCAATAGTCAAATCAAAAAATTTCTCCTATTGAAAGGGGTTAATTATTCGGATCATGGAAATTAAACAATTTTTTTTTTAATATAAGTCATTAATAATTAAATAAATTATTATAATTTAATTATTTTTTAAAATATAAAAAAGTTAGTTATTAAATCATAATTATCTATTTTATAATTTAATTATTTTTTAAAATAAAAAAATCAGTTACTAAATTATACCCATTTATTTTAAAATGAATAGTTGAGATATAAAAATAATAATCTTAATTTATTCAACATGGATGAAAATTCTTCAATAAAAAAAGTAGAAAATCTTATTATATGGTCTTAAAAATCATAGTTGATTCGTACTTTGAATTTATATTCAACCTTAGATATTTTTAGGCAATTTTTAGATATTTTAACTTAAATATTACATAATGCAAATAAAAACAATAGGTCATAAATTTTTTTTATAAAAAAAATTATCTAATTTAGCATCAGATGCCAAGTCAATTTTACACTAGCGAATTTAGAAAATGATATAACGAGAGATAAGAGAGATGGCATTTGAAGGGTAGTTGAATGCCTAATTTATGATGAGAAAGTTATTTGGATGAAATATTCATGACTTTTAATATAGGTTTGAATGTTATGAGATTTATAATATCTGATTTTTTTATTTATATTTATAAAGTCATAATTACTAGTTATTGAATTAATAGAAAAATAATTATATAGTAAAAATTTTGTCAAAAAATTAAATTTTTAGGAGATAAAATCAATACCTGATAGGCATATATTTCATACATGTGTATGTTTTTCACAGAAATTTCATGCCTAAGGGCGCATATGAGGTGCTTGTGCATGTTTTAAACAATAGATTCACACCTGAGGAATGACTAAGAGGCACTCATGTATGAATTGGATAGAATGTGTCGAGCATAAAGTGCACTTGGTGCAACATTTGTGCATGTATATATATGAAAATGGCACCTAATGTATATTTATCTGTTACTTGTGTGCCAATTTCATATAAATAGTTTTATTCGTCTATTTTCATCATTTTCATAAGAAAAAGAGCGAGAAGAGAGAAAAAGCAGGGAATAAGAGGAAGAAGAAAAAGAGATAATGAAAAGAAAAGTATTCATAAGCTTGACAATTTGATTGTTAGGCAGTTTGGTTTGGCTTGACAAGGTAGCTATTCGGCAATTTTCTCACATTTTATATTTGAATCTAACAATTTCATACTTAATTGGTCTTTTTTTTTTTTTGAGACTAAGGCTTGTGCAAGAAATTCAAAATGATATTAAAATAATGTGACGTTTTTAGTATAATTATATCTAAAAATATATTTTTCGTAACATTTAGTTCATCGTAAATGAAAAAAGGATATTTTTCATAACGCCAATTCACAATAAATGAGAAGTGTGTAATGAGATGCAAAGTTAGTGTATTTGACCCTTGATCCTCATGAATCCATGTGTAATTAAGATTTCAGTCTCATTTCTTTTATGTTATTAATTATTAACCTTATAAATAAAGTGTTGTGATAGTAAAAGTGTTTATAAAAATAAAGTTATCCATAAAATTTAATTAAATTTGGTTTCTTAAATACCCATAACTGAATTAACTACTTATGTAGTAAAATTCATTTTTATATTTTTAAGCTATTTTTGTTGTTGGTTTTAAGGGGAAAATATTGAAATTTAGCTTATCCAATATGACTTAGGAATAATATTGACATAATGTAGTTAGGTAGTTTTTGGATCAATAAAAAGACATTATATCTTTTTGGAGAAAATTTATCTTATAGTTTTTATATAATCCGAGGGTATCTTCTATTAGGGTTGATACGGCTCAAATCAATTTATAAGTATTTTTTATTACCATGTTACTATTTTGTATTAATATTTATTTAAATTAGAAATAATCAAAATTGAATTATTCGATTAATTTGATCAGATTAGCCTGAAATTTTATAAAATTTGATCAATATATAAAAATATTATGGATGGACACAGTTATAAAATTTTTTCCGATTAATTTTTGGTTCGAATATTTTAACAAGTGAAAGTGTCCAATTTCACTTGGCCTGCCTAGATTATAATTAAATTAATACTAATTTTATATAAATTATTTTAATTGATTATATTTTTATATAATTAATAATTTTTATATAAAAATATTTATTTTATAATATTTTATATTATAAAATTTTTAAATAGTATATATTTTTAAATATTTTTATATAAATATAAATTTTTAAATAAATATATTTTAAAAAAATGTCCGTAGACTACCCCAAAACGGCGTGAATTTGCTTATGCATGAACATGGCTAATGCATTTTGCGTAGGTGTTTAGATATTGTCTAATTTGATCTAAATTATTAGTTATAAATTTTTATTTAAATTTAATCTATATTAAATTTAAATTTAATTATAATCAAATCTAAATTATTTATTCAATTTAAATTTAATTTTAATCATATATAGCCTAAATAATCTTTATAAAAATAGAAAGTCATAGGCCAATATAATAATTTTGGGATAAATTAGGTACCCACGGAGCCTACATCGCTAAGCATGATGGAGGAGATTTTTGCCTATGATGAACCATTAAATGAGAATTTTTGACTCAAAAATTTATATATTTAAAAATAAAAAATCTATATAATTATATTTTTTGTATTATTTTTTATAATATAAATATTTTAATATTTAAATATTATAAAAAATTATAAAAATAACTATTAACATATTTTTTTTTAATTTTTTAACATAAAATGTGAATCTTTATATTTGAATGATGCAAGGGGCATTTTATGTCTATCACTATATGGAGATATTTTAAGATTATATATATATATATGTTGCGTTCTGATTTTGCAGATCTTTCTGGACTGGGCTCGTGGATGAGCGGTGTTGGATCCAAGGGGTCCAATACGGCCGAGAGATGCAAAGGTGCGTCCAGTCCGATCCGTGGTTACCAAGCAACACAAGTGAATGAGGTGTTGGACACGAGATAAAGATTGAGACCGGATGTTTTACGTGGAAAACCTCCTCTTGAATGGGGAGGAAAAACAGAGCTCCAGGGGCCTAAAAGTGCTTCACTATGAGTTGGAGATTTTACAGCGGTTGGTTGTGAGGGTTAATCCCTTCCCCGTCTCACGTGTTGTGTTTCTCTCCTAAGTAAGCCATGCTTCCCTTTTTTTCTTCTTTGGGAGTAGATTTTGGAGAGTGAGAGTGCCCGATCGAAGTCTAGGGCTCGAGTTGTAGAGTCAAAGCTCTCTTTGGAAAGGGACCTTCTTTGAGTATTTATAGTGGAAACCGGGCCGTTAGGGGAGTAGACACGTGGCGCCCATCCGAGAGGAATCCACCACTCCCTTTAATACTGGCCGACGTGTGGGGGGAGTGGCATGCGGGACCCAGCGCCGCTGGGCAACAAGATTATCGAAATTTTTCTTGGAAACCGCAAGGTAGGCTAGCCGGGCATTCCCGGTCATGAACGGCGGTTCTTCGTCCTCGTGGCCTCGTGAACTCGTGAGATGAAGCACTCTTTGTGGGCCTTCTTGGGAAAACTCCGAGCATCTGCTTCTGGCCGCTCGGGACGGTTCTAAGACTTCGTGAAGCTTCTTGGGTTCTCGGCCCTTTGTCTCTGGGCCTCCTATTTGGGCCGCGCTTTTATGGGCCGTTATACCGGGGCCCAACATAGCCCCCCATGCCAAAGGATCGAAGTTCTCGGTCGTTTGGCATGAAGTCACCAGCCTGCCGGAGGTATCGGTCGTCCGAATGTGTCTGGTGGCGAGACATTTGACCTTGACGGAGGTTGTCCTCGGACCTCTTCTCGGGCCGCCGTTTCACTTTCCCCCGTCGATGCATTAAATGCTGTATCCTGCGGGATGATGTGACGCGCTATCGGGCGCCTTGGGAAGGAGAGATCACCGGACTTAGGGTGAATGGCACTTGGCAAGGGTAATGAGTACGTCTTTCCGTACTCTAGGTTTATTTAAACTCCCCATTGCCCCGATTTTTCATCTTCGCGCCTGTTTTTCGTCTTCTTCTTTGTTCTTTGGTTTTCATGGTGCCTGGAGTGAGAGACATTGCTTCCACGGTGACGCTTGACAAGCTCACGAAGATCCGAGCTCGGTATCAAAACCCTGAGTCCATGGCCATGATTCCGAGCCGCACGATTGGAAAATTATCACCGTTTATGAGGCCCATCTCAAAGGCGGGCTACGGTTTTCCATTTCGGTGGAGCTCTATGACATTATGAGGGCGCAGGGCGTGCGTCTTGCCAGGCTTCAGCCGAATGCGATGAGGTACCTGGTGTCCTTGTGTGTCTTCTTTCGGTGCCATGAGAAGCTCTTGAATGCTCTTACGGTCAATGTGATGTTTCACTTCATGCAAAATCTTGACTAGATTGTAATGACTCCCTGCCTGAAATTTTCTTCGTTGTGCGGTGGCAACCCAGATTCCACGAGGCGGTGGAAGGAAAAGTTCTTCTTCCTTGGCGTCTACGAGCACTGGGCCATCCTACCACGTGGGGGAAGGTGGCTAGCCAAGATTTTTGAGGGAGGACCGGAAGGAAGTGAAGGCGTACATTTGATCATGGACCTTCCATTTGAACAAGCGCAACATCTGGCTGGCCGCCGATAAGTTCGGGGAAGCCAAGTGGGGATCGCAGAGGAGACTCCCGGCCCGGTTCCTTTAAACCCACCGCCGAGCGCTCCTCGAGTGATGATGAGGATTTTGATATTGAGGACATGAGCGACGATGGCGTATAACGAGGCCGAGGACTTTTTTCCCCTCGAAGCCCGGGGTCTCGCCTTCACTTCCACCGCTAATTTTTCAAGAGCCGTTGTGCGGATCGAGAGCTTCCCGGGGCCCAGGACCTCCCTGCGATGATGAGGATTATGAATGTTCCTCCGATCAAGAGGGTGAGGGTTGAGCCCCTCCTCCGGGGCCCTTGGGATCCGGCGGTCTCGCCTTCACTTCCACAATCTCCCTATTACACCGCGGAGATTCTTGCTCGAGCGCGGTCCTCGACGTCCATGATTTTTGTTCCGGCACTCCCGTTGCTTTGCCCGGTGACGCCTTTGATCACCCTCCCGAGGACATAGGAGGCGGGAGGCCGGAGTAAATGAGGACTCCCCGAGAGGGAGTGTCGGCCGAAATTCCGAGAGATGGTGGAGGTCGTGGATTTGAGTGTTGACGAGTTCGTGCCTTATTGTGGTTGAGGCCGAGCGGTAATTTTGAGGCGGACTTCCCAAAGACCTTCGTATATTTTTATATAGGAGCGAGCCGCAGAGTCCGAGTCCCACGTGGAGCGTGGCATATACCCTCTTGTTTCTAAGGTAGCCTTGTTGCTATTGCCTTTCACTATTCGTGACTTGATTTTTCCGTTGCAGCTCCAGAGCTTGATATTAACGAATCGGGTGGGAGTGATTGCCATATTAGGTCCTCGAGGGTCGCTCGTGAAGCCGCACATTGCTTCCCATAAATAATAGATCCTAAAGGAGCGAGTCCTTCGCCAGAGGAGAGGTTATTTTATTGGACGGGCATGTTTAAATTGTTCGCATGTGTGCCGCGAGTGGCGCGATTGATCCGTCCCGCTGTTCCCTTCCGTCCGGTTCCCTCACCCCGATCCCAGAATGTTGGCGCCTTAAACTAATCCTCGGGCGGGGCCTATATGGTGAACCTCTTACGCCCGAGGAGGCGGCCCGATGGAGCAGACGGGATCTTCGGGAGCCCATGGGCTCGAGAGGAGGAGACCGAGCGGCACTCCTTGACATGCTTTATTTTGTTTTGTTTTGTCATACTTGTATTAAAATCATTTTTTATGAATAAGACTTTGTCCTTTTCGCTTTGAAAATTCCTTTTGTGTCTTGCTCGTATGTTCGTGTGTTTTTGTTTTTCTTTTGCGGCGCGTCATTCAGCGCCTAACTTTCCTGCTTCCAGTGGGCGACTCCCTTCGAGTGTTTGACCCTTTGCCTTTTTGGACTTGGGCGTGCAGCCCTTTCAGGGACCTCTAGCTTTTAGCCTTTTGGGCTTATTTTCGTCGCCCGGCCTATAGGACTGCTTGGTCACGGCCGAGTTTTTGAGTTCTGGCCTCTAGGGTCCGGCCGATAGGGCCGCACGGATGCAGCCGAGTTTTGTTGCCCGACCTCTGGGGCCCGACCTCTGGGGCCGCTCGGTCGCAGCCGGGTTTTTGTTATGACCTCGGGGCCCTGACCGCTCGGTCGCCCAAATTTTTTTTGTTATTCAAGGGCCCGACCTGCAGGGCCGCTATGTCGCAACCGAGTTTTTGTTATGACCTCAGGGCCCGACCTTCGGCCGCAACCGAAGCTTTTGTTATGACCTCAACCTATATTATGGAAACGTCGTTTAACAAATGCACGTTTTATTAATGTACATTTTTCTTAATTGATTTTTGTCTCTCTTTTTTTTTTTTTTAGTCCGCGTCCATTATGGCCTTACCCTTGGCGGCGGGGGCTGGCCGCTAAATCGGGGCCGCTCCCGGTTTAATTTCCGCTAATGGCCTTGCTGCCATGGTAATGGCAAATTCCCATTGGTCACCTCCCTCTAGGTTCTTATCTTAATCCTCGTCCCCGATCCGC
The DNA here is from genome assembly GCA_033239525.1 of Nepenthes gracilis. NCBI lineage: Eukaryota > Viridiplantae > Streptophyta > Magnoliopsida > Caryophyllales > Nepenthaceae > Nepenthes > Nepenthes gracilis. The sequence continues at coordinate 13,949,931 of BSYO01000025.1, read as the reverse complement.
CTCGGGATGTTGGTGAGGGAGTCTTTGAAGGCCATAAGGACCATCCGCTCGGGCTTATCATGCCGGACGGTGGGTTAGGTCTTCTCGGTGGGCGCTCATCCTTCTCCTGTCCTGCGGGGCAAGGGGTCTTCGATTCTCGGCCGAGTTTGCTTCGGCCTTCAAAAGACAAGTCTTATCTTGAGCCCCTTCCTTGATACTCATGGACTTCTTTCTACGCTGAGGTAATCCCTCACCCGCCTCGGAGTCCGCGCCGATAGCGCCGTTTGGCGCGGCCTGAGCGGCTCCTCCTACGTGTTCGCCCGCCTCTACATTGTGGGAGGCCGTCCACCTTCGCGCGCTAGTTTGCGCACGCCGGTGCCGGCCGCCGCACTGATGGACGTGCCTTAGAAACATCCTTTTGCTTGTTGTTGGAGAGTGGGAAGCCGTGAGTTTTTTGTTCTTCCTTCCCATGCGCCAATGTTGCGTTCCGGTTCTCACCTTTAAATGATGGGTGTTGGATCCAAGGGGTCCAATTAGATACAAAGGTGCTTAAAACCATCCGTGGTTACCAAAAAAAGTGAATGAGGTGTTGACACGAGATGAAGATTGAGACCGGATATTTTACGTGGAAAACCTCCTCTTGAATGGGGAGGAAAAATCACGAGGCTCGGGGCACGGAAAGTACTATATGGGTTGGAGATTTTACAAGGTACGGTTGTGGGGTTAATCCCTTCCCTGTCTCACGTGTTGTGTTTCTCTCCTAAGGAAGCTATGCTAAATATTTTAGATTTTGGAGAGTGAGAGTGCCCGATCATATTCGAGTTGTAGAGTCGGAAAAAAGGGGCCTTGTTGAGTATTTATAGTGGAAATCGGGCCGTTAGGGAGTAGACACGTGGCGCCCATCCGGCGGTTGAGGAACCGGTCCACCAACTCCCTTTAATCTGACTGACGTGTGGGAGTGGCGTGGATTGCGCCGTATTTTTGTAATTTTTAAACATAACATGTGAATCTTTGTGTTTGAATGATCCAAGGGGCATTTTATCTAAGACTTCTCGTGAGATGGCAACTCGTGAGATCTATATGGAGATATTTTATGATATAATCATCCCCATTATTTTATTATATATATTATATATATATAAGATTATATAAAAATAGATAAATAAATAAATATTATATTTAATTAATTTTATATACATGTATAAATAATAGTTAAATATTTTTTTAAAATAATTTAATTTATTATTTTTGTGGGCCCGACCTACCTTGCCTCCTAATAAAAACAAAGAAAAGAAATGTGAAGAAAAAAAATCAAAAAAAAAAAAAGGGACTTGTCCGAGCCTCTATTTATCAACAGCACTGGAAGTCGCCAGATCTGATAGAAATCTGCTGCATTTCTTTCGAATAGTTTCTTCTTCAACGTTTTCTCCGCTCTCTTCTCCCCAAGCAGCCAAAAGGAAGAAAGTGAGGTTTCACAGAGAGCCCAGTACTCCATTAATCTGGTTAAAACTACCTTCAGTTTCTCTGTGGAAAAAGACGATGAGAGTTCTTCACAGATTTCTCATTTCTCAGTTCATCAATGACAAAAAAAGACCAAGAGAGTTGGGTTTTCTTTTGATTTTGATTTCCTTCTCTCTGCTTCTTTGAAATGGGCAATTACAGATTTAGATTATCAGAGATGTTACCAAATGCTTGGTTCTACAAGCTCCAGGACATGAGCAGCAGCAGTAGAAGCAGAAGCAGCAAAACTCAAACGAAAAAACACTCCCAGTTTCCAAAACCACTGCAGCAGCGGCAGCCGCCGCCACCGTCGCCTGTCAAGACAAAGCCTCAGGCGACAGCAGCAGCAGCCGCAGAAGTAGAAGAGCAGCCCCAGTTATCTAAGTCAAGAAAATCTTACTACTTCACCAGAGAAACCATTTCCCAAACAGAACCTAAAACGGCAGAGAGATTTTCCCTTCATAATTCTTTCCCTGAACCATCGAGAAAATCAGCAAGCACGAGAACCTCCAGGAGAAAATCCACCAAATCTTGCTCTTCCTCGCCAAAGTTTCTATCTTCCTCTGCCTCTGCAGCCTGCAGCTGCCAGCCCGCCGTCACCCTCCACTCCTACCAAATGAAACCGGAGTGTTCACCACCAGATACCTCTCTGGACCGCCGCTTCCTCCTCCAATTCAGCCCTGACCACCATCCCAGAGTCCACTCGGTGGCGATGGACGACGACATTATTGTTGATGTTGATGAGAAGTCTTTGGCTTGGAACGACAGAAAATCTGATGGGTTGGATTCAATTTCTGAGATCGAGGTTTCTCCGATCATCATCAAGCCGGAGCAATACGTTAAAACAAAAAACAGAGCATCAGCAGTTGAAGGTAGCGCTTGCAGGCGAAGCTCAACTGATGGGTCGGAATTGAAGGAGCACAGAAGCAGTTCCACAAGGAGATTCTCCGTCAGCACTCCGCCGACGGCCGGGGTAAAACTGCGGGTCAATTCCCCGAGGATAGGAAGGAAAGCACAGGGGAATACGAGTGGCCGGAGAAGCAGCGTTTCCAGAGTCTCTCGAAGGAGGAGCATATCAGAGAGCTTTGCTATTGTGAAATCGTCATTCGATCCGCAGAATGATTTCAGAGAATCAATGGTGGAGATGATTGAACAGAACAACATCAGGGCGTCGAAGGATTTGGAGGATCTTCTTGCTTGTTATCTCTCACTCAACTCTGACGAATATCATGATCTGATCATCCAAGTTTTCAAGCAAATTTGGTTTGATTTGAATGGCATTAAGCAAAGTAAATTTGCTTGAAGGAATTGTTATTATTATATAATGGAATTTATAATTTAGCCTAATGATGTAGAGATGCTTTAGTGACTTTAATATTTTAATAGGTAATGCTGTAATTATAGCTAATATGATGATTTAAAGTTGATGGTTCCACTTCTTGGGTAACATGCCTCTTCTCCTATCCTTTTAGGTTTTTCCTCATATTCAAAACATAATTCCTTTATGGCAATCTTAAAACCATTAGATATAAATTAAATAAATTAAATATTATTTATTTATTTATTAAATTTTTTTAAAATTTAAATATATAGACTATTAAATTTATATCTAATTATTTTAAAACTATTATAAATGATAAGTAGCTCAAAATAAAGTGCAGTTTCTAAATTATATTTTTAAATATATAAAAATTTTATTAGTTATGATCAAAATATATAATCATTATAGATATGTACAATAAAAAAAATTAGCCCTATCTAATTTTTTACGCCAATCACAATTCCAAAATAAAAATGACTGATTTAACTATATTGGACTTGATTTATAACATCTTATAACCTTTTTATTTTTGATAAATATTTAGGTTTTTTAGCCTATAAATTAAAATTTTAAATATTTTTTATTTAATGCCTAGAAATTTTTTTAACCCAATATATAAAGGTCCTACTATGTACGGAAACTTTAAAAAAAAATTCTCACTACTTTAGATCAATTTAAAGTACATAAAATACTGTTAAAAATCTTTCCAATCACATGAATATATATATATATATATATATATATATATATATATATATATTCTCTAAAATATCAAAAGTTTGAGATCATTTATTTTCTGTGCAATAATTTAGAGTTTATAGGTTTTAATAATAAACATAATTTCACTGTATTATAGGGATAATGTTGTATTACTTAGAATTAGATAAATATTGTACAATGGGCCCCTCTTTAATGTATGTTTTTATATTGATGTTGTATTGTGAGATCATAAAGTGAGGCCGTTTCAATAAATTTCCTATGCCCTACAAAATTGAAGTTGCATCCATTAGACACGCAAAAAGTCAGCTTAAATTTGTCAAGGAGTCCTTGTGTTCAAACGCAACCATCAAGGCCATGTAATTCTTCCATGTCCCATTAAAAATTTCTCGAATAATTTATATTCTTTCACCCATTTTCTATTTGGGTCTTGCCCTTATGCTTTATGGGTATGCTTAATTACTAAAATAAATTAATTATAATAATAATAATGATAATATGTGAAATAAGATAGAAATAAATATTAAATTATTTAAATTTTACACGGGGTAAAGTCTTAATAATGTGAATCTCATCTCCATGTATCGCAAGTGTTGATTAGCAATGGTGGCGGCTAACAGATGTGGGCTGCGACGCCAGAAGGATTGTAGAGCATATGGTTGTCTTTTTTTTTTTATTAAAATAAAAATATGTAATTTTATAAAAAATAAAAGTATATGAAATAATAGTAATTGTTGGATCTTGATCTGATAGTTGTTGCATGCATGCCATATGCATTGTGATGCTCCTTGCATTGAAGCACCCTTGTTCTCGACAGATGGGGGTGGCTCCTGTTAGAGGATGGGTGGATATTGCCGACATTAGAGATGTGTAGTTGTTGATTGAACCATAGAATAAAAAATATCAGTACCATTGAACATTTAGTTATTTTTTAGTTTTGATAAATTTAAAGTTCTAATCAAACAAAATTAATGTGATTCTTTTCATAGAACAAAATTATAATTTTATTTAACCAAATTGCTCGCAAAAAACCACAATGTTTTAGCCTTTGAGGCAAAAATATTAAAAAATAATGCATTATTTTCAAAACTTACATATTTCTTCAATAATTTCATTCGGTCAAGTAATTTTTAACAACGACATTTAATACGAATCTCACATCAAAAAGTTTGGGGTAGAACTTTCAATTTATAAGTTTGGGGGCTCTTCCCCCAAAAAGCGTCCTTTTAGGGTGAGTTTTCCCCCTAAATTTGTACTCACATCATTGAGACCGATCTCGATCTAGAAAGAACTACCTGTGGAGGGGTTGACCTACCGTCAATACGTCGGGATAGAATAGAGCGTCGTAGAGTAAAAGCTATAGAGTACAGTTGCTGAAATCTATGGCTAACGAATAGGAAATGAATGATACGAGTCTCATATTAAAAAGTTTGAGGCAAAACCTGCAACTTATAAGTTTGGAGGCTCTCTCCCAAATAAGACATCTTTTTTAGGGTAGGTTCTCCCTTGAGCTTGTACTTGCATCAACATCTGATTTAGTTTTAAATATTTTAGTATAATTTATCTATATATATAGAATATTTTTGCTAAAATATTTCGAATATATCCAAACGGGTATCTATTTAATATTTTTTCTAGTAATATCAATACACAAAGCTTAGACTTTTTGTCAACTTCATCTATACAAATTATATCTAAGGAAGACTTCATAAATTTATTTTCAATCACGCGATATATCGCTTAACTTATATCAACTAAAAAAATACAAAAAAAAGATAATTTATTTTTTGGACAATAAATTTTATGAGTTTGGACCTGAGCCTTTAGTTAGGTGGGGGCCACGCACCAAGTCATCTCTAAGCTATTTCATTGGCTCCCTGTTAAGCCTAGGTTAGGTTTATGACCAGACAATACGTAAGCTTATGCCTACAGTTAGCTAAGTTGGCCGGAATAGGGAGCCCTAGAATGCTTTTATTAGGTCTACGTGCCTCCATGAAAGAAAAAGGCTACCTCCGTGGCACAACTTGAATTATTTTTTTAAATAAAAATTTATTCATAATTCCAAGCATTTATCTCATTACCTAACAAAATAAAGTACATGAAAAAAATGCTTTTACCCTATAAAAATTGGACAATCAATTTAATAATATAAAATTTTAAGTATATAATCTATATATTTAAAATTTTAATTTAAAAAAATTATAATATAACTCGATAATAATAGTGGATAAATTAGGCTGATCAGTTATATTATTATATAGGACATTTGCACTAGGGTTATATCACATAAATAAATAAATATTTTTTATATATTGAAATTAATATAAAAGTTAATATATATTTTTATAAATAATATATTTATAAAATATACTTATATATATTGAAATTAATATAATTTATTGAATAAATTAATTCGAGAATAAAAATAAGAATTAAAGGTACATTTTTCTGATTTTACTGATCTTCTTTTATTTTATCTTTTGAAATGGGGGTTCTGCTGTCACTGTCTGTCTATGCAAAATTGGTTAATTCCACAGAAACTTGTCAATGGCCCGTCAATCTACAAGACAAGACTTTCTTCACCTTCTGATTAAAAATCAATGAATCTCGTATAATAATTATTTTTAATATTATATGTTATTTATTTATTTATTTTAATATTTATTTAATAATAAATAGATAATTAAAATATTATATTATTTAAAATATTTAAATAATATTAAAGATTATTTTTAAATTGTTTTGTTGTGTTCAAAAACCTCAATAAAACCAGGAACTAATTTTTTTGATTAACAAGTAAAATCACTTTATTTTGATTACTTATTCTAACTAAAAAAATCTATTCACTATTCGCATAATAGAACGGTAAAACAGCCCTACTACTGTGTTACAACTAAGTATACACAATGAAACAATATATAATTATTGAAATACATATAATATTATTATTAATATCGCTGTAAAGTTGGGGCTATTGGGTATTAATTGAGTATGTAAGTTTATCTTACTTATAAGTTGAAAATATTTTTTTTATATGTTTTAAAATTTTGAATTGCTGTATGAATTAATAAGTCAACAATTTTACTTGGAGATCAGAATATAAATGGGGTTACTTTCGTAATTGTGAATAAGAATCCTACATACCATAATAAAATAAATTAAAGGTAAAAAATAAATTAAATTTATTTTTTGATATATTATCTGATACTCAAATCAGTAATTTTTTAATAAATTAAGAAAAATATCGAGAAAAAAATTTATAGAATGAAAGAGAGTGAAGATGGGTGTATGTTTAGATGGTAATATTTCTTTTTGTGTACTTAACTGATTGAATAATCTTTTTTCTCTCTCTCATTTTTTTCCTCTTTTCTTGTCCCATTTTTTGGAGGAGATGTTTAATTTATAGACAGTGTCCCTATTTTACTAATTAACACTTGAGATTAATTATTGTGTGTGACGATGCTTCGGATCTATCAATTTTGCCTACTAATTATGATCATTAAATATTTAAGTATTCAAATTTTTATTCTTTTGGTTTAGATGTTTATATGTTGTTATCTAATAGGTTTTATAGTATCTTTTATTGGGCAATTGATATTAGGATCTCTTATCAAATTGAGTATTTGACCACTTATCTAACTAAATAATTGGATCGGCTCATTTTCGCCCATATCCATCATTTCTTTCAAAGTGTATTTTGAAGAACAAGGTCATGTGGAATGGAATTAGCAACCAGAGTGTCCCATATTCCTTCAAAAAAGTTAATACCTTGAATGGGAATTAATCCGACTTCAAAACTTAACAATTGCACGGTTTATAGAAATCTATACTAGCGCTACCAACATAGAAAGTACGACCACCTTTTAATCAAAAAGCTATATTATAAGACAAATTGTTAATATTAATTGAGTAAAAATAAGACATTTTACTTATGAATAAAATCATTTATATAATATAAGATAAATTTTTTTATTTAAGAAATATTTTTAAATATAAAATCATACAGGATATAGTTAGCGATCGTATAAATTTCATATTTTTTTTCAAAAGAATAATATATAAATATGATTATATTTTCACTAGACCAATATAATATAAAAATATTGTACATAATAGATAAATTTTTTTTGATAAGAGTAAGCTCAATTTTAAAACTTAACAAATATTATTAAATTTTGTAAAGTTGCATGAACCAAAAAAACAAAAAGTATTGCATTGATGAATCGAGTGACATTTCTTCATATTCTGCCGAGGGCTTGATATTTTTCTTCTGATTTGATCAAAGAAAGCTTCCAAATCTCGAAGTCTTTTCCTTCCAGGGCATGGACATCAGCCAGAAATCAGGGATGAGCAATCAAATCATATAATTTCAAATTTTCTAAGAAATTAACAATTTTTTTAAAAAAATCTAAATTATTTAATTCCAAAGTTAAGCCAAATCCATTGAAATTATTGCCAAATGCCTCAACTGTAATGTTTTATTATTGAAATTATTAATGAATGTCGGACAATATGCCTATAATATTAATATTTTTTTAATTTTTTGATTTAAAAAATTATGAAGGATGTTTAATTAAAAAGTAAGGAATTTTTTCAATTTTTATAAAAATAAAAATATTATTTTTTAAAAAATAGTTAGCAGCTGTATTTAGAATTAATGTTGCCTCGTAACCCATTGACATTTACCCATAATTATAAAAAAAATTAAATGCTATTTTCCTCTAGCTTTAATGGTTATAGTTCATAATTAAATGCTATTTTTTAAAATTTTTTGATTTAAAAAATTATGAAGGATGTTTAATTAAAAAGTAAGGAAATTTTTCAAATTTTTATAAAAATAAAAATTTTATTTTTTCAAAAAATAGTTAGCAGCTGTATTTAGAATTAATGTTGCCTTGCAACCCATTGACATTTACACATAATTATAAGAAAATTAAATGCTATTTTCCTCAAGCTTTAATGGTTATAGTTCACAATGTCAGAAAATAGGCTGTAATTAATAAAATATATGCTTGATTTAATTTTAATTAAATATCATAAAATTATTATAATTAAAATTACAAAAATTTATAAAAGTAACCTCTTTTTTTGTTTTTATGATATCAAGCAATAAAAATATAACATTCTTATAAATATTTTTGATAATATTTAGCAGATATTATTATTATTTAATTATTTTTTATGAAAATTTAGAGAAAAATTAAAGAATTCTATTTGATAAAATTTAATACAATTGATAAAATTATCTATTTTTAACGGTCAACTGATAAAATTTAAATCTTAAAAATAATCTATTAAATAATATAATATAAGATCGCATATAATAAATTTAAAATTATACATCCTTTTTTCCCATGCCCGTTGGTTGGCAAGAATTTATATTTTAGTTCTACACAATTTTAAGATTACTAAAATTCCTATCTTCTTCTCAAAAATATTATTTTAAAATTAATAAAAATTATTTTATGTGACATAAAATAACATAAAAAATTGATTAATTTATGTGCACTTGCAAATAACTCTCTCCCAAACAGTCTAGTCAACAGTGACCATCTACTGCATAGGATTGGAGGAATTAAGGGCAAGATTTAATAAGTTTGCCTAACTTATAGAAGGTAAGTTATTAAATATTTTTAAAAAATATTTATTAATAGAAAATATTTTTATAGACTATATATTTATGAAAAATATTTTCACCTTTTTTAAAAAAAATATTATAAATAAAATTAATATTTTTTAAATATTTATCATAGTTTATCATGTCAAGAAAAATTAAATTATACAGATTAATCAACAATAGTGATAATAAAAATTAGTGATAATATATTTATAAGTGGTATTTTCTTTGTATATGGTGATAGAGTAATTTTATTTATATAGCGAGTTATATATCTAATTATATTAAAATTATTATTTTTAGAGTAGAAAGAGAGAAAAGAGAGAGAATAAAAATTAAAAAGTAGATTTTATACATATGTTGATGATCTATGATAATAATATATAAGTTTTTAATTTTAATTTTATATATCAAAAAAATAAAAAAAAATTTTTTTCTTGTATATTAAAATTGAAAAAAATAAAAATATATTTATTTTTTAATAGAGCCAGGCTGTGGTAATTTTTCTGTTTTTAACAAAATTATGTTTGTGTAAAAAATCACCTAAAACATAAAAATATTATATGTTCATATAAAAATTGTCTACAAAAGTTAAAGTTCATAATTAAATTATATAAAAAAATTTAAAAATTATTATTCAAATAAAACTCTTGCTATGAAAAAAAAAAAATCCTATATTAATACAATAAATATATACATTCTGAAAAATTAAATCATTCCTACTTAGCAGGTGGTTATTTTAAAGAGAGTTTTTTGTCCAATAAAATTGTATTTAAAAATTAAATAGATTTATGCTATTATGGTCATTTTTAAAATTAAATTTCAATTTGGGCCATTTATTTTCATTGTTACCATGTCATCTCAAAAATATAAAACAATATCATTTTCTCTGTAAAATATTATAAAATCTATGATGATTTTACTTATCATTAAATTATCATATTATTTTTCATTATAAAAATGAGAAATTAAATATTAATGATATACATATATTCATAGTTAATGTTATTTGAAAAAATTAGAATTAATTTCTCTTTCTTAAATGTTATTTATATTGTTAATGAGAGTTAAATTTTTTTTAATAAAAGATATTAAAAAATTGTCATCATTTTAATCCACAAATAAGTTGTCCATTTACTCACATACAAATGACAAGCAAATTTGTTATAAGATAAAAAGATGATTGATTCTTTAATTATATAAATATTATTTATTTTATAAATAATTAAATTTATTTAAAAAATAAATATTTTAATAAAATATAATAAAATTATACAAGTAATATTATTTAATTATTTTAATAAATTATTAACTAAATAATTTTAACAATTGTATTTTCACGGGAATTAAATGTTGACATACAATCTAATATTTGGATTATGTAATCCAGAGCGATTCTAAATATATTTGGTATCCAAGTAACCTAAGAAATTAGTAACATAATTTCAAATTGCCACATTAAAAAAAATAGACCCAAAAGCTTAAAATAAATTATAAAATCATAATGATGATGTACACTGAAAATAAATTTCATCTAAATAATTATTAAGTAAACTTTGGATCAAAAAATATAAATCTTGCTGGCCACTAATACAAACAAAATGTCACATAATTATGATATATCTTTGCTGTCCTATCAAACATAAAGTAAATAAAACTTCAAATAAATAAGAATACGTATAAATAAATAAACTGATATTTCCTTGGTTATAGATGATTGTGAGAATGATGGGTCCCTCTTAAATGAATATATATTCGATATTATGAAAAGATCGACGCTGATGTCAAAAATGGTCATTCCTGAGGACAGGGCACGGGCCATGAATGCTTTGATATCTTCGAGCCCCTAAGCAAAAAGTCTAAGGCTATGATAACATTTTCTTAGAAGTTAAGAGACAAAGTAATAATTTATCAGTTAAAATTATATAGAGTTAATTAGCACTCGATATGCGAGCTTAAACATTCAGGTCATTTACATATATATAAAAGTCTGGCTTTTGTAGCATCATTATGGTCGTCTTGTGCCAATGAGCAGCAAGGAAGGCAAATAATCTCATTTGTTCATACTCTCTAATTTGATTCTTCTTATATGATCGTTACATTGACGTAGAATTCCCTAATTAGTTATTGATCAGATGATCTATTCATATTTGAGTATCACTACTGGCATTAATGCGACATGCCGGCTTATCCATATAATTGTTGACTTAAGCATTGGTGTGATCAGTAGATTTCGATTTCTGGGAGTTTGGCATTGTAAAATCATAAGAGATTGTGATATTTTGAATTGAAATCAAAATATTTGATTTGATTATTCTATTTTTTGACCCAGTTTATTTTTTTTTTATTTTATAGATGCATTTAATTAAAATAATATAAAGTTATTCCTTTCTTTTGGATAGGTTTTATAATTTAGAATTGTTTAAAAAATATCCTAATAAAGATTTTGACTAAAACTAAAACATAATGTTAATGGATAACAAAATACCCACATAAAATTACGATTGAAAAATTGAAGACCGTACAAATGAAGAAGACAATCAAAGTTGTCACCTTTCATTTCCTGCTCCCTCCGTTTTTCATGCAATTTTCTCTTTTGTTTCTAAGGAAAAGGACAAATTTGGTTAGCCAAGAGATACAAAGGAAAAATCATTGTTGACAAATTATTGCACCTTCTATCATGCAAATTGATTAAAATAGACAATCTTGTCGTGTTTTACCTGTGATCAAAGCTTCCCTATGAAATTGAAAGAAAATTTTATAAAATAACTATTAAATAATTATACTTTATGAATTTTGTGGTCAAATGAATCATTATGAGATGTTATCCCCTTAAGGAAAAGTGAGGAATTACGGTTCTTGTTGATCCATTTATATGGGTATATTATTGAAAAATTCTACTCTTTTAGAGAATAAAATCTTTCTACTTATAAACAAGATGTCATTTTTTTACTCAATTTATGTGAGATAATTTACTTATAACACAGCCCGTAGAAGTGACAATGGTGTTACATAGGGTTGTCAATATGAATTTCTTAGATGGTGCATTTGTTAAGTTTTCGGATCAAGCTAATTACTTTCAATGTATTGTCTGCCTTGGAAAGATGAGGGGCTTTAGTCATTACTACTCTATCACTATTTTATCTATTAAAAAGAAACCTCTAAGTGAGAATGAAATCTTTCTACCTATAAGTAGAATACCACATCTTCACTCAATTAAGGAGGAAAACTATCCTACAATATAGCCCTAGAGAAGAGGCGGTTGTGATGCTATATATATGGGCACCATTATGGATTTTTACATACTAGACCACTATGGAGTTTTGAGGTCTAAAAAATTGCTCTTGAAATATTGTCCACTTTGGAGAATGTGAGAGACCATGGTACTAGTTGACAAATGGAAAACATTGTGGATATTTTCTAAATTAGGAGGTAGAACCAACCTATATGTCATCTTATTGATCTTCTCCAAAATTTAGAATGGTCTAATAAATTTTAACTTTAATTTTCTTTTAATCCCAAATTCAGATATTTCCTTTGATAGAGACATCTTTAAAAATATGTGACCCCTGATGTCAAAACTAACTTTGACATTCTTCGATCAATATAACTCTTATCTTGACTTTAAGCGATCTTCAATCGATCGTAGATCAAAAGAATTTTCTTAAATCTCTTTTGGATAACTTTTGGTCTCAAAAGTTCCAACCTCTGATTTTCTCCTAATAAATCAAGGAACGATATTTTTTTTCATATAGAGTTTCAAACGAGGCCACGTCGATACTTACTTAATAGATATTATTATACGTAAATTTAGTCAATGGCAAGTAGTCGTCTCAATCATCTTTCATTTTCAAATTTGAAACCCTTAATATATTTTCTAAAATCTGGATTGTTCATTTCAATTACTTATTTGTTTGGGGATGATAAATTGTGTTAAATTTAAAACTAATTTTTAACTCTTGGAGCAAACGTTTCCAAAATTTTGAGACAAATTTTGGATTTTGATTTGATCAAATCAAAGATGGTACTTCATAAAGTCTAACTACCTCATTAATATATAATCTCACCAACATGTTTAGAAAAATGTCATCCGAACAGTAATAAAATAGGCTAACTTAGTGAATTGATTTATAATAACCCAAAAGGTAGCATTATAATTCTTGGCATCCTCGATAAATCCATCACAAAATTTATTATTATGTGTTCCCACTTTTAGTTGGGGGTTGAGATAGGTTATAAAAGACCTAGTAGTTTCTTAAACTCAACCTTCAATTATTGGCATATCAAATATCTTTCCAGATAGACTGCAATTTCTCTTTTTATATTACACTACTGATAGAACCTTTTAAAATCTTGTTACATTTTATTAATTCTGGGGTGGATAATGTATTTTAATCGACAAGTTTTGCTAATAATTTTCGCTTTATTTCATTAATATTTGGTATACATATATTCTCTAGAAATCTCAAAACTCCGTTTGCTTGGACACAAAAATTTACCATTAACTCCTTATTTAAATCATCGATAATATCCACTAAGAAGGGTCGTCCATTTAAGCTTCATTGATCCTCTCCAATATTTCCAATTATATTTGAAAATAGGACAATATTTTCCATATACCTTAGAAATGCCTTTTAATATCATTTTTTTTTCATGCAATTTAATATTTATACTTTCTTTATCCTCAAATGAGCCATTCTATTCATTATTCAGCAGCTTAAAATATCTGCTATGATGTTAGCTTTTTTTGTTTGATATTGGATCTCAAAATTATAATTTTTTAATAATTTACTTCTTTTATCTCATATTGAATGCGTTTTGAAAAAATAAGTATTTTAAACTTTTATGATCTGAATATATTAAGAATTTTCTAATGTAAATATAATATCTCTAAATTTTCAGTGTAAAGATCACTACTATCAATTCTACATTATGTATCGGATAATTCTTTTCACATGTCTTCAATTGCTTCAATCCGTATGCAATTACCTTCCCAAGTTGTATCAGGAGACACCCAGCTCTGATTTTTATGTATCATAATAAATAACAAATCCTCTGGATCCTTCTACAATTACCAAAATTGGGGCTTTCACTAGTTAATCCTTTAACTCTTGAAAACTTCTCACACAATTCTCAACCCAAACAAATTCTACTTTCTTTAAAGTCAGTTGAGTCAGAAGTATAGAAATCATTGAAAAGTTCTCTATAAATTTTTGATAGTAACCCGTTATTCCAAGAAAGTTCCTAACTTTTGTCATCAATGGTGGTTGGCTCTAATTGATTATAATTTTAATATTCTTGGGATCAACCGAAATTTCTCTCTTAGAAATTGTGATATAAAAATATAATTTCTTCAAGTCAAAACTCACACTTTTTAATGTAGTATACAATCTCCTCTCACGAAACATTTAGTGAGTAATCCTCAAGTGTGTCTCGTACTCCTGGTGATTCTTTGAATATATTAAAATATCATTAATAAATACCATTATAAATTTATTTAGATAGGGTTAGAATATTCAATTTATCAAGTCGATAAAAATTATAGGGGTATTAGTTAATCTAAAAGGTATGACTAAAACTTTATAGTGCTCATACTTTGTTCAAAAAGCCCTCTTTGCCACATCTTTTTTCTTAATTCTCAATTAATGATAACTTAAAGAGAAATCAATCTTGAAAAATACTTGTGCCCCATATAATTGGTAAAATAAATTATCAATTCTCAATGATGATCTTGATGATCTTATTCAATTCTTGATAATTTATGCACGACCGCATAAACCCGTCATTCTTTTTCACGAATGACACCGGAGCACACCATGAGGTACACTTTGCTAAATAAAATATTTTTCCAGCAATTCTTACAATTGTTTCTTTAATTCTTTTAGTTTTGATGATTCTATTCTATAAGAGGCCTTCAATGGCGTCATTTTAAGTATAATTTCAATCTCAAATTTAATTTCTTAATTTGGTGGAAATACTAAATGTTTTTCTGAGAAAATATCCTCCAATTCGTATAATACATGTGTTTCTCTTGCCAAAACACTATGGCTCCTAGTGATGGTCATAGATGTCAAATAGGCTTAAACACTCACTTTTAATCAAATGACAAGTATGCAATACCAAGCTATTGTATAGAGATTATTTTTGTATTATTTCTTAAAAATAAAAAAAAGGTTTCAACTCAGAAATTGAAAAATGTACATGGTTATGGAAACAATCCATGCTAGCATGATAACATGGTAATCAATATATGCCTAAAATTACATTAAAATTATATATATCCAATAAAATTAAATTTACCACTAGCTCTAAACCATTGACCCAAATAATGTACCTAGTGTACATAATATCGGTTATCAAAGAAGATCTCATAGGTGTTAACATTACTAATAAAAAATTTATAATTCTTAGGAGAGATAATAAATAATAGATAAATTTAGGAGACATAAAAGAATACATTGATCCCGAATTTAATAGTACATTAGTAAAAATATTCAAAAATTGTGAGTTTACCTTCAACAACTGATAAAAATATCCGCAGCTTGTGCCGTCATTGTAAAAATTCTTTTTGAAGCATTTGACTTATTCACTGTTTGTCTTAAGGGATGTAGACAATCTTTAATTGTATGACTCGATTGGCAGTAGTTAAAACATACTTCGAAAAGCTTATAATATAACCTTCATCCATGCAATTTTTCATAATGAGGGCACATGGGATTTAATTACGAAGGGTCCTTGTACCCTAAAGCTCATCTGTCTTTTTGCCTTTCTCCGTCAACTTTGTTCTTTTGTGTAATCTTCCCAATCATGAACTTTGCCACTTCAATTGGCCGACTTCTTCTCAAAAAATTCTCTCTCTCCAACTCTTATTTAAAATGGAGGGCTCAAAGCAACACTTCTCTTTAGGTCCTCAAATTCAATGTTACAACTTGCTTTCGAATAATATTGTTCAAACCTTGTAAAAACTTTTTCACTCACCTTGCCTCGTCGACAATGATGTGGGAAGCATAACAGAATAATTTCTTGAACTTGACATTGTACTCTGTTATAGTCTGATTTTCTTGCCACAATCAGCTAAATTTATCTTCATGCTCCTTTAGGCTGGATGAAAAATATTTCTCTATAAGTTCCTTTATGAACACGTCTCAATAAATTTGTTCATTCTTGAGCCGTAGAATCCTTTTCTTCATGGACCATTAATGGTCCGCATCTCTCTCCAACTTGTAAGAGGTGAAAACAACCTTGTCCACCTCAAGACAACAAATGACTTCAAAAATTTTTTCAATTTGTTAGATCTAAATTTCAGCTTTTGTAAGATTTGAGTCTCCCATGAATTCTGGCACTCTTTTATTCATAAATCAATCATATGTTGTCATAGCTGTTGTTGGGTTTGCAGTCACCGTGTTTTGGTTTTGTGGCCTTTGAGCTATTAAATCCACGTTCGCTATTGTGGCCATAATCGCTAGATACTCTTACTCCCTATTGGGGTGAGTGTTCAATCCAAATCTATCTTGTCTAAATGATATCTTTTAATCCGATCACAAAAAATCATGAATTTAAATCCTTAAATCAAAATAAGATATTTTTTATAATTTTTCTGATACCACCTCTATCCTATCCCCATATACCTTGGTCAGATTAAATTAATCATAATCCCTGATTTTTTATAAAATTTATTTATTTATCTACCATTTGACACCCAATTAAAATATCGGGATATGAACCTAAAATATGATAAATATTAATAAATAATTTAAAATAAAATAATCAATCAAATTATAGGATTCGAAGTATCAAATTCAAAAATAGCTCCAAACACCGACCATATATGACCTCAAAACATTCATTTTAGAAGATACATTAGCATTAAAATTAGAGTAAACAAAATCCATCTTAGATATACCGCTAGAAAATGCCTACATCCAATTAAATTAATGATAAAATATTTTCATAAACTAATGATTATAATATTAAAAATTGTAGCAAAATAAGCACCCTAAATCTATTGTCCTAAAAGAAAATATGTCATCAATAAATTCTAAATTCTAATTCTAGTCCTTGGATAGTATTTCCATAAACTCCCGTTACATGCAAGCATATCCTGAGTTCTCTAATCTAAAAGGTTACTAAAAATTAAAGAGTAAATTAATTACTCAATAAGGTATAAAATTTTTATAATTAAACAAATACTTCACACCAAAATATGTTATGATAAAGATGATCTAAAATCATACGCAATATTATATAATTTTTATAACATTTTATATATAATTTCACGCTGACAATTAAAATTTTTTATTTTAAATGCTATATACTTAAAGTATACTCAAATTATGTAAATTTTTATGGACAAAAAATCATTAGGGGCCTCACTAATTAAGGAAAGACTAATCAAAACTCAAATTATATATGTTTTTGTACAATCAAAGACCATACACTACTATTCAATGATTATATATGGTCAATGCCGTTTTTAACGCGTGGATGATTGGTTTGAGTATCAATTATCATTATAATATATTAAAATATGTCATAATATATCACCATTAATTTTTTTTATAATGGTTTGTACATAATCAAATGAAAAAGTCCACCCAAATACGAATGATTCTTTATATTTTTTCATATTAAAAAAATATCTCAGTTTTTTAACTTTTGTAGAATTTTCTTTCTTAATTTTTTAAATACTCAGTATATAGTATGTCATAATTCTTACATGAATTTGAATATGTAATTTTAAAACTCGTAAAAGTTATATTATGAAATTTTCAAACATACTTAACTATTCATGACAAGATTTATAGAAAAATCAATATATTTGGTACAATTTTAATATTTTCTTTCAATTGTAAAGTATATATGAGTAATTACAAAATATATATTTAAATATTTCAGATATGCAAAAGCCTATATACAAAAATCAAGGACTTATAAGAACATTTAAGTATAATTTCAGAATATACATGAATATTATTTTGGAAAATTAGCTTGAAAATGCATAATACACAAAATAATTGCATGATTTTTATAAATTTGTATGAAATAAGAATAAGAGTATATACATATAAAGTATAAATATTTTGGATATAAAATTATGATATATATAAATATTTTTAAAAAAATACCCATAAAGACAAGAAAATATAGTAACAAAAGAAATATGGGTCTCAATGTACTTGTCTTGACTTAATTTTACCCAATGATTGTTTGATTTCACTTTTATTTCTCCATCTTTCTCTATTTTCTTTTTCTCTTATCTTCTTCCCCCCTCTCTCTCATCTGTTAAGAACCAACTCGAATAACCCAAAATAGGCCAAAAAAGCCTACTTATAGCTAGTTGGCACATCATGGACAGATCTTGCGTTAAGGCAAAATTCCTACCGCACATATGTATCCATCAGAAGTGTATTATGTGCCAATATTCTATCCTAATTATGCACATATGTTGCTCAAGGGCATCTTGGTTGCGAACATTCTATTTGCAATATGCACATGCACCTCTTGGATGTGCATCGATATAAAAAATTTTCCTGAAATATATATGAACATCCTAAAAACGTCTTTTAGGTGCATTCTTTCTATCCAAAATATGCATGCACGGGTGTCAGGCATTGGTTAAATGTCACTCAACCAGATGTGACCCAACCAATGCAACAACTTTAACCCAAATCTTTATTTGACTTCAACAATTTTCTTATCTTAACTTAATTAATCATGATAAAAATTATAATTTAAAATTTATTTCTTATAATAGGTGCAATCCTTAAATCTATCTAAATATATTAGGATGACCAAATATATTATTTTATTCAATTTCTTAGAATGGTTCTCAATAAAAAAATTAAATTAGAAAACTCTATAACAAATATCTAAAATTTTTTTCTCTATCAGAAAGTATAAAATCTCTATTTTGAGAAATATAAATATAAAACTTTTTACTCTTTGAAAATGTACTAATAATACTTATCCAAAAAAAAAACCTAATATCAAAATAAATAATAAAATAGAAACTGATCCGAAATACATGTATAGATTACCACATGTAAAATCCAAATATACAAGTTTGTGACTTTTTCTTTTGCAAATATTTCTATATATGAAGATGATATTTCAAATACTCACTTTTTTTTTATACAAAACAAACAATCCTTTCAAATATTTGGTAAAATCCAAGCAAATATCTCAAATCTTCAAAAAAATCACATGCATACAATATTACTTAAAGTAGTAATAAAAGAGTCACATGCATGCATCTCAAACAGGAAACATAAACAAAATTAAGGGATTTGTCAATATACTAGAGATCATATTTAGAATTATTTATATTAATCTTCTGATCTGTTAAATTTGACTCCCAAAGGTTTTAAAATATAATTACTTTACTTTCTCTCTTTTGTTTTTGTTCTTCTCATCTTCTCTTTCTCTTTTCTTTCTTTTTTTTCCACAAAAATAATTAAAAAGTAATATACAGGTTCTTTTAATAAATGATTCTCGCACAAGCGCACAACAGACGTACGTCAGGCGTTGCACCAAAATCTCATTCATGTACAAGCATTACATCAAGCACAGTTCGGGAACCAATCAATTTGCCCAAACTATACACGAGTGTCTCAAAAACATTACTTAAGTGTGCACATTTTGTCCAAAATGCATATGAACATAGATTAGGCACCAAGTCTGGTTCATTAAATTTGATTTTCTTATAGATTTTTCATCATATAATTATATTTAGATTGATTTAAAGTTATATTAATAATATTATAATTTATATGCAAAATATGGAACGTTACACTTACAGAAGAAGTGGTTATGGCATATATAAGGGACACCGATATGAATTCTTTCATATGGTTCTATTATTTAATTTTAAAGCTCTACCTGGCTGCTTTTCGAGTTATTGTGCAGAGTGTGGGGGATCTTTATGCATTGCCTTTGAATTGATGCCTTTAAAAGAAAAGATAGCCTCATTACTTATAGACATTAAGCGGCTTCTTTCTTCAATCAATATTGGATAATTCAGTCTCACAATAATTTTTCACTGTATAAAAAATTTACCAAAATTTATCAATTAGAGTCATGGGTGCAGTTAATTATGTAAAACAACTAAACTTAAAGGAAATAGATAAATTTTGATTGAAAAAAATAATAATAAAATTTGGGAAGTGAATAAACCAAGTGGTTATTGCATTGCATGAAATTATTTGCCTATTATATGTATTTCTAAAAGGATTTAAAGAGTCTCTTAGTGGGCTTTAAGCGATGATCCACCAAGTGCAAATGGGCCTGCGTGTCCAACTCTTTAACCCAATTTTTTTTTTTTTTTTTAAAAAAAGGCTAATTCACATTGCATATCCAAGAGGGCTACATTTCTATTACAATTAAAATCTCCACATTTTATAATTTTAATTATCTATTTAAAAATAATTTATTAAAATTTAGAGAAAAGAGACTTTATATATGTGATAAATATAATCCACCTGAATATAAAAACGTCCCAATTGTCCCCTTTAACATTAAATAAAAGATAATATTTGATTTCTTTACTGTTATTTTAAGAATTAACAGAATTATCATTTAATTTATACTTTTTAAATCATAATTTTGACCTTTATTTTACCATCCATTCTAGCCTTAGCTTTTGCTTTAGTATTGAATTTATTCTATGCAAAATAATAATAATAATAATAATAATAATAATAATAATAAAAGGATAAAAATTAGATCATATAACTAAAACACAATTATGCTGGTTTAACTACTGTTTATACTGTGAATTTATCAACACAGTCTATTTACTCTCTGTAATTGAAGCCAATCAGCAAAACTTGAGCGTTTGTGCTTATTTTTGAAGGTTATTTTTTTTAATAAAAAATTATATTTATTATTGAATTTTTTTATGCTTTTTAAAGATATTATATTTAAAATTTATTTAGAAAAATACGTGAGATATGATAATGATTATTAATATAGCACTCATGGGGCAGTAATAATGACTACTTCAATTTTTTGCTATTTTCCAACCCATTTTTCCTTGTGAATTTAAATAAAGAAAAAGTTAAATATTTTGAGAGATTTATTTAAATAAAGTAATATTTATTTATAAATCTATTACTTTATAAATTTAATAATATAAATAAATGATAAATATATTGTGTTATTTATAAATCGGTAGGATCTATAGTGAAGAGTATTGAGTCGTGCTAGCTCATTGCACATTATTTGTGGTGCTAATATGTAAATTTCATTTCCTAAGTTTTTTTTTTTTCACCAAAACTTTTTCAGCCCTTTCATTTTTAATCTTCTAAGGTCTAAATATCTAATATTTTGCTATAAATTTAGTTTTATTTTTATCTGTATTTCTATATGATTAATGATTGATTTTGTACACATATATATGGTTCATTATTTTCTTTATTTTGGTGGCAACTCGCTACTTTATTCTATTCTTTCTTCTTCTTCTTTTTTTCACATCAAAGGCCAAATTAGATAACATATTGAGAATAGATGTTATTTTATAGTGTTATAAAAATATATAAATTGATATGTATCTTAATTGAGGTTTAGTATGAGCGGTGATTATCCAAAATAAGATCCAAATTTTAACTTGGTTGTTGAAACCTTTTGCCGTGATTGAACCCTTTTTGTTGGATTCAGTCATATTTGGGCTAGATGATCTTAATACTTACATGGTGCACACTTTTGGACGAGTATTTTTGTTTGTTACTGTCGTGATCCCAACCCAAAAATAGATAATAAATTAATAATAACTAAACACGAATAAAATTTCTTTATCCTAAAAAAATAAATCTAAATATAATTATTTAAAATCGGGTCGACCTAACAAAATCAAAACTATCAATAAACTAACCATGGCGCTTAATAACAGATATAGGATTAATTTAAACTATCATGTTCGGCATCCAAAATAATAATACACCTGCTTAACTCAAACATGCAAGTAAAAGCGATGACTAAAAATCTAACAATCATAGCATCAACTTTGTGTGAATCCAAATAACGTAATAGCCTCAACGTAAATAGATCGAGTGTAAACTTTGAATAATACAAATTGCAAATAATAAAATAGACATTGATTCCCGAACATATGAAGCCCTAGTACAACTCCCAAGATAAATCAAATATGATTTTGAATGTATAATATAAAATAACAAAATCTTTAGATATTTTCTATCCAAAATGCTACAAATATTTAAAATCTTTCAATTTAAAATGGTTAGAAATAGTATAAAATTATAAGCCTAAAACTTAACAAGCGTGTGTATATAATAGCGAAGCACATATTCACAAAATAGAACAAAGGAACAAGCATCATAAAAACATGTGGTGTAATGCTTAATTTTCAATTATAAATTTAGATATTTTATCAATTTAAAAATAATTATATAATAAAAATTTTAAAAAAATTAATTTTGGGATCAAGTTTAGCGTCTAAAGAGCGTCTAATTTGCGCTCATTCCCATTTCAAGCAAAATATGCCCGCCTAAGAAGCACTTTTAGGGGTGTTCATGCATATTTCGAGCAAATTGTATAGCACCTGCTGTGCACTTCTATAGTGCTCACATGTGATTTGGACCAATTGCTAACGTTTGAGCAGCACTTGATACAATGCTCATGTGCACTTGACGGTTTGAGTGACACTTAATGTGTGCTTAATCGACACTCATGTACCAGTTTGTTTATATAAATAATGCACGTATTATTTTTAACCATTTTTGTGTGAAAGAATAGAAGAAGAGAGAGAAAAAGAAAAAGAAGAGGAGAGAGGAACAAAAAAAAGTAAATTTTGAAACTTTGTTTGGTTAGATCAATTAGATAGGAACACTAATACAAATATTTATAAACCCAATTTTTAGTCCATTTTAGATTCCTTTTAATTTTACTTACGTTTGTATTTTACTATACATGCATACTACTTGTTACCTTTTTACTTTGAGTATTATTATATGTATGTGGTTTTCACTGAAAGTTTTAAAAACTTATTTGGTTTTATTAAAAGATTTGAAGATTTATTCATTTATCACTTAATAAGTGAATATTTTGATATATTATATTTGAATATAAAAATATTTATAAAGAAAAAGTTATGAACTAGTGTATTTGGGCCTTACATGGGATAGTCATGCATGTGCTTCGGATCAAACTTTCTTTCGTTATTTATTTCAACATTGTATTTTTTCACATGGTGAAAATTTTACACTTGTATTTTTTTAGAGTGAAAGTTTTATAGTTTTTCTATAGAGAGAAAAGGTTTTAAACATTTTATATATGTCCCAAGATTTGGTATTTTTTAAAATTATTATAAAAAATTAAACGAAATAATATTTTAGATAGACTTTAATATTGTACCTATCATTTGCATGGCAAAAAAAATACAATCTAACCTCATCTATAATGAATAATTTATAGACGACCTACCTAAGAATCTAAATAGTAATGATATGGTCTAAAATTAACGAAAAGAAGTGTAATCCTTTCTCAAAATTAATCTTTTAATTTTTTATTCTCAAATTTTTATATATTTTAGATTTTTAAGATTTTATCCACATATGATTTTGATTTGGATATGTGTGAATTGGAAATTAGCAAGCTTTGATCGATATTCGGATTTATCTAATTTTAGATTTGGACTTTTGGAATCTTTTAAATAATTTCGTACTTTGGATTATATTAGTATTCATATATGAGTTACAAATTTTGTATATGGGATCGTATTATAACTTTGGCATTAAATGATTGACATTTGATTAATTTGAAATATCGAATTGTAGACATATTTTATTGTGTCTCAATCCTCCATTCTATTTTGATGGATATGTATTTTGTTATTATCTATATATCTATTGAGCTTTTAACTCATGATATTATATCATATCTAATGCTTTTAAATTAAAGGGTTCTAGATCACTCGCAGGGAGTTTGGGTGAGATTGATTAGAAGATTTTGTTTATATTGTCGATATATTTAGATTTACATTTAGATTTATTACATTTGATCAGTGATATAAATATATATACACTGTTGATAGTAACTTATACTTTTTGAGGATATTATTTTGAACAGTTTTATATTAGGCTTTAATATTATTTAGATTCATGTAGATTGGATGTTGTTGTTGTATAGTGTTGGACAATCATTTTTATTGTGAGTTTGTATTAAGTAGTTTATTGTGAGGGATTCAGCGACCGAACAAATAGTTCAAATTGGTCCTATATTCACTATTATGCGTCATAATTATTGTCAATGGTTTGATTTTATCAGGTTCGATTTAATTTTTGATAATCATAATTGGATTTATTTTTTATCAATGAGCAAATAATTATTTTAATTTAATTATTATTGATTATCACTTGCTTTTGGCTCGAGGTCGTGACATGTGTAAAGTCCAATATATTAAATGATTCAAACGTTAAGGTTTCAAATATAATTTTATATACAAAATTTATAATCTATATACAAATACTAAATATTTTAAAGTACAAAATCATTCAATGCTCAAAGTTCAATAATCTCAAATCAAAAGTCCAAAATCTAAAATCAAATCACATGCGAAAAAATCCCGAAAATCTAAAACATGCAAAAATAGAGAATCAAGGATCAAAAAAATAACTTTGAAAAAGGGCAATATGTAATCCCGATAACCTATAAGGCAAATGCTTGAAATTTTTATTTTTAAATAATAATTGAATAAGTTAAGGTAATAAAAATATTGATGTCAAATAAGATTTTTGATCAAAATTATTGTTTTGATTGTATAACATTAGACAAAGTGGTATTTGACAAGTGTTTAACGCACGTATATCTATATTTTGGATAGTAAAGACACGACCAGATGACGTCTTTAGGATACTTATACGTATTTTAGGTAGAATAATTTGCCTAATGTATGCCTGAGAGACGCACATACGTATTTAAGGTAGAATATAAGTTATTAATGAGCGCTTGATAAACACTTATATGCTTTATGGTTTCTGCCTTAGTGCTTAAGGTATACTTGACAACCACACTTACACAAATTTTTTATAAAAGGCCCCCTTTGGCTAATTTTAGTTATTTTTATGACATTTAAAAAGAAGAAAGGAAGAAAGAAGAAAGAGAGAGAGAATACTAAAGAAAAATGATCCAAGTAAAATTTAAGAGTATTTCGATAATTTAAAATATAAAGTAAGTATATGTAAATTTTCTTTCTCTTATTATTATTATTTTTTGATCTATATGAGTATTTTTTATTTTAAATACTCATACATATTCTAATTTTATATAAGTAATATTTATACCCCACATGCATATATTCTTATTTTCATCTAGTATAATTTTTATAAAATATATGTATTCAATTTATATACATTGTATTTAAAAACTGATTTTCTATAATAATATTTATATTGATGGGTCCCGGAACTTGAAGCCCAAAACAAACAATTGTAGGCCCAGGAGATAGCATGGATAAACTGGTCCAAGAGGCCCACAAGCCCAATTAGGCACAAATGGTTAAGTTTGTTCCGAGCGCCCGCAGAACCAAATCAAGCAACCAAGAATGGCATTTGTGGTCCGAGAGATCACTGTGACCCACGTGGGGACGAGGACAGCCAGAAAAGTGAAAATAACCAAGGATGCCCGCTAGGACGACTGGCGTAGCACGCGCCTCCACGGGTACTCAACGGCCTCTGACAGACGCAGCCATATCTCGTAGCCTCCCGCACACAGATGGCCTGACGCCCGTGTCACGTGTCACCCGTCCAACGGCACCCCGTTCCTTATAAATAACCCCTTTCGTGCTACTGAAAGAGGATTCAGAAGAATTTCTACCTGAGCACACTTGAGCAGATAACTCTCGAGAGAAAAGAAAAAGAGTGAACGGAGAAAGAAAGAAGCCCGACTTCTAATACTGTATCTTCCTGTAGAGAGAATCATCCTGCAAGTTCTCTCATTGTACTCTTTTGACAAGTTAGTGGAACTTCTCGGACCTCCCATCCGTTCCGTGGTTTTTTACCCCTCTTTATTTAACGGGATTTTTCACGTAAATCTGTGTATTCCCTCATCACCCTCGCACTTTTATTATACTGCTTGTGTTCTACTCATTTTGTGTTGCCCGTATCCGTCGCCCGGCAAAAAACAGCGGGCGAAAACTCCTGACGCAACATCGTGCCCACGTGTCACAAAGACTCAATGGCACCCTCCTCACTTAACAAATAACCCCTTTCATGATGAGCGAAAAGAGGACCCGGGAGGAATTTCTACCAGTGCCTCCCACTTGGCAAGATGAGTGGTGGCTCTCGAGAGAAAAGAAAAGAGAGGTGAACGGAAGAAAGAAAGAAGCCCGACTTCCTAATATCACGAAGCTTCCAAAGAGAGAGAATCATCCTGGGCTCCTAGTTCTCAGGGTACTCTTTTGACAGAAGATCCATGAGCCAAGGGAAAGGGCTTCTCGAAGACGGTCCGACCCAAAACCAAACAAACAAGCCACCCGAAAGGACGAGAAGACCCCTGTTCTTTATGACAAGCTTATGAGGAGGACGTTCCCGAAGGCCCAAGGACCCCTCAAAATGCTCCCGAACAATGGAACAACCTTCATCAACATCCCCGAGGCGCAAGGAAGAAGATGGCCCAAGGCGTTGAAGAACCCGGAAGGAGGCGACCGGTGGGAGTACTTTGCCATTACCACCGCAGCCACGGCCAAGACACGAACTGCGGCTCCCAAAAATCGAAAGGGCCGGTAATGGAAGGCTACCTTCGACCGCTTCCTCGCCACGACTCGGCAAAACTGCACAAAAAGGGCAAGGCCATTATCGAGCGCTGGCACACCCCACCGTTAGTCGGACTCCAAAGGTCAAAATTTCAAAGAACCGGAGGAGCGGTAAAGGAGGAGCATGAAGGCCCAAGCGCGCGGATCGATGTAACCAAGAGACCTAAAAGGTCCTGAGGCCAAAACTAAAAACATCAATAAAAACGCCCCTTCATTATGTCTCTTATGAAGCGTTCTCGTACTCCCTCATGAACAATGAAACAACTCAGCAGTACAAGGAAGAAACTCCAGTGACCGAGCGGACCCCAAAAAGTCGGACCCCGGTCAAAACTCAAAAAACCCAGGTCGGACTCCAAAGGTCAAAATTCCAAAACTCGGCTACGACCGAGCGGAGGTCGACCCGAGGTCAAACTCCAAAAACCCCGTGAGGCGGCCCAAGGCTCGGACCCCAGAGGTCAAAACTCCAAAAACTCAGCTGTGACCGAGCGGCCCCAGAGGTCGGACCCCAGAGGTCAAAACTGTAAAAACTCGGATTCGTCCGAGCGGCCCAAGAGGTCGTACTCAAAACTCGGATTCGTTCGAGCGGCTCAAGCGGTCGTACTCAAAACTTATAATAATCCGAGCGACCCAAGGAGTCGTAAACGGAAAACTCGGATCCATCCGAAAAAAAAGAGAGAGAGACACTTGTGATAAACTCAAGGGTTTCCTTTTTATTCATATATGTAATACAACGGTGGGAAATGAAAAACAAAAGCTAGCGCTCGTCAGGACCCCGAGGTGGAACGGCTCCAGATTGCTCTTTTAAGGACGAAGAGTCCTCTCTATGACTCGAAGTTCCCGGCTGGTCTGATGAGCGAGGACCCGCTGAGGACCTTGGACCCG
This sequence comes from Nepenthes gracilis, assembly GCA_033239525.1. Lineage (NCBI taxonomy): Eukaryota > Viridiplantae > Streptophyta > Magnoliopsida > Caryophyllales > Nepenthaceae > Nepenthes > Nepenthes gracilis. The sequence goes on along the minus strand of BSYO01000025.1, from coordinate 13,922,151 downwards.
AGGACCCAGGAAATGGCCTACTTCGAAGACTGTACACGTCCTCGGGGCGCGCGGCGCTCGCATTACGCGGATCCAGCACAGCAGTGGGGAACTGTGGGTGCAGGAGCTGCATCAGCCGGCGGCATAAATGAATGCCATCCCAGAACTTGGTCTCCAGCAGGGGGGCTATGTCGGTAGCCTTCACTGAGGTCCTCAGCGTCTCCTCCAGCTGAAGGTTTCGTTCTAGAAGGAACCCGTATCGGACTTCTAAGAGCCTCAGGGCTTCCTCAGATGAAGCACCCTTCGCGGTGGCCTCAACAAGCGCCGCGCGAAGCCGCTAGTTCTCCTCCTGAACGGCCTTCGAAGACTTCGCTTCCAAACGAGACTGAGCGACTTCACCCATCAGCTGGCTAAGGCCACCGATCAGATCTTGGAGCTGCAAAAGGAACCAAAGCCACTCAGATTCAGGCAACAGAAAGCAAGGTAAATGGGAAGATGGCAAAGTACCTTAAAAACCACAGGATCTTGAGTGGGGCCACTCTCCGTCGAGGTCTCGGGCACGAGTGGGTGCTCCGCGGGTACCGCAGAAACATCAAGAGCAGCCTCGGATGGAGGACCTTAGGAAAGGGGGGCTCCGCCACCCCCGAGGCCCCAGCGGCGGCCGGGATCTCCAAGACCGCAACCTTAGCCTCATCGCCGCTTAGAATGTCAAAAATGTCCTCAGCTGTAATAGCGACGGCTGCCTCCATCCCGCAAGGCTCTACGATCTCATCAAAAGTTGCCTCCCCCGAGGCATCAAAAGTAATAGGGTCATCAGACAAAGGACCCGCAGAGACGGTCGGGACCTCATGACGGGCCTCGGTACCAGAAGAAGAAGGAGCGGTGACCCCAGACTCCGCAGGAGGACCAGAAACCAACCTCATGGCCTTCTTAACCATGGGGGCAATAAAGAGTCGTCGTCTCCCGACAAGGGCTCACCAACAATGCTCAGCGGACCCTCTAGGGCCTCAATCCGCGGACTCTTCTGAGGCCTCTCAGATGGCTCCTGAATAACAAGAGAACCCTCTCTTTTCCTTAACTTCTTCTTCTTCTTCGAAGCTTCGATGGCAGAATCTCCAGATAACGCCACCCACTTGGCTTCGGCCAACTTTTCAGGGGACAACCAAGTGTTCTTCTTCCCCACGTTAAAGTTGCCAAGGTTGGCCATCACTAAACCTGTGACCTCCTTGGCAACCTCTCTCTCCTCATCAGAGACCTCAGAGCAATGTTTACCCGCAACATTTCCCCATACGGATGAGAGCTGCCAGTCCTCAGCAACTCTCGGAAAAAAACCTGCCCTTCCACCTTTTCGTGGAATCCGAGTTCCCACCACTTATCTAAGCAAACTCCAGGCGAGGAGTCATGGTGATCCAGTCAAAATTGTGAGTGAAGCGAAACATGACCTTCACCATGGCCGCCTCAAGGACTTTATTGTGGCAGCGCGCGAATACACAGTGGGAGACCAAGTACCTGATAGCGTTGGGCTAAAGCCTTGCGAACGGGACGACCAGCTCCTTCATCAGACGATAAAGCTCCGTGGGAACAGGGAAACAAAGTCCACCTTTAAGGTGAACCTCGTAGACCGCAATAAAACGGCCTGGAGGACTACACGCCCTCTCTGCGGCTCCTGGAACCACCATCGAATCGGTCTCCGAATGTCATATTTTGCCCTGATTTGCTCAAGGTCTTGAGGGGAAAGAGAAGAGGCTATGCCTATGACGCCGGGAGCCATGGCGGCGGAAAACGAAAACGCAACGGAGAAAAAAACCTCAAAGGACGCCAAGGAAACGAAGAAGAGGAAGAGGGAAAGAATGAAGGCGTGACAGAGAACTTAAAGAAAATTTCAAACGAAGAAAAGGCGCCCTCATTATGACCTTGCCACGCCTCGGTACCCCATGTGCAGTAAGCAGGCATAGGCTTTGGGGCTTCCCGAAGCGACATCACATCAATCGAATATCACATTTAATACCCCGCAGGGAAATGAAACGGCGGCGAAAGACAGGTCTCAGGTTTGTAAAAGGATCTCGGACATGCCTCATGTCAGCAAAGGATGAAGGCCGCGAGCTATCATGATGGAAAGGTGTTCACAAGGCATGTCAAACGGCCGAGTCCTCGGACCATTTGACATGGGGGGCTCATGATGGGTCCTGGAACCTGAAGCCCAAAACAAACAATTGCAGGCCCAGGAGATAGTATGGATAAACTGGTCCAAGAGGCCTACAAGCCCAATTAGGCCCAAATGGTTAAGCTTGTTCCGAGCGCCCGCAGAACCAAATCAAGCAACCAAGAATGGCATTGGTGGTCCGAGAGATCACTGTGACCCACGTGGGGACGAGGACAGCCAGAAAAGCCAAAATAACCAAGGATGCCAGCTAGGACGACTGGCGCAACACGCGCCTCCACAGGTACTCAACGGCCTCTGACATGCCGTACCTGCAGGGCATGCGCCCCTGCAGGCCGTATCTGCAGGTTATGATAGGTATCCCTATCACAGCCGCACCAACAATAGTGGCGGCAGACATGCCTGACGCGCCAATGCCACATGTCACCCGTCCAACGGCACCCCGTTCCTTATAGCAGGGCATTAGTTTTCATGCAAAAAATATAAGAGTTAAGGCCAACTTTTCTGTGCACGGATAGCACGTCTCTGGGCCGGTCAGTATTTTGCTCACATAGTAGATCGGCCGTTAGGTATCGGGTCCTTGCGTACAAGGATGGAGTTGAGGGACACCTCTGACACCGCCAAGTAGAGGTACAACTCTTCTCCAACCTTAGGCGATGTTAGTAACAGCGGGCTAGTCAGGTATTGCTTCAACTCATTGAAGGCCACCTGATAATCTGCCGTCCATTGGAAACCGTTTGATTTTATTCCCCTTAGAGCCTTAAAAAATGGCTGATACTTGTCACCTGATTTCGCTAGGAAGCGGGACAAGGCTGCCAATCATCCAGTTAGTCGCTCGACATCCTTGATGCTTCATGGGGGAGCCATGTCCGCGAGGGCGTTGATTTTCTCTGGGTTTGCCTCGATCCCTCGTTAGGAGACGATGAAACCCAGTAATTTTTTTGAGGCTACCCCGAAACGCACTTACCGGATTCAGCTTCATTTGATGCTCACGGAGCACCTTAAGCGACTCTGCCAGATCGCGAAAATGGTCGCTTATAATTCTGCTCTTGACGAGTATGTTGTCAACATAGACTTCCATATTATGGCCGATCTGTTTCTCAAATATTATCTTTACCAGCTGCTGGTAGGTGGCTTCTGCATTCTTCAATCTAAAGGGCATCATCTTATAACAATAAGTCCCCTAGTCTATCATGAACGAGGTATGCTCTTTGTCTTTCGGACTCATCCGGATCTGGTTATAGCCCGAATAGGCATCCATGAAGCTAACAACTCATGTCAGGACATCGAGTCTACCAGCAGGTCAATCCTGGGTAAAAGAAAACTGTCCTTTGGGCAGGCTTTGTTAACGTCGGTGAAATCGACGTACATTCTCCACTTCCCACTGTTCTTCTTTACTAGGACTATGTTGGAGAGCCAATCGGGGTATTGGACTTCTCTGATGAATCCAGCATTCAGTAGTTTTTTTACTTCATCCCGGATGGCGATCAACTTTTATACTGAGTGATTTCTCCGTTTCTACCAGACGGATTTTCGGTCCGGGTTGAGGCCCAACTTGTAGACAATTACCCGGTTCGGAATCTTAGGCATGTCAGCGGGAGTCCATGCGAAGATGTCAGCGTTCCATCGCAGGAATGTGATTAGTTCTTTGCACAATACACCGGTGAGTGAGCCGCCAATTCGTATGCACTTTTCTCGATCTTCCAAATTCAGTGGGACTAGGTCGGTTGCCTCACCGAACTGCGCCTGTTGCAGGGTTGCTTCGTCTCGATGGTCAAGTTCTCCTACCGCTTTGGTGCTATCGTTAGGAGCAATTTGAGACATGTAGTATGTCCGTCCAGTGACTTGGTCACCCAATACTTCGCCCACACCGTATGGTGCTGAAAATTTTATTTTAAGGTGTGTTATTGAAGTGATGGCCCCGAACGTTGTTAGGTATGGCCGGCCTAGTATTGCGTTGTAGACAGAGGGCAAGTCGACTACTAAGAAGGTAAGTGTATGACTTGCCATTTTCAGGTACATTCCTAGGGTGACTTCTAACCGGATCGTCTCTTGAACAGGCACCGGCTCATTGTCAAGGCCGTACAATGGGCATTCTACAGGTTTTAAAATACTCTTTTTTAAACCAAGTTTAAAAAATACATCAAAATAAAGCAAATCGGCAAAACTTTCATTGTCAATAAATACTCGTTTCATCTGATAGTCAACTCTATCGTCGAAAATGAGTGCAGATACAACAAGGGGGTCCGCATGGGAAAAAACTACATGTGCTAGGTCACTGTCACTAAAGCTGATGACAGTGTCAATAGTGCGTTGCTTCTTCCTTCCTGCGTGCTGGTCCTTGTTGTCCGTCGGATGGTGATCATGTTGACCACTCCTACCACAACCCGGTTTCGTGGCGGGGAAGACTCCGATCCTTCTTTGCCCAGTGCCAGAGCTCTGACCAGGGCCTTTAACAAACCTAGTGAGGTGGCCCCTTCTGATCAGTTCCTCAATCTCCCGCTGAAGGGTCTTGCAGTCACCTGTGGAGTGCCCGAGAGATCGATGGAAATAATAGTACTTGGCTGGATTTCCTCCCTCCGCATTCTTAAGTGGTTTTGGCCACTTAAGGAACTTCTCTCCACGGATTTGCATGAGGACGTTTGATCGCGTGTCAATCAAGGGTGTTAGGCTAATGGGCACGTAGTCCTTGCGCTCAGATGGCCCAATCCTGTGGTGATTTCGGTGGGAGTAATCATCACCGTTGTATTTCCTCTTTCCTTCAGGTGGGAAAGAGCGAGGCTGTTCAGGCCCGTCAAGACGTTTAGCCTTATTGGCTTCTTCTGCTGTCGCGTAAGCCTTGGTGATAGACCCCGCTTCCCGAAAAGTCTACATTCTTATGTGCCAGGTGCCTGAAGAATTCTCCATACGCCAGCGTGGAGATGAAACTGCCTAGTTTCATTTCCTCCGTGAGTCGAGGGATTTGCCTAGCTTCTGCCACGAAGCGATCCAGGAACTTTCGCAGGTTCTCTTCATGCTTCTATTTAATGTATGACAGATGCCATGGCTACTTTTTCTCTCCGCGACTGGAGGCATATTGGGACAAGAAGAGATCTATAAGCTCCTAAAAACTCCGGATTGAGTCCAAGGGGAGATGATGGAACCAGATGTGCGCGTCCCCTTTTAAGGTGAGTGGAAAGCAGCGACATATGGCTACGTCCTTCAACCCTTGTAGACCTAGATGGGTGCGAAAGTGGACGAGATGATCAATAGAATCAACACTCCCATCATAAGAGTCAAGGGCTGGTATTTTAAACTTTGTCGGCATGGGATGGTTTAAGATCTCCACTGTGAAGGGAGATCTGTCCATACTGGCTGCACACTCATCGTCTTTGAAGACACGGTTCCATATTTTTTCCAATCTCGGATCTGCTGGAATGACGTTAGCAGATCTTTTGGAGTTGAAATATGCCCTCAACTCCGTTCTCTCCCTGGCTTGTCTAGCAGCCAGGCGGCTGCTATCTCTGGCAGATCTAGTGGTCCAGGAGGCTCCCTCCTGAGCCTAGGGCCTAGATTCTACTCAAGAGTATCTAGGGTTCCTTCATTCCCGACTTTCCTTCCGGGTAGAGCTGGTTCCCCGCTCCTCACACCTTAGATGGCTTTGGGCATGTGAAGACTTAGGCGCAGGAGCATTGGTTAGTCTTTCGGTCCATCGGGCCGAAACTTTCTTTCTCTGGCCTCCTCGTCTGAACGTCGATGCTGGGGCCACCGTCGGTACAACCCTTAGCTGTGCTTGCTCCTTGTGGAAGCAGAGTATATGAAGCATTCTATCCGTATTGTACATATGCTCCGCCAGGTTTTGGCAGAAAGATTCCGAAATTCCACCGGCTACCCCATTGACCACGGCGCCAATTACGTGGTCTTAGTTTGGTGAGACCGCATCTCAGGCTGGCTCGCTCGCTTGCACCCTTGTGTTCACCATTTTATTTGAGGGTGTTGATTGGAAAGAGCTTCTGGGAAACGTAGTTGGCTTCTTGTGAGCGATTCCAATAGACGGCGCCAATGATGAGTACCTAGATCCGACTTCGAATAGATTCGGATTCACTTGATCATTTGGATCCGGCTCCGTTCACCGAGTCTGGACCCTGTACACCACTACAATAAACAAGAGGTCAAGTGTCAGCGGGATGTTGTCCCACCGAAAATATTCCGACGCACAAGTCAGCAATAAGCCTTTGAACTTTGAGAAGGTAAACTGAAACGTAAAACGAAATAGGGAGCCTGATTAAGATTCGTGGGAGTGTTGGCCTTTAGATACTAGAGACATTCTTGTGACTCGTCAAGAGTATTGTTTCCCAACTTGATGTTCATAAGGAACGAGTGGGAGGCTACGTTTTGAAAGCGTGAAAACTTAAAAGGATGGATCTTGAGGAACGGGCGAAGTCTCTGGAATCTAGAGGCTTGGAGTGGGATTAGCAAAGTAAACGATTGTTTGCTTAGGTACGAGAGTAAGTATGCTCAAGGATTTTTGTAGTAGCACTGCATTGCTTTTTTGCGTCTGTGTTCGAATCTCAGATCGTGTCCTCCAAAGTGGCGACTCTGCGGGGTTATATAGACGTTGGGGAGGGTGACCTTCCTTGGCCAAGAAGGCGTGATCCCTGCCTCGAGTTGGGCAACCTTCCTTGAGTAGGAAGGCTTGACTGATGGGATCGTTTCCTTTTTGACCTGGTAACAGGACTCCAGATTATTTGCCTCCCTTCTATACTTTTGTTACCGTTAGGCTCCATCGTGGGTAGGAAGAGAGAATCTTGTGCTTTTTTCATGGGAAGGACGTTGAATTAGTTGATACCTTCTTTAGAGGAGATTGGCTTTAAAGAATGCATGAAATCAAGGAAAGGACCATTACTTGTCGTGTACGAAAACGTCCGCCAAATTGGGCCTGGCACGTATTAGGTTTTTTTATCTTTTCACGGCCTGCTACTATAGTACTTCCATCAATAGGAATGTTGACCGTTTTGAGGGAGTACGTTGGTCATTTGGTTGGTGCTCCGAGCGGTCAATGCTAGCGTTGACTGTCTAATACGCGTTTGGACTTTGGGTCATTTTTCTTATTGGGCTGCCTTCTATGGGGCCTACCCATCAAGTCCTGTTTTATTTTTGTATACTTTTATGTACATATACGTTCAATTATGAAAATTATATCTTAATAAATAATTAGCTCATTTTTATTTTGATTTTTACTAACCTTTTAAATTAGAAGACTCTGAACAATACTTACGTGTGATCAAATTTAAGGGACGACTGTTTGATATTTAGATTTAAAAAGTTGATTAGTTTTATGAATTATTAATTAGAAATGAACACTAATTGTTTCATTGGTTTCCTTTTATTTAGATCTTTGTCATCTTCGGTTTATGGTAGTGTACTGTGTCAACAAATTGAGTTTGATTTTTTATTACAGTTAGTAGTTTAATTGAATTACAATTTGGTCTACTTTGATTTAGTGTGTATGCTTTTTTTTACACATAATTGAGGTCATATTTGTCAATATTCTGAGCCATTTGGTTATATTTGTCAATATTTAGAATCACTTTTAAGCATGAAATTTTGGGTCTTATGAATTAATATATATTTATTTGGGTAATTTGTTAGTACTTATGATTTTTCATGTTACGTCTTGACAAGGTTTCTGGTTTTAGCTAGCGAAACTTCATATTAAATTTAGATAATTAATGATTTAAAACTTGATTAAATTTAATAAAGGATTAAGAGATTAATTATTAAACCGTGAGATTGGATACGTGACATAACCTTAGGCCAAAATATTATTATTTAGATCGATAAATAGGCACTCTATATATTAGTTCTTATAAATAGGGTCAAATGTCACTTTATTTTTTCTTTTGTGAAGGTAGTTGCAATGCTAAAATCTGTTTAATATATATTAGAACGTTTGAATATATTATTTCATTTAATTTCTTATAATGGTTCTTAAAAATATACCTAATCGGGGACTCTATAATAAAATGCCCTAAAATTCTTCTCTATAAAAAAGTATAAAACTTTTCATCTTGTAAAAAATCAAATCAAATGACAAAATAGAATCTGATTTAAAACACATATATAGACTATTACACACAAGGACTAAATGCACGATTTCGTGACTAGTGTTTCACAAATGTTCATGTATGTAAACTAGATACTTCAACTATTTATTTATTTTATACGAAGTAGATAAAAACCTCAAATATTTAATAAAATTTAAGAAAAATCTCAAAATATTTGGTAAAAACCAAATACAAGCAAAATATTCAAATTAAAGAAACTAAAAAGCCACATGTATGTTTATCAAAATAAGAACCAAAGACAAACTTAAAGGACTCGCAAATAAATCAAAGAATGTGTTTAAAATATTTACTTTTGTTAAAATTCAAAACTTGGATATACCCGATCCAGTGCAACGTAACAAACCTGAACTTTTCCTAACTGTTAGCCACCAAATTTGTGAATATAAGAAATAAATAACGTATAATGATTTTTAATGTAAAAATTCTTTTTCAATTAAAAAAAAATTATAAGATAAATTTTGAATAAATTCATTATAAATAGTGTCGCTTACAATAACCCTCTTCGAAATTTCTTTATTCTGAACCTGAATAAATAATGATTGAATACAATTCCCTCTCAACATACTTGACAACTCACAAAAAAAAATACAATAAGAAAAAAAATAACTAAACAAGAAATACGTTTTCAGAAATCACCTTCAGAACAATATACCGAATATTGGTGCAAAACAGAACTTAAATTAGATTTCAACCGGATACTAAACTTCTTCATCTTCTCTCTTTTTCTCTTTTCTCTCACTGTGTGGCGCCTCTTGTGTCGACTAATTTTAGAATTAACCCTAAAAACACGTACGAAGCGTTTTTATATCGCAACCCGGCACTCAAGCGCCAATCTTATTTCTCTTCCTCTTTCTTCTTTCTCCTCTTCTCATCAACCTTTCTCTCTCCTTTCATTTTTTTTACGAGAAATGATCCAAACAGAGCATGCTACTTATATTATCAAATTGGCGGATGAATGTTTGACAGATGCGCATTAAGTGCCACTCACAACCCTCAAGAACATTTGAGTGACTTCTCAGGCATAACTTATGGGCCAACATTTTCTACAAATCGTGCACAAGCATTGTACAGATGCACATCCGACGTTATTTAATCTGCCTAAAACATTCATGAGAGTCACAATTGAGCACATAAGACATGCAAGTTTTACCCAAAATACATACAAGCACAACTTAGGCTCCTATTAGGTGCCAAACTTGATTTTAAAATCCGATCTTCTTTTAATTTTTTATTATATAAATATTTTTTAAATTAATTTAAAATTATTTTAATAATATAACAATTTATAAATAAAAAGTGGGCATTAGACTCTTCTTTACCCAAACATAAATCGCATACGATCCCTACATAATCATTTATATATATATATATAATAGATTCTATTATTTTAAAAATTATACAACAATTATAATAATAATAATTATTATTATAATAGAACTCTCCGATAAAAGTTCCTATAAATATAAATATTTACATCACAAAAAATTAAAAAAAAATGCTAATAAAAGAAAAAAAATAAAAAAATATTATTATTATTATTATTGAGAAAAAAAAAGTGGGGAAGTAATGTTTCACGTGTTCTTCGATTGGTGCGTGGTCAAATTATGGTGGGGTTAGACGCGTTACGTGTCTGTGCAAAAAGCCACGTTGCCGACATGTCTACCACTACGAATAACCAATTTTTCAAGAAAATAACAAGTGAAAATAAAAGCACATTTTCGTAAATAAATAAACTTTAATATATGGTTAAAATTGATATTTATATTATATTTTGAGATAAAAATAAGGCAATAGCTAACCCAACAAAAGCTTCACTGGTATTTTGCCCCTAAATGTCGAATGCCATCCTCTGCTCTTCTATTATGGATAACTATTAGATTAAAATTTAATGATTTAATTTTTAAAAATAAAAAAATATTAAATATAGTTATATTTTTAATTTATTATAATATTAATATTGATTAAATATTATGTTAAATATTAAAAATATTTTTAATAAAAATAATTATTTACATGTTATTATATAATATTTAAATTTTAACTGTTAGATTTTTTTAATTTAATGGTGTAGAGATTTCTCCTTGAGAGAAGTAGGATTCTACTTCTCTTGATCTCCCACTCCTTCGATTATTGCCCATGATGTTCGGCTAAAACTCTTAGGTCCCACTCTCTTGGTCTCAGCAAATATGATTATATCAGTCGCCTTTTCTTAATGCCTGTGTTTTGCCACTCAGTGTGCTCAGATGACTCGACTTCATGCCAACCATCGGATCTAGTTTGCAAACTCAATGACAAAAAGCAAGTTGCTATGGAACTTTCAATAATCCTAGCATCTTAGGGGAGTTCAATTACAGATGTAGAACTATCAATGTGTGATTTAATGATTATAAAATTAAATCATAAAAATAATTTATTATATAATATAAATAAAGACCACATACACTAGACTAAAAAAAAAAAAAAATCCTCAGGTTAAGATTGTGTTGGCCCACTTAGCACTTCTATGACCGAGTCTAACTTAACATGATCCAATTTAACAGGTAGCTTTTTCAAAAAAAAATTTACACAAATTTAATTTTGATTAGGTCTAAAATGAAACATAAGAATAAAATTAGAAACCCTGAAAGTGGGTGGGATGATATTTTCCTTTAGAATAAGATATATGAAATTCATTTATTTAGTATAAATTACTCCAAGTAAAATATTTAAATGAAATTAGAATTATAGTAAGGTATATTAAACTCGGGCATTGGTCGTCGAAGCCATTAAAGGCCAACAGTAAATTGGTAGATTGTTTTTAAAGTTAGAGAATTATATTTTGTCCTTTTCATTTAATATAAGTACTTACATTAAATTATCAATATTTATTTTTTTATATATCAAATAAAATTAAATGTATAAGGCCAAGAATTAAGGTGGTCACCACATATATGATTGGCCAGTTAGAATCAAAATAATTTATTTGTTTGCTGGAAATCATTCAGATTAAAAAGTTTAAAAATAAAATATAATGAACAATATGATAATAAAATTTAAAATTTAAATTTCGATTTAAATTTCTGATAAAATTTTAAAATTAATTTTGATTTTGCTTTCATATAATAAATAGATTTCACTTATGACACAATTAAAATTTATAGATGTAGGAGGTGAAATTCTGTTTTTAATTTGTACAAATCAATGTGTTTATATAATACTGGTGATTGGCACAATCGGGACATCTCATAAATGTAACGTCCCCGACGCATCCGCATGTAGATATTGTCCGCTTTGGCTTTGGAGAACTTCGCGGCGTCTCCCAGCCCTGGCAGCGCCACACCGGGAGAGTTCACTTCGCATCTTATTTTCTTCCTGCGCCTCACACTTTGATCTGTGACAGCCTGCCGCCCCAAAACGCGTTCTACAGGAAGAGATGTCCATACTCTTATAAAGACACTTCGTTTCCCTCCCCCAATCCAATGTGGGACATTATAGTCCACCTCCTTGCGGGACCTGGGTCCCTCATTTGACACCTGACCGATCCGTCTCTCGATACCATTCAGAATGCCTCCGCGCATCCGCACGTAGATATTGTCACGCTGACCGAGAAGCTTCGGCGTCTTTTCAGTTCAAACTACGTAACTGAAGAGTTTTACTTGCATTCCAGCTCTGATGCCTCACTTTGTTCACAGCATCGGCCTAAACCGCCCCCAAAACGCATCTACAAGGGGAGAGGTGTCCATACTCTTATAAAGATATTTCGTTCTCCTCCCCCAATCCAATGTAGGACCTTACAATAAAGGTCTAATATGAATGATTTAACTTTATTACATATTAACTTGTTTACATATACATGGTCAAATTAGTATGATTTAATAATTTATTAACTCAAAAATTTTTTGTTTATTTTTTAGTATGTATACAAATATTAAAATAATTAAATAAAAATAATAAATTTTATATTTTGAAAATTATATAGCAAATTTAAGTATGTAATAAATTTTTAGAATTCATAAACATGTCTCAAATTCTATAGAGATTTCTACTTTAATTTTTATTTCTATAAATTTCTAAAAGATGGTAGCAAATTTATAAAATGAGGAGGCTTACCTCTTTTAAAGAGGTTAAAGGTTTATTTTTTAAATTTTGATCATTTATTTTAAATAGATAGTTATAATTTAATAACAGATCTTAATTAATTAATTATTTTTTAAATAAGTAATTAAATTATAATTATTTATTTAAAATAAGTAATTTAAATATAAAAAATAATTTATTTTATTTTTTTAAAAGATAAAATATTCTTAAAATTATATTGGATAATGGTAAATTTAGCGGATTCGAAGACGATAAATAAAATTATCTTGGGCAAAAGAGGGAGAAAAATGCCACTTCAAATACCCACGCCCCTTATTTATACGATCTCCACGTGTTCGCTTCTAATTGGAAAATATCAGATCATTTTCACTTTTATTTTTATTTTTAAATTTAATTAATTTTTTGGTTTCCGTTTCTCAAAACAAAAACCCTGACCGGAAACAGATGCTCCGAAGATCTTCATCGGAACGCCTCTCACAGTTCGTAGAGGGAAACAGTGGGGGGGACAGAGAAACTGAAGAACAGAAGCAAGGAGAAAATTCGAAGAGGTAGCTGAAGAAATTTATCTTCTTTTTATGGGTTAGGGATTTCCGGAAGGGAATTTTTCGTTTGCCGAATTCAATCTTCAATACTCTGACGCAAAAGAGTCCGTAGAAAAGTTTAAAGATTGAGCTTTAATTTAAGCTTTGCGTATAATTTTCTCTTGCTTCAATCGTAAGTTTCTTGCTTCTTTTTTAACCTCTTTTCACTTCTATTCCGTGATGCTTCAAGTTGAAGCTTAATTTTAGGAGTTTCGAAACAGGGGCTATTTTAATCAAGGCGGTAATCGGTGGTAGAATTGAATTTTTTTTAAAACTTTTTTATTTTCGGAAAATTTTGGTTGCGTGTGGAGGAATCGGAATTGATAGACAAATTTGTACGGTTAATTTGGATAAGATAGTACAGGATTTTCTTTGTCGTTATTGATGTTTGTTTGATTGTTGAATATGATATCGAGAAATGATCACGTTGAGAGTTGGATTTATCTTGTCTGTTTCTAGAGAGTTTAATTGTGTCTGTTGCTAGAAAGTTGAGGAGGAGGGGGTATTGAGATGAGGCCCTCAGGTATTGTGTGAGGTCGCTACTATGAGTTGCACCGTGAAGAACAAAGGAAGAGAAGAGGGGGAATATGAAGGATCTGTCATTGGCCAGAATTCATCCAGCCAGAATGGTTTAATTGCATCATCATCGGACTTATCAATTGATGAAAGTCTGCTTGTGGACCCTAAAATGTTGTTTATTGGGTCGAAAATTGGGGAAGGAGCTCATGGCAAAGTCTATGAAGGAAGGTGAGTGATGTCTTATTGTTTCTGTTGAACTTCCATTTGTATGATTTGATTGATGAATGGGTATGTGCACATAATTTTTTTAGATTTAGATAGTATTATATATCATGTTTGTTCTTAAGGACTATCAATCACGATCATGTGTAAATGCCATGTATATTTTCCTTGAGTTTGTTCTTAAACTGTTGGATTGCAATAGCTGGTCGAAGAAAGTTTATCTATGGGTTAATTAATCATGTTAGAAAGAACAAATGTATAGTGAATCTTCAGTTCATTGAGAATTGAAGACAAATGCTTGGCTGTACAGTGTCAGTTGAGGTGAAATTTGGAGTTGAGCTTTGCCTCTAAAGTTCAGAAATCAACCTGGAACAAGTTTGCCATTGGTACTTAGTGATCTATAGGTAAACTTGGGTCGCTAGGTTTGTCACAAAACAGTAAGCCAAGTGAAGCTGAGTCATGGGCTTAAATATGGAATGTAACATGCACCGTGGCCATTATGATAAAGCCGTGACACCACAGCTGTCCTTATGTTGCTGACTGTACGCCAGACACAGTGACACAGTGGTTTAAAACAATGAGCTGAGCACTACCTTGCCCAAGCTTGGTTAATTAGATAAATGAGCTCAAGAATGGGCTCGGGCTTGTCTCTTGTTTATCCTCTATTGAGCACTCTTCAATCAACTTCGAGGTGGTTTGGGTGAGAGCTGTTAAGGTTTTTTCATATTTAAGTCTTCTGCAAACTTAATGGATGAACGGTGGAGATCAAATAGCCATATGAATTACTTGATATAATTTCCACCATTCATCCGTTTAATTTCTAATCCTGTTCATTAGGTTCACCTAGGAGCTTAAATAGTATTTTAGTTCTTTTGTTTCTAATCATGGTTCCAAACTCCATGCTTGTTCTGTGCTATACTAAGCCATGTTAACTTGCCTCTGCGATGGGCTGTTACCATGAAAATATTTGTCTTGGCTGCACATAAGCAGGTATGGTGACAGAATCGTTGCAATCAAAGTTCTTCATTGTGGGAGTACTCCTGAAGAAAGAATTGCTCTTGAAAGCCGTTTTATCCGAGAAGTTAACATGATGTCTAGAGTAAAACATGAGAACCTTGTAAAGGTAATGATTTTCTTCTTTCCTATCCCCTTTTTTCTTCATGTGTAGAAAGGCTATTCTTATGTCTGATCTCCCCAAAGACAGAACAGCAGGCATCTCTATTTGTTGTTCTTATTGCATTACCCTTTCAAGTAGGATGTTAAAACACTGAGAAGATTGCATTCCTTCTTCTTCTTCTTTTTTTTTTTTTTTTTTGCAGTTTATCGGAGCTTGTAAAGATCCTTTAATGGTCATAGTTACAGAATTATTGCCAGGGATGTCTTTGCGGAGATACTTAGTTAATCTTCGTCCAAAGCAGCTGGAACTTCATGTGGCAATTGGTTATGCCCTTGACATTGCTCAAGCCATGGACTGTCTACATGCCAATGGAATTATACACCGAGATCTAAAGCCTGGTATTAAATGGCTATTTTGAGCTGTGATCAATTCATGCTAACAGATCAATTGAATTAATTGGGTGTCCAATTTTGTTTGTTTTCATCTTTGGTGTAGCCTCTCAAGCAGATTATCAGGGAAGCGTATTAAAAGCCTTGGTTTTTCTTTTGCTTATTCTGAACCGAATGCAGAATGCACTACTGACTTCTTTATAATTTCGTTACGTCTTCTATATTGGCAAACAATACTTATTGGAGTTGGTGTTTGGGATCCCATATTGTTTAGGGAATGACAGGGGGATGTATCTTATAGGAAAGTTTAGATATTTCTATTATAACATATCTTTTCCTAGGAAAGCCTGGGAAGAACGAAACGTGTGGGTGCAATCTCATACTCGTGGCTCAAAGTAGAAAATATGTTATTACTTGGATTCAGGTCACTACATAACGGTATCATAAATAATCCCAGTTGAATATTTGTAGATATGAGTCAGGTAAGTCTTGAGCTTTGGCATGTGATGTGGATGTTGTTCTTTAAACGGGGTGGAGTATAGGACTTGGTGTTTGGAACCTCACGTTTTTTGAGGAAAAAGGGGGGATGTGTTTTATAATAAGGCTTTGCAGACTTTGTTTTGAGAAAGCTATGGAACAACAAAATTGTGTAGGTGTAGGCCTATACCTACGGCCTAAAACGGATAATATATTATTATCTGGACTCGGGTTTCAAAAGAGAAAATTGATGTTAACAGCCCATCAGCATTAATGGTCTGTGACATTTTGTGATTAAGGCTTTTATTTGTTTGACATTCTTGATAACGGGAGTAAAGGGTAATAATAGTCTGTTTGGGGCATATTTGGATCACTTGATTGTTTTCTACTACTATGATTCCTCATGCTATATTTCAATGAGAATAACTAAAGGAGATAATAAGGAACATTTCATCCCATATGGCATTTGTTTGATATCTTCGAGATGGAAAGAGTTATTGTTGTTATTTATCTTCTCTGTTCATCTGGTGTAGTCTTTCTGTTTATTTTTCTATGTAAGTATATAATCATCTTGGTCATGTTTGCATTCCATTACCGTGTGCATTTGATCGCTTCTTGCTAACACGGGATATGAATGAAAACTTGATCATGCAGACAATTTGTTGCTTACGGCCAATCATAAGTCTGTGAAGCTTGCAGATTTCGGTCTTGCAAGAGAAGAATCTGTAACAGAGATGATGACTGCTGAAACTGGGACTTACCGTTGGATGGCTCCTGAGGTTGTTTTTTTGTTTTTTAATTCAATGATGAGAATATCACCACTATGTCTAGAGGAAGGGAGAAAAAATTAGTATTGGTATCAATTATAGTAACATCAATATTGGACAATACGTATCGATATCGAATATCGAAAAAAAAATTTCTAAAAAACTTAAATTAACAGGGTTGTATCAACCGATCTATTGCAATAAATTGATGACAGATTTATCCAAGAACTGGTTAATAAATCATTCTGTTGAGACTGCAGATTCAGCCTTTGATTCACACTGCCCTTTTACTCCTCTATATTGGGCATAATTGTTATTTTCAAATGGTCGATATATGAAAAATATTAAGTATATTAGCTGATATTATAAATATCGACCCATATATATTGATATAATTGGCCAATACTTCATTTCATGTTACAAAGCTTGTGTTAAAACAGCTTTGCACTTTGATTCGGTATTGAAATTCATTTGAATTATCCCTTGATGTGTGTGTTTACATAATATGAACATGTATTACTGTATAGCAACTTTGTCTTTGCAGTTGTACAGTACTGTCACATTACGACAAGGGGAGAAAAAGCATTACAATAACAAAGTTGATGTGTATAGTTTTGGAATTGTTCTCTGGGAATTGTTGACCAATCGCATGCCGTTTGACAAAATGTCTAATTTGCAAGCTGCATATGCTGCTGCTTTCAAGGTGAGTTTTAACCCCTTTTTTGTGTTTTCTGTACATTTTGATGCTCTTATAAAAGTATAGCCCTATGTATAAAACTCCTACTATGCGTAAGGTTTAGGGACGGATTTGACCACTTTGGGTCTATTGTATACAGACTTCTCTGGTGTTATGCAAGTGACCATTTCGATGATTTGAATCTGTGACCATCAAGTTATACGTCGATAACTTTACGCCTTTGCAAGGCTGCCTATTATATTGATAATAGATAGAGAAGTCATGCTAGTTAGTGAGATTTTGTGAATATGTGGTCTTTGAATCTACTTTGTTTCTGCTGTGAGGAGTAGTTTGTTAATGTTTCCAAAACGGTTGCTTTTCTTTGGTAGGATTAGGGGGAAATGAATGGGAATGACAAGTCATTTTCGAAGAAGTATAGACATCGACATAGAACACCGACATGACTGATCAGCCAATATTTTATTTTTATAAAAATGAGAATATAATATGATTGGGATACGTTAATTAAAATTCATAATTTATTTTTAAATATGAAAGCAGAATAGATGAATATTATTTTATACTAGATTAACAATAAAAATACATATTTTTTGTTTTTTCATCACGATAAAAATTTCAGAATAAGTAGTTTATAAATTCATATTACTCTATATAAAGGAATTATGCCATAACATATTAAAAAGGCCCAAATTCTCTCAAATTTATATTATGAACCTTTTTTTTAAAGAAATTATAAAATTACTCATTGTATCCAAAATGCGTCAGAGCATGTCAAGGTTAGAATAAAAAAATTATAACGCGTTTGATCGTGTCGTGTGTCGGATACCAACACTTTAGCATTAGGAGAGTATTTGTGTATTGCAGATCAATTTGATGCTGATGGGACTGGATGGCTATGTTCTTTGGCTAGAATATGATTCCCTTCCTGAATTTCCATTCTCATTTTGTGCATTTAGTGCAAGTTACATTGCTAATTACTATATGCTCAAATTTGCAAATTAAGCTCTTACATTCTTCCATTTTTCATCTCCAAGGAGGAGTTGGATATGAAAATTAGGGAATAGGAATAAATATAAGGTCTTAGCACTATCAAATGAATCGGATTTGAGTTTCTCAAGGTAACCCTACTACTCACTGGGAAGGATGGCAATGGGTCGGGTTTGTGTTAGGGGAGCCAAATTTAAACCGAACCCAATACTTTGGGTCAGGTAAGAACCGGATAATTTGTGTTATACGTAAATGTAGACCCCAAATTATTTTCTTTTTTTCATCTTAAAGAAATATTTAAAATTTAATAGCATTAGTATAGCCTTTTGTTAATTAAATAAACAATATAATTTATCCATTAATATTCAAATCTGCAATACATTAAACATAATTTAACTCATAAAAATACTTTAACGGAATACTTTCAACCTTCTAGAAAAACACAATGATTGTGTACCTTGAATTTATGTTGCAATTGAAATCTCGGCATCTCTCCAAACATCATGCTTCACCAAGTATGTGTCATATATATATATATAAGTTCTATTTCTTATTATATGTACAAACTGAATTATAAGTTTTGCATTTTATTGAAATCCAAACTCAATCAAAATGAGTAAATCCTAGTCAATTTGAATCAGGTTGTATCAGGTTTGAGTTTTTTTGCCAATACAATTGAGTAATTGGATTCATTAAGGAGAAGGGGGGTGGTCCTGACCCAAAGGCAAAGCCCCTTCACCTTGTTCCGGAGTCCATTGGATGTAAATCCAATGGCTCATGTCTCTTTTCTCTCCCTTCCCCCTCCTCTTTTTTTTTTTTCCAATTCCCATTAAAGCTTTTTTTTTTTTTTAATAGAACATATGAACTGTTAGATTTATATCCAACAGCCTCGGAACTAAGGTGCAGCCCCCAAACTCTCATTAAGCCTGGCTACGTTTTTATGGGTTATCATCTTTGTATTGTATGATTCTCAAATCGGTGCCGTCTCATGAAACTGCAGCAAGAGAGGCCTCCCATTCCAGATGACATATCACCCGAGCTCGCATTCATCATACAGTCATGCTGGGTTGAGGACCCAAACCTCCGACCCTCCTTCAGCCAGATTGTCCGCTTGCTGAATGAAATTCTCTTCACGGTTGCACCATCACCGCCACCACTGCCCGAATCTGCCGCCACAACTAGTAATGGCACAATTGCAAAGTTCTCTGTGCCTGCCCGAGGAAAGTTTTCTTTCATTCGCCAACTCTTTGCTGCTAAGAGGTCGAGGAACTTACAATGATCCGGTAAAATTTTTGAACCCCCATTTAAAATTTAGAAAAAAAGGATAATCTTACAAGAGATGTGAATATTTGGTTTTGGGTATCTTATCTTTACTGTATGGTTTAGAGGGGAATTTGCTACTTGTTCTTGAATAATTTGGAAAAAGAGAGCATATAAATATGTTAATGCTACACCAATTTGATGACTTTATTGTAAAAAGTAGAGCATGAAGTTAGTCGCTTTGGTTCATCAGAAGGGAAAAACAGTCGTTTTGCTGTCTGTTATGGATATTGGCTCTCTTAATGCTACACCAATTTGATGACTCTATTGCAAAATGTAGAGCGTGAAGTTAGTCATTTTTGGCCTATCACAAAGAAAAATTAGTCGTTTTGGTGTCTGTTATGGTTTTTGGCTCTCTTTGAACTACTACTGCTGTAGGCAACAGAAAATTTGCCTTCAGATGAAGGTGTCGGTGTTGGGTCGAAGGAAAGAAAGAAGATTCGGGTCAAAATCCCAAATTTGGCCCTGAAGGAGAGAAGTATTCGGGGGAAAGCAAATCGATATTTTTGGAATATTTTTAAATAATATGATATTTTATCTATTTATCTATTTTTATGTGGTGAGATGTCTCGAGGACGGTCGTTTCTCAACGGATAAAAGTTGCTGATTGTTGGAAGTTCACAAACATGTATATTGTTGCTATCTCAGATGATAAACTTAATTTGTCGGTTTTTTAATTATAATAAAAAATATTTTTTTAACCATTAATTTTATTAAAAATTTTTTTCATTGATCTATTTTTGTGTAAATTTTATAGTATAAATTAATAGATATGATGTCACATCACTTGAGACATCTGTTAAAGATATCTGAAGGGTATTTTTTAAATGTCATCCTTCAAAAGGACACCATCTTCTTGAGTAGGTTGTTTCTGGCTAACATTGTCTATTGGCCAATAAAAATTTATGACAGTTTAAAGTCATTAGTATGTATGTTGTTTTTTTAAAAGATCTTTTATTGGTATGTATGAAAAAAAATATATATAATAAAAAATATGTATTGGAATCTTTATATTTACAAAATGTGAAATTCCACAATTTGATATTTTTAATGAGTAAGATTATATTATAAAAAATTAATATTTAAATAATATATTTAAATATAAATCTAAATCTAAATCTCTATTCTATTAATTTTAAAATAATATTAATTATTTTCAGATAAGAAAGTTTATTTTTTAAAAAAAATTATAATAAATTTTATTATTCTTATTTCAATTAGGGCTTGGACTAGCCACTTGTGATTTGTAGTTCTATAAGAAGGTGTCAACTAATATGGTTTGAAGAGGTTTTTTAGATGAAAATAGTAGACTTAATCAAAATTAAATTTTGATTGAATTTGATCGAGTTTATATAAAAATTTATAATTACAAAGTTTAGATTTTATCTGATCATTTAGATTAAAAATTTTAATTATATCTATCTATAATTAAAATATTAGTATTTTTTTATATATATATATTTTTAGTAAAGAAATATTATTGTTATAAAAAATACCTAACAATATAAATATTTTAAAAAATATATTACTTAGATTAAAATATTTATTAAAAAGTACTTGATGCGTCATCGAATCTGAATTGTTATACGGGTTAGGGAGTTAAAAAACGGTTTGTCTGGTTTGAACGATTAGAAGAGAGTTCATTGTTCGTAGGTTTCAAATTCAAAGTCCAAAAATTTATGAGACTTACTTTTTAATTTATCCTTAAATATTTAAATTAATAATATTTTTTTATTAAAAGAAAAAAGATGATGTAAAGTAAGAATATTTGTAAAATAATTTTGTGAAATTCGGTTAATAAAAAATATCTTAATAAAAGAGAAAAAATGCATTTGAAACGTCTTAGAATTATCCCTTATTATTTTTTTTGGACTTTTAGTTGTCTATTGTCCCCTTTCCTGTTACAAAGGAAAGATATTTATAGAATTAAGAGGCAATTAATTTCTCTACGAACTGCTTATAAAACCGTCTAGATGGCTAAGAGAAAGTCATTCGACTAACGGTTCTAAACTAGTAGCTGAGTACGTTAAGCTGTCCAGATAAAAGAAGGAAATTATCTATTCCGATCGATTAGAGTTGGTACCGTTATCGTGTTGGAAGTGAACTGTCCGAATAAAACCGACTGACTCATCTACCCACTTTAGGTTATATGAGCTTATTAGACTTTATTTGATTATGGGCCAAATTTTTTACAAATATTCTTTTTGGATCGGTAATAACTATACCCATCAGTACTTAAAATATAAAAATTTTAAAAATATACTATTTAGGTTAAAATATTAAATAAAAAATTTTAATTATATAAATATATAATTTATTGAGAAATTTTTTTAACTTATATATTAATCTTAAAATAAAACTATATTATATAAAATTTATAATCTGAATTGGTAAAACAACTTATATTTATTGGTGTTAATGCCTGATCTAAAAAAATAATTATATCTAATTTTTTAATTTATAATATTTATATAACTCGATAATATTTTAAAAAATTTTGATTCCATAGCAGTCTGATTTGATCAGATGTGGGGAAGGGCTACCCTATTTTTCGCCCAATACCACTG
This sequence comes from Nepenthes gracilis, assembly GCA_033239525.1. Lineage (NCBI taxonomy): Eukaryota > Viridiplantae > Streptophyta > Magnoliopsida > Caryophyllales > Nepenthaceae > Nepenthes > Nepenthes gracilis. The sequence goes on along the minus strand of BSYO01000025.1, from coordinate 13,900,184 downwards.
GGCTATCAACAGGTCAATAAATTTTATTTTTTAAAAAATTTTAATTAGATAAAAATTAAACATAAATAAATTAATAATCAAACTGGAAATATATTATTGACTTAATTGAATTTTTTATTTACCTTCTTATTTTTATAATTTAATTCTAAGTTGAGAATTTTATGTTAAATTTATTTTATAAAATTAAGGTCAAAAATATATATTTTAAAATATTAAAATATTAAAATATTTATATTATTAAAAAAATTAAAAATAAAACTGTCATCATATTTTTTTAAAGTTGTTAAATCTTAAATCTTAATCGTTAAATATTGAATCCAACGGCCCAAAATGCATTGGAGGAATTCCTATATGTTTCTATATTCCCTTTATGGTGTACCTAAAGCTATATATAAGAGGTAGGCAGAAAACAAAATCCCCATGGAAAATATTTTTTTTTAAAGAAAAAAAAAATCTTATTTGTTTAGAAAATTATTCAAATAAAATTTAATGATCATGATTTAAAAATAAAAAAATATTAAATATAGTTATATTTTTAATTTTTTACTATATTAATATTTATTAAATATTAAATTTAATATTAAAAAATTAATAAAATAACTCTTTAAATAATATGTTTCAATATTTAATTTTAAACATTAAATTTTTTTAATCTAACTCTTCAAATTTAAGCCTCAATGTTATACAACTCTTCTCCCCTTTCCCTTTAAACACCTTCCTCCCATTTACATAAATTTGATAAAAATGAATAAAAAATTCTTAATACAATTTATCTTTAACATAATAGATCTAATTTTCTGAATAATCAAAATTTAGTACTTAAGTTGGATCCTCTCTATCTTCTTATTGAACTTGTGTAGGTAGATGTTATGAGATAGTCTTGATAGTAGAACAATGTGTCGAATGGAGTAAGGGTCGATTTGATCTGTTATGAATCATTTGATAAAAAAAAAAAAGATGCTCTCTGAATGGAATAAATTAACTTGGGATCATTGATTTCTTCCTTAAAGATTGGGTAGAGTTAGACTTGATCAAAAACGGCTTTAAGTCGGATATGGATCAGATTTAGATAAAAATTTTATGATTGTAAATTTGGGTTGGGCCAAAAACAGCACGATATATTGTGTTAAATCTATAATTATATTCATCCTTATTTAAACATGGTCGATTTGTATCGATCCATAGACATTTTCTATTTTAAAGTATTTTTATTAAAAAATTATATTCACATAATTCAAAAGACACGCCTCATCATGACATTGATATGTGTCGACTGCCAATTTGCTCTGCCAGATGTCAAATTCTCCGATATCAGTAATAATAGTTTGCGCGTTTTCAATAAGCCATTCAGTATTTGAAAAGATACGCATTTCATGCGATGATTGACGATAAGGGCAGAGCCCGTCGGGTTAATTGTCCTTGTCCAGTGAAAGCCTTCGGATTGAAAGTTTTTGTTCGATGAGCTAATAAAACTCGTCATATAAGATTTTGATCTCATACAAAAGATACTTTTGGATTTCACACTAGAAGGCTGAATTTTGAGTCTCCTGACATGGGGGGCTAGTAATGAGTATTGTAACATACCGTATTTTTAACCGAAAATTCGGTAGAATTTTGACTGTAATACTGATGTCAGCCAAATATAAAAACCTGTGAATATCATTTACAGCATATATAAAATAGCAATAACATCACCAACACAGGATTTAAAGCTACAAAATTTTCACGTAGCACCAATGTCAAAACTCTAGTATTACGTTGGTTCAAATTAGATACTACTAGGTACCCAACCAACCACAACAATCCGTTAAAGTATAAACATTCATCAATATAGTAAAAACTATACTACGAGTATATCATTATCATCATACAACTATACATAAAATCCATCAGAATGCAAAAATATCTCATCAGAAGCTCAAGATTGTAAAACTAAGTCCATAAGGTCAGCTTCAACATCTTTAATGCTTGGCTGACTAAAATCTTCTACCCTACCTCATCGGGTACAATTCTTACTTATCTAGAGAAAAAAATAGTAATTGTGAACCAAAACCTCAACAAGACACACATATATATCAAGAACGTGCATAATTTCATGTTCAAAATATAATAGTGCATAAATGAAGGACAGAGATGCATATGAGGCTATAAATCATAATTCAGAAAGAATGCTTCCATGATTTGTTTCAATTTTCTTTAGTTTATTTCCTTTATTTTGTTAGTTATCAATTTATATCGAAAACTTATTTTGTTTGGGGGCCGGGGGTTAGTAGGCCTCATCGACAAAGGAGTAGTCGGTTGTAGCCTAGATTGTATTTGTTTCAACACAATAAAAAATCATCTCCTACTACTTAAAACCCAGAGGCGGGCTGTCTACATACAATTCCTATAGACAGGGTCAATAGTCGCAAGCGAATTCAAAATAAACAATAATCTTTACTATAATATACTAAGGTATGCTAAGAAATATCACACGCTATAAAATATGGCTAGGATAATCCTTAAACTTTCATTGTAATATTTATGGTATGTCAAAATATATTATCTTTTGAACAATCATCAGTCCAAGTTCTTAGTTTCTTATTTTTTTAGAAAATTCTACTCTTGAGTATAAAATTTTTTGTTCTCACTCTACTGAAGAACGGTTTAATCAATCAATCAATTCTTTATTTTGGATAACAGTTCAAAAGTCCATCAATTAATCACAGAATTCCCTCCATCGTTAGATTCCTTTCCATAAATATATTTTGATACAGATTTTTACATTTCTCGTGAGATTCTCGTAAGTTTGTGTTCTTATGCATTCATAATTTCATGCATAATTTTGCTTGGAGTTTGGGAGAATTAGAAATTCTATTTCATATTATGCCAAATAGAATTATAAGGCGTTCAATCAATAATTCTTTCATAAACGGTTCATGACAAGATTTTTGAAACATTTTAACTTAATATATTCATGGTATGTGCATAAACCATCATAAAGCTTGGAACAAGTAGAAAATTCTTACCATAATAAGCCAAACTTATCTTTACAGTTTTTGGATGACAAATTTCTTCATATTTGCACGCATTATAATTTTCAGTGTATATACAAGATAACATATTTAACATAAATACAGCTAAACATCCCTAATTGCACCCGATAATATTTTCGAAATACATAGAATTTACATATATAAATCTGTGGACATAAATACCAAATATACGAGTTGCCCGCTTCCATAAAATAAGAATTACGTATTTTTAAAGTCGAATCATGCATAAATTACGGTTAATTTGGGTAAAACCTAAAAGGGTATGGGTTAGGGTTCGGTGAGTATAAAATAGCACAAAATTACCAATTTGAGTATTCAATTGATAAATTAATATGTTCATGATGCGAGTAATAATATTCTAAAGCCTATTTATGCATCAATTCTAATTTAATCAGTAAAATCATCCGGGGCACAGGGTTAGGGTTCCGTGTCCGAAAACGGGTCAAAACTATAAAATTGAGTACGAAATTTATATAGTTACATGCTCAAGTCATGAGTAATGATTATCTAATGTCAAATCATACATAAAATCTAAAATAACCGGTGCAATCGGTTCGAATGCTGGTTAGTGTTTCTGGATAAATCTCACAAATCAGACACGACATTAAAATATTTTTAGACTTAGGTCATAAGCAATTCAAAATATAAACTTATTCGGGTGTCGGAACGAAAATATCTAAAAAAAACAGAACAAAAGTGTAAGAAAATAAAAGAGGAGAGTGTGGGTACAATTACCTCGACTCGATCTACCACTTCTTTAACTAGCTCGAGTTCGGAATTGAACTCAAAAACCTCGAATTCTCCCTTCTCTCTCTTCTCCTCCTCCCTCTCTCTTTTCCTCTCGGAATCGCTCAAAAAATAGCTGAGGAAAAATCCTCAGCTGCTTAAATCACGAGTTGGCGCTCGAGCGGCTGGATCCAGCGCCTAACGGGTGCTAGCCCACTAGCTCGGGCGCCCGTGGCACCACCTCTAGCACCAGGCGGGCCAACTTTGTCGATCCAACTCACGGTCCCGAAACTTAATTTTTTTACGTGTATTAAGGCCAATCTTAATTATATTAATTTAATTATCTGTAATTACGATATTTAAAAATCAATATATTACAAGTATTATGTCCGACGACCCAAAGAAATCAGCTTAAAATGATTTCAAGCCAGAGGATAAGATTCAACAGTCCAAAAAGTCTGCACAGGCCATTTCAGTAAATATGGCCGAGATCCTTAAGTGGTCCAATTTCATGATCAAGTTGAGATCAATTTAATGCCCGATGCGGTTTCCTCACTCTTATCTCCTAACGACACCGGATGTTAGTTAAAACCATTATTGGGATAAAATTTATCTATCTGACAGTTGGCTTAACGGTTAACGAGAAGATTCAACCGTCACCCAACTTTTATAAAATCCCGACCTATTCAAAGAAAAGAGGATCGATCGGAAAAACATCTAATACATTCTCAAATAGAGAAAATAAACACATCAAAAATGCTAAAAGCATGCTCTCTTTTTTATCCTAAGATGCCATTATAAGAGCACAAGCTCTCGGACCAAAAGCATACGCTTTTACATCCTCTATCATTTCTTTTATTTGAAGAAGATACGGATTTGAGTATCGGAGGATATACCGAAAAATAAATCTGGCCAATCCTTTGACCTTGTTTTGTAACTGCGCATGATTTGGATTATAAACGTACAGAGATTGAGCACCATTTGAAGCCCAATGGACAAAACTTAAAATTTTCTTATCCGTACAACAATTAGAGTCTTTGGACGTATTAACTATATATATGAAATATTTCAAATTTATAACATATAGATTAAAATATTATTTAAATATATATTTAAATTAAGAATATTTATTAAAAGAAAGTTTTTTATTACATGAAAATTTTCATGATCTAAGACAATCGGGTCAAGCCAGTCACTTTCATCTTTAACCATATTGGGCTTAAAAAATTAATTGGGTCTAATTTTTTAACTACATCCCTCCATAATAATAACATATATCTTGATTAAATTCTATGAATTTTGGATCATTTCAACTAAGCCAATCAAGAAAACATTTAATGCCGATTGATATTGTAAAAACAATTAAAAAAAATAAAAAGGATTCTAACATGATATAAAACTAAGCCTATAGTGAGACTTATTTTTTTATAAATTTACCCACAAAAAATGTATAGGAATGTCAAATATCATATAGCTCACCCTTCATGTTTAGCTCCTCTTTACCTTGCGGCTAGGGCTAAGTGCATAGGACAAAAATTTGACACATATACAGCTTGATTTTTGTCTGAATTTTAATTTTTATTTAGCTAGAGCTTAAGAATTTTAATGTAGTCGAATCAAATTAAAATCAAATTGTGCTTTAATCCCAAAATAATATTATACTAATAACTAGTTATCGGTTTATTGTCAACAGTCTCAAGGTAATTATCTCGATTTTAAATCAAAAAATGTTTAAAACTATTTAAAAAATGGTTCATTTATAAAAAAAGAAAAAAAAAAGAAAGAAAAGATTCGCATTTTTTGGGATCTGATATTCCTAAGCATCTATGTTTAATTCAATTTATCTAAATAAAGTTACTATTTTTTCATGAATTATGGAGATGTAAAATCTCTTAAAAATTATATTTTGTGGCTATAAATTATCAAAATTTTAAGCCAAACTCAAATCTCACGATACCCTATAACTGTTATTTAATCTTTTAATTCTCCGATCATCAGCTTATTATCAATAGTATAACGAAAATGTTAAAAAATAAATGATCAAATATAACTTTGTTTGACTCAAAAACTTTATAAAATCATTAATTTAACAAAATTTTCTAGTTCTAGAGGTTTATAGTATGAGGATAAGGCTAGAAAAATTGAAGGAGCTACAATTCTATTGTTGGACTAAGCTCAACTATACATAATAAATGTCATATTAGCTAATTGGCAAATAATATAGGATAGTTGTTCATAGCATTTTCCCATGGAGTGGACCTCTACATTAAATCCACGGCCGTCCGAATAATCTCATGTTCATACAACTATTGTTTAATAAGACTTTCATATCGTATAATCTAAAGAGAATCAGATATAACAGTCTTACTTATATTATTGTAGAAATACTATTTTTTATAATTGGAACATAAAACTTTCATGTCGTAATAAATTAACTTTGACATTGAATAAAACATCACTCTCATGATTAAAGGCACTCAGATAAATGTTAATTGTAGTTCAATTTTATTAAACCTGTGTGCCACCATTATCAGGCTTAATTATTTTTTCAATTACTTACTTAAAAAATAAAATATTATATCAACTTATTTATATCAATGGACATACATAAAAATAGATAGACACCTCTTTTTACAAGGGTCTATCCCTAATACTTCTTTTGGTCTATTTGATTCGACCATTTTTGCAGATGTTTAAAAGATAATTTTAACACTAATATCTTATATATGTTTCGTTTTGCTCTTTTGTATGGGATTCTCATAGTGATTTGGCTCCTATTCTAGATCTCGAGGAATACCTATAATCAAGTATATAAAGTCCTACGATTGTATATTTTTTTCTTCCATTATGAATCGTAGATTAATTACAAATAAAATAATAATAAATAATCAAGTTGGGCACTAATTAATAAATAGAAATCTAAAGCATTAGCTAGGGGTGGCACCTAAATGCTCCCACTATAAGCATTTATGGAGTTACATACTGTATAGATTAGCTCCTCCGAAAAATTATAGAACATACCGAAAGTATCATGTCTTTTTAAATTACTATAGATTATTCAAAGACACATAAAATTTTATAAAAAAAAAGTTGTGCTAGATTTGATGAATTATTGAAATATAAGATATTATATGTCATTAATTAAATAACTTGTTGGTAACACAAAGCAACAAAATTTTGGATGTAATGTAGTTTTCTTCATTTGTGCATCGAAGATATGATAATACAAAGATGAATTAGCGTGTTTATACTAAAACATAATTTATACAAGCAATAATAATAATCATAAATATTTATAAATTATACTTATAACAAATAAGATGAAATAATGACATCGATGTGGTTCAAATACTTAAAATGTTTCTCAAATGAAGCATGTGTAAAAAAAAAAAAAAATAAGTTAGTTGTGACTAGAGAAATAAAAAAAATATACATAAAATTAGAAAAAACTTACAATAAAGTGACAAAAAATCAATTTGAAATATCTTCTACTCTTAAGAAGATGATATACTAGATTTGAAAAATAGTGAAATAAGAATCATATAGATGGAAGAAAATATCGATAACAGTCGTGACCGTATTAGTATTAATATCAGTCGTGACCATATCAATATCAGATATAACTGATATTACATATTATTATCGAATGCATTTAAAAAATTTTAAAAATCATAAACTAATATACTCATATCAATCGATATATCGACAAAATATCAGATATATCGTCGATATTTCAACGTATCGTAATATTATTGCGATATTAGAGATTTTAATATTGATATATATCAATAAATATTTATATATTAAGGAATAAGGCTTCATTGTAATCGTACTAGCTGGCTATCGGCCATCTTAAGATCTCTATAAATACCCTTCAACCGTTTAACTTTGAGATCATCCACTGTTCATTTCTTCAAGCCAGGCAACTAAGCATGGCTATTTCCACAGTCCTCAAAGTAACTTGCGTTATTCTAATCTGCATGGTGGCGGCGGCGCCGCATGCAGCGGCAGGATTGACTTGTAGTTACGTGGTTGAGAAAGTAATAGGTTGCGTAAGTTATGTGCAAGGCCGTGGGTCTACCCCACCCTGGGGTAGCCCTTGCTGCCGGGGGATCCGCCAGCTTAGGTACATCCTTCGCACCAGATCCGACCGCAGAACTTCCTGCTACTGCTTAAAAACTCTTTCGAGGGGCGTGAGCGGTGTCAATTATGGCGCAGTGGGCAAGCTGTTGGGGGCTTGTGGAGTCACACTTCCTTTCAGAATTGGCCCCCATGTCAACTGCAACAAGTAAGCCTGCCCTCCCCCTCTTCGGAACGAGGGGGACTCCGTCTCTTAAAGAAACTGTGTTCGTTTTTCTCTGAATCTGAACAAATTATTTTAAATAAATAGTTATAATTTAATAACTGATTTTAACTCATTTTTACTTTTTAAAAAATTATTAAATTACAATTATCTATTTAAAAATAAATAACTCAGATTAAGAATAAAATTGCCGCCATTTTTTTAAGAGATAGAGCTCCAGGGTTTTAAAAGCTTGTGGCTTGATATATAAAGCTTCTCACTTTAATAAAGTGTTATTTTTAATAAAAATTTTATTACTATCAACTAATCTAATTAAATCAGTCCGAGGTCAGAAGAATTCTAAAATTGTATTTTTTTTCTTATAAAGTCGTTAAAAAACACCTGACTAGTATAATACAGGAATCACAAATCTTAATATAATAGTAAGATTGCTCGATTATAATGCTAATAGTCATTCTAACCACATACGAAAATATTGCCCCTACAACACAAGGATAAAGATATCTACCATTAACCTTTTCAGATCCCATGTCTAAAGAAAGGCTCCTACGTCGGGCCACCTATCAGATAATGCATGTGTGTCGTATATACATACGTATATATATATATATATATATGTATGGATGTATGTAATTTTTTAATCTCATTATGCATATTCTAATGTTTCTAATATATATATTTTTTTTGGATGCAGGATTGGATGAGATATTATGGTGCCTTGATGGCAGCAGATTGTGTGACAGCATACATATATTTATCTATATGCGTGTGTATATGTATACGTATACGTATATGTATATGCATGAGAATAAAAAAATATGAGATCCACGTAGAGGGATATTGGTCGTAATGAGTACCGTTTTGTGCTCTATTTATGTACTTGGTTTCATATCAATAAGAAATTTCTATTGCTATTAATTTACTATATAAGGATTTCATTATTTTAACCCCTCTAACTCTGAAGGGGGTTCTCTATCTTAAAGAGATAGAGTGGTTTTTTTTTTTTTTTAAATGAGAGCGATCTATTATTAAATAAATAATTATAATTTAATAATTAATTTTAATTAATTTTTTTAAAAAATAGTTAAATTACTATCATCTATTTAAAAAAATAATTTAAATCTGAAAATAACTCCCCCTCCCCTCTCTCTCTCTCTCTCTAGAGATATATAAGAGGCCTTTTTGCATGAGCATCAATTAATATAACAAATAATAAATAAGAATAATAATATAATTGTTTTGTAATGTGTTTATAATAAATAATAATACAATGGTTTTAAATTTACTCGGTTAGAGAAATTATAAATTTATAAATTTGTAACCATACTAAAAAAAACTCTGATCTGTATATATAGTGCTCGTACGGATCGACCCAAATGGATGTTAAAAGGATGAAGCCATATAAAAAGGGTTGAATTGATCACTCATATTCAAAAGCGCAAATGCAACTGAAAAGTATGAATATTATCAATCCTCGAGACACCTCCCAGAAATCTAATCAATGGATCTCATTTTGCTTTAAATGCCGCCATACTCAAAATGTCAAGACACTCGGACGTTAAAAACATAGCTATTTGTGTGTTTTGACTATGAATCACGAACCCTTAATACCAAGTCGATGAGCTTGAATATGCATATTAGTCGAGTTTAGTATACACCTCCCTTTAACCAAAAGAAATAAAATAATATATATATAAGTTAGCTCTAGATAGAAAGAGAGACTTATATTAATGCCTTTTCAAATCAAATGCCTATTTTTTGAGTTTTTCTTGTTGTATTTGCAAGCTCATGGCCAAGCTCCTCTGATTTGAAGTTTTGAAAGGTAAACCAATGGTCAACATAATCGAGTCTAGATAAATTTATACTTAGTTTGGTTAACTTTACATTATAAGCGAGCTCGAGTCAAGCCTTATTTTTTTATTTGAGCTCGGTTTGATAAAATATATATATATAAGTTTAGGCTTGGTTCGTGACTTGATTTGTTTATATATAAACAAACCAACCGCAAACTCAAGTGCAAGTTCGATTTCTCTATGCATAAGCGAGCAAGCTGAGCTGCAATGTTCGTTTATCAGACTAAACTTGTAAACGAACCAAACCTAAACTATTAAATGAGCCCATCAAGTATGCATTAAACCAACATACAAATAAGCCTTTAGGTAGCCTTTTAATGTATCTATTCATGCATTGTTCACAGGACTATTCACAGGCCGAAAAACAAGTCAGACTAAACTGCTTTATGAAGATAAATAAATGAAGTATACAAAACTCTCGCATTACATATATGAGAGGACCAGATTTAGCCATCTATACTTATATCATTACATAATGGCTGTTGCCGACGTTTGAACACAAGGCCTCTGTCACAATAAAATAACTTCATCGATTCCCGGGGCCTCAGCTTCAAAATATGTTCCTAGGAAAGATCACACTAACTTCATCATTTGGTCTTATAAGTTTTGTAATTAATATTCAGAAATACTAAGCTGCAAGAATAAGAAAAGCAAAGAGGCTGTCTGGCCTCTAATCTAGATCTTTGAATGAATCAATCTTTTGATAAAGCTTGCAAGCTTTTTAGTAGTGTGTATGGTGCCACCAATACAAAACACAAGCCATCAACATGTAATGTTAACTGTGGTATCACCTTCAAATATGGAACATTGTTATCCTCCTAATGGTTTAGATTTGTTCTTATAATATGAAAAATTAAGACTAACACAACACATTAACATATCATCTTAAATATCTACCTTTTATCATTTTTAAAATAAACTCAACTATTAAAAAAGTAAAATAACTTGATATTTATGAGAATGATGATAATGATGATATGAGAAAGAATAGCCTCAACAAAACCGAAAATCAAGAAAAGAAACTATAAAAATATGCGGCGGGTGAGGAGAGGAATTTCATTGAGGATCATTCAAGCTTTTATCCGGCATTGGGCTTTCATCATCTCTGATTTCTTGTCGTTCTTCTTGTTCTGTACAGTTATCGTCAACAAGTTGCCCCTCAATCTCTCCGGCTTGCTGCTCCGACGTCAAGCTTGTAAGGCCATTCTTCTTCATGTATGTCTCCAAAGGAAGGCTCGCTAATTGAAGAAGACTCATCATGCTCACACGGGCTAACTCAGTTTGCGAATCTCCTTCGTGGACAGGATGGCTATTTAAGTCGAGCCACTTGCTGGTGGTCGAATCATGGCTTTGGCTGTTGGTTGAAAAATCGTTAGCCGGTGCGGCTTCGTTCTCAGGCTGATCATCATGCTGTGATCTGCCATGTCTGAAGACGGTGCTGTCGGCCTCCGGTTCATGCTTTTGGGTCCGCTTCAAATCATTTCCAAGGGCTGCCACCTCGACTTCTTGCTCTGACTGTCGCTTCTTCTTCCTCATCATTAGGGTTTTGAAACGCCGTTTAACCGTCGTGCACACGTTGCACGTGCATGTTGGCTTGTGTTTGCCCTTTCCACTTGGGGGTTGGATGCAGACAATACACGAACACCCAGGACGATGCCGGGGATGCTTGGTGGTGGTGGCAACAGACGAAGGGCTCGGATCGCTCGTGTTGTCTCCTAGAGCTGCTGCGTTAGCAAGAGCATCAAGGCCATTTGATTCTTCATCTTGAGCCATCCCGTGGCTCATTGCAATTCTCTTCTTCTTAAAATCTATGCAAGAATTCGAAATTAGCAACGCGTATCATCATCTTATTAAGATGTAAATTTCTGCGGGAAGAATGATATGCTATTTTATAGGTACTTCCACATTGATTATCATACTTGTATATCTGTGATAGACAAATAATAGATAAAAAGAACTTAAAAGCATGAAGCTTTTCCCATGCACAGGATTCGGAAAAGGTTGGACTACTCTGTATTTATTGTCCGTGGTCTTACCCTCATATTCTGCAAGATGTTTCTACAACTCGAACCCGTGATTATCAGGTCACACGACAACTCTACCGTTGTGACAGGTCACATACAGATAATAGATAGATAGATAATAGAGCTTTCAATCACAAGGACTATCAAATGAAATAGTTGCCAATACGGAAGATACCAACAGAGATAAATCACTATCAGTTGACTTGATATACATGTTTTTTGATAAAATTGTAATATATCGACGTATATTGGCCGATATCATCTGATATTCCTTCCAGGTTGCAATTAACAAAAAAGGGTATCGGATACATGTTGCTCAATATCGAGGTTTTCAACCATGAAGGGGACCCAAGTGTTTGGCTGGAAGGCCCTAGTATTTGCTGAACGATTTCTACCCTAACCATTTTAAATCTCATGAAAAATAGGGAGAAGCTTGCCCCTAATAAAAAAATTTCTTAATTCTTAATTTATTGTTATCTCTTTATACAATTTCAGATTGAGTCTTTACGTAAGATTACTCTGTCATGACTTATAAATCACATGTCCAAATAGCATAGGCAATCATTCTATAATAGAAAGACAACGGTTCTTAAACCTCGCCCTTCCCAAACGGTAAAGTCTTGCATACTATACCACTGTTTAAATAATCTGAAAATTTTTCTTGTATAAATCTCAAAATTTAGAGATTGCAATGGTTAACATGATAAATTATCATCAACCTCTTGAAGTTCATCTATTGTTCAAAAAGCCTCCAGAATAGAGGAACTAAGCCATTGCCATAATTTCTAAAGAATTTCCATCATCAACCAAACTGTGGGTGTATGGCCTTGCCCATAAAAACCATGCATCAGATAAGCCCAAGTATGCAGTAAAAGGAATCAAATTCATGACCACGGATCTGATTGCCACACCCCGATTCACCCATACCAATTGTCCTAACCTGTTCGGTTTTCTTTTCCTACCTTTTTCATGCAATGAACTAAAATATTCAGCTACTAACCTGGATGTATGCCCTCGCCCCAAAAACCCATGCATCAGATAAGCCCAAGTATGCAGTAAAAAAATCAAATTCAAGATCGCGGATCTGATTGGCACACCCCGATTCACTCATACGAATTGCCCTAACCTGTTCGGGTTTTCTTTTCCCACCTTTTTCATGCAATGAACTAAGATATTCAGCTACTACCCTATAAAAGAGGGACTACTTTTTCCCACAAATGTAGTTTTCAACTTTCGGAGCTCCTTTCTTTTCTTCATTTCTAGGGAAGACCGGATATCAAGCAGAAAAACAGTGGCAGTAAGAAAAAGGCAAGTGGTCAAAAGCAGAAAGCATAAAATGCAGTAGTAAGAGTAAGAGCAGCCTACAAAGCAACTGGTCGTGGCCATGGTGTTGAGAAAAAGGCAAGTAATCAAAAGTAGAAAGCATAGAAAACTGCAGTAAAAGAAAAAGCAGTCCACAAAACAGCTGGTTGACTTCCACAAATCAATCAAACATTGCAACTAGAGAAGGAAAAAAAGAAAACCTGCCTGTGGTGGGGCCAACGAGAGGGTTCTAGTCTTTCACTAGCATAGATTAAAATATCGGTATTGGTATCATATTGGTTGTGGCCATATTGATATAAAATATATCGGACGATACATATCGGTATTAAATGTATAGAAAAGAAAAAAAATTCTTAAAAATAATAAGCTGATAGAACTGTATCTTATCAATCAATATTGCAATATGACACTGATACGACAACATAACATGATATTATCATAGTATCGAGAAATATCAAATCAGAGAACCCAATATCGATATATATTAACCAATATTTGCATCTATGTTCACTAGCCTAGCACAGGATTTCTTCCTATTCTGAATGAAAACAATCAAGAGATTACTTATTCAATAGATTTTTGACAGGGCAAGGAGTAGAAGAACAAAATGGTTTTCAGGCTGCCACTTGGTTCATCAATTCAACATACTGCTTCGAATGAATAATCCTTTCTATATAGGTAAATCTTTTGCCCATTAGGCAGGAGGATCCATAAGGACTGATAAAGGTTTTTTTTTTCCCCTAGTGCGGTCAATATATAAAGTGATTTTTTAAAAAAATTATCATGAAAAATCCACTCTATAGTTTTACTATTTTGTAACAAAGTAAATTTGAAACAATTATGTTACTTTTTTCGGGTAAGTTGGTGAAAAATCGACTAATCTAAAAAAGATAAGTAGGTTAAAATAGTCAATAAATATACTTAATAGGTTCATTAAAAAAAAATGTCAGTGGGGTCAATAAAAAATTATAGTTCAATATTACCAAATTTATATCTAAATTGTTTTTATTTCAGACAGTTTTCTATTTCAAAAATGTCCATGCCCACAGACATAAAATCGCTCCTAAATTAATACATGAACAGTCCTATGCAGAGAAAGAATCAGGCTAAGCAAAAGCAAAGCACCTATCCAATTAGATCTAGTTTTCTATTTCAGACATACAGACACACTACATTAATTCAAATCTTTCAAGCCCAACTAAAATTTCATGAACTAAATAGATTAAATTGGGAGCATAGAATGAAATATGGGTCGACAAACAGAATATCGGCTGATAAATACAGGTGCCTGCACCCTGATATCAATATAGTGTCCAATATTTACCCTAGGTTCTAATTTGCAAAAAAACTATTCATTTGATTCACCGATATTGATACATCTCAATGTATGTCTCATTATTGGCGATGTATCTTGATATTCTCCAATATAATGTCCAATATTTGCCCTAGGTTCTAATTTGCAAATAAACAATTCATTTGATCCATCCGATGCTAATACACATAATTCGATATAGATAATACAGATATTTCAATCCATGATTGGGAGACATCCTTTCAGGACAAAAATGGAGAATACTCAAACAGAAAGTTGAATCACACCTTTGCTTAATTGCAGGAAATTTTCAAGTTCCAATGGGCTCAATTCGTCAGGAACAGAACACGAGCACCTGAAATAACAAACCGAAAGGTATGAGGATTTTTTTCTTGACGAACCACACACAGCTTGTGGAAAAGAAGGTTATAAGACCGATAAATGACCTGCTTTGGTCCCAAACACTTTCTGCACACGTCCACTTTGGAGGAAGTAAAACGTCAACTGGGATCCTTCGCCATTTAAAGCAGCTATCACACTGAGTCCATTGCTCTAGTAATCTAGATTACCATCAATGAAGTTGATCAAACACAAAATCTACAGATGTTTAATTTAATCAAAGCATGCAAAACCTTAACAAAAATTGAGTTAAAAATGCATGCAAATAAGCTATTCTAACTAAACATGAAGATCCCAGTCCCTGAAATTTGCCATGTAAAATCAAAAAACAACAATAAATAGTTTTCTCCTTATGTTACCAAACCCCCCCTCCAAATTAAAAAGTCTGCTTGTAACATTAAAAAAGTCTGCGTACTAATAAAACATTTCAATAGTGTAGTCCGCATTATCAAATACTAATACCATTTCGATAGTCTCAATGATAGATTTATGTGTGATGTATTTTTCTTGTAGAACATATATGTACCGTATCATGATATGGTTTGGATATATGGTATATCCAGTGACATTGACTGGCAAGGCTACAAGCACGTGGTGAGACAAAACTGTGACAAATGTTGCAGAGTTTTAAGCTAATATTTCAGAGCTACCTATTCAGCAATTGAAGCTAAAGCTGTTGAGTCATAGCGTGCAGCAGGCCTCTCGTCAAGTTGTTTACTGGTAATCTCATGGGGACCTCGAGTGAGGGGAAAGGCAAACAGTACAAAGTAGAGCCAAGAATGTGAGAATCTATGTGCCATGCAAAGCTAATGCAACATTCTGTGATAAAGAATTTTGCTACCCACCTCCAAAACCCTCGCAAGACACCTCAAATAACCCATTCTTTCGCCTACGAGTATGTCAACAGCTTGAGCCGTGGTATGACTTCTAATCCTATTATGATACCGTGAAGAACATGGAACTGATATATGGCACTTGGGTAGCAACCTCCCTATCAACTTAGACACATGTATTGGGCTATGTTGGTGAGCCCCTTCTCAAGTACCAGGTCATCCAAAGTTGGTATGTTAATAAATGTGACACAATAATGTGCCTTACAAAATGCAAAACCAGTCATGCCTTGAGACATTTTGCATGACAAGTTCATAGTTTCGTTCACCTGCATAATGAGTGGAAATTAGGGTTTGTGGGCTCAGAAATTTTCATTTTCCCTTGTCACGAAGGGCTTATTTGATTCTTGAAAATTTTAAAGGAATAAAACCACTAAGGAAAAAAATAAAAATATAAGAAATAAAAAAAATATTTTTTTGGTTTACGGAAAATCATAGGAAAAATAAAATAACATTAAATTAAAGTATTTTATTTGTTTGGTTGCCAAGTAAAGAGAAATTATTACAGACCCTTAATGTTACAATTTCTTACATTTCCCATTATATTTTTACTTGTAAACCAAACATAAGAAAGTACTTTCCTTTACATTTTTTTTTTCCTTTCCTCTGAATTTCCTTAGAATCAAACAGACTTGAACCTTACGGAAGTTATAATTCCTTCACTAAAATTAGCCTCAACACAGCAATACATTATATTCCTAACAAAAAGTTGCTATGACATCTCTTTGTATGCCTCCTATAAGCCAGGGTAACATAAATTTTCGTGCAATTGTCACCAGAGTTCATATAAGCCAGAACAACATAAATTTTCTCGCAATTACTACAGTTCAGAAAATGCTTTTGTTGGTACCAAAGTTGAATAATTGTTACTTGATTTTATAAAACATAGCATAATCAGCTAGTCTAATTGCTTATTTTATAGATCATTTCCAGTACTTTTGTCTGTTGGTCTTCCTACTGTAATACAGCAAAAGGCCTATTAACACTCTTTCCATAAGGACAACAATATATAATTTGAACTCTATGCGTTTAGGTACCACTGTAACCAGGTTATAGCATATAACCAGGTTATAGCATAGTCTTTAGCCCCAGGCTTCAGAAATATGCATGCTTAGAACCATCTTTCTCTACTTTCTCAGGTTTCTATATAGAACCTAGTTTGATAAGCATTAACCACATTGAAATTGTCACATGATCGTAGAATGTTAAAGATCATTCCTTACCTAGACAGCCTTCATATTTCAATCAACTGTGGACTTCACAAAACTCTGACATCTAGATGTTTCAGAAGTACCAGAAGTAGCATGAAAAACCATGAAATTTCGCACAGAAGCAGATAACCAACTGGTAAATAGGTGCCCCTACTTATGCTTCTACAATCAAAAGAAAATTTTAGATCCAAAATTACATTAAATAAAACAGAGGAGCTTTTACCCAGATGAACGGACCGCAAAAATAGTCCACTTCCCAAACACAGGAGGTTCCTGTATGATTTAAAAAGCATGCGTTGTTACCAAATCAATGAAATTACATTTATCAGAGCAAAAGTTAATACTCAAATACAAGAATATTTAGTTAAAGAACATTCCAAAAAAGCCTACAAATTAGCTCGACATAATTGTTCATATACCACCCATCTAGCAACAGAATAATGGCATGGCAAATATAGATGTTTCTTCTATCATGATTAAGTAACGTTATGTTTGGAAGATGTGAGTTTTATGTTGGGGGCCTACAGTGGGAGGGGCAACAAAGTACTGAGGAGAATTGTTTAACCTTCTCTGGGAGTTCTTTTTAGAGGGGGAATGGAAGTGAGCAGGAGTGAATAGTTCACCCAATTCACTCCCAAGATCAACATTTTATAGACTTCAGAAGAAAAAATATTCAGGATTCCCTGACCTCTTGCCAAAACTCCCAAACAAGGTGAAAATATCCTCTTGCCAAATTCAGAATTCGGTTTATTTTTCATACTTTGTATGTATATATATAAACAGGTTGGCCTTCACACTATGATAAAATTGTTCCATTATGACCCGGAGATTAGGAATTAAAATCATGGTAATTGCCACTCTAAAATGCAAAGGTAAGGTTGTATAGATCTAATCCTCCCAAGTCAGTAAGCAAGAAGAACAAACAAAGAGGCACTTACTTCATATTCTTCAAATTCATAATCCTCAACCAAAACAGTGCTTGGCTGTGCACTTTGTGGAGGACGAAGCATATCCTGCGCCTCTTCCCATGTAAGTCTCATCTCTAAAACTTCTTGTGCATCAATAAGCAGCCTCTTACTCTTAGAACCTATATTTCGACTTTTTTTCCTTTCTGGAAGGAGCATTGATGAGAAAAGCATGTCATCCTCTGTTTTCCCTCCACACTTGTCACCATTATTCCAGCTGTTAAGCCCATTAATTGACTTCAATTGCCTTGACAAAGCACTAAAACTAGGATCTGAGCTTCCTTTTAAAGGCTGGAGAAGGCCAAAAATAACATCCAAAAAGAAAATTACATTTGAAACGAGGCCATAGGACAGTAGGTGAGTGAGCATCTTGATTAGATAATAATTTTGTAAATGAATATTAAATGATCTGATTTCAGCATAATAAGCCCTAGCTGTGGTCAGCAGGTTTATTAGTTCAAAAATTCAAACAATTCAGCAGTAAAAGACCTCTTAGATGGAATTTCTACCTGTGCAGCCAAAGAATCAGATGCTTTCCGAAAACCCATAACAAGTTTTCCTTCTGGATCCATGCGGCTGAAAGTTACTGCATTATTTTAAAAAAAGGATCACATTCTACAAAATAAATGTATCTGAAAATAATCCTGCCACATCCTCAAGCCTATCAAAGAGTCATTAAAATATTTTTTTTGGGAAAATCACAAAAAAGATAGGTTGATGTAGACCTGCTTGACTGTGGAACTTATTACAGAAATATAAAGGATCCTACAATGACAACTTTAGAACGTAAGGAAAAAGCAAAACATGTTCTTCATGATATTCATGGAGCATTTTTATTTACCCATTTTGGCAAATGTAAAGAAGGCAAAAGAGGGCGATAATTTTCTGAACCTCTGCCGGATACCCATATAAGTTTCACAAATCACAAAGGTGCTATAATATTGCAAAGAATGCCTGTACAGAATATTGATTTTCTGAGAACCACGGGGGAAGAATACCAGTATCTCCAGCTTGTAGTTGCATTGACTGTATGCAGGGAGTCACCCCCTCTAGAACATACATCCTACTATTATTGTTAGGCCAAAACCTGAACTGGAACGCCCATTCTTTGCCCTTCACATCTTGAATTTTAAGAGGAAGTCCCTCTGGTTGAGATATAGGAGGAAAATATGCCTGCACCACAGTTCAGTTGTAAGCAAATTGCAGTAGGTTTGGAAGAACCCTCACATTTACATCATAGCAAACATATGGAGTGAGGAGATCGAAAAGGCTTACTTCAGCACATGCTTTTGGAAGAACTAAACGGCCTATTCGACCAGCATCACTAGCACTGAGAACCTTTTCAAACAATGGAACAATAGAACAGTTTGAACTTGCAGATAGTAAAGGAAACAAATTAATATTTTGATTCATGTTAGCAACATAAGACTGAAGAAACAAGATATGGCCTTGACAGCAAGCAAAAGTGAAGTTTGAAATGATGGAACTTCACTAATATAAGGATACTCTCCTGATATTTGCTGCAACTCTTGGTCAGTGATCCTGGGCCAATAGCGAGGAAGCAGTTGATTTCGACCCCGTCCCTCCACAGGTGGCCTTGCCACTCGTACTTTTGGAATCATGCTCACATTTGTATCAAAAACAGCTGATTTCGACGGTTTGGGCAAAATATAGCAGGTTGGAAATCCTTGTCGAATTGAAGTAGGTAGCTTACCCAGTTCTCTCTCTTCAACATCCAAACCACGAAAGGATAGTGGATTTCCTGTTGGATCACCCAAGCTCATGCTCAAGTTTGGGTGGGATAGTGATTCACAAATATCGTTGGCCGCCATAGTTGTTGAAGAAATGCTAAATACTCCCTTCTGTGTTAATCCAGGGGATGACTTATCTAAATTTGGAATGGTGGTTCCAATGTCTCCAGGAGGGAGAAAACCTTCCACCCCTTTCCGTTGTCCAGGAAACCCATTAGTGTCAACATTCTGAGACACAAATTGCTGTTTGACCTCATCACCATTTTTATAGTTGTCTAGGTGTTTGGTCCCAGCATAGTTCACTCCTATTGTTCCAGATCCATCGCCATCAGGTTTCTCATTACTTGAGCTCTGTGCATAAAATTCAAAATGATCATAATCAACACAGTCTAGCAGGACTTACTACTCATTAATAATAATCCTGTCGTTCTGCATCATAATGAAGCCTATATCATCAAGTAGAAAATATGAGCAGCAGTTAACAGATAGCAAAACAGATCTCCTCATGTTCTCATTTCAAAAATGAGGGTTCTTAAAGAACCGCATTAAGGACATGATTACGGGCATCACTGGTTTACCTGATATAATGTAAGTATCAAACATAAAGATAAGAGAAAGCATGAATTCAAGGAGTAAACACAAGATTAGAGGCAGAACAGATATTGCAACCAGAAAGACAGGTTGCCAAACTAGTAGCTAGACTTGTTGTGCCCCCAATCCCAAATATTTGATCTGATGTAAAAGAGGGTAACTCCAGAGAACTCCTTCAGCTGCAGTTTCTTCAGCTAGTTGAACTGAGGCTAAGCTGGAAATGGTATTGAGTGAGAATACTGGGAAAAGAAAGCCTCAGTTCAAAGAGACCATAATCTAGACACCTGAAAAGAAGAACGAGGAGATTTGCCACCTTTAGCAACCTAAGCTGGATACATTGAGTAATCCAGGTAGCCATAACGAAAGAATTAGTATATATTGTTTCGATATCTATATTTACACCAGTAATAGGGATTGGCATTTATCCAGATTTCATTCTCTCATTATTGGTTGAGAAGGTGGAAGCTATTCTATCAAATTTTTTTATGGATAAAGAATGAAAACTAGAAAGTCTTTTTTTACATTATGTAAACATAAAATAAAAGAAGAAAAAAATATATAATTCTAATATGATGTTTTGACCATTGTGAAAACCATTACTAATACGATGAATGAGGGAAGACTCCTACCCCATAAATCACAAAGGACGTTGGATGTCAAGGGTGAGGCTCGAAAAAATGTTCATAACAAAACTTACTCAAATAACTTTTTCCAAGTAATTGAAATCTGGACAAAGAGAACTGAGGCATCTTAAGCTTTTAGACTGTGAGGACAATCTGCAATAGATTTTAACGAGGCCTCTGATGAATTGCAACATTAGAACATGCTTCAATTGAATATGTCCTCAGGATTTCTCCCCAGGGAGAGGGTTCCTTATACTTCCATGCAAAGATATGTCAAGATAGACGAGAGAATGTGGCAGAACTTCATGTGGTCATGGATAACCCGTTCCCAAGGCTAGTTTATCTTTCACTTCATTTCTCTGAGAGAGTAAATTGTAATCCTCAGTGCTTCAAGCCTTTTGTGTTGACAGAATGGATTAGCACACTGTTGAAGAAATAAAAATTGTCCTTAAGGGTTCAATACTCTCAGCATGCTTACATTAACTGGTAGAGATATTATTCTTGAGACGCACAATTGATTATATGACAACAGAATAGCTCACATCTCACCAGTGTACTACTAAAATGACCTTAAGAAATGACACGTTGGACTTGGATTTCATTGATCATATGCTTGTGGGTTATGGTTTCTCTACGGTGTCTGAAGGATGATCATGACAAGCATCACTGCTACTATATACTCAGTTATATGGATGGGTGCTTAAATTTAATTTTGAGAACAAGAAGCGTATTAGATAAGGAGATCCTACATCATCTTGTATTTTAGTCCTTGTTATGGATACTTCACTAGAACTCGAATGATTGCATTTCTATCTCTGGATTCTTTTGGAAAATTACATACATTAGCTATGCAGTGCAGATGATGATGTATTTGTGTCCAAATTAAGCAACATATAGGCCTACTAGAGAGCCTCAAAAGCATCATTCTAGAGCGTCTCTTATTTCTCCCAAGATTTCTTTGAAGTGTTTGCTAGATTCGATATTAGGTCTATTTTATTAGCTTATTTTTGTAACAAAATTTGATCTCAATCAAGTTATATTTAAATCATTTTGTTTATTAATTATAATCAATCATGACTCAAGACAAACTTTTCAAAGGTAGAAATAATCAGGAGCACAAAGGACACTCATGTGCACTTGGGAATGTGGCTCCATACATGAGGGACACTTATAGGGTGCTCATATGCACTCTCCAACAATTCTGTTGGGTTCCAATTACCAAAACTCTACTCACAAAGCCGAGAAATAATCTCTCCAAATATTATTTCCAAACATTTTATTTGAATATGTGAAAAATAATACAATAATGTACAGCACAAAACAATGATTACAAAAAAGGAGGCAAAATATTTTCATGGAAAAACCCTTTGAAAATGAGGGGAAAAACCACAAACTATAAGTTCGAAAAATATCCAATATATAATAAGTTCGGTTACAAAAAGCCTCCAATAACTTAAGAATACAACACCTTGTAATAAAATCCTAAGCAATAGAAAATATAAGAGAAAATAAGAAGAAAAAAAACTAGTAAAATATTCTTTACATCAATAAGAACAATGCATTCAATATTGTCGGAGAATGGAACACGATGTAAACCCCATGAACAAGGGAACTTCCCTCTTCTCTTTTTTCTTTCTTCCTCTCCTTTTCCTTACCGTGTCGGCACTCAAAGACTTAAAAAACCTGCACTCAATGCCCTAAAATCATATTAGGATAGTTTATAGCAGTGTCGGTGCACAAACGCACATCGAACATGAACATACTAGATAAACAACGCACGAACGCTTCTCAAGTGTAACCTTTTATGACAAACCATGCATATGCACTCCTTAGACACACATCAGGTACTAATTTTCTAGGTAAATGGCGTATGTTCTCTTTTCAGGCACCTATCATGTGCCACTTAAAATTTTTTTCCAATTGAGCTAATTCTTGTACAATATTTAGCATGCCACTGAATGATATGTCAATAGATGAAAAACTCATAAGAAAGTGACTCAAAACCCAATAAGTTTCAAAAATGAAGGGGGCACATGCGTACTTAATAACAGCTCTATGCATGAGAGGCACACGTACACAAATAACAATAGCTCCACAAATGATCCACGCATGATAGGCATATATGCGCACTGGCATTTGAGCCAACATTTGAACGCAGCAAAGGAATTTTGCCGGTTCCATGCTTTTAATCTTGATTTTCATCCTCAAAATAGACTCATTTTTCTTAGCCTAACCATCTCCAACATGAAAAGGGAAGAAAAGAAAGGTAGAGAAGTGTAGGAAATAGGAGAAAACCATTGCTAAGGAGTAAATTCGATGAGTTCTTTAATATGAGTCACTTGTCAAACGTTAGTTGACTAAAGGTAGAGTGTATGTACCATCTAATCTGAAGTTGACTCTTTTTCATAGGGAATGTGCTTTGATTGGCTTGAGAAATCCAAAGGATTTTACTCAAGAACTATTTGGTTCTTAAAATTTCCGTTCATCACAATATTATGTGTTAATTTATTTCTTCACTTTGTTTATTGTTTATATTGGTTATATTGAATAAATAGATTTGTCTTTTTATATTCACAGCATCTAGAGCCAAATATTCTTTATATATATTAAATATTTGCGTAATTTGTACTTACGCATCGTAAAGGTCAAAATTGTAGTTGTGATAGACTACCCAATTTATTTCAATTAGCATTAGAACCTACCCCGACCCTTGACCCTTTTATGTCTAAATGATTATTGGTCACTCTTTGTTGATTCTGTCATACTTTTAAGGAAATAAGTATGCCTACTAAAAGGTTCGCATGAGAACCTTCATAAAATCACTAGACAGCGCATCTAGCTATGTGTGGAGAGAAGATGGACTACTCCCACCATAATTAAGAATGGCATTAGATCCCCCAAAGACGGCAACAACAATGGAAGTGACATAATTGGGAACAGAGCATGGCCCTGCAAGGATGCAATTCTCAACTGATTTATTAAACATGCAAAGGAAGGTCAGATGGTGCATATATTAAAAGAGCAATCTTCCAGGAAGCATTTTATTTCATTTGGCACAAAAGGAATTACAGTATTTTAGCAAATAGAAGCAAGGAATTATACAAATGATATCGCAATTTGTCAAAAGAAGACTTGGAACTTTGTAGTGCTAGATTCCACCTTTTTTTTTGGTAGCCACACAAACTAAAATTTGAAATTTCCAAGGTATGCTTGGATTTAATTGCATTATGCAAAATTTTAGTGAATGAGATTATATGCTTAACCCCCCACCCAAGTGTAAAATGGTTTGTGTCTGCAGTAGATGACAAAGATAAGCAAACCAATGAGATCATGCTCTAAAGGCATCCATACTAGTTTTTCAGGTAACGTTTTTCGTAAAACACCTCTAGTACTCCAATTGTAGTGGTGTACATGACCACTGACTGTTGAACCCATTTGAGAATAGGAAATGAATCCCAGATTGTGCCCATGAAAAAATGGGCCACATATAGACCAAAAGAAAAACCAGAACCAAAAAAAAAAAAAAAAAAAAAAATGCTAGATCATACATAGCAACACTGCAGATTTCTTGGACAGTTTTGACATTTTACACCACCGCTGTCAAGTATCTTCGATAAAAGACCAGGAAGCAATGCATCCACAGTGAAGAGGCTGCAAAGATCAACTTCAGTCAGAAATTGGAAGAAACAACACATCAAGGAGAAGCTGATGATAGAAGTACAAGGGGGGTTCCATACCTTGTCACAAGCAACGCAGGACCTCCAGCCGGAATCATCTGCATGAAATGTGTCACAAAAAACTTGATTTTCGTAAGCAGACCTGGAAATAGCAGAGGAAGATTTATGCCATGGGATGTAAGCAATTTAAGTATCAGAGCCAAACTTACAATCAACGTCATGATATCACACTTTTCTCACTTATGCAATGTATTACCTACATTTGAGGGCCCAAACCATTTGAAATATCCTTCCCACGTGCAATCTTCTATAGGTACTATTCATCACTTTCTATGAACCCTTTCATTTCTTATTTGATTTTCTATAATTCTGCTGATAATCCAATTTACCATGCTCATTCAGATTTAGCTGCCCACATTCTGATCTTTACAATATAGCCAGCCTGATAGTCACCTTATTAAGGTTCCTATTAATTTTTACAAGTACAAAAATTACATAGCATACTAAATTTGTTTCCCCGTCTTAAAAAATCTATCTTAAAACTTTTGTATCACATAATTTTCAGCCTCTCCATTTTCATGAGTCATAATTCAAGGTAACAAAATCCACTATATTTGAAAAATTCTTCACCAAAAATTTAAGTTTCCATTTTATGTACAATTACCGAATTTCATCTATAGACATCAGACAACAATAAACCTCATCTAGAAGATATGTAGCAAGTTCATCCATAACTAAGGCAAATAAGTAAGAGCTCGATGCTTACTGCTAATGAAACCTCTTTCAGAAGATGTTGAATGTTTTCTTCTGTAGCACTTGCACTAGTCATCACTCCATCATACATATCCTTTATTGCATCTATTCACCTATTACATGCTCCGTTCTTTTCCGAAAGTCCACCATGAAACTTAAAGTAGACTACTTATTGAATATGTCTCTTATTTCTTAATGTAGGGACTAAAATGATTTTCCCCAAATAATTTGAAATTCATTTTGTTTTTATAATCTTATTAAATAGATTAATCAATCAGATAGATCAATGATCTCCTAAACATTTTTATAAAGTATTTATGCCATATGGACCTACTAATTTTCCATTTTTATCTTTTTCAATGCATATTCAACTGCTATATTCTAATTTTACTGACATAAATATTTGGCCTTTCCCTCATCTATTAATTCCATATTTTGAACTTTCACTTGGTTTTTATTGTATAGTTTACAAAAATAATTTATTCAATCTTCATGGGGTACCCAACTGTTTTGAAGTTTGAGATTTCAACTAAGAGGTCCCACATAGCAATCCAGTTTGGATGGGGGTAGGTATTACGGATTAGGAGAGAATTACCCTATTATGTAGTCCAAAACCCAATGGGCCTAATGAACCCAAAAAAGTAGCTTCTTCTTTTAATATTTTCTTCATTACTCTCTATCTAGAATGCTATCATTTCACTATCTATGAATCAAATGTTACCAAGATCTCCACTCTTTCTTTTCCATGCCCTAGCAAGTTCATATATTTGTCTCCCTCTTTTGCTCCCAGAATGTAAAATGCATTATAAGCTCCAATCTTGACTTTACTAGAACCATTCTTTGTTCATCTTTTTTATCAATTTACATTTACAAAAATTCTGACTACCCTCTTTTTATATTATTATTTTTTCACAACCAGCAATGAAGAATAAATTGTTTTTCCTCGTAGGTAAAAAGTGTTGGGGTGGGTCACTCCAATGTGAGTCCCACAATGATTGTACATTTCAATTTTTTTATTTACTTGTGTTGGTGCACAAAACCGTCATAGTTAAGCGTGAGTGGAAAATAGATGGAATGTTCGCACTTGCTGCACGCTAGATAAGAGCTCGAGTGTGAGTTGACATAAGCTTGACAGTTGATGCACACACAGTAGCTCTTGAGCGGTAGATTGGCAGAATTCTTGTATTCAACACACGCTTGATGGGAGCCCAACCGAAAAATTGGTAGAGTGATTGCACTCAACCAATGCACTATAGGCACTTGGGCGGATGATTTGCAAAATGCTGATGCAGGAGGTATGCACTACAGGAGCTCGAGTGGCGGGATGGTTTTCTACATAAACCAAGTTTAGTTGTGTAGGTTTGCACAGTTGATCTCATCAAAATCATTCCAGATTTGAGAGTAAGCATGACAATCAGCGAGGAAGAAGAAAGAAGAAAGAGGACAAAAAGATTGTTATATTCGAGCCACTATTTGTGTCTAGATCTCTTTCATTTTCAGGTATGCTGTACTAAATAGTGTGTAGAACACTTCTACTGATTTAGTTTTCTCATTTTCATTCTCTTGTGGTTTATTTCTCAATTTCCACTAGAGTAGTGGTGTGTGTAACTCTTGTTGAGAGGGAGTTATATACTCATATTGAGAATTGTATTGGTTTTGTATAATGAAATTAAAAATAGTTGAGCTCCGTTTGGACTCTCCAGTCCTGTGATTTTTTTCCTTTGATTTAAAATGGTTTTGCACGTAAAATTGTAGTTTCAATTGTGGTTGACTTATATTTTTTGGTGTTTTGTGTTGTACAGTGGTTGCATTATTTTTACCTCCACATAAATTCAAATAGAAGAGGATAGAATCAATCCTAATTGAATTTCTTACAACATTTATCGATGAGTTTCAGTGCCTCCTTCCTAGACAAAAAGAAGGTAGAGTCTGAACAAAATCCTCTAGAGTATTACTAAGCTGGTGGAAAGTAATTGTTGCATGATTATTTTGGGACAAAAATGTACAAAAATGATGCAGTCATAAGAATATTGAATTGGTCGGTTTTTTAATAGACAATGGTAGAAACTATTATTCAATCCATGTGATCTCTATACATTTTGTACCATTTTCTCTAATTTTTTGGATCAGAATGTTATGGAATAGAATACTAAGAAGAATGAGCAGAGTAACACTGAAAGATAAAATAAAGAATAATGATATATATAAACGTCTAAAAACTGCAACTAAAAGATAAGATGAGAGAATAAGATCTAAGAATGATCAAACACTTAAAACATAGGTCGAATAAAACATCAGAAAAAAAAATGTGAGCTTGTGATTGAAGGAGAGAAAGAATGAGGTAGATTCAAGAAAATTCAAAGTGAGTTAATGAAAAATAATTTAAAATTAATTCTACATCGAAGGATTTTGCGTTGCTGTTATTCTACTTAAATACAGTTGCTCCTAAGACGTGTTCACTAATAACAAACATGGGATCAGAATTACCCGCAAATATCGCAGAGGCTTGCGGATTCACCAGATCGAAGAGTCCAACCTTTCTTCCACTCAATCGACGACGTCTTACAGCACATGATATTCATACAAATTCTCGACGCCATCGCAAATCTGCAATAAATATATGCAACAAATTAAAACAAAAAAACCATAAACCCTAGGAACTCTGATTCATCCCCACAAATTTAAAATTCAATCAGCTTATTCTAAGTAAAACAAAATTAACAATCAGTACTAGTCAACCGAAACAAATTAACATCAAGGAAATCGAAATCGAAGAACGGGAATTAAACTTACACCGCTGACTTATCCTCTAAAAGTATCTCCAACTCTTTTACTTCTGCCGTGCAATTGGATCAGCGGAAAGTTGCATCTTTTTGTCTTTCCGCTGCTTTTTGAGATTCTAACCGGAGATTCTTCGAAAACAAGGTGGATTTGAAGAATTGAAGGAAATACCGACAGACGCAGAAGCGATTTGAGTTGAAGAAGTGAGCTCATGCAAAACTACGAAAAAATGGAAAATGCGAGAAGCCCAAACAAGAGAAATGCATGCACGATGCTCGCAAGTTATTGCCAACTCTCTCTCTCTCTCTCTCTCTCTCTCTCTCTCTCTCACTCATATATTTCCGCCTGAAATTTTTACTCCATAATAGGATTGAAGTTTATGTATAAATTTTACAGGGTGGGAAGTGGTGGTAGGTGAAGGCCATTTTAATTTTAATTTTTGGTTGTTTTTTTTATTAGGTGTTTAACTGCCAACATATTTATTTAATAACTAAACAATTAGTTATTGCATGTTGTTATTTAAAAAAAAAGCTAAGTAGGTTATATCAATAAAAATAATAAATATTTTATAAATTGATCTGATTAAAATTAAATTCAGACGAGTATAAAATAAGAACTATTAAATTGAGTCGTGTAAGCTAAGCCTAATTTTTGTACCAAAAATAATAATCATATTTATTTACAATCATAATCTTATAATTTTAAGCTTTTAGTGATATTTAAAAATGTGATATTTAGGCTTTAAAAATTACCTAAAAATATTAAAATAATAATTTTTATATAAAATAAATTGATATTATTTTTATATAAAATATTAGCTTT
This sequence comes from Nepenthes gracilis, assembly GCA_033239525.1. Lineage (NCBI taxonomy): Eukaryota > Viridiplantae > Streptophyta > Magnoliopsida > Caryophyllales > Nepenthaceae > Nepenthes > Nepenthes gracilis. The sequence goes on along the minus strand of BSYO01000025.1, from coordinate 13,871,145 downwards.
TACTATTTAAAAAAACTTGTCTAGACCAAGAAACTATCATTTTTATTTATAACCGTATTAGACCGTCCGTAAAATTGATCAGACCTAATTTTTTACAATATTTATTTTTAATGATTATATATATTTTAAATAATAGTTTAATAATATATAACCGATAAAACTTAATAAAATGAACTAATCCATTATGCTTCTAAATAAATCCAACGGTCCTGATTTCATCTTAAAACCGTCAAGACTAATTTTTAACAACTAATAATGGTTATAATCTTGATTATTTATTTTTAAAATAAAATTAGAATCTTTAAATTTATCTAAGACCTTAATATATAGACTTATCTTAACATAATCAACAATTAATAGCAATAGCGATACAATAAATAGCCAATAATAATATTTAATTTTCAACCTTAATAAATATAAGTTGTTGATAATTTGATATCACCACAAATTTATGAATTTCCTAGCAATTACTTTGCAAAATTTATGAAGATTATTAATTGATTGATAATTATATAATATTTGAATATTTCTGAAAAATGATAGACAAAAACTTATACATACTATATTATAAGAATATTATGTCAAATACCATAAACAAAAGTCTTGTATATGTAATGATTCACTTTATTATTCTCAAATTGGGAAAATTGAATATTAAAATCTAATGTAAAAAAATTTTTGTGATTAAAATATTTATATAAATCACTAAAATTATTATATTTTTTATGATTTTATAATATAAAAATAAATAGTATAGACATACATAAATTTATATTTAAAGTATTTTTCTCAAAAAATTTTAAAATGATTTTTTTTCCCTTCACACTCTTATTTCTTTTATATAAAAAATATTCCATCTAGAAATTACATTGTATAAAATTGATAATTAAATAAAATGTCATATTAAATTATAATAATTAAAAATCAAGAATAAAAATGAGAAGGTAAGAATTGAGAGTATTTTTCTTGTTTTCTTCCAAGTAAATTTGATGAATTGATCCAATAAGAACACTCACATTCATTTGTCCAAATGATTGTCTATATTCAAATATAAACATTTAGGTCCCTTGGGATCATCTAAATTTCTTAGATCATCTGAAATTAAATTTTATGAGCAAAGTAGCTCAATTTAGACATTGTAAATTATAATGTCTGTCCATCATTAACGACACTAAATTTTTTCTCTTGTCTATCTTCTAATCTCCTCCCGCTCATGATTTTTCTTCATGCTATTCTTTTTCACTTATTCTTTTCGATGTTTATCATTTTATTGATAGTTAGTGTCGCTGCTATTTATATTCACTTTGACTTATATCATTTTCGCAAGAAAATAATGTTATTTTAAAATATGATTGATAACACTGTAAGTAGAAATCAACTATTAAGAAGTCGGTTAAAAAAAATATATTCTACTATCTTTAAGATCTTATAAAAAAAATATAAATAATTAATATAGGTAATATGATGTCTCAAATAAATTATAATAAATATCTAAATATAAAGTAATAGTATAAATGATTTGATTTAGATATTTTTAAAAGAAAAAGCGTACATAATTTAATAATTGTGTCCCATTGCCAAACTTAGACACAAGTAAAGGTATCATCTATTAGGGTTTTTTTTTTTTTTGGGTGAACATTAGAAATAGGAGATAGAAATTTTTATATATATACAAGTGTTGAAGTCACACATGCATTGGTCCTTGATCACTATGTAGCAACATGTACTCCTGCATCTTGACCCACGATATGTGGCAAACGAAAAATGAACACTTTTTTGATGGCTTTTGTTAGCTTTCTGCTTATAAATATGTCACTAATTATCTGCATAAAAGGGATCAAAAAATTGATTAAGAAAGAGATAAGCCTAAAAGTAGAATTCAACGTATGATCAAAGCTGATATTTACATCAAATTTCAATGAAAAGACAAACTCGAATAGGGATGAAACTATATACCCTACATCAGCAGAATAAAAATGAAGCAAAATTTCATATTACTAGTCGTCATGAGAAAAAAAGAAGAAATAAGAAAGAAATTATTCCCTTTAAGCTTGTCCAATACCACCGATATAAAAAATGTATTTCTTTCGCCAGCGTGAGAAACTTTTATGCCAGCCAAGAATAATGGCTCTGTTATAAAAGAAAGCGGTTGACAGACTCAATCGTCTTGTAATCAACGATTAGTCTTGTTATAGCACTATGTGTATACCGTCACGTCAAGATTCTCTTTCGAAAGTGAAATCATCACTGACTTTAAGAAGAGGTAGTAGGACAAAAAAAGATATTTTTAATAGACTTTACCATTTTAAAAGTAACCCAAGCAAAAGAATCATTAGCTTTCAACAGAGGCTTCAATATCCCATCAGGTGAGCCTTGTGCTCCCAATCGCGACCCTTCATCTACTGTTGGATTGTTATCCAATGGTGAATATTTTAAAATAAAAATTGTTAAAGATAATTATTTTTTAACTTTTTATAATATTAATATTAATTAAATATAAAAATCTAAACATAAAAAATTAAAAAAAATATTTAGAGAGTAAATTTTGCCATTTACAACGCTGTACTCCTGATTTCTAAATAATTCATTTATCTAACTCAACTATCAAGAGAAAGTCTCACTAACAAAGACTCTTAAAGATATTTTTAAGATATTATTTTTTTATTGGGTTTATTTTTATCAATGGCTAAGACAAAAAGGCATATAATTATACTCTAATTGTCAATAATTTTATAATTGATGGGTCCAATATGAATTTGAATTCGAACCAACGAAGCCCAGCTGGAAGAAGATGAGTCAGATCAGCAGAGTGGCTAGCCCAGCAACAACACTCCGGGAGATTCAGAAATAAGACCTACTAGACGCCCCAAATACATAGACAATCAACGTCGCTCGCACCCCTATTAAGGCGATCGTAGGTTGTTGGCGAAGGAGACGTCCGCTCAAAGGACGTCAACCAATCGAAAATAAGGTCAACGCTAGGAAGTCTCAACACACGCCACTCGGGCAGCCTCTTAGCCAATCCAAGTAAAATCAACAGGCTTGCGTTGGTTACACCCAATAATAGTCTCCTTGCCTTTAAAAGGTGATAATTGACACCATTGGCTACTACTTAGCATGCAACGGCCGGCGAATCCTAACAAGTAACTTGTCGGATATCCCGACTCCCAAAGGCCTCCCTAAAGGAGCCTACAAATATCTTCTCCATCAGTTGAAAGAGGCGAAGCCAACTTCCACTAAAAAACCTAAGTGGTGATATAAGATTAAGATCCTGATCCTTCTCTTAGTATTAAAAGCAATGAGGAGAAAGAACCAAACTCCTTTCATTGAACCACCACCACCTTACGGCAACAATAATGAGCTAATCTTAGCAGCAGTGCACCAAGAGAGCACATGCCTACTTCCGGCATCTCATGCACTCCCTTCGTACCAATATTCCTGCATTCTTATCACATTTACTTCAATACGTATATTTTTTCGTTTTTGAAAAAAATATTTCTTATTTAAGTGTTGAAATGTTTACGGTGGGACAATATTTCGTCATTCTTTAACCTCTCATTTGCCATTTGTGGTGTGCAGTGCCTGGGTTGAGAGATGGGAGATTGGACCTATTCGCGATCCGACCTAAACAATGAGTCCAAATATTCATTAATTCGTATAAAAATTTGGATCCAGGGATATATCAACAACCATCTTATTAAACTCGAGCGTCAGGTAAGAATTATCATATATTATAGTTTTAATTATGCTGTATTTCATGATTGCCATCCACATCCAACGGTCAGGATTTGGATGGTGTATAATCTGATGATGATGCCGACGACGACCGTACGGTGGCACCATGAGGTCCATGATGGAGACGCACCAACCATGGTGAGAGGGAAATGCTAACGCATTTTTCATTTGTCAAAACAAAATTATCCTTTTTTATTTATAAAAATAATAATCAATTTTTTTTTTTCATAAAAAAATCTATTTTCATTTTTTTAAAATTTATCTACTTAATATTTTTAAAAAAATTTTAACTCATATAAAATTAGATTATTAAATAAATTAAATTTTGATAGTGGGTATTTTTAATTATCAACTGTCATAATATTTTATTCGATAATATTTTATAATTAATAAAATATTTTTAATTTTTATTGATTCGTTATTGATCTGATGATGTTATCAATCGACTATGGTGGTCAAGGGCATCATCAATGGTGATGAAATCTTCAAATAAAGCTTTTATTTATAGGTTTTAATGGAGTTTGGGTATTATATTTATCCTTAAAAGAAGCAGTATCTTATTTCTTTAAATAAAACCACTTAATTTAAAATAAATACATATCTATTTTGAAATTTTTTTAAAAATAATTCAAAACAAATTAACAAAAAATTAAAAAGAAAGTGAAAATATCTCTTTTTATTTTTTTGAATAATTTTCAAGACTAATATTTTATAACTTTGGTGCAGTTATAGTGAGCCTATAATTATTCAATAACCTTTTTTTTTTGTTTTTCTTAAAAAAAAATCTTATATTTATCAAGAACACTACATTTAATATAATATTTTATAAAATTAAAGATAAACAAACATAAATTTTATATTTCTACCCCACAAAAAATGGTTGATCAATATCATTTTTAATCAAAATCGTTTGATAAATGTTGGATGAATGTGATTAATAATTTTTTTAATAATAAATAAATGTTAAATAATATTTTTTAATAATAAATAATATAATTATATGATCAATATCAAACGATTATGTTGGGTCCCGTGCCAAAGCCCACGAGCAATATCAGGCCTAGCCCATCTACGCGGAAAATCTACGTGGCGCCCAGCTGGCGGAAAACGACGAGCGCCGTACAGTGCAATAATGGGCTGCCGGAAAGCAAACATGAGAGAGGAAAAGCCAACCAATGGAGAAGAAATAAGCACAATCAACGGTTCAAGATCCCGCAGACAAACCAAACAATCCCAAACTCAAAGGAAGACCCAGCGTGGTCGGCAAAGACTCGAGTTTGCCCGCCCACCGAAAACGATACAAATACATGGCCGTGGTCGGCAATGATGACCGGGGGACAAGGAAACCCTAACAACGGGCACTCTGGCGCCCAGAGTCCACTGAAGAGGAGCTTATAAGAGCTCCCTTTCCCTACAGAAAGAATGATCCTGATCCTTCCTCCTTTGAACAGATCACAAGAGAGAAAGCAATCGAACTGAGACTAGCCTCACGTCCGATGGCCATGAACGAGCCTACTTCTCTCACGATCACCAAGTCAGTTCAGGCAGCAAAAAGTTAGCCATCCACTGCGGTGCATTAAGGAAGTCACGCCTTCCTCATTCTGCTCATTGCATCCTCCACGCCAAAACACATACATCACTCACGTTTCACAGCATTCATCCGCGCACCGTCTACCGCGTGCGCCATTTTCGTTTATTGTGGGAATCTGCTGACTTGAGCATCGGAGTGGCCGTGACGGGAGAAATCCTGCCGGACCTCTGACCTCTTATTTGTTGTTTGTGTTGTGCAGGTCCAGATTAGGAGATACGGAGACTGGACCCTCGTCTTGACGCAACCCCGTGATTAGGAACCCGAAGGCTCCCTAATTCATACAGCAACCGTGGACCCGGGACACAACAGATTATAATTTAAAAGTGTTAAATTAATTTTTCTTTTAAAGAGATAGGTTCTCCAAATCCTAAATTTTACCTTAAAATAATACATTAAATTAATATAAAATTTTTAAAAATAAAATATTTTTCAGTTTATTTTTTTATAATTATTAATTAGGACTTTACATTCATGATAAAAATAAATTTTAAAAAATTTTAATAATTGAGTTATAAATGATATATAAAGTATATTACTTCTTCAAGTATCGTAGTTTAAACTTAACGCAAGGCTTTTAAAAAGTGAAAACGCGTTAACGCGGATGGGGCCTGACCAATGGCGTGTTCGTTTGACACGGTGGTCGGTTGCGTGTGAGATCAACCTTCTACGTGGAAAGAGTAATGATAAGCCAAAAAAAAAAGATAAAATAAAATAATTTGGAGTGTAATCATCGTTACTACTCATGGGTTCCATTTATTAAAAAGTATTTACTTGATTCTATTAAAATTTAAATAAAAAATATAGAGAAATATTCTTATATTATAATGATTATCAAAATTATCATTATATATATTTTTAAATTCATGTTTAAAATTTTTTTGTCAAATAATATAAATTCAAATTTTTTTATAATATAAAATATAAAATTAAATATTTATTATATAATTAAATTTATGTTTAATTTTCTTTTTTTTAAAGCATATAAAATTAAATTTTCTTCCTTTATTATTATATCTCTTTCATCATGAAAGTACATACTATTATTTCTCAATGACCTTTTGAATTTAAATATAATAAAAAAATTAAAATGTTATTCAAAATTTAAATATGAAAAATGCCCCTCTATTGTAGTTATACCCATCAATATAATTGCTCAAATACATGAAAAATAATTATATATAATTAAGATTTAGTATATAATTAAAAATTGATAAAATTACAAAAAAAAAACTATTATTATATTCAAAATATCAGGAATTGATATATATCATTATATTATCTGATATAATTAATATCGAAACAGACATAAAACTGAAATTCTAATATATGCACGTTCGATTTGTAAAAATTCAAAAAATGGTTACTAATCCTTAACTTTTTGAGGAATCATTCATCAGTGGTTGCGAATGACTTATTTTTTCAATCAATTCGACATTGGTTCCGTAGGAGCAAGTCAGAAAGATTAAGAAAGAGAACCATCTGATTTGATTCGTTCTCAATAGCCACGAGATGATCATCTTAGGGTGTCCTTTTGTCGACCGATGCTCCTATTACACTCGTAGTCTCTGAAGGATGAGAACCAACTATGTAGCATTTATATTGATATCGATAATTCAAGTATTGTATACGTCATTAGTCCGATCCTTTGTAGGAATTATCCTTAATAACGAACTTGAAAACAGAATCTGCTTATTATAAACATAAAGTGATTTGTTTTTCTTGACCCTGTTTCACCTTAATTGTTATTTAAACAAGTAAAAGTTATGTCTCGGTCTGAGTGGGGATAGCGTTTTTCTTCTGCATATCCATAGAGTTTTGAAAAATTCAAACATCTTAGAGATAGATAGAGAGGTAGGAATTTCTCAAACGAACCGCACTCCTTCGTATATGTCAGGAGTCCATTGATGAGAAGGGGCAGGGGAAAGCTTGAACCCAATTCCTACAGTGATGAAAGAGTACATACTATTATTTCTCGATGACCATTTGAATTTAAATATAATAAAAAAATTAAAATGTTATTCAAAATTTAAATATGAAAAATTCCCCTCTTTTGTAGTTATACCCATCAATATAATTGCTCAAATACATGAAAAATAATTATATATAATTAAGATTTAGTATATAATTAAAAATTGATAAAATTACAAAAAAATCTATTATTATATTCTTAATATTAGGAATTGATATATATCATTATATTATCTTGATATAATTAATATCAAAACAAACATAAAATTAAAATTCTAATATATGCCCGGGTGACTAGTGTCTTTCAAATGAATTAGACTAATTGAGTTGGTCTTGTAAGCAACTCTGAGATTACTCTATCTGTTAATGGAATTAAGAACCCTAAAATACTATTTGTATACTCCTTTAATATACAATGATATTATTTTGATAGCAAATAATGAGAGACTTTTTTTTTAATGATTATATTATTGATTTAAAAATAAATAATTATAATTTAATTATTTTTTAAAATAAAAATTAATTATGTTAAGATGATTAAATCACAATATTTTATTTAAAAAAAAATTGTTTAATTTTTAGAAGTAGATGAATTTAATCTCCATTTTAATGGGCCCTATGTAAAGGTATTGGCATTATAGGTGAGTAAGACTAATAACATTATTCTTTATACATATAACTCTATAGATTTACATTCTAAATAATAATTTTTATAATTATAAATTTTATCCAAAAATTATTAACGGATCCAAATTTTAAGCAATTAGACAAAACTTCAAGGGTAACACTATAATTATACACCTTTTTACTCGAATAGCCTTTTGCTAGGAATAACAAAAAAACTCAAAATTTATACAACCTAATATGAATCGATATGAGTTGATCAAGATATGACTGTTTTGAACGAGTTTTGAGTTTGAGTTTGAATAAAACCAGGGGCTCCAAGATAAATTTGGGTTTAGTTTGAATTTGCTAATTCCCCAACATTTTTTATGCACAATATAAAAATATACATAAATACTAAATTAAACCTAAAATAAATTAACATTTGTATTTTATCTTGTTTTACACAATATGTCTTTGCATTTGAGGTGTAGATTAGATGTATATAGCTACTTCATACTATATGATAAATAATTGTGAATAAATTAGAATTTTAGAAATTAAATTCAAGATCACTTCATTGGCAAATCTATTATACCATATCAAGAAAAAAAAACTAAAAAATTTAAGTTATTAACAAAATATTCTAGAATAATTTTATAATTTAATTATGATCCCACGATTTCAACCAATTTTTTTATCGTTGATTTTCTTCAATAAAATTAATGATGCGTCTTTGAATACGGATTGTTGTGCAGATTAGAAAGTTATTGAATTTTTAATGTCGACTTCAGTCTTCATATCTGTTAATTTGGATCATACGAACCACAAAAAGCAAATAAGAGATTAGAAGATGGGCGGGACATACTTTCCGATTTATCTTCCGATACTTAAATTAAAAAACTTTCTAAGAAAATAGAAATATGAAGGAACGTAGAATGCATGGATGCATGTAATTAGAAATTAAGTATTTGGATGTGTTTGGTTGGGGGTGACTTAGAGGAGCAGCCGGCTGACGGGCGATCAAGAGATGTGTCCAGCCGAGGGACGACTTAAGGTGTACCGGTTGAGGGGTGGCTTAAAATGTGCCCAGCTAGAGGGCCACTTGTAGGTGTGCCATATTGAGGGGTTGCTCGAGGTGCGCCCAACTAAGAGTAGTTTAGATGTGCGCCTAATTGAAAAATGGTTTAGAGGTGCGCCCAATTGAGGAGCAGTTTAAAGGTGTGCTCGGAGGATTAGGCTCTTAAGTGAAGGGTTTCCTGAAAGATGGATTGACTTCCTAGAAAGAGGGTTCTTTGGAAGGTAAGATGGCCTTCTAGAATGGGGATAACCCCCTAAAATGAGGGCTCCCTAGAAGAAAGGAGGATTCCATGGAAGGAGGGATGGCCTCCTAGAGGGAGGGCTCCTTGAAAGATGGGATGACCTCTTGGAAGAGGGTGGCCTTCTAGGAGGAGGGCTAGCTCCCTGGAAGGAGGGTTGACATTTTTGACGGTGGGCTCTTTGGTAGAGATTAGGCCTTTTGGACGGAGGGTTGGCTTTTTGGACAGTGGGCTCCTTGACGAAAGATAGGCCTCTTGGGTGGAGGATATCTCCTAGACGGAGGGCGTTTCTTAGATGGAGGACAACTCTTGGAGGGAGGGGCCTCTCCTAGATAGAGGCTAGGCTCCTTAGAAGGAGAGTTGACCTCTCAAATGGTGGGCTCCTTGGTAGAGAGAATGCCTTTTGGATGGAGGGCTAGTCTTCTAGATAGATGGCATCTCTTGGACAGAAGGTGACTCCTAAAGTGAGGGCATCTCCTGGACGGAGGGTAGGCCTTTCGAACGGTAGGTTCCTTGCATAGCGGTCTAGCTCATTGGAAAGAGGGTTGGCTTTCTGGAATGAAGGAGGATTCCATGGAGAGATGGCTTCTTGGAGGGAGGGCACCTTGGAAGGTGGATTAGCCTCTTAAAAATGGGTTAGCTCCTTAGAAGATGGTAGGCCTCTTGAAAGGAAGAAAGGTTCCTTGGGAGGAGGGATGGCCTCCCGGGGTACGCCTAATTAGTGTGCGGCTTATGGAAATACACTCATAAGAGAGTGTCTAACTGGGAACCGTTGTGGATTTTTCCATGCCTCCGGAGCCTCCTGAGCTTGTAGGAGCTTACTGTGGCAACTACTTATATAGTGTAATCCATAGAGTTTTACCTGCCAACTTAAGCGATGTGGGACCTTAGGTAATATAAGTTGAGAAGATTTGTTGGGTTGCATTGCGGGCCCATTCGGTGCCTTACAATGGGCTTTGAAAACATTTTTGATGGGTTGTCTCTACTCCACTTAGGACCCTCGGTCTCACAATACCAGGCCCATCAATTAAAATTATATTTATAAAATTTGTAGTAATATTTCTAAAAGAAAAAAAATAATTTTTTATTTGTCACCTTAATTTTATTAGATTAGTTTTAAAATGAAATTTACAACATGAAATTAAGCTTCCAAAACTTATGTTTTTTTAGCTTTATCTTATATAAATATTATTCAAATTTTATGAATTTAATGGGTATTTAACAGATCACCGAATTCAAACAAAAGTGCAAAAGAAGGGTGAATTGTATCGATGTTGTTACAATTTTCTTAAATATAATATCATTTTATTATTAATAGTTAAGATATATCATTATAATACAGAAAATAGAGATCAATATAATACAATAAAATGGTCTCAAAAATTTAAAATTAAATGACCATAACTTTTAGAAGAAATAAAATCTTGAATTGCAGATTTATAATAATTGTTACTTTCTCTTTTTTATTTATGTTAGAGTTTTTTTATATAATATAATATATATTTAGTAATTTATTAAAATAATAAAATATTATATTTTTTTATGATTTTGATATATTTTAATAAAAAAATTTATTTTTTTTAATAATATTAATATTTAATAAAAAATATTATTATATAATCAAGTAATCGATCCTCTTATTATCATATAAATAACAGAATTATATGTTATAGATAATTTAAGAATAAATTCATATTCATTATTAAAATTTAATTCTAAATCATTATTTTATAAAATAATATAATAATTTAATAATTCATAAAATAATTTAAATCTCTTAAAATTTTTAATTTTCCTTTCACGACCAAATCTCTTTGAAGCCTAAGTCACTCTTCTCATCTCTTGGCGTGAAGAATTTGCATGCGTACATAGCAAACTTCCATGGCCATGAGACATCTCATCTGCCAGCAATGCCATGCGAGAGAAAGAAGATTTATACGTAAAACTTAAGAGCTTTAAATTATCTTCAACGTTATAGAACTATAATGTTTTATAAATTAATAATATAAAATTAAATATTAATAATATACTTAAATCCATAGTTACACTATTTTCTTAAAGAATTGACTAAAATATAGACTTATAGAAAATTGGTCATTAAAATTCCGAATCAATTCATCTAACTTAAAAATTTGAACATGACAAGTGCGATAGGTAGCTATCGTGCACAACTCTCTTTTTACTTTCATATCAGAAAAAATTGTCAATCAACATTAATTTAAATGATGAGACAAATATGTCATTAATGGAATAAGAAGATGATCGATTTTTTAATTTATTAAATATTATTTTTTTAAACCTCATATTCATTAATGAAATAACATTTTAAATAAAATATAACTAAACTGTATAATATTATAATTGTTACAGCCTTGGATCAAAGCATATTTTAATAATTTAGAATATAGATGACCCATAAAATTAAATTTTAAAATAAAACAATAACCAAGATAAAATTTCAAATCTGGTTGTGATTTGACAATAATTTATATAACCTTAATATTTAATAATAATATATTAGAATACAAATTATTCATAAGATTTACTTGGAGAACTACCAAAATATATTCGAATACAAGGTTGATACTCATTGAAAATATATGAAATTTTAATTAAATTCGCGTCCAAATTTCTTACAATATAGTTTGCTAATTTGAAAGAATAAGAACAATAAAATTGTAAGTCAAAGACTCAATAAGTATTAATATATACAATATATAATAAACGATACATCTATAAATAGAATGAAGAAAATCAAAAAATCTATAAAAACTCATAAAACCAATATCCAAATGTCTATAATATTATATTAATGAAAATTTGAATGTGACCTCATACTAAAAAGTATAGTACAAAACAAAGATCAAAAGTTTTAAATGTACAAGACCGACCAAACTCCCAATGGCAGATGAAACCTACGAATCTCAATTGAAATTTCAAATACTAATCAATACCGGTAAAACATATGAAAAATCTAAAATATATACAAATCGGAGAACCAAATGTTGAAAGACCAACTTGAGAAAATGTTACACGTACTTTCAATAATTTTAAACTATAAGTTACTATTTAGATCTGTAGGTGAGCGTTTATATATTATCTCTTATAGATGAGATCGAACATAACCTTATTTTATCACTTGTGGATAATAGGTGCACTTTTTAAATTTCTCTGATATATTAAGATATCAAAATATATTAGTTTTGTTTAATTTCTTATAATAATTTTTTTAAAAAGATAATAAAAAATGGTCTCTATATCATATATCATAAAATTTTTTCTATCTGTCAAAAAATGTCAAAATTTTCATTTAAGAAAGTCAAATTATTAATTTTTTTTTTTAAAAAAGGTTACATATCGAATAAGCATAATACATGAATACTATATGCATGACCTATATGTAAATTCTTATGACTTTTGCATTACAAATATACTTATATATTAATATAATACCTCAAAATATTTATTTATTTTTTATAAAATAAGTAAAATCATCAAATATTAACCAAAATTGAAGCAACATTCTAAAAAATCGATAAAACTAACATGCATGCATGAAGGGGTCAAATATGGTAAGTAAAATAATAAGCATATATATTAAATTCATCAAAGGTAAGCAAAAATAATAGAGAACGAAAATAAATCAAGAATAGGGTATAATGACACTTCAATCTCCAATTAAATAGATTTGACAAAAGGATGATTCTAAATTATTTTACTCCTTCCCTCTCTTCCTCCATCTCCTCTTTTTCTCTTCTTCCTGTGCGAAAATGACCAAAATAATGTGCATCAATTATTATATAATCGAATAGACGTATGAGCGTAACTAATCCTTTCTATTCACGAGCATCACTTCAAGCATGCCTCGAGCGCTCTCATATAGAAATTTATGCTCAAGCACCACCTCAAATGTGCCTACACGAGGATCTGCACTCAAGCGTACGTCAGGCATACCTCAAGCCTTAATCTATTTTGTTGTTCTGAATATTTTTTAAATTTATATTATACAATTATTTTTAATATATTCAAAATTAATACAAAATAAACATATAATATCAAATTAATTCGGATAAAAATCGGGTATATAGTAATTTTCAACCATTTAAATAAATTACTGAATATGTGACAGATTATATGAGATAATTTTAACAGATAAATATACATATACAATATTCATATTAAACTTATTCCCATTTCTTAGAATTGTACTTATATTTATCTAAGTTTTCATAATTCTTGTAGTTTCGGATGATTAATGCTATTTAAAGAATTAGGAACGAACAACTTCTCTTCTTTTTCATCTAAATTCAACCAATTGATACGATCCAAAAGAGCAATTTTCAGTAAAACTTGAGCAAATTTTTAGAAACTTATTTTTGATGTAAATATTTGAATATTTGAAAAGAACACTCATTATTTATTTCTTGTTGAATATCTATACAAATGTTTTATAAATGATCATGAGTTTAAGGGTTTTTTATCTCAAAGTTCGTCCACAAAATCAGCTCAAAATAAATTTAGAACAATATTTATAAATTGCAAAGTTTAAAAACATAATTTTCAATTTATTTTTTGTATTAAAGTTCAAATTTGACATCAAACTCCTCTAAAAGTGTGATAAATATAAATTAAATATTTATTTTGGGCTTTTTCTAACATTTCGAGTGTAGTAAATTATATTAAAGTTTTTTTTTACATAGAATTTAATTTGTGGAAAAGTAATATCCGATAAGAAATTTTAAAAAGTCAGAATGAGGCTTTATTTGATTTTTTAAGGAATAAAAATGAAGCAACAAGATCTTTCTAATTAACCAAATTATTGTTATGGTTCGCTCAAAATAATAAATTTATTTATTTTTAATGATTGAGATTTATTTTTATAATACAAAATATTATAATTAAAAGAATGCATAAAATATTGTCTAAATTTTCACTTTCTATTATTTAAAAATAATTTTAATTATTAAAATAATTTCAATAATAATCCGGTTACTAAAATGATATGTAGCTATGCTTGTGTTAGGTAAAAGTACAATCCAACAATCATAGTATATACATTTTCATCTACCAAATTATATATTATATGTGACATTTTATTTACAGATGAGACATTAATAATAGAATTATCTCACATGATATGATATATATTTAATAATTAATTAAAATAATTAAATATTATGATTTTATAAGATTTTATTTTAAAATTAAAATTTTTTTAATTAATTTAATTTTTGATGAATAAAAGACAATTTTATTACTAATAAATAATTTTTTTATAAATGATTGAATTATCTATCATAATATATGAATGAGTGAGGCAATTTTGTGGGTAATGCAATGGTGCATTTCTCTCCTGGCTAAACAAATTTGAAGTTTCTCATAAACTTCCATGAGGAATTTTTTTCTTCATAGTTTAGGAAATCAATTTTAAATTCTTTGATAAATAAAAAACTTAGTATAAATTCAATTATATTGTAATATTTAATTTTGTAATTTATATTGTTAAATAACATAACAATTCGGCAATCCATAGACTGATTTTTTATCTCATAAAGTTTTATGATTAAATGATAAGTCTAATGTGTTATTTAAATTAAACTTATGCAAATAATACTGCATATAAGATAATTGTTAAATCAGTATCAGTTTAAGTATAAGAAGAAAGGGTAAGGGTCTGATTTTTGAGATGACAATAAGACCACTCTATTTTAATTTACATATTATAAATTCAAACTATGATAATAACCAATTATAATATCTTCAACATAATAAATTTAATATAAGTGTTTTATTATTAAAAAAATAAAAAAATTAAACTAATACTGAAAAGATAAGTAAGTCATAACAATCAATTAATAAATAATTTGAGATCAATTAAAAAATTTTAATATTACCGATAAAAAATTTAATTCAATTATTAATATATATCTGACTAATTACACGAATAGCATTAACAGTTCACTTACACTGATTGTTATCTCGTTTGATATTTCATCAGTTGCTAATCAAATATGCATGGCTCGGCTTGGTCTTGATCTCTTCGCTTGCCTGCCATATTAGCTCAACTTTTACGCGGGGGTCGGCCTTTTAGAAATTTTATAAAAAATAATTGTTTAATTTCTTTTGAATGTTATAATTTTTTTAAATGGGATTAATTAATCTCATTTTCACTTAATCAAAGTAAGTAAAACGTCAAAATCTTGAAATTTGATCAATTCTAGGTTTATATTATATCATATATCCATTCCTCATCCACTAAGCATTTAATTTAGGGTGTGGTAGGAGGAGTTTCAAGAGGAAAGGGCATCCTTTCTATGAGATTTGGAATTTTCATCTTACTAAAAGAAAGATTGATTTAATTTTTTTAATTATAATTGTTTAATTAATCTTAAATGGATGATTTTAATATTTTTTTAATGATAAATAAAAATAAATATTTTTTTAAAATAATAAATAATATAATCGTTCGATCAATATCAAATAACTGTGAATTAAGAGGGGTTAAATTAACATCTTTTTTAGAGAGAATATACTCTTTGAGTCCATTTTTATGGAATTATAGGAGTGAAAAACAGCCCCTATGTTTATTTTTATAATTTTAATTATTTATTTTAAAATAAATAATTATAATTTAATAATTTAAAAAAAATTTAAAATTTAGTTATTTTTTTAATTATTAAAAAAATGACAAGATATCAACAGTTTGATTTTAATACAATGAACAAAAAAAGTAATAGAAAATTTAATTCTTTGCAATGAATATCCTGCTTTATTAGAGCTTAATTCTAGTGGTAGAATTTCTTTGACTTAAAGGCAGAGAAATTAATTCATTCCACTTAATAAATTCCCCAAATAAGCAAGAACTCTACACATTCCTCTGCAATATCGAGGAGTTGCTGAATTTTCTTTGCCCAGAAAATGGAAATCCAAAGGAAAATTCTCGGCTTCAAACTCACCTTCATCGCCATTTTTCTGCTTCTTGCCAATGCAGATAATGGAACTTCAGAAACCACCTGTGATAAACTTGAATCAAACAGTGGAAATGAAGACGAATGGTAAGATTTTTCAATTTCCTTTTCCTTTTTGGGTAACAATGAAATCCCGTCCTCACCGCTCCTGTGCTTGGGATAAATTCCGAGTACATGTCCCCACCCGTAAAGATCACACCCAGAAAAGTTTAAGAACAAAACAGTAAAAATCGAACTCGATCAGATCAAGAGGCCACAAGTCATCATTTCTAACTATGCTAATAAGTGCTTGTTGATGGTGCAAAATTTATTATATAATTACGAGTAATGGGAATGGGATTCTCATTTTTATCTTTAGATGGAGTTAGAGTGAGATGATAAAAGATGAATTCATGTAGCTGACTTTGATAAGTTAAGCTTAAGACCTTATTATTATTACTGTAGTTGGTTTATTTTATGTGTATGTTAATAAGTGCTTGTTGATAGTATGAGATTTATCACAGAACTATGAGTAACGGGAATAGGATTCTCATTTTTCTCTTTAGATGAGTTAGAGTGAGATGACAAAAGACCAATTTATGTAATTGACTTTGATAAATTAAACTTAAGACTTTGTTATTATTATTGTAATTAGTTTATTTTATATGTATGCTAATAAGTGCTTATTGATAGTATAAGATTTATCACAGAATTACTAGTAACAGGAATGAGATTCTCATTTTTCTCTTTAAACGGAGTTAGAATGAAATTGCAAAAGACAAAATATATATAGCTGACTTTGATAAAGTAAGCTTAACACTTTGTTATTATTACTGTAATTGGTTAATTTTATGTGTATGTTAATAAATACTTGTTGAAAGAGCTAGATTTACCACAAAATCACGAGTAATGAGAATGGGATTCTCATTTTTCCCTTTAGATGGAATTAGAGTGGATGACAAAATACGAATTTATGTAGTTAACTTTTATAAGTCAAGCTTAAGATTTTGTTATTATTATTGTAATTGGTTAATTTTATTTGTATGCTAATAAGTGCTTGTTGATAGTACAAGATTTACCACATAATCACGAGTAATGAGAATGAGATTTTCATTGTTTTTTTTAGATGGAGTTAGAGTGAGATGACAAAACACAAATTTATGTAGCTGATTTTTATAAGTTAAGTTTAAGATTTTGTTATTATTACTGTAATTGGTTTATTTTATATGTATACTAATAAGTGTTTGTTGATAGTGCAAAATTTATACAAAATTATGAATAACGGGAATGAGTTTTTATTTTTTTCTTTAGACGGAGTTGGAGTGAGATGATAAAAGATGAATTCATGTAGCTGACTGTGATAAGTTAAATTTAAGACTTGGTTAGTATTACAGCATTTGGTTGATTTTATGTGTATGTGTAGGATGGAAGAGGAAGAATGGGAAATGGTGGAAAGAAGAGGAAATCAATTTGTTGTGAATAACAGTCCTTTCTATTTTAATGGGTTTAATACGTACTGGTTGATGGTGCTTGCGGCCGACCAATCGACAAGAGGGAAGGTCAGTGAGGTCTTTCAACAAGCAGCTTCCGTTGGCTTAACAGTTTGTAGGACTTGGGCTTTTAATGATGGCCAATGGAGAGCTCTTCAGATATCTCCATCAATTTATGATGAAGTAGTGTTCAAGGTACTTCTTTTTCTTATTTTTTTAAACTATAAAATTGGAAAAAAAAAAATCTTAATATAATGGTCAATATGTGCATGGGATACTGCTAGTAGGATATTTTTCGATATTACCTACTGATATGATATCTTATGGATCTATTCATATTATTGAATTTATTTAAGTGTAAATATTGAAACGGCATGTTTTAAAGGAATCCATTAAATATCATTTTTAAACATTTTTTCATGTACATAACATTTGTTAGTTTAGAAATCAGATTATTTTGGATCAGTTGATGATTATTTTATTCTTATTATATTTTATTTCAATAATAAAAATCTTTTTAGTTGTAAGAATGTTTGAAGAAAATGAAAAAAAAATAAAAGAAAAATATTTTTTTCACATTTTGATAAAATAGAAAATTATAAGGAAAAATATAATAAAAATATATTTAACATATTATTTATATCCGAGGAAAATAATTTTTATTTAAATTTTTAATGTAATTTTTTTCATTTAAAATTTTTTATAACCAAAAAAACCCTAAAAGTGCCATTGCTTTTCTGATTTTTGTGTTTTCTTTGGCAAACAGGCGTTGGATTTTGTAGTGAGTGAAGCAAAGAAGTACAAAATAAGACTCATATTGTCATTAGTTAACAATTGGAGTGATTATGGTGGCAAAAAACAGTATGTCAAATGGGGAAATGCTGCTGGCTTGAATTTTACTTCTGATGATGATTTCTTCTCTCATCCGACCCTCAAGACCTATTACAAGAATCATGTCAAGGCAAGTTCTTCCATTTTCCTCTTGTCGGGCGAACATTGATTATCAAATTATGCATCAGATAGTACAATTTAAAAGTTATCAGTTTAAATTATAGAATTTTTTTGTAATATAGGTTAATTTTTTATGTAGATCTAATCATACTCTTTAGATGTCGCGATATTGAAATATTGTGTGTTAGATAGATTGTTTTTCTATTTAGATACTTTGATAAAATGAAAATATAAAAGAAAAATTTACTTTTCCTACTTGAATTATCAATAATTTGAATCAAAATAGTCTGACATAACTATATAAATATAACTGATTTAAATTATAGAAATAAATTTCATATAATATGGGATAACGTTTTGTGGTGATCGATTCACCCTTCATTGATGTCTTGATATTGAAGCATCATGGACTAGGTAAATTGTTTTTTTGTTTACATAATTTGATGAAATAATAAAAGAAAATAAAAAAAAAATTCTTTTTGCTTGAATTACCTATGGTTTTAATTGGGTGTAAACAAATTTAAGTAATGTGAAAGTCCTTGATTTAAACTATAGAAATAATTATCCTATAAAATGGGATAAGGTTGCACACAGATCTAATCACCTCTTTAGATATCACAATATTGAAGTATCATATTGTGCTACACTTGTTTTTCTATTTAGATAATTCAATAAAACGAAAAGAGAAAATGAAAAATTATTCTTTTATTTAAGTCATCTAAGGTTTAAAAACGGTATGGGTTTGATCGTAACTTAAGTTAAGTGGGTTTCCCACTGTGTCAAGCAACAACTTTTCCTAAAGGCTCCTAGCCTCATATGACATATGAAAAATCACACAATATATAAAGAGTATTATAACACTTTATAATACTATCAATTATTAAAAAAATAAGTTATTTTAAAATATGAAATGGATTGTATTGGTTATCGGTAAGTGCTACGGACTGATATTATATATTATGTATATTTTATGACCCTTTGACCTATACACTCAAAACATATACCATATTTACCCAATTATTGGTCAAATCACTTTAGATATGGAATTTTTCGGTTGATGAGTCAACTAAGAGATAAACTCATATAATTTTTCTAAGTTGATTTTGATATTAAACTGGATGATTCTTTGAACCTTCTATTAGTCAAAATGATTTTCAAACTTATGATCGGGTCTATATTCATATTATGCAATAGGAAATAGGTTTAAATTTCATGTTGCAACTTCATGATGTCTAAAAATGTTTTTCCTCCGTGTGTGATGCATATGCAGGCGGTGCTTAATCGAGTTAATACTCTTACCAATGTAATGTACAAGGAAGATCCAACCATTTTTGCTTGGGAACTAATAAATGAGCCAAGATGCGAATCAGATCCCTCGGGAGATAAACTTCAGGTTAGATAATTTTAACACTTTTATGAGTTTGATCTAATAAACAAGCTAATTTAATTTTATTTAATATAACTTTGAATTTTTAGTTCTATTCTCTAATTTTATTTATCATATTTTTCTTGTCAAATATTTGCTAATTAAATTGGGAAGAACCAAAAGTAAGTGATAATTGAACATACAAATAAACAAGAATTTGAGAACATATTTAATATTTTTTTCATTTATCTTCTATAAATTCAGAGAGTTTTAAACAATTTAACATTATTGAATTAATTCGTCTTACTGTTATAGTGTTCCTTTCTCCACATGTTGATTTTATATGAATTAGTCTCCAAATGTAAATGGAATCATAAAAACAACTCAATATTCGAGATTCGACACAAGATTTGACTTAAGAGTTTTAAATAATTTTATATAATTGTATTAATTTGTTTTATCCATTATCATATTCTCTCGATCTTTGGGATCATTTGATACATACCAGCCCTCAATATTAGTAGAATTAAGAAAATAACCCAAAAATCGGCCATATTTTTTATCATAAAGTTGAGTGGTGATGATAATTATCATGTTTTCAAGGCATGGATACAAGAAATGGCTGTCTATGTGAAAAGCATTGATCCAAAACATATGGTGGAGATTGGGTTAGAGGGATTTTATGGTCCTTCAACAATTGAAAGAGCTCAAGAGATCAATCCAAGTTCATATGCTACAAAAGTTGGAACAGACTTCATTAGGAATCATCAAGTTCTTGGGGTGGATTTTGCCTCAGCTCACATCTATGCAGATGCTTGGTGAGTAATTTTACTTTTTTTTATTGGTATGAAAGACAGTCCGATATATAAAATTCTCATTTTACATAGAATTTACATAACGAACCAGTTTGAGTTTATTAGAGATACTTAATAAGTAATTTCACATTTTCTAATAGTGTAAACAATAATTTTGTGTACAAGATTCTCATTATGTGTAAGGTTTGTAGAATCAATCACTTTGAGTTTGTTGTAGATGTTTGGTGAGTAATTTTACTTTTTCGGTATAATAAAAAAGAACTCAGTATACAAAATTTTTACTATAAGAAAGGTTTAAAGAAGCAATTAATTTAAGTATATTCGATATATTTATCGGGTAATTTCACATTTTTCAATAATGTAAAAGGCAATCTAGTATGCAAAACTCTCACTATACGCAAGTTTTGGAGAATAGAGTATTTTAGGTCTATTTTAAATCCACATAGAGTAATTTTATTTTTTTCAATGGTATAAAAGATAGTCTATTTTATATTTCAGTGAGTAATTTCACATTTTTCATAGTGTAGAAGGCAATCCAGTGTGCAAGGCTCTCACTATACACAGGTTTTGGAGAATAGATCACTTTGGGTCTATTTTAAATTCTCATTGAGTAATTTTATTTTTTCAACAGTATAAAAGATAATCTGATGTACAATACTATCGTTATGTGAAGGGTTGGGAAAAATGATCATTTTGAATCCTATTGTAGATAATTGCTAATTAATTTTACTTTTGATGGTATAAAAGATAATTTGGTTATTCAAAATTCTTATTATGCGCATAATCCAATAAAGTGACTACTTTTGGCTTATTAGATAACCCGACTTTAATCGGGTTTGACCCAGATTGGTCTGATCCTTATCCGAATCTTCTATACAATTCATACTTGGGGCACCAAAGATTTGCTTTTTATATTTTAGCGTATAAGACCACTTGAATTTGCTAATTTCTTGAAAGCTGTCAACATAAAATTTTCACGTGTGAAGGATTTCGTCGACAATAACTGAAGCCCATCTCAATTTCTTCCGGTCATGGACGCAAGCTCACATAGACGACGCCGAGAGAACGCTTGGGATGCCGGTGGTGTTTGGGGAGTTCGGCGTTTCTTCTAAAGATGTGGGCTTCAACGCGTCTTTCAGGGACACAGTCTACAGCACCGTCTACAACATCATGCTCAGCTCCGCCAAGCAAGGCGGCGGCGGCGGCGGCAGCCTCTTCTGGCAGCTGTTCCCGGCTGGCACAGAGTACATGGACGACGGCGATGCAATCGTCCTTTCAAAGTCTACGGAGACGTCGAGCATCATATCACTTCATTCCGCAAGGCTGAAGATCATCAACTCTGTCTGTTCTTTGCGTTGCCGTTGGAGCTGTAAGAAGAAGAGCGCCATGGAGAAAGAGCTTTGAAAGCGATGGAGTTTTCATCTCGAAGTTTCATCCTCGGCTGTGATAATCGCTTACCTTGTAACAGGTGTCGTTAGTGGAAACTGGGGAGCCGAATCAGATAAATGAGGGCCCAGATTCAACATCCCTTTTTATTAGTCGTCCGATTTAAATTGAATGGCTGAAAATTTTTAATTTTTATTAAAAAATTATTTAAAAAAATTAAAAATTATCGGCCATCCAATTACAATATGATAATTAACAAAGTGAGGGGGTCGGCTCCCAAACCAGTTGTTTGTGTGAGAAATGTTATCAAAATATTCAAAAGATAAACATAAAATAAGAAATAATAAAATAATAAATAATTATATAATAAATATTAAATTTATGTAATTTTTAAAAAAAGTTATAGATAAAAATAATATATTTTATTAATTTTAAATAAAAATATTTACTGTTAGGTATTAAATATTTATTAAATATTATATATATAATATTATATATATATAATAAATATTTATTAATTATAATTATAAAATAATTATTTATCAAAATAATTAAAATAATTATTTATCAAATAGGTATATATGTGTATATATAAGATACTTTTTTAGAATATAAAAAATTAATATGAAAATAGTTATTTTTAATTATTCGGGAATAATTCATACAAATAAAGAGATGGTAAGAGTTATTTTTTGAGATTCAAAAATAACTATTTATTTAAAAATATTTATTTTTTATTAAAATATAATTAAATAGTAAAATAAATATTTTTAAAAGAATAAGATAAAAATAAAAATTTTATTTTTACTAATTAAACGTAAAAAATAACTATTTATTAAAAAATATTTATTTTTTATTAAAATATAATTAAATAGTAAAATAAATATTTTTTAAAAAATAATGTAAGAATAGAAATTTTATCCCAACTAATCAAACGTGAAAAATAATTATTTATTTAAAAATATTTATTTTTTATCAAAATATAACTAAATAATGGAATAAATATTTTCAAGGAATAATGTGAAAATAAAAATTTTATTCTCACTAATCAAACTTGAAATAAGTGTCAAATTTATCACCATGGGCCGGATTAATATTTTTAGATCAATCATTTGTAGCTACTCTAACTTTAATTAACATCAATTTAACTCGAAATTTATTTTTAAAATTGCCAAAATGGGTCCATTAATTGAGCTATCAAGTCGTTTGCCTTCTCATTTCGATTGTGATAATATGATAAAAGCAAACACTAACGAATCCCAGAAGAAAACGAGAGGAGGAGACGACGACGCCGGATGAAGGCTGAAGCTGCCCACTGCTTATTGCCTAAGCCTGAACAACTGCTTGGCGATCGGACTAGCATGCTGGAAATCTTCAACTTCGATGGAGGATTTGAACCCTAGCTCTGGAGGAACTTCACGTGTTCTGTAAATTTCTTGGGTCGCTGCTCGAACTCTTATTAGCTCATTCATTAGGTAAATTAGAGCTTAATCATGTGTGACCGTATTCCAAAAACCCTCATTTCAAACGCCGGCTTCGGAACTCCAAAATTAGGATTCGCAAAATTTGATTCGAACTCTGCGATTTCACCGTTTCTCATGGTTAAAATTCGATTTTTTCGAGACGGTACGTGGCAGTTCTCGAAAAGTTGTTCCGAACGCATTGGAAACAAATTGAATCCTCTACTGCACATGAATCACATGTTTCCTGGTCGCTTGCGTGCATTTGGTTCGAGTGGCTTCGGCTTTAGTACTGAATTAGGGTTCAAGGGCAGGAAAGACGAGCATTTCGAGTTTGATGGGTGCGAAAGCGACCAGAAGTTTGGGGAGTGTACGTCGGGAAATGGGCGTGATATGAGCAATGGAGCCGAGGAAGAGAGAGGGAGGTGTGATTATGATATTATCGACATGAATGGTCGTATGCAGGATGAGAAGATGGGTGTACAGGGTAAAGGAAGTTTCAAAGGGAAAGATTTGATAGGTATCGAAAATGGAGATAGTGGTATTTTGAATGACGAAGAGCCGATGCACCTGAAGGGAAGGCTGGACTTGAGGAGTGGAAGGCAATTAATTAAGAGGTCGAACATGCTTGCGAAGCAAGTGATTAGCATTCACTCTGCCCTCAATTTGGGTTTCATCTCCCAACTTTGGGTTGACACAGGCACGGTAAGTTTTTTCCTCCTTTTAGACGAATGAAATTATGCAGCTCTTTCTACACATCGTCAACTTATTTACAAGGAACCGGCTTCTTTCTTCTGTCATTGTTGAACCTTGATGTTCACGTTTTTTTTGTGTTGGAGCATTCTGAAGTTCATGCGCAGCTCTGCAATGAACTGCTCCCGCTGTATTTCTTCCCCATGTTTAGAAGCAAAAGGAAACAAATTCTATCTAAAGGAGAAAGAGGCGGGGGACGAGACCATTGTTGACAATTTCTCAAATTGGTTTGCAGCGTATACTGCTCTCATGTAACACTGTAGTTTGAAAACATTGACCGTATAACAGTGCCCTCTTGGCCAATAAAGAAAAGAGTGTGTGTACTCGACTTTGCTTACCAGGGATAACCTCATTTCGTTTTTTAAACCAAATTTGTTAAAGATAATAATATCTCCATTCCTCAGGTACATACATTTTTGGTTGACATGGTATGTAGAATGAAAACATAGACACTTCTATATGACATATGTATACATGTTTGTAGGTATGCATGAATCACAAAAAAAAGCACTTTTGTATAATACAATTGGAGTTGATATGTAGGGATGACTCAATCGAAGTCAACAAACTAGTTCCAGTTGTATGGAGGTTTTATCAAGCAAGGGAATGGCAATAACTTAGAAGCCATATTTTGACTGGCAGAATTCTAGACAATGTAACTTTGCCAACTAAATTGGCCTATTGTATTGCAGTAAGGGCTTAAGTGATAAGGCTCCATCTAGAAGGGCCCTTGGTCATCCATGTCGTCTTTGGACTCCTAAAAGAGTTCATTGGCCTTGCTCAATGAAAAGTCAAGTCCTTTGGTTTTAGGTTCGACGTATACTGTTGATCTAGCTGGACATCTAGGTGGCACTATGACAGTCCATATTGTTGGAAGATCTTGTTGGCTGTGCTTAGGCCAAATCCATCTCAGGGAGGCTTGTTGTTTTGGTTCCTATATCGAGTGGCTTTTCTACCTCTAAGCGGTCTTAATTCATTCAAAATTGGTTTACTTTAAAAAATAAAGACATTTACCTAAATAAATTCCAACATCTAAAATGATAATTTTCACTCAAGCAAGAACTTTGATTCGGTGCTACTCTAGGTCTAGAGAGAAATAACTCTTCCTATTGAAAGCCACTACAAGCCACTAATTTTTGGCTTGAAGTGGCAAATTTCATTAAGGGGACGAACATGGCGAGAACCTGCCTAGTTTTTCGAAGGTTTACCTAATATGGTATTGTTATTAGATTGCCCACTCTACAATGTTAAATTATTCTGATGGTAGTACTCTAAAGATATCCTAACCTGGGCTGAATATTTAGGGTTTGTTTGATTTAGAAAAGTTTGAAAGAAAGGAAATTAATGAAAAAAATTGAAAAAGAGAGAAAAAATCACTTTTTTAAAATATGAATATTGTAATATATATTTTTAATAACATTTTTTCTTGTAATTTTCATGCAATCCAAACATAAAAAATCATTTTTAAAATTCTTAAATATCTTTTAAACTTTTCAAAATCCAAACAAACTCTTAATGTTTTGGTTTCTTACAATTTTTGTTATATTTTTTTTTCTTGTAAACTAAACATAAGAAAATATTTTTCTTGGCATTTTTTTTCTTTTCTCCAAATTTTCTTAGAGCCAAACAGGCTCTTAGAAAATAGAGACATCAAGTTTTGATTTAAAACTCCGAGCGCATTTTTGCTATTAAATCAAGATTTTAAATTGGAGAAAACATTGCTGATGTTTAAATGTTCCGTAGCAAGCTGGTCTGGTAAAAAGATTGGGAAGTTTGTGCTTTTCTCAAAATAATTGTTGGCAAATTAGAATTCTAAGTGATTGGCAAATGGAGATATGAAAATATTGTGAAAACTCACAATCACAGCCTGCTTGTTTCAACATTTTTTTTGTTTGTTTAGAATGATTACTTTTCATGCTTTTTAGTGGGTGGTGCTGATGGTTGAATTGAGGCCTGACTTGCTTTCCACGGAGTCTGAAAAAGTTCTTCTTGAGGACATTAAGCAGGTATATACATTCTCTTTCTAATGGTTTTGAATCGATTTGTAATATTAACTGTGTGGAAATGTGAGCATGAAGCATTGGAATCTAGCTTTCAGTCTTACATTATTTTTCTAAGTTTCTGATGTTTGTATATATATATTACTGATAAAAAAAAGACTCTGAGTTTGTTTCTATCCTCAAGAAAAATCTGTTATCTCTATGCAATGTCACGTGATTGTTTTTCCTGTTATATTCTTGTCAAAATTATAATATTCCAATATACTGAATATTATAGCATTAAATTTATCTTTGCCAAAAAAGAGAATAACATTGTCTCGGGAACCGTGCACCTACCACATGTTTTTTCTTTGCCTCTGATGACTTTGTTGTATATCCTTATATATATGTGTGTATGTATGGAAGGATGATAGATATCTGCTGAGAGGATTAAAGGAGGAGGAACAGTGAAAGGAAAAAGAAAAAACAAAGATTAACAAGAAGGCCCGAGAATCACAATCACTTAAATCTTTCATTTCATTCACTCAATAATGCATTCAACATTAAAATATCGTTGTCATTATTCTTTCCTTCCTTCTCTTCGATTCTATTGTGCTTGTGTCGGTAGGCCACCCCATTTCCAGCCAACAGACCGTATAACAGTGCCCTCTTGGCCAATAAAGAAAAGAGTGTGTGTACTCGACTTTGCTTACCAGGGATAACCTCATTTCGTTTTTTAAACCAAATTTGTTAAAGATAATAATATCTCCATTCCTCAGGTACATGCATTTTTGGTTGACATGGTATGTAGAATGAAAACATAGACACTTCTATATGACATATGTATATATGTTTGTAGGTATGCATGAATCACAAAAAAAAAGCACTTTTGTATAATACAATTGGAGTTGATATGTAGGGATGACTCAATCGAAGTCAACAAACTAGTTCCAATTGTATGGAGGTTTTATCAAGCAAGGGAATGACAATAACTAAGAAGCCATCTTTTGACTGGCAGAATTCTAGACAATGTAACTTTGCCAACTAAATTGGCCTATTGTATTGCAGTAAGGGCTTAAGCGATAAGGCTCCATCTAGAAGGGCCCTTGGTCATCCATGTCGTCTTTGGTCTCCTAAAAGAGTTCATTGGCCTAGCTCAATGAAAAGTCAAGTCCTTTGGTTTTAGGTTCGACGTATGCTGTTGATCTAGCTGGACTAATATCCATCTAGGTGGCACTATGACAGTCCATATTGTTGGAAGAGCTTGTTGGCTGTGCTTAGGCCAAATCCATCTCAGGGAGGCTTGTTGTTTTGGTTCCTATATCGAGTGGCTTTTCTACCTCTAAGCGGTCTTAATTCATTCAAAATTGGTTTACTTTAAAAAATAAAGACATTTTCCTAAATAAATTCCAACATCTAAAAAGATGATTTTGACTCAAGCAAGAACTTTGATTCATCATCTAGTTCTAGGTTCAGAGAGAAACAACTTTCCCTATTGAAAAACCACTACAAGCCACTAATTTTTGGCTCGAAGTGGCAAATTTCATTAAGGGGACGAACATGGCGAGAACCTGCTTAGTTTTTCGAAGGTTTACCCAATATGGTATTGTTATTAGATTGCCCACTCTACAATGTTAAATTATTCTGATGGTAGTACTCTAAAGATATCCTAACCTGGGCTGAATATTTAGGGTTTGTTTGATTTAGAAAAGTTTGAAAGGAACGAAATTAATGAAAAAAATTGAAAAAGAGAGAAAAAATCACTTTTTTAAAATATGAATATTGTAATATATATTTTTAATAACATTTTTTCTTGTAATTTTCATGCAATCCAAACATAAAAAATCATTTTTAAAATTCTTAAATATCTTTTAAACTTTTTAAAATCCAAACAAATTCTTAATGTTTTGGTTTCTTACAATTTTTGTTATATTTTTTTTCTTGTAAACTAAACATAAGAAAATATTTTTCTTGGCATTTTTTTTCTTTTCTCCAAATTTTCTTAGAGCCAAACAGGCTCTTAGAAAATAGAGACATCAAGTTTTGATTTAAAACTCTGAGCGCATTTTTGCTATTAAATCAAGATTTTAAATTGGAGAAAACATTGCTGATGTTTAAATGTTCCGTAGCAAGCTAGTCTGGTTAAAAGATTGGGAAGTTTGTGCTTTTCTCAAAATAATTGTTGGCAAATTAGAATTCTAAGTGATTGGCAAATGGAGATATGAAAATATTGTGAAAACTCACAATCACAGCCTGCTTGTTTCAACATTTTTTTGTTTGTTTAGAATGATTACTTTTCATGCTTTTTAGTGGGTGGTGCTGATGGTTGAATTGAGGCCTGACTTGCTTTCCACGGAGTCTGAAAAAGTTCTTCTTGAGGACATTAAGCAGGTATATACGTTCTCTTTCTAATGGTTTTGAATCGATGTGTAATATTAACTGTGTGGAAATGTGAGCATGAAGCATTGGAATCTAGCTTTCAGTCTTACATTATTTTTCTAAGTTTCTGATGTTTGTATATATATATTACTGATAAAAAAAAGACTCTGAGTTTGTTTCTATCCTCAAGAAAAATCTGTTATCTCTATGCAATGTCACGTGATTGTTTTTCCTCTTATATTCTTGTCAAAATTATAATATTCCAATATACTGAATATTATAGCATTAAATTTATCTTTTGCCAAAAAAGAGAATAACATTGCACAAAACATGTGCTAGTTTTCCCTTTTGCCTCTGATGATATATAGTGATGCAGGGAAGGGGAAAAGTAGGGGAGGGGAAGGAGAAGAAGCTGAGAGGAGGAGGAGGAGGAACAGAGGAAAGAGAAGCAGAGATTAACAGAGAGATGAGAGAATCACAATCATTTAAATTTTCATTTCATTCACCAATAATGCATTCAACATTAAAATTAGAATTATTATATAGAGAACCTCTATCCTAGGTTAATTAGAAAATAAATATAATTTTTTAATTAATAATATCTCAAAATTAGAAAATAATAAGATATACTTTCCTAAAATAAAATAAAATATCACTAAATATTAGGAAATAGTAATGTACACTTTCCTAAAATAAAATTTCTCTAATAAAAATTTTCAAATAAAATCAAAATTAAATAAAATAAATTTTTTCTAATAATAAAATAAAATAAAATCTTTTTTAATTTGGAATGTCCATGATGTCCGCATCATATAGTATAGTGCTTTTTATTTTGTGATTGCAATGCTATAGATTTGGTCGAGATAGTGAGCAAGGGTTAACATCAATTGAATTGATGCAAATATTAGCTAATATGTATCTATATTGGGGTCCTACGATATTGATATTTTTCGATACCGTGATAATATAGTGATATATATTTGTATCAGTGATATTCTTATTAGGTTATGATTTTTTTTAAAAAAATTTCTTCTAATATATCGAATATCGATATATATTGACCAATATATTCATTATTGATATGACTATGACTAGTACCAATGTCGATACCAATATTTTCATCCAAGTTCAAGTCACTTAGTCCTAAGATAAGAGAGACTCTAGAAGAAGATTCATATTGCTGACTCATACGGTATGGGTCTCTAAGCTTGTGCATTGTGATGCATAGTGAATTCTCATGCTATTGATAAATTTAGCTGGCATTAGATTTTCTGTCACTTCCACTGTATATTACTTGTACAAAATTTACAGGTTGGCGATGTGGTACTCATCCAAGACGAGAGTGTGTTGGTCGATGAATTGAGACTTGTTGGACTAGAAACATTGGTATGTCTTGTCCTTTTTCACTTTGCATGATCTTATGGAAAATATTAGTACTATATACATGAATTGAATTGAAGTTTTAATTTTGGCATGATAAAACTTCACGTAGTTGCTTGCCAAAATGAACAATACACAGCAAATATAATGATAATTTTGAGGATTCATGATAGTTTCTTATCTTCAATGAATTAGTTAATTTTTCAGTTTGAGGAGCATTCAGCATTAAAGCTACGTGACAATATATTGTATCTTGAGTCACCCCTTATAGATTTTAGGAATCATTATCTGTTGAATGGGGAGAGCTATCATTGTGTGACGAGTTTCATCTACTGGAAAGAATTTTGTCGTACCTGTGAAATTCTATTGTTCATGCCACCTAAACACAGATTACTAGCCTGTTAACCTTTAGAGTTCTAATGGCGGTATTGAACTAAATCATTCAAGGACGATCGATTGCAGATGCCAGAGGTTTTGGTTTATGTTGCGGGCATGCAGATGTAAGTAGTTTTTCAAATAATCTTATGACAAGTGTTAGCTAGCTAAGTCTAGTGCACGGAAACTATTGCTATGTAAGTTGACTCTTATTCTTATAGTGGGTTTTTCTATTGGTGATTCACAACCCAAATAGTTTTTGCCAGGTCAGTTAGTTCTCGAGTTTTCTCTTTGTCAATAAGATTGTGTGCTCGGAGAGCATATGATATAAGTGGGTCTAAAACTGGTTTCTCAAAATGGCATTAATCTAAATCATTCTTTCTTAGGGATGGTCAAATCTTTGAAGATTGGTGAAAGGAAAAAAATAAATTCCGTGCAAAGTTTTGAATGTAATTTTATGACAAATAAACTCAACTAGTGCTCTTTGTTAGGTAGGATATGAAGTTGTAACACCGGGGAGAAGAAGCATGGGAAAGGCAAGTAATAGCTTCCTCCATCTAGTTAAACTGTCTCGCTATCTGATTGACAGCTACTCTTTATGTTTGGTTTATTCGTTTAGGTTCGTGGATACACATTTGATATTAACTCAGGGGCTGTGGAATCACTCGAACTCGACTCATTTGGGATTTCAATTATTCCGTCAAGTCTGGTGGGTGGATTCTTTCTTTAGTTGAGCATGAAGATATTTGGTATTATAGTATTTTAACATCATTTCTTTCCTAAGTAGCTCGCAGTTTGCATCCAGTTAAAGTTACTCGAGGGGAAATCAGAGTCACACCATTGATATAAACATTGGTCCATATTGTAAATATCGGCCGATATATAAAGTTATCAGGCCTCTCCGAAATCGATATTAATCGGTTTTGTGATAATATCGTGATATGTTGCCATGTTGAGTATATATCCTGTTATATCGGTCAATATGACATTGTTAATTTATGATTATCAGAATTTTTTTTCTTTCAATATAAGCGATACCAATATGTATTATACAATATGTCCGATACCAGTATGTTGCCACTAATATTAATACCGATATTTTCATTCTTGGTATAATATCAAATTATGAATAATGGGTTGAAATCATATTATATATACTTTTCGGCACCTATTATTTTGATTTTGTAGTCACGTAATACCAATTATCTTGCTTAAATTAGAAAGAAAAGAGCGTGTTAAATACAATTTCTTATGAGTAATTTCAGGTGAGCACTTATGCTTTATTTATTGAAGATGTGATCGAAGTTGTATCCGACACCGTTATAGTGCAAGAAGCTGCTGCTACACGCATTCAGAGACTAACAAAGGTAACTTTTATAGGAAATCATTGTCATTCTTGATCATCACCATGTTTTTCAACATTCTGCATCTTTGGTCTTCCTCCATAAAATGGAATAAAAGATAGGCCGATATATATCAGTATTAGGATTCTTGATACCGATATTTTCCAATAACATGATAAAATTGCTATATATTGCCATATCATTCAATATTTAAAATATCATAGAATGATATTCTATAGAAAATCATAGCCATTCTGATCTTCATTGCCATGTTTTTTAACATTATGTTTGTTTGGTGTTCCTCCATATCATGGAATGAAAAAACGGCTGATGTATGTCTATATTAGGATCTTTGATATTGATATTTTCCAATAACATAAAAAATTATAATATGTCGCTGTATCATAAGATATTTAAAATATCATTGAATAATATATTATAGGAAATCCTAGTAATTCTTCATCTTCATTGCCCTGTTTTTCAACATTTTGCTTCTTTGGTCTTCCTCCATATCATGGAATGAAGGAACTGCTGATATGTATCAATTATCAGACCCTTAACACTGATATTTTTTAATATGATGACAAAATGTGATATATGGCCATATCAGCCAATATACCTGATATTGGCCGATATTTCCCTCCAGATTCCTATTACAAGAATTTTTGCTTTCAATATGTATCATCCAATATCGATATAATTACAGCTGATATAAATATTGATATTTTCATGCATACTCAATAGTGCTTCTTTTCTCAATATAGGATATTTAATTGGTTTCTTTCTTGTTGCATAAGCTGATTTTGGCAACCTGGAGTGATCTTCAAGTCGCTGAAAGTTGGTAGTGCTATTCAGTCTTCCTCTGTTCCTCACTATACCCGCTTTGTTGGTGGCAGGGCTTTTGGGGCCACCGGAACATGGGAAGACCATCGGCGGGCCTCAGATATTCTGATGGAAAACAAGAACCTTTGAAACCAGTTCGAGGTCAGAAAGCACGTGGAAATTCTTGGAGTCGGAAATTCGGCCCAGAAACAAGACAAATGCAGGAAGATTGGGAGCTTCCGATGGATTACCTGTGAATAGTCATCCCATTGTGAGTCTCCATGTAATATAACTTGGTTATATATCATCTCTTCAATAAGTTTAGTAATCACAGACCTATTGTTCTGATGGAGAGGAACCTATAATTTGTTTTTCCAAAAATTTTCCGAAGAACAATTTCAGCGAAATCTTTAACCTCTTTCTGATTGGCGCTGCCTTATTTCATTGTATGAAAAATATTATTCTTACTATATATTTATAATAATTTTATAGAAAATGATATGATTCTTGTTAAGTGGTATTTTTTCTTTATTGTTTTTGCCTAGATGCCATGTTATTCTTTTCTGTAAATATTGTAATAAACTTTTCATATGAGTAATATTACTTTTTTTTTTATATAATTCATAAAATATTTTGTGAACTGTCCCGATGGTTGTTGAGATAAAAATTTCCCATTAGTTTTACGGAGATCATTGGAGCATCCTAAGATGACGTGATCTCTCATTCATTGATCTATACAAATGAAATCATATAAAAATAGATGAATAGATAGATAATTCTAATGTCATATAATGGTGTTCCAAGGGTGTCCCGAATATTCCTCAGGTTTTTTAGGGTCCAACATAAGTCCAATTCACTTCGACCTATTATATTCAAAAATTTGCCCTGCTATCCTAGGGCAAGAGGGTCGGTCAGTCCGTAAACCCAAAACTTGGTTGCACATCCAAGACACTTGGAGTTACTAGAGTTGCTCGGCCTTGATGAACTTAGTCGCATTAATCCGAACAGAATCTGGAATATTATAATATTACTAACAATATTTGTATTATTTTGGAGGTTTATTTTGGGTTGATTTAGTATCAAGATTTTAGTATTGCATATTTCATGTAGATTTGATGTTGTAGTTACAATATATTAAACTTTTATTTTTTTATGGTTTGTGTAAACTGGTTATAGTTAACGTTTTGGGGACAGAATAGATAGTTTGAATTGATTCTATATCCATTATTATATGTTATGATTGTTATTGGTAGTTTGACTTTTCTTAGGTTTAATCCAGTACTGGGTATTTGGATTTGAGTTTGTTCTTTTATTATCAAAAAAATAATTTACTAATTTAATTATTATTGTTATTTACTGATCTGAGGTTGTGACATAATTTACAGATTTGGTCTAATAATTAAGCTCTGTTATTCAATGGTAGAGCACAATTACAGTTAAAAATTATCAATTTGTGCTCACTAGTTCTAAATTTGAATATTTATAAATACAAATTTTTGTATTTTAGATAAATACCATTTTTGAAGAAAAAAATCATATCAAAGGGTTTTGAATTTGTGTTGATATATTTTCGAATTCGAATTATTATACAGATTAGAAAAGCAAAAACTATTCGATGGGTTTTAATTGGTCCAACACGAGATTGGATTAGAATTAGCGAGGCCCAACAGAAGGAGCCAAGTCCAGCAACAGTGTTCCAAAGAATCCAAAGACGCAATCCACTTGGCATCCCAGATAAGTAGTTAATCAGCGCACGTGCGCGTTTGCAAGGACGGTTGTAGGCGGGCAGTGGTTGGAGGCCCGGCTCAGAAAATACTAGCCAATGGGAGATGAAATCAATGCTGATAAGCCGTAGCGTATGCCGCCCCCACAACCACTCAACCAATTCGAGCAAAGTCAACAGGTCAGGCGTTGGCCACGCCCGACAAATGGTCTTCTTGTCTCCATAAGGCGACAACTGTCACCGTTGGCCACCGCCAGCATGCAACGGCTGATGAATCTCGACAAGCCACTTGTCGGGGATTCCGACTCCCAAAGCTTTCCTGAAGAAGTTTACAAATACTCTCCTGTTACGGGGAGAAGGACCGATTTTGGAATCCATTCCAAACTTCCCTGAGAGAGCCTAAGCGGTGACAAGAGATCAAGCATTCGATCCCTCACCCAGCGCTTAAAGCTTCGAGGAGAAAATACTAGCTCTCTTCCCTCGAGCCACCGTCACTTCACGACAGTGATAGTGAGTCACCCATAATAGTGCAACCCATTCCTCATTCAAACGTCCCACACACTCTCCTCATTCCTGTATATCTGCATTCTCATCACGTGTACATCAACGCGTGCATCTCTCCGTTCATTGTAAAAGATTTCTAACTTAAGCGTTGGAATGTTTATGGTGGGATTTCCTTCCGCCGTTTTCTGACTTCTTATTTATACTTTGTGGTGCGCAGGTTTCAAGTTAATAGCAATGGAGATCAGACTCAATCTAGTTCGACCCGCAACGAAAGATTGAAATGTTCTCTAATCTGTATCACAACCCGAGAACCAAGATCGCATCATTGACGCCGTCTGTGGGAAAGATGAAAAACTCTAACCACTAGTCCCAACATTCACTCTCTCACGCTAAAGATGGTCAACACTAGAGCATAAGTTAGCGCACCGGTGAGGGACATTGCCACCCCTGGTGACGACCCCTCAGTGGGTAGCCGTGTCGGTGAGTAGCCCGAACCTGATGTGCGCAAACTAGCTGCAAATGTGAACGACATGAAGTAGGTGCTTCAGGTACTGTACTCTCGAGTTGGAGGGCAATGGATGGGAGCCACTCCCCTGAGCCCCAAGCGTTGACTTTTAGACGAAGAAATCCCAAGGCGAAGGTCCTAGCAGCAAAGACAATTAGGCCTGATGACGCCGAGGCTCAGGTAGTCCCTGGCAGTAGGGTCTAGACGACAACTCGGAGCCTCTTGAGCAGCTCTAAGCGGGGAGGTGCGGGAAGAGAGCTCAGAATAGCAAAACCCCCGCAAACTCTCATGATGACAGGAGGCCCACGACTAGAGGAGAGGGCCCATGCAGTATGCGACCATCATGCACGGGCATCGCCACGACTTGCGTAGCCCCCAAGAGAACTCCAAACTCTGAGACTTCATCAACGTGAAGAGGAGCGAGTCCACCCCTCCGATAAAGAAGTGAAAAAGAGAGGAGCGAGTCCATCCCTCCTGAAGCAAGCCTTGGCGACAATAGCAAGACAACTTAGCCGACACTATGATAAGACCTTATCATAAAAAGAGAGAGAGAGAGATAAAGAGAAGGGAAGAAAGCAAAGTGGAAAGAAAATATTCTTCATCCAAGCTGAAGGTTACAAAGTTCCTCTCGAAGAGCTATATACACAAAAAGTGAACATAATTCAGCTGCCCTATGCAGCTGAAGGTCCTGTCCCCTTTAGGTAGTTGATCAGGTGTGAGCGATCGTCGATCCCATTGTTACGAGGATCGAGGGCGGGGCCCCCACAGAAACATTCGGAGCTGCAACGGAGACTATGCGACGACACATGCATATGCTGTCCCAAAACCTCGCATCCAGAATCTAAGTAACCTCCACCGGAGAGGGCCGTGCTCGCAACCTAGCCTCAGCTCGGGTGCACCGATCTTGCAAGCTGATAATGTGATCCCCAGCCGCCTACAGATCACCTCTCAGCCGCTCGACCTCCTGTTTCAAGATAGCTACTTCACTCCTCCAGCATTGCTTCGCCACTCATTGGCCCTCCTCTTGAGCCCAGCGAATGGGCTCGTCAAGTTGAGAAAGAACGGTTTGAAAGAAGTGGATTGCATCCGGGGTCTACAAAAGAGAAAAAAGGGATGAAATATCCGTAAGTCCTGACTAGGCGAAAGACATCACATAAAGGGAGTTAGAAAACAAATCCATAACTTGATGGGCAAAGACATTATACCTTAACAAAGGGCACCGTTGTAGTGCTAGGGGACTTCTACATAGCTCCAAGATTGAAAACTCCTGGGTTGCTCCGACCGCTCGATAACGCCCTCCGCCTCGTTCTCTGGAGCCCCATCGACCGGAGCTCCATCAGTGGTCTCCTCAGGTAGATCGGCCTCAATGGCCGCTTCAGGGCCAGGGATAGGTGGCTCAAGCAACGCAATGGGTGGTGCCACAACCTCCTTCGGAACATCCAAGGGCATAGCAGCGCAGGCTCTGAATCAACTACCTCAATGAGCTTTATCAAGCCGATCACTGCCTCCTTGTTGCCAGGTATGGCCACCCCTCCAAAGGACTCGACAAGCCACTCTTCGGTAGAGGCTCTTGCCTCAACATCAAGCGGGGAGCCCGGTGCGGACCCCTTATGCGAAGGAAGCTCGACCATGAGAATGCCATACTCCGCTAAGGCAACAGCCTGAAATCGAAGAGCGCTTGGCAACTTCCTCAAGAAGCGGCGGCTCAAGCTCCTGCGTAGCAACAGTGACCACCGCGGGCATCGTCGAGGCAGGCCCGATGGACTAGCCCGATGCGGCCAGTACTATTGGGGCCCTTATACTAGAACTGTCACCAACTCCTCTCAACCTCTTCAAGGCCTCCACGTCCTCATCTAAGGAAGACTTCAGTGATAGCGACGAACCGCTCCTCTTGGGTGACTCCCTCGATGGTTCTCTTATGACCAAAGCTTGATCCTCTTCTTTTGGGCGACAGCCATCGCCCCGCTACTCACGCGCTCCCACCTAATAGTAGCAAATATCTCAAAGGTCAATTAATACCCTTGGGTGGAAAACGTCTCTATCACAGCTTGTATGTTACCGATCAGGTCTTTCTCCTACCTCATCTCCTCCTCACTCACGCTTCTAGAGAAGAAATCACTCACAGAACCCACATGGATGAAAACTCTCACTCTGGAGGGAGCGTCAGGGCGAAGAAATGATTTTTTTAGTTCTTCATCGAATTGGAGTTCGTACCCCGAAAGCAAAAACTCGTGCGAGGAGACATCAAAAGATAATCCTCCGATTGGAAAAAGCAAAAAATTACCTTTAGTGAGCATGGGCCAAACCCACCACCGTGAAGTCTGACGAAAATCGCACATAGTCACCAGATAGCGGATGGCGTTGGGTGAAGCTGAGCTAGAGAAACATTTAGCGTCTCAAAGATTCCATATAGGTTCAGATCTACGAGAAAATGAAGTCCGCCCCACAGGTGATGCTCCTACACCGTAATGAATCCCTCGAGGGGCGCATTCACCCTACCTCCCTCACCAGGAAGGAGATGGACCTAATCACTTGGAATGTGGTACTCAACCCTAAGAGTAGTGATGACGCTTGCTAAGAGGACTGACTTAATGTTGCTTACTTTCTGGTGAATGGATAAAGAAGGAGAGCTTTTCTTCTTAGTCATACTTGAAGCAAACGAATGCCACAGTGTGAAGAATGGGAGGAAGCACTCTTTAAATTGGCAGTGCTTGGAAAGGCCAAGTGGTGTTGTGCGAAAAAATGCAAAAGTAGCCTCGAATGATGACCATGAGACGCATCCCCTCAACAGGGCGCGGTACATCTATCCGAGGCAGCCAATCATGGTGCCTGGACAGACTGCCACCCCCACTCATGCCGCAGCCGCTTGCCAAATTTGAACTGTCACACTACGCATTTAATGTGAAGACACAAGCCATCAGAAGCGACAATGGTAACCCCTTTGGAATTCAGGCTGGAAGGATAAACGAGTCATCCGAACGCGACAAATTGCAACAAATAAATTGCTTTGTTAATAAGGAAATGCTATTAAGAGATCTCACTAATAAAGTTTCTTTACGGAAAAGCCGACTAGTGGTCACAAAATATAACTATATGCCCTTTCCAGGCTCAGTGGGATTGGGAGTCATGAACTCGGTTAGCTCTGAGCCCGTCCGGGCGCCTAAATTCTAAGAGTCCAAGAGGCCCATGTGAAAGCCTGGCACCACCAGCAAAGATATTCTTTGGCTAAGTTGATTGCCTTCCTGAAACCTCCCTTCTAGCATGGGACCTAGCTCTTCTGGTCGGATTCTTGACCTCAACTAGGCCTCTTGCCGTGCATGGACGACGCATTCCTTCCTAATTTGCACTTCTCAAGTCCCTCCTGAAGAGAGGCGATCTAGCTTTGGGCCTGTGAATTGACATTGGCTAACTGTGACGCTCTCATCTCCACCTCCTACCATGCTTGTTCGAAGTGGGCCACTCGTGCTCGGGTCTGTTTGATTTTGGCAACAACAACCTACACGAGGACCTCAATATCCTCCATTGCTCGTAGGACACGGCAGAGTGGCAAACCGACTCCCCCAGGTCTTCGACACTAAGAGAAGTTGGATGCCCCTTCAGATTCAAAGCCTAGTGGTGCTCTTAGGAACCTCGCCAGCCCAACAACTGAAGGCTCCGAGAAGTAACCCTCCATTGCCACTGTGGCAAGCCCATCCTTGTCATGGCCTCTCAACCCTTGATCTCTCCATTGAGACTCCTCGGTGGGAGACTTAGATCCTAAAGAAAAAGACGACCTTGCCAATGGCCCTGGAACAACGTCACTCACCCTGTTGGCCATTAGCGTAACTGCAATGAAAAAGAAGGGAACAACCGTAAACTTAGATTTTGCGCCTCTCTGCAGCAAAAGGATGCCCAAATTGGAGGAGTTCTTGGCGCTTTAATAGCGAAAGCTTCCCCTAAAAGATGGTGTCGTTTAACTAAGAGAAGGCGTCCCGCCGCTCAACAAAATCCCTCTATGTGACGAGGCCCTAAAGCATTGCGCCTTTTCAAGAAATGTTGTCATGACGCGACGGCCTTATGGTTCCCTGTGCATTAAATGCAGATGAGACCTGATTGACGCACCCTCCATCAATATCGATCAGCCAGTGAAGGCATGGTATGGACGGCGCAAGCTTGCAAGGGATTCCCACCAGGCCATCCCACCGACGGTCTAAGAATGAACTTGAGGGATGGGCACTTGCAAGGATGGCTGAAATCAACTGGACACTCATAATAAGCGAGCAGTCAAGCATGTATGGTGGTGAGAGGGCCCCATTGCCCTTGAGTCATATCGTGCGAATTAATGAAAAAGAAGATTTAATGACACTAGATATGATAGGCAAAAACTAATGCTTTTATTCATTGAAATGTTCATTACAAAATACAAGGCTTATATCGGCAAAAGTATAAAGGAAAAAGAAATAAAGTGAGGTGCAAGAAGTTCAGAATAATGACACTCCCAGGAGAGATCATCCTAGGGCATAGATGCACAACACCTCATTCTTGTTGCATCAACCCCAGCACCGATTCCCCGGGAGGAACGGGTGGCTGCCGATCCCATACCTTGGCGAGATAGGGTTCACCACAGGCGAAGGAAAGGCATCCATTAGGAGTCCCATAGGAATTGCGACGCACCCACGTGCGGCCCAATGGAACTTCACGGCTTGCCCCCTCTTCAGGCAGCATATATGAATGACCAACCGAGGTAAGAGATGACGATGGCATGCTTTTAAGGGAACGGAATCCCCAAAAATAAGATGCCAGCCTCACCACGCTCCCTCATGGCTGGAAGTCCTGGCTAGCCGGAGAGAAGGCACACATCAACTACAAAGTGGTCGAGCCACCCTCGTTACAATGAGGAAGCATCCGCGGAAAGGGCATGACGACAAGCTTCAACAGCGGCTGCAAATCCCTTGCAAATCCATCCGATTCCTTCGCGGAGCTTCACAGGGCGCAAGACGAGACGAGGACTCCGCATCGCTTTACCAATGAATGGCTAAGTGTGAGTCACCCAAACCGAGAATCCCTCAATTTATAGCTGTACAAAAGTTTGACGAGCTCCCAGAGAGGTGTGTCACCTGATGGCCATCAATCGAAAAATAGGAAAACTATCAATGTGGAGTCGATTCCAAGACAGCGAATCTTTCCCAACAGAGCATCGAATCCCTGCAATGCCCTTGAAAGGTTGCATATTCACATGGGGAAGGAATGGCGTCGCTGAGAGACGAAGACCAGTGCATCTCTAGGAAGCCCTCGTGGACAGTTGCCGAGACCCACCTTTGACATGCTAGGCCCTGGTAATGGGCCATCCCCAGGCATGGGGCCTAGTGATGGGTCTAGCATGGAACCGGGCCAGGATCAGCGAGACCCAACGGAAGGACCCAAGCCCAATTATGGTGTTCCAAAGAATCCAGAGACGTGATCCACTTAGCATCCCAGATGCGCAACCAAATAGCGCACGTGCGCATCTGTAGGGATGGTCGCAGGTGGCCAGCGTTGGAGGTATCGGCTTAGAAAATGCAAGCCAATGGGAGATGAAGTCAATACTGACAGGCCGCAGTGCGCGCTACCCCTATAGCCACTCAACTAATTCGAGCAAAGTTAGTAGGCCAGGTGCTGGCCATGCCCGACAAGCGATTTTCTCGCCTCCACAAGGTAACAACTACCATTGTTGGCCAACACCAATGGGCAGCGACAGATGAATCTCGATAAGCCACTTGTTGGGAATTTTGGCTCCCAAAGCCTCCCCGAAGGAGCTTACAAATACTCTCTCCTGTTACGGGGAGAAGGACCAATTTTGGAATCCATTCCAAACTTCCCTATGAGAGCCCAAACGGTGACCAGAGATCAAGTATCCGATCCTTCACCCAATGCTCAAAGCTTCGAGGAGAATGAACTAGCTCTCTTCCCTTGAGCCAATGCCGCTTCACGGCAGCGATAGTGAGCCTCCCATAGTGGTGCAACCCATGGAGCCCAAACCTCCTCAACCGTCCCACACACTCCTCTCATTTCTACACATATATATTCTTGTCACGTTTGTATCAACGCGTCTATCTCTCTATTCATTGTGGAAGATTTCTAACTTGAGCGTTGAAGTGTTTACGGTGGGACAACTTACCGCTATCCTCTAATCTCTTATTTATAATTTGTGGTGCGTAGATTTTAAATTAATAGCGATGGAGATCAGATCGGATCCGGTTCGACCCGAAACAGAATATTGGAAGGCTCTCTAATCCATTTCACAACTTAAGAACCAAGGATGCATCAGGTTTAAAGCGGGTTCGATTTTCCTATGCTCTTAATTTGAATCCTATGCAACACAATAAAGTACGATTAAATGATTGGTGAAATTTACTCTCAGATATATCCTCCGACACTCAAATCAATATTTTTCTTTGAGAAAAAAATGAAGGATATAAGTACAAATACTTGTAAAAATAGTTTTTGTTTGTGGTGGGCGCTTTTCAGAAAGCGTCTTAATGAAAGAAAATGCACTTGAAGCGTCTTAAATGTATCTTTGGTTAATTTTTATTTGGTTGAGTGTTGTTTCCCTTTTCTTACTAGTAATGAAGGGTTTATATAAAAATTAGGGACGATTGACTTTTCTTGTCAACCACTTAATAAATCGTCAGATGGACAAGATGTTGGTCAACCTGTGGTTTTCAACCAGCGACCGAGATCATCCATCAGATAAGAGAAGAAAATCGATTCGATTGGTTAGAGTTGGTTTCGCATTCTTTCAATGACTAAACTACTTGAATAAGACTATCAGACTTGTCATCGATTTTAGGCCATATGGGCCGATTGGGTCTCAATTATATTATAAACCGAATCCTTCGACGGACTATCATCATTGGTCGTTAGTAATTATACCCATCATGTGTAAATACTAATATTTATTATAAACTATCCTCTTAATTATTTGGAGGTAATACCCATTAATCTAAATGTTGTATAATTTTTTATGTTTGG
This sequence comes from Nepenthes gracilis, assembly GCA_033239525.1. Taxonomy (NCBI): domain Eukaryota; kingdom Viridiplantae; phylum Streptophyta; class Magnoliopsida; order Caryophyllales; family Nepenthaceae; genus Nepenthes; species Nepenthes gracilis. Next base: position 13,828,761 of record BSYO01000025.1, on the reverse strand, counting down.
CAAATTTTTTATGCACCTTCCCACCATAAATGCGCCCACTTAATTTGACTCAAATTTGTCTTAATTATTATAATAATTTACTTAAATTTAGTCTAAATTCATTTCAAATTCAGCCTAGATTCTATCTTATCCATAGTTGAGTTCAACCACAAGAATCTAACCAACTACGATGATGACATTGTTGTCTGAATGTGTGAAGGTTTTTCTCTGATAACGCCTACACGTAACATTTTATAATTAAAATCGACAATTATAATTTTATAATATTTTGATACAAATTGAATAATAATTTTATAATTAAATCATATATTATAATTTTAATTTTTACTAAATTAATACTGATTTTTTTATTTTTTATATAATTTGGATAAAATGATTATATAATTATTATAAAATGATTGTTTTCATCCTTAAGAGTGACTGTAGCTCTTCCCGTAAACGACGACGATAACGACCGAGTCAGGTTAAAAGCACCGTGCTATGCGGGACAAAATGCCCCCCAAATTGCAGACAAATTACACAGAAAAGTATGCCCCGAAATAAAATCCTAACTTTAGGGTATTATCGCCATTTAGATTTTTCGTTCTGTCGGTAGGGTCACCGGTTCGTGTAGCATAGAAAAAATAAAAAAAAACGTGGCAGCTGACGCAATGATAGTGACGTAACGAGATGACGTCAGGCAGAAGTTTGTCGCATTGTGTCTGTTAAAATAATCTCCATTCCAGCACGTGGCGCCACCTTTCGTGGAAAAAGAAGGATCGGTGTGCCCTGCATATTCCTTTGGCTTAAACCGAAGTAAAATTTGAAGTTGTTATTTTAATTTTTATATTTTGATAATATTTTAAAATTAATTTTAATTGTAGTAAATTTATATTTTTAACAAATTTATGTATTTTAATAATTTTGACACAGATAATAATATAATATTTTATTAATTTATATTTATATATAATCTCAAAAAATAAATAGATAAATATATATCATGTGCATAAATAATGTTTTTAAATAGATATCTATTAAGTGAGTTATCGTGTCATTTTAATTTACAATTTATTGATAAGAAATAACCAATAAAAATTTATTTTTCTTACGCATCGAGGATTTCGATTAATGTACGAATTAAGGAGTTGTCTTATCACGTTTCGATGTTCGAATAAAAATGAGTACGATCTTCGTAACTCATAATGTAGATCTTGCGCGCTATAATAGAGCAAATAATAGGAAAAAGGAATACGTGATTCATTTTTTGATATAGTCTCTGACACTGAAATTAAAAATTTTTCTAGTTAAATAAAAAAATTACAATAAAATGAATGTGAAAATTTAGAGAGGTTGGGAAAGAGTTTTGTATGGAGAGTAGTACTCCTTTTGTACACTTGATTGGTGGAGCGGCTTTAGTTGTTGTGCGTTTGAATGGTAGAGTGTCTTTTATGTTTGCGCACTTGTTTTGTTGGGTGTTTGACTTTTTTCCGTCGTTTTGTTGTCTAAGTCTCCCTTCGGTTCCCATCTCTTTGGGAGATAGGGTTTATGTATTGTGAGAGGTATCGTTTGGTTGGTAGACCCTTAAATCAATATATGGGCATGGTGTCTCTTCAATGGTGAGGGGCATTACTTGTATAATGGTCACCTTCATTCAGTAGTAGCGCTGCCTAGCTTTTGGTTATTAGATCGGTGTGGTAGCCGTCTGAAATAACTCATTTAAGCAATACATTATGATCATTTAATACCCAATTATTCAAGTCGTATCCCTTAATTCAAATGTTACGCCATTTACCTCATGGGCTCAGAGATGTCTTCCATTAGGTCGTCATCATTTAGGCCTTTTATCCGTCCATATATTGGGTTGGCTCGATTCTAATTGTACCCATCATTAGTCCCCCATATTGGAAGGTTTAAATTTTAACTCCCAACATATCATTGATGGGATGCCAGTTGCAGATTCTTCAATGCGGTTCCTTTCCCAGATTTTTGTCGATTTGAGGTCTTATTTGGTGGGATTTTATTCTCTACCATCAATTATGAGATTCATTATCTTCTTGAGTTGAATGCTTATTGAGCACTCCACTCGACCATAAATGGTGGAACTCTCTTTACTGTGTATCATGAAGCGTCATTTGAAGTATGGTGGAACTCTCTTGATATGACTGCTTTGATCCAGTATGGAGTTCTCGTTGCTACAAGCCAAAGTCGGTGGGAGTTTTCTTCTAACTTTTGAAGTCGAGATCTGTGGATACTCTTGAAGACTGTCTTGGTTACCATATTTTATATGGGAGACAGTATTAATTTTCCTTCTTTTTGTCATGTACAAAATCAAGCCTTCGTCGTCGCGATAAGTTTTGCCCTGACAATACCACCATAGTCACGACCTGGGCGACTTGGAAGGTTTTGGCGGATGATCCTTTTTTTGGTTGTCACCTCCCCTTTCAAAATAGGTAGTTCTTTGAGAGAACTATTGCAATTCCCAGGGTGAGAGCTTTTTTCTTTCTCTTATTAGCCCGTTGCTTCATGTCTTCTTTATCTCCTATGGAATTGTACTTTTATTGTTTAAACTTGTACGTTATGAAAAAAATTAATGAATAGAACTATCCAAATATTTTTTTTTTGAATTACTCCAATATTCTTGTGTTCTTTAAATGGTTAAGTGCTTGAATGATATTTTTCACTGTTTAATTTTTGACAATTTGATAATTCGGACCACTGATAACTTGGTCTTCTGATAATCTGATATGTAATAATTTACTTCGAATGCTCGTTTTGCGTATTTGTACATTAATCAAATTGATATTAAGTAGTGTCAAGATCGCCTATCTCCAGTCTGCCATTTTGAGAAATGATGCGTCAGGATATTATAACTTGTGTAGTGCTACAGATGTGTTGATATGGGTGCCAAAACTGCCAAATATCTACCTATTGCGCCGGGAGGCATTGCATCAGGCTATCATTATTGTCACAGCAAGATAGACGAGCTGTGACACTTTTAGTGCAGGCACGTGTCTCAGCTATTATACTGACATGTCTCTTCAATGCCCTTAGATGACGTCGTTTCTGGGCCAGATTGTTGGCTATTTAAATTCTATCATCCTTTTGTTTTTGCACTTACTCGCATTTCTCAACCCTTTTATTCTTGCCTCTATGGCTCGTCAAGTAATTTCTTAGGGCGTTGTTGTAATTTAGTTCATCCTCATTTGTGACAATGTGGATGATATTTATAAGAGGTATAATATCCATATCAGTGTTCCATATCAGGTGCCTCTGCATCGGATGATCTCACTTGAGAGTAAGCTCTAGGAGGTTGGGTAGCAATTTGCTGATTTTCAAGACAACTGTGCTCAACTCAAAGGAGAGCTGAGGATATGTCTCCATCCAAAAGTGGTCGGACCTTCTTTGGATTACAGATTCCATGACGGATTTCATCACTGCAGGTGGATCGTGGCCTTAGTCGCTCTTAACTTTCCTCTAGGCCACCTTGTTTTGAGAAATTTTGAAGCTTCTCACCGTTTTGATCTTAAGGATTTCTTAGAGCGAGGTGGGGATCCGATGCCATGATCTTCGGGGGGTCCCCAACCCAAGGATAGTAGCTTTGTTTTAGTGTAGACAGTTGGTTGTATCATTGTACCTTCTCTTGGATGATTCTGGCCTTCGTGTTGTAAATATTTATTCATTAATAAATCATGTTGATTTTTTTCAGTCATTGTCATTGATTTTTTACTCAACATGTGCTTTATTTGTTGACTAAGTGTGGTTGTTATTATCGTTGGGTTTAGTTAGACTCTAGTCGGTCGATCATATTTGTTTGATTGTTTTCAATCCTGTGAGAGGACGTGACATTACTCTTTTTGTTGGATGGTGCTCTTTCCTATGATATGATATTGTAGCACTTTTTTATTTGATGGTACACTTTCCTGTATGGGGACATTATTACACTCATGCTAGGAAAGCCTCTTTTTGGCAGACTAGGCTGGTTACCATAGTCGTCCGGCTTTGTTGGAGCCTAATTCATCGATTGCATTTGACTAGTGGTACTCGTTCCTATGAGAGGACGTCGTCGCACTTTTACATCGGGTCCTAATCCATCATTTGTCTTCGATTGATGGTACTCTCTTTTGTGGGAGGATGTCGTCACATGCATGTTGAAAAAGCCCCATAAATTTTCTTTTTGCTTTGATCTCTTTAAAAGGTGTTAGACTTTTGTCCGCAAGCCTCTGAGCTTTTATATAACAGCTTGCGTCTGGCCTCATTTGGGCCGTCTGGTTTTCTTGATCGAGGTGTTGACCGTACTTTTAGTAGGCCAATTCACAAGTGAAAGTCTTACCCGACTTAAGGTCAATCTCAGTCTTTTGTATTTATGTAAAGACACGCAAGCATACATGAGTAGTCCATATAATAAATGAATGGAAATGTTATTAATATCAGTTTGAGTACATCATACAAGCATGCTATATACTGTGCATAGAACTTACCTTTACCCGGTGGAGGTTTATTAGTAGTATTTTTTAAAGTGGACAGCATTCCATGTCCTCAGGGCCAGTTTTTCATTTTGAATGCATAATTTATATGCACTATTTTAGAGAATTGCGGAGACTACAAATGTTTCTTCCTAATTAGGGGACAACTTATTCATGTCGGTAATTTTGCCTGTAGTCTCTATGTTCCTCAGAACTAGATCCCCTACTTTGTATTGACAAGCTTTCACCTTTCTGTTATAGTATCGAGTGACTTATTGCTGTTAAGCCATAGTTCGCAACCTTACCACATCTCAGGGTTCCTCAAATAAGTTGAGATGCTCTTTGAGAAATTGGGAATTACTTTATGAGTTAAAGTTTATGACTCGGAGGCCGAGTAGTCCAATCTCTACCAAGATGACTGTCTCTCTCCCATAGAACAAGTTGAATGGCATTTTTCATGTTGGTACATTAGGGGTTAGCCGGTAGGACCATAGTACGAAGGGCAATTTGTCTACCCAAGAGCCCCTGTGTCTTCAAGTTTTGTTTTCAACTCGTGTAGTAGGGTTTGATTCATTATCTCCACTTGCTTGTTTGCTTGTGGATAGGTAACTGAGGTATGAACCAATCAAAATTTTAAACTCGTGTAGTATTTGGTGGATTTTTTGCGAGTGGATTGGGTTTTGTTGTTAGTCACTATGACCTCAAAAATTCTAAACCTACATATAATATTCTGTCGGATGAACTTAGTTGCATTTTGCTCAAATTTCCTTACTAGTGGTGAAACCTCCACCCATTTTGTGAAATAGTCTATGGTGACTATGATAAATTTTTCACTATCATGACATAATGGGTAATGGGCCTAATATGTCGAGTCCCACTGAGTGAATGACTGGGGCGATTGTAAGGTTTGGAGTTCTGTGAACAGTCAATGAGGGACGTTGTTATAGATTTTACAATTTTTACATTTCTTTATGAACTCCATGGCGTCTCACTACATTGTAGCTGCCCTACAAATGACTTGAATACTAGATTCTTACCCGTATGTGTTACCCGCAAATTTTGAGATGCATTTCGCTCAGCGTGTAGTCGACTTAGATCAACGTAAAGTACTATTTATAATGAATAGAATTACCTTGTCAGTACAACTTTCCATCAATTAGGGTGTACCAGCCTACTATCCTTTTTATACGCTTGGTGTGATCCAGGTTATCCGGTAGAAGGCCTTCTTCTAGATACTTTATGTATGGAGTCATCTGAGTATCACTGTCTAAGACCTAGAGTATCTCTTCTTCTAAGACTTTTACGCTTGAGATTATGTGGATTTACTGCATCTCTTTGGCACATTGTTCGGGGTTTCCTGTCATGGCCGCTTTCACCAACTAATCCACCTTCCAATTGTCTTCTCTCGGAATGTGAGAAATTTTCACTTTGTTGAAGGCCTTGATTAGGCTCCTCATTCTAATAAGATATTTTACAAGTAATGGACTAGACGCATTGAAATTCTTAATGACCTGATTGACAATTAACTCCGAGTCACTGTAGACAATCAGGTTTTCGGTTGAGCTTTCCTTCGCTAGTTTGAGTTTGGCTTGTAAAGTTGTGTACTCAGTGACATTATTGGTGGCCAAAAATTTGAGCATTATCGAGTATTTCATCTCTAACCCATCCGAAATTTTTAGGATCACACTGGCTCCATTCCTTGATTGAGATGATGACCCATCCATATGTAAGATCTAGATCAATGCCTCTTCACATTGGTGGGGGTCTTCATACTTCTTAATGTCATCTGGAATTGGGATTATCATTTCAACTATGAAGTCCACGAGGGTTTGACCGTTTATAGTTTACCGCGGTCGAAATTTTATGTCAAATTTGTCCAATTCAATAATCCATTTGATCAATCATTCGGACATTTTGGATTTCTGTAAGACCCCATTCATCAATTGATTAGTTATGACGATGATCTTATGGGTTTGGAAGTATGATTCTAACTTTCTGGTGGAGTAAAAGTATGGTCTTATGGGATATCACTAGATAGATATATAATTTCTCACATTCTTTCGGAGAAGACAAGAGAGGAGGGTTGGCAAAGTATTCCTTTAGTTCCTTGAAAGCTATTTGGCAGTCCTCCATCAACTAGAACCCGTTTGTATTAGTTTCTCTTAGGGCCTTGAAGAGGGAAATACATTTCTCTGCAAATTTCTCCGGAAATCAAGTGAGTGTTGTGAGTCTCCTGGTTAATTACTAGACTTCTCTCATGATTTAAAGTGATTCATATTCATGACATCTTTTATTTTCTCAGAGTTTGCTTTGATTTTTCGGTGAGATATAATGAACCCAAGGAACTTTTCAGAGGTTACTTCAAACGTGTACTTTGTTGGATTTAACTTTATTTGGTACGCTCGAAACACATCGAAAACTTCATCTAGGTCATGAATATGGTTTCGTCAGCTATTATACTTTTGATGAGCATATCGTTCATATATATCTCCATATTTTCTTCGATTTGTGACTCGAATATTTTATTCACCAGCCTTTGATATGTTACTTCAGCGTTTTTTAGATTGAAGGGTATAACTTTGTAATAGTATGTTCTATTATCGGTCATAAAAGAGGTGAGTTTTTCATCCTTAGGATTCATCCGGATCTAATTGTAATTTGAATAGATATCCATGAAACTTAACAACTTATATCCAGATGTTGAATCTATCAGCAGATCGATTATTGATAATAAAAAATGTCTTTCAAACATACTTTATTCATATTGGTGAAGTCGATATATATCCGCCATTTTTTATTACTTTTCTTGACGAGCACCATATTCGACTACTTGTTCGAGTATTGGACTTCCCTTATGAATCTTGCATTGAGAAGCTTTTTAACTTCCTCTCTCATGGCAATCAGTTTCTCGATGGATGATTCATTTGCTTTTGCCTGACTTATTTATACCTAGAATCAATACCCAACTTGTGGACTACCATCTTGATCAGAATTTCAGGCATATTTACGGGTGTCCATACAAAAATATACGAGTTTTGTTGAAGGAAAGTCATTAGCTGTTTATGCAGTTGACCTAGAAGTGAGCCTCTAATCTGCACGTATTTCTCAGGCTCATTCAAATCTAGTGAAATTTGGTCGGTTGATTCACTAAACTGAACTTACTGTAGAATAGTTTCGTCTCGGAGGTCGAATTCATTGATCGACTGATTTGGAATCACCTAGTTAACCTGTGATAAGTAGCACGATCGGCCGGTGACTTGGTCGCCTGGGATCTTCCCGACTCTACATGTAGTCATGAATTTTATCTTTAAATATGGGATCGATATCACTACTCTGAAGCAACCAAGTAAGGCCATCCTAATATGACATTGTAGATTGAATGTAGGTCGGCTACTAGGAATGTGAACATTTAAAATGTCATCTTCAAGTACGTTTCCAGTGTGACTTCCAATTGTATTGCTCCCTAGGCCAGCACAGATTTGTTGTCCAACCTATATAAGGATCTCTTAACCGATCTCATTTGGTCTTTTTTTAATTTGAATTTAAAGTAGATATTAAGATACAATAACTTTATTAAATTTTTATTATCAATGAAGACTCATTTTAATTGGTAGTCAATGGAACCATTCGAAATGAGTACTGATACGAGAGGGTCAAAATGAGAAGTTATTAAATGAGTCATATCGTTATTACTAAAACTAATAATATCATTCGTCACTCCTTGTCTATGTTTTTGCTGCTAGAAGTCTTCTCAAGGTGGTTCAATATTTTATTTTTGTGTGGACTTGTTGATACCATATGCACAACTTTGGCTACTACCCGATTGCACAATTGCTCTTGCTGCCCCCAACTCATTGTTATTAGCACACATGGAGGCTCACCTCGAGTCTCTCAAGAACCTGTTGAGATACCCTTTTTCGATAAGGGTCTCAATCTATTTCTATGGAATTCGATAGTCCACGATATCATGATCCAAAGATTGATAGTATAAACAGTACTTAGACTGATCCCCTCCTTTCCGAATCCTGAGTAGTTTGAGCCACTTTAGGAACCTCTCATTTCGGATCTACATTAGAACGTTCGTCTGAGTGTCATTTAAAGGAGTTAGGTTTTAGAGCCTATACTCCCTTTTGACGCTTGGCTCCGTCTTTTGTTGCTTCTTAGGATCTCAAGTGATAGAATTATCGTCGTTCTTCTTTTTCCCGCTTGTCGATCCTAGGTGATGGTCTGTGCGCTATAGCATCTTCGCTTTATTGGCTTCTCCTGTGGTGTTGTATGCGCGGGCAATGGTCTCCGCTTCAAGAAAAGTCTTCAGCTCTTACTGAACCAAGTATTTAAAAAATTCACTTGATTGCACTGTCACCATGAAGGAACTCAACTTCACCTCTTCGATTAGCTTTGATATCCTTCAAGCCTCTGCATTGAACCGAGCGAAGAAGCGCTTCAAACTCTCGTTTGGCCCATGTCGGATGTGGACTGGGTGCCAAGGGTATGTTTCTTCCCTTCGGGTGGATACACATTGCGAGAGAAAGTTGTCAACCATCTCTTGGAAGGTTCAGATCAAATTTAGTTGCCGCCAATAAAACCAAATTTGGGCGTCGCCTTTGAGGGTAAGCAGGAAGTAGAGATACAAGGTCGAATCATCTAGGCCCTGGAATCCCAATAAGGTTTAAAAGTGATCCAAATGATTAATGAAATCAGAACTTTCATCATAGGACTCCAGGGTTTTGAACTCGCTAGGGAGTTGTTGCATTCTGATATTCCTTGTTAATGGTGAGCTACCTAGGTCGGCTGAGTGTCTATTCGTGCTTCCTCAAAATAGTCGCTACTCGATCTTTCTGATTCTCTCATCTACCTGGGTGTTGGACATAATCCTCTTGGCATTGAGGAAGGCCTTTAACTCCGAGTGGTTCAGGAAGATATAGTGGACATGTCGGCTATGAGCTTTTCTTGACAGGGTGCTACATGAGGCTTCTTCTTGAGTCGAAGGCTTCCCAACATCTCAAAAACAACGTGGATTTTACCGCTTTGGGATTTTATCCCACGCTCTAAGATTTAGTGAGCCTTCTAGCTGAATCTGGGACGTATCAGCCGTGGCCTCTTAGGCCTCGAGGTCATCAGATTACGGAACTACCCCTTTGGCTGGCTGCTTTTTTCTCCAATTCTTCCTTCTGGATGTAGAAATTTGGAAATTGGAGGATGGAGCTCCTAGTGAGCATCCCTCCAATCTATTATAAATACTCTAGATGACCTTGGACATTGTGTCCAACTTGACCGCCAGCGTCTCCATGTTTACGTTTGTGGCCTGAAGAGTATTTTCATGACTACCCTCTGTTGGATCGTCCCCATGTGAAATGACGTCCTTGGGTGGTGCATTAGTCTGGGTCCTGGTGTTGGCCATACTCTCTATTCTCGGTTGAGTGGTTTAACTACTGTTGTTCCTATAGACGATACCAATGAAACTTATTGAGGACTCAAGTTAATGTACGAATTAGGGAGTCACTTTATCACATTTAGGTGTTCGAACAGAAACTGGTCCGACATTGGTAAGTCAAAATTTGGATCCTATATACCACAACAATATAAATAAGAGGTAATAAGAATTTGGGACTCGCTCATCAATATATCCTCAGATTCTCAAGTAAGAAATATTTCTATTTTGATGAGAAAGATACAAAGAAATGAGTGTGAAAATTTAGAGAGGTTGGGGAAGAGTATTTGTATGGAAGGTAGTGCTCCTTTTCGTGCACTCGACTGGTAGAGTGGCTTTAATTATTATGCACTCAACTGACAAAGTAGTTTTAGTTATTGTGCACTCAATTGGTAGAATATCTTTTATATTTGCGCACTCGTTTTATTGAGTGTCTGACTTTTTTATGTCATTTTGTTGTCTTAGTCTCCCTTTGGTTTCCATATATCTAAGAAAGAGAGTTTATTTATAGTGAGAGATGTCACTTAGTTGGTAAACTCCTAAATCAATGCGTGGGAATGATACCTCTTCGGTGATGAGGTAAGGCCATCACCCATTTGCTTGTGTGACGGTCACCTTCATTTAGAAGTAGGGCCGCCCGACTTTCAAATATTGGATCGCAGTAACTGCTATTTGAAATAACTCATTTAATCAATCAATTATGATCATTTAATATCCAACTGTTTAAGTTGTGTTCTTTGATATAAGAGTTGTGCCATTTGCCTCATGGATTCAAAGGCGTCTTTCATTAGGCCATTGTCATTTAGACCTCCTATCTGTCTATGCATTGGGCTGGTGCAATTTGAGCTGTTCCCATTAGTTTTATATTTAAATAACTAATTCTAATGTTTACTTTTTTCTTTTTTATCACCTGGCTCAAACCTACAACATAACCATTATGAGCACTATGTTTTAACCAATTAAATTATAAGCCCTTAACGATCTTTATATGTAGAAAAAGTGGATTGAAAGAGAATGCCTTTGTTTTATCTATATCCTCCTCATCCCAAAAATGTAAAATTGGAAAATGTATAATTATAATTGTAAATTATGCATATATTTTAATTATTTATAGATCGATATAAAATCTTAATTATCTTATTTTTTTTATAAATAATTAGTTTAATTAGACAAGTAGTGGTTTTACAACTAGAAAAGGGGCGTCCTTCTCCCTTGTGGAGAAGGACCGTCCTTCTTCTCATCTGAACCGTTTGATGTAAAATCCGACGGCCCACACGTTTTGAATGGATAATATAACGTGGATCGTTCGATTTTAAATTTAATCATCCAAAATATGTAACCGTCGGATTTTACATCCGACGGCCCAAATTAAGAGAAGGACGGTCCTTCTCCACGGGAGAGAAAGATGCCCCCTCAATCCGTTCTCTAAGGCGGAGTAGGGGTTCCTGCTTCTCGGAGCAAAGTTCTGTCCTATTTTAAATAAAAATTATTTTATAAATTTGAAATATAAAAAAAAAATCATTTGTGGGGCAAAATTCCTGCTTGGAGAAGAAGGAACCCCCCCACCCACTCTAAGGCGGCTGTGATACTAATTTTTAAAATGACGAGTGACATGGGATTGTAGGAAGACCGTATAATGCATTCACCGGAGGAAGCATAAGAAACGTGCATGGTATGAGCGTGAGCGTAGAAAAAGACAAAATCTGGAAGAAGAAAAAATTAGAAAGAAACAAGTTTCCATTAATCTTCGTTGAATTTTCTTCGAAGATTGCTTTCCCATTTTCCCGTTTCTTCTGCTCTTTTCTCTCTCCCACTCGCATAAATCAGCCAATCCTTCTCTAGATGCAGAGAAACGAAATGAAGTCGCCGTCGCGGTTACCGCGGCCGAAGAGACTGCCTCCAGATTGCTTGCTAAAGAAGCTCGTCGGAGAGCTGGTAGAAGGTCGAGGTGCCGCAAACGAACTCCTAACTGGTAAATCGCTTACGGAAGAGGAGGTGCAAGTTCTTGCCAGGAAGATCGACAGTTCCTTCTCGAATTGTCTGTCAACGCTTGATTCTAGCGGTGATGGTGACGTTCTTCAAAGTTTGAAGAATTCTATTGCTATTCGTAGCTGTGAGTTTGAAGATTCCGGCGAATGTTCGAAGAATCCGACGCGGAAAGATCGGAGGGGATGTCACCGGAGGAGGTAATCTTCGTTGGTAGTCAATTGACTCATTGTAACACTTGCTTTTTTTCCTTTCTTGATTTGTTCAAATTTGGAAGTGGAAGAGCATTTCAAACTTTCTTGAAATGGATTTTCGCGCTATTTTGATAATAATTAACTACAATATCAAATGATACGCCTCAGTTTGCATGATTTATCTATAAAATATATGAGTTTATAGATCATCGAGTAGCAAATCTCAATATGAGTTTACTTCAATTAAATCTTAATTTGAACTAAAATATATTTTTATAGAATCAAAACTCTAAAAATCTTTAATAACCATAATTAGTTAATTCAAAGATTTTTACCAGAGAACTCTTGATGTTGAATTAGAATAAGATCTGAATCAATAAGCATTGAATGAGGCTACGAAGAAATTATTACATGGATTGAAATGCGATGTAACAAGCTAAATTACACCAATTATCTCGTAAGTTTGTCAAAATATGCATTTTTATTTTTTCATTTAAGAATCAATTGGGTTGGGTGGCCATTTTTTTATTTATAATTGGTTTCTTACAAAATCTAAATAGCTATCTATATCTTAATTATCGGAGGCAAATTTTGCCATGAGGCTTACATGAACAGATTAATTGTAACAAATCGTGGGAAAAACTTGGTATTCTGCAGGAAAGCTTGCCAGGAATGGATTGTGGATTCTCCCTATGAAGTGGCTGATGAGTATGCTTGGAGAAAATACGGGCAAAAACCAATCCTCAATGCAAAGTATCCAAGGTATACTTGATCAATCTTTCTTTTGTATTTTTCTGTCTGGTTTTATAGATCATACTCAATAAAATATGATTGTTATTTTTATTTTATACTATTGATTGAAAACCTTAAAGAAATTATATTAGCTAAATCTTAGGAAAATTTAATGGGGATAAAAGTTGAAAAATTCCTGGGCGATATCATTGAATATCACCCAGTTGGTTTACTTGCATCGACAGATGGGCAAAATGTTACCTAAATCATTTCGAAGTATTTAAAAAATGTAACCCAAAATGATTCTTTTAGAAAATTTCTCTAACTTATAAATTAATATTAATTAAGACATCTGATACACATAATAAAATACCGTCACATATATTTTAACTTGGTATCAAAGCTTATCAACTTTTTTTTAATAAATTCGGTTTATAGTGATATAAGTTTACGTTTACTTGATTCGTAATCTTTATAATTGAGATTATATATTTAAAGTTTTGCCAAAACTTTCAAATAATTATTACTTTTAAATGTATTTGATATTTCTCAGTTCAACCCTTTAAAACCAAAACACATCAGGGTCCACTCATTGTGAACATCCCTTCTTAGTCAAATTCAAATGATCCAAATTGAATTTTCAAAAATAAATGACGCCTATAATTTTGTATTTTAATGATCTATTTTAATTTTAAATTTTATATTTTTTAATAAAGGTGAATCAGTAAGAAAGAACCTTTATAGAAAGAGCTTTAGTAAGAGAAGTATAATGCCTACTGCTAAAATTATGATTAATCTCTGTCATATGATGGTGCATGCAGGAACTACTACAGATGCAGTTATAAGATTGATCAGGGGTGTATGGCAACCAAACATGTCCACCAAATAGCAGATAATCCTCCGGTGTTCAGGATAATATACAGTGGCCAACACACGTGCAAAACCCCACTCAAACTTTGCCATCATATCAAGTTGGATTCACTTGACGAATCAGAACCGTCCAATATACTGGGCTTTGAATCAAACCATTCCATTGGGCAAAGCCTGAACCCTTCCATCTCTTCCATCCTCGACATTGCACAAGGAGGAGGATGGTTTACTAGAGAGGAGATGATAGTGGCCCGAAACCAATCACCACCATCCCAACACCTCCCTCAGCCCCATCCAACGGCCTTACGATCATCTAGCCCCACTGCTGGGGTGTCATCCTTAGATTATGGGGATGTGATTTTCGGGGTGTATTCATCTACGGAAAGCCCCCGAAGTTTTAACATAGACAACTATTTGATGGCTACTGGATCATCCGTTGTCTTTGATGAAATTGAGACTTTCAATTTCAATATTGATCAATATCCTTTAAACACTTTTGAGATACCTCAAATTCTTAATAGTATGGATTTTATCCATGATAACTATAATGGCTAGTTATGTGTAGAGAATCATTTTATGATCCTATTGGTTTGAGTTGTCATGATAAAATTTTTATTATTTAAAGTATGAGTAGGACTTCAATAGCTACTCCTTAGGACACCTTAAATAACTCGGGGGCTTTGGTCATTCACATTGGTGGGCAACATGAAAATAGATGGAAGAATAAAAAATCATATTAAATTAGATATCTGGTGGGCATTTGAAAGATGTTTTGTAATATTATTTTTATTGTTGTAAATATTTATGGTGTAATAGTTGTAGAAATAATGTATTAATTATGTACTGGTACTCCTTTTAATTAATTTTCTCATATTTTTTAAAATTTTTGTTCTTATAGTTAAATTATTCCTGATTATGTGATTTTATGGGATGCTTGGGGGTGAATAATAAAAAAATAAAGCACCATCAGTGGCAAGTAGTCTAGCTGATTTTTTAAATATAAATTAATGTCCATATGTTTATTTCCTTTGTAGTTATCCTTAACTGTCCCAAGTAATCATTAGAATAAAAAATTGATAATAAATTAGAATTACTTAAAGTTATATTAAAAAAAAGCCCAAATGTTTTGAATATGTGGGCGGCTTAAGCTTTGACCTTGATTTATAGGACCACCTCATATTGGCTATGAACCTAAGGAATAAGAATTTTGTAAATATCTACAAAGAAAATGATTATATGACACTGGATGAAATAATATTCATTCATTTATTAATTTTTATATGATTCATTCTTCAATTTATTGGGAAGACATCAAAGATCGGACACTTTTGGAACTAAAAGTTATCCTAAGAGATGTTTGAAAAGATTTGTTTGATCCGCATTCAATTGAAAGTCGCTCAAAGTCGGCAAAAGAAATATATTGATCTAAGAGGTCAGAATTGGATTTCAATGTCAGAGGTTACGTATTTTTCAAGATATATTCATCAAATGAATTATCTCAATTTTGGATTAAAGAAAAACTTAAGTCAAAGTTGATTGGATCGTTCGAAATTCTAAAAAAGATTGGTGAGGTAGCGTACAAGTTAGCTCTATCTCTAAGTTTTGGGGGATATCCACAAGCCTTTTGTGTGTCAATACTTCAAAAATATATTCATAATACATTACATATTATTGAATACGAACCATTGAGGATTAATTAAGACATGACGTACATTGAGGAATTGTTTCAAATTAAAAAAAAAAAAAGAGATCAAATGATTTGGATAAAGGTAATTTTATTGGTAAAAGTCTTATGAAGAAAGCGTTTGTATAAAGAAGTAACGCGGGAAAGAGAAAATGAGCTTCGAGAGAAGTACCTATATTTGTTCCTTCGATGATGTATATTAAATTTCTAAGATGAAATTTTTATAAGGATGGGAGAAATGTAAGGTACAAGTTTTACATTTAAAATTTTAAACACAATTAATTAAGTTAAAATAAGAAAAATTTTGAGGTCAGATAAAGACTTGTGTCAAACTCAATATTCTAAAATGGTTATATCGGATTGAGTGATTCGGATCGACACATGACATGCATACATGCATGTTTTGGGCAGAAAGTTCGTGTCTAAATGACACCTTTGGAATGCTCTGAGTGTACTTTTGGAATATTACTCACATCTATTGCATGCTTAAGACGTGCTTGTGTGTAGTTTTGGTTTATTGGCAATAGCTGATGCGCGCCTAAGGGATGCATGTATATCATACGATTTCTGTCTCAGTGTCTAATGTACGCCTGATAGGCACACGTGTAGAATTTTTTATTTATTATGTACAAACCATTATAGAAATTAACGATAATATATTATGACATGTGTTAGTATATTATAGTTAATATTATAGTAAGTTGATTGATTTTTTATTTTGGGATGTTTGTTGAGAATTGATTACAAGTTCATGTCCAGTGTCTATTTAAAGTTTAACCTTATCGGCAGAATAAATAATGAAATTTTTAGAAATAAAGGATAAAAAAATTGATTTGTATTAATTAAAGAAATTAATTAAGAAATCTGGTGACAGGGATGTGACAGAAGAGGTGGTATCAGAGAGATCGTAAGGAGAGTGTCTTAATATATTATAGTAAGAAATCTTAGTATATTATAGTAATTTGATTGATTTCTTTATTTCAGGATGCTTGTTGATAATTGATTATAGGTTAACATCCGTTGTCTATTTGAAATTTGACTTTGTCAGTAGAACAGATAAAAAAATTTTTAGAAATGAAAGACAAAGAAAATCTGATTCATTTTAATTAAGAAAATTAATTAAGAAATTTGGTGACAAGGATGTGACAGAAAATGTTGTATTAGAGAGGTCGTAAGGATAGTATCTTATTTTGATTAGAAGATCTAATTTGATAAATTATTTTATAATATTATTGAAAGAAGTCTTCTGGATAAGGCAGATTTGGATCAAACTCTCGCTCTAACAGGGAAGATAAGTATTTGGTTGTCATGGCAAGGATGGCGGACATGATGAAATTAATTGCTCAAAAGTCTTAAAATCCAAGGATGGCAGATCAAACTCTTGCATGCCCTAATTGTGGAAGTACTATAGAGAAAGACCATGCTATAAGCTCTTGGGAGTATACTTTTATTACGGTCCATTTGCCCATGTGATTAAAGATTGCTCATATACTTCAATGCAAATGGCAAAGAAGTTAAGTGCTTCAAGAATAATTTTTGCGATGATGACTCAAGATGTGAATGTATCACCTTCGGTGGTTGAAGTAAACTTATAATTTTTAAGATTTCAACTCATATATACTTTTAGATTCAAGGTCAACATGTTTATTTTTATCTCCTAAGTTTGTCCGTCATTTATTGTCACACCTAGGACCATGTATTTTTCATTAGTAGTGTCAATACTTACAAGATCTTTCTTGATAGCAGATGTTGTATACCATAGGTGTATTGTTTGGGTCAATGGGTTAAAATTATGGGTAGATTTAATTTTGTTGGATACGTACAATTTTGATGTAATATTAGGGATGGATAAGCTAGCAAACATCATATTAGCATAGATTATTTCCATAAGTTGGTGCATTTTTCGATCCCGAATTGTGAACCATTACACTATCAAGGAATAATATAAAAATAATATCTATACATGATTTCGACATTGCATACTTGCTCACTTGATGAAGGTGAATGTCAAGCCCATTTAGCCTACGCGGCTATCACCGGGAGTTATAGTGTTCCATCAAAGGAAATGCCTATGATATGCGAATTTGAGGATATTTTTCTAGAAGATCTTTTAGGGTTACTGCCCAACCACAAAATTGAATTCGAAATTGAGATCATTCCAAGAGCGGCTTCTATATTGAAGACACCTTATAGAATGGCATTATCAAAGCTCAAAGAATTGAAGAAATAATTACAAGAATAATTAAAGAAAGGTTTATCAAGCCAAGTGTATCTCCATGGGGATATTTTAGTGCTGTTTATAAAGAAGAAGAATGGGTTTACACGACTGTGCATAGACTATTGAAACTGAACAAGATCACCATCAATAACAAATGCCCATTACCGAAATTTGATAACTTGTTCGATCAATTATAAGGGGTCCAATTATTTTCTAAAATTAATCTTTGGTTTGATTATCATCAATTGAGAATTAAGAAGAAAGATGTAGCTAATATGGCTTTTCAAATGAGGTATGTGTATTACGAGTTTTTAGTCATACATTTTGGGTTAACTATGTCTCTATAATTTTTATGAACTTTGATGAATCGGAATTTCGACGTTTGGGATTACGTTTTTTTAAAGATATCCCCGTTGGAGGAAATCTCTTGATTTAGTATTGAAAGAAAATTAAAGTCGAAATTTATTGGGCAATTCAAAATTTTAGCAAAGATAAGTGAAATAGCATATATGTTAGCTCTACCTCTAAGTTTAGGGGTGTCCACAATGTTGTCCATGCATCAATACTCTGAAAGTATGTTCACGACCTCTCGCATATTATCTAATATAAACCATTGAGTATTACTGAAGATATAACGTACACTGAAAAACTGGTTTAAATTTTGTAAAAAAGAGATCGAGTGGTTTGGATGAATGTAATTCCATTAGTAAAGGTTGTATGGATGAATCATTCATATGAATAGGCCTTATGGGAACGAGAATACGAGATTCAAGAGAAATACTGACATTTATTTCTTTGATGAGGCACGTTAAATTTCGAGAATAACATTTTTCTGAAGGGAGAAATGTAATGTGCAAGTTTCAAAATTATAATTTTAATCATGATTAATTAAATTAAGATAAGAAAAATGTTAATGTCAAATATAAAATTATGTCAAAGTTAACATTCTGATATAGTCATATCGAGTTGAGTGATACTTGATGATCACATGACATGTGCAAATGCGTGTTTTGGGCTGAAGGGTCCGACGTGAAGGATGCCTATGGGGAGCTCGAGCATACTTTTGACAAATTTGCATACCCGATACGTGTTTAATAGACCCTTATACGTAGTTTTGGCAACTTGTCAGTGATTGACGCGTGGTTAAGTGACACTCGACTACTATACGATTTCTGTTTCAATGCCTGGTAGGCACCTAATAGGCACACGTGCGCCAATCTTCTACGTAAGTCTTATTTGGATGAGTTTTAGTCATTTTTATTAAATTTTTTAGAGAAAAGGGGGTGAAAGAGAATAAAAAAAAGAGAGAGGATAAGAAAAAAAGCTAGTGAATGAGAATTTGAGAAAATCTAAGAAAGATTTTAATAAATTGAGAACAAGACAACTGCGTCTCAAGCCTCTCTTTTTCTTATTACTTTTTTTTATTCTCAAATATTTATGCATGCTATAATTTCGTATTTAAAGTGTTTATATTTTGCCTACATATGTTCTTATTTTTGTTCATTGTAATTTTTATGAAGTTTGTGTCATTAAACTACATAAATTGTATTGTCAAATTAGTTTTCTATAATATGACTTATGCATGTTCTAAAAATAAGTTTGAAAGTTCCTATGTGCTTTGATTTTTGTATAAAATGTTTCATTATATTCTAAATATTTAAGTATATACTTTGCATGCTTTGAATTTTCTCTAATTTGCTCATGTGTGACTCTCAAATGAAATGAAGTGATAGAATTTCATAAAATCATACAGAATTTTTAATATTCTCTATGATATACAGCTCGTATATACTAATAATTACATGCTTTAAAAGTGTCATAGTTCAGTTTCCTACATAAATTATGATCTTCAATAGCTAAGAATATAAAAATTTATGAAAAAAATTCTATAATTCATAAACAAATAAGTATATTTTCTTTTATATGAGAAACCGTGAAAGATTACTCATACTCGTGTAAAGTTTTTCATTCGTTATGCATAAACTATTGCAGTAATTTGTGGTAATATATTATGACATATTTTGATATATTATAGTAGTAATCAAAATTTAAATCTATTATCCGTAATTTGGAAGTAACGTTTGATCTTGTCTATAATATTATATATGATGGCCTACCTACAGGTATTAAATAATAGTTAAGACCTTTAGTTTTGTGTAAATATACATAACTTGAGTTTCAATTATTTACTTTTTTGTCGGTGAGGCCTTACAGATCCTTAATCTATAAGAATTAATATGATTTGAATATGTTTTAATGGTACATTCTTTAGAAAAAGAAAATTGGATTTTCAATATGAAATTCGTGCATGAATGTTATGAAAATTATATGAGCTTACATTTGATTTTTGATCGTGCTCCTTTCAGTATACTTCGATGTAAATTATATATTTGATTATAAAAATTAATATATTTTATTAAATAATTGGCTCACTTCTAATTTAATTTTACTATCCTTCTAATTTAGTGGGCTTAGGATATACTTGCACGAAGAAAAAATTGACGAAAAGGCTATTCAGGGATGTTGTATTTTGTCTCAATATAATAGTTTGGGATGTTTATTTTATTTCTATTAAAGAATTTATATTATATAAAAGTTTGCGATATCTTTTATCAGTGACGTAGTTAGAATTTGGTTTGTCTAGAAGCAAGTATATAGTGCAATTTTTTTATTTACTTTGATTTTAGTACAGGCGTATCTTCTTATGTGTGTTTCAGGGTTATAGTACAATCAAAATTCGAAGCCACATTTTGGTGTAGCAATTTGAATCATATGATTTGATTGATTTTTTTACTTTGTGACACTTTTAGTATTTGATTATAGGTTTACGTCTGTTGTCAATTTGAGGTTTAACTTTATCGACAAAATAAATAATGCAATTTTTAAAAGACCAAAAGAACTTGATTCATATTAATTAAGGAAATTAATTGAGAAATTTGGTGATGGGGACATAATGCAAACTACCTACAAGTATGTTCTGAACCTTCAAATTTGAAAAATTAGTAAAAAATTAAAATAAAAATAATCTAATTATTCAATAAAATATATAATTTTAATAATTAAACACACACACACACACACACACACACACACACACATATATATATATATATATATATATATTGCAATATAATATGATCAAAAATCAAACATATATATAGATTTTATTTTGATTTTTCATTTTGTATCTTTAAATCTTTGTTTAACATCAAAATTATTTTCAAATTAGCCTGACGCTATTAATTTCACACCTTTCATTCCTTATTTTCACTAGTTAATTTAGTTTCATGTTAATATCAGAATATAGTAATTTTACGTTACGTTGTATTGTAAAAATTAATACATTACAATTAATCATCAAAATCCTCTAGTAATTTTATATTTTTACTATTTAATTATTTTATTTTATTTTTTATTTTCTAAATTTTGAATGGTTGAATAATCACCACTCTAATAATTTTAAATTTCTATCATTTAATGTTCGCACTTTATTTACTATCATTTATTTTCTGATTATTAAATGGTTGAATCATCACCACTCCTTTAATTTTATATTTCTATCTTTTAATCTTTTATACTTTGATTTTTGTCACTGTTAGACAATGTGGCCATCATAAATGTTTTGATTTTTAATAGTTTAAAATTTTATTATTTTATTTTTTTGGTATGTTTTAATTAACTCCATAGCCTACTGCAACTATTATGGCAACATCGATTCTCACCAACCTCATGTTAACTGGTATCTTTTTCTTTATTGGTTTTTCTTGTTGTGTAGGCCCATATAATAAGTGCTATGTCATTCTCTTTTGTACATATTGTGATGAACTTGTCCTATGAGTAGTATTACTCTTCTTTTATATAATTCATAAAATACTTTGTTGAACTATTCTGATTGGCGTTAATATAAAATTTTTCATTGGCATTATAAAGATTGTCAAAGTATCCTAAGATGACCTAATCTCTCATTCATTCATCTATACAAATAAAATCATAAAAAATAGATGAACAGATGACCGTAATATCATATAATGGTATTTCAACGGTGTCCTAAATATTTCTAAAATTTTCTATTATTCTACGTAAGGGTCAAGCCCATTTTACTTTGACCTATTATTCTACATAAGTTTTTAACACGTACTGCTTATAATTATCATAAGGAATTATAATTTTATAGTATTTTGAAGCAAATTAAATAATAATTTATAATTAAATGATAAATTATAACTTTAATTTATTTAAAAAAATTATTTATTTATTTATTATATAGTTTGAATGTAATAATTATATAATGGTTAGATAATGATTATTGTTATTGTCAAAAATTGATATAGCCCTTACCGTTAAAAAAACGGAATGATTTACACTGACAGCACCGTCGTAATGCGGGGCAAAAATGCCCCCAAATTCCATTCAAATTTCACAAAAGAGTGGGCACCGAAAGATACCTCAAATCTTGGACTGAGGGTACCATCGTCATTTAGATATTTCTGTCCTGTCAGTAAAAGGTCAGCAGCCTGCGCAGTATGATAAAAATTAAAAAAAATTGGCAGCTTGCGCGATCGTGGTGACGTAATCTGATGACGTCAGGCACAACTCGGTCACCGTACGAGTCGCGTGGTGTCACCTTCTGTGGAGAGAGAACGACTGGCGTGCCCTGTTTACATTTGTGGCTTAAAACGAAAGATCGTGGATTAAAGTCGACCAACCCTAATATTTTTATTTATTTATTTATTTATTATTTTTAGTAATTATATATAAAAATCATATAATTAAATAATATATTTTTATTATATATAATTTTATTTTTAACAAAAAAAATTTAAATAAAAATAAATAAATAAATTAGATGAATCATTCATATTGTTGACCTAATCACTTGATTAAAAAAATATCACAAAAAAAGAGAAAAGTTAATTCTTTAACAAATTTAGGTGGAGGCTTAAGGTATTAATTTTTTTTCTTATAAATTTAATATTTTTGTGTAATAGATTCTATTTTAGATTTATTATTTTATATTTTTAACTTTTTATTTAATGTAAAATTTATTTTCAGATCACCTAAGTTTTGTCAATTTTTATTAAATCCATATCCTAGTTTTGTAGGCTAATTTAGTTTTGAGTTAGTATTAAAATAATATAATTTTACATTGTATTATACTGTAAATATTAACATATTACGGTTAGCAATCCTAATTATCTAACGACTTTATATTTTTGTTATTCAATTTTTTATATTTTATATTTTATTTTTTTATTTTTTAAGTATTAAATGGATTAACTATTACCACTTTTATAATTTTATATTTCTATTATTTAAATTTTTTATATTTTATTTAATATTTTTTTTATGAATATTAAATGGTTGAATTATTGATACTCTTATAATTTTATATTTTAATAGTATAATTTTTTATATTTTATTTATTATTTATTATTTTTAAAATTTTGAATAGTTAAATGACCGTCACTATTATAATTTATATTTTTATATTTTAATTTTTTATATTTTAATTTTTATTTCCATTGAATGATGAAATTGTCACGAGCCCAAACTAAGTAAATCAATAAAGTAATTAATTATAATTTTTAAAACTTAAAATTTTAAATAAATTTAATAAATCATATTAAATCTCAAAATTTAGGTATGACAAACTAAATATATAAGACCTGATAAATTAAAAATTCACACAGAACCTTACGGACAATCATTTAAATAATATCAATACAACATGTTCCATAATTATTATAAGAGAGGTAACAATTTAACCAAAATTATAATTAGACATAACAGAATATCCCATCTATTTTTAAAATATTATCATGGGCATATACCCAACTAATTTTAAAATTCAATTATATCAAATACTAATTTAAACTATAACGAAACTAAAATATACCAAATAGAATGAATAGCTATTAGATCACATCCTTACTTCTATAATACATCCGAATCTTTTACTCCAAATGGATAAAATAGGAAAGTGAGATTAGCGCTCAATAAATATTATATTTAAATAAAATAAGTCTAATAAATTAAAAAAATGGTCATATGGATAAATATCCTATCAAATAATAAAATAAATTTAAATCACCGTTATAATAAATTCAATAAAAATTCAAAATCTAATGGTCACCTCATCTTCAAATTAAATATCCAAATTTAAAATAAATATCCAAATCAGATAATAATTCTCATTAGGATACATATATATGTGTATGTAGAAGTGATCTGAACCAATTTCAATAAGCTGATGTTTAATTAAAGTCCAAATCTTAGTCCAAGTTCAAGTCTAAATCTAAGGCCCTATTAACTTGAGATTTGGGACATAATCTGATAATCAAATGATCTAATAGTGTACGCAAAAGTAAAAATAATATTATAATAAATAGTCTAAAAATTTGAATCAAAATGTATAATCAAAATCATTTATATAAGACACACCAAGACTTATTTGTAAAAAAATCAGGGAATCTCAAATCGAACTCCAAATTAAAATCAAATATAATTCTATACAGAAATACAAATTATATATTAAATTTTAATTTTGATTATTTAAAAACTAGTTTTTGGAATGATTACACTTATTTTTGATAACTTTGGTCCATATCAAATGCAAATTAAACCAGCATATTTGGCCACCCATATACTCTATCTCCCATTGATAATGTTACTCATTATATTTTTATAATATTTCGAATCCTATCTAGATTATTTTAATAATTATTGTCATTTTAAATTTTTTGCAGGTGGAGAAGAATGAGGAGAGAAGAGAGAGATCGGTGGCGATGATGGTGGTTGCGGATGAGTTCATAGTGTTTGCCGACTAAGGCAGCGTGGTAACCGTGCACAAATGAGAGAGGAAAGGCAGCGCGCATGCGCACGTGAGGCAGGAGAAAGAAAGGCACAATCAGGTATTTTGGGACATTCGTTCTTTAGATTTGTGGAATATAAAATCGAGACAAGTATCCTCTATTCCTATCCTTGGTCTGATTTAATTTATGATATATTTTTATTACTGTTAGAGATTTTACTAACATGCATATATTTTTACATACCATAAATTTATTAATTATGTACATGCATGTATGTTTTATCGATTGTGCGGTGATCTTACACTGGTATTTATGATTTGGAGGATTTTTGAATGGATGGACTGTATATATATATATTTGTGTATTCGTATGTTGTGGAATCATGAATCAGACCGTGCATCAATCTCACATATGCTGTTGGGGGCGAGGTCATTACAAGACCAAGGATGTTTGAGACCTGATGGGTCATTTTATGTGATACGAGACATGAGATATTGGTATCACTCTCGACAGGAAGGCTTAATCTTGACAGCGATGTATATAATGTGGCTCCCTTTCGCTAGCAAGAAGGTTGAGACGTTTAATAGCCAACCTACCACACTGTGTATTTAAATGAGAACCATCGTAAAGAATTGACAAAAAATTAATATATTCAGACGTCCTAATATATAACTAAAAATTTGAGGTTGCATCTAAAATTACAGGTGGTTAAATATAGTGAGCAATTTTCTAATTTATGGGAGATAGAGTTCATGGATTGCTTTAAACTTCTAGCCTAAATCGTAGCTAAGTCTTGAGTTGTTGGCTTAAATCACATCCGATATAGTCATGGTTATCGGACGAGGATAACCCTTTCTCAAATTTGTATTATTGATTTTTGGTTCTCCGATTTCATACATACTTTGTAATTATATATGTATCTGGGTGGAGGATGATTTTAAGATACATTAATTGGCCCACAGTTAGGCGATAAAAATATCTAGTACGTATAAATATATGATAAACTCATAACGTGTTTTGATTTATATTTTAGTTCCGGCAGTTTTCTCTCGATTCCTGTATTATGAGATTTAGATCTAAATAATGGTATGTGTCCTATACGAATGTGGTGACGGTTGCGGCCTATATCACCTCAGATCATATGATATGATATCATTTATGAGATTTGACCCGATCATTGCTTATCATGATTAAGTCCCAGAGGGACTGCTTTATATGGACGATGATTTAGTACGATACTCTTCTCAATTTTCAGGGATTTCACGGACGTTATATTTTATTTTACGTGATTGTTATGCAATATCTCTTCTTCTGATTTATGTGTACTGTTTTATACAATGATAGCACCTGTTGAGTTTTAAACTCACGTTTTTATATTTTATCCCTTCAAACCAGTGATTTAGATATGCCTGTAAGAGTTTTGATGTTAGCTGATATGGTAGATCTCTCGGTGAGTAGCGATATTCATATTTGTTATATTTCTAATCTCGAGAATGTGATATGATTGTGTCTATGGCGGATGAGAATCTTGATCTGTGTATGGAATATGTATTGGAGTTATTGTATTATGTTGATAAGTTATTATTATGTTCAATATCTTCCTTACGATTGTGAATAGCAGGTCGTGTATTATATTTATCCAGATTTATATCCAATAAGATCTTGACGAATTTTTATTATATCGAGTCATGTATGTGTATGACTATAACGCCCGAGTTAAATTTTTATAATTAATGAAAATATTATTATCAATTTTATTTTTTAACCTACGTATATTGTGTTTCTAGATCGTGACAATTTTACCACTAATGACTTTAGGTATAATTCTTAAACTTATCAGAGATATTAGAACGTTTGAATATATTATAAATTCAACTCAGTAATTCAAATGGAAAGTATTATCATTTCGAGCCTTTCCTACTAGCTAGCGAAAAGGAATTTCCAATAATAAATACATTCTTATTAAAAATTGGTGAAAATATCCAATAACAAATCCAAATATGGTAATCATAACTTGATATATATATGTTGTATAATTAAATTTCAATTTATAAGAAATAAAATTATATAAAAGCCATACAATTTAATTGAATAAAAAAAATATTTTTCAATTTGAAAACTAAGAAGAGCAGACCCTGTCAAGGTAGAAACACGTTTTCTGGACAACCAAATAAAATAAACAGACAATCAAATAAAATAATAAATCGAAATTATATACATATATTATAAAAAAAAAGAGAGAGAGAGAGAGAGATAGAATATATAGAATTACCATGCCTCCCCAGTGGACTGCAGATCGGGGGTGGTGGTGGAAGGGGAGGAAAAAGGCGGAGAGAGGAGAGGGGAGAGGGAGTTGAGGCCCTCGGTTTCTTCTTCAAAAATAGTCTCCGCCGCCGCTGAAACACCGGCCCACCGCCTCATGGTTTCTCTTCTCTCCTCCTTCTACTGCTTACCTTCTCTCCGACGAAACTGAAAAACACAGTTTTCCATTGATTCCGTTTTATTTCTTGATTTTCCCTTCAAATTTCCCTTTGCCTCGCCCCTCCCTCGATCCCCATTTAAGAAATCAGGGTTTTCTGGGCGTGGAGGAGACGGAGGAGGAAGACGACGGCGATAAATTCCTCGCCGGATAATTCATAAATTGGCACGTTGAAAGTGGTAGTGTTTAATATTTAATGCTTCCATGTGAACGAAATAAATTCTCCGTAATTTCTGCGAGACTGCTATAAGGTCAGTACTTTAAATTTATTTTTATTATCAACAAATAATACATCTTTCATATAAATATATATACTTTTTTAAATATTTCAAACCCAATAAATCTAATTTTCGTTCATTTTTTCTTGCCTTTTGTTCATTTCCTTTTTCTTTTTTTTTAATATTATTTATTTATATATTTTAAATTTTTTATTTTATATTTTATAATCTAAACCAATATTCAGGTAATAATATAAACGCACCTTAAATATATACTCACTTGATCTAAATATTCTTAAAAATTTTATAATATTTAATTAATTTTTATCACGTTAAAATTATTCAAAATCATAATTAATATTAAAATAATATAAACAAGGACCCAGGATATTATAGAGTAACCATAAGTACTTTAATTTCTAACAATTTAAATTTTTATAATTTAATTATTTGTGTCTTTTAATTAATTTTATAGTCATACTATAATTGTTATGGCCACTCTAATTATTACTAATTTAATATTTTAAAATTTTTAAAATATTTAGAGCGTAAAATAATTTTACTTAAAAAATTAATTCATTGTGAATATAATACTTAACAAAAAATTACATTAAATTTTAGTATAACTGTGAGGTCGAAAGCTTATATCTATTAAAGTTTGGTCAATAGGAATGTAAGATAGATAAATTCGGAGAGAAATTTAAAATTATTATTTTTATTTTGATATTTTAATGAAAATTTCAAATTAATTTTAGTTTTAATCTCTGATCTGCTAATTTTATCTATGGCTGAATCAAAATTTACAAATGGTAGGTTGAATTTGTTTTTAAATGTAATAAATTTATTATTTTAAAATTTTACATATTTTAATTATTTTTAGCAAAAATAATAATATAATATTTTATTTATTAATATTCATAATAAATAAATAAATAAATATCATACGGAGGCGGCTGTGATGCTAATTTTTAAAATGACAAGTGACAGACACAGGAGGGAGACCATCCACGTGAGGAAGGGTACGGAACGCGCTTGGTATGAGCGTGAGCGTAGAAAAAGACAAAATCTGGAGGAAATAAAAAATAAAAAATAAAAAGAAACAAGTTTCCATTTATATTCGTTGAATTCGCTTCGAGAGAACCCAATCCCATTTTCCCATTTCCACTGCTCTTTTCCCTCTCCCACACGCATAAAGCAGCCAATCCTTCTCTAGATGCAGATAACCGAAATGAAATCTCTGTCGCCGTCGCGGTTACCGCCGCCGAAGAGACTGCCTCCAGATTGCTTGCGGGAGAAGCTCGTCGGGGAGCTGGTAGAAGGTCGAGGTTACGCAAACGAACTCCTAACCAGTAAATCGCTTACGGAAGAACAGATGCAAGCTCTTGCCAGGAAGATCGACAGTTCCTTCTCGAATTGTCTGTCGATGCTTGATTCTAGTGGCGATGGCGACGATCTTCAAAGCTCGAAGAATTCTATTGCTGTTCGTAGTTATGAGTCTGAAGATTCCGGCCAACGTTGGAAGAATCAGACGGCGAAAGATCGGAGAGGAAGTCACAGGAGGAGGTAATCTTTGTTGGTAGTCAATTAACTCAATGTAACACTTTCTTTTTTCTCCTTCTTGATTTGTTCAAAAATGGAAGGGAAAGAGTATTTCGAACTTTCTTTAAATGGAGTTTAGAGAGATTTTTTTTAATTAATAAAATTTTTTTATATTAAAAATTATTATATTTATTGTGTTTAATAGTTGATACTTAACGAAAAATTCAAATTTATTTTATTAGGCCAAGTTTACATACTTTGGCTAAATTCTAATATTCTAAGGATAATCAACTGTAATTTAAATATTTCAAATATATTATACAGCTAAGTTTTTATACTATTAACGATAAGCCACAATTTGCGTGATCTATCTATAAAATATATAAATTTATGGCCTATCAAGTGGCAAATCTTAATATGAGTTGGAATATGCTTTAATTGAATTCTATTTTTAAAACTCTTTAATAATTATAATTATCGAATCTAAAATATTAAATTAGAATAAGATATAGATTAAAATATGACATAATTACTTAAATTAAATCAATCATCTTGTGAGTTTATCAAAATATGTATTTTTATTTTTTTATTTAAGAATCAATTGGGTTGGGTTATCATTTTTTTATTTATAATTATTTTCTTATAACATCTAAATAATGATCTATATCTTAATTATTGGAGGCAAATATTGCTGTGAAGCTTATATGTATAGATCAATTGCAATAAATCGTGGAAAAAAATTAAAATTTTGCAGGAAAGCTTGCCAAGCATGGATCGTTGATTCTCCCAATGAAGTGGCCGATGAGTATGCTTGGAGAAAATATGGTAAAAAAACAATCCTCAATGCAAAGTATCCAAGGTACACTTGATCAATCTTTCTTTTGCATTTTTCTGTCTCAATTTATAGATCATACTTAATAAAATATGTTTATTATTTTTATCTTATACTATCGATTGAAAACCTTAGTGAAATTATATTACCTGAATCTTAGAAAAAAAAATGGGTATAAAATTTGAAAAATGTGTATAATATTATCATTGAATATCTTCTACTTGGTTTGCCGGCATTGACAGATGGATGAAATGTTACCTACATCACCCTAAAGTATTTGAATAATGTATCCTAACATGATTTTTAAATAAATTTTCATTTAAATTTTTGTAACTTAATGTTAATTAAGATGTTTGACACACATAATAAAATACCATCACCTATATTTTAACTTAGTATCAAAGCTTATCAACTTTATTTTATTAAATTTGGTTTATAGTGATACATGTTTGGATTTACTTGATTCGTAATCTTTATGATTGAGATTATATATTTAAAATTTTGCCAAAACTTTCAAATAATTATTCCTTTTGAAAGTATTTGACATTTCTCAATCAAACCCTTTAAAACCAAAATATATTACGGTCCACTCATTGAGAACATTCCTTCTCAGTCAAATTTAAATGATCCAAACTGAATTTCTAAATATGAACGGCGACTATGATTTTGTATTTTAATGATCTATTTTCATTTTAAATTTGATAATTTTTAATAAGGGTAAGTCAATAAGATAGAATCTTTGCACAGAAAGAGTTTTAGCAGGAGAAGCATAACTACTACAGCTAAAATTAAGATTAATCTCTGTCATATGATGGTGCATGCAGGAACTACTACAGATGCAGTTACAAGATTGATCAGGGGTGTATGGCAACCAAACATGTCCACCAAATAGCAGATAATCCTCCGGTGTTCAGGATAACATACAGTGGCGAACACACGTGCAAAACCCCAATCAAATTTAGCCATCATATCAAGTTGGATTCACATGACAAATCAGAACCGTCCAATATACTGGGCTTTGAATCAAACCATTCCACTGGGCAAAGCCTGAACCCTTCCATCACTTCCATTCTCGACATTACACAAGAAGAAAAAGGAGGATGCTCTGCTAGAGAGGAGATGATAATGGCCCGAAACCAATCTCCACCATCCCAACACCTCCCTCAGCCCCATCCAACGGCCTTACGATCATCTAGCCCCACTGCTGGGGTGTCATCCTTAGATTATGGGGATGCGATTTTCGGGGTGAATTCATCTGAGGAAAGCCCTCAAAGTTTTGACATAGATAACTATTTGATGGTTACTGGATCATCTGTTGCCTTTGATGATGTTGAGTCTTTCAATTTCAATATTGATCAACATCCTTTAAACACTTTTGAGATACCTCAAATTCTTAATAGTATGGATTTTATCCATGATAACTATAATGGCTAATTATGTGTAGAGAATCATTTTATGATCCTATGGGTCTAAGTCGTCATGATAAAATTTTTATTATTTAAAGTATGAGAAGGACTTCAATAGCTACTCCTTAGAACATCTTAAATAACATGGGGGCTTTGTTCATTCACATTGGTGGGCAATATGAAAATAGATGGAAGAATAAAAAATCATATTAAATTAGATATGTGGAGAGTTTTCGAAAGATGTTTATGTAATATTATTTTTATTGTTGTAACTATTTATGGTGTAATAGTTGTAGAAATAAGGTATTAATTATGTACTGGTACTCCTTTTAATTAATTTTCTTTTAAAAAAAAAAAAATTTTGTTCTTATTGCTGAATTATTCCTGATTATGTGGTTTTATGGGATGCTTAGCAGGAATAATAAAAGAATAAAGCACCATCAGCGGCGAATAGTCTAGCTGCTTTTTTAAATATAAATTAATGTCCATTTGTTTATTTCCTTTGTAGTTATCCTTAACTTCCCCAAGTGATCATTAGAATAAAAAATTCATAATAAATTAGAATTACTTAAGGACACATTAAAGAAAAGCCCAAAAGTTTTGAATATGTGGGCGGCTTAAGCTTTGACCTTGATTTATTGGACCACCTCATGTTGGCTATGACACTTGGTGAATAAGGATTTTGTAAATATCTACAAAGAAAATGCTTATATGACACTTGGTGCAATACTGTTCATTCATTTATTAATTTTTATATGATTCGTTCTTCAATTCGTTAAGAGGACATTAGAGATTGGACACTTTTGGGGCAGAAAGTTATCTAAGAGGCGTTTGAAAAAATTTGTTTGATTCGCATTCGATTGAAAGTCGCTCAAAGTCAACAGAAGAAATATATTGATTAGAGAATGTCAGAGTTGAGTTTCTATGTCAGGGGTTATATATTTTTAAAGATGTATTCATCAAAGGAAATATCTTAGTTTGGGGTTAGAAAAAAATTAAAGTCAAGGTTTATTAGACCGTTTAAAATTCTAAAAAAGATTTGTGTGATAACATACAAGTTAGTTCTATCTCTAAGTTTTTGGGGATAATCACAATGTCTTCCATGTGTCAACACTCTAAAAGTATATTCATAACCCATCGCATATTATCGAATACAAACCATTGAAGATTAATTAAAATATGATGTATACTGAGGAATTGGTTCAAATTTAAAAAAAAAAAAAGAGATCATGTGATTCGAACAAAAGTAAATTTCATTGGTAAAGGTTTTATGAAAGAATCATTTGTATAAAGAGGTAATGTGGGTAAGAGAAAATGAGATTCGAGTGAAGTATTTGTATTTGTTTCTTAGATGAGGTATATCAAATTTCTAAGATGAAATTTTTATAATGATGGGAGAAATATAAGGTGCAAGTTTTAAATTTAAAATTTTAATCGTAATTAATTAAGTTAAAATAAGAAAAATTTTAAAGTTAAATAAAGAATTGGATCAAAGTTAATATTTTAAAATAGTCATATCGTGTTGAGTGATACCTGATCGGTACTTGACATATATACATGTGTGTTTTGGACAGAAAGGTCATGCCTGAATGACGCCTTTAGAATACTCGAGTGCACTTTTGGCATATTACTCACATCCGATGTCCGTCCGAGATATGCTTGGGTACAATTTTGGCTGATTGACAATATTTGATGCGCGCCTGAGGGATTCTTGTGTGTTGTATGATTTCTATCTCAATGCCTAATACATGCCTGATAGGCACACGTGCAGGGTTTTTTATTTTTTATGTTTAGACCATTGTAGAAATTAATCATGATATATTATGACTTGTGTTAATATATTATAGCAAATATTATAGTAAGTTGATTGATTTTTTTTTAGTTTGGGATGCTTGTTGAGAATGGATTTCAAGTTTATGTCCATTATCTATTTAAAGTTCAACCTTGTCGGCGAAATAAATAATAAAATTTTTAGAAATAAAGGACAAAAAATTTGATTTATATTAATTAAGAAATTAATTAAGAAATCTGGTGACAAGGATGTGACAAAAAATTGGGTGTCAAAGAGATCGTAAAGATCTTAGTATATTGTTGTAAGAAATCTTAGTATATTATAGTAATTTGATTAATTTCTTTATTTCAGGATGCTTGTTGATAATTGATTGTAGGTTAACATCCGTTGTTTATTTCAAATTTGACATTGTCGATAGAATAAATAAGAAAATTTTTAGAAATAAAAGAAAAAGAAAATTTAATTCATATTAATTAAGGAAATTAATTAAGAAATTTGCTGACGAGGATGTGACAAAAGAGGTGGTATCAGAGAGGTTATAAGGAGAGTGTCTTATTTTTTATTAGAGGATCTAATTTGGCCAATTTTTTTTGTGATGTTAGTGAAAGAAGTTTTCTGGATAATGCGGATTTGGATCAAACTCTCGACCCAATAGGGATGATAAGTATTTGGCTATTATGCTAAGGATGGTGGATATGATGAAATTAATGCATCAAGAGTCTCAAAATCCAAAGGCTACAATGGCAAATGTTGCGATAGCCACACCAACATATGTTTGATTTACTAACGAGAGGGTACTTGAATTTATAGGCGATCCGGATCTTACAAAAACTAAAATGTAGATTTGGCAAATTGAGAAAGTTTTCGAAGTTATTTGCTATCCTGAAGAGGATAAAGTTGTTTTTGCCTTCTATAAGTTAGAGGGAGAGGTGGATCACTAATGATCAATGAAGAAGAGGATATTGGGGCTAAAAAATGAGTAGATTTCTTGGGACATGTTTGTTGAGATATTTATGGAAAAATATTTTTTAGTTAGTTTGAAGGAGTAAAAGGAAGATAAATTTACTCGTTTGTAGCAACAAAATTGGACCGTGGTGCAGTATGATATCAAATTCACCAAGTTATCCTATTATATTTCCCACATTGTTTATGATGAGGCAAGAAGAGTGAGAAAGGTTTTACAAACTCAAATGATATAATTTAGAAGTAACTCGTAACCTTGAGGTTAAGGACCTATAGAGAGGTATTGGATCGAACCCTCCTACTTAAGAAAGAGTTAGAAAAAGAAAAATTTTTTGAAAATAATTTGATCAGCCAATGTGGCCAGAGTTCGGGATCGGAAAGATCCTATAAGAAATTCAAATCAATGGACAAGAGAAAGAAGGGAGCTAAACTCTAGGGTATACTAGGCCCCCAATAATTAAAACTTGCGTAACGTAATTGTGGAAGTTCCATAGAGGAAGATCATACTACAAGCTCTTGGGAGCATGTTTTAATTGTGGCCAATCTAACCATATGATTAAAAATGGCCAATATCCTTCAAGGCAAACGATAAGGAAGTTGAGTGCTTTGAGAATAGCTTTTTTAGTGATGACTCAAGATGCGAATATATTGCCATCGGTGGTTGAAGGTAAATTTATATTTTTTAAGACTTCAACTCATATACTTTTGGATTCAATTTCAACATGTTTGTTTTTATCTCCTAAGTTTATCCGTCATTTGTTGTCAGAACTAGGACCATGTATTTTTCATTAGTAGTATCAATATCTACAAGATCTTTCTTGGTGACAGATGTTGTATACCCTAGGTACATTGTTTGAGTCAATGGGTTAAAGTTATGAGTAGATTTAATTTTATTAAATATGCACAATTTTGATATAATCCTAGAGATGGATAAGGTAATTAAATGTCATGTTAGTATAGATTATTTCTGTTATGGTCATTTTTATGATTGGTATATTCCGTAATCATATGTAATCTTGTGTCGATGTCGGGTTATGGTTTGTTGAAGTGCTGCATCAACATATGTTCGTTGCTGTCCGTTCTGGCTTCCATGGATAACGCGCCTGTTGTGAGCTCCCCATCTACTAGAGCCCAAAATTCCGAAGCCCCATGCTCTCTGTGAGCTCTCTACCAACTCGACCCCAAAACCTGAAGCCTTGCGCTTGCTGTGAGCTTGCCATGTGCTCGAGCACAAAATCCCGAAAGGCCCCGCACGCTGCTCGCCGCCTTCTCGCTCGAGCGCCGTGGCAGCGGAAAAATTTTTTTAAGCTATTTTTCGATCCCTCTATATATATGTGCCTTATTTCTTTTACCATAACTTTTGACTGAGCATTTTGGCATACCTCTCATTCAGAAATATTTAGCTTTTGCTGCTCCAATCCTACCACAATTGAGAAAACCGATTATTTATCATTGAATTTCATGTTCTAACAACTTTTCTTAATACATTCTCTTTACCGATCTCATATTGCTACTCTTCTACCTTCGTTGGTGACGTTGGTACGTTAAAAAGTAGATCCAATCGTATTCGGCAATTCAAGTGGTTCAAAGAGGGAAGATTGATGTGAATATCAGAAGGTATCTGGTTCTGTTGTCGCAGGTAAATCCAACGAGTTCCTTGGTAGGGATTACAAGACGGGAGTAAGTCGGTTAGGTTAGCACATCATTATCACCTGTCTGTAAGTTGATTTTCATAGTGCATTTCTTTCTTGGCTGTTAAAACTTAAAGAATTTTTCTCGATTACCGTGGGTATCAAGTTTTTTCTTCGTTACCAAAAATCATACCTTTTTATTATTGCTTATCATTATAAATTTTGCGTATGTTTGTTATTATTGTTAGTATCTAGAAATAAATATTCATTATATGTATTGAATATTTAGTTTTTTTACTGCTTTCGTTATTGTTGTATGGGGTTGAAATATTATTGTATAATTTGGGCTGAAAAGTTCTTTTTTAATTGGTATCAAAGACTCACCCCGATCCACGACCCCAATCTAGATGCATACTAGTCAATCCCTGTCCGTTTCTCCCTATTTTGATGGGAACATTTGTGCGTACTGGAAAGTACGTATGAGAGCATTTCTAAAATCAATGGATGAGCGAGTTTGGGCTAGTACCCAAATTGGGTAGACTCTACCCACAAGTTTTACCGGTGACGAACCAAAAGTTTTATCTTTGTGGACTAAAGATGAACTTGATACATGTAATTAAAATAGTAAGGGTTACATGTTATTTTTATGGCCGTTTTCCCCAAAAAATTTAGACGAACTTCTGTGTGAGAAATCAAAAGAAGCTTGGGATATTTTTGAAATTACCCACGAAGGAACTAAACTAGTTGAAAATTTAAGTGGTTGAAAATTTATAGTTGAAAATTTTTGAAATCGTGTTCAACAATTCAAGTGGTTCAAAGAGGAAAGATTAACGTAAAAATCAGAAGGTGTCCGGTTTTATTTTCGCAGATAAATTCAATGAGTTTCTTGGTAGGGGTCACAAGACGAGAGTAAGTTAAATAGGTTAGCGCATCGTTATCACTTGATCTGTAAGTTAATTTTCATAGGGCATTTCTTCTCTGTTCGTTGAAACCCGGAGGATTTTTCTCCATTACCGTGGGTATTGAGTTTTTCCTTCGTCACAAAAAATTGTGCCTTTTTATTATTGTTTATCATTATATATTTTGTGCATGCTTGTTATTATTGTTAATATCTAAAAATAAATATTCATTACATGTATTAAATATTTAATTTTTTTACTACTTTTACTATTGTTGCATGGGGTCAAAACATTATTGTATAATTTGAAACGAAAAGTCCTTTTTCAATTTCCATAAGCGGTTGCATTTTTCAATCCCGAATCGTGAACCATTACACTCTCAAGGAATAATATAAAAATAATCTCTATACATGATTTCGACGTTGCGTACTTGCCATTTGATGAAAGGTGAATGTCAAGCCGATTTAGCCAATGCGATTACCATTGGGAGTCATAGTGTTTCATCAAAGGAAAAACCTATAATATATGACTTTCAGGATATCCTTCTAGAATATCTTTCAGGGTTGCCACCCAATTGTGAAATTGAATTTGAAATTGCGATGATTCCTAGAGAGGCTTCTACATCGAAGGCACCTTATAGGAGGACACCGTTAAGACTTAATGAATTGAAGAAACAATTACAATAATTGTTAGAGAGGGGTTTATCAGGCCATGTGTATCCCTATGGGATGTTTTAGTGCTATTTGTAAAGAAAAAGAATAGGTTTATACTGTTGTGCATAGATTATTGAAACTGAACAAGATTACCATCAATAACATGTGCCCATTATTAAGATTTGATGACTTGTTCGATCAGTTATAAGGGGACAAATTATTTTCTAAATTTGATTTTCGGTTTGATTATCATCAATTGAGAATTGAGAAGAAAGATGTGGCTAATATGGCTTTTCAAACGAGGTATGAGTACTATGGGTTTTTATTCATACCTTTTAGGTTAACTATGCCTTTATAATTTTTATGATTTTTGATGAATTTGTTGTTCCAATTCTACCCTGACAAGTATATGGTGGTATTTATCAATAACATTCTAATATACTCGATGAGTTATGAGGACTATGAAATACACATAAAGATTGCTCTCTAAGCACTTCAGGAGGGGAGTTTGTATTTTATATTGAAGAGGTAGGAGTTTTGGTTTGATAAAGTTATGTTTTTAGGTCATATAATCTCAAAGGAATGTATTTTGGTTGATAATAAAAAGATTGAAGTTGGAATAAATTGGAGCCAATTAATATCTGTGATTGATGTTTGGAGCATTTTGGAAATGACAGGTTACTATTGAATATTTGTGAAGAACTTTCCACAATTGCTATACCCTTGACCCAACTAACATGAAAGGAAGTAGAATTTAATTGAATGGAGAATTATGAGAGAAGTTTTCAGAAATTAAAGGATTACTTAATGATGACCCCAATTTTAACTATTCTTGAAGGATCCAAAAGTTCCATGATCTATTGTAATGCATTGAAGACCAAATTGGAATGTGTCCTAATACAATATGGAAAAGTGAATGTGTACGAATCGAGACAATTAAAGACATACAAAAAGAACTATCCGACGCATGGGTTAAAACTGGCAATGGTAATGTTTTTGCTGAAAATCTGAAAACATTATCTTTACTAGAAGAAATTTGTGATATATTTAGACCATAAGAGTCTAAAATACTTATTTTTTAAAAAAAATTAAACATAAGACAAAGAAAGCGGATAAATTTTTAAAGGTTTACAATTCTAAGATACAATATCAACTAAAAAAGGCCAACATATTAGCAAATACTTTGAGTTGATGAGTGACAAACCTAATGACTCATTTGAAGATCAAAGATATAGAGATGTTGGACTGCATAAAGACTACGATATTAAAAAGTATTTTCAAGGTACGTGGATGATCTTATCTTATTTTCAAGTACAACAGAAAATTTTAGAGAGTCAAATGAGCTCAAATGGTGACCCTTTCTAGGTAGACATTATTGGTAACTTGAACGAGTAGTCGTGAGTAGATTTTAATGTGCGGGCAGATGACATTTTAACATTTTGAGAGTAGATATGTTTGCTAAATATTGAAGAATTGAAGGAAACATTATGAACGAAACTATAAATCAAAATATACTATCCACCCCAAGATTAACAAAATATATCAAGATTTAAAAAAGATCTTTTGGTGGCGTAACATAAAAAGAAAAATTGTGACTAGTGTTGGAAGATACTTGATATGCTAACAATTAAAGGTCGAGTACAAGAAACAATCGAGTCTTCTAAACATATGTTAACCCCAGGTGTAAGTAGGAGAACATAATAGTGGACTTTATAATGGAATTTCGAAGATGTTGAAAAATCATGATGCTATTTGAATAATTATAAATTGGCTCACTAAAATAGCCGACTTCATTACTGTTCAGTTAACAATTTCTAGAGACCAATTGGTGAGATTATGTATTAATGAGATAGTTAGACTTCATAGAGTGCCAATTTTGATTGTGTTAGATCGAGACTCAATATATGTCTCAAAATTTTAGAAACATTTTTATCAAGAGTTGGAAACCACTTGAAAGTTCAGCACAAGTTATCATCCTCAAATAGGACAATTGGAGTAAATGATCTAAATTCTGGAAGATATATTAAGAGTTTTGGTTTTAGCAATAAAAAGTAATTGGGACAACTTGTTAAATTCATATACATTAACAACTATCAAGCAAGTATCAATGTGACCCCATTGGAAGCATTGCATAGAAGAAAATATCATTCCCTAATTTATTGAGCGGACACCAGATATCCAAGACTCTAGGGATGGGAAGCTATTCAAGAGATGTCTGAGAATATTTATTTCATCTGCAATTGATTGAAAGTCACTCAAAGTTGATAAAAGATATATACTAATTGAAGAAGGACAGAGTTGAGTTTTGACATACGGGATCATGAATTTTTAAAGATATTTCTATTGAAGAAAATCTCTCAATTTTGGATTGAAGGGAAATTACAGTTAAAATTTATTGAACCATTCAAAATTCTAACAAAGATCAATGAGGTAGCATATATGTTTGCTATACCTTCGAGTTTACGGGTGTCCACAATATTTTCCATGCATTAATACTCCGAAAGTATATTCACGACCTCTCGCATATTATCAAATATAAACCGTTGAGTATTACTAAAGATATGACGTACACCAAAGAATCAATTTAAATTTTAGAAAAAAAGATCGAGTGGTTTTGATTAAAGTAATTCCATCATTAAAGGTTGTATGGATGAATCATTCATATAAGTAGGCCTTGTGGGAAAGAGAATATGAGATTCGGAAGAAATACCGGCATTTATTTCTTCAGAAGAAATACCGGCATTTATTTCTTCGGAAGAAATTTTGAGGACAAAATTTTTCTGAAGGGGAAAATGTAATATGCCAGTTTCAAATTTATAATTTCAATAATGATTAATTAAGTTAAGAAAAATGTTAATGTCAATTAAAAAGTTTGATCAAAATTAACATTCTGATATGGTCTATCGGGTTTAGTGATACTTGACCAACATATGACATCTGCATATGTGTATCTTGGGCTAAAAGGTCTGACTTGAAGGATGCCTATGGGGCACTCTAGTATACTTTTGGTATATTTGCATACTCGATGCATGCTTAAGAGACCCCTTATATGCAATTTTGGTAAATTGTTAGTGACTGATATGCACATGAATGACACTTGGATACTATACGATTTCTGTTTCAATGTCTGAAAGGCACCTAATAGGCATACGTGTACCAATCTTTTATAAAAGTCTTATTTAGCTGTTTTTTTAGTTATTTTTGCCAAATTTTGGAGAAAAGAGGGAGAGTAAGAAAAGATTAAAAAAAAGGAAAATGAAAAAGAAAGCTAGTGAATGAGAATTTGAGAAAATATAAGGAAGATTTTAATAAATTGAGGACAAGACAAGTGCTTCTCAAGCGTCTCTTTCTCTTATTACTGTTTTTTCTATTCTCAAATTCCTATGCATGCTATAATTTCGTATGTAAAGTGTTTAAACTACATGTGCTCTTATTTTCATTCTTTATAATTTTTATGAAGTTTAAGTCTTTAAACTATTTATATTGTATTGTCGAACTATATTTAAAGTGGGTTTAAATGTACTTATCTTATATTTAAAATTATAAAAATCTCCTAAAATTTCACTTGTTTTATTCTTTCTCTAGCAAAAGTAACTTTTAAAGGAAATCTGTCACGTTCCAAAATCGAATCTTACCATTAATAATTAATGACATTAATACATTAAAAATTAGCAACCCAAATAATTGTGGAGGTGAGTATTTTGTTGATATATCGATTGACCAAAATAAATATAATGTAAGCTAAATATAGGACCTGATATGCTATGTTATCAGGTGGTTTTAAATACCAACCAAAATATGATATTAAATCTTACGTAACGAGTTATATCTAATCCAAACAAAATTCAGAGACTCTAAACAACTATTATAAAATTAAAATCCAACAATATCATTCATATTACAGTACCATAATTAAATTAATATAAAAATAAATTATCCAAAATAAAATACAACAACCAATTTCTGCCTAAACCTAATCTAAAATCTCTTCAACTTTAACTCCTCAATCAGAACCTCACTATCTTACATGTGTCCGAGCATCTAATCTAAAAGAGTTAGTGACAATAGAATTATGAGTGAGTTAAAAAATTTAATAAGACATATAATTTGTATTAAAATATGCCAGAATGAATAACAAATCAATTTCAATGAAGTACTATGAATTTTCATGATAAATATACACTGTTTATTAATTTTCTTTTGAGATTCTTATTTAACTTATGAAATCTATACTTAATTATGTAATTTCTTAGGGATTAAGGGCAAATAGGACCTTATCGACTAAATAAGTAGATCATCAAAACCCATATTATATTTATTTTCATACAACCAAATGCGTTATACTACTATTTAAGATTCGTAGGTGGATCGTCATACATATAACCCCATAAATAGAGTCGAACGTCGCTTTTACCTTCAAATGATTGGTTCGAACCTTAATTCATCACTTAATATATTTAGGTATGTCATAATATACCACCCGCTGAATTTATTACAATAGTTTGATATTTAGATATATGAAAATTCTACTCAATTCTTCATAATATTTATATTTTTTCATTTCAGAGAAAAATATTCTTAATTCTTTAACATATAGTATAGTTTTTCTTCAATTTCCTTAATTCCTTATTATGAAATGTTATAATTTACTATAAAAATTTAGATATACTCAATTTAAAATATATGATGCCATATTATGAGATTTTTAAACATGGTTGTAGAAAAATCAATAATATTGATGATATTTTAACATTTTTATTTCAAATAATATGCATGCAAGGGCAAATTATTGGTTTTTTAGAACATGTAAGACATAAATTTAGTGATTTTAAATATGAAAGAATATTAAATATGAAATTAAAATTTACAAGAGTTATATAACCATGAATTCAACACATGTATGTATGAAATTATACGAAATAATTTAATAACTCAAAACATATGGATTAAAAACATGATTTTCATAAAAATTATAAAGAATGGGAGTAAAGATTCATGTATGTGAAGTACCACTGTCTTAACTATAAAAACTTGTTATGCATAAGTATTCAAAATAAAAATACTGAAGAAAATGAGAAAAGAATAATAACAAAGGAAAGAAAATTTGGGATATACTTGTTTTAACACCAATTTATAAAAATCTTATTTTGATTTACTTAAATTTGGTTTTTTTAGCTTCCTCTCTCTTTTTCTTTGTTTTCCTTTTTTCCTTCTCTCTCCTTTATCAAATCCCTATAGAAAATGACTAAAATTTAGTCCGATATGATATACATAGTAGGGTGACACTCGAACGCTTGTTGAGCTCGCGTTAGCACCACAGCCAAATATGGTGGTGCAGGAGGGCTATATCAGACGTGCATCAGGCACTGTTATTCTACCACAATGCACTTGGGCATTCTTATGGCATGCATTGAGTGTGGCTAATTTGGAAAGCATGGTCAAGCTCCGCTCAAATGACAGTCAAGTGTAGCCTCCCTATCCAAAACATGCATAAGCGTGAATCGAGTGCTAGTCAGGTATCCATTAACTCGATATGATCTGATCTAATTTTAACTTTTGATCCAAATTTTTTTCTCATTTAATCTCAATTTTAATTATCTTAATTTTATTAATTATGGTTAAAGTAATATTTAAACTTAAACCTTCCAAAATCCTAGTCATTCTTGATCATTACCATGTTTTTCAACATTCCGCATCTTTGGTCTTCCTCCATAATATGGAATGAAAAATAGGTCGATATATATTAGTATTAGGATTCTTAATATTGATATTTTTTAATAATATGGCAAAATCACGATATATCTTCATATTATTGAATATTTAAAATGTCATAAAATGATATTTTATAGAAAAGCATAGTCATTCTCAATCTTCATTCCATGTTTTTCAACATTATGCATCATTGGTCTTCCTCCATATCATAGAATGAAAAATGACAGGTGTATGGATACATTAGGACTTTTAATATCTATATTTTTCTATACTATAAAAAAATTTGATAAATCGTCATATTAGAATATATATAAAATAACATAGAATGATATATTATAGGAAATCATAGCCACTCTTTATCTTCATTGCCATGCTTTTCAACATTATGCTTCTTTGGTCTTCCTCCATATCATAGAATGAAAGAATGACCAATATATATCAGTATTCAGACCCTTAATAACGATACTTCTCAATTTGATGATAAAATCACAATATATAATTATATTGGCTTATATATCTAATATTGGCTGATATTTTTCTCTAAATTCAGATAAAAATTTTTGCTTATAATATGCATTATTCAATACATATACAATTTGGCCTATACAAATATGGGCATTCTCAATAGTGCTTCTTTTCTCAAAATGGGATATTGGATTGGTTTCTTTCTTATTGCATAAGCTGATTTGGGCAACCTCCAGAGATCCTCAAGTCATTGCAAGTTGGTGATGCATTTCATTCTTCCTCCGGTTCCTCACTAAACTCCGCTTCGTTGGCGGCAGGGCTTTTGGGGCCATTGGAATACGAGAAGAGAGAAGGCCGGTGAGTATTAACTTATATAATTTTGTTACATAATAATAATTATTGGGGCTGTAGTAATTTATAGTTAAATTACGTAATTTAATTATATAAATTATTAGAAAATACAGGGAATATTACCAAATAGGAAATACAGCACACTTGTATATATTTATTTATTTGTTACCTTTTATTTTTTTTCCCGTTGTAATTTTCCACATTATTTTTCTTTCCTTTTGTTTTTCATTTTCTTTGTAATATAAAATGGCCACCGTGCTCTATATTTGAGTATTAAGCAGAATGAATAAAATGATTTGCGTCTGCCTCCATCATTCCATCGTCCTCTCTCTTTGAGCTCGTCGGTGCCGATGCTCAGCAATTCTTCTTCTCCTTCGCCTGCCGCCAAACTTTACATGGTATCAGAGAATGACGTCTCCACCGTCCTTGCCTGAATCCACATCAAACACAACTAACCCGTCCACTATCTTTTCGCACGAACAGATGCGACTTCAAACCCTCACAGACCTCACAAATCCCTTCTGATTGGAAATCGGTGACAACCCGGCCATCACTCTGGTCGCCGATTTACTCACCGCCGACAACTACGCCACCTGGTCCAGAGCCATGCGTCGAGCCTTGCGAGCCAAAAACAAGATTCAGTTCATCGAGGGCACTATTCACAAACCGAGTGACTCAAGCGATCCCATTTTTGAAATTTGGGGGCGTTGCAACGATATGATGGTCTCCTAGATCCAAAACTCGGTTAGCCCATCGATTAAAGCTAGCGTCGTCTTTGTCGATGATGCCTTCAAGCTCTGGAATGAGCTTCGCGACCGGTTTACCCAACAGAACGGGCCAAGGATTTTTCAATTAAAGAAGTCGTTGGCTGGGCTGATGCAAGAACAAGACCCGGTGAGCGTGTACTACGGTAAGCTTAAAACTTTGTGGGATGAACTCTTGATTTACGATCTTCTTCCAAGTTGTGATTGCGGCAAGATGAAATCATTTGCTGACAAATACTAACGAGATTGTGTTATACAATTTTTGATGGGCTTAAACGATTCTTACTCTAACGCTCGAGACCAAATCATGATGATGGACCCCCTTCCCTCTGTTAACCGAGTGTTCTCGGTCATCCAACAGCAAGAACAGCAGCATCACATGCTGTCTGTGGCCCAGAATTTGAACACAGTGGCCTTAACTGCCAAACGGAACCCTAGCTCTTTCAAAAACAATGTGAAATCGAATTATCATACCAAGAAGGACAAGCCCTTCTGTGTTTATTGTAAAATTGCTGGACATTCTGTCCAGCAATGCTTCAAAATTGGTAATGTCAATGCGCCCGTTTGCTCCCATTGCCACAAAACTGGGCATGTAGTTGAAAAGTGTTATCCATTGCATGGTTTTCCCCCTAATCACAAGGCCCACGGCAGAACTGGGAATATAACTTCTTCTGCCAATTTATCAAGCTTCAAGCACCATATTGACCAAGAAGGAACCCCTGGTGATAGTGTTGCATTGACCAAAGACCAATTTAACCAACTCATGGAGTTGATTCAATCTAAGAATGCTGCTGCCAAGATGGGGCAGCATATGTTCGACCCAATGATCGAGTAGCCAAAGGCTGCTAACATGACTGGTAATGTCCTCCCTATTTGTTCCTTACATAACTTCTGTGATAATAGTCGACAAGCATGGATTCT
The DNA here is from genome assembly GCA_033239525.1 of Nepenthes gracilis. NCBI lineage: Eukaryota > Viridiplantae > Streptophyta > Magnoliopsida > Caryophyllales > Nepenthaceae > Nepenthes > Nepenthes gracilis. The sequence continues at coordinate 13,783,764 of BSYO01000025.1, read as the reverse complement.
GGATATTGGGGCAACCGATCATATGATATGTGATCCTTCATTATATACTCATCCCAAGGTCCAGATTTCATACTCTGTCAAACTTCCGGATGGAAGTAAAGCATCTGTTTCTCATATTGAAAACATTAGACTCACCGATAAACTAATGTTGCACAGTGTGCTTTGTGTTCCTTCCTTCACATTTAATTTAGTTTTCGTAAAATGGCTAACTGATACACTTAATTGCGGTATGTTTTTCTTTTCTAACATCTGCTTGATTTAGGACCTTGCTACTTGGACAACAATTGGGATGGGTGAAGAGAAAAGTAATTCATATTATCTAATGAATAAGAAAGTTGATCCCAATTCTTTACAGAGCCTTCTCTCCAAATTCTGCAAGGAGCCTTCGGTTAATTTTGCTTCATCGCCTTCTAATCTATGGCATTCTCGATTAGGTCACATTTCATATTCTAGGATGAAACTAATAAACGACCCCTTCATAAAAGGAGCAGTGTATTCAATTAATGATAACCCCTGTTCTATTTGTCACATGGCCAAGTAGCGTCGCCTTCCCTTTTCTCCCAGTACTCATAAGTCACACACCTTATTCGACGTGGTGCATTATGACTTATGGGGATCGTGTTTCCAGGTATCTTATGATAGATATAAATATTTTTTGACTATTGTTGATGATGCATCCAGAAGTACCTGGATTTACCTACTGAAACAAAAATCGGATACAAAATTGTGCTTGAAAGCCTTCTATAATCTGGTTGCCGCACAATTCAATGTCAAAATCAAAGTAATTTGTAGCGACAATGGCACAGAATTCAGACTGGGAGATTTTTACAGAAAAACAGGTGTTATTCACCAACGTAGTTGTGTGGAAACACCACAGTAAAACGGTATTGTTAAACGCAAACACCAACATTTATTAAATGTCGCTAGAGCTATTAGATTTCAATCGGGACTTCCTTTAAAATTCTAGAGTGATTGTATACTTACCGCTGCCCATATCATCAATAGAATTCCCACTCCAATACTCGAAAATAAAACTCTAAATGAAATTCTATTTGGAGTCAAACCCAACTACGCCAACCTCCGCGTATTTGGTTGCTTGTGCTTTGCTTCCACCATCTCCCAAGGTCGTACTAAGTTCGATCCCAGAAGTAGAAAATGCGCCTTCTTAGGCTATCCTTTTGGTGTCAAAGGCTACAAATTAATTGACTTAAAAAGCCATGCCATTTTTTATTCAAAAGATGTGATTTTTCATGAAAATATATTCGCTTTTCAAAACGACAGCATTGGCCAAAGCTCAAATATTCAACCCGATGCACCCTCATTAGATCTATCTAATACTTATAATGAACAATTATGGCAAACACAACTGACATCAACAAATTTACATGATTCTGGTTCGAATCCTGTTGTTGAAACTGTGATCGAAAATAATGAAGAAATTCCCACCGTTTCTGTCAATCAGAACCAGGAGCAACTAATCGACGATCATTCCAAACCAAATGAATCGAATGATACCCAGTCAACTACAATTAGTCAAATACCCGTTCGAAGAACCACTAGAGTTTGCAAAGCGCCCGAATACTTGAAAGAATTTCATTGTCATCAAGTATCTCAAACTTCGCCTACTAAATCCAACGTACAAACATCTCCAGGCAAACCGGACCCCATTGAAAATCACGTATCATACCAAAAATTATCTCCCTCCTTTGGACATTTTTCAGCCATCATAACATCTCACAGTGAACCACAAATATTTGCCTAAGCCATTCGTGATGAAAAATAGCGTGAAGTCATTGAAAATGAATTGAACGCTTTAGAGCAAAATAAGACATGGATTATTACTGACTTGCCCCCTGGTAAGAAAACTATTGGCTGTCGATATGTCTTTAAATTGAAGTTTAATAGTGATGGAAGCATTGAGAGATACAAATATAGATTAGTCGCAAAGGGATATACGCAACAAGAAGGGATAGACTATCATGAAACCTTTTTCCCTGTTGCCAAACTAACTACTGTTCGATGTCTCTTAGCAATTGCGGCCATTAAAGGGTGGCACCTGTACCATTTTGATGTTAACAATGTCTTCTTACATGGGGGTTTAAATGAAGAGATCTATATGTAGAAACCCCCCGGATACACTAAAGGAAAACCGAATCAATTTTGTAGACTGTTAAAAAGCATATATGGCCTCAAACAGGCCTCTAGGCAGTGGTACTCCAAGCTATCTACATCCCTGATTACTTTTGGCTTCACCCAATCCAAAGCTGATTATAGCCTCTTTACCAAACAAGATGATCAATCCTTTACAGTGCTACTTGTGTACGTTGATGATATCATTGTGGCTAGTAGTTCTTTGGCTTCTGTTCATTCTGTTAAATCATATCTCAATCGTGCCTTTAAAATTAAAGATCTTGGTGTTTTACGATATTTTCTTGGGATAGAAGTTGCACGTTCATCAACGGGCATCCATATATGTCAATGAAAATATGCTCTTGATATTTTAGCAGATTCAGGTTCCCTTGGTTCAAAACCCCTTAGACTTCCAATGGATCAAAATGTTAAACTGAGTAAAAAAACTGGGACTATTTTGCAAGATCCTAGCATCTACCGAAGACTGATTGGGAGGCTCCTCTATCTGACAGTCACAAGACCCGATATATGTTACGCCGTCCATATTTTAAGTCAATTCATGACTCGGCCAACGTCTAGTCACATGAATGCAGCTTATCAAGTTCTACGATACCTCAAACAGAATCTGGGGCAAGGTATATTATTTTCTTCCACCTCTAACATTCAACTTCGAGCTTTTTGTGATGCAGATTGGGCTTCATGCCCCGACACTCGAAGATCCATTACCGGCTACTGCACATTCATTGAGAACTCTCTTATCTCCTGGAAGTGCAAGAAACAATCGGTGGTTTCTCGCTCCTCCGCGGAAGCAGAATATCGATCCATGGCTACCACTTGCTGCGAACTCTCTTGGCTGCGTTATATCTTACGCGATTTGTGGATACCACACTCTCACGCCGCTGATCTATACTGCGACAATCAAGCTACTCTGCACATATCCGCCAATCCTGTTTTCCATGAACGGACCAAGCACATTGAACTGGATTGTCATTTGGTTCGTGATAAGATTCAAGACGGAAGTGTTCGGACTCACTATGTGACTATGCATAATCAACTTGCCGATATGTTCAACAAAATTTTACCCGCACATCGTTTGGAGATTCACTTATCCAAGCTGGGCATACTCAATATATATGGTCCATTTTGCGGGGGGGTTATTAGAAAATATAGGAAATACAACACACTTGTATATATTTATTTATTTGTTACCTTTTATTTTTTTTTTCCGTTGTAATTTCCCACATTATTTTTCTTTCCTTTTGTTTTTTCGTTTTCTTTGTAATATAAAATGGCCACCGTGCTCTGTATTCGAGTATTAAGCAGAATGAATAAAATGATTTGCGTCCACCTCCTTCATCATTCCATCGTCCTCTCTCTCTGAGCTCGTCGGTGCCGACGCTCGACAATTCTTCTTCTCCTTTGCCTGCTGCCGAACTTTACATAAATTTTATATTTTGATAAAGAATTTTTGAAATAAAAATAAATAAATAGATTACATAGAGCATTTATTTTGTTAACCCACTTAGTCAATTGAAAAAAAAAAGAGTAAAATTAAATTTTTTAAAAAGTTAAAATATATATATATATAATTAAAATTTTAATATATTTATATATATACTTTTAAAAAAATGCAAAGAAAAAAAGAGAAATTATAGCCTCCCACCTCCTGTCTCTCCTCTATGACAAAATGCAGAGGGAAAGAGAAGGAGAGAGAGAGAAAGAAAGAAACAGAGAAAAGGAGAGGAGAGAAGCAGCACGCAGTGAAGCAGAGGAGGGAGAGAGAGAGGGAGCACGAAGGGAAGAGGGGGGAGAGGCAGAGAGAGGAGCAGAAGGGGCGAGAGACGTGCGGCAGGGGAGAAAAGACGGGAGGCAGAAGGAGAGAAAGAGAGAGTTTAAGGGGAGATTAGGGTATTGTTTTTGCTTTAAAATTTTAATATTTTAGTATAATACGTTTTATTTTAATTTTTTATTTTATATTTTTAAATTTCAGTTTAATATTAAGTTTATTTTTAGATTACCCTAACTCTATAATTTCACACTGTTTGCCTCTTATTCTTATTGGTTGATTTAGTTTCATGTTGATATCGGAATATTATAATTTTACGTTGTATTATGTCATAAAAATTAACACATTATAGCCAATTAACGAAATCCTCTAGTAATTTTATATTTTTATTATTTAATTTTTTATGTTTTAAATCTTAAATGGTTGAATAATCACTACTCTTATAATTTTAAATTTGTATCATTTAGTTTTTACACTTTATTTACTATCTTTTATTTTCTAAATATTAAATAGTTAAACCATCGCTACTCTTTTAATTTTATATTTCTACACTTTAATTTTTTGTACTTTTATTTCTATCGCTATCAGACAATTTAGCCATTGTAAATATTTTAATTTTCAGTAGTTTACAATTTCATCATTTTATTTTTTTAAATATTTTAATTAACTTTATAACTATACCACAACTGTTGTGGCCATACTAATTATCACCAACCTACTGTTAAGTGGTATCTTTTTCTTTATTGTTTTTGCTTGTTGAGTAGGTCGATATAATAAATGTTATGTCTTTTTTTTGGTACATATTGTAATAAACTTATCACATGAGTAGTATTACTCTTCTTTTATATAATTCATAAAATACTCTGTTGAACTATTCTGATTGGAGTTGACATAGAATTTTTCGTTGGCATTATGAAGATCGTTGAAGCATCCTAAGATGATCTAATCTCTCATTTATTTACCCACACAAATAAAATCATAAAACATAGATGAAGAGATAGTTGTAATGTCATATAATGGTGTTCGAATGGTGTCCTAAATATTTCTTAAGTTTTCTTTTGTCCTACATAAGGGTTAAGTTCAACTTACTTCAACTTATGATATTTAGAAATGTGCCGGACTATGTCCCTAAAATTCGTCATAAAACTTCACATAATCCAATTATTTTTTTAATTTAATACTAGCAGTTCAACTAATTGGACGTGAGTTTTCCTACTAAAACCACAATTTCTATACATATCTCGCTCTACATATACACATGATCTAAAAATATGCCACAACATCTATGGCTCTAACATAGATCTAGCATCAAAACAGTATCAAACTTAATTAAGGAAATGATGCTATTCATACTTTAATTTGAGAAAGTAGAAATCGTCAATGATTCATAACCAAAAATTACATATGGAATATCATATCCAACATTCATATTTTTCGATATAGGTCTACAAAATCCAAAACTTTTACAGCATTCCTACACTAATCCATAAATTTAGTAAAAAATGGAACAACTTCTGATACAATATATAAAATTTAAGAAAATTATACAAACGTCTCTGATCTTTATTTTTGTTTGTCGGTTATAAATTTGTACACTTCATCTGAGGAGTTAATAAAAATAGTAAGAGAATTATCCAAATGTTCAGTAAGATATTATACATAATAAAGAACATACATATACATATTTATACTTAAAATTATACCGCAAGAGGTAGAAATTGTATAGGAAGAATAACTTAAATATGAATGTAACCTCATAATTTTTTATTTTATTCTTTTCTTACTATTAGTCATTAAAACATACTTCTTATTCTTTCTTATTTTTATATGTCAAAATATACTAAAAACTCATTTTTCTTTAATAAATAGAGCCAGTAGACCGTACTAGTTAAAGGAATAATTAATCGTAACCTAGATTGTGTTTCTTCACTACACAATCAAAGGCCTAACCTCATATTTAACTATTAGTCATCAAAATATACTTCTTATTCTTTCTTATTCTTATCTGTCAAAATATACTAAAAACTCACTTTTCTTTAGGGATCACGGTCAATAGGCTTTACTAGTTAAAGGAGTGGTCAATCGTAACCTGAATATTATTTTTTCACCACACAATCAAAAGCCTAACCTCCTTTTTATGATCCAAAGGTGGGTCATCTACATTTATCCTTATAGACGATGCCAAAATTGCATTACAGTAATCAACTTTTAGATAACGATCCTCCATTATAATATAGTAACGCATGCCAAAATATATTATCTATTAAACAATTCTTGGTCTAATTTCTTCATTTCTTAGAAAGTTCTACACTTTATTTTTTAATTTTTCATTCTCACCCTTTCAGAGAACAACTCATCTTTTTATAATATAATTGTATAAATGCCTTTCTTTTTCATGATAACTTATAATTTTAAGCATGAAAAATCTTAGAGCACGAAATCTAACATCAACACACGCAGTTAAAAATTTAAAAAGCTTAATATATGGTTAAATAAATAATATTACAATTCGCAGCGTGTAGCATATAATTTTATAGGTAATAACTTAAATTATTAATTCATAAATAATACATGGGTGCCAAACTTAAAATTCATGCAGGCCAAAATAAAAAATATCATATTCTGAAACATAAAAAGGTTCAAATTTTTAAAATACAACACATATAATGGAATACATATATTTAAACATAAGACTTTTTCATAATATCATGAGAAAACTAATATATAAGCAGAATAATATCAAAATCTTAATTAGAATGAGTATCGGAATAAGAATACTTAAAAAGAACGGGAATAAATAATAACAAAAAAAATTAGAGTATATTTACCTCAATCTGATCTACCAAAATTTTTACTCTGATCATCCTAACTTCGAACTATCGAAGGTCTCCTCTCCCTTATCTCTCTTCTCTTCTTTCCCTTCGGCCTCTCTCTTTCTTCTTCTATCTTTGTATGAAAAATGGCGATACCTTACCCGCAGTGCAACTTATACTAGAATTGACGCTTGCGCAACGAGCGAGCGTAGGTCAAGCATTGCCTCAAGATCATCCAAGTCTAGAATTCGTACCAAAGGCACGCCAAGGCAAGGCTCGAGCACACTACTATGTATTTTACATTCAACATTTTGCAGCAAGGTGGCGCTAGGGTGAGGCTTGAGCGCGGCTTTGTTGAAACACTGTTGTGAACGTGGCAACTTGGTGCTTGAGCACTCATTGAGAGTACCCTCTACTCTGCACACACGCATTTTTGCCCCAACGGGTCACTTGGGCATCGGTAGGGTGAGGCTTAATGGGTTTGCGCTCAACATATACCTTGGTGCGCCTTGTGCCGTCTATAATGTCAGGCTTGGCCCAAATTGCCTGATAAAAAAATTAGGCTCTTTTGCTCAATTTTTTATATTATTTAGTATCAATTTTAATTATATTAACTTAATTAATTTTAATTGGTATAACTTTAAAATTTTATCTTTACAAGAAATTTGGCCAGTTAGCCTAAAGCAAGACGCCAATCAATAAACCCGAAACTCGGTTGCACGTTCAATACCCTTGCTACAAGAGTTGTTCGGCCCCATTGAATTCTGTCATCCTATCCAACTCAAAATTTTATATGTTATAATCAATATATATGTACATAATAGATGAAAATGGTCCAATAATTAAGCTCATTATTTTATGATAGAGTATATTCACATTTAAAAATTGTTGATTTTGCCTCATTTGTGTGGATCTTGAATATTTGTAAATATAAATTTTTATGTTTTAAATAAATCCTATTTTAAAAGGAAAAATTATTTGAATAAACTTTAAATTTGCATAAATACTGTTGTGTCCTAAGTTTCTGATTATTATACGGATTAGGAAGTCTTCTAATCTTCCGCTGTTGGTCGATCTGGATCCGGTCCGATCTCTGTCGTTGATAACCTGGAACCTGCACAATACAAATTACAAATAAGGGGTCAAAGATAGGTAAGGTGTTCTTCCACCAAAAGTACTCCGGCGTTTAAGTTAATAATCTTCCACAATAAATGGAAAGATATTTGAGTGAGAGTAAAAGGTAGTAGGGAATGGATGAATGCTTAATGCCAAATATGAGCGAATGAAAAAAGGCTTGGTTTCTCATAGTGTACTGTATGGAGTGGCTCACTAAGATACTCAATCAAGGCTTGGGGACTAAGGGTTCTTTGTGCTCTCAAGGAAACCAGGGTTTTGACCTGGAGCGCAGGATGGAGTAAGTTGTAGATTTGCGTATTGTCAGAAAGGTCTCCCTTTGTTCTGCTGAAGGAAAGCGAATTTATGAGCTCCGAGATGAAAAGCCTTGGGCACGGGAACTGCTGGCGCGTGGCAAGCTGAGATTCACCGGCTACTAACCGTTAGCAATAGCCAGTGGTGTCAGTTGTCGCATTGCGGTGGCGTGGAGACCGTTGTCGGGCATTGAGCACGCTTGATCTAGTATTTGCACGCGGATTGGCTGAAAAGCTTGAAGGGTCACCACTTGGCCTGTTGCACAAAGTTGACTTTCCATCTATTGGTTAGCACTCTCTGGGCTGGCGTCTGTTGCGGCTGCCTGTTATGGCGATACACTGATTGGCTACCGTTCTGCGACGCTGTGTGCGCTGTGTGCCTGAGCCCTCTAGGGCCCTAGAGGACTCTAGGCTTGCCACATCAAATGGGTTGGTACTCCCTAGATTGGGCTTTGCTTCTTTTGGCCTACCGTTGATTCTAGACCGAATAAATATTAATATTTTATGTAAATTAATATTTAATTATTTTAACGTAATATTGCTTAATCTAAATTTTATAATTTATAAATTAATTTTTTAATGTTTGATAAGACTTTTATAAAATATAAATTAAAAAATTAAAAATTTTCTGTTCTTCACTAATCAGCCCTCTTTATTTAACTCGATTTGAGTTAATTATTCTATCCTATAATTTTTACACGTGATAGCTTATAATTACAATAGATAATTATAAGTATGTAATATTTTGGTACAAATTAAATAATAATTTTTAATAAAACGATAAATTATAATTTTAATTTATTAAAAAATAAATAATTAATTAATTATTATATAGTTTGGATGTAATAATTATATAGCCCTTACCGTTAAAAAAAAAGGAATGATGTTACACTGACAGCACCGTCGTTTTGCGGGGCAAAAATGGCCAAATTGCATTCAAATTTCACAAAAGAGTGGGCAACGAAATATACCTCAAATCTTGGACTGAGGGTACCATCGTCATTTAGATATTTCCGTCCGTCAGTAAAAGGTCACCAGCCTGCGCAGTATGATAAAAATTAAAAAAATTGGCAGCTTGCGCGACGGTGGTGACATAATTCTGATGACGTCAGGCAGAAATCGGTCACCGTACGACCACGTCGGCTTTAAGAGTCTCCGTTCCAGCGCGTGGTGTCACCTTCCGAGGAGAGAGAAAGATCGTGCATTACAGTCGATCAACACTAATTTTTTATTATTATTATTATTATTATTATTATTATTTATTAGTAATTTATATATAAATTATATAATTAAAATAATATATATTTTATTATATTAATTTACTCATTAAAAAAATTAATATTTTAATGTAATAAAATTTATTTCAAGTTTATTATATTATAATTTTAAGTTTTATTTCTTGTGTTTATTTCTTAGCGTTTATCGTTTATCAAAAGTTATTATTTTAATTTTAATATTTTGGTAAAATTTTAAAATTAATTTTAATTTTGCACTCTAATATGCTAATTTTATCTATGGTTGAATTAAAGTTTATAAATCGAAGGTAGAATTTTATTTTTAAAAGTACCGGACTTATAATTCTAAAAATTTATATATTTTAATTATTTTTAATATAAATAATAATATAATATTTTATTAATTTATATTTATTAAAAATTATAATAAAGAAATAAATATTATATTATATGTATTATCTTATTAAGGCGGCTGTGATGCTAATTTTTGAAATGACAAGTGACAGAAAGGAGGAAAGACTATCCGCCTGAGCCGGTACCATCGCGCTTGGTTTGAGCGTGAGCGTAGAAAAAGACAAAATCCGAATAAAAAAATTGAAAAACAAGTTTCCATTAATCTACCTTGAATTTGCTTCGAACACGCAACCCATTTTCCCATTTCCACTGCTCTTCTGCCTCTCCCACTTGCATAAAGCCTCAAAACCCGCCGCCTCAAGAGACTACCTCCGGATTCACATCCTTATAATAAGGTCGCGTTCCGCAAACGTTCTCCTCCCTATCCAATCGCTTACGGACTCACAGTATAGATTATTTTCAGATTAACTTGATTTTATCAATATTTATTCAATTTGTATGATACTTCTACAGGCTAATTTAGTTCCGTGTTCATATCAAAGTAGTATAATTTTATACTGTGTTATACTGTAAAAATTAATATGTTATGGTTAGCCATCCTAATTGTCTAACATATTTATATTTCTATCATTTAATTTCTTATATTTTGTTTTATGTGTTTTTGTTTTTTGGGCGTTAAATGATTAAACTATCGATAATTTTATAATTTTATATTTTTATCATTTTATTTTTTTATATTTTATTTAATATTTTTATATTTTTTGAATATTAAATAGTTAAATAACCGCTACTATTATAATTTTATATTTATGTTATTTAATTTTTTATATATTTTATTTATTATTTTTTTAAAAATTTTTGATAGTTAAACAACCGTCACTCTTAAAATTTATATTTTTATACCTTAATTTTTTATATTTTAATTTTTATTGCTAGTAATTGGAAGAGTAGCCAAAAGTATTTTAATTTCTAATAATCTAAATTTTTATAGTTTAATTATTTATATATTTAATTAATTTTATAGTCATCTTATAATTGTTATGGCCACTCCAATCATTGCTAATTTAATATTTTAATATTTTTAAAATATAAAATAATTATAAAATTAGTTTTACATAAAAATTTAACTCATTATAAATACGACACCCAATTTATAAAAAAACTATATCAAATCTTGGTATAATTATGAGGTCAAAAACTTATATCTATTAAAGTTCCGCTAATAAAAACCTAAGATAGAAAAATCAGCGGTAAAATTTGAAATTGTTGCGCACTATGAATTTAGGTTGTCCTATAGATTAGGGGATCGTAAATCAAATTTTCATATTGGGTCGATCTAATATAAGTTTTATTTTTATAATTTTAAGTTTGAACCTTACACAATACAATTAAAAACAAAAGGTCATAGGATTGTAAAAATTACTCCTACTATATATCGCTTGACGCTTAAATTAGAAATCTTTTCAAGAGAATAAAAAGATACAATAATGATACGTAAATAGATATGTCTATAAATTGAGTATTTAAGTGCACTCAATTGATTAATGGCTTAGAGGTGCGCTTGTAGAGGGGCAGCTTAAGGATACACTCGGCAGATGGGTGGCTTAGGGATGTACCCATAGAGGGGTATCTTAGATGCACTATTGTCTATCCAAGTATTATTGGAGTACTTTGGATGGATGACCGATCACTTGAATGGAAGATCTATTGGAGGAAGAAAAGAGATTATTTCTAGAAAAACCAAAGGCCAGAGCTTCCTAGATGACAAAAAAATTCCTTAAATGAGGATAAAGCCTCCTAGGATGGACCGTTGGATGGCAGAGTCTCCTCTTGGATTCTCCTTTCTGACATTTTTTTGGGTCCTTTTTTTCTTATGGATTTTCCTCCTCTTTCATTTCCCTTGAGAATGAAGATGCATTTATAGAGGTAAATGACGATTGGATAATCGCCCACGAATAAGGATAAGACGAAATAGTTTTTACAGGTTATGTGTAAAGCGAGCCTCCCTAATTAGGCTGATCAATTTTAACAACCAATTGTCTGGACAAATTGGGCTAATTGGGATGTTATTCATTTCTTGTGTTTATTTCTTCCCAAGTCGAATTTATCAAACTCATCGAAAGCTATTATTTTAATTTTGATATTTTGGTAAAATTTTAAAATTAATTTTAGTTTTGCTCTCTAATATGCTAATTTTATCTATGGTTGAATTAAAATTTATGAATAGAAGGTAGAATTTTATTTTTAAAAGTAATGGGTTTATAATTTTAAAAATTTATATGTTTTAATTATTTTTAACACGAATAATAATATAATATTTTATTAATTTATATTTATTAAAAATTATAATAAAGAAATAAATATTATATTATATGTATTATCTTATTAAGGCGGCTGTGATGCTAATTTTTGAAATGACAAGTGACAGAAAGGAGGAAAGACTATCCGCCTGGGGAAGGTAAGGAACGCGCTTGGTTTAAGCGTGGGCGTAGAAAAAGACAAAATCTGGAATAAAAAAAAATTAGAAAGAAACAAGTTTCCATTAATCTACCTTGAATTTGCTTCGAAAGAATCCAATCCCATTTTCCCATTTCCACTGCTCTTCTGCCTCTCCCACTTGCATAAAGCAGCCAATCCTTCTCTAGATGCAGATAACCGAAATGAAATCCCTGTCGCCTTCGCCGCCTCCGAGGAGACTAGCTCCGGATTGCTTGCTGGAGGAGCTCATCGGAGAGCTGACGAAAGGTCGAGGTTCCGCAAACGAACTCCTAACCAGTAAATCGCTTACGGAAGAACAGATGCAAGTTCTTGCCAGGAAGATCGACAGTTCCTTCTCGAATTGTCTGTCGATGCTTGATTCTAGCGGCGATGGCGACGATCTTCAAAGCTCGAAGAATTCTATTGCTGTTCGTAGTTGTGAGTCTGAAGATTCCGGCCAACGTTCGAAGAATCAGACGGCGAAAGATCGGAGAGGAAGTTACAGGAGGAGGTAATCTTCGTTGATAGTCAATTGACTCAATGTAACACTTTCTTTTTTCTCTCCTTCTTGATTTGTTCAAAAATGGAAGGGGAAGAGATTTTCGAACTTTCTTTAAATGGAGTTTAAAGCTATTTTGTATTTGTATGAATTTTATCTCATAATTTTTTTTAATTAATAAAAAATTTTTATATTAAAAATTATTATATTTATTATGTTTTACGGTTGATATTTGACAAAAATTCAAATTTATTTCATTACATCAAGTTTACATACGTTGGCTAAATTTTAATATTTTAAGAATAATTAACTACAATTTGAATATTTTAAATACTTTAAACAGCTAAATTTTTATATTATTTAATGATAAGCCACAATTTGTGTGATTTATCTATAAAATATATAAATTTGTGGCCTATCGACTGGCAGATCTTAATATGAGCTGGAATATACTTTAATTAAATTCTATTTTGAAATGGAATATACTTTAATGGAATTTAAATTTTAAAAATATTTAATAATTATAATTATTGAATCCAAAAAATTAAATTAGAATAAGATATAGATTAAAATACCACATAATTACTTAAATTAAATCAATCATTTTGTGAGTTCATCAAAATATGTATTTTTATTTTTTCATTTAAGAATTAATTGGGTTGACCATCATTTTTATTTATAATTATTTTCTTATAACATCTAAATAATGATTTATATCTTAATTATTGGAGGCAAATATTGCTGTGAAGCTTATATGCATAAATCAATTGCAATAAATCGTGGAAAAAAATTAAAATTTTGCAGGAAAGCTTGCCAAGCAAGGATCGTTGATTCTCCCAATGAAGTGGCCGATGAGTATGCTTGGAGAAAATATGGGAAAAAAACAATCCTCAATGCAAAGTATCCAAGGTACACTTGATCAATCTTTCTTTTACATTTTTCTGTTTTGCTTAATAGATCATACTTAATAAAATATGATTATTATTTTTATCTTATACTATCGATTGAAAACTTTAAAGTATCGATTGAAAACTTTAAAGAAATTATATTACCCGAATCTTAGAAGAACTCAATGGGAAAAAATTTGAAAAATATGTGGCTGATATTATTGAATATCTTCTACTTGGTTTGCTGGCATGGCCAGATGGGTGAAATGTTACCTACATCATGCTAAAGTAGTTCAATATTGTATCCTAACATGATTTTTAAATAAATTTTCATTCAAATTTTTATAACTTATAAATTAATACTAATTAAAACATTTGATATACGTAATAAAGTACCATCACCTATATTTTAACTTGGTATCAAAGCTTATCAACTTTTTTTTAATAAATTCGGTTTATAGTGATATGTGTTTGGATTTACTTGTGATGGGTATATCATAATATGGGCTGGTCCGCGGTTAAGGGGGCCCAAAGGACCTGCTGGACGGACAACTCAAATAAATGGCCCAACAGGAGATGAAGGCCCAAGACGGTCAATGCTAGTGTTGACTTTCCGAGACACCAAAAAGCAGTGTTAACTTGAAAGTTCAAAGGATTTACTTTACTTGGATGCATTCTTGACATCGGCTTAAAAAGAATCAACTAAAAACAGCCTAAAAAGACGTTAAACCTTGACAACAAGGTCACATGCCCAAATTGGCAGGTCACCTGCGAACACGCATCGAAAAGCAATGATCCTTTCATGATCATATGCCTTTCCTAAAAGCTGATCTTCTCCAAAAAGGCGGCAATGAACTCAGCGCCAACAAAACGGTCACAAAAGCATGAGATGATCTGAATATCCGTTGCACTGTTTAGCAGGAAAAGAATCCATCAAATCACGCCTGTCAAGTCCAGGAAGAACACGCCACATTGTCTAGAAAAGGTGGCTCATCTGCTGTCCATAAAAGCTTAAGGTCTTTGTTCTGGACGACACATGCTCACACAGGCATTCTCACAAGCATACTCACACGCATTCTCAGACACACAAGCTCACGAAAGAACATGCAAGTTTACACAGAACCAGAAACTCTCTTACTCACTCTCTAACTTGTCTTTCTGAGAACACTGAGTACAAGCTTTCTGAAAGATTTCATACAGTCTCACCCACGAAAGCTTACAAAGCTTGAACAGAGGCTCATCTTCTCTTTCTCTCTACACAAGCGTTCATCCTCCAATCCCAATGGCCAAAGGCCTCCAGATTCCAGGAGACATTTTCGGCTTTTTGAGAATCGTTTCCTAAAGGCTCTGCTGGTTGACTCGAAGCCGAACATGAGCTATTAAGTTTCATGGACGCCTATTCGGGTTATAACAAGATTCGGATGAGTCCGGAGGATGAAGAGCACACCTCGTTCATAACTGATCAGAGCACCTACTGCTATAAAGTGATGCTTTTCAGACTGAAAAATGCTAGAACAACCTACCAATGACTGGTCAACAAAATGTTCGAAAAATAGATTTGCCGCAACATTGAGGTCTACGTCGACGACATGCTCGTCAAGAGTAAGGTCACCGGCGACCACATCCGCGACCTGGCAGAACCGTTTGAGGTGTTTCGTAAGCATCACATGAAGTTGAACCTAGCTAAGTGTGTCTTCGGAGTAGCCTTCGGCAAATTCTTGCGTTTCATCGTCTCCCAACGGGGGATTGAGGCAAACCCGGAGAAGATCAAGGCTCTCGCAGACATTGCTCCACCACGGAGCGTAAAGGACGTCCAGCGATTGACTGGACAGCTGGCAGCACTGTCCTGCTTCATCGCGAAGTCTGGCGACAAATACTAGCCCTTTTTCAAGGCCCTTAGAGGGACAAAATCCAACGCGTTTCAATGGACGGCAGACTGTCAGACAGCTTCCGATAAACTGAAGCGGTATCTGGCCAGCCAGCCGTTGCTAGTGTCACCCAAGGGCGGAGAAGAGCTATACCTCTACCTGGCAGTGTCGGAGGCGTCCCTTAGTTCTGTCATCATGCGCCAAGACTCTGACACTCAACGGCCGGTCTACTACGTGAGTAAAACGTTGACCGGCCTAGAAACCCGCTACTCGAGCGCAGAAAAACTGGCCTTGACGGTTATATTCTTCGCGCGGAAGTTAAGGCCCAACTTTCGGGCGCACCAGATAGTGGTCCTCACAGACCATCCTCTGAAAAGTATACTCCAAAAACCCTACGTTTCTGGACGGTTGGTAAAATTGGCTATTGAGTTGGGCAAGTTCGACATCGAATTTCAGCCCAAGCTTGCTGTAAAGGCGCAGGCGCTGGCTGACTTCATTGTTGAAACTGCAACCCTAGTTCTTGAGGAGCAGCCTGCAGAAAGCACAGAACTGCTTGATGGAGTTCCAGAATGGATACTCCACATGGACGGATCGTCTACGGACACTGGCAGTGGCGTTGGAGTGGTCCTCACGACCCCCGACGGGTTTGAGGTGAAATACTTCCTCAGGCTCAATTTTCTGGCAACCAATAACGTTGCCGAGTACGAGACCCTATTAGCCGGATTACGGTTAGCCAAGAAATGCTCTGCCAAAAGATTGACAGTTTACAGCGACTCCGAGCTAATCGTTAACCAGGTTAACAGAGACTTTGAGGTAAACAACCCTCACCTGGCCAAGTACTTGGCAAAGGCAAGGGAGATCGCCCAGGGTTTTGACAAACTAACTCTGGTTCATGTTCCCCAAACTGAAAATTGGAAGGCAGACCAGCTGGCTAGAGTTGCTGCAGTCGAAAATTCGGAACAGTACTCGAGGGATATGAGGAAAATTCTAAACACTCCCAGCATAGAGAAACAAAAGACAATGCAGATTTTCAAAACGGAAAACTGGATGACGCCTTATCTTAGTTATCTGGCTGACAGATCGTTACCAGAGGACGCAGAGAAGGCTAAGCGAATCAGGAAGACGGCCGACTGGTATGCTGTGGTTGACGGACGGCTATATCGCCATGGCTACTCAACCCCATACCTCCAGTGCCTAACTCCCGAAGAGACTAGTTATGCTTTAGGCGAAGTCCACCTCCGGATCTGTGGATCACACATTGGCGAAAAAAACTTAGTCTTCAAGATCATGCGCCAGGGCTTACTACTGCCATCGATGAAAAAGGACGCGCTTGAGTTTGTGAAGAAATGTGAAAGCTGCCAACTTTATAGTAACCTTCACCGCCAGCCATTTGCAGACCTGAAGTCACTTCAGCCCCTTGGCCCTTCGCGCAATGGGGGCTCGATATTCTTGACCCATTTTCCATTGCCACGGGGTAAAGGAAGTTTATCATCGTGGGCATCGACTACTTCACGAAGTGGGTCGAGGCCATCCCACTGGCAAAGATTATGTAGCACAATGCCCTGGAGTTCCTTTGGCAGAACATCATTTGTAGATTCGGCGTCCCTGAGGTTGTTGTGACCGACAACGGGACCCAATTCTTTGAAAAATGTTTCACCAAGTATTGCGCCAGCCTTGACGTCAAGTTGGTCCACACTTCAGTAGCATACCCGCAAGCGAATAGACAGGTGGAGGTCATGAACCGAATGTTGCTCCACGGATTAAAAACAAAGCTGGAGGATGTAGGGGGCTCCTGGGTAGACAAGCTCCCCCCTGTTCTCTGATCTTACCGGACAATCCCAAAGGAACCAACACGTGAGACACTCTTCAGCCTCTGTTACGGGACTGAAGCGGTAATCTTGGTCAAAATCGGGCTCCCAAGTCTTAGGGTGGAATCCTTCGACCCCCAATGCAACTCCTAAAAAATCAAGGAGCACCTAGACTTGTTAGAGGAAGTTCGCGACGCTGCCAAAGTAAGGACAGCGGCCTACCAATATTGGATTGCCCGATACTACAATAAAAAGGTTAAGGCACAACGATTCGATGTTGGAAACCTGGTCCTACGAGGCGCCGAAGCCACGGGCAAGCTGGCCGGCTGCAATAAGCTCTCCCCTAATTGGAAAGGGTCTTTCCTTGTCTCCGTCGTCCTGCGAAACGGAGCCTACAAACTCCGGAGTTAGGACAGGAAGCTGGTTCCGCGAACATAGAACGCAATCCACCTAAGACGCTACTTCCAGTAGAAGGCACAGGTGCGTATTTGTTTCATTGTGTGTGTGCGCATTTGCTTGCTTGGTTTAGTTTGCCAAAATGAGTGTTTACTTAGCATATTGCCTTCCCTTCCTGTGTGCATGTATATATATATGTGTGTTTACCTTGCAGGTTACCCGACTTAAACTGCCCCTAAGTTTGGAGTGTCCTCACCTTCTCATTAATAAACCCTGGTCTTCCAGGTGGCTCGTAAGTGTTCGAATATGAACCCCGATCATCCGAGCGGCCCATTAGCGGTCATATTTAAACCCTGATCTTCCAGGTGGCCTGTGAGCGGTCTAATGTGAACCTCGATCATCCGAGCGGCCCATTGGTGGTCGTATTAAACTCTGGTCATCCAGGCGGTCCATGTGCGGCCGGATCCAAACCTTGGTCATCCAAGTGGCCCGTTAGCGGCCAAAATCTTAGGGGGCTTACGCAGCACACGCAATGAACTCCTCTACAATGAGGTAGTGTGATCAGTCAATGATGGTCGAAGGGGGAAGAATCCTTCTCCAATGCTGGCCGCCTAAGTCAGCACTTGAGCAGCGCCACCAGGCTTCACTCACAAGCCACCGCTACTAGGCTGGTTAATACAACCGCCTACAAAAGTCCAAGGACCTCATTCTTTTGGCAGCACAAACAATGGCAACCGGCCAACTAAGTTGGCCGTCCAGTGCAGCAGAAATACAAACACAAAGGCAATAAAGAAAAATGGACACTAAGTTAAAAAATTTCTATTTTATTACTTCCAAATGTGTTACAAAATACAAATGTACATAAATACAATGGAGGTCCCAAAAAGTATAAAACATAAGGGCTATGGGGGTGGCGGAGGCCTCTGACTATCACGAGGCTCCCCTACAAGGCTGTCTCTACGTTGCGCCGCTCTGTTGGATAGATTGATGAGGTCAACAGGGAAGTCGGGATCGACCAACTGCATAATGCGCTAACTGACGTTGACTCCTTCCAACAGCCGTAAGTACATCATACTCTCGACCTCGTGGGGGCGGATGCGGAGACTCAAGTCGTTCTCCAAGGTTGCCACTCGCCTAGCAAGCTGATCAACGCGCGCTTTGGCTCGATCGTTCTCTTCCTTCAAACGGGCAACCTCAGCCTTCAAGTTCGCATTCTCCGCTTCAACACCCGCCAGAATCGTCTCCAGGGCAGCAGTCTCCTCACGGTGCTCCCCCCTTAAGCAGCCAATCTGGCATCTAACCAGGCGATCTCCGCTTCCCTGTCGGAGATCGCCCGATTTCGCTGGTCCATCACCTTGATGATGGCAGCAATCACCTTCGACTTCTGCACAAAAGACAAGCGAAGAATAAGTTAGAAATCCAGGAAAGGAGAAAGTATGCAGAAGCCATCGCAAAGAATTATACCTCCCAAACTCTCCTCAAGGCCCTCTCAGGCCTAGCCTCCAGACCTAGCTCGGGCGGCGGTGGGCCAGGGGTGACGTCCTCTCGAGCTGAGCTGGTAGCAGCCTCCTCCAAAATCTCGTCCAGAAGCCTCTCATCAGCATCGTCCGTATCAACCGTAGGCTCCCCGACTACGTAATTGGGGCCCGATGACGATGTGGAAGGCATCTCCAACACCATCATCTTAGGCCGCAGACCGATAAAATCTTCATCTGCGGGGCGGAGACGGATAAGCAGGCCCTTGGAGTCCTCTGGCCGCACCATCATCGCCTGCGGCTTGAGCTTTTGAACCGGGGAAGGTGGTCCCTAGTTCACCTTCTTGGTCTCTGCCCTAGAAACCAAGAAGTCCCGTTTGGAGTTCACAATGTGATCTTTGACCAATTTGGTCAACCACTCTAAGGACGCCGTCTCCCCCACAGACGGTGTCCCAATATACACATCCGGCACCTGACCCCAGTCCTTCGCAAGGAGCTAGGTCGCCGCCACGCTCACAAAAAAGAATCGGTTCTTTCAGTTCTTGAGCGAATCGTAAATGGCCGTATTTATTTTAAGACTAGGACGGGGGACAAGGGAAATCCATTCGTCTCCCTGATTTATTTTAAAGAGCCCCTTCACCATCGGCATCGTCAACCTCTTAGAGTGCTTGTGAAGAAAAATACAGAGGGTACAGATGCACTGTACGGCGTTGGCATAAAGCTGGGCAACTGGGACTCGTAGGACTTGTAGGATCGACCGCAAGTGATTCGGCAGAGGAAGACGAAGGCTGCTCCTCAAGTGGGCCTCGTATATCGTTACGTGTCCTGCTGGTGAAAAGAAGGCCCTGTCGTCCTTACCTAGGACCCTCCACGCAATATCCTTAGGGATATTGAACTCAACGCACAGTGCTTTCACGTCACCCTCTCGAAGAACAGAGGAGATATCAGCGACGGAGGCCATGGCTGATAAAAAGGCTAGGGTTTCTTTGAGGAATGAAGGAAAGTCGAAGACGAAGAAGGCAAAGTAAGGAGGCGTGAGAGAATATTCAAAAAGAGGAGAGAAACTTAAACAGCGAAGTATGAAATGCCTTAAACCGCCTTAGAAAGGACGCCATCAATCCTGCCACGTGTCGCCTCCCTAATTGGCCCTTTAAAAGGCAAATCTCTGACGCATTAATGGCCTAGATATCCGCCCAACCAGGAGATGACGCGTGTCTACTTTTCGTCTGACAAGCCAGCTAATGGCCACGTGTCAATCAGGGCTCGCAGAAAGTCCTCAAGAATTGACCAAAGACGGTCAACAGCTTCGGTCAACCTTCTCCTCCGGAACTTACCAAAGACAGTCAACAGCTCCGGTCAACCTTCTCCTCCGGAACTAACCGAAGACGGTCAACAACTCCGGTCAACTTTTCCATCCGAAACTGGCCAAAGACGGTCAACAGCTCCGGTCAACTTCCCTCTCTGCCTTTCATAGAGTCCTCTGGGATTCTCAAACAACGAAGGGTAATAAGGGGCATCCCATCATGAATATACCGGAGGCTAAAATTTTGGCCACCGGCATGGGGGGCTAATGATGGGTATATCATAATATGGGTTGGCCCGCGGTCAAAGGGGGCCCAAAGGACCTGTTGGACGGTTAACTCAAATAAACGGCCCAACAGGAGATGAAGGCCTAAGACAGTCAACGCCAGCGTTGACCGTCAAGACACCAGCACGCGGTCAACTCGCATACAGACAGTTAACTCGAGCGTTAACCGGATGTAATATAGCAGCAGACCCAAAAAGGCATTAAACCTGCTACGGCCCAGGCCCGAATTGGCAGGCGAACACGTGCACGAAAAGCAACGATCCTTTCATGATCACATGCCTTTCCTAAAAGTTAGTCTTCTCCAAAAAGGCAGCAATGAACTCAGCGTCAACAAAACGGTCAAAAAAGCATGAGATGATCTGAATATCCGTTACACTGTTCAGTAGGAAAAGGATCCATTAAATCACGCCTGTCAAGTCCACCAACTCTGAGAAGGCCGCCATTGCCAGTCCAGGAAGAACACGTTACCTTGCCCAGAAAAGGTGGCTCACTTGCTGTCCATAAAAGTTTAAGGTCTTCGTTCTGGAAGACACATGCTCACACAGGCATTTTCACAAGCACACTCGCATTCTCAGACACACGGGCTCACAAACGAACACGCAAGTTTACACAAAACCAGAAACTCTCTTACTCTCTAACTTATCTTCCTGAGAACACTGAGAACAAGCTTTCTGAAAGACTTATTACAGTCTCACCCACGCACGCTTACAGAGCTTGAATAGAGGCTCATCTTCTCTTTCTCTCTACACAAGCGTTCGTCCTCCAATTCCACTAAAGGCCTCCAGATTCTGGGAAACCTTTTTCAGTTTTTTGAGAATCGTTTCCTAAAGCTTCCACGCTTCCGGGACGCCGCTTTCTCACGCTCTCTGTGAGCAGGAAGCGAGAACTCACATTCTCAACAAGCCAACACTCCCGACCAACCTACTCTCTCTCTCATTTACTTATCAGTTTACCTTCCTTACTTAGAAGGCCTTTACTGACTTGAGCGTCAGAGTGTTTTCGGTGGGACAACCTCCTGCCGACACACTGACCTCTCGTTCACTTTAGTGGTGTGTAGGATTCAGACTCAGTGAACGGAGTCGGGGTCGAGCTATCCATACGAATCCGAATCTGTTCAAAGTCGGATTTAGGTACGCATCAACTTGATTCGTAATTTTTATGATTGAGATTGTATATTTAAAATTTTGCCAAAATTTTCAAATAATTATTACTTTTAAAAGTATTTGATATTTCTCAATCCAACCCTTTAAAACCAAAACACATTACAGTCCACTCATTGAGAACATCCCTTCTTAGTCAAATTCAAATGATCCAAATTGAATTTTCAAAAATAAACGATGACTATGGTTTTGAATTTTAATGATCTATTTTAATTTTAAATTATATATTTTTTAATAAAGGTGAATCAGTAAGAAAGAATCTTTACAAAAAGAATTTCGTAAGAAAAGTATAACAACTACTGCTAAAATTAAGATTAATCTCTGTCATATTATAGTCTGAAGGTCCATGATGTGATGGTGCATGCAGGAACTACTACAGATGCAGTTACAAGATTGATCAGGCGTGTATGGCAACCAAGCATGTCCACCAAATAGCAGATAATCCTCCGGTGTTCAGGATAATATACAATGGCCAACACACATGCAAAACCCCACTCAAACTTTGCCATCATAACAAGTTGGATTCACTTGACGAATCAGAACCGTCCAATATACTGGGCTTTGAATCAAATCATTCCATTGGGCAAAGCCTGAACCCTTCCATCTCTTCCATCCTCGACATTGCACAAGAAGGAGGATGGTTTACTAGAGAGGAGACGATAATGGCCCGAAACCAATCTCCACCATCCCAACACCTCCCGCAGCCCCATCCAACGGCCTTACGATCATCTAGCCCCACTACTGGTGCGTCATCCTTAGATTATGGAGATGTGATTAGAGGATGGTTTAACATAGATGACTATTTGATGGATGCTGGATCATCTGTTGTCTTTGATGAAATTGGGACTTTCAATTTCAATATCGATCAATATCGTTTAAACACTTTGGAGACACCTCAAATTCTTAGTAGTATGGATTTTATCCATGATAACCATAATGGCTAATTATGTGTACAAAATTATTTTATGATCCGACTGGTCTGAGTCGATGTGATAAAATTTTCATCTTTTAAAGTATGAGAAGGGTTTCAATAGCTACTCCTTAGGACACCTTAAATAACATGGGGGCTTTATTCCTTCACATTGGTGGGCAACATCAAAATAGATGGAAGAATAAAAAATCATATTAAATTAGATATGTGGAAGGTATTCGGAAGATGTTTATGTAATATTATTTTTAGTGTTGTAACTATTTATGGTGTAATAGTTGTGGAAACAAGGTATTAATTATGTATTGGTATTCCTGTTAATTATTGTTCTTATAGCTGAATTATTCCTGATTATGTGGTTTTATGGGATGCTTAAGGGTGAATAATAAAAATATAAAGCACAATCAGCAGCAAATAGTCTAGTTGATTTTTTAAATATAAACTAATGTCCATATGTTTATTTCCTTTGTAGTTATCCTTAACTGTCCCAAGTAATCATTAGAATAAAAAATTCATAAACAAATTAGAATTACTTAAAGACACATTAAAAAAAAAAGCCCAAAAGTTTTGAAAATGCGGGCGGCTTAAGCTTTGACCTTGATTTATTGGACCACTTCATGTTGGCTATGAACTTGAGGAATAAGGATTTTGTAAATATCTACAAAGAAAATGATTATATGACACTTGATAAAAGAATATTCCTTTACCTATTAATTTTTATGTAATTCGTTCTCCAATTCATTGTGAAGACACCAGAGATTAGAAACTTTTGAGACCGAAAGTTATTCAAGAGATGTCTAAAAAGTTTGTTTGATCCATGTTTGATTAAAAGTCATTCAAAATCGACAAAAGAAATATATTGATTAGAGAAGGTTAGAGTTGAGTTTCAAGGTTAGGGGTTATGTATTTCTGAAGATATATTCATCAAAGGAAATATCTCAATTTGAAATTAAAGAAAAATTAGAGTAAAATTTTATTGGACCGTTCGAAATTCTGAAAATGATCTGTGAGGTAGCGTACAAGTTAGCTCTATCTCTTAGTTTTGGGGGATATCCACAATGTCTTCCTTGTGTCAATGCTCCAGAAATATATTCATAACCCATCGCATGCTATCGAATACGAACCGTTGAGAATTAATTAAGACATGACGTATATTAATGAATTGGTTGAAATTTAAAAAAAAAAAAAAAGAGATCAAGTGATTCGAATAAAAGTAATTTTATTGGTAAAAATCTTATGAAGGAATCATTTGTATAAAGAAGTAACATGGGAAAGAGAAATGAGATTGGAGAGAAGTGCCTATATTTGCTTCTTCAATGAGGTATGTTAAATTTCTATGATGAAATTTTTATAAGGATAGGAGAAATTTAATGTACAAGTTTTAAATTTAAAATTTTAATCTTGATTACTTAAATTAAGATAAGAAAAATTTTAAGATCAAATAAAAAATTAGGTTAAAGTTAATATACTAAAGAGGTCATATCGGGTTGAATGATGCATGGCCAATGCATGACATACATACATGCGTATTTTGTGTAGAAAGGTCATGTCTAAAAGACGCCTTTGGAATGCTCGAGTGTACTTTTGGTATATTACTCACGTCTGATATGCACCTGATTGATACTTGTGTAAACTTTTGGCTGATCGGCAATACCTAATGCGCAACTAAGGGATATTTATGTGCTGTACGATTTCTATCTCAACACTTAATATACACCTAATTAGTGCACGTGTAGAGTTTTTTATTTATTATGCGCATACCATTGTAGGAATTAACGATGATATATTATGACATATGTTAGTATATTATAACAAATATTATAGTAAGTTGATTGATTTTCTTATTTTGGGGTGCTTGTCGAGAATTGATTGTAAGTTCACGTCTATTGTTTATTTAAAGTCTAATCTTATTGGTGGAATAAATAATAATTTTTTAGAAATAATGGATAAAAAAATTTAATTCATATTAATTAAGAAAATTAATTAAGAAATCTAGTGACAGGGACGTGACAGAAGTGGTGGCGTTAGAGAGATCGTAAGAATAGTATCTTAGTATATTGTTGTAAGAAATCTTAGTATATATTAAGAAATCTTAGTATATTATAGTAATTTGATTAATTAGCATGACGGGAATATGAAACAGCGCATTGAGAATAATATCATTAGTTTTAGCAATGATGACTTTGAGCATGTAGTTTCTCCCCATGCAGACCCCCTAGTTGTATCCGCCCTCGTTTCAGACGGTAGTATCGACTACCAGCTGAAATGGATATTCGTCGATAATGGTAGTTTACATGATTTGCTTTACCTTGATGCGTTTTTTAAACTTGGTTTAAAAAATAATTAATTAAAGCCTGCCGAAGGCCTGTTGTATGGCATTGATAACGGATCGGTGTCTGTCCATGGGACAATCCAATTAGAAGTGACCCTGGGTCCATACCCAAGAACGACGAGTCAAACACTTACCTTCTTGGTGGTTGACCTGCCCTCTGTTTACAACGCTATATTAGGCCGTCCGTGCCTAGCAGCATTCGGAGCCATCACTTTGATACTGCATCTCAAGATGAAATTCCCAACGACTTGCGGTGTAGGCGAGGTTTTGGGCGACCAGGCCACTAGGCGAACATGTTATATGTCCTAGATCGCCCTGAGTAGCAGCACCAGATCGACAGGAGAACTCGATCATCAGGACGAGGTGACTTTACAGCAAGCACAGTCTGGGGAGGCAACCGATCTGATCCCATTGAATTCGAAAGATCTAGAAAGGTGTGTACAGATTGGCGGCTCACTCATCGAGACACTGCGCGACTAGTTAATCACATTCTTACAGCAGAACGCGGATATCTTTGCGTGGACTCCCGATGACATGCCTGGGATTTCAGCCGGGGTACTGGTCCACAAATTGGGCATCGATCCTGACCGTAAACCCATCAGGCGAAAACGGAGAAACCATTCCGTAGAAAAATTAATTGCCATCGGGAAGAGGTAAAAAAGCTGCTGGACGCTGGCTTCATCAGAGAGGTCCAGTACCCGGACTGGCTTTCGAACGTCGTCCTGGTAAAGAAAGTAACAGAAAATGATAAATGTGTGTTGATTTGACAGACGTTAATAAAACCTGCCGTAAAAATAGCTTTCCCTTGCCCTAAATCGACCTATTAGTGGATTCGACATCTGAGCACTAGCTGTTGAGCTTCATGTATGCGTACTCAAGCTATAATCAGATCCAGATAAACCTGAAAGATGAGGAGCACACCTCATTCATGACAGACTAAGGGACCTATTATTACAAGGTCATGCCTTTCGGACTAAAGAACGCATGAGCCACTTACCAACGGCTTGTGAATAAGATGTTTGAAAGACAGATCGGTCGCAATATGGAAGTGTATGTCGACGATATGCTCGTCAAGAGTAGAGTCATTAATGACCACATTCGCGATCTGGTCGAATCTTTCGAGGTGCTCTGCACACACCAAATGAAGCTGAGTCCTGCTAAATGCGTCTTTGGAGTCTCTTCCGGGAAATTCCTAGGTTTTATCGTCTCCCAACGTTGAATCAAGGCAAACCCAAAGAAAATTAAGGCTATCGCAGACATGTCTCCACCACGGAGCGTCAAGGAGGTCTAGCGGCTAACCGGACGACTGGCGGCCTTATCTCGCTTCTTAGCGAAGTCAGGAGACAAGTACCAGCCTTTCTTTAAGGTATTAAGGGTAACAAAATCAAACGGATTCCAGTGGATGGTGGAGTGTCAAACGGCCTTTGACGAACTAAAACGATATCTGGCCAGCCCACCATTATGGACGTCACCCAAGGACGGAGAGGAGCTTTACCTTTACCTAGCGGTGTCAGAGATGGCACTTAGCTCTGTTCTCGTATGCCAGGACCCCGACGCCCAACGGCCGGTCTACTATGTGAGCAAGATGTTGATCGGCCCGAAGACGCGCTACCCGCGTGTAGAAAAGCTAGCCTTGGTGCTTGTTTTCTCCACCTGAAAGCTGAGGCCTTATTTCCAGGCCCATCGTGTGATTGTTCTCACCGACCAGCCTCTGAAGAGCATTATCCAAAAACCTGATATTTTTGGATAGCCGGTAAAGTGGGCTATCAAATTGGGAGAGTCCAACATCGAATTCCGACCAAAACCTACCATCAAAGGGCAGGCTTTGGCCGATTTCATCATCGAGACCACGACACGAATTCTTGAAGAACAACCTGCTAAAGATATAGGATAGAGCAAGGTAGAGCCGGAATGGGTCCTTAACGTGGACGGGTCGTCTACGGACTCGGGTAGCGGAGTAAGAGTAGTCCTAAAAACCTCAAACGGGTTCCAATTGAAGTACTCTCTCAGGCTCGAATTTCCGGTGACCAACAACGTCGCAGAATACGAAGGACTGTTGGCCGGATTAAGACTGGCTAAAGAGTGCTCGGCTAGGTGGTTAACCGTCTACAGCGACTCGGAGCTGGTCGTCAATTAGGTTAGTGGGAACTTCGAGGCATTTAACCCCCACCTGGCTAAATACTTGGCCAAAGTAAAGGAGATCAGCCGGAGATTTGACAATGTGATCCTTGTTCATGTTCCTAGAGCTGAAAATTGGAAGGCCGACCAGCTTGACAAGGCGGCTGCAACCAAAAACTCAGAGCAGTACTCGAGAGACATGCAAAACATTCTCAATGCTCCCAGCACAGAGGAGCAAGAAGCAATGCAAATCTCCGAGGCAAAAAATTGGATGACCCCGTACCAAAAATACCTGGTGGATCAGGCACTTCCAAAAGACGCAGACGAAGCTAGGCGGGTCAAAAAAACGGCCAGCTGGTACATCATGGTCGATGGACGGCTTTATCGTCGTGGCCACTCGACCCAGTACCTCGGGTGCCTCACTCCAGAGAAGGCCGACAACGTCCTAGGAGAAGTCCATCTCGGAATATGCAGATCGCATATTGGCGGCAAGAACTTGGCATTCAAAATCATATGCCAGGGTTACTATTGGCCAACGATGAAAAAGGATCCACTCGAGTTTGTAAAGCGGTGTGAAAATTGCTAGATTCACGACAATCTTCACCACGAGCCGCTTGGCGAGCTGAAATCCCTCCAGGTTCCATGGTCATTCGCACAATGGGGGTTAGATATTCTTGGCCCATTTTTTCTTGTAACGGGGCAAAGGAAATTCATTATCACAGGCATCCACTACTTCACCAAGTGGGTTGAAGTCATCCCGCTGGTCAAAATCACAAAGCACAACGCTCTTAAATTTGTCCGTCAGAATATAGTCGGCAGATTTGGCATTCCCGAGGTCATCGTCACTGACAACGAAACCCAGTTCTCAAGGAAGCGCTTCACCAAATATTACACCAATTTGGACATCAAATTGGTCCATACTTCGGTGGCATACCCGCAAACCAACGGACAAGTAGAAGTCACAAACCGTACGCTACTCCATGGTCTGAAGACCAAACTAGGGGACGCATGGGGCTCCTGGGCTGACGAGCTGCCCTCCGTCTTGTGGTATTACCGAACAACACCTAAGGAACCGACTCATGAGACACCTTTCAGCCTTTGCTATGGGATCGAGGTGATAATTTAGGTTGAAATCGGCCTCCCGAGTCTTAGGGTTAAGTCTTTCGACCCACAGGGTAACTCTCAAAAAATTTAAAAATACCTAAACTTATTGGAAGAAGCCCGCAGTGCCGCAAGGCTGCAGACGACAGCCTACCAACAATGGGTTGCGTGCTATTATAATAAGAAGGTAAAAGCGCGACACTTCGAGGTCGGAGACCTGGTCTTATAAAGCATCGATGCTACAGGTAAGATCACCAACCGGAATAAACTCTCCCCTAATTGGGAGGATCGTTTCCTAATCTTCGCCATCCTGCAAAATGGAGCGTATAAACTCCGGACCCAGAACGGCAAGTTGGTTCCTCGAATGTGGAATGTGACCCACCTCAAGCGTTACTTTCAGTAGAGATACAGGTAAGTCAACCATCTGCATACATACAAGAACACTTGGCACGTTATATCTCCTCACTGTAGATTCTTTTCCTTTTCTTTTCCATATGCATGCCTATGTCTGTTTGCAAGCTTACACGACCTAAACTGCCCATAAGTCAGAAGGATCTTCACCCTCTCGTAACCAAACCCTGGTCATTCGGGCGGCCCACGAGTGGTCGTAATAAAATCTTGATCATCCAGTCAGCCCATGAGCCACCGTAACAAAACCCTGGTCATCAAGGCGACCCCAGAGCGGTCGAGACAAAGCCCTGGCCACCCAGGCAGCCTGCTACCGGTTAAACTAAATCTTAGTCATCCAAGTGGCCCATCCGCAGTCAAAATCTTAGGGGGCTTAACCAACACACGCCACAACCTCATTCACTAGGAGCAAGCGTGATCAGTCAACGACGGTCGTCGTTAGCAAAGGCTCTCCTTCCAAAAGTCGGCCACCCCAGTTCACGCTAGGGCAGTACCACCAAGCTTTTACTCTCACATAAGTATGGATTAGGCTTGGCACGACATCCGGGTAAACCTGATGTCTGCTTAAAGGCTCAAGTCCTTCGAAAAATGCCTACAACATCTTAAGCAAGGTGGACGGCCAACCTGTGCACACAGGGTTAGCCAAAAAACAAAGCAACGGATGAGTGAAAATTATAATAAAGGCAAAAGACACGTAACGGCAATGAAACTGCCATTTTGTTGATTACATTTACTCGTCAATACATTAGCTGCAAAAATCATAGCAACAAAAACTAAGGAGGAGCAGAGCTCCTAGAAGTAGGCGTTGGCGATCTGCTACTGACCTGGGACTCTCCTACAAGGCACTCATGACGTTGAGCAGAACTGTTCTTTAGATTGAGGAATTCGATTAAAAAGTTTGGATCAATCAGCCGGGCAATATGCCGACTAATATTGATCCCCTCCCATAACCGTGCCAACAGCATGTTCTCGACCTCGTGGGGATGAATACGTGTGGCAAGCTGATTCTCCAGAGTAGCCATTTGCCCTGCAAGCTGGTCAAGGCGCAACGTGGTCCAATCGGCCTCTTCCTTTAGATGAGCATTCTCCTCCTTAAGTCTATCGTTCTCTTCAACCAGACCTGACACCACGACTTCTTTAAGGCTAATATTCTCTTCTCTAAGCCGGGTGACCTCTGCCTCCAGATTTGCAGCACGGATCCTAGAGCAACCGCATCATCTCAATGCTCTTCCCTCATCGCTTCCAGTTTCTCGTCAAGCCAAGCAATTAGCCGATCCCTATCAGCGATCGCCAAGTCTCGCTGGCCAATCGCCTTAACAATAGCGCCGGAGACTTTCTGTGCCTGCACAAATAATAAGTGTTAGCAGCAGTTAAGCTAAGAGGAGAGGCAGATCAATAAAAAAAATATATGTATATATATCTATTTACCAACCAAATCCTACGCGCTTGAAGCACTGGCCTGGCACAACATCTTGACTCAGACGATGAAGGACCAGAAACGAAACCTTCTCTAACGTACCCAACAGTGGCCTCCGCCGCAGACTCTTCCAACAGCTCCGACATAAGGTCAACCATTCCAGACGGCACCCCAATGGAAGGCTCCAACGGCCCTTCCATGGCCTGTACAGGCTCCTCAGCGACGGCCTCCTCCGCGATCTCTACCCTAACCTCAGCCGCAGGTTGAGATTCTCCGGCTGCTGACACTCTTGGCTCCCCCAGAATCCCCTCAGGATCCAGCTTGTAAGATGTCACGACAGCTAGCCCAACAGGAGGCTCAACACGCGCTCCCTGGGTTCCCTGGCAGGTATCTCCTCCGATGGATCAGTGACACACTCAATGAAGGCCTCCGGGGAAGGCTCCAACTGCATCAAGTGCTCCAACTGCGGGAGGGCAAGAGCAATGCAGCTCGCAGTAGGGTACAATCTCTCCCTAAAGACCTCAATGACGGAGCCTTCGCCATATATGCCGGAGCTGTCCCCCACTTCGGCCAACTGGCCAATTAGCACATTCCCGAGATTGGTAGAGGAGGACGAGGAAGGTCTTACTGCTGCCACTGTCCTTGTTGGACTAATGGGGGAGCCATTGCCGGTTGGCTCCCTGATTACAAGAGCCCCAATCTTCCTTTTCCTAGAGGCTTCCATCGTCTTCTACTCCGGCGATGGAGGCCCCCACTTAACCTTCCTGGCCTCATCACAAGAAATCAAGTGGTTTCTCTGAAAATCTAAATGGTATTTCCCTACCAACTTAAAGAGCCACTCTAGGGACTCCGTCTCCGTCTCAGTAGGAGTCCCAGTGTAAACCTCAAGAACCTTGCCCCATTCCCTGGCCAACGGCCAGGATCCGTCCACGTAAATAAAAAAGAACCTGTTATTTCAGTTCTTCAAGGAGTCATAAATGGCGGTGCTAACACGAAGACCGTCCCGTGGGGCCAAAGAGATCCACTCTGCTCCCTGGTTAAACTTGAATAGGACACTCACCATCTCCACCATCAACTTCTTCGAATGCTGACGAAGGAAAATATAGAACGTGCACAGATACCGCATAGTGTTAGCGTGAAGCTATGCAATAGGGACTTTGACTTTGAGGGTGGTCAGAATTTCTAGTAACACGTCAAGAATAGAAAGGTGTAGCCCACTCCTCAAATGGCCCTCACCATCTCGTAAACAAGTACCATCATTACTGCCACAAGGCGCCTCTTGAACGGGCACTGACGAACCAGATCCCTCGGTGCATTAATTACCGGGATCTTCAGTTCGCCTTGTGCAGACACGTGGCCGCCTTTTCGTCTGAATAAAATCACTAATGATGGTGTGTCACTCCACTCCCACCTGTTCTCCAGGATTTGCCAGGACGATCAACAAATCTGATCAACTTTTTCTTCAGCAGGTTCTCCAGATTTTGGCTCGAACGGTCAACAGATCCGGTCAACTTTTTCTTCGACTTGTTCTCTGAATTTTGACCTGGACGGTCAGCAGATTCGGTCAACTTTTTCTTCGTAGGTTCTCCAGATTTTAGCCAGGATGGTCAACAGATCCAATCAACTTTTCCTTCAATAGGTTCACCGGATTTTAGCTAGGACGGTCGACAAATCCAATCAACTTTTCCTTCAGCAGGTTCTTAGGATTTTGGCCTGGATGGTCAACAGATCCGGTCAATGGATCTCGACGGATTCCGAGTCACGCGATCCATTGTAGATATACTGAAGGTCAGAATTCAGACCACTAGCATGAGGGCTAGTGATAGGTACTCCCATAGTGGACTAGCTCAGGAAGGAAAAATGGCCCAAATCCACGAAGGCCCATACATTAGCTTAAACGGTCAATGCAAACTGTTGACCGGACGAGAGGCCAATGGAACCAGCACAAGGACGGGCGACTGACACCAAAGACGGTCAATATTTCTGTTGACCAGCAGCGCAATAGTAGGCCTGCCCACGAATAAGCCCTAAGTGGGCAGGCCCAATTTGACCAGCCGCGGCTTTCTTTCCTGATTTCACGCTTTCCCATAAGGCAACCTCCACAGCAACGGTCACCAGCAAATTTAGCGCACACCCCGTGAGGAACGCGCCAGATTCTCTCCCCCATCTGCTGTAAACCCTAGCCGACGCAAAACACAGAAGGAAGGTAACCCTCCCAAGGAGTCATTACCGTCATTAATGCTAACGCCAAGAAAGGAAGCTATTTCAACAGAACACTAAAATCACGCACTCCTACCTAAGGAAGGAGGCTCAACCCCTCGACTATAAGAAGGCCACAGAGTCCACACTCTAGGACACGCCTTCTTAAAGGAAACAAACGCTCTCATACCCAGTGGAATCGCTTTCACTTCCCCGTTCCTTTTTTTTTTGAGTAATCCATTAGAGCTTACACAGTGCACTCTTAGGCCCCCATGTTGACAGTACGCCCACGCTCTATTTCTCTCTCTGGTCGCTTTGATCCCCAGAAACCCTGAGATATGAATCACCGTTCCTTTCGAGCAACAATAATCTCTCCTAGCGAAAGCCAAATCATAACCACAAATACTCTCTGTTCCTTACCCTCATAATGCCCTTTTTTTTACCTTCTTGAGTTTTGGAAGGTTGTTTTACTAATTTGAGTGTCGGAGAGTTTATGGTGTGGCAACATCCCGCCGGCAGCTGACCTCCCGTTTATTTTAGTGGTGTGTATGATCCAGACTTAGGTGGACGGAGCGGATTTAACGATCGATGCAGTTTGAACCTGTTCGAAATTTGGTTCCAGGATGCATCAGTATGGAATAAAAGATAGGTCAATATATATTGCTATCAAGACTCTTAATATTAATATTTTCTAATAATATAATAAAATCACAATATATCACCATATTATCAAATTTTTAAAATGTCATAAAATTCTATTTTATAGAAAATCATAGTCAGTCTTGATCTTGGTTCCATGTTTTTCAACATTATGCATCATTGGTCTTCGTCCATATCATGGAATGAAAGAATGGCCAGTATATATCAGTATTTAGACCCTTGACAACGATACTTCTTAATTTAATGATAAAATCATGATACATAGCTATATGAGCCTATATAATTGATATTGACTGATATTTTCCTCTAGATTCAGATAAAATTTTTTGCTTATAATATGTATCATCCAATACTTTTACGATTTGGCCCATACAAATATAGGTATTTTCATGCATACTCAATAGTGCTTCTTTTCTCAAAATGGGATATTGGATTGGTTTCTTTCTTATTGCATAAGCTGATTTGGGCAACCTGGGGAGATCTTCAAGTCACTGCAAGTTGATAATGCTTTTCATTCTTTCTCCAGTTCCTCACTAAACTCACCTTCGTTGGCAGCAGGGCTTTTGGGGCCATTGGAATACGAGAAGAGAGAAGGGCCGATGAATATTGATTTTCTAATTTTTTTACTTATTTATTATTATTATCTAATAATTTTTATTTAAATTATGTAATTTAATTTTACGTACGAGAAGAGAGAAGGCCGATAAATATTATAATTTTACGTTACGTTATATCGTAAAAATGAACACGTTATAACTAATTATCGAAATCCTTCAATAATTTTATATTATTATTATTTATTATTTATATTTTATTTTTTTATTTTCTGAATCTTGAGTGGTTGAATAATCACTACTCTTATAATTTTAAATTTATATTATTTAGTTTTTACACTTTCTTTACTATTTTTTATTTTTTAAGTTTTAGATGGTCGAACCATCGCTACTCTTTTAATTTTATATTTTTATATTTTAATTTTCTATACTTTGATTTCTATCACTATCAAACAATGTGACCGTCACAAATATTTTAATTTTCAATAGTTTACAATTTCATCATTTTATTTTTTGGTTTGTTTTAATTAATTTCATGGCCGTACTACAACTGTTATGGCAACGCTAATTATCACCAACCTATTGTTGAGTGGTATCTTTTTCTTTATTAGTTTTGCTTGTTGAGTAGGTCCATATAATAAGTGTCATGTCATTCTTTTTGGTACATATTGTAATAAACTTGTCGCATTAGTATTGCTCTTCTTTTATATAATTCATAAAATACTCTGTTAAACTATTCTGATTGGAGTTTGACATAAAATTTGTCATTGGCATTATGAAGATTGTTGAAGTATCCTAAAATGATCTAATCTCTCACTCATTCATCCACACAAATAAAATCATACAAAAATAGATGAATAGATAGTTGTAATATCATATAATGGTGTTCCAAGGGTGTCCTAAATATTTCTCAAATTTTCTATTGTCCTAAATAAGGGATAAGTCGAGCTTATGATATTTAGAAATGTGACGAACCATGCCTCTAAAATCTGTAATAAAACTTAACATAATTTAATTATTTTTTAATTTAATGCTAGCAATTCAACTAATTGGACATGAATTTTTCAACTAATATCACAATTTCTATGTATAACTCACTCTACATATATATAGGATCCAAAAATATGTCACATCATCTGTGGCTCTAACATGAGTCTGGCATCAAAGCAGCATCGAACTTAATTAAAGAAAATATGTGATTCGTACTCTAATTTGTGAAAGCAGAAAGCGTCCATGATCCATAACCAAAAATTACATACTGAATATCATATCCAACATTCATATTCTGCAATATAGGTCCACAAAAACCAAAACTTCTACAGCATTCCTCCTACTCTAATCCATAAATTTTGTCAAAAAGGGAACAACTTTTGATATAACATATAACATTTCAGAACATAGCACAAACTTTTTTGATATTTATTCTTATCATCAGGTATAAACTTGTGTACTTTATTTAAGGGGTTAATAAAAATAGTAAAACAATGAGCTAAATACTCAGTAAAAGAACATGCATATACATATTTATCTTTAAAATTATATCGTAGGATGTAGGAATCGTATTAGACGAAATA
This sequence comes from Nepenthes gracilis, assembly GCA_033239525.1. NCBI lineage: Eukaryota > Viridiplantae > Streptophyta > Magnoliopsida > Caryophyllales > Nepenthaceae > Nepenthes > Nepenthes gracilis. Next base: position 13,748,569 of record BSYO01000025.1, on the reverse strand, counting down.
ATATAAATATGAATGTAACCTCCTGATTTCTTATCTTATCATTTTCTTACTATTAGCAATCAAAATATACTTCTTATTCTTTCTTATTTTTATCTATCAAAATATCCTAAAAATTTACTTTTCTTTAGGGATCATGGCTAATAGGTCTTATGAACTAAAGGAGTGGTCAATTGTAACTTGGATTGTATTTCTTCTCTATACAATTAAAGGTCTAACCTCCTATTCAAGACCCAGAGATGGGCTATCTATATTTATCCGTGTAAATGGGGCCAAAATCATATCGCGATAACAAATCTTCAGACAACGATCATCTACCATAGTATACCAAGGCATACTAAAATGTATTATCTACTGAACAATCATTGGTCCAATTTTTTAATTTCTTAGGAAACTCTACACTTTACTTTTTAATTTTTCATTCTCACTCTTTTAAAAAATAGTTCAACTTTCTATAACATAATTATAGAGTTGTCTTTCTTTTTCATGATAACTTATCTTTTTAAGCATGAAAATTCTTAGAGCACAAAATTTAACATCAACTCAAGCAGTAGAAAATTTAAAAAGCTTAATATAGGATTAAATAAATAATACTAAAATTTAGAGTACGTAATATATAATTTTACTGATAATAATTTAAATAATTAATTTATAAACAATATATGGGTGCCAAACTTAAAATTCATGCAATCCGAAATAAAATATCATATTCTGAAACATAAAAGAGGTTCATAAATTTAAAATACATCACATATAACGAAACACAGATATTTAAATATGAGATTTCTTCATAATATCATGAGAAAATTGACATATAAGTAGAATAACTTTAAAATTTTAGTAGGAACAAGTACTAGAATAAAAATACTAAAAAAAAAAAGAAAATAAATAACAATAAATTAAAAAAATTAGGGTGCACTTGTCGACACCTGATCTACCAAAATCTTTACTCCGATCATCCTAACTTCGAACTATCGGAGGTCTCCTCTCCCTTCTCTCTCTTATCTTTTTCCTCTTCGGTCTCTCTCTCTTCCTCTGTCTTCGTACGAAAAATGGCGATACCTAACCCACAGCACAACTTATGCCAGAATTGGTGCTCAAGTGGCACATAAGTGCGGGTCGAGCGCTACCTCAAGATCTTCCAAATCTGAAATTCGCGTCAAAGGCACGCCGGGGTGAGGCTTGAGCGCACTGCAATGTGTTTTACATTTGACATTTTGTGCTAAGGTGGCGCTGGGGTGGGGCTTGAGCATGACTTTGCTGAAACACTATTGTAAACGTGGCACCACTTGAATGCTCGAGTGCTTGTCAAGCATACCATCTATCATGCACACACGCATTTTTGTGCCTAGGGGTCGCTTGGGCATGGGTAGGGCAAGGCTTAAGGGGTTTGCATTCGACATTTTGCACTGAGGTGGCACTGAGGCGCACCTTGTGCGGTCTACAGCGTCAAGCTTGGCCCAAATCATTCGACCTAAAGATTTGACTATTTGACCGAATTTGTTATATCATTTGACCTCAATATTAATTATATTAGTTTAATTAGTCATAATTAGCATAATTTAGAAATTTAATCCTTATAAGAAATTTGCTAGGTAGCCTAGAGCAAGAGGTCGGTCAATAAACCCAAAACTCAGTTGCACGTTCAATACAATTGCAACAAGAGTTGTTCGCCCCCGGTGAATTCTGTCATCCTGTCTGGTCCAAAATTTTATATGTTATAATCAATATATATGGGCATAATAGATGAAAATGGTCCAATAATTATGCCCATTATTTAATGATAAAAAATATTCACATTTAAAAATTGTTGATTCTGCCTCCTTGGTGCTTATCTTGAATATTTGTAAATAAAAATTTTTATATTTTAGATAAACACCATTTTTAAAGAAAAAATCATCTCAATGAACTTTAAATTTGCATAAATACCAACATTTTATGTAAATTATTTTTAAATTATTAAAATATAATATCGGTTAATCTAAATTTTATAATTTTATGAAATATTTTTTTTAATGTTTGATAAAATTCTTATGAATATAAATTAAAAAATTAAAATATGTCTGTGAATCAGCCCTCTTAGTTTGACCCGTTTTGAGTTAATTGTTCTATCCTATAATTTTTACACGTGAGAGCTTATAATTACAATTAACAATTGTAATTTTATAATATTTTGATACAAATTAAATAATAACTTATAACTAAATGATAAATTATAATTTTATTTTATTTAAAATATTTATTTATTTATTTATTATATATTTTGGACGTAATAATTAAAGAATGGTTGTATAATGATTATTTTCATTGTCAAAAAATGGATATAGCCCTTACCGTTAATTAAAAAGGAAAGATATTATACTGACAGAGCCGTCGTATTGCGGTACAAAAATGCCCCCGAATTGCATTCAAATTTCACAAAAGAGTGGGAACCGAAATATACCTCAAATCTTGGGTTGAGGGTACCATCGTCATTTAGATACTTCTGTCTGTCAGTAAAGGTCACCCGCCTGCGCAGTATGATAAAAATTAAAAAAATTGGTAGGCTGCGCGAAGGTGGTGACGTAATGCTGATGACGTCAGGCAGAACTTGGTCACCGTGCGACCAAGTTTTAGCTTAATACGGAAGGTTCACTTTTAAATCCACTTTATTTTGTCAATTTCTATTTAATTTGAATCTTATTTTTATAGACTAATTTAATTTTATATTAATATCAAAATAGTATAATTTTATGATGCATTATACTGTAAAAATTAGCACGTTACGGTTAGTCATCTTAATCGTCTGACAATTTTATATTTCTTTCATTCAGTTTCTTATATTTTATTTTCTGTATTTTTATTTTTTGAGCGTTAAATGGTTAAACTATAGTTACTCTTATAATTTTATATTTTTATCATTTAATTTTTTATATTTTATTTAGTATATTTTTTTATTTTTTGAATATTAAATGGTTAAATAACCGCTACTCTTATAATTTTATATTTATATTATTTAATTTTTAGTATTTTATTTACTATTTTTTATATTTTGAAATTTGGGTGATTGAACAACCGTCACTCTTATAATTTATATTTTTACACTTTAACTTTCTATATTTTAATTTTTATTACTTGATGTGTCATTGGATTCAAGTTTCAAATAGATTCGAGCCGGTCTGTTTGACTAATTCTGGCTCTGTTCACCGAGTTAAGATCTTTTACACCACTAAATAAACAGAAGGTCAGTGTATCGGTGGAAAGTTATCCCACTAAAAATACTCTGATACTCTAGTCAATAAACAGTCTTTGAAATCTGGAAAGGTAACTGGAAATGAGAATTGAGTGAGAGAGTGTAAGAGTGCGTAGGTTTTCAAATAAAAGAGATGCAATACTATCTCTTAAAATTGAAAGGTGGGTAAAGGCAGTAGGCGTCTATCAATAGGAAGAGCGCCTGTATGCCTTTGATTTGTATTCTTTCTCTCAGTGAGTTTGCATGCTTTGCAGAGATAGAGTACGAAATCGTCTCAGAATGCATAGTCGAGAGTGTATGTTTTTATATGCAGCAGAGAGTCATCTGTCTGTGTAGTAGACAGCGTACACTCTCGACTACGCATTTTAGGACGATTTCGTACTCTCTTTCTCTGCGAAACATCCAAACGCATTGAGAAAAAGAACACAAATCAAAGGCATACAGCGCTCTTCCTGTTTACAGGCGCCTACTGCCTTCACCCACCTTCCAAATTCAAGAGACGGCATTACCTCTCTTTCATCTGAAAATTCATGCACTCTTACACTCTCCATCTCAATTCTTATTTTTAATTACTTCCCAGATTTTGAAGGTTGTTTACTGACTTGAGCGTCGGAGTATTTTTTGTGAGATAACTTTTCACCGATACACTGACCTCCTATTTGTTTAGTGGTGTGCAGGATCTAAACTCGGTGAACGGAGTTGAAACCAGTCAAGCAGATCAACCAGAATTTGTTCAAAGTTCGGATCCAATGACGCATCATTGGCGCGGTCTGTGGGAATCGCTTACGAAAAGCCAACCACACTCCCCAGAACACCCTCTTTTCACCGCCAGACTCATCCGCAATGGTGAATACAAGAGTCCAAGTTAGCGATCCCATTAGAGACGTCACTTCTCCCGACTAGGACCACGCTGTTGATACCCCGATCAACGGGACGATAGGCGGGGTGCTTGCACCTTTTTTTCAACAACTGATGTAACAGATGCAGACCAATAACCGTTTACTCCAAATACTCTACTCTTTGCAAGAGCAGCCACAGCAAGGGTTTTCACCCGCACCCGTCCCTGTGTCAGTTACCAGAAAAGGTGGCCCAAGGAAAAAGAAGCCGGCCAGAAGGCCATGGAGGTCGACAAATGATCAGAGCTCTTCCGGCCAGAACAGGCCTAAAGAGCGCTCTAGGAGGGCAACGGAGTCGGAACCAATCAAGCAGATTAACCCCAATCTGTTCGAGATTCGGATCTAAGGACATATCATTACTATTGAATGTAAGAGAAACCACAAGTATTTTAATTTTTAACAGTTTAAATTTTTATAAGTTAATTATTTATATCTTTTAATTAACTTTATGATTGTATTACAATTATTACGGCCACTCCAATCATTACTAATTTAATATTTTAATTTTTTTAAATATTTTTAGAATGTAAAAAATAGTTATAAAATTAGTTTTACATAAAAAAAAATTAACTCATCATAAATACAAAACCTGACTTATCAAAAATCTACATCGAACTCGTATAATTATGAGGCCAAAAACTTATATTTATTAAAATTTGGCCAATAATAACCTAAGATGGAAAAATCAGCAGTAAAATTTGAAGTTATTATTTTAATTTTTTTATTTTGGTAAAATTTTAAAATTAATTTCTGTCTTGCTCTACGTCAGAGTCAAAGTTTATAGACAGAAGGTAGAATTTTATTTTCAAATGTAATAAACTTATTATTCTAAAAATTTATATATTTTAATTATTTTTAACACCGATAATAACACTGATGGGGACGGCTAAAATGGGCAAGCTAAAATGGACAATCAGCCCAAAAGAAGTACGGCCTGTTGACCAAGGGAACAATCAACGTCCCAATTAACTAGAAATGATCCTTAGTTAGCTGGATGCAAACCGAATTGGATACGACTCCGACCCCATTTACGCACACGAAAAATTATCTGCCTTAACTGATCAAGATGTAGAATATTTTTTCAAATTATAATCTTTCCTGGAATGAAAGTTTTCAACTTAGCGTATTTTTTACGATAAAAATCTCAATATTTACCACATATAAGATCTCCACAATGAATGAAGAAATCCTTCCAACCAATTGTGGTTGTCGTAAATGGCACCATTCCTAATATAGGAATTAAAAAATTGTCTTTGTATTTTTCATTTTTTTTAAAAAATTATTAATTTAAATATTAAATAATAAATTAAAAAATGAGTCATATTATTTTTTTAATATCTTATTTTTTATTATGATATATAGGATTTAAATTAAAAAACACAGAGATTGATTCTCATATCAATTTTAACAAAATACCCAATCAAATCAGAATTTATCAACGATTTAAATCTAAAATATTTTAAACATAATATTTTATTAATTTATATTTACTAATAATCATAATAAATTAATAAATAAATATTATCCCATTGTATTATCTTAATAAGGCGGCTGTGATGCTAATTTTTAGAATGACTGGTGACGGAAAGGAGGAAGACTATCCGCGTGAGGAAGGGTAAGGAACGCGCTTGGTATGAGCGTGAGCGTAGAAAAAAACAAAATCTGGAATAAAAAAAAATTAGAAAGAAACAAGCTTCCATTAGTCTTCCTTGAATTTGCTTCGAAAGAATCCAATCCCATTTTCCCATTTCCACTGCTCTTCTCCCTCTCCCACTTGCATAAAGCAGCCAATCCTTCTCCAGATGCAGATAACCGAAATAAAATCCCCGTCGCCGTCGCCGCCTCCGAGGAGACTACCTCCGGATTGCTTGCTGGAGGAGCTCATCGGAGAGCTGATGAAAGGTCGAGGTTCCGCAAACGAACTCCTAACCAGTAAATCGCTTACGGAAGAACAGGTGCAAGTTCTTGCCAGGAAGATCGACAGTTCCTTCTCGAATTGTCTGTCGATGCTTGATTCTAGCGGTGATGGTGAAGATCTTCAAAGCTGGAAGAATGCTATTGCTGTTCGTAATCTTTGTTGGTAGTCAATTGACTCACTGTAACACTTTCTTTTTTCTCCTTCTTGATTTGTTCAAATTTGGAAGGGGAAGAGTATTTCGAACTTTCTTTAAATGGAGTTTTGAGCTATTTTTGCATTTATATGGATTTTATCCTGCAATTTTTTTAATTAATAGAGATTTTTCATATAAAAATTATTATATTTATCGTATTTATAAGTTTGGTAGTTGATATTTGACAAGGCGTTCGAATTTATTTTGTTAGGACAAGTTTACATGTTTTGGCTAAAATTTAACATTTTAATGATAATCAATCGCAATTTGAATATTTCAAATACATTAGACAGCTAAGTTTTTATGTTATTAAATGATACGCCGCAATTTACGTGATCTATTTATAAAATATATAAATTTATGGCCTATGGAGTAGCAAATCTTAATATGAGTTGGGATATACTTTAATTGAATTCTATTTTGAACTGGAATATGCTTTAATTGAATTCAAATTAAAAATTTTTAATAACCACAATTATCTAATTCAAAAAATCAAATTAGAATAAGACATAGATTAAAATACCATATAATTATTTAAATTAAATCAATCATCTTGTAAGTTCATCAAAATATGTATTTTTATTTTTTCATTTAAGAATCAATTGGGTTGGATTACCATTTTCCTATTTATAATTGCTTTTTTATAATATCTAAATGATGATCTATATCTTAATTATTGGAGGCAAATATTGCTATGAAGCTTATATGAATAGATCAATTGTAATAAATTGTGGAAAAAAATTAAAATTTTGCAGGAAAGCTTGCCAAGCATGGATCGTTGATTCTCCCAATGAAGTGGCCGATGAGTATGCTTGGAGAAAATATGGGCAAAAACCAATCCTCAATGCAAAGTATCCGAGGTATACTTTATTGAATATCTTTCTTTTGCATTTTTCAGTCTTGTTTTATAGATCATGCTTCATAAAATATGATTATTATTTTTATTTTATATTGTCGATTTAAAACCTTAAAAAAATTATATTACCCGAATCTTAGAAAAACTAATTGGGGATAAAATTTGAAAAATGTTTGGGTGATATCATCAAATATCATCTAGTAGGTTTGCTGGTATCGATAGATAGATAAAATATTACCTAAATCATCTTAAATGACTTTAATAATGTATATCCTAACATGATTTTGTAATAGTTTTGTCATTTAAACTTTTATAACTTATAAATCAACACCAATCAAAAAATCTGATACACGTAATAAAATGCCATCACTTATATTTTAATATGTTATCAAAACTTATTGACTTTAGTTTTATTTTTCTTAAATAAATTTGGTTCATAGTGATTTGTGTTTGGACTTGATTCATAGTCTTTATGATTGAAACTATTAAATAATTATGAGTTTTAGTAGGGAAAGTATAACAACTACAGCTAAAATTAAGATTAATCTGTGTCATATCATAATCTGACGGTCCACGATGTGAGGGTGCATGTAGGAACTATTATAATTGCATTTACAAGACTGATCAACGGTGTACGTCAACCAAACATGTTCAGCACATAGCAGATAATCCCCCAGTGTTTAGGACAACGTACAGTGGCCACCACAGGTGCAAAACCCTACTCAAACATAACCATCAGATCGAGCATGATTCCCTCGACAAATCAAATACGTCCATTTTACTAAGCTTCGAAGCAAACCATTCCACCGCACAGGGCCTGAACCCTTTGTTCTCTTCCTTTCTCAACATCACCCAAGAAGAAGACGAGGAAGGGTTCACTGGACCACCGTCCCACCACCTCCCGCAGCCCCATCCGACGGCTTTATGGTCATCGGGCCCACTGTTAGGGTATCATCCTTCGATTATGGGGATGTGATTTCTTGGACATATTCCTCTACAGGGAGCCCCCAGAGTCTTTATATAGACAACTATTTGAGGATTACTGGATTATCTGTCGTCTTTGATGAGATTGAGACTTTTCAGTTTCAATATTAATCAATATCCTTCAAATATTTTCAAGATAACTACTCAAATTCTTAATAGTAACAATTTTATCCATGGTTACTATAATGGCTAATTATATGTAGAGAATCTTTTTATGATCTTATTAGTTCGAGCCATCATATTAAAATTCTCATCGTTTAAAGTACGAAAAGAACTTCAAAAGCTACTCCTTAAGGCACCTTAAATAACATGGCATTATATTCATTCATAGGAGTAGGTAACATAAAAATAGATGTAGATGGATGAATAAAATGTCATATTAGGTTAGATATGTGGAGGATATATGATAGATGATTATGTAGCATTATACGTATTGTTGTAACTATTTATGGTGTAGTGGTTGTATAAGCACTGTATTAATTACGTATTAGTATTGCTGTTAATTATTTTCCTCATTTTTTAAAAAAATGTTGTCTTATAGCTAAATTCTTGCCTATTATGTGATTTAATGGGATGCTTAGGGGTGAATAATAGAAAAATAAAACCCCATTAGTGGCAAATAGTCTAGCTACTATTTCAAATATAAATTAATGTTCTTATGTTTATTTTCTTTGTAGTTATCCTTAACTCTCCCAAGAAATCATTAGAAGAAAAAAAATGATAATAGATTAGAATTACTTTAGTTACAGTAAAAAAAAGCCCTAGGGTTTTGAATATGTGAGTGGCTTAAGCTTTGACATTGATGTATAGGACCACCTCATACTGGATATGTACCTAAGGAATAAGAATTTTGTAAAAATCTACAAAGAAAATGATTATGTGACACTTGATAATATAATATTCATTTATACATTAACTTTTATGTTAGTCTATTTTTATTAAGTAGTATTATTCATACACTCAATTATATATCCTATTATACTAAAATTATTATTTTTGATGTAGGGAGAGAGAATTGAGAGAATAAAAATCAGCATAGGGTGAGACATATAACTATTTTCAATAATTTTGATACAATTAGGCATACAGTTGGATATATGAATAGTATTTTTCATTAACGTTAATGGGTGGATGCAATGTTCCATCATTTAGGAAGTTTTATGTAGGTGTATTAATATATTTTTTATAAATTTATTAAATCGACACTAAGTAGCAAATCTATATTAAATACCATTTAACAATTTGAAATAAATATAATAATAAATCATAGGACCTAAAAGTTGCAATCGAAAGTAGGTCTAAATATTGACAACTAATTAACCACAAATTAAACGTAAAGAAGTACACAAAAGTATTTATATAGAATTAAAAAATATGCACGAACATATATAAAAAAACTGAAAGACATGTATAAGTATTGAACAAAAACTTGATAGTTAAACATGATTTGTTTAAATTTAAGACATACATTTTATAAAATTTTATGAAATAAAAGTAGAATTTCATGTATGCAAAATTTAAAATGATTTATGTATGAAACAAAAACATATATGAGTATTTAAAATAAAAAAATATTTAAAAATTGTAGAAAAGATCAGTAATGAGATAATAAAGGGTTTGAATACACTTATTTTAACTTAATTTTATTCAAAAATTATTTGATTTCACTTTAAATCCTTCTTCTCCTTCTTTCTCAGCGTCTCTTCCTTTTCCTCTCCTCTTTCTCTTTTCTCTCTCAAAAGTCAAGCAAAAATGAGGTAAAATAGACCTATAGATCTATTTAAAGAAAATGGATACATAAGTACCAATCATATACGGATTAGGTGTTAAGATATAATTTATGCTACACACAAGCATTCCTTAGGGTGCCAACATTCTAGTCTAAAAATACACGTTTCCCATTCAAACACAACTTAGGTGCACACATTTTACCTAAAACAAGCTCATGAGTGAGTCAAGTATATATCAGGTATCATTTGACTTAATTTATTTCAATTCAATACTTCATCTGACTCTAAAACTCACTTGATCTTGAGCATTTATTAATTTAATTTAATTAATTATTATTAAAATAATCTTTTAAGATTTATATCTTATAACTTAAACTATTTTAATGATGGCTAAAGGATGTCCTTTACTTATATGTAAAATTAGGTGTAGATTAGTACAATATTACTTTGTAGGTTATCTCATGTAAGCTGGTTATCTATCATCTATATTTCATCCCAAAAATGGAACAAGAAAAACTACAAGGCTGAGAACTTGCTCAATTGCGAAAAGTGGTGTTATATTTTAAAAATGTTATAGAGGAAAATGAAAAATATAACAAAAAAGTATTCAAATTTATCTACTTTCTATTTAAAAAATTAGGCACTTAATTTTTATTTTTTTTCAATTTTGAATTGAATTTTAAAATTTTTAGAAAATTTGAAATTATTGTTTCAAAATTTGTTCACTTATTATAACTATATGTTTTATATTCTAAAATGAATATTATGTATTACTCTTTCGAAAATCAATATGATATAGGTATAATATATTACAACGAAATTCATTATCATCCCATACTTATTACCCTTTTTATTGTAAAATAAATAAATAAATAATATGTACATATGTGTTTGTAGGTATGTATGCATCATAATAAAAATAATAATAATAACGCTTTTGAGTAACATAATTGGAGTTAATATGTAGGGATGGCACAATCATAAACAACAAACTAGTTCTAATTGTATAAAAGTTTTATCAATTAGGGGAATGAAAAGAACTTAGAAGCCATAATTTGACTGGCAGGACTCTAGACCATGTAACCTTACTAGATAAATCAGCTTATTTTGCCACATTAAGGCCTTGAGAGATCAAAGTGAGCTAACCGGGCTTCATCTGTGTCACGTTCCCTGTTTCAAAGGCTTAACTCATCTGAATTAATCAATCCAATTATTGATTTAGGATATTTATAATCTAAAGACTGTTTTAATTAATCAATCACAAATAGAGTTAGACATGAATTGTAAATTGAATATCAATAGTTGATTTAAAATAAAATAAATAATCCTATCATAGAGCCTAAAATGTCATACGCGAAAGTGGCTCCAAATACTGATTATACTATAATAACGAAATATGTATAAGAAGTTATGTCACGACCCAGGAATACAATATATACAGGTCAAAAATAAAATCAATAATAATATATTTCATAAACCATGAAAACCCAACTCAAGCGTGATAGTCCATACATATTCAGGACCAGACATAATAAAACTTGTATAAGATCTCATCAGGTATAAATCCAAATAATAAAATATATGACCTGCTATCCAAACATCGGAATGGAGGTATCCAAATATATAACAACTCTAATATTTTTCATACAAGAATTAAGACCACCATCTAGTCATAAACAATAATCATAATACATTCTTGAGATCAGAAATATACCCAACATAATATCTCCACTCACCGATAGAGATATACGGCATCAAGTCACATTGAAATTCCTACAATTGTATCTATACTACTAGTTTGAATGGATAAAATATGAAAATGTGAGTCGATGGCTCAGTAAGTATTATCATCGTATAAAATAGTATACAAATCTGAGAAATGGATATCACATAACAATCACGTAAAATAAAACACAATATCCGTAAAATCCCTGAAAAATTAAGAAGATATATCGTACTAAATTAACATTCATATTAAATAGTCTATCCAAGATATAATCATAACAAATAGCGATCTAATTAAATATCATAGACGATATCATATCATAAGATCTGATGTCATATCAAATAATTATAACCGTCACCACATCCGTGTGGCATACATATCATTGTCCAGATCTAAATCTCATATATCATATGCTGAAATCAAAGAAATACCAGAATCAAAATATATAAATATGAAACATGTTTCGGGATTTAACACATTAATACGTACGAGATATTCCTATCATTCATCCGTGGGCCAAACCATGTATCTTAAATCATAGTCCACGCAATACATGTAGAAATACAAAGCATGCACTAAATAAAAAAATCAAAGATAAATAATACAAACTTGATGAATGATTACCCTCGTCCGATAACTACGGCTATATCTATTACGATTTAAGCCGGCAGCTCAAGATTCGATTATGGTTTAGGCCAGCAACTTAAAGCCATCAACGTACTTTGTTTTACATAGATTAGAAATTTGCTCACTATATTTTACCACCCATAACTTTGGATGCAAATTCAAATTTTAGTTATATATTAGGACGTCCGAATATATTATACCGTCAATATCTTACGATGATTTTTATTTAAATACACAGTGGGGTAAGTCAACTATAAGAAGCCCACTTTCTTGCCGGCAGAAGGGAGATCACATATCACATACGTCCCCGTCGGGATTAAACCACCCCATCGAAAGCGATACCAATATCTCATGCCTCGGATCACATATAACGATCACTCGGATCTCGGACCGTCATGGTCCAGTAGTGACCTCGCCCCCAGCAGCATGCATGTGGACCGATGCACGACTCAATTTATGATTTCACAATATATAAATACACAAATATATATATACTGTCCTGGTTTTTTCATAAATAACAAAACCCTCTAAAATCACAAATACTAGTATAAAACTATCAAATAATCGATAAAACATACATGTATATATATAATAAACAAATTAGATGTATATAAAAATACATGCATGTTTATAAAATCTTCAACAATAGTTAAAACGTATCAAAAATTAAATCAAATTAAGGATAGGGCTAAATAATACATGCCTTGCCGCCTCGAACGGCCGTGCCAACCTTCCAGGTGTCGCATCGCCAGCACAGTCGCCGTTGCTCTACCACCTCTCTCTCTCTTCACGCAGCTTCTCTTTCTGTGCGACCTTCTACCACGCGCACCGTCGTGTCCGCGACTGCTGTGACCTCACCCGTGAGCCACCGTTACTGTCGTTCACCTTCCCTCTACTCTCTACTTCTCCCTCTCTGTCTCCTCCTCCTTCTACGAAATCCTAATCTTCCTCTCACTCACTCTCTCTCTTCTTCTCTCTCTCTCTTTTCTTTTCTTCTATTATTATTATTATTATTATTATTATTATTATTATTATTATTATTTATATTTTTTATTTTACTTTTCTTTTATTTTTAAATCTAAATCGATATTCGGATAATAGCACAAGCGCTCCAGGCGGTACTTCAAAATTTTGATCATTCCTTAAAATTTTATAATATTTTAATTTATTTTTACGATGTCTAAAATATCTAAAATTATAATAATTATTAAAATAATCCAAATAGGGATCCAAGATATTATAAGTTATACCTATATAAACATTAAAGTACTTATCTAAATTACTAAAAAGATAATCAAAGTTTAACAGCATCACTGACAATACGTTGTAATAACTAAATTAATTACAAAATTATTAAATTGAAATAAAAATAAACCTTTTAAGGTTACTGTTTGTGATGGCAATAAATATCAAATTATATCCACTAAATCTACATCCCTAAACCATCTTTTTGATGATATTCTCCATCTGCAAGTGGTTGAGTTTGCCAATCTAAAGTGAATTAGTAAAAATAAAAGTAAGAGTGAATTAAATGTAAAAGTAAGGAATATAATTTTTTTAAAATTAAATATATAATTTTTTACAATGATCCGTACTTTACAAAGGAAAAGCTTTATACAAATATGATTAATCTTTTTTTTTCATATGGAAGAAAATATCCTTAATTTATTTTATAAGTTATAGAATTTTTTTTAATTATTCTAAATACTTGTCATAGAACGACTTAAATTTCTACAAAAATTTGAACATACTTATTTTAAAATATGTAATGATACATTATAAAATTTCTCAATATGTGGACTATTTATAGTAAAATTACAAAAGAAAATCAGCAAAATTTTATGGTTTCAATATTTTATTTCCTTTAACAAATATTCATGGATAATTTATAGTAATTCTATGACATGTAAAACATAAATTTAAAGAATTTTAAACATGCTGGATATTATGTAGAATAATTAAACAGGTAAGAGTATTAAATTAAAATTTCAAAATATATATGCACTATAGTGTAGAAAACTAGCTAAAGAATACAATGTGCATAAATTAAACCATAAATTTCATATAATATTACAAAAAAAAAAATTAAAAAAATAGTATACACATGTGATAAATAAATATCTTAAGTATGAAAATGCAGCATGTATAAGTATTTAAGATAATAAATACTCAATAGAGTAGAAAAAGATCAGTAATAAAGAAAATAAAACTCGGGATACACTTATATTGATCTTAAATTTACCAAAATGTTTTTTGAATTTACTTCAAATGACATTCGCTAATCCTTTCTCTTTCATTCTCTTTCTTCTTTTCTCAAAATTTGACAAAAAAGATCAAAAATTGATTGGACGTGACTTATATAAAAAATTAACATATATGCACCAGTCAAGCACCATAGTAAAACACTGTGGTGTGCGAGCACTATTTATATGTGCATTAGGCATTGACAATATGCCAAAAATGCACTTAAATATCCATCGGGTATGTATTAGATATGAAAATTTTGTCATAAAAGTGTTCGAGGTCCTGTCAAATGTTCTCGGGCGCAACCTCTTTCTCCAAAATACGTAGGTGCACATATTGGATATTGGTTAAGTGTCAATTGACCTGATATGATCCAATTTAAACTTAACTTTAATTCAATTTTTTCTATAAATAGAAAAGAGTGAGCCATCAAGGGAGAGTTTTTCGACAGATAGAGAAAAGAAACGAGAGGGAGAAAGGGAGAGAGGGAGAAAGAAAAGAAAGAGAGAGAGACAGAAAGAGGGGCAGGAAGTAAGAAACAGAAAAAAGGTGAGGAGAGAAGCAGCACACAGCGAAGCAAAGGGGGAGAGAGATAGAGGAGCAGGAAGGAGAGAGACAGAGAGGAGAAGAAGGGGTGAGAGACATGTGGCAGGGGAAAAAAAAGAAGAGAGAGAGTGTTTAAGGGGAGATTTAGGGTATTAGTTTTTACTCTAAAAATTTAATATTTTAGTATAATAAATTTTATTTTAATTTATTATTTTGTATTTTTACATCTTAACTTAATATCAAATTTATTTTCAAAATCAGTTTGGTTCTATCAATTTCGTACTGTTCGTCTCTTATTCTTACTGGTTAGTTTAGTGTCGTATTGATATTAGAATATTATAATTTGATATATATTGTGTTGTAAAATTTAACATATTACAATTAATTATTGAAACCATCCATTAATTTTATATTTTTGTGATTTATTTTTTAATATTTTGTTTTCTATTCTTTTATTTTTTGAATTTTAAATGATTGAATAACCTTCACTCTAACAATTATAAATTTCTCTTATTTAGTTTTTATACTTTATTTATTATTTTTTATTTTTAAAGTATTAGATGGTTAAGCCATTACCACCATTTTAATTTGATATTCCTACACTTTAATTTTTTATACTTTAATTTATGTCACTATTAGACAGTAGAATCATTACAAATATTTTAATTTTTAATAGTCAAAAATTTCATCATTGTATTTCTTTATATATTTTAATTGACTCATTTGTCATACTATAACTGTTATGACCACACCGATTATCACTAACCTAATGCTAAGTGGTGTCATTTTCTTCATTGATTTTTGGTTGTTGAGTAGGACCATATAATAAATGTCATGTCATTCTTTTCGGTACATATTTTAATAAACTTATCATATGAGTAATATTACTCTTCTTTCATATAATCCATAAAATACTCAATGAACTGTCCTAATTGGTGCTGACATAAATTTTTCGTTGGCACTATGAAAATCATTGAAGCATCCTAAGATGACCTGATCTTTCATCATAAGTTTTAAATCCAGCTTGCCTTGACCTATGATATTCAAAAATTTGCCCTAGTAGCTTAGGGTAAGAGGCGAGTCAATAAACCCAAAACTCGTTTGTATATCCAATACATTTGCTATAAGAATTGCTCACCAATACATTTGCTATAAGAATTGCTCGCCCTAGTGGATTTTGTCAATTTGTTCAGCTCAAAATTATATAAGCCTTTATTTTATGATATAGTATTTTACATTTAAAATTTGTTGATATTTATAAATATAAATTTTGGTATTTTAGATAAAAGCCATTTTCAAAAAAAAAAAAAAAAAACCCATCTCAATGACTTTAAATTTGCATAAATACTAACATTTTGTGTAAATTATTCTCTTAATTATTTGAAGATAATATCCCTTAATCTAAATTTTATATTTTTGTAATTTATTTTTTATGTTTGGAAAAATTTTGATAAATACAAATTTAAAAAAAAATCAAAATACCCCTGCCTGTCACAAATCAGCCCTCCTAAATTTGACATGATTTGAGTTAATTATTGTATCTCATAATTTCTACACGTGAGAGCTTATAATTACCATTGTTAATTGTAATTTTATAATATTTTGATACAAATTAAATAATAATTTATAATTAAATGACAGTCTATAGTTTAATTTTTTATTAAATTAATATTTGTTAAAAAATAATTATTGTTTTATTTATTATATAGTTTGGATTTAATAATTATAAAATGGTTATATAATGATTATTTTCATTGATAAAAATGGATATAATCCTTTCCGTTAAAAAAGGAACGCTGTTAAACTGACAGCGCCGTCGTAATGCGGGACAAAATGCCCCCAAATTGCATACAAATTTCACAAAAGACTGGATACCGAAATATACCTCAAATCTTGGATTAATGGCACTGTCGTCATTTAGATACTTCCGTCTGTCCGTAAGGTCACCGGCTTGTGCGGTGTAATAAAAATAAAAAAAAAGGGGAGCTGGCGCAATGTGGTGACGTAATCTAATGACGTCAGGCAGAACGTGTCACAATTTGTCCGTACAACCAAATTGGCTTGAAGAGTCTTCGTTCCAGCGCGTGCTATCACCTTCCGTGGATAAAGAACGGTCGGCGTGCCCTGTCCACATTTGTGGCTCAAAACGAAACATCGTGGATCATGTGGTGATCGATATATATTTATTATTATTTTTAATATTTTTTATATTAATTATATAATTAAATTATATATTTTTAAATTTTATCTTAATATATTATTTATTTTTAAATCAGCTCAATTTTATTAATTTTTATTTAATTTGTATCGTATTTTTATAGGTTAATTAGTTTTGTATTGAGATCAAAATAGTGTAATTTTGTGTTAGTTTATATTATGAGAATTAACACGTTATGATTAACTTTTTAAATTTTCTAATATTTTTATATTTTTATTATTTAATTTTTATATTTTTTTTTAATTTTAAATTATTAAAGTATCACTATTTTTATAATTTTATATTTTTATTATTTAATTTTTTATATTTTATTTTTTATCTTTTTATTTTTTGATTTTTAAATAGTTAAGTGACCGGCACTTTTATAATTTATATTTATATATTTTAATTTTTTTATACTTTAACTCTTATCATTGTCGAACAGTAAAGTCGTCACAAATATTTTAATATTTAATTATTTAAAATTTTATAATTTAATTATCTATATCTTTTAATTAATTTTATATAGTATTATAGTTTTTACGGCCACTCTAATTATTACTAATTTGATATTTTAATTTTTTAATAATTTTTAAAATATAAAATTGTTATAAAATTAGTTTTACTTAAAAAATTAACTATTTGTAAATGTGATTCTCAACTTATTATGTTATTTTATTAAAAATATACATATTTTAATTATTTTTAATACAGATAATAATAAAATATTTTATTAAGTTATTTTTATTAATTATTATAAAAATAAATAAATAAATAAATATTATATTATGTGTATATAAATAATATTTTAAAAGAGACATCTATTAAGAAGGTTGTCCGGGCATTTTAATTTACAATTTATTAATAAGAAATAAAAAATAAAATTTGGTTTATATTTAAATAACTTATTTTATTATTTTTATTATTTATTTTTTTATAATTTGATGCTAATTTTCAGAATGACAAGTGACACTGGATAGGAGGAGGAAGACTGAATAGCACATCCACATGAGGAAGAGTCACGCGCTTGGTGTGAGCGTGAGCGTAGAAAAGGACAAAATCTGGAAGAAAATAAAATTAAAAAAAAAACAAGTTTCCATTAATCTTCCTTGAATTTGCTTCGAAAGAATCCAATCCCATTTTCCCATTTCCACTGCTCTTTACCCTCTCCCACTCGCATAAAGCAGCCAATCCTTCTCTAGATGCAGACAAGCGAAATGAAGTCGCCGTCGCGGTTACCGACGCCGAAGAGACTGCATCCAGATTGCTTGCTGGAGAAGCTCGTCGGAGAGCTGGTAGAAGGTCGAGGTTCCGCAAACGAACTCCTGACTGGTAAATCGCTTACGGAAGAGGAGGTGCAAGTTCTTGCCAGGAAGATCGACAGTTCCTTTTCGAATTGTCTGTCGATGCTTGATTCTAGCGGTGATGGTGACGTTCTTCAAAGCTTGAAGAATTCTATTGCTATTCGTAGCTGTGAGTTTGAAGATTCCGGCGAATGTTCGAAGAATCCGAGGCGGAAAGATCGGAGAGGATGTCACCGGAGGAGGTAATCTTCGTTGGTTTTAATTGACTCATTGTAACATTACTTTTTTTTTTTTTTTTCCTTTCTTGATTTGTTCAAATTTGGAAGAGGAGGAGTATTTCAAATTTTCTTTAAATGGATTTTAGTGCTATTTTGAGTTTGTGGGTACCAAAACAAACAAAAGTGCCGTCAAAAGGTTTGTGGATACATTTGAGCAAAGAGATTGAGTAATGGTCGCACGATCTGGTGTGAGGGTTGACTGGAGTTCGTTTGAGCGATAAAGGAAGATGATAATCTTCAAACATTTTGATGATAATTAATCGCAATTTGAATATTTTAAGTATATTTGACAGGTAAGTTTTCATGTTATCAAATGATATGCCTCAATTTGCGTGATTTATCAATAAAATATATAAATTTGTAGACCATGTTGCAGCAAATCCCACTATGAGTTGAAATATTCTTTGATTGAATTCTAATTTAAACTGAAATATGTTTTAATTAAATTCAAACCTTAAAAACCTTCAATAGTTAGAGAATTAAATTAGAATAAGACATAGATTGAAATACGATGTAACTACTTAGATTAAATCAACTCATAAGTTTATCAAAAATATACATTTTTAATTTTTTATTTAAGAATCAATTGGGTTGGGCGGCCATTTTTCTATTTATAACTGGATTCTTATAAAATCTAAATAGCATTTATATCTTAATTATTGCAGGCAAATTTTGATAAGAGGCTTATATGAACAGATCAATTTTAACAAATTGTGGAAAAAAATTGGAATTTTGCAGGAAATCTTGCCAGGTATGGATTGTTGATTCTCCCACTGAAGTGGCCGATGAGTATGCTTGGAGAAAATATGGGCAAAAACCGATCCTCAATGCAAAGTATCCAAGGTATACTTGGTCGTTCATTCTTTTATGCTTATCTTCCGGTTGTATAGACTCTACTTAGTGAAATATAATTATTAATTTTGTTTTATACTCAGATTGGAAACCTTAGAGGAATTATATTACCCGAATCTTAGAAAAATTAAATGGAGATAAAAGTTGAAAAATGTTTGTGTGATATCATTAAATACCAACCGGTGGGCATGTTGGCATGTATAAGAAAGACGCAGAATGGTGAAGAGGATGAAGGGAGGAAGAGGACAATGGAAATGGGAGAGAATCGATTACATGGGCTGTAAAACAGCGAAGCCAGCAAATGTCATTATTGCTTTTGCTTTTACATCATACACCTCAACATTACCCGAGAAGGAAATATATATATTACAATAGGGCATACCTAACCAGAATAAAAACCTAATAATATACCTAATAGACAAAATCTTCTAATAAAAATATACAAAGAGATATTGCCTGTAAGGAAGGTAATATCATCTATAAAATAAAATCTTAACTAAAATACAACTACCCTAAAATATAATTATCCCAATATGATATTTACAAAATAAAAAGATTATGTATTTTGTAATACGCCCCAACAAGATGGAACATATATATTGATAATGTCCATCTTGAACAGATGAGCATTTAGACAATGTGAGGGGACAATCTTGATGAGTATATCCACCAGTTGATTATGAGTGATGACGTGATGTGTACGAACGTTTCATTCTTGAATTTTGTCACGGATGAGATGACAGTCCAACTCAATGTACTTAGTGCGTTCATGAAAAATAGGATTTACTGCAATGTGAATTGCCGCTTTAGATGTGTGCCTTAGGATGTGAAACCCACAAATTATTCAAAATACAATGTAATCTAAATAATTTACAACAAGTTGTAGCTATTGATCTATACTCTGCCTCGACTGGGGAGTGAGAGACCACTGATTTTTTTTGTTTTTTCATGAAATAAGAGAATTTTCAAGGAAAATACAGTAGCTTGTAATGGATCTTCTTGTATCTGGATAAGAGGCCCAATTTGCATCACAAAAAGCTCATAACTATATGTGAGAGGTAGAGGAAAATAATATTCCTTATCTTGGATTCAATTTCAGATATTGTAAAATTTGATATGCAGCATTCATATGACTAGAAGTAGGCTGATTCCTAAATTGGCTTAAATTTTGCACTGCATAAGATATATCCGATCTTGTGACTGTTAGATAAAGAAGACGACTGATGAGTCTTTTATACACACTTGGGTCTTATAATACCATCCCGATTTGCTTACTCAGCCTCAAGTTTTGATTCAATGAAAGTTTAAGAGGTTTGATACCAATGGTGCTAGAATCAGTCAAAATATCAAGGGTGTATTTTCTTTGACAAATATGTATACCTTTTGCTGATTGTGTTACTTCAATGTCATGGAAATATCGTAGAATATTAATATCCTTAACTTGAAAGCATGCTTTAGAAGAGATTTGATAGAGGCACTAGAATCCAAACAATTACTTGTAACAATGATATCATCAATATATATAAGGAGAACTGTAAAAGACTTGTCATCTTGCTTAGTGAATAAGTTGTAATTAGCTTTGGATTAGATAACCCAAAGGCAACAAGAGAGCTAGATAGTTTTAAATACCATTGTCTGGAAGCTTGTTTGAGACCATATATACTTTTTAACAACTTGTATACCTGATGGGGTTTTCCTTTAATATAATCGAGATGTTGTTGCATATAAATTATTCCATTTAAAGTTCTATGCAAAAAGACATTATTGACGTTAAAATGATATAGATGTCATTTTTTAATGGCAGCTACAGCTAAGAGGCATTGCATGGTTGTAAGTTAAGCAACAGGAGAAAAGGTTTCATAGTAATCTACCCTTTGTTGTGTGTATCTTTTAGCCTCTAATCGACACTTATATCTTTCAATACTCCCATCACTATTAAGTTTCAGTTTAAATACATATCGATATCTAATAACTTTCTTTCTTGAATGTAAATTTGTAATAATCTAGGTTTTATTAAGTTTTAAACCATTTAGCTTATCATTTATGGCTTTGCGTTAATTGGGATTGTAAATAGTTTGAATGTAAGTTTGTGGTTCCGCTTGAGATGAGATGGTAGATGAGAAAACACTATAGTCGGGAGATAATTTTTGATATGATATGCAATTTTCAAGGGGATAAGGTTTACCTGGAGTGATTTAAACTTTTGAGTGGATGGGTGTAGTTTGAGACACCTGAAGACAATGAAAATCCTTCAAAATTTGAGGAGTTTTTCTAACTCTAGTGTTTTGCGAATAGGAGTGTTATCTTTTGCTAGAGATTGAATATTTATGGTAAGATTAGTGGATACACTAGGCTGTGAATTATCGCTCAAAGGATCCTGATTATCTTGCAGCCGACCGTGGACTAAGGGTAAAACAAATTGTTTTTCACTGTGGAGAAGTTTAGCGGTTGGTTGGTCTCCATCTAGTGTAGGGAATAGTGGCAGGATTAGAAATAGATTCATATTTATATGTGGATGATTGAGTTAAAGGGTCAATATCTGTCATGGCAGGAGGTAAGGCGTCAAATTGAGCATTAGAAGTAGTTTCGGTATTATTTTCCTAGAAAGGAAAAATATTCTTATGGAAAATGATATCCCTGGAATAAAATGTCACATGACTATGCAAATCAAATAATTTATAACTTTTAATGCCAAATTGATAGCCTAAAAAAACACAAATCATACTTTTGGGATCAAATTTCTTCTTCTCATGAGAGAGGGTGATAGTAAAATATAAGCAACCAAATATTAATAAATTATCATAACTTGGTTTGACTCTGAATAGAATTTTATATGGAGTCTTATTTTTCAGCACTGGAGTGAAAATTTTATTTATAATATAGGCAGCAGAAAAATACAATTATTCTAAAATTTTAAAGGAAGTCCCGAATGAAATCTAATAGTTCAGGCTATATTTAATAAATGTTGGTATTTTTATTCGATTACACCATTTTATTGTGGTGTAATCTAATAGTTCAGGCTATATTTAATAAATGTTGGTGTTTTTATTCGATTACACCATTTTATTGTGGTGTTTTCACACAACTCTGTTGATGGATAATACCTCTTTTACTATAGAAATCTCCCAGACAAAATTCAGATCCATTGTCACTTCGAATAACTTTGATATTAATTTTAAATTGTACGACAACCAGATTGTAAAAGGCTTCTAAGCACAATTTTGTGTCTGATTTTTATTTTAGGAGATAAATTCAGGTTCTTCTTAAAAATATCAACAATAGTCAAGAAATATTTATATCCATCATAAGATATTTTATAAAAAAGTCCCTATGGGTCACAATACACCATATCAAATAAGATGTGTGACTTGTGGGTGTTAGGAGAAAAGGAAGGTGACTTTGTTTAGTTATGTGACAAATAGAATAGGGATTATCATTAATAGAATATAATGATCTTTTTACAAGAGAATCATTTATCAATTTTATTCTAGAATGGGAAACATGACCTAATTGGCAGTGCCAGAGATCAACTGGCGAAGAAACAAAGTGGGCAGAGGGCTTCACAGTGTTACTGGGGAATTTGGAGAGGAGAACAGCTAAAGTGTTGGGATAAACTTCACTATTCATCAAATGCTATAAACCGTTTTTCTCTTCACCAATCGCAATCGTTGTCTAGGAAATAAAGTTCTAAATCAGGCAAATGTCAGAGAAGAAAAATAGACAGCAACCAAGAGTATCAGTAAGTTATTTCACAAAAATCAAATTAAATATGAAAGAATGAACACATAAAACGTTTTGTAACATGATCTTGTTGGTCAATTTAATGTCCTCGATATGAGAAACAAGAGCTTTACTTCTATTAGGAAGCTTAACAGAATAATAAATTTGTATCTTTTTAAGAAGATATAAGAATGGGTCGCAGATCATATAATCCATAGCCCCGGTGTCAAGAATTCAGACCATCTCTCTATTATAAGAGGAAGTAGAGGATCAAAAATCAGTATTAGTCATATTAACTGTTTTTGATTGCTCACAAATCGGGTCAAAAAGAGATGAGGTCTGTTTCTTTGTTTGCGAAGGAGTAGCAGGGTCTTAGGATTGAATCAGATTCATGAGTTGCTTGAACTGAACTTTAGTTAATGTAACTTTGTCATCATCATTAGCCTCTTGGTCGGAAATGGTGATGAAACTCGAATGATTAGCAAAAGGTGTTGCAAGTCCAGACTTACCATATAGCTTGTGATTAGGAGGAAAACCATGAAGTTGATAATATTTATCAATAACGTGGCCAGATTTGTTACAATGATAACAAATAGGCATTTCAGCATTCCTAACTTTAAAGCACTAATTTAAAGTGTCCTATGACACGGTAATGAACACAAAAAGGTTTATCTTTTTTTGGCGTATGGGCGTTTTTCATAGTATTTTTAGAGTTGCTAATAACTCGTTTAATAGCTAAAGCCATCGTTTCTAAAGGATGCCCAATAGACAACATCTAATGTTGTCATTCTTGTTGCTGGATAATAGAAAAGATCTTATTAACGGACGGAAGAGGATTCATTAACATAATTTAGTCTCGAACATTAGTATATGAATCATTCAAACCCATTAAAAATTATATAACATAATCCCTCTGATAGCGCTCGATGAGCACTTTTAGTTTACCACAGTCATAATTTGGGAGATGGTCATATATGATGAGTTCATCCTAGATTGCTTTCAGCTTACCGTAATACAAATTTATCGAATCTTGCTCTTACAATAGACCTGCCAAGGATTTCTTCAGTTGAAAAATGCATGACCCATTTTGTTGAGTAAAACGGTCACGTAATTCTTTCTAGATCTCGAAAGCATCATTAATGAAAAAAAAAAAAAACACTCCATTTGATGGATGGGCTAATGGAATTCTGAATCCAGGAGATTATCATATCATTGTATCGTCCCTAAGCTTCAAAAAGGGGATTGTTGGAGTTGATAGGTTTAGGAACAGTACCTTCAATGAATTGAAGTTTATTTTTAGCCCTTACTGCTCGACTCATGGTTCTGGACAAAATAAAATAGTTGTCAACTGTGAGTAAATCGGCGACCAAGGTAATGGTTGGAGTGTTGCCAACCTCTAATTAAAAAGGATTTATAGGATCACAAAGGTTTTGAAATCGTGAGAGATTTTGTATAGAATCGGGATGTGGGTTATCCGTATTTGACGTATTTTCTGAAGTATTGTGGTGTGGCTCCAACTTGACTCTATTACCATGTAAGAACTAGAAGCAGAATGGCGAAGAGGATGAAGGGAGGAAGAGGACGATGGAAATGGGAGAAAATCGATTACACAGTTTGAAAAACAGTAAAGCCAGCAAATGTCATTATTGCTTCTGCTTTTACATCACACACCTCAACATTACCTGAGAAGGAAATATATATATTACAACAGGGCATGCCTAACAAGAATAAAAACCTATTAGTATACCTAATATACAAAATCTCCTAACAAAATATACAAAGGGATATTGCCTGCAAGGAAGGTAATATCATCTATAAAATAAAATCTTAACTAAAATACAACCTCCCTAAAATATAATTATCCCAATATAATATTTACAAAATAAAAAGATTATGTATTTTGTAATAGCATGATAGATAGATAAAATATTATCTATATTACCTTAAAGTATTTTAATGATGTATCCTAACATGATTTTTGAAATAGCTTTTCCATTTAAAATGTTATAACTCATAAATTGACGCTAATTAAAGCATATAATACACATAATAAAATACTATCACTTATATTTTAACATGATTTCAAAGCTTATCAACTTTGTTTATTTTTTTAATAAATTTGATTCATAATGATATATATTTGGACTTACTTGATTTATAGTCTTTATATTTAAGATTGTATATTTAAAATTTTGTCAAAACTGTCAAATGGTTATGAACTTTAGCAAGGGAAGCATAATAACTACAGCTAAAATCAAGATTAATTTCTATCATATCATAATATGACGGTCCACGATGTGATGCCACATGCAGGAACTACTACAGATGCAGTTACAAGATTGATCAGGGGTGTAAGGCAACCAAACATGTTCAACAAATAGCAGATAATCCCCCAGTGTTCAGGACAACATATGCTGACCGCCACACGTGCCAAACCCCACTCAAACCTAACCATCAGATCGAGCTGGATTCACCTGACAAATCAGAGCCATCCATTTTACTGAGCTTTGAATCAAACCATTCCATAGAGCAAAGCTTGAACCCTTTGTTCTCTTCCTTTCTCAACATAAAACAAGAAGAAAACAAAGACGAAGGGTTCACCAGAGAGGAGATCATAATGGCCCAGAACCACTCTCCACCATCCCACCACCTCCCGTCACCCCATCTGACGGCCTTACGTTCATCCGGCGCCACTGCTAGGGTATCATCATTAGATTATGGGGATGTGATTTCCCAGGCATATTCCCCTGCGGAGAGCCCCCAGAGTCTTTACATCGACAACTATTCAATGATTGCTGGATCATCTGTTATGTTTGATGAGATTGAGACTTTTCAGTTTCAATACTGATCAATATCCTTCAAATATTTTTGAGATAACTCCTCAAATTCTTAATGATAATAATTTTATCTATGGTAACTATGATGGCTAACTATGTATAAAGAATCATTTTATGATTCTATTGGTCCGAGTTATCATGATAAAATTCTTATCATTTAAAGTACGAGGATTTGATAACTTTTCCTTAGGACACCTTAAATAACATGGGGTTTTATTCATCCACTTTGGTGGGTAACATTAAAATAGATGGATGAGTAAAATACTATTCCGAAGATGATTATGTAACATTATACGTATTGTTGTAACTATTTATGGTGTAGTGGTTGTAAACATACTGTATTAATTATGTATTAGTATTGCTGTTAATTATTTTTCTCATTTTTTTTTTAAAAATGTTGTCTTATAGCTAAATTCTTGCTTATTATGTGATTTAATGGGATGCTTAGGGGTGAATAATAGAAAAATAAAACCCCATTAGTGGGAAATAGTCTAGCTGCTTTTTCAAATGTAAATTAATGTTCTTATGTTTATTTCCTTTGTAGTTATCCTTAACTGTCCCAAGTAATCATTAGAAAAAAAAATGATAATAGATTAAAATTACTTTAGTTACATTAAAATAAAGCCCTAGGGTTTTGAATATGTGTATGGCTTAAGCTTTGACATTGATGTATCGGACCAACTCATAGTGGATATGTACCTAGGAATAAGGATTTTGTAAATATTTATAAATAAAAATGATTATATGGCACTTAATAATATAATATTTATTTTTTTATTTATTTTTATGTAAGTTTGTTAAGATCGAGTAATATTATATATATACCTAATTATATATCTAATTATATCAAAATTATTATTTTTGGTGTTGATAGAGAAAATTGAAAGAATAAAAATTAAAATATAATAAAATTTATATCTATTTTTAATAATTTTGATACAGTTAGATATATAACTTGATATATAAATAGTATTTTTAAATATTGTTAATGAGTGAATGCCATGTTTAATCATTTAGGATGTTTTATGTATGTGTGTTAATCTATTTTTTTGTGTTAATTGATTGATGTAATTTTTTTTGGAGTAAATAATTAATTTTATTAAGTATTTATAAGTTGACAATCAATGTCCCCACAAATTGGGCAGTAATCTAATGCAAAAAAAAAAAAAAGAGTCGAAAAACACAAACATCTATATATTGACATGGATCTTCCATATGGTAAATTTTAATTCATTTATATTGCACATGGGAGGATTACCAAATATAATCCTTACCTAGGAGGTAATGTCATGTCATCTATGTCACGTTTTCGACTTAAAGTCAGAATTAACTTATTTCTTAATTTATAATTATCTTAATTTTGATTTTTTAATTAATATCTAAAAATCAATTATTTATTTAATTAATTTAAATTAAAATCGACACTGAAATATGAATATGTATTAAGTATTTTTAAACAGCCTGAAATAAATATAATAATAAATTAAAGGATCCATAAATCACAATTTGAAAGAGGGTCTAAATATCGACAACTATTTAATTTCAAGTTATATTATGAAAAAGTATTTCAATTAAAAATCAGAGTATCAAAACTAAATTTTTAAGATTTATAATCAAATTCAAATATCATTATCATAATAGCATCATCAATCAATGGCTAAAAACAGATACAAACTGAATTAGAATGAAATATCTATCTGCTAAACTGAATTGTTACATTGCAATCAAAAGCATTCTAAACTAATCCCCTTAAACCTTCTCATGAATTCATGAATTTCTTGCAAATTAATTCACACTCTCTAATATAAAATATTAGAGAAAATAGATACAAGAATGAGAGTAATACTTGATAAAATATACATATTTTTACATGTAGATATATATTGAACAAAATATGTTAGGATAATGTCATGATCAAATATTTGATATTTTGATAGTATCATTTTTCAGTAAATCACGTAAATGCCGACTACTAACGATCAAATATACCTAAATTATGCAAATATATGAATATGTCAAAGTCATACTAACATATAAATGATCAATGATCGGTGATGACCTTATCAATTAATAACAAATATCGAAATATAGGTTATGATCATTTTTACATAATTAGATGCTATACGCTACTGTTCACAACTCGTAAATAGGCTGGTTGCATATAATTCCTATAATCAGGCCAATCATCACTTTTCTAACCCATTGATAATAAGTTTGACCTTTAATTTAATAATAACATATTATAACATTTTTAAATATATTTTATCGATTCTTTACAAAGGTTTATGTTTAATCAAATTAAAAATTTTACTCAAATATAAATAATTTTTATTTTTTTATATTGGATAAAATAATTTATTCATCAAAGTAAACATAGAGTTTCTTTCATATTTTCTCAAATATATGGCATCAGAACAATGGAGTAAAAAATATGGACATGCAAAAACTTTAATAAATTAAAAAGATACATAAATTATATTATTTAATTTAAAAATACATAGAAATATTTGTGTAAAAATTTTAGAAAATCAAGATGGTTTATGAAATTTTTAATATTTTCTTTCAAATATAAAAAATATATAAATGTTTATATAGAAATTAAGAAAATGTAAGAACATATACAAAAAATTAAATGACAAGTAGAAGTATTGAACATAAATGCAGTAGTTGTACATGGTTTGTATGAATTTAAAATATATATTTAATAAAGTTTTATAAAATAAAAATATAATTTTACGTATATAAATTTTAAAATAGTTTAAATATAAAATTAAGACATACATATAAGTAATTATAATAAAAATGATTAGAAATTATCAAAAAGATTAATAATAAGAGAATAAATATTTGAATACACTTTTCATTATTTGATTTTATCCAAATTGCTTGATTTCTCCCAAAATCTTTCTTCTCTCTCTCTCTCCATCATTCTCTTCCTTTTCTCTTTCCTCTCGCAGAAAAAGTCCCGTAGAAATAAGGTAAAATAGGCCAAGTGATCTATTTATAGAAAGTTAATATATAAGTGCTAGTTAGATGCTAATCGAAAATTGAGACATAATTTGTGTCGTGTACGAGTGCCCTTTTGGTACAAATATTCTACATTAAACACGCACGTATTTCATTTAAATGCATATCAAATGCAAATATTATATCTAAAATATGTTCATGTGTGGATTAGATACACATTAAGTATCACTCAACTTAACCTACTTTAGTGTAATAATTAATTTGACTGAAAAACCCACTTAATTTTAAAAATTTATTAATTTACTTAACTTAATTATCATTTCAAACCTTACAACATAAAATATTTTAATGTTGGTTAAAGGATATCATCTACTTATGTATAAAAGGAGGTGTAGATTAGTACAAGATTAATTTATAGGTTATCTCATATAAGCTAATAATATATCATCTATGTTTCATCCCAAAAATGGAACAAGAAAAACAAAAGGCTAAGAACTTGTTCAATTGTGAAAAGTGTCATTATTTTTTTAAAAAAGTTATAGAGGAAAATGAAAAATACAACAAAAAAAGTATTCAAATCTATCTACTTTCCATTTAAAAAATCGGGGACTTAATTTTTATTTTTTTAATTTTAAATTGAATTTTAAAATTTTTAGAAAATTTGAAACTAGTGTTTCAAAACTTGTTCACTTATTATAACTAAATGTTTAATATTCTAAAATGAATCTTATATATTACTCTTTGGAAAATCAGTATGATATATATATAAGATGTATGGCAAATTAGAAGTAAAATTTATTTAATGATGATTTTATTGTCAAAAATTGAGTTCAAATATAATAAATTACTATATTTTATTGTCAAGACTTTATCGTTAATAAATTCAGGGAAAAAAAATGAACACCTTTTTAAGTAAATTGTGAAAAGAAAAAGATAAAAAATAAAAAATAGAAAATTTTTTTCAAATTAAAAGTTGTGCATCATGTTAATTTACATATATATTTTTAGTATTTGTATATTAATATTCAAGTCAATATGTTATTAATTTGACATAATTTTTGTTCAAAAAATTGGAGAGGGAAAAATAATAGCTAGGCAAAATCATTACCATCTCATACTCATTACCCTTTTTATTGTAAAATCATTAAATAAATAAATAACAAAAAACAACATTTTATATAAATAACTAACACAATGTAAAAAGATAAATCTATTTATTATCAAATAAATAAAAAAATTGTTAATCATCCTACCACCATATCCTTTCGTTGGCCGGTCAATGACACCGATGGTCGCTAGGATGATGGTTAAGGGCATGCCACCCGCCTCGCAATTGCTCCTCTCTCGGCACCTAGGGAAGGAAATTTTGGCCTTTTCTGTGAATCGTAGCGCTGAACCGGCCCGACTAGATCTACACAAAAAAAAAAAAAAAAAAGGCTTTGACTGGTTCCACAAAAAACACAAAATTAAAATTTTTGGATGGGTACAAAATAGTTTTGATATCTATTCACCTGGTCCTTAAAAGCAACCTACACCGGTCTCAAATATGATAATTCAAAATCATCCCAAAGGCTGGCCAAAATTTTCAAAAATTAATAATTTTTGAAATCTTAAATCATACTAAAATTAAAAAAAAATCTAAAACTCAAGCTTATTCAAGATTATTTTTGCTATTTTAAATTTATACTTCTAAGATCATACTTTTCCTCTTCTATTACAAATATTTTGTATATAGGGATGAGATGAGTATTTCATATCACAACAGATAGGGAGATGGGACTAAAATTTCTACCCCATCAAAGATCAGGGCAGAAATAGGAAAAAATTAGCAATTAAGAGTTAGAACTAAAATGACCTAAATCAAGCCCTGACCTGATATAACTGACGGATAAATTTATTTATCCGTACAATAATTAGATCCTACGAATTCGAATTATCCTACAGATTAGGAGTCGCAAATCAGATCTTCCGTATTATTTGATACCACTTGTTGGTTTTGGTACAAACCTAACATATTGTGATACCACTTATTAAGGGATAGGCTAAACTCCGCAAACATGGAGCCGAGAAAAATTGCCTAACTAAGATGGAATTTATCGCCTGTTTGTTTGAGTCTTTGAGAACGTAACAATATCATACAATTAAAAAACAAGCACAATAACAAATGAATTTTAGGTGTTAACCCTTCTTAAATAAAAATAAAAAAATAAAAAAATTTATCTTTATAATGTGAGTTTACTTACAATAAACATTTCAGACTCATATTTAAATTTATCATAAATTTAGACAAATTGAATAATGAATAATAAATAAGTAATAACAAATAATCATCGAAAAAATATTTCAAATTAGTTTATTTTTCTTCTCTTCCCCTTTCTCTCTCAATTTAACACTAAAAGTATTTTGAATACTAAATCAGATTTTTCCTCTCTCAAATATCTCAAAACAACACAAAAAACACTTGAATTTAAGTTTGCCATTTGAATAACTGCAATTAGCTTTGGAATGATAACAGAAATGTTTTTTTAGAAATTATCCTAACACATATGCCCATTAAGCATAATTGTACAAAGCTATGTATATATGTTCTTTATACATATATAAAGCATTAATATCCCTATTTTTTATGCATGTACACCCCTCTAGTATATATCAGGTATGATTCAACTTTGCCATTGAAAACGACCATTATTTGAGTGAAAACCTTATACAAGTATCGAATAAACTATCAAATGATATATTCAATTGGTATAAGACTTAAAAATAAACGATTCAAAATCTAACAAATTCATATTTGGAGCAATCAAACTCATTATTATTGACCTAATTGAAACTTGTCGAGTTGATATTTATTAATGATCCATGTTCCGAAAAATCTATAATCATACAACAGGATTTCCTTTACTCTACTATCCATTATATTATGATTCTGTAAACTTATTAGAAAAGTCAATTCCGTAAAATATATTAAATATTATATTTCACGTCCACCTGGGGCGATCATTACTAATGTGAAACTTGACTTAGTTTATATTATTACTGTATTTCTTTTTTGGTTAGGCCTTTTTAAAAAATTGTCACACCTTTTTTTAGAATCTTTATAAGATAGATTTTGACAATTTGAATAGAATTTCAAAACTCACCTTATCCTTTATCTAAAATCAAAGGCTAGGAGGCCATACCAATAACTCAAGTTGATGGGAACTTGACATAACGTAAATTTTGTCCCAAAACGTAAGCTTTGGGTTTGGGCAGTCATTACTAATGTGGAACTTGACTTAGTCTATGTTTACTATTGTATATTTTTTTGTTTGTTAGGAATTTTTTAAAGATCGTCGCACTTTTTTTTAAATTTTTATAAGATCGATTCCATCAATTTGAATAGAACTTCAAAACTCGCCTTGTCCTTTACCTAAAATCAAAGGCTAAGGGGCCATACTATTAACTCAAGTTGATGAGAATCTGACAAAATATAAGTTACGACAATGATATTTATTTTGACTAAAATGATCTAAATGACTCAATCTTGAAATAAAATGACAAATTCATATGAAATGGACTTATTATATAATTTAACCTCAGATCCTAACCATAGTTCAACGATCCAACAAATTCAATTACCTTATTGTTATGTCACTAACATTTATACTTGATCTACTATTCTGTCTAATCTTTACTACAATGAAGCCATGGGTATAAAGAAATACGATGGTGACTAGGGCATGCTATATTTTTACCCCGTTCATAATTCAACTTAATAATTTAGTATGGTTGCGAAGTGATAGTGATGTTTAAAGCTAAATTGACTGTTTTCTTTACAAAAGGAAATCGGGGAGTATATATTACTAGCTTTTGAAAATTTTACGTCGTATTTGGTCGATGGAATGGAATAAGGTGGGAATAGAATAGTTATTCTCAGGGTATAGAATAGGATGTGAATAGAATTTAGAATAATTATTTTTTATATTTGGTTGTTGGAATATAATAAGTTAAAAATTAGTATTCTAATATTTAATTTGTAAAATAATATGAAGAATAAGGTGATAATCTAGTATGAGTATATAATACTAGATTTTTGAAATTTTAGTGAAGTGTGGTTTTCCTATCATGGACCCAAGTCTAACTTGTTATTTATTTATTTGTTTATTTATCTATCCTGCATATTTCATATAAAAATCAAATAGTAATAGTTAGACACCTTCAAATAACATATCATCTAATATATTCATTCACCTACCAAAATTAGAGAAAAATAAATACATTAATAAAGTTTATATCATATGATGGTATCTAATAAATACATCCAAAAAATATGGTAAAATATTATTTTAAAAAGAATTGCCAATAAAATGAACAAATTAGTTTGCATTTTTAAGCATAGAATGTGATGCGTCCTTCGATTCAAACTTCGAATAGATTCGAGCTGATCCGTTTGTCTAGTTTCGGCTCCGTTCACCGAGTTTAAATCCTGCTCACCGCTAAAACGAACAAAAGGTCAGTGTGTCGGTGAAAAATTATCCTACCAAAAATACTCCGATACTCAAGTCAGTAAACAGCCTTCGAAATTTTGGAAGGTAACTGAAAATAAGAATTGAGATGGTGAGTGTGAGAGTGCGTGAGTTTTCAGATGAAAAAGAGGCAATGCCATCTCTTAAATCTAGATGGTGGGTGAAGGCAATAGGCGTCTATCAATAGGAAGAGCGTATGTATGCCTTTGATTGGAGTTCTTTCTCTTAACACGTTATGATGCTTTGCAGAGAGAGAGTACGAGATCGTTGTGAAAAGCGTAGATGAGAGCGTACGTTTCTTTTGGGCAATAGAGAGTTGTGTGTCTGTATGGTAGAAAGCGTAGTAGTAGGCATTGTGTGAGTAGTTGTTCGCATGTCTTGAGCGAAAACCCTAGGGCTCTTTTTAATGGCGGTTGGGTGATATTCCTTGGTTGGAAGGTGTGATTCCCTGCGCCATGTTTAGGCGGCCTTTCTTGTGAGGAAGGCACGCGTTGCCTAATTAGTTGGGATCGTTTCCTTCTCTGGCGGGTAGCGGCTTTCTAAATTTTTTGCCTTCCTTTCGAGTATATTACCGTTGGAAGGCTCAACTTGGTAAGAGTTGGAAAGATCTGGCGCCTTCCTTATGGAAAAGGCGCCGATCTTATCAATGTCCTTTTTTAGAGCTGGTTGGAATTATGGAAGGTGTAGGGTTAGGAAAAAAGCCGTTGCTAACTGCCTGTTGGAGCGTGGGCCCAAGTGGGCCAGGCCCATGAATAGCCTTTTTATTCTTGACCTATTATTACAGTGATTCTGGTCAACGCATGGGTTGACCGTCCTGGGCGCGAGTAGGCCGCCTGCCTGTGCCTCAGTCGGTCACTGCTGGCGTTGACTGTTTGATGCGTGTTTGGGCATTTCAGGAATTCGGCCCTCATTTTCTATTGGGCCAACATTGACCGTCCAATAGTAGATCTGGGCTGCTTTTGACTATCTGGCCAACTCATTTATCGCACACCCATCACTAGCCCCCATGCCGGTGGCCAAAATTCTGGCATCTGGTATGTTCATGATGGGATGCTCCTTGCTGTCCTTTGCTGTTTGAAAATTCTTGAGAACTCCACGAAAGGGTGAGGCGTTGACCGAATCTGTTGACTGTCCTGGTCAGATCCGGAGAAGAATGTTGACTGGATCTGTTGATCGTCTCTAGTCATATCCGGAGAAGAAAGTTGACTGGATCTGTTGACCGTCTCTAGTCATATCTGGAGAAGAAAGTTGACCGGATCTGTTGATCGTCTCGGGTCAAATTTAGAGAAGAGAGTCAACCGGATCTGTGACCGTCTTTGGTCAGATTCGGAGAAGAAATTTGACCGGATCTGTTGACCGTCTATGGTCAGATCTAGAGAAGAAAGATTGACCGGATCTGTTGATCATCCTGATCAGATTTGGAGAAGAAAATTGACCAAATCTGTTAACTGTCTTTGGTCAGATCCGGAGGAGAAGTTTGACCGGATCTGTTGACCGTCCTGGTCAGATCCAGAGAAGAGAATTGACCGGATCTGTTGACCGTCTTTGGTCAGATCTGGAGAAGAAGGTTGACCGGATCTGTTGACCTTTTTTGCCAGATTTCGGAGAACTTTGTATGAGCCCTAAGTGACGCGTGGCAATTAGCCGGCCTGTCAGGTTAAAAGTAGACACGTGTCTTCACACGGTTGAACCACTATCCCAGCCATTAATGCGTCAGAAGATTTGTTCAAAAGAGACCCATTTGGGATGCGACAAGTGGCAGGAATGATGTCGTGCCTTCTCAAGGAGGTTTAAGGCGTTTCACACCTTGTCGTTTAAGTTTCCCTCCTCTACATTTAGTATTTTCCATGCCTTCCGTTCTGCTTCTTCGTCTTTAACCTTCTTTCATTCCAAAGAGAAACCTTAGTTCTTCTGTGAATATGGCTTCAACTTCTGTTGCCGACATCCTTTCTGTTCTCCGAGAGAAAGACGTAAAAGAGCTGTGCACTGAGTTCAACATCCCCAAAGACATCGCGTGGAGGGTTCCAGACAAGGACGACAGGGCCTTTTCTCCGCCGACAGGACACGTAACGGTGTATGAGGCCCGCATGAGAGCGGTCTCCGTCTTCCTCTTCTGGACGACTTACAATCGATCCTCCAGGCTTTGCGTGTTGTTAACGATGTCTATGGTGAAGGGTTTGTTCAAGATAAACCAAGGAGGAGAGTGGATCTCCCTGGTTCCACGTAGTGGCCTAAATGTTAATACGGCCATCTATGACTCACTGAAGAATTGGAAGAATTAGTTCTTCTTTGTGAGGGTGACTGAAACCTAGCCCTTGGCAATAGATTGGGGCCAAGTGCCGGAGGTTTATACAGGGACACCGTCTGTGGCGAAGACGGCGTCCTTGGAGTGGCTGACCAAATTGGTCAAGGCCCATCTCTCTAACTTCAAGAGAGATTTTTTGATCTCTAGGGTAGAGACTAAGAAGGTGAATTAGGGACCGCCTTCCCCTATTCAGAAATTTGAGGCACCGATGCCGGCAGTGATGATGCGACCGAAGGAGTCCAGGGGCCTGCTCATTCGTCCCCGTCCAACAGATGATGACTTCATTGGCCCAAGGCCCAAAAGGGTGGCAGTGGAGACATCCTCCTCATCGTCTTTGGGGCCCGACTATATCGCTATCGGGATTTGTAGCGGTCCCAACAGTGCCACCGGGATGGAGAAGTCGTTTAAGAACTTGCTAGAAACTAGGGGCAAAGGCGTTATTCTGGCGCAGCTTGCGCCACAGGTGGTTCTTCGGGTGGCACAGACGGAGATTTTTTTAGAGCCAACCTGTGAGCCGTCGACGGAGGCGCAGGAGCCGTCAGTCGGCTCACCAGCCATGCAGATGCCGGCTGAGCAGCTGGTGGTTGACCTTGATCCTCCAGTGGCTATAGTGGAGGCCGTCGCTGGGGAGCCTGCTGCTGCCGTGGACGACGTTGATGAGGGGCTCCTGGAGGAGGCCACCGCCAGCTCCGCTCGTGAGGGCATTGCTTCTAGCCCGCCGCCGCTGGAGCCAGACTTCGAGGCCAGACCTGATAGGCCCGCACGGAGAGTCTGGGGGGTGTAATTTTTTATGATACTTTTTGCATAACTTCTCATTTAGAATTTCTGATTTGTTTTGTTCTTTAGTGCAGAAGGAGAATGTGCTGGTTGCCATTGCAAAGGTGATTGATCAGCGGGACTGGGTGATCTTTGATAGGGAGGTAGAGATCGCCTGGCTGGACGTGAAGCTAGCGACTTTGGGAGTAGAGCACCGGTCGGATGCCGCCGCCTTGTAGACCATTCTGGCCGATACAGAGGCTGAGAATGTTAATCTAAAAGAGGAGAATGCTCGGCTATGATAGGAGAACGAGCAGATCACCGGGTGTCTTAGCCAGCTTGGAGGGCAGCTGACAGAGTTGGAGAACTGTCTGAGCCTTCGGATACACCTCCACGAGATTGAGCAACTGATGTGGTTGTAGATGTGGGAGGGGGTCAATATGTGTCGGCGTATCACGCGTCTTATTGACCCTAATTTCCCGGTGGACCTACTTAACATGTCAAATAGGTCCACCCAGACCCACGAAAGTCTTGTGAGGGCTCTGCGAGACGGTCAGGCGCAACCTCCGCCTCCTCCTTAGCCTTTTGTCGATTTTTAGCCTTCCCTTTGTATTATGTATAATGTAATACATTTGAAAGCAATAGAATGAGAATTCTCCCATTTTGTGTCTATTTTTTTTTACTACTTTATACTTACATGTTTGCTGTACTGGACGGCCAACTCAGTTGGCTGGCGACCATTACATTGCTGTCAAAGGAGTGAAATTCTTAGGTTCTTTTTTGTAGGTGGTTGTGTATGTGTTAGCCGACCTAGTAGTGGTGGCTTGTGAGTAAAGCTTGATAGAGCTGCCAAATGTTGACTTGGGTGGCTAACCTCGAAGAACAATTTTTCTCCCTTCGATCATCGTTGAGTAATCACACTATCTCCTCGTGGAGGAGGTCATTACGTGTGTTGCACTAGCCCCCTAAGATTTTGACTGCTAACGGGCCACTTGAATGACCAATGTTTAGATTCGACCACTTATGGGCCGCTCGGATGACCGAGGTTCATAATTAGGCTACTCATGGGCCACCTGGATGACCAAAGTTTAAGTACGACCGATAATTGGTTGCTCGGATGACCAAGGTTCATATTCGACCACTTATGGGCTGCCTGGATGACCAGGGTTTAGTAACGAGAGGGTGAAGACCCTCCCGACTTATGGGCAATCTAGGTCGAGTAAACCTGCAAAGCAAACACATATATATACATGCACAAAGGAAAGGGAAAGACAGTATGCTAAGGAAACACTTATTTTGGTAAATTGAAACAAGCAGGCGAATACGTACACTCAATAATGCAAGTACATAGCTGGGTTCCTTATTGGAAGTAGCGTTTGAGGTGGATCGCATTCCACGTTTGTGGGACCAACTTCCCGTCCTAGTTCCGGAGCTTGTTCGCTCCGTTTCGTAGGACGACGAAGACTAAGAAAGGCCCTTCCCAATTAGGGGAGAACTTGTTGTGGCCGGCTGGCTTGCTTGTGGCCTCGACGCCTCGCAGGATAAGGTCCCCAACATCGAATTGTCGCGCCTTTACCTTTTTGTTGTAGTATCGGGCAATTCGATATTGGTAAGCCACTGTCCGCGTTCTGGCGGCGTCACGGGCTTCCTCCAACAAGTCTAGGTGTTCCCTGATTTTTTAGAAGTTACCCTGTGGGTCAAACGATTCCACCCTAAGACTTGGAAGCCCGATTTCGATCGGGATTACCGCTTCAGTCTCGTAACAGATACTGAAGGGTGTCCCGCGCGTTGGTTCTTTTGAGGTTATCTGGTAAGACCAGAGAACTGAGGGGAGCTCGTCTACCCAGGAGCCCCCTACGTCTTCCAGCTTGGTCTTTAACCCGTGGAGTAGCGTTCGGTTCGTAACCTCCTCCTGTCCATTCACTTGGGGGTATGCCACCGAAGTGTGGACCAACTTGATACCAAGGCTGGCGCAATACTTGGTGAAGCGCTTCCCCGAGAATTAAGTCCCGTTGTCAATCACGACTACCTCTGGGATGCTAAATCTGCGAATAATGTTTTGGCAAAGGAATTCAAGAGCGTTGTGCTCTGTAATTTTTTCCAGAGAGATAGCCTCGACCAACTTGGTGAAGTAGTCGATGTCCACGATGATGAACTTCCTTTGTCCTGTGGCAATGGGAAATGGGCCAAGAATATCGAGCCCCCATTGCGCAAAGGGCCAAGGGGCCTGAAGTGTCTTCAGGTCAACGGACGGTTGGCGGTGAAGGTTACTATGAAGCTGGCAGCTTTCACACTTCTTCACAAATTCGAGTGCGTCCTTTTTTATCGAGAGCCAGTAATAGCCCTACCTCATGATCTTAAAGGCTAAGTTTTTTCGGCCAATATGTGCTCTGTAAATCCCGAGGTGCATTTCGCCCAAGGTGTAGTCAGCCTCTTCAGGAGTTAGGCATCGAAGGTATGGTGTTGAGTAGCCACAACGATATAGCCGTCCATCAACCACAGTATACCAGCCGACTGTCTTTTTGATTCGCTTAACCTTCTCTGCGTCTTCTGGAAATGATCCGTCAGCCAGATAGTTAGAGTAGGGCGTCATCCAGTTTTTTATTTCGAAAATCTGCATCTCCTCCTACTTCTCTATACTGGGAGCGTTCAGAATCTCACTCATATCCCTCGAGTACTGTTCTAGATTTTCGGTTGCAGTGGCTCTAGCCAACTGGTCTACCTTCCAGTTTTCAGTTCTAGGGATATGAACCAGGGCTAGTTTGTCGAAACCCTGGGCATCCTCTCTCGCCTTTGCCAAGTACTTGGCCAGGTGAGGGTTTCTTACCTCGAAGTATCCGTTAACCCGGTTAATGATCAGTTTGGAGTCGCTGTAGACCGCCAACTTTTTGGTAGAGCACTCCTTTGCTAATCATAATCCGGCTAACTAAG
The DNA here is from genome assembly GCA_033239525.1 of Nepenthes gracilis. NCBI lineage: Eukaryota > Viridiplantae > Streptophyta > Magnoliopsida > Caryophyllales > Nepenthaceae > Nepenthes > Nepenthes gracilis. The sequence goes on along the minus strand of BSYO01000025.1, from coordinate 13,708,965 downwards.
CTTCATATTCAACAACATTGTTGGTTGTCGGAAATCAAGTCTGAGGGAATACTTCACCTCAAAGTCATTTGGGGTCGTGAGGACCACTCCAGCCCCACTGCCGGCGTTCGTGGACAATCTGCCTACATGGAGTACCCATTTTGAAACTCCGTCAAGCTGTACCGTGCTTTCTGCAGGCTGTTCTTCAAGAACCTGGGTCGTGATCTCAACAATGAAGTCGGCCAGAGACTGCACTTTTACAGTAGGTCTAGGCTGAAATTCGATGTTGAACTAGCCCAACTCGATTGCCCACTTTACCAGTCGTCCGAAAATGTCGGGTTTTTGGAGTATATTTTTCAGAGGTTGGTCAGTGAGGACCACTACGCGGTACGCCTGAAAGTACGGCCTTAACTTTCGCGTAGAGAATACAAGTGCTAAGGCGAGCTTTTCTACGCATGAGTAGCGGGTCTCTGGGCCAGTCAACGTTTTACTTACGTAGTAGACCGGCCGTTGAGTGTCGGAGTCCTGGCGTACGAGGATAAAATTGAGGGATACCTCCGACACCGTCAGGTAAAGATACAGCTCTTCTCTGCCCTTGGGCGACACTAGCAATGGTGGGCTTGCCAGATACTGCTTCAATTCATCGAAGGCTGTCTGGTAGTCTGCTATCCATTGAAACCCGTTAGATTTCGTCCCTCTTAGGGCCTGAAAGAAAGGCTGGTACTTGTCGCCGGACTTCGCGAGGAAGCGGGACAACGTTGTTAGCCGTCCAATAGATCGTTGGACGTCATTCACGCTCCGCGGGTGAGCCATGTCTGCGAGGGCCTTGATCTTCTCTGGGTTTGCCTCAATCCCCCGTTGGGAGATGATGAAACCCAAGAATTTACCAGAGGCTACCCTGAAGACACATTTATCCGATTTCAGCTTCATGTGATGCTTGCGGAGCAGCTCAAACGACTCTGCCAGGTCGCAGATGTGGTCGCCGGTGACCCTGCTCTTGACGAGCATGTCGTCGACGTAGACCTCCATGTTGTGACCAATCTGTTTTTCAAACATCTTGTTGACCAGTCGTTAATGGGTAGCTCCGGCGTCTTTCAGTCCAAAGGATATCACTTTGTAGCAGTAGGTGCTCTGATCCGTCATGAACGAGGTGTGCTCCTCGTCTTTCAGACTCATCCGGATGTGGTTGTAATCTGAATAGGCATCCATGAAGCCTAGCAGCTCATGTCCGGCTGTTGAGTCAACCAGCAGGTCGATCTTGGACAAGGGAAAGCGTCCTTTGGGCAGGCTTTGTTCACGTCAGTGAAATCGACGCATATCCGCCATTTTCCATTGCTTTTCTTCACCAGGACGACGTTAGAGAGCCAATCTGGGTAGTGAACTTCTCTAATAAATCATGCGTCCGGCAGTTTCTTCACCTCCTCTCGGATGGCGATTAGCTTTTCTACGGAGTGGTTCCTCCACTTCTGCCTGACGGGCTTCTGACCAGAATTAAGCCCCAACTTATGGATCATCACCTTAGCCGAAATATCAGGCATGTCTGCTGGAGTTCATGTAAAAATATCAGCGTTCCGTCGTAGGAACGCGATCAATTCATCTCGCAGTATTCTAGCGAATGAGCCACTGATCTGTACGCACCTTTTCGGTTCCTCCGGGTTCAGTGGAACTAGATCTTTGGTTTCGCCAGACTGCGCTTGCTGTAGAGTTGTCTCATCTCGATGATTGAGTTCCCCAACCGTTCTAATGCTGCCGCTAGGGGCAATTTGAGACATGTAACATGTCTGCCTGGTAACTTGGTCGCCTAACACCTCTCCTACACCGTAAGGCGTTGAAAACTTCATCTTGAGGTGTGAAATCGAGGTGACTATCGCAAACACTGTTAATCACGGTCTACCTAGTATAGCGTTATAAACAGATGGCAGGTCGGCCATGAAGAAGGTGAGAGTACGACTCGCTATTTTTGGATACGTGCTCAAAGTGACCTCCATTTGGATTGTCCCTTGGACGGGCACTGGCTCATTGTCAAGGCCATACAATGGGCCTTCGGTAGGTTTTAATTGGTTCTTTTTTAAGCCTAGTTTAAAGAATGCATCCAAGTAAAGCAAGTCCTTTGAACTACAATTATCAATAAATACTCATTTCAGCTGGTGGTCAACACTACCGTCTGAAACGAGCGCGGATACAACAAAGGGGTCAGCACAGGGGGACATTACATGAGTGAAATCATCATCATTGAAGCTAATTATGTTATCCGTCGTGCGCTGCTTCTTCCTCCCAGTCTGCTGCTCCTTGTCGTCGGCTGGATTTTTGGCAGGTCGGGTGGTGACCATATTAACCACCCCTGCCGCAACTCGGTTTTGGGGAGGAGACGGTTCCTACCCTTCTCCGCCAGCTGCTCCGGAACTCTGCCCAGGGCCCTTGAAGAACTTGGTGAGGTGGCCCCTACGAATCAGTTCCTCAATTTTCCTTTGTAATGTCTTGCAATATTTAGTAGAATGTCCAGCAGAGCGGTGAAAATCGTAGTACTTCGACTGATTTTTTATGTCCTTCTTCAGTGATTTTGGCCACTTCAGGAAAATCGTGGGCCTGTAATCTCTGTGTTCTGGCGGCCCAGTTCTGTGCTGCTTTTGGCGGGAGTGATCACCGCCACTGTGTTTTCTTTTTCCCTCTCTAGGGAATGAGCAAGGCTAATCTGTCCGTTCTTGATGTTTTGCTTTATTGGCCTCCTCTGCTGCTGCGTAAGCTCGAGTGATTGACTCTGCTTCCCGGAAGGTCTGGTTAGAGGTGCCACGACTGTTTCTCTTCCCGTCAGCTCGAGGCATACTGAGTCAGGAAGAGTTCTATGAGCTCCCGGAAGCTACTGATGGTGCCTGAAGGAAGGTGATAAACCAGATGTGGACATCTCCCTTTAGCGTAAGTGGGAAGCAGCGGCACATTGTTGAATCTTTAAATCCTTGTAGATTCAGATGGGTGCGGAAGTGATCCAGATGGTCAACCGGATCATTGCTCCCATCGTATCAGTCAAGGGAAGGCATCTTGAATTTGGTGGGCAGTGGACGATTTATGATTTCCACTGTGAAAAGAGATCTATCAAGGTCAACAGCGTGCTCATCGTCCTTGAACATGCGGTTCCAAATCTTATCCACCCGTGGATCTGCACGAGCAGCGTTGGCAGATTTTTTAGAGTTGAGGTAAGCCCTCAACTTTATTTTGTCCCTAAGGGTCCAACAGCCGGCAAGCTACTACCTCCAGCGGACCTGGCAGTTCTGGAGGCTCACTGTTGGACTGAGTTTTCATTTTTTGCCTGAGAGTATCGGGCATTTCTTCTTTCCAGACTTTCTCCTGCCGTTGTACTCTCAGAGCGCTCTTCAGGCCTGTTCTGGCCTGGGGAGTGCGAAGAGGCTGGGATTTGATTATTCACCGGCCTCTTGGGCCTTCTGAATGGCTTCTTTTTCCTTTGGCCACCTTTTCTGGTGGTCAGCACAGGGACGACTGCTGGCGGAGCCCCCTACTGTGACTGCTCTTGTCGAGAGCAGAGTATTTGGAGCAGACAGTTGTTGGTCTACATCTGCTCCATCAGTCGTTGAAAGAAAAGTGCAGGTGCCCCGCCTGTTATCCTGTTGACCAGGGTACGAGCAGCGTGGTCCTGGACGGAAGAAGCAGCGTCTCTAGCGGCATCGCTAATTTGGACTCTCATATTCACTATTGCAGATGAGTCTGGCAGTGAAAAAGAGAATGTTGTGAGAGATTGTGGTTGGCTTTTTGTAGGCATATCCCACAGACGACGCTAATAATGCATCCTTTGATCCGAACTTTGAATAAATTTGGGCTGATCTGCTTGTCTGATTCTGGCTCCGTTCACCGAGTTTGGATCCTACACACTACTAAAATGAACAGGAGGTCAGTGTGTCGGTGAAAATTTATCCCACTGAAAACACTCTAACGCTCAAGTCAGTAAACAGCCTTCGAAATCTGGGAAGGTAATTGGAAATGAGAATTGAGAGGGTGAGTGTGATAGTACGTGGATTTCCAGATGAAAGAGAGGCAACACTGTCTCTTGAATCTGGATGGTGGGTGAAGGCAGTAGGCGTCTATCAATAGGAAGAGTGCCTGTATGCTTTTGATTGGAGTTCTTTCTCTCAGCACATTAGGATACTTTGCAAAGAGAGTACGAGATTGTCGTGGAATGCGTACATGAGAGCGTACGTTTCTTTTAGGCAATAGAGAGTTGTGTGTCTGTATGGTAGAAAGCGTAGCAGTAGGCATTGTGTGAGTAGTTATTCACATGTCTTGAGTGAAAACCCTACGGGCTCTTTTTAATGGCGGCTGGATGATCTTCCTTGGTTGGAAGGTGTGATTACCTACGCCATGTTTAGGCGGCCTTCTTTGTGAGGAAGGCACGTGTTGCTTAATTAGTTGGGATCATTTCCTTCTCTGGCGGGTAGCGGCTTTCCAAATTTTCTGCCATCCTTTTGAGTATATTACCGTTGGAAGGTTCCACTTGGTAGGAGTTGGGAAGATCTGGCGCATTCTTTATTGGAAAGATGTCAATCTTGTCAACGTCCTTTTTTGGAGTTGGTTAGAATTATTGAAGGCATAGGGTTAAGAAAAGAGCCGTTGCTAAACGCCTGCTAGAGTATGGGCCCAAGTGGGCCAGGCCCATGAATAGCCTTTTTATTCTTGGCCTGTTGCTACAGTGATTCTGGTCAACGCACTGGTTAACCGTCCTGGGCGCGAGTAGGCCGCCTGCCTGTACCTCAATCGGTCAACGCTAGCGTTGACCGTCTGATGCATGTTTGGGCCTTTCAGGAATTCGACCCTCATTTCCTGTTGGGCCAACGTTGACCGTCTGATGCATGTTTGGGCCTTTTAGGAATTCGGCCCTCATTTCCTATTGGGCCAATGTTGACTGTCCAATAGTAAATCTGGGCCGTCTTTGACTATCGGGCCAGTCCATTTATTGTACACCCATCAGAATGCTAACAATCTTATTGTTTAAAATTTAGATACCTGTTATAATTTATGCGACATATTAAAATATTAATGCTGGCCTTCTGTACCAAATAAATAATATTTTTGAAAAATTCTAAAAATAATTGAATATATTTTTTAACCTATTATTAATGGTCGAATTGTACTTATCATATCATTCAATGATATTTTTTTAAAAAATATTTTTAAAAAATATCTTTTTGACGTGATAATAATGTCGATTGGAATTAAGAAGAGCGGTGACGGTAGCAAGTGTAGAGAAAATGATAAGCGTCAAAGAAAAGAAAAGCGCGTAGAAAATACACCGAGTGGAAAAAGAAAAGAAGACGCTGCCGAGAATTGATAGAAGACGGAATTTAAAATTTTCAAATTCAATCATTCTACTCATAAAGTCTTAGACAGTCTAAAAAAATTCAGACGTTTTAATATATTATTTGTTTAATTTTAGTATCTGTATTTAAATATAGATACTTATTTAAAAAAATAAATATGAGATGAAAAAAAATATTTTAATTAGTATATAGAGATTAAACATCAATTATATTTACTAATTTACTATGCAACATTTAATTTAATATTTTAATGAATAAACAAAAACAATAACGCGTATTTAAATAAAATAAAATAAAATAATAAAAAATAAATAGACTAAACTTCTGCCCATGACGCGGTTCTGCGCTGTCCAAACGCCGTGTTTGAAAAATAAATAAAATAATAAAAAAAATGGCAAAATTTCCCACTCCATCGGTGGCGTCAACTTTGGAGATGGCAAAATTGAAATTTAACAAAAGTTACGAGCCCCTTTTCGGAAAATTGATCAGATCACAGCTGCCCAATTCTGGTAATAAACTGGCAGTTGAGGATATAATCGTAAATTCATCTTAACTGTACAATACATAGTTTATTTATTCTACTGCGATGAGTTTCAAAGGCAAAGGGATAATTTCCGTTTCTGGTGCTCGTATTTTCTTCATCGATCTCTGATCTCCAAACCCTAGCCCAGGTCTCTCTCTTCTTCTTCTTCTTCTTCTCTGATCTGATATTTGACAGCAGAAATCGGAATTGCCACTTGAAAATCCTACTTTCTCTCTACTGATTTCATGCTTGATCTTCACTCGACCAGCAAACTGGCATGATAATTCCTTTTCCGGGATTCTCCGCGTTTCAGGTTGGAAGGATCCAGAAGGTTAGTGCTTCTGTAAGTCAAATCTGTGTAGGTTGTTTTTTTTCTTGCTTGCTAGTGATGTGCGTTGAGCTGATTGTTTAATTGGCTTGAGCTTTTGAGCTGAAATTTCTTTCTATTTTTAGTATGTAGATCTCAGATCTTGTTTTTCTTTTCGCTTGACTTTATTTTTTTTTTTAATTCTGTTGCTCTGATTATTACCTTTTTGAATGCCTGTGTTGGAATTTTTTGATTCTCTAGCTGATAAAATACGGGTCAGTATTTTGCAGAGTCTCGACTACATAAATTTCCAGCAGGGAGAAGAAACCTGATCTTGATTTCATGAGGAACATTGATAGGCATCACTTTGCATCCGTTTTTGTCGCTCTTTTTCTGTCCTTGATATTTCCCGTAATCCTAGCAGCAAATTATGTTCCTGCTGAAAACATTCTGCTAAATTGTGGGGCTAGTTCACCAGAATCTCCCGATTCAGATGGTCGAAAATGGTACTCGGATGTCAATTCAAAGTATGCACTCTCATCAGCTGCGAACTCGACCACCGCCAATGCTGCGACTCAGGCCCCTAGTGTTACCCAGGTTCCATTTATGACTGCTAGGATCTTCCGGTCTGGATTCACTTATAGTTTCCCTGTTGTTTCCGGTCGAAAATTCGTCCGCCTTTACTTCTATCCCAATACTTATAATGGTCTAGACACCTCTAATTCGATCTTTTCTGTCACTGTTGGATCGTATACTCTGCTCAAGAACTTTAGTGCTGCTCAGACTGCTCGAGCTCTGAACTATGACACGATCGTCAAGGAGTATGTGATCAACATCGAGAGTGAAACCTTGAACCTAACATTCAAGCCATCTTCCAATTACTCGAATACATTTGCTTTCATCAACGGCATTGAGGTCGTCTCCATGCCCTACATCTATGATAGCAGTGTCAATGATAACAGTGGCAACGGTGATACAATTGTTGGGCAAGCTACAACTTTCCTGATTGACAACAGTTCTGCGCTCGAGAATATGTACCGGCTGAATGTGGGCGGACAGTACATCTCTCCTACACAGGATACGGGTCTCTTCAGGACCTGGTTTATCGATACACCGTACATATATGGTGCTGCAGAGGGAGTGACAGATATTCTCGATCCCGGCATGAGTATAAAGTATCCTTCAAGCATCCCGACATATACTGCACCGGTTGATGTCTATTCCACTGCTAGATCTATGGGACCTACCCCACAGGTTAACCTTAATTCCAATTTGACATGGACTTTTTCCATCAATCCTGGATTCTTTTACTTGGTAAGGCTACATTTCTGCGAGGTTTTTGCCAACATTTCCAAGAGCAATCAGAGAGTATTTAATATCTACCTCAACAATCAAACCGCTTTCCCGGGATTTGATGTTGTTGGGTTGGCCCATGGCAATGGAATTCCACTCTTTTCAGATTTCGTGGTGCTTGTTCCTCCAGGGGGAGATACACAGCAGGATTTGCGACTTGATCTGAATCCTGATACTACTTACAAGCCCCAGTATTATGATGCTATCTTGAACGGGTTGGAGATATTCAAAGTGAATGATTCTACGGGTAATCTTGCTGGGCCAAATCCGACCCAGATTATTATAAATGACACTTTAGTTGGAGCTGGACTACCATCTGGACCAGGCCCGAAAAATCACATGGCAGTCATTGGTGGCGGTGTTGGTGGTGGCATTGTGTTGGTCCTCCTGGTTGGTGTTCTTGTTTGTGCTGTCTCCCGTCGCCGTAGGTGGGGTAAGGTCTCAAATCCGAGCGATGGGCCATCAGGTTGGCTGCCCCTTTCTTTATATGGTAATTCGCACTCTTCGGGTTCTGCAAAGACTACTACAGGAAGCTATGCCTCTTCCCTCCCTTCAAACCTTTGTCGCCACTTCTCATTCGCTGAGATTAAAGCTGCCACCAACAACTTTGATGAGTCTCTGCTTCTAGGGGTCGGAGGTTTTGGCAAGGTATACAAGGGAGAAATCGATGGTGGAACAACTAAAGTTGCCATCAAGCGTGGAAATCCACTGTCTGAGCAAGGTGTCCATGAGTTTCAAACCGAAATTGAAATGCTCTCTAAGCTTCGTCATCGTCACCTCGTTTCTTTGCTTGGTTATTGTGAGGAAAACGGTGAAATGATCCTTGTATACGATTACATGGCGCATGGAACCCTTCGTGAGCATCTGTACAAAACCCAGAAGCCTCCTCTTCCGTGGAAACAGAGACTCGAAATCTGCATCGGAGCTGCCCGCGGCTTGCACTATCTCCACACGGGTGCCAAGCACACTATCATTCACCGAGACGTTAAGACAACCAACATTCTCTTGGATGAGAAGTGGGTTGCAAAGGTTTCAGACTTTGGATTATCCAAGACCGGTCCTTCATTGGATCACACCCATGTCAGCACCGTCGTAAAGGGAAGTTTTGGATATTTGGATCCCGAGTACTTCAGGCGTCAGCAACTGACAGACAAATCTGATGTATACTCATTTGGGGTTGTACTGTTTGAGGCTTTGTGTGCTCGGCCAGCCTTGAACCCGACATTGCCGAAGGAGCAAGTTAGTTTGGCCGAGTGGGCAGCGCACTGCCAGAAGAAATGCATCCTTGATCAGATTATCGACCCATATCTGAAAGGGAAGATAGCACCCGAATGCTTCAAGAAATTTGCAGAGACTGCTATGAAGTGTGTGTCTGATCAAGGAATTGATAGGCCATCAATGGGGGATGTACTATGGAACTTGGAATTTGCCCTCCAGCTGCAGGAGAGTGCAGAAGAGAGCGGCAAGGATCTCGGAATTATGGACTTCGAAGAGGAGAAATATGACCTTGAGTGTGGAGGAAAGAAGGACCCGAACGTGTCCCCTGGCTTCGAGAGCAATGTGACTGATTCGAGGAGCACGATGAGCATCGGCGGTCGCAGCCTGGCTAGCGAGGATTCGGATGGCTTGACCCCAAGTGCCGTTTTCTCACAAATTATGAACCCAAAAGGGCGCTGAGGTGTTGGCAGCAAATGCTGGTCCAGCATATGGGTAGATTTTGAAGTATGCTGATGATAATCAAGCAATCTCGCATAATTTGGATTTTCGTAATCATCCTAATATGTCCCACTTACTATTCTCCCTTTTTTTTTCTGCCTATTTATTTTTGATTTTGATTAAGTTGTCATTTTTATTTACAGTTAAATTCTGTGAGTGCCAAAAATGCTGTTGTTTCTGCCAGTTCCTCCTCTGTGTTTAGGAGGTCAATGGAATCATTAGGTGTCTATGCTATGAGAATTCTTTGGCTCCCCCGCCACCGTCGCCGCCCCCACCACCAACATTTATTTATTTATTTATCAAAGTTGACTATGCATGTATATTATAAGAGAATTAAAATTGCCAACTAAAATGTGGGTGCCCACAACATGCGTGGTCTCCATGATCTCTTTTGCTTAGTCAAAAATAAGTGACCGCCTACAGCTAAAAATTTAACAGTTTCCTTATGTATTCTTGTAAAGTACATCCCTTTACCTAATGATTTGTTGAATTTATGATTTATCAAATTGATTGAGTTGTATATAAGTTGTGTAGATTAATGAGTATTACTTTATATTAAAAGACGAAGACTTTGTTACGGTTCGAGAACTTTGCTTATCGGCTGAAATCTCCAATTAAAGGGCCGAGGACTTCGTTAAAGGTTGAAGACTTTATTGAAGGACGAAGTCTCTGTTAAAAATCGAAAACTCTTAATTAGAGACTGAAGTCTCCAATTAAGGTACGAGGACTTGTAGTGATGGATAAGGACTTTGCTTGATCTGCAAAGTCTGCGTATCAGAGTTGGTAGCTGACTCTATCAATTGCAAAAGGGGAGGAAGGTGACGTCTCAGGAAAAATGGCAGGTTTTGCAGAGCATGCGCGATCTATGCAGAATAGTTAACTTTTATAGTTGGTAGGTTTTTCAGAGCATGGCAAAATGGGTTTTACAGAACTGGTGGTAAGCTTTGTTATGTACGCAAACCCCATGCTGAATAGGTGATTACAGATCAATATATATATGTATGCTGAACTCTAAAAGTATATGCGAAAGTGTGTGCAAAGAGAAAAATAGTGAGTGAAAAAAAAGTAGTAGTTATTTTGTTCTTGTGTGCTCTATTCTCTACTCTCTCTTCTTAGGTTTATGTAACCAAGAATTTCTGAAACCTAAATTTATATAATAAAATTATTTGTGAATTTAATGTTTTGTAATTTTTTTCTTAATTGAGAATAATTTTTCACATAAAAATTATTATATATTCCTATCCTATCTTATCCTCTCCTATCTTTACTATGTGTGAGTGTTCATTATTATCATTATCCTCTCGGATTCGCTGTTCGACCAACACCTCCATTCCCTACAATACCAGCCGTGCTATTAGGATTATTTGTTCTTTAATTGTTTTTTATAGATACTATGTTATAATTTTGCTTATTATTATAGATATTTTGTAACTGTTAAATGATAGTATAGATTTGCGTGGATATATACTTGTTCTTATGTGTGATAGTAAATATAAAATAGAGATTTTATATTTTACATGTCATTCAAATACCAACTAGTAGATTGAGAAATTTTATGAATTTGAGTGGTGTGATCAATTTTTTTTAGGATTGATCAAATGTATAGCTATTATATGGCATTAGTGAAAAAAATAGTAATGTGGATGAGGATTCAGATCCGATATTCTTGAGAATTTAGGCTTAGCTTAAGATGATACCTGCATCGCCGTTTGAACACCAAAATTGAGATTCGAATGCCGGAGGAACTTGTTCAAAATCAAAGGTTAAATCATAAGTTTTGAGACTTCAGATCAAGAATCAGTTGAAGATGGAGTGTTAGAAGATATTTGTGAACTTTAGTGGGAGATAGCCACTTGGGGTATTTAGATACTTATAACAATTTCTCATTTTTTTCTTGTTCTTATAGTTTAGTTGGCGTTACTTTTTGAATCATATGAGCATGTCCAGATATTCTATGACTAAGTAAAGAAGAGTATATAAAAATAGTAAGATAACTAAGCGATTAAAAATCTATATAGCTTTAACAGTACTTTTTCAATATATATTCCATTTTTAATAGTAGAGGTTGATTGATTTTGAAGTGGCGTATTCATAATCTTGTAGATATCGTATTAAGATGACTTTTGAAATTGTTGGGATTCGACATCCAGATACACCCGACCCAACGTAACAAAATAAACTTGAACCCCCCGTCAACTATCATCCATCAAATTTATGAGTATAAGAAATAAATAACACATAAAGATTTTTAATATGGAAAACTCTTCTAAATTAAGAAAAAAATTATATGACAAATCCCGAACAAATCCACTATAAATAGTATTAGTTACAAGAACCCCCTCCGAAATCCCTTCACTCTGAACCCAAGTAAAGAATTGTTAAATACAACCCTTCTCTACACACCCGATAACCTACAAAAGAAATACAATAAGAAAAATGAGCTATCAAACGAAAATACGTTTCTAGAATCGCTTCCAAAATTATGTACCCGACCCTGACGAAAAATGAAAATAAAATCGAATCTCAATTAGATGCCGAACATCTTCATCTTATCTATTTTTCTCTCATCTCTCTATGTGCGACGCCCCTTATAGAGATAGATTTCAGAAAAACAAAACCCTAAAACACGTAAGCCACATTTTACACCATGTATCGGCGCTCAAGCACCTGGTGAGTGCGATTCAAGCGCACCAGTCTTGGATTCACGTTCAAGTGCCCTGTGAGTGTGTAGTAAGCGCACTAAGTCTGAAATCTGTGCCTTTTCACCACTCAAGCGCGAGGCAGACGCTAGAAATTCTCCATCAATCCAGAATCGGTGCTCAACTTGATCTTACTTCCTGACCCTTCCGTGTGCAAAAACTTCAATCCTTGTACGAGTCTCATATAAGTATCCGATAATTTTTTATTTGTTGAGTTATCTACAAAGAAGTGACCCAAAAACCTAACAGAAATATCATAGATAATTGGTATCATAAATAATGAGTATATTAAAGACACAACCTCTAGGAAGGTTATAAAGATAGTGAGGATATTATAGAAATTTTAGAACCTTGAAATACTTACACAACTAATAATGGCATAAATACACGGTATTTGGTTATAGTGGTAAAATGATATATACATAAATTTGTTGATATCTCATGTTATTATGACTTTATATTGAGTTAGATTTCTCTAAAATTTTAGGGAGGACTTTAGTTTTGTGGATACTTTTGAGACCTCGTTGTATTTATTGGAATTCATTGGGACCTAATTGATGTCCTTTGAGATATTAAAATTGTTACAGAGTTAACATCATAGTTATTATATATTCACATTATTATTAAGTTATCTCATATATTAATACCATCAAGAGTTGATAAGTTGATGATTATCTAAGGACGATTATTATTATTATTTTTTATATATTATATATTATTAAAACTAATTTTAATTGATAGATTCTTTGAGTAGCTTGATTTTTATTGTTATTTACTTGGGCTATAGTTATCTGATGGTCTTTTAACTTACCCTCATTGTTTCTTTCTTATAGAATAATAGGATAGAGACACATGACTTTATAGTTGAAGGGATAATTATAGATTTTTAAAACTTAGTCAAAGTTATTTTTTGTTATTTTATGTATTAAATAAACATTCAGATACTCGTATTTTATTTTACTTTATTGGTTTGGGGTTATATTTTCATCGTGAAATTTTAGATATATGAATGTTTCAATCTTACCAATGCATTTATAATTATGTTATGAGTCTGTTGATAGTTTTTGATATTTATGACTTTTCACGTGGTCAGATCCAGGCGACGATTGTGAGCATCGTCTGGGCTGTCAAATTTTTACATAAAAATTATTAATTATAAAAATATCAGAAGAAACTAAGTGACATAGATTTTGTATGAGAATAATAGTATTTATCCCCAAAAAAAAAAAAAAACCAGCATGATGACAGCAAAGAGCCAAAGATATAGATTATAAATTCATTATTAACATGTTTACCAGCTGCCTGTGCAATAAAAAATTAGTGTCAAGAAAAAAAAAACAGCCTACCATGTCATTATCATCGACGTGTGTAACTTCCCAATTAAATCAAATTATATCCTCCTTATGTGTAGTAGTATTATTACATTCATTTGGAAATCCTCAATCTTTGACAGATAAACTGTAAACATAAGTCAAACTGATTGTCACCCACCAAAAATTATCACTGAGCTATAATTGATATTGGGATTCGACTTACTATTTGAATTGTGAGGTAATACACAATAACACATGACAATTATATAGCAAGTACATATGATCAATAAATGCACGATTTTTACGTAAAAAACTCTCTTTTAAATGATGAAAAAATCACGGGACTCGTGATCTAAAAATATCACAACTATACAATGTGTCGATTATACAAACTCCTAAATATAAGATCAAACTACTTTATTTTAAAACAAGTCCGTACAATAAAAAATATAAGATGAAAGATAAGAAATAGAATCCGGTAAATATTTTTTTCAACAGTAAGAACAACGTACTTACGGTCGATGGATATTGAAACTTAATTCGGAATACAAATGGATGCACAAATCTTCGCCTTCTCTCCTTTCTCTCTCTTTCTCTTCTTTTCTCTCTCAAAATGGCACTCAGACTGTAGTAGCAATACCGTAACACGCGTCTACAGTGTTTTTATCCTCTGGGCCGCGCTCGAGAGCTCATGTTCTGATAAACGCATCTCGGTGGCACCACCTGTTGAAAAACGCACCTTAGTGGCGTCTCGAGCGTGATGCTACCAAAATTAGCACCTTAGGCCTTCGTCACATGCGTAAAAATACTCATCATTCGTACTATCAATTGTTACATCAAATAGATATGAGTTCACACAGGAGTGATCTATAACCCAATAATTGAAACATCTAATTTCAATAAGAGTATATCTGGGTGTTAATTTGGAAATCATAAAACTTCAAGAGAAATGTTTGCTATTTGCTATAAAAATGTTCGATTTGGTCTAATTTAATAGTCATAAAGTTTTATTTAAACCAACCCATATTTGACCTAAATCCGATTTCAATCAAGTTTATGTAGGAGTAAAAATAAATATAAAAAATATTTTAAAATAATTATTTATTAATAACTAGAAATAAAAAATACTAAAGAAAGTTAACATTTTTAATTCCTTGTTTTAAAGAAATAACAATTCCATTTGAAATTATAATTTTTTTTTATTAGAGTCATAATTACTGAAATAATAATTTTATTAAAAATAAGATAAAAATAAAATTTTTGTTTCATCATATTAAACATACCGAGAGAAAAGAAAAGGTCTCGGCGAAGACCGAGAGGGATGAGAGCCGGCCACCTTCATTTTATTACAATATTTCTAATTATAATTAATAAACAATTTTATCAAAAATATATAAGCATAATTATTTTTTAAATAATTATTTTATAAAAAATATGACTAATAATTTTCTTTAATAAATTATTGATGTTTTAAAAAAATTACATTAAAACTATTTTTATTTCTAAAACACATTCTTAAATTTTATTTATTTCAGTTTTAATTTTTTAAATTCATATAATAGTTTGTATGTAAAAAATATGTAACTAAAATTAATTAAATTTTAAGTCATATAATAGTTTGTATGTATTGATAAAAAATCTTAAGAATAAAAAATAAATATTATAAATTTTTACAGTAAATTTTAACAAAAATATTATATGAAAAAATTGTTATAAAAATTAAAAAATTATAATTAATAAAATATGAATATAAATATAGAGAATAGTTTTGATAAATTTCTCATTATTATTATTATTTAAAATTTTCAAAATAAATTACAAGTGAATAAAATCATCGCTGAATAACTATTCTGATATTAAATTCCAACTTAATTCACAGTATTTCACTCTTTTTATATAAAATACTATTATTTAAGAAATGATATTAAAATAATTAAATATAATATTTATAAAAATAAAGATGTAATTTTATTATACTTTTTAATAAATAAAAATTTTTAATAATTTAGACTGTAATAAACCCTTAAAATAAATAAGAGTGCAATCACTGATGAAAAATTGAGCCATGGGCACAATATATATATATATTATTAATATATTTTTAGTTATAATAAAAAATAAATTTAATATTGTTTTGCGTTACGGATTGCGGGGTCAGGTTAGATCCGTCGTTTTCCGCGCAACAAATGTTTGAGGTGTTGGAGTGCTGGAGGAGGATTAAGACCGGATTTTTTTAGTGGAAACCTCCTCGTGAATTGGGAGAAAAATCACGAGGCTCGGGCGCTAGAAATCTTATTTATTTAGGTGGAAGTCTTTCTTACAAAATCTGAAGTGTTAGAATTAATCTCTTCCTTGTCTCTTATTTTGTATATCTTTTCTAGGGGATATCGCTCACTGGAAAGCTTTATCACTTTCGTGGAAAGCTTCTTCTCTTTCTCTTTTGTTCCGCTGAGAAGAGAAGGATTAGGTGGCCGAGAGGTAGTGGGCCTCTTTCTTGCCTTTTGGAGCAAGTTCCTTAGGGGGAGAAAAATTCGGTCCTTTTGGAAAGGACTTCACCGGGTATTTATAGGAGAGATTATGCCACTGGAGAGAAGACACGTGACAGCCATCGGGTAGTCGATCAGCTGTGCAGTGTCCCACTGGCCTCATTTAATGTGGCTGACGTGCGCGGGATGGCACGCGGCTGGCGCCGCTGGTAGGCCTAGGTGTGTCAGTCATGTGGGGTCTAGGCGTCAGTTTTGATTCGACCAGGCGTGCCCTATTTAGACGGTGACTAGCAGTGGCTGTAGGTTTCCTTGGAAATCGGCGACGTTGCTTAGCTGGCATTCTTGGGTGGAGCTTCTTGTGAGTACGCGATCCCACAAAGGGGAGACAGCTCTCGGAGGATCCTCTGGGGAAAGCACTGGAGTTTATTCTTGATTCATCGGACGATCCTGAGACTCGGCAAGACTTCTAGGGTTCTCAATCTTTTCACTGTTCGTGTATTCGGATATCGTTGGCGATGTCCTCGAGCTTCCTTACGAGTGGACGTGACCTCTTGGACTTCTGCGGTGGTCTTGGTCTTTGGGCCGCCGGCCTTTGCTTTGGGCCTCTCAGGCTGTCCAATTTTCTCGGCTCGTGGGAGCCTCTCGCCCGGGCCGCACTTTTATGGGCCCTTATATTGTGGCCCAACAAATATATATATATATATATATATATATTTGTGTGCATGTTTGAATTGATTTAATTGAGATTAAATTTATAAATTACAACCAAATTAAAAATATATTTTAGATAAAAAAAAAATTAAACCCTAAACAAATTATAAATAAGTCAAACTATCACTTATGGTTTGAATTTACTTTATTTGGATAATTTTAAAATTTTTTGTTCACCCCTATTATTTGATTTCTTTTGAAAAAATATTCAAAATAATAAATTTAAAAAAATAAAAAATATATATATTAAACTATTATTTGTCGAAGAGAGAAAAGGTAGCCTAAATTTAAAAATAATATCATGATATTTACATAAAAATAACATAACTAAATTACTTAAATAAAAAAAAATCAATAGAAGTACAATTTTGCCCCTATAAAATTTTTAAAAAGAAATGGAAGGCTGTGTCTTCATGATTGCAATTTTCACTTGTTCAGATTTTAAACTAGATTGGATCCGCATAGGTGATAATTAATTTAATTTTTTTAATTATATTTATTTATTTATTTAATATTAGACGAATAAAATTAATATTTTTTAAATAATAAATATAAATTAAATAATTTTTTAATGATAAATAATATAATCGTTTGATTTATATCAAACAACTATAGTTAGAATAAACTGAATCAATACCTTTTTTAGAATGATAAACTCTTTAAATCCGAGGTGATTGTCCCAAAAATGGAAGTCCTCTCTCCTTATAGCACTGATCATTCTTGCTATTACGTCAGTTACGTTATTTTTTTTTAAGGATTACATGTTTAAATCAATACGTCTGGTCTTTTGATATACATCTGTTATAATCTGTCAGTAAGCTTATATTAAACTCATAATCTGTTTTAAGTAATATCGAGCTGCAAAGCACCAAAAACATGTCTGATTCAAAGATAATCTACTTCATCATCCCTTTCTCCTTAGATCGCTCGACGAATCACTCCAAGTTCAGCCGTGGCAAGGGCACTTTCACCGGTGTGTACTCTAAAGACAAACATCTTTCATCTACAACCATTGCGGAACACTCCTATTCCGACCCCTTTTGTTGTGTTAATGCTAGCATCCGTGTTAAACTTGGCCAACCCATTGGGGGAGCGCGCCATTTGAGCCCCCTCAAAACCAGTAGTTGAGGATGGATGGGCACCCCTAGAAGATCTGTTCTATTCGGCTGTGTCGCTAGGGACATCTCCCCTCTAATTGTTGTCGTCTCGACGATTTGTTTGGTCTCCGTTACATCTTTGCTTCTTGCAGTTTGTAAGCTCCAAATACACGCGATGGAGAAGCTTGATTTCGCATCCTTGCTTATGCCCCTTTTGCTACTTTCCTTGTTGAGTTCCCTAATGGTGTGCTTGGTACACTCTTCTTAATGTAGAAAGTAAGCACATCTATGTAAAAATATGATTTTAAGAGTATTATTATTGCAAGTATAAATCCAATAGGATAGCCCAATCTCAAAAGGCTGGTTTTACAGGAGGGAGAATATCTCAGACTTATAAGCCAGCCAGCTATTGTGAAATTGACTCCCCAATATAAGATTCGTAACATTTATCCTCCATTCGACAGTCGCAAATCTCGGTGGTTGTACTCCACGATACTTCACTTGGCGGCTCTTACTATGCGGCGCTTCACTTGATTTTTCCGGTTAGCCCCTCCACAGGTAACCCTCTCCGGTAACATTTTTCGATCAAAACCCTCCACAAGTGACTCTCTCCAAGACTGGGCTTAATTTAATGAAAGCACTATTGTTGCGAACACAGACCTAAAAGAAAAGCTCAATCCTAAAAGATCGGTTTGATAGAAGGGAGAACCCTTAGGATTTATAAGCCAACCATTGTAAAACTGGCTACTCGATGTGAGACTCACAATAATTTTATATTAAGTAGGCAGAAAGGAAATTTATAAAAATTCAAACAGTAAAAAACTTTGCAAAATTATAGATATGTCTTGTTATATTTTATCAAAATAGATTTCTCCAGTTCTCACATAACAGCTAACTCCATGAACATGAATGTAACAATTATAAATACAAACATTATGTATTCCTATAAATAAAATACTTATAAATAACAGTCTAAAAATTCAATTCCTCCATCAAAACCACCAAAGCATCACTGCAATTGGTGCCACATAAGAGTTACCCTTCCACCACTCTAGTTTATGTGGTGTTTCTCCATCCATATATACTAGTGGGCCATAAATAATTGATTGATGGATAAATATCACGTTATCTGATAATGACTAAAAGACATATTCATAATGCTTTTCATGTACTTCTATGAAATCGAATGCCTTCGGCTGCGGCCGCCTTTCCTCCCGGACTTATTCAGTTTCTTTCGAGCGGGGCCGTTAAAAAATCCGATCCTTCCTATTCCTCTAGAGAGCGAGGTGAAGAAAGTCTTACCGTTCCCGGGCTTGTCCATAATCTCTTGTTTCATGAATGCTTGTTCTTTCTCCAGATCATTAAGCCTCATTCGAAGTCTCGAAATCTCGAGCTTTAGTTCTCGATTCTCACGCCTCAATGACGCGTAAGTATCTCGAGGTGACATAGCTGCGCTGGGGATCCCACTGCTTATTCTCTGGGAAATTAACCCATCGCCAGAGCTTCCAGACACGGCGTTCTTGAGCCTAATTTGCTCAAAGTAGATGACTCGAACCATCATTTGGACTGGAAGCCGATCGTTCTGGGCAGCATGGTTGCAGGCTTCTTGAGAGAGCTTCTGACAGTCTATGAATTTGCAGAGCTTCTTACATTCACCCTCTGTCAGCATTGGATGAGCCTGAGCAAAGAAAATACGATAAAGAAGGCCGAACGTTAAATGGATACTTTCGAACGTGAATTTTCCATATCAGTAATATAATGCAAACTATTTTAATCAGATAACATAATATGTGATCAGGGATGGAAATGGGTTCGGTTTGGGTCAATGGAGTCAAACCGAACACAATACTTAAAACCCATAACCTTAATTAAACCACGATATTTCAGATTGGATAAAAATTCAATAATTTGGGTCATACCTTAAGCCAAAACCCAATATGGATTCAAATAAAATAAACATATGCTATTAGAATAAAACAGGGAAATGGAGTCGTACTTTCAAGTAAATATCGACTGCTCGATAAAGCCCGTCATCGATAACCCGAGCATAATCTGGGAATATTTCGATTAGAGAAGTAAACTTTTGAAGACTTAAAGAAGGGTCGGGGGCGATTTCAGCAAGATATGCATCAATAAGCTGCCCAACCTTTAACACAGAAACATGGGTTGGGGAGCCGAAGCTGCCTGACTCATACCAACACTCTTCATTTTCTTCAGCTTCAACACGCTGAAGAAAATTCACAAGTATCCTGCAGACAGTATCGACGTCAAACAAAGAGTCTCCGGCCGGGATGGATGGTATAAGCAGATCATCAAGAGAAACCATATCCAATCGTAAACTGATCCGCCTCTCGAGCTCAAGCCTGCAAATGGCGTTAGCACCGAGCATGATTGCCATCCTCAACATACCAAAGAGAAACGCTGGTGGAATTGTTGAGCATTTTTCCGCCGGTAAAAGATTTACAATTGTCTCGACAATTTGCTTCTGATCATGCTCGGCCACACAAGAGTTCGGTTTAATTCTTGCTGGATTCCATATCTGAAGTTTTTCGACTCCTTTTAGCCATGCTTGAGCATAATGCATCAACGACGCAATGATACTAGTAGTTCGAATGCCTGCTCTCAGCATAGCCAATATAACTCGATGATAGAATTCGATTCGCAGTCCTGAGAGATCTTCTATCCACCAATCCGTGCAGCCACCCTTCAATTCTGCAGATTCATCATCATGTTCTAAACGAGAAAAGCTCAAAACCAACTGCTCCTTGCTTGCATTCTTAGCAATGGCATCCACACATCTATCTGGAATCCCGACCTCCTCTGCAATGGAAGGTAGTGATTCACAAGCACATAAAACTTCCAAAGACTTTTCAATACTCTGGGCCATGACCTCATTAAGATAGGCTTCTGTTCTTGCGATCAGGTTTTCTTCCCGGTATTCGTCAGACATTTCCAGGTATTCTGCAGCACACCGCAGCTGAGCCACATTGGCAGCCGTTATCTCGAAGTTCATCCCATAACAGAACTTTGCTGCTAGCTCGAATGCCTGTGGACCCCCAGGTACATCAAGCTCAAACTTGGAAAGATTTGAATCCTTGGCATTTGCCACCATTTTCCGAAATTTTCCACTTCGAGATACTAGAGGAAACTTCAGAAACCGCATAAGTCAATCAGCACACTGGTCAGTTAAACTTGACTGATATTGTACTTAATCTCAAATCAAAGCACTGTTGTAAATTATGGCTCATATGTGTCAGTATCAGGCCTTCTAATACTGATATTTTCTAATACAACAATAATATCACGATGTGTTACCATTTTAGTAATATATCACAATATATTAGCCAATATTAAACATATCACGATATATAATATATTGGTTAATATGACCCCACTAATTTATAAATTTTGAAATTTTTTCATTTCAATATATCTGATACTGATATGTACAGTCTAATACTAATATTATCAAGATCGATACCAATATTGCCATCCATACTTCAAAGCCTTGGCGGAGTGGAGGGCAGAAATGTGTTTTCCTCAACAATCTCCATTTGGAGAGGTACACTTTTATGGGATGAGTTCAATGAAGAAAAAGGCGACTTAGCATTTTTCATTTAAAAAAAAAATATCAATGTCAGGATGCAAACTTGGATAGAGTCCATAAAGAAGGATTTGATGGACCTCGATCAATGGAAGAATGCAAAGGATTCATATTGCTTATTACTGTGGAAGTTGGTAAACAATGTTGAGGCAAATTTCATTTTAACTAATTTTTTGTGGAACCAAGAGTTTTGGGTTATGTATGTATCTGACGAATTAAAAACAAGATTAAGATTGTCTGAGAAATTTATTGCTCTAATCAACAGGTTTTTCAATATATGATACCATCTTTGTCCTCTCATCATTCTGCTTCTATCCAGCTGAGGTCCAAGTATCTAAATAAAATACTTTAAACCTGAGGGATCTGTTTAAAAGGAAACATCCCGTGCAGTACTTTTCTTCCTTACTGAGGTCTGAGTTTTTCAAATAATCAAGAAATGCGATGCTGAAGCAATTGATGTAATGTGGTAATATATTTGCACCTAGACACCAAGATAAATTGATAATAATATTTCATAAGCCGCATTAAGTAAAGTCAATATGAAGCATATGGGTTCACCCAAACTACAATGTAGCATGTAGATGAAAATTGGAGATTTGCAAGATGGGAAAAAGGAACAGAAACAACCGGTCTGGATGCCCACATGAAATAATGATAATATGAGTATTTTTCACGGTGTGAGAGTATTTGTATGTAATTTGAAAAGTACTTCAGGAAAAGATATATGAGAGATGTAGTTTCTTTGAAAGTACAACTTTGTACATCAGAAAAAAAATCTAAATTAAATCTCACTAAAAAAATCCATAGCAATTTATTGATAACCTCAGTAAATCAAGTAGATTTTTTTTTATATATAGTTTTTTCCTAAAAAGCAATTTCAAACGTTATGCAAAATAAGCCTGAAGTAAAGAAGCACTTAGAATAGATATTCAGCCATAACTGGAAAAAAAAAAACAAATGAAGCACATTGGCAAGAATAGAAGATTCTGGTTTGTTTAGAGGACAAAGAACAGCAACGAGATTTCCTCGGAGCATCTCACACTACATACTAATCACTAAGAGCTCTCATACTCACCCTTACCTCATTCCTTTATTTGTTGAAGGGGGAGGGGGCATAATTTAAGGTAGTGACAAGGACTAAAGGATAGAAATCTAAACCATAATAAGACATATTTCTAATTAAAATAACATCATTCTTGGATCCCTTCCATTTGCTATTTGCTATCTGGCTCAGTCCAGTAAGAATTGACTGTTTAATGTCGAAGCAGGATTTTCAGATAGTATGGCTTAAGCTTTTATTTTCGAATAAAACTCTAATGTAGAGCCATTCAATTTCAAAAAGCATTTATCATTTTAGAATGCTATCTTTTTACTTGAAGGGTAGGTCATAATATAACTATAAGATTGTTCTATTATGATTTGGAGTCAATATATCCAGATCATAGAAACAATGCTTCTCTACATTGCTGAAATAAAGTCGCATAGATCTGACTATTTCCAAATCCCATCTTGTGAGAGCTTTGTGTACTGAGCTGCTCTCTAATATTATATTTTGCTAACTGTTTTCAACTTCCTTTTACATGGATCATGTGTCAATGCATCCTTTTTCAAATATAATAGACCCATTATTAAAGACCAAAACAAAATATATTGCTAAAATTGAATTAAATTTAACATTAGTGACCAATACTTGTTCTCAACATTACATCAACCGAAAGCTTAATTTTTTTTTTAACAGAGGGGAAGGTTGTGGAAGCAGGGAAGAGAGAATTTACCTTATGCAGTAAAAAAAACTCGCCATCCACAACAATTGTAACATCTCCTGCAACATCTTGGAAGATACTGCAAGCCAATAAAGATTCAGATCATATTTAGCCACTGCCAGATGGATGGTCAGCGGATATAAAAGTGTGCAGCAATTTGGATTTATTTACTGAAGTTGCTGACATTCTGAAGCATCAAGGACTTGAGTTCCCTCATAAAGTATTTGCAGAAAAGAGTAAATTCTCTTTCTCATCTCACTTCTTACAGCAGGAAACAATTATCACTGGCTTTATGTGAAGGATAACCATATTGTGGGATATAGGTGGAGTTACTGGCATAATTTCTCTATAGCAAAATCATTTGCAAAAAACCTATGGATGTCAATAATTTATTGTCTTTCTCTTTCTAGTTTTTCCTTTATCTTCTAAACTTTTGCAGGAGCGGGCATGGGAAATAGAAGTTAAGAATCAGCTGTAGACAATAATGAACGGGAGGAATGTCTAAGTGCCAACAAATACAACCAACAGTGACTTGATACCAAGTATGTGAACAGGTAAAACTTACTAAAAGATGCAAGTTCATCAAAATTTTGCATGATTCTCATTATATTTGTACAAAATAGGGAAATAATCAGAGGATCATTATTTCCTTAACAATATTATACCACACTATATAATAATTAGTTTGTTGAGAGCTGATACAACGGGTTAGCCCAACCTAACTGGAAATCCAAGTCAGTAGCCCACTATACAGGATCCAACCAAAATATATGGGCCTAGTCTGCTTGAGATAAACAATTATTTAATCAATTATCTTGACATGACAAATAATACAATAGCAGATAGAAACCATATCGTGCCGATTGAGACTGTGCCACCCTACTTCTTAAAAAGTTGCCAAGGCCTAAAAATTACCGCTTGAAAGTGGCTGACCCTAAAAGGCACTTGAAAATATGGCTGGGGTAAAGGCTAGATCTGATGACCGGAGGAGGCGCAACCAAGAATTATGGCTGGTTCGCCACCAAGCCTAGGCATTGGCCTAGAGTGCTAGGTGGACACGTTGTTGGGGTCACTCCAGTGTGGGAAATTTCCGAAGAGCATCTCGCCAGAGTGAAATTTCCGAAGAGTATTTAGCCAGAGTGGCTGAAATGGTCTGCTTAGAATGCCGGTCAACATCCGGTTGACCGGCAAAGTGTAAAATCCGATCAACGGAAAAGTTGACCGGTTAGGAAGGAAATGATAGGCTTTTTGAATGGCCGTCTTCTTTTCCTAATACTATCCGATGATTTTCCGATTTTGTTGAGAGTCTTTGGTCAACTCCAGAATTGCAGAAGAGATGGTTGACATCATCTCTTGGAAATGGAATGTCAATTTGCAGAAGCCTACATGCATCGTCTGCTACAAAGGTCAGAAGCATGCGCCGTTGTAGCAGATGCATACATCATCACCATGCTAATTAGGTTGATTAGGTGGCTCTCCGTTTTGTATTTATATATATGTGTGTGTGTGTGTGTGTGTGCACACAAAAAGGAGAGTGAGTGTGAGAGGTTTTTTAAAACTTGTAAGTGGAGAGAAAGTGTAAAAAGGCATAAAAGAGTGTTAAGAGAGTAGTGAGTGAAAAACAAAGCGTGTGTTCTCATACTCAATCTTTCAGTTTACGCTTGCAGGCCTTGTTTTGCCGTGTGGTTTCTGTAACCGAATTCATATAGTGAAAACTTGTTCTGAGACTCAATGCCCGTGGTTTTTCCCTTATTTTAGAAGGGTTTTCCACGAAAAAATTCGATGCTTTGTTGCTCTGTCTCTCTCACTCCCTTTCTTCCCCCCATTGTGTGCATTGTTGTTGTCTAACCAGTCGATCCTCCCAACAAGTAGTATCAGAGACATGTTCTTTGTACGGTGACTTTGTTGAACATTGTTAAGGAGATTGGAAGCAAGATAGTTTGTCTGAACGACACCAACTACGACACTTGGCAAAGCAAGATGTCCAACTTGCTGTTTGTCAAATCCATGCACAATCTGGTGTTCGCCACTAAAAAGCTAGAGGCGAAATCAGAACGAGAAATGGCGTTGGAGCACAAGTAGGTATGCGGCTACATACGGCAGTTCGTAAATGACAACGTGCATAACCACATTAGGAGCGAAATGAATGCTAAGACGCTGTGGGAGAAATTGGAGAAGCTGTACGCCTCCAAGACTAGCAACAACAAAATCTACCATCTGATGAAGTTGATGCAGATTAGGTACAAGGATGGCTCGTCCGTTGCTGATCACCTGAACGAGTTTCAAGGTTGTGTGGACCGGTTGCGTGGTTTGGGTATCAAGTTCAAGGACGAGGTGCTAGGTTTGTGGCTCCTAACAACCCTACTGGACTCATGGGAGATGATGAGAATCACTATTACCAACACAGTTTCTGATGGCATTGTGACCCTAGAGATGGCCAAAGGAGCCGTGCTGAATGAGGAAATAAGACGGCAGTCTCAAGGGACCTTGACCTCTCAGCCCTCCGAGGTACTCATGACAAAGTCATAGGGAAGGAATAGAGGCCGTGGACAGAAACCTGGAGAAAATGGTCGAAGTAAGTCTCGATCAAAGTACCAAAACATGGAATATCATCATTGTGAAAAAAAAGGCCACATTAAAAGATTTTGTTATAAGTGAAAGCGTGAAAACGTTGGAAATGAGAACAAAGGAGAAAATGGCCGAAGTGAGGAAAATACTTCGGTCTCAATTGTCACAGGAGGGGATCTACTTTTGACCTGTGAAGCTGATAATATTGTAAGCATGGTAGAGTAGGATACTGACTAGGTGGTGGATACCGATGCATCCATCCACGTCACTTCTCGGAGATGGCTCTTTACATCTTACACTCCGAGTGATTTTGGAGTGCTGAAGATGGAAAATATGGAGACATCCAGAGTTGTAGGCTATGGTGATGTCTCTCTCGTCACCAACAACGGAACTCGACTACTTTTGAGGGATGTCAGATACATTCCTGACATTCAGATGAACATCATCTTAGCAGGCAGACTTGATGATGACGGTTTTTGCAACGTTTTTAATGAATGGGCGTATAAATTGACCAAACGGTCTCTGGTAGTTGCCCGTGGGAAGAAGATGTTTGGTCTTTATGCGTTGCAGGCCTCTGCTGAGGCAAGAGAGGTCAATGTTGCTAATGAAGAGCCTTCTGATTTGTGGCATCACGCCTATTCCACATAAGTGAGAAGGGGATGAGTCATCTGGCGAAGATGGGCCTCATTCCTAGTATGAAGGAGGTCGGACTAAGGACTTGTCTTCATTGCATGGCAGGGAAGCAGAGAAGGGTCTCATTTAGAGGAGACATGCCCTCCAAAAAGACCGAAGTGATTGAGCTGGTTCACACCGACATCTGTGGACCATTTAAAGAGAAGTCTTTTGGAGGAGCTTAATATTTTATCTCGTTCATTGATGACTGCTCTAGGAAGCTATGGGTGTACCTACTTAAAATCAAGGATTAGGCTCTTGGTGTATTTGAGTATTTTCATACTCTAATTGAACGAGAAACTGGTAAGAAGTTGAAGTGCATCCGGAGTGACAATGGTGGTGAGTATATTGGGGCATTTAATGTCTATTGCCGACGTCATGACATTCGACACCAGAGGATGCCACCCAAGACGCTACAATTAAATGGCGTGGCTGAGCGGATGAACCGCACATTGATGGAGAGGGTCAAGTGTATACTGTTAGAAGCAAAACTTCCAGGATCCTTTTCGGCCGAGGCACTAAAAACGATGGCTTATATCATTAATAGGTCACCCAGAAAGCCATTGAATGGTGACATGCCGAAGAAGGTTTGGTCTGGAAATGAGCCATCTTATAATCATCTTCAAGTGTTTGGCTGTAAGGCATTTGTACATATCCCGAGAGATGAAAGGACGAAATTGGAGCCAAAGACGATGCAATGCATCTTTCTGGGCTCTGGGGAAGATGAATCGGGATTCAGATTTTATGACCCAATTGAAAAGAAACTTGTCCCGTCAAGGGATATTGTTTTCATGGAAGGAGAGACCATTGAAGACATTGGAAAGGAAAAGAAGGCATCGCATGATACCGGCCGGACTGATAAGACCGGTGTTGATGTAGTCTGGTCGGCACACTGTGAGGAGAATAGCCCAGGTGAGACCGAACCAAATGATCAAGAGGAACATGTCGTTACTCCTCAGCTGGCCAAAGAAGAAGTTACTGTTCGGCGATCCTCAAGGGAACGATGGCCATATGTCCATTGTCTGCTAGTGAATATGTGATGCTTACTGATGGAGGCGAGCTTGAAGGCTTTGATGAAGTCATGAAGGATGAGCAGAAAGAAAAATGGTTGGAAGCAATGAAGGATAAAATGGATTCATTACATGAGAACCATACCTTTGAATTTGCTAAACTGCCAAAGGGAAAGAGAGCACTGAAAAACAAATGGGTCTTCAGGATAAAGATGGATGAAAGTACCTCACAACCAAGGTATAAAGTAAGGCTGGTGGTGAAAGGTTTCAACCAGCGCAAAGGGGTTGACTACGATGAAATCTTTGCCCCAATTGTGAAAATGTCCTCCATACGTACGGTGCTCAGTTTGGCTGCTATCCTAAATTTGGAGGTGGAGCAATTGGATGTCCGAACTGCATTCCTCCACGGTGATCTTAAGAAAGAAATTTATATAGAGCAACCGGAGGGATTTAAGGTTATGGAGAAGGAAGGATTGGTTTGTCGTCTAAAGAAAAGCCTGTATGGATTGAAACAGGCTCCACGTCAATGGTACAACAAGTTCGAGTTTGTTATTGTGGAACAAGGCTACCAGAAGACTACTTCGGATCATTAAGTGTTTATTCAAAGTTTTTTAGAAGATGACTTCATCATCCTTCTCCTATATGTGGATGATATGCTGATCGTTGGACGGAATGGTAATCGAATTAAGGAGTTGAAGCAGCAACTTGGACAGTCATTTGCCTTGAAAGATTTGAGGCCGGCGAATCAGATTCTGGGCATCAAAATTTTTCACGATCGAAAGAAGAAGAAAGTCTGGCTGTCACAAGAAGGATATGTTAAGAAAGTGCTTCAACGATTCAAGATGGAGAAGTCTAAACCAGTGAGCACTCCATTGGCCAATCACTTCAGGCTGAACAGTCGACAGTGTCCAACTACAGATGATGAGAAGGCAACAATGAGAAGCGTGCCCTACACTTCAGCAGTAGAGAGTTTAATGTATGCCATGGTATGCACAACGCCAGAAATTGCACATGCAGTTGGCACTGTTAGCAGATTCCTCTCAAATTCAGGGAAGGAGCACTGGCCAACTGTAAAGTGGATCTTAAGGCATCTCAGGGGAACCTAAAAAGCACATCTCTATTTTGGAGGTAACGAACCCTTGCTGGTGAGATACACTGATACTGATATGGCCAGAGATGTTGACACCCAGAAGTCTTCTTCGGGATACTTGGTCAAGTTTGCCGGAGGAGCAGTTTTCTAACAGTCTAAACTACAGAAGTGTATCTTTCCACTACAGAGGCAGAATTCATTGAAGTCACAGAAGCAAGCAAGGAAATGCTGTAGATGAAGAAGTTCATCCAAGAATTGGGCTTGAAGTAGGGGAAGTATGTAATACTTTGTGACAGTCAAAGTGTCATGCATCTGTACAAGAATTCCTCATTTTATTCAAGATCAAAACATATTAATATTTGATATCATTAGGTGAGAGATGTCATTGATGAAGGACTGGTGTCATTAGAGAAGATCTGAACTGAATAAAACGGGTCAGATATGTTGACTAAAGTTTTGCCCAAAAGAAAATTTGAAGTTTGCTGCAAGATTGTTGGTTTGGTTCCTACACAGTCGTGAGGGGTAGTTTGTTGGGGTCACTTCAATGTGAAAAATTTTCGGAGAGTTAGAATGCCGGTCAACATCCGGTTGACCGGCACTTGTAAAGGATCCGGTCAACGCAAGGTTGACCAGCCAAGTGTAAAATCCAGTCAACGGAAAAGTTGACCGGTCAGGAAGGAAATGATAGGCTTTTTGAATGGCCGTCTTTTTTTACTAATACTATCCGATGACTTTCCGGTTTTGTTGAGAGTCTTTGGTCAACTCCAGAATTGCAGAAGGAATGGTTGACATCATCTCTTAGAAATAGAATGTAAGTCTGTAGAAGCCTGCATACATCGTATGCTACAAAGGTCAGAAGCATGCGCCGTTGTAGCAGATGCATACGTCATCGCCATGCTAATTAGGTTGATTAGGTGGCTCTCTGTTTTGTATTTATATATATGTGTGTGTGTGTGTGTGTGCATGCAAAAAGGAGAGTGAGTGTGAGAGTTTTTTAAAACTTGTAAGTGGAAAGCAAATGCAAAAAGGCATAAAAGAGTGTGAAGAGAGTAGTGAGTGAAAAACAAAGTGTGTGTTCTCATACTCAATCCTTCAGTTTACGCTTGCAGGCCTTGTCTTATCGTGTGGTTTCTGTAACCGAGTTCATATAGTGAAAACTTGTTTTGAGACTCAGTGCCCGTGATTTTTCCCTAATTTTAGAAGGGTTTTATACAAAAAAAATTCGGTGCTTTGTTGCTCTCTCTCTCTCTCTCTCTGACTCCCTTTCTTCCCTCCATTGTGTGCATTGTTGTTGTCTAACCAGCCAATCCTCCCAACACACGTCAAGCCCTAATTTCCCAATACCTAAAAATTAATGTGATATCTTATACTTCAGATATGCATTTAATCAAAACATCGCCAAGAATGAATGCAAGTGTGCATACAAAAAATGGCTTTCCTAATCAGCCACCCTTCGTCTATAAAAGGGAGAGGATTTCACAAATTGAGAGAGGAGAAGACAAGAGGCATTAAGAAAGGATTTTCTTTTAATATTCTGCTAAATACTCACACAAAGTACTCATCTCTAATTTTAAATATGTCTTGCTAGCCTCATCCGCTCTACAGTCAGCCAAGGTCAGTTGCACTCCTAATTTTCTTTTAACAAATTAAACATATATTAAATTAAGCGTCGTAGGAGTTTACTAAAAACATCTCCAGGGCCCTTATTCGAGCTTTGTTTTATTTGTGGTGCACAAAAACGCGGTTAAAGGTTTTGGATCACGATATGAGTGGGTCACTAAAAGTCCGGGTCGAATTGCTTTTCTAAGACACGAATCACAGTTCATAACAGGCCCTGTGGTACTCAACATCAACTCATCTGATAACAATCAATGAATCTAGTGAAGCCAGCAGAGGATTTTGAGCTTGATAAGAGCTAACAAATGAAAGAAACACGAAACGACATAATTACCAAACATTCCCCTGAATTCCTCGCCAATACCTGTACTGCCAAAAGTAGATCGACAAATCCGCACAATATTAACAACCAGCATAAAAAATAATGGAATCCGTACTATTATGTCTTCCCCTGTTCTACCAAAAGAGATTCAGAAGTCCAAATCAATTAAGCTATGGACTAGCGAAAAGTAATCAGCAGAGGCAACGAATCCATATCCAAAGGCCTAATATCAAAAATCAACCACAATCCATCTCGGATGCGCTTTTCCTCGCATAGAATCGAGAGAGACGATTACACTACCGACAAATTTAACGGTAGTCAGCAACAACAGTTCAAACAGTTCAAGATACAAGTCAATTACAGAGAGAGAGTCGCACCGATTGTTTAAGGTATTGCAGAGACGTGGAGACGTAGAGCGGTTGAGATGAGACTGATGGTTATTGCCCGTGGAAAGCATTTGCTAATTGCTTGGGGAGTCCTCTGTCTTCCTCAGTCGCATTCTGTTGTTCAGGAATTTGACTCACAGCAATCAGTGGACGCCATGGATGGACGGACTGGAAGAAGGAAGAAGAATGCAATCGAATCGCATTTGTAGCTCCACGTCAAGCTGCCATAGTTCGTTGTTCTCCCTCTGTCCCCCTTGCTTTGCTTTGCTTTTGCTTTTGCTTTTTCGTTTCCTGTGTCTTCTAGTGGTTTGCATTATTGTTTAGTTGTGTTGTTTAAAACTTTGGCTTGTTTTTTTTATTTTAATTTTTCATTTATGATGGTTATTATATATTTTATTTATTTTTAATATATCTTTAATAATTAATTTATTATTTATTAATTTTTAATAATAAATTCATATAAAAATAAATTAATAATATTATTAAAGAATATTATATTTATTGCATTCTCATATCCAAATTATTATATGGATAAGGGATCCAAATGCTGTACGAAACGAGTCCGATTTTCGTATACTCAAATTTGAACCCTGTGCAACTCCACAATATGGTTAAAAGATTGACGGAACTGACTCTTTAATATATCCTCTAATACTCAAGTGAGTATCTATCTTTTAAAAGGAAGAAAATAGAGGATGCTAATTGGAAACTAAATTAATTTTATGCGTGGGAGCTTGCGCTTTTCTCAAAACGTCTTAGAGAGAAAGAGAGATGTTCTTTTTTCGAAAGAGTCCTCATTTGTCCTAATGAAAAGATGATCTTTTTATAATTATTATGGGGTAGTTTATTTTTTTCGTCAACTGTCTAAGAAATCGTTCAGAAAACAGCTAAATAGATATAATTTTATCCATATTATGTTTTTAACTGTCCGAGGTCATTGAGAGAGAGAGAGAAAAATCGCTTAACCATTATTACTAATTTATTTCATATAGTCAGATGGGTTCTTTGATTTAGCCAATTCAACCTCTTCGGCCTCTTTGATATATGGGCCAGACTTTTAAAAATGGGTTTTCTCAGTGAGCCATTGATATCTGCACCCATCAATATTTTTACTATATTTTTTATTTTGAAAAAAAAAATATTTTTATTTAATGGTTGTGAATATGATATTAGGTGGGCTATGAGATGAAAGTGGAGATGAGATTTAAAAATTAAAACAAAATCACCTAAATTATGTTTTTAATTTTTACTATTAGATTAAATATTTAAGTTATGTTACTATTATATATATATCTTTCAATAATTTAATAGTAAAAATTAAAGATGTAAGTAAACAATGTGTGGCCCACAAATTTAGGACAGTCTGAACCGGAACGGGATTTCTGCTTCTCATTGGGAGAGGCTCCCATCTGCACCATTGATTTGAAAAGAATTAACCATTTAAATTTAAATAATAAATTATAATATCTAAATAATTATTTTTATTAATTTTTTATATATTAGATTTAATATTTAATATATGTTAATATTATTAAAAAATAAAAATATATAATTATTTTTTATTTTAAAATTATGGTTATTAAATTTTTATTAAATAGTCAATATAAAAAAAAGTACGTGGTGAGACTAATAGAAATTTAATATCAACAATAATTTTTATATATTTTATAAAAATTATATAAATTAATTAATTATTAAAAAAACAATATTTAACCCTAAAAATATTCTGAAAAGGAAAGAGGGGCAGGCATCTGAAAAGGAGA
Organism: Nepenthes gracilis; assembly: GCA_033239525.1. NCBI lineage: Eukaryota > Viridiplantae > Streptophyta > Magnoliopsida > Caryophyllales > Nepenthaceae > Nepenthes > Nepenthes gracilis. The sequence continues at coordinate 13,676,662 of BSYO01000025.1, read as the reverse complement.
GATGGCGGATATGAAGCAAGGAATAGAGAGAGAATCGCTGAGAGAAGGCGTGGACCGATGACGACGAGGTCACGCAACTCAATAAAGGACCAATTATTGTGATTTAATTTGCATGAGCTTAGTCCCCATTTAACATAGTCAATAACGGTGATGTAAAGGTATGTAACGGCTTATAATGAGGAGTTTAACAATTAATAATAGATATAGATTATTATTTATTTAAAATGTAATATATAAATAAAATTTTATAATAGGAATTGTTATTTCTGTATTAGGGAATCCTCTTGTGATGGAGCGTAATTAATTTGATATTATCGGTTTATTTTTTATTTATTTTAAATATATTAAAAACAATTGTGTAATGTAAATTTAATAAAAAAAAATAAAGTAATTTTGGCACTTAGGACATGCCTGACACGCATTTATGCACATTTTTGGCAAATTGGGCATGCTTGATAAATGCCTCTAAATTGCTCAAGCAGGATTCGGGTAGATTAGTGGGCACTTGATACTGCCTAAGGCAATGCTCAAGCGTAATTTTGGTAATTATTTCTCACTTGAGGAGCATCAGAGGTGGCACTTGTGCGTAGCTGGGGTTAGGCGCAACGCTCATACACCAGTTCACTTACATAAGAAGATGCGCACTGTTTTCAGGAACTTCGCGCTAGAAGGAAAAAGAATCAAAGAAAAGGAGAGGGGGGAAAGGAGATAGAAAAAGAAAAGTAGAGATCTTTGAATATCTTGTAGTCGGATCTTTAGATTAGATGTTAAAGGTAAATATATTTAATCTTTATTTTTGAACTATAGCCATTTTTTTATTAATTTTGTTCATATTTGATAATTTTATTATACATATATGTCATTTTACTCACCATATTTTAATTCTTCGTGCATGCATGTGGTTTAATTAGATGTTTTGAAATTTTGTTTCAATTTTGTCAATATTTAAAAATTTTGCTTGTTTTGAAAAAATGAGTAAGTATTTTAAGATATTATACCTATGTATAAGAATATTTATTAAAAAAAATTATAAAAACTTGTATATAGGTCTTATATGTGGTATTCTATGCATGTGGCTCTATTTTGCATTCGACTCGATATTTGTACTTTTTCTAATGTAAAAATTTTCTTTGTACTTTTCAGAATATAAGTTTTATGCTTTCCGCCAGATAAAAAATTTTTAAACTTTTTATAGAGACCCTCATTAGTTTAATTTTTATAATAATTATTATAAAAAATTGAACAAAATTAATATATTTAAATATTCTAATATATTCAGACAAATTTAAAATTTATACTTATCATCCACGAGTAACAAAAGAAAGTAACATTTATCCATATTTATAAGGGAGAATATATAAGTAGTATAGGCCTAAGGTTACCAGAAGTACGTATAATCATTACTCAAAATCAGCCTTTTCATATTTAATTCTCTGATTTGAGTATGTTTTAAATTTTTAATATTTTTATCTATATTTAATTTTGGATATTTAGGACTTTGATTTAAAATTCATAGGTTTTGACCGCTCTTTGGATTTGGTTATTTAACTTAATTGGTTTATACATTTGGATCATTTGATATTAACTTTTAAATTTTGAACTTTGCATACGGGATCACATTTGAACATTTATTGATTTGTCTTACTTGATATTTGAATTTTGGCTCTTAAGGATTTTATATTGGTTTATTAATTTGCCCCATTCGTTCTAATTATGGGTATATATATATATATATATAATTATTGAGTATTTGGCTTATGATTTGTTTTTGACACTTTCAAATTAGAGGATTATAGATAATTTACAGGAAATTCAAACTTGAATGCTGGTAGAGATTTTGTATATATTTTATGAGTATTAGTTTTGTAATTGGACTATATTTATATTGGATATATAAAAAATGAGTTTCAAATTTTAATTTTTAATTATGATTAATTAAATTCAGATAAGTAAAGTTGAGGTCAAAAGTGAAATAGATTGGGTTAAAGTTAATTTTTAAATCAAGTCATATCAAGTTGAATGACACTTGACTGATGCCTGACATGTACACATACATATTTTGGATAAAAAGATTGCACCTGATAGAAACCTAACTGAAACTCAAGCGCATTTTTGAGTGTGTTCACACTTGATACATGTCCGAGAAACACTCGAGCACACTATGATAGAATGTTAATATCTAAAGTGATGTTTGCGCACCACAATAATTAGCCGCGATGCCTAATGCATATCTCACAAGTACACATATGCTAATCTACTATATAAGTCATATTTAGCTGATTTTTAATCATTTTTATTAGATTTTGAGAAAAGAGATATAAGGAAAAGAGGAGATAAGAGAGAGAGAAAATTAGATAATGTCAATTAAAGTGAATCAAGGCAATATTTTGGTAAAATTGAAGTTAAAGCAAGTGAATCTTAAGCCTCATTTTCTTTTTTGCTAAATTTCTTTTACTTTTTAAAGTATTTATTGTTCTAAATATTTGTGTATTTTATATTTTTATAATTGGATTATTTATACTTTATATAAATGAATTCCTATTCACATTCTTTGTAATTTTTATGAAAGTTATGATTAGTTTACGTATATTGTATTATTCATCTGATTTTTTATAATCTTGTTTTATGCATATATTGAAATTATGATTTAATTATTCTCGTATGTTTTAAATTTATATATAATATCCTACATGTTTAATAGTATTCATACATATTTAAATTTATCTTGCATGTTTTAAAATTTGTTTAATTTCTTCTATATGTTTATAATGTAATAGAAAGGTTGTTGATTTTTCTATAAATTTAAACTAATAGTCTATATATTGTAAATCTTAGAATGTGGCTTTTGTATACTTCAAAAATTTAGATATTTAAGTTTCTGTATAAGTTTTATACAATGCATAATAAAAGTCGATGGAGTTTGAAGAAAAAATTTACAATTTGTTAAGAAATTAAGACTATTTTTTTCAGGATGAGAAAATACAATGATCATTTATAATTATATAGAACTTTTATTTTTTTATACATCGAACCATTTTAAGAAAATCAGTAGTTATATATTATAACATACCTTAATATATTATAACGATAATTAACGTTTGAACTCATCATCCACATGTAAAAGTGGTGTTCGATCCCATTTATAGGATTATGTATATAATGGTTTACCTGTGGGTCTTAAATGGTAGCGTAAGGTATTTGATTATACAAAAATAAATATAAATTGAATTTTAATTATCCGCTTCCTTATTGATAAGGCTCAATTGGCTCTTAGTTCATAAGATTTAGCATATTTAACATAAGTTGTCTGGCACGCTTTGATTGAGAACTGAAAAAAACTAAAAGCTATGTACATTTGTTATAAAAATTTATAATTTTATTTATTAAATTTGAATTGTTATTCTTACAGCTTGATTTAAGGTAAAATATACATTGATTATACAACTTATATACCCTATTGAGCTTTCGACTCATTACTTTTATTTTTTCCTAATCTTATTTTTATTTTTTTTGCTAATCCCCTTAGATTAGTGGCTCGTATCACTTGTAAAAAGGTTAGATTGATCAAAGAGCTGTTCCAAGATAGTAGAAATAGGAATGTGAACAATTTAGATATTGTAATTATATTAAAACAGTAGTTTTAGAATATTTGCTTTTACCTTGGTTATTGTGATGTTCATGGTTAGTGGAGTAGCGGAATGCTAGTTTGTCTAGCAGTAGATTATTGTGATTGTTATTAACTCTAGTTTTATTTAGCATATCTCATTACATAAGATTCGATATTATGGTATAATTGATATTTCAAAGTCATTTTATAGCATAGTATATTTTGGGTCTTATAATTTGGTTGATTATTGTATATATATTTTTGGATTGGTTGTGATATCGACTTGTAGGTCATGTCTATTGTTAATTGAATTTATTAATTTTGTTAATAGAATTATTGTGCTAATTATTCTTTGAATTTGGTATTGGGATGTGACAGGTTTTATTTTGATATGATAGGATGACAGACAAATTGGTCTTAGTATATTTTAGTATTATGGAGTTAGGGGTTGAATTATCCTATTATTTGGTTATTGCGGCGTTTGGTTTATATTGAATCGATAGTATGGTTTGTATTATTGGTTCATCACTTTTTTCTTTCAGACATTTAAAGTAGATCATGTTCAGCTTTATTGTTCAAACAAGTAATTCATAATGATCCTGTAATGGTTGTTATTGTTCATATTATTGATTATATTATTTGGTATTTTGTCGGGTTTGACTTAGATTTGGGTATCGTATTTAGGTGTCCTTATTTTAGAATTTTTATTTTGTGAATTATAATTATTCTTAATTCTTATTAGCACATATTTTTAATCTGGGTTCGTGACAAAAACTATCAACTTCAATAAAAGCAACAAGAGCAAAACTAGAAGTAGCCGACAAGATTTGCTTTCTTTGGTATTGGCTCAATGTCAAGTATAACCGGTTAATAGAAAATATAATATCGATTGAATTTTTTCACTACTTATAATCTAATCACGTTTTTAACATCATACGTAGCACATCAAAGTTTTAAATTTTAAATTGACGAAAGGTTAACAAGTATATATTTTTCATGTTAGTATTAATGGCACAAAATCTATTATCCCTACCACAAAGTACAATACTATCAAAGTTAGTCTTTAGCACAATGGGTTGAATAATTAACGAAAGGAAAAGTAGAATAATATTGAATATTATAAAAATATGCATCCTTTTTAATAATTGAATAAGTATAAAATATCATGTTAAAAATCTAATCATTTTGAGTTATAATAAAAAGAATTACTCCAAAAATAGTGGTAATAAAAATATAATTGAACTTTAAAAATAAATAAGATATACTTTTTTCTATCATTATAAGTTATAATATTAAAAATATTCAAATAAATAAATAAAATATATTGTATTTTTTTTTGTAATATTTGTATAATTTTGTTGTATACATGCGTGTACATATTTTAATATTAGGTACGTGCTTGGCACAATATAGCCCGTTGGCGTGCTCGTCCCAACAAAGGAGGGCCACATACCGTATTGGGCTACGACATATTCGTCCAGTGTCTTGTTAGGCATGGCCCATCATAGAAATATGTCATGTTTGTTCATATCAGGGTCATTTTTGTTGTTGGTATATTTCATAATCATATTTAATTATGTGTCGATATTTGGTTGTATTTATCGTAGCACTGCATTAACTTATTACCGTGGCTGTCCGTTCTCGAGCTCCAAAATTCCACGCCTGTTGTCTGCCTGATCGTCGCTCGAGCCCTGATTCAAGTAGCTCCGAGCCTGCCGTGCTCTCGTCATCCGCTCGAGCCCAAATTTCAGTAACCATCCTCTCAAAACTCACCGTCATCTCGCTCGAGCCTCTATAGGGTTTTCTCTTGAAACCCTCAGTACACTCGAGCGCCACAACAATAATCATTTTTTTAAACATGTTTTTTGAGCTCTTTATAAATTTTTTCATTCTTTTAGTTGTCCTATTTTTTTACTGAAACATTTTGGAGCGCCCCTTTTTGATGAAATTTTAATTTTTACTCAATTAATCTTGCTCCAATTGAGAAAATTAAAATTACATCATTGTGTTTCATGTGCTAAAGGGTTTTCTCATCACCTTCTCTTTACCGATTCAACACTCCTACCTTTTTACTTTCGTTGGTGACGTGGGTATTGTGAAGAAGGAAATCCGGTGGTGTTTTGCTTCTTCAAACTGTTTGAGAAAGAAGATTAACATGAAAACTGAAAAGTGTTCGATTCTGTTATGGAAGGCAAATACGAGAAGTTCCTTAGTAGGAATCACAAGATAGGAGTAAATCGGTTAGATTAACGCGTCTATACTACCCAATCTGTAAATTGATTTTCATAGTGGATATCTTCTCTGACCATTGAAGTTTTGATGATTTTTTTCAATTATCTTGGATATCGAGTTTTCCTTTCGTATTAAAAATTGTCTCTTTTTATTATTACTTATTGTCGTATACATTTTATGTATATTATTATTCTTGGCATCCAGATATAAATATTCTTTACATGTATTGAATATTTAATTTTTCATTACTTTTGTTAATATATCAAGGGATCGAAACTGTATTATGTAATTTGGAACGAAACGTCCTTTTCAATTCAGAATAAATTTATCATGTGTCGTGCTAAGCACAACCTATCATATAACACGCCATGTTAGTGCAATACGTTTATATACAGATGACCTAAATAAATGAATTATAGCCGGTCAATACAACTCACTTAACACCTACATATCAAAAGGGTTTGATATTTAAAATTTAATAAAAATTTTAAAAAACAATAACTGATTTAATTTTTTATATAATGATAAGAATATTATGATATTTTAATATTTAAAAAATAAAAAAACTTATTTATAAATATTTTTTAAAAAATAAAATATCCTGAGTTAGAGGAGGTCTAATGCAATTGCAACAGAGTAATCCGCAATTTTTTGAAGTAAAATTTTCTAATGGAGAAAAGTATTACTGTGTTACGGAGTTTCTTGACTTTAGATTGCCAGAGTCCCTCCAACGAAGGATCAACCGTTCAATTACACATCCAACGGTCTGAAACTTAAAGTTTAGTAAAATTTTTTTTTTAAAAAAATAGTAACAGCATTTTTTTTATAATATTTACAAATCAAATCAATATTTATAGAATATAAAATTATTTATATATTTTTTTAAAAAATTAGTTATTATTTTCTCCAGAGTTAGAAAAGTTCTAATGCTCCAACGCGATGAAGCCCTCCGGTTATTACTAGGAAAATTTGTAGTTATAAAATGAGTATAAAATCAATAAGAACTATCATAAATAATATGAGAATAAATATCATAACATCAATTAATTCATAATTCTAATTCTAGTCTCATTGAACAATTCTTTCTTCATGATTCTCGCCTACAAGTGATCCGAACCGTTAATCTGGAGGAGGTTAGCGGAAAATAAAAGTAAAAATAAGTCAAAAGTTTAGTAAGATATATAAATTTTATAATTAAATATACCATCTTTTTAAAATCATAGCGGAAGGAATAATTTATAGAATTCAGATGTAATACTGTGAATTTTCATGTCAAATATACATAACTTTTAAATTTTTCTTTTTAATTCCATAATTCAAATGTGCTATATAAATTTTATTCAAATATGATTTGTCTATGGATTAAGAGCCAGTAGAGCTTTAACAACTAATAAATGAATAATCAAAATTTGAGTTATATTTATTTTCACATAACCAAAAATCTTATATTACCATTTAAAATTCATAGGTGGGCCGTCATATATATAACTCTGTAGATGATACTGAATGCTGCTTTCGCCTGTGGATGATAAGTTCGAACCTCAATTTATCACTATAATATATTAATACATGCTATAATATACCACTCGTCAATTCTCTTATATTGGTCCAATATATAAATAAATAAAAACTCTACTCAATTTCACTTAATCCTTGTATTTTTTTATTTAAAAAATATTCTTAATTCTTTAACAAATTATAGAGTTTTCTTTAATTTTCTTTGATTTCTTTATCATGCAATAATTAAATTTTCTATAAACTATTCCTGGTAAGATAGTACCAAAAAATCAATAATATTAAAAAAATTCAGCTATTCATCTCTATTAGCAAATATACAGGATAATTTTAATAAATTTTCAGAACGTGTAAAATAATTTTAAACATGTGGGAGCACTTTTAAACATGTAAAAGTTATTTAGTTAAAATTTCAGTACATCTAGTAAAAAAATTATAAAAATCAGTTGAATGATATGATGAACATATTACTTATAAAAAAAAGATATAATGTACATCGATTTAGACATAAATTTCTTGCAATGTTGCAAAAAATGAGAATGATAATATATACATATAAAATATATACAATTTAGTTACAAAAATATGACATGTATAAGTATTTAAAATAATAAATACTCAATAAAGTGATAAAAGAGTAGCAACAAAGAATAACAGGATTGGGATACACTTGCCTTAATTTTAAATTATTAAAATCTTGCTTGAGATTAATTTAATTTGCCTTCTCTAACTTCATCTCTTTTTCTTATCTCTCCTCTTTTAAACTCTGAAAAAAAAAAAATCAAAAATTAACCAAACACGACTTATATAGCAAAGTGACGCATGAGCGTTTGTTAAGCGCGTGTCGGGTACTATGGCCAAATAGAGTAGCATATGAGTGCCACTTGAGTGCACGTCGAGCTCTGAGTACACTAAAAAGCTCACTTGAGCGTCCTTGGGCATGCATCAAGTACGATTATATTGAAAAGTACGCTTAAACGCTAATCAAGTGTCCATCATACACAAGTTCTCTACTCATTTCACACACGTATGTGCGTCGAACACCGATTAGGCATCTACCAATTCGTAGTAATCTAATCCAAAATTGACTTTTGATCTAATTTTTTTTTCTCATTTGATATTAACTTTAATTATATTAATTAATTAATCATAATTACGGTAAAAATTTAAACTCTTTCTTTACATTTTCCTTTTGATAATTGAAAGCTATAGAACTTTTCTTCACATGTAACCTTATTATCAAAGATTTATACATGTATCGCTCATCATGTTTTATCCAGGCTTTTGTTAAATTCGACAAACTAATAATTTTTTAAAAAGTGTTATCTACAAGATACAATGTAACGTTTTGAATATTTTTGATTTTATTATTTTATAAAAATAAATTATTTAATTAGTTATAATAATTATTTAGATATTTTTAGCAGTAATTAAATAATAAAAAATATATTATTATGTATTAATATCTATTTTGGGTTTAGAATTTCATAATTGGACTAAAAAATCGAGCTTGAATTACTTAGTATGCTGTATACAATAAAATTTAGTCACAAGACTTATTTTAAGATAAAATTATGAGACCTATTTGAAAAAAAAAATCTATAATTGAAAGATTAAATATAAAATAATAAATTTAGAAATTTAAAAATCATATCGATTGTGATGAATAGGCCCACGACTGGCAGGCCTAATAAAAAAGCAGCCCAAAATTCAGAAAGGCTTAAAGCACATTAGACGGTCAATGAGTTAAGCGTTGATCGTCCAGAGAACAATAAGCGGCCAACAACACGCCGGTTAACCTATCTGTTGACTGGAAGTACTGTAGCAGTAGACCCAAAAAGGCAGTAAATCTGATGCGGGCCAGGCCCAATTTGACAGGTAATCTCGTACACGAAAAGTAACGATCCTTTTCATGATTGCACGCTTTCCTAAAAGCTGATCTTCTCCAAAAAGGCAGCAATAAATTTGGCGCTAATGTTGGAGTCTAAACGGTCACAAGAGCATGAAAGAGATCAGATGATGTGGATATCCGTTACACTGTTCAGAAGAAAAATAATCCATCAAATCACGTCAATCATACCCACCAACTCAGAGAAGGCCGCCATTGCCAGACCAAAAGATCACGCCACCTTAACCAAAGAAGGTGGCTCTCCTACTATCTATATAAGCTTAAAGTCTTCATTCTGAAAAAAAAAAGCTCTCGAATACGCTTTCTAACTCACCTTCAGGAGAACATACTAAACACGCTTTCTGAAACAACAAAGAGACTTCCTGAACAGTGCTTTCAGTCTAAATCACGAACGCTTATAGTGCTTGAACAAAGACTCTCCTTCTCTCTCTGCATACGGCGTTCACCTTCAAATCCCACCAAATGCCTCCCGATTACAGGGGTCTTTTCCAGCTCTCTGAGAACTGTCCCCCAAAACTTCCACGCTTTTGGGACGCAGTTTCCACTCGCTCTCTATGAGCAGTAAGTTGGAACTCACACTCTCAATGGGCCAACACTCCCGTCAAACATATTCTTTTTCTCTCTCTTTCACTTATCAGTTTACCTTCCTCGATTCAAAGGCCTTTTTTACTGACTTGAGTGTCGGAGTGTTTTCGGTGGGACAACCTCCTACCAACACAGTGACCCCTTGTTCATTTTAGTGGTGTGTAGGATTCAGACTCATTGAATGAAATCAGGTCGAATCAACCAGACGAATCCGAATCTATTCGAAATCGGATTTAGGTGCGCATCAGATTGATTAAAAAACGAGCAGATGCTTTACATTGGGCCTAATAAGTTTAAAATATTTGAATTGATAAATTGGGATTGGATACTTAAGTCATTAATTTGAGTTTAGTATATTAGATTAAGTTAATTCAATTAGAAACTTAACTAATTGATACGCATCAATTAGGTAAATTTTAATATATCAAGTTCCCTTAACTAAAAATATAATAAATAAATTAATAATAAAATAAATAATAATTTTTAATATAATAATAATAATAATAATAATAATAATAATAATAATAATAATAATAATAATAAAGAAACGAAAGTAAGAAAAGAAAGAGCGAGGGAAAGAAAGGAAGGAAGAAAAAGGAGGAGAAAACAAGAAAAGGAAGAACGCGTGAGTTGCAGCGGCGAGAAGAAGGAAGGAGATCGACGCCTGAAACGGAAACCCAACGAAACCCTAAAACAACCCTCCATTATTCAAGAACTACAGTGGTGTTAAAGCAGGGGAAAGACGCGCGCGAGTCGAAGCAAAACCGTCGCCATTAATGCCGTCGCCAGAAGAGAAACAAGAAATTGAGGCGAGTAAATCATTCTCTTTTAATTGTTGATGTTAGTTCTCTTGCTTCATGCCTTGATTTTTGGGGAAATCATCCGAAATTTGGTGAATGTGAAAATGGGGACAAAACAGAGCCTACGGCTCGATCGGCGAAAATCCCGAATTTTAAGGGCTTCAGGTTAAATTGGGGCTTGATAATTTGTATAATGGAGTTAGAAAAATCTATATTTTATATACTTTGAGACTTTGGATTTCTTTTGATTTCGGTGCAAATCGAGAGGGAAGATAAACAAAGCATCATGCTCTGTTTGGGCCATCCAAACTTGTTACGGTGAGTTGCAAATGATGAGAAAATGGCTAAGAGATTAGAAAGCGTATTGCGTCAATGGGCCGTATGAGAGGCATGCAATATGTGTATATATATACGGTCGTGGGGGCTGGTCAGTAGACGGTTCGTCCCATCCTCCTCCTGACCAGCCCCAGGAAGAAAATCTTATTATTGAGTCTTCAGCAAATATCGAGCCAATAATATCACGTGCTAAAGTTCCTTTAAGACTGGAGTTCCCCAACACTACTGGCGTTATTGGAGTGTTAACTTTAGATCAGCCGAGTTCTGATGTTGTGGAAAGAACATTGATTGAAGAGGGATCAGCCCCTCTGGCTCCAAAAGAATCCTACACAAATTCCAAAATTTTCGATGTCGGCTCTTCAACTTCCGGAGTAAAAAACGCCGGTTTAAAAATTTCTACTTCGGCCGCGATTATTCCTCATTGTCATCAAAGTCCAAGAGCCGGTTTGAAAATCAGGGAATCTATTCCGTCTGAAAGGACAATTTCTCCTCACCGGAGTCCGTCATTACCAAGACCGGAGCGTCCATCTCCTCCTGCCCCTCCATCTCGGATGCCCTTGAGGGTTGCAGCCCAGAAAGCTCGTTATATCACAATAAAATATTTGTTTTAACAAAATTTTCCCTTTTGATAAATAAACTATACTCTAACTCTGTATCGTATGCTTTCTGGCAGACTGACAAAATGAACGAATTTCTTAATATTTGTCTCCTTCAACGTGACATGAAGATTGAGCAACTCGAGGAAAAAATTCAAGAACTTGAACGTACACACGTTGATCCCAATGTTCTTGAAGAGGTGAGAAATCAGGCCAACACCGCTGCCACACAAATTGAGTCACTTCATGGGCGGATTTCCAGCCTAGAATCGGAGTTGCAAAAGACTAAAGATACTTTAAGAATGTCCGAAGAGCACACATCTAATCTTAGAAGTGATAACGCCATGTTAGGAGCTGGACTTGTGGCACGGCTTAAACCAGAGGAGGTCCACTCTATTTTGAACGCTAGATTTCTGGATGGCATTCTTTTATGCCGTCGGATTGCTCTTATCCTGGATCCTCAATTTCCAACCGGCTTTTTGATCCCCAGAAATATGGGTGCTCACATCCGATCGGACTTAAAAGAATTTTTAGAATCTGGTGAATCTTCAATGCCGCCTCCATCAAGTCCTCCGCATCAACCTTAATCTTTTCTTGTCCATGTATTGATGACGGAAAAAATTGTATTATATGCTTTTTTGAATGGAATCGAATCATTAGACTTTTTTTTATTGAAAGAACTTTTTCAAATGTATTGCATTCAAGGTTCTCGCCACCAATTTTTCATTAAAGGTATGCAATTTGTAGGCACCATTTCTCAGTACAGTAGAAACAATAAACGGACCTTCCCAATTAGGAGAGAGCTTATTTCTATTAGCTATTTTGTCGGTTGCCTGTATACTCTTCAGAACTAAGTCTCCCACGTCAAATTGTCGTGCTTTTGTCCTTTTGTTATAGTATCGCGCAATCCGCTGCTGATAAGCGGCTGTCCGTACTCTTGCTGTTTCTCTAGATTTCTCCAGTAGATCAAGATTCTTCTTAAGCCGTTGTGAATTACTTTGGAGATCAAAATTCTCTATCCGGAGGCTGGGTAATCCTACTTCCACTGGTATTACGACTTCGGTCCTGTAGTATAAGTTGAACAATGTCTCTCGTGTTGGCTCTTTAGGAGTCGTCCGGTAGAACCATAACACTGAAGGTAGTTCATCTACCCAAGAGCCCCCAACGTCTTCTAGCTTTGTTTTTAGCCGATGCAGTAAGTCCGATTGGTTACCTCTACTTGGCCATTTGATTGTGGATAGGCAACCGATGTATGTGCCAATCGGATCCTCAAATTGGAACAGTACTTGGTGAAGCGCTTCCCAGTGAACTGGGTTCCATTATCAGTCACTATTGTTTCTGGAACCCCAAATAGGCAAATAGTGTTTTGTCGTACAAATTCCGTTGTATTATATTCGGTTATTTTTGCCAATGGAGAAGCTACGACCCACTTGGTAAAATAATCAATTCCCACGATGATAAATTTTCTTTTTCCAACTGCTACTAGGAAAGGTCCAAGTATGTCCAGCCCCATTGCACGAATGGCCGGGGTACTTGTAACGATTTCAGTTCGGTCGAGTTGCATGAGGCATGCTTCTGTGGATTTGGCAGTTTTCACATTTCTTGACAAAGTCAGCTGCATCTTTTTTCATGGTTGGCCAAAAATAGTCCTGTCGCATCAATTTGAAGGCCAGGTTCTTTCATCCTATGTGAGATCCGCATATCCCAAGATAGACTTCACTTAACGCATAGTCTGCTTCCTCCAGAGTGAGACATCTCAGTATAGGATAGAGTATCCACGACGATACATTTTTCCCTCTATAATTGTGTACTATCTAGCCGTCTTCTTTACGCGCTTAGCCTCATCCTGGCTTTCGGGCACGATTCCATAAAAAATGTATTGATAATAAGGAGTCATCTAGTTTTTGTTACTGGTGACTTATAAGACGTCTTGATCAATTTCTTCAATACTTGGAGCTGTCAAGATTTCTCGCATACTTCGAAAATATTGCTCCGGATTCTCAATGGCTGCTACTTTTGCTAGTTGGTCGGCCTTCCCATTTTCCGTTCTCGAAATATGAGTCACATTTACTTCATCAAAGTCTTGAAAAGCACTTCTTACCTTTGCAAGATACCTCACCAAACATTGATTTGATACTTCGAAGTTCCTTCGAACTTGATTAACCATTAGCTCGGAGTCACTATAAACTGCAACACGCTTTGCTGAGCATTCTCTGGCTAATCGTAGTCCGGCTAATAAAGCATCATATTCGGCCACGTTGTTAGTTGTTGGGAATGAAAGTCTTAGCGAGTATGGTATTTCTATTCCTTCCGGAGTTCTTAATATCACTCCGGCTCCACTTCCTGATTGTGTAGAAGATCCGTCCACGTACATCGTCCATAGAGTGGATAATTCAGTCTGATCAGCATTCTGATCTTCCATCTCATTATTTTGGGCTAAAATCGAAATTTTGACTAGAAAGTCCGCTAATGCTTGCCCTTTTATCGATGGTCTTGGCCTGTACTGAATGTCGAATTTTTCAAGTTCGATTGCCCACTTGACCAGTAGTCCTGATGCATCAAGTTTTTGTAATATTCCCTTAAGGGGTTGATCAGTGAGGACGATTATCTTGTGAGCCTGGAAGTATGGTCTTAGCTTCTTTGCCGAGTTAACGAGTGCCAATACTACCTTTTCAACGTGAGTGTAGCGGTTTTCTACGTTTGATAAAGTTTTACTAACGCAATAAACCGGCCATTGGATATCTGCTTGTTGTTGGATTAAAACCGAACTTAGTACCACATTAGAAACCGCCAGATATAAAAATAACTCTTCTCCCTCTTGGGGTGATGTTAGGAGAGGTGGGCTGGCTAAGTATCTTTTCAATTCTTGAAAGGTTGCTTGGCATTCTTTCATCCATTGGAAATCGTTGGCTTTTGTTCCTCTTAAGGATCTGATAAACGGAAGATATTTTTCAGCCAGTTTGGATAAAAAACGGGAAAGGGAAGCAAGTCTTCCGGTGAGCCGTTGAACTTCTTTAATGGTTTTGGGCGGGCCCATTTCTGCAATGGCCTTTATTTTTTCGGGATTAGCTTCAATCCCTCGCCTTGAAACTATAAATTCCAAGAACCGGCCAGAAGATACTTCGAAGACGCATTTGTTTGGATTCAATTTCATGCGGTGTTTTCGGAGTACTTTGAAGGCCTCCTCTAAATCCGTGACGTGATCGCTCACAATCTTACTTTTTACTAGCATATCATCCACGTATATTTTCATGTTCCGACCTATTTGATTTTCAAATATTTTGTTCACCAACCGTTGATATGTGGCGCCAGCATTCTTCAGACCAAATGGCATTACTTTGTAGCAATAAGTTCCTTGATCTGTCATGAAGGAGGTGTATTTTTGGTCCTCCGGGCACATGCTGATCTGGTTATAACCAGAGTAGGCGTCCATGAAGCTGAACAATTCATGGTTGAACATTGAATCTACCAACAAATTGATCCTTGGTAGAGGAAAACTGTCCTTTGGACAGGCTTTATTTATGTTGGTAAAATCAACGCACATCCTCCATTTTTTGTTGCTTTTCTTTACCATAACTACATTTGAGAGTCAATCTGGATATTGTACCTCTCTGATGAAACCGGCGTCTAGCAATTTTTTTACTTCCTCCCTTATCGCAATGAGTTTTTCAACCAAATGGTTCCTCCGTTTTTGCCTAATGGGCTTATGATTAGGATCTAAACCCAATCTGTGAACTATTTCTTCGGTTGGAATTCCTGACATATTAGACGATGTCCAAGCGAAAATATCTCGGTTCTGTCGGAGGAAATCAATTAACCGACTACGAATTGATTCGGTTAACGAATTTCCTATTTGTAAGCATTTTTCTGGATCTGTAGGATCCAATGGAATAAAATCAGTAACTTATCCAGATTTGGCTTGTTGAAGGGTATTTTCGTCACGATAGTCAAGATCTTCAATCGGTTGATCCTGAACAGTTTGTTTGATTTGAGACAAAAAGAAAGTCCGGCCGGTCACCTGATCCCCCAAGACTTCTCCTACTCCGAATGGTGTTGGGAATTTTATTTTTAAATGGGGAATGGATGTTACAACCCCAAACGCTGTCAAGCAAGGTCAACCGAGGATTGCATTGTAAACGGAACGCAGGTCAACCACCAGAAAAGTAAGCTTGCGAGATGCCGTTTTGGGATAGTTCCCTAATGTTACCTCCAATTGGATAGTTCCTTGAACAATGACCGGTTCGTTTCCCACTCCATACGGTGATCCACTAGCCGGTCTAAGTTGGTTAATTTTCAAATCCAATTTAAAAAAGGTATCAAGATAAAGCAAATTATTAGAGCTTCTATTGTCTATAAATATCTGTTTCATCTGGTAATCTACATTACCGTCAGAAACAAAGGCTGATATAACCAATGGATCAGAGTGTGACGACTGGACATGATTTATGTCTTCTTTACTAAAGCTAATTATATCATTACTTTCAAGCTTTTGTTTTTTACCACTCTCGATAACATCTGGCCGATCAAAGTGTCGAGTCCTGACCGATCCAGTGGTTATCATATTCACCACTCCGGCTGCTACACAATTTTTTGGTTGCAATTGCTCCCTTTCTTCTTCTTTTTTTGTCCTACCAGAGTCAAGCTCTGGGTCTTTTACAAACTTTGACAGGTGCCACTTCCTTATAAGATTTTCAATTTTCCTTTGTAGAGTCCAATATTCTTCAGTACTATGTCCAGGGGAATGATGGTAATGACAGAACTTGCTTTGGTTTCCACTCTCTGGGTTCTTTGGGGCCCTCGGCCATTTAAAATTTTTTTTCTCCCGTATCCGCATGAGGATGTTTGTCCTGGTGTCATTTAATGGAGTCAGGTTGAAAGATCTGAACTTCCTCCGTGCTCCGTCCTTGGATTTCTTTCTGGATTCCTTTCCATGAGACCTTTCATCTTCTCTCTTTCTTTTATTTGGTAACCCTCGATGAGAAGAAGGATTCATCCTAATGGGCTTCTTGGCCTCATTGGCCTCTTCTGAAGCCATGTACACTCTTGCAGTGACTTCCACTTCTCCGAAAATCTACGGATTTGTGTGGGCCAAATGCTTGAAGAACTCGCCCCGCTCTAGATTTGATATGAAAGTATTTAATTTGACCTCATCAGTGAGGCGTAGAATTCGGCGAGCTTGGGAGGTAAATCTTACCAAGTAATTCTTTAAACTTTCATTTGGCCCCTGCCTAATCCGAGCCAGGTGCCAGGGCTGTTTGTCTATCCTTCGACTAGAGGCGAATTGAGAGAGAAAACTGTCTGCTAAATCTCAGAATGACCGAATAGAATTAAAAGGCATTCGGTAAAACCAAATTCTTGCGTCCCCTTTCAAGGTTAAAGAGAAACATTGACACATCATCGTTTCATCTAAGCCTTAAAAGCTTTGTAATGTTCGAAAGTGGTCAGGTGATCCATTGGATCGGTACTTCTGTCATAGATGTCCATGGTTGGCATCTTAAATTTTTGAGGAAGTGGACAAGTTCGTATCTCCGTTGTAAATGGAGATCTTCTCAAATTGCTAATGCGTCCTTCAGGTTTTTCTCAGAAAAGATAATCCCACATTTTATCCAATTTCTCCTGCATTCGAGGAGTTACGGTGGATCTCTTAGCATTGAGGTAAATTCTCAATTCTTTCGGAGCTTCGCATCGGCGTGGTCGGATGTTTTCGTCATCTGGTGGTAAATTGGATGAGGCCTCATCTTTGTCAAGAGGTCTTCTCTCACTTCGTGGATTCCGTCGTTCTGGACTGTCTTCTATAGGCCTTGGGCCTAATCGGCCTTCTAATTGAGATCGGCCCTCACTTCTTTCTCTTGAAAGCGTCCTTTCTTGTTATTGAATTCGTTCCGTCGGCTTCTTCTTCCGCCTCATGGAGGCGGGAATATGCGTTGCTAAGGAATGGGTGTCTATTTTTTGACGACCCACTTGTCCACACAAGGTTTGAAAGGCTTGAGATATGTGATCTACTCGTGTGTTCAGCGCTTGTATGAGTTGAGTTTGTTGATTTTCTTCTTGTCTATCCAAAGGTGGGTTGCCTTCAGGAAGGATGTTCCCTATTGCAAGTGCGCTTACATGACCTCGGGTGTTAACCATTATTAAGTATTCGGTGGTAGAGTAAACTTTTTCAGTCACTTTCCCACAGACGTCGCCAATGTTGCATCCAGGGATTTGGATTGAACTGGTAATGAACGGATCTTTGTTTGCTAAATCCAAAACTTGCACAACACTAGAGAAAACAAGAGAATCAAAGGACCAAAGGAGTGAATTTCCCAACAAGCTCTTCGATACTCAAGCCAGTACTGCCCTTTTAGAAATGAAAAGTAAAATGAGATATTCTTTTATGGCTATTTGATCAGCCTTTTTTCTTACATTTTTCTCTGAAAATTATCACTTACTTATAGTCTTTTTTGAGCCGTTTTTTTTTATATTTATAACCATTTCAAAACCACCTTAGATAAGGATGGTTGGTTGGATTTAACTTCGGGTGATTATTATTGATTCCACTCAATAGAAGTTAACCACCTCATAAGTTATAACTATTTAATTTTATCGCACATCATTGGGCTTTAACTAATGGGCCCCTGTTCTATATGATAGTACCCATCACTATGAAGATTATTATTATCTCGTACAATCAAAATCATTATTATCTCGTACAGTAAAGACCATTGTTATCTCGTATAGCGGTGATTTTGTATTGAGTTAATGATCAGATTTGATAAAATTCATGCTACAATCCTAATATCAAATTATTCATATGGCTTTTGGGTCGTGAATTTAACATATTATTAAATCTCGGATAGTGATTTGTATACTTCTGATATTATAATCTAAAATATTTTCTTATACTCTTATATTATTAATTTTATTTACTTATTGGATATTTGACTCACTCTTATATTTTCTTTACTCTAAATCGAAGAGATATTGTAGGTACTAATTGAAATTTATGAGATTATCGTTAAGTTTCAGGTAGAGACAAGTTTAGAATTAACAGCCTATGAGCGAGAGTAAAAAAAATATCTTTTATTATTGTTATATCTTTTCTATAGAGTGATTGGAGTTGGAACTATATCTATTGAATTTAGTAGATATATCAAATATTTTATTATCCTATATTTTTGAAGGACTGATATTTCTAGATGTATTAAATTTTGAGTTCATTTATTTAATGGATAGTTGAGTTAATGATGAGTAATTGATAATTTCAGTGGTTTTAAATTTTTCATGTGGCTAGTCCGAATCGTGTATAAGGACTCGAATCTGAGTCGCCACTTATAACTTGATTGTACAATTAACAAGATCCTTCATATCTTGTCACTTTTTATCTTTCATATTTTTCAGCTTGTGCTCCTTACCTATAATGCTTTTACCATTTCTTCTCAAATAAAAATATTTTTAATTTTTTTCTACTAAAGAATAAAATTATTTTACCCATTAAAATAGTGTCAAAATCTGAACAAATTTATTATAAAATAGTGTCAGTTATAAAATAATTTTTTTCATAATCCCTTCAAAAAATAGTTGAATACTAATCCTCTTAATATATCTAATAACTCACAAGAGAAAATAAAGTAAAAAGTAAAAGTAATTAAATGGTAATATATCTTTGAAAATAACACAAGAACATATCCAACCTTGGCAAAAAGTAAAATTTAAATCGAACATCAATTGAAAGCCAAACCTATTTATATTCCCTATTTTCTCTCTATGCAGTACTATTTATGTAAGAAAATAATTTTGAATTCCATAAAATTACGTTAGGTTTAACTTTATATTAGAAATGACACACGAATATCCCTCAAATACACATCAGATACAACATCTATAGGTAAATAGTGTATGAGCATCCATCAAGTGCTGTATTTCTAAACAAACAACGCATATATGTCCTTCAAGTACCCATTGTGCATCATTCGGTTGACTTTTAACTGATCATCGATCGACTCTTATACGAATATCGTAGGATCTTTAGCATTCTTTATTGCTTGGACGATTCTTAATCAATTATCGATCAACTCTCATATGAGCTTCTCATGACCCTTATTTGACTTTTCTATTAAGCTACTATGCACGAATATTATACATTTTTCAAATGGCTATCATTTATAGTGGTGCCCATAAGAGGAGGTAAAATTGAAATGCCCAAGAGGAAATTGACACTTCAATTTGTAAACAGTTTGCCACGACATGTTTTTCAAATGTATATTATATTAATTAAAACTTTACAGAGATTCATAAAAAATTTTAATACTTGTTGACTTTTTTTTTTATCTGTCTTAATTAAATATATATTATATTATTATTTTAAATAAAATTATATAAATTCATACTTATTATAAAGAAACTCTCTTCCCAAAGAAAAGGGGACAAAAGACAAAGTCAGACACTCCACCAGACGTGTGCAAAATGCCAAAATCACTCAGCCAAACGAAGACATTAAAAAGAGTATTATCCTTCATACAAACACTTATCTACATCCTCTCTAAATTTTGTATACGCTTTCTTATATTTTTATTATCCAATTAAAAAGATTTCTAATTTAAGTATCAGTAAATATATCAAGAAGTGAGTTCTGTATACCTCTTACATATTATTTGCTTTGTTGTGGTGAATAAGATTCAAATTTATAATTACAAAGATCGAACCCGTTTATGTTCCGACTACCAAGTGAGAAAAAATAGATCCCTAATTTACACATTAATTTGATTTCTCAATATGCATCAATACTACATAATAGATTGCCAATATGATTACATGGTTAATATAAATTTATTTAACTAACATATTAACAAGTTTTATTATGATTCTTTTAAATAATAATTTTTTATTTTTTAGAGTATTATTATTATTTCAAAAATAATAAAAATTTAAAATTAAGATAACATGTTAATATATTATTTTAATTTTTTATTTTTTTATATTGCAAAAATATTTTTCAATTATTTAATTTTTTTTTCTTAAAAAGCTATGATAAACCCCGGATCAGCTTAGGTCCTTTCTCTCCTAAAGAAACCATCGACAACCAATTGAACCGGTCAAAAAGTAAAAAACCGGGACTTTCATAGTCCACCGGAATCCTGACAGGGGAATAATCGGCGGTTTCTTCTTCCGGTCGCTGGTATTTGCTGTCTCACGGAAGGGTTTGAAAACTACGTGCCCAACTATAATTTCTTTTGTTTATCATTAATTTCGATTCGTCTCTTTGATTAAGACTGCGATATTTTGATTCTTAATTTATTTGTTACGCGGCTCTGTGGTTTCCTTTTTATATATTACTTTCGCATTTCAAAATCTGGGTCTTCGTTGTTTATTTCTTGGAACGTACGCATGAACTCAAATTACTAAGATTTGTTGTTTCTGTTGCGTAATTCTTCTTTTTTGACGGATTTTTCTCTTTCACGGTAAGTCTACTTGTCATCTTTGTTTGATGATTGATGAATTTGACTCTGTTAAGAGACCATTTTCTTCAAATTTATGACACAATTGTTTCTGTTCAATTACTGAAATCCGATTCCTTAGAAATCGAATTACCCTGTTCGTGAGTTGGGCGTCGGAATTTTAAAAATAATTGTTTTTTGACATTAGAGGGCGGGTGGATTCATAGATTTTATTCATTGCCTGTTCACTGAGTTTTTTTTTGGATCAATGTGATGAATTTTACAATTAAGCTTGGATCAATTACAATTTTTTCTTTTTTAGATTTTCATGCTAGATTCAAATTAGGGTTTTTTGGTTACATCAAATTATAGTTTTGCATATGATTGTCCTTGTGCCTTTGGGAGATGTTTTAGACGAAAATCTGGCATGATTGAGAGTTGTGGCATAAAACAGAAGCGATGGCTAAAAGGTGCTGCTGATCATGTGAAAAATTGTTCAATTTTTGATTTTATCCTTGATTTTCCTTTAATTGTTGTTTGGGAGAATTTGCAACTGTTTGCTTGTGCTGCATCTCTACTCATTGGCCTCACTTATGAAGATTTTTGTTGATGGGATTTCTTCTTCTTCTTCTTTTGTTTCAGTTGTAGATTGATGTGGGCATACTTCTTGAACAAAGCAGTGAGCAGATATTTCTTCCCCAAAGAGTTTCTTTTTGTGGGTTATTCATTTGATTCGATCACATTGGGCAAGATGTTTTTCTTTTGGTCTGTGTGTTCCTTGTGATCACAAAGAATTTGGTTTTCACCATTTCTTGTGATCACATAGATTGAAAGAAAAAACCGGGATAATGCTGAATCAAGTAAGGTTTGCACCTTTGTGGAGGAGGCGAATCTATTTCCTCATTCGTAAATAACAAGATGATGGGATTCAGCCTATCATGAGGCTATGAAGTTGAATGAAATTTTTTCATGAGCACTTCTATGAGGATTCATATGGAATTGAAATTCACACAGGTGATTGTACTATGCTTGATTTTGGTAGCTTTGGCTGGTTATTCAAAAGCAGAATCCGAGGAACTTGTTACTGGGAAGTTAGGAGATGTGCCGTTGAAAAATTTAAACAATGATGTAGCAGATGAAAAGGATGGTAAAGATGGTGGTATTGATGAGAGGAAGGGTGGAAACAGTAGAGTTTCGATGGGGACAGTGGCAGCATTGACACTAGCAATGGCTGCTGCCACTGGTTTTGGGGCAGTGCCATTCTTCTTCGTGGAGCTTGATCCGCAGTGGGCTGGACTGTGCAATGGAATGGCGTCGGGAGTGATGTTGGCTGCAAGTTTTGACCTCATACAGGAAGGGCAGGATCATGGTCATGGAAATTGGGTTGTGATTGGGATTCTTTCAGGTGGCTTTTTCATTTGGCTTTGTAAGAAGGTACGCACCCTTTTTTGCCGTGTTTCAACCAACCTTAATATAGAAATAAATAGCCGAAAATATCGGCCTATATTAATCAATATCGAGCCCTTTAATGTCGCAATATGTTATCGTATCAATGATATATCATGATATATAGGCCGATATGACTTTCTCTACTTACGATTATTAGAAAATTTTCTTCTGATATATCCGATACCGATACATATTATTCGATATATTTGATACCGATATGACCTCGATCAATACTGATATTTTCATCTTTATGTTTGCTTCTTGTTTAAGTTGTTGAATCCACTTATTGTGCTCATTGCCTCATCATCATTTTTTCATTATACTTTTAGTGGTTGCAATTGTGTCAAACCTTGAGCTATGCTCTTTTGTTTTGAAGAAAATGAAGGTAAATGGAGTGAAATGAAAGGAAGTAAAGGGTATTTGTGTCCGTATGGTTATGAAATTGTGTGAATTATATTCACCTTCTGTATTTTTGGCCCACAAAACTAATACTCTTCAATTTGGAGAGTACCAACACATCTAACAGCCATTAAAATAATAGATATGTGAGAAGAAGTTGAAAAAGGCAGCTTCTCGATTCTTCCAGTAAAGGAGGAATGGAGGAGTGTCTAAACAAAATCAATTCAAAGACTGTTGTAGAAAAAATAGTTGAAAAGTGTGGTTGGCAATCAACAGAAAGTGCATGTCTTTTCTGAACAACTGCTTACTTCAACAAATATTTTGTAAGGATATAATGTTAATATATCTATAATGATTTTTACTTCTATTTGTTTTCTGCTCATATATCCAAACAAGGAATAGTAAGTTTCCCTAACTCCTTAGAAGAGACAACCAAACGATATATAAGATAAATTCTATTTCACTTACCCTTGTTTTTCTAATTTTCACTTACTTTCTTTTCACTCCAATTCATTATAATTACCTTGAAAATAATTCTGCGGAACATGGGTAAATCTTACAAACATCAAGGGAAAAGGAAAAATGATGAATGTTCTTTTTCTGGTAAGTAATTAGATCTGTATTGAAAAGAAAGGAAAAATATACAAATATCAGTCTCCTTCGCTAGGTTGAAGGAATTCCTTGAGATCGACAGGCTGCAAACTGACTAGGGTATACCCAGAGCTGAAGCAACAAAACATGTAAAAAAGTTATTCGGAGGAAAAGAGTCAAAATAGTGGCTGATATTCTCGGCCCAATGCGAAATTCAAAATGAAGACCAAATTCAATAAAAACTAGCCATAAAAAATGGAAAAAGAAAAAAGAGGACAGGAGTTACATCTTTCATCCAAGCACAAGTAAATTGTACTTGATGCGTCTTCGGATTCGGATTATAGTATGGATTAAGGAGCCAATGTGTGTTCATCGGGTCTGAAGCGGGTCCAGTTTCCGTACGTTCTTAATTTGAATCCTGTGCAACATAAAATATGGTTAAAGGATTGGTGGGACTCGCTCCTCGATATATCCTCCGACGCTCAAGTCAGTATCCTTCTTTGAAGAGAGAAAAAGGAGAGGATGCAAGTTTAAATACTCGTATATAATAATTTTTGTTTGGAGTTTATGCTTTTTTGAAAGCGTCTTAGTAAGAAAGAGAGAGTATACGCTCTAAGCATCTTTAAATTTTCTTTAGGTTTGTTTGAGTGTAGACCCCTTTCCCTATTGGAAAGGAAGGGTTTTATAGAAGTTAAGGAGCGGTTAACTTTTCCTATCAACCACTCAGGAAATCGTTGGGTGGATAGGATTTTTCTCAGTTGACGATTTCAACTTAAGCCCGAGGCCGTTAATTAAAGATAATAGAAGGAAATAGCTTCGGTCGTTGGCGTTGGTTCCGTCTTTATTCATGAACGAACTGCTTAAATAAGGCCGTCGGCCGCATCCACCGATTTGGGCCGTGTGGGCCGACTGGGCCTCCATACTTTATGAGTAGAATCTGTGGGCGAAATCTTCCTCTTGGGCCGCCAATAACAATACCCATTACTAGCCCCCCATGCCAAGAAGTCTGAAACTTAACCTTCTGGTATGATGTCAAAGGGCAATCATTTGTCCGAACTCACGCTCTTAGTCCGATGGGCTTCGCTAGCTAGCTAGACAAGGACTTTCAACCCCAAGGGCTTCATCTGATGAAGGCTACGAATCTGACAGACTTTATCCAAGTCGTTAGTAGCAACATTAAATACAAGCTTCTTTGAGTCTCGCACCGTTCTTGGAAACGCACCACTCATCATTACTAATTTTGGGTGATTTGACATGCTGCAGAGCCCATAGGGTGCTGACATGTATCATCATCATGATGAGGCACGTCTTTTTGAATTTCAATCTCAACGGCGTCATTTCAACTCAGGTGCCTCGTCAATAAATATGCCCCAAATCCTTCGTTCCATACTTCTAAAACCCTTCATATCTTGCTTCCCTTTCAGAATCCTTTCGTCGCCTTCTTCACCTCTAAAACGCTTCTTCTCCAATGACTCCCAGCGTCCTCTGGCGTCTCCTTCAAGGACGTGTTGTCATATTTTTTCAACTTTCTCCTCCATTTAAGGAGGAGCTGCCATCCTCTTCTCATTGAAGAAAATCCTCAATTCCAAAAGGCTTTGTAGGGCCTGAGAAGCCGGATGGCTCACAACTTTTGGAGGGCGCACTCTGTATGAGGCTCCTACCTAGTGCAAAGGCTCTCTATCGTCATGGGAATAGCGAGGATTTTGCCTCTCAAGGCTATCTTCTTGAGTTTTGTAACTCAGATGACCCTCCAAGCACATTGGGACTTTGTTGCTCGAGGCAGCTTGAATTTCAAGGTCTTTAGGCTGTCGGCCCTTATTTGCCAGGCTCTTCCCCTCTTCCTTCACTTGGAGGTTAGTGTCTGGGAGGCAGAAGATGGAGCCCCCTTTGGTTGCTCATCAAGCCGCGTGCAAATAGTTTAGACAACCTTACATATGTTGTCCATTCTCATTACAAGTTTGCATATGCAGAGGTTGGGATGATTGTCCACCCGACTGTCCCTAGGAGGGCAATTGCCACATGAGGTGGCATCTTTGACTGATGCACTGATTTGTGCTCGTGTGTTCATCATATTGTCTTTCACAGGAGTGGTTTTCGGATTTTTTAGTTGCTTCGCACAAACGGTGCCAATGATGTGTCCTTGGTTTCGGATTGTAGTACGGACTAGAAAGCCAAGGTGTATCCGTCGGGTATGAAGGGGTCCGGTCTCCGTACATTCTTAATCTTAATCTTGTACAACACAAAATTAGGTTAAAGAATTGGCGGGATTCACTTTCCATATATTCGCTGATGCTCAAATCAGTATCCTTCTTTAAAGAGAGGAAAAGAGGATGCAAGTTTAAATGCTCGTATATAATAATTCTTGTTTGGGGTTTGGCTTTTCTGAAAGCGTCTTAGTGAAAGAGAGATAGTATGCGCTCTGAGCATCTTCAAAATGCCTTTAGTTTTGTTTGAGTGTTGACCCCTTTCCCTATTGGAAATGAGGCGTTTTTATAGAAGTTAGGGAACAGTTGACTTTTCCTGTCAAACGCCTAAGAAACCGTCGGGTGGATAGGATTTTGCTTAGTTGGCAGTTCCAATCAACCCCAAGGCCATTAATTAAAGATAATAGAGGGAAACCGCTTCGGCCATTCGCGTTGGTTCCGTCTTCATTCAAGGAACGGGCTGCTCAGATAGGCCATTGGGCGCGTCCACCGATTTGGGCTGCATGGATCGACTGGTCTCCATACTTTATAGGCTGAATATGTGGACAAAATCTTCCTCTTGAACCATCAGTAATAATACCTATCAGTACTCTTCCACCAGAGGACCAAACACCCACTGACTCATCTGCCATACGACCCCAACATTTGTTAGGAAATGGCAGGGATCACATTTGAAGATGCGAGCTTGCTTATATAATCTTATTTGTCGTTACCTTCCTTGTTTTGTTGCCATGATTACATAGCTTCTTCACACAAATGTTGATGTTGCACTTTGGAATCTTTAAGAACCTAAATTGCTGTAATTCTTGTACTTTGTTAGTGCATGTTCGGAGCACATGATCAGAAGTGTTAAAAAAGTTGATTCATGGATTTTGTAGAACCTAATGTTCTAAAAAGAGATCGAAAATTAACTGCATATGAGCAATACCTATGAAAAGAGTGTTTCATTTCATTTCATTTGGAAGATGTTACTAATAATAAGTTATTAGTATCAGTCGCTATTGTATCGATTTTGGGTGATGCTTTTTGTGTCGGACATCACGGATTTAAAATTTTTTATGTGATTATATCAAAAGTGAATCATATGCTATTTATTTCCATATTTAAGGTGTTTTAGTTAATTTTATCAAAATTAATCTTGATATCCTTTTAATCAAGGAAAGTACCCCCAAAATTTTTTATCTATAAAATATATGGATTTAAGATTCTTAGAAGATTTAGGTACTCTTAAAACATACAAATTTAAGCTTCCAAGAGCGAAACAAAGCAAAAGAAATTTAACAAATACATAATGATATTGGGAAATATCATAAAATGGTTTATTGATACTAATATATATCAGCCGATTTTTTAACTATTAGCCGATGTTTTATTCCATGGTTTGAAATCAAATTCTTTAAAACACATTTCAAATCTTTCAACACATTGATGAACACGTGCTTACCTATCTTGGATGCAGCTATCCATATTATAAAGACTAGTATTCTATAGTCACCCTCCCGGCATCTATAAGAACCCATTCTGACATGGAGTTCTATCTGCCCATTTATTCTTATTGGGGCTCATTAGTATTTATGAATAGATAAAATATCACATCATTTAAAAGTGTCTAAACAATGTTCCCAAACATTTCTCTTTTGCAAATGCTATTGTATTTCAATTCAAGTTAATGAAGAGACATTGATCCTTATATCAATCACTTTGATACGCAGTTCCTCGAACAATACGGGGAAGTGAGCATGTTGGACATAAAGGGTGCGGAAGCAACAAAAGCAGTTCTTGTTATCGGTATAATGACTTTGCATTCATTCGGGGAAGGTTCTGGTGTCGGAGTTTCCTTTGCTGGATCAAAAGGTTTATCTCAGGGTCTTTTGGTGACTTTGGCTATTGCTGTTCACAACATACCCGAAGGATTGGCAGTAAGTATGGTTCTTGCCTCAAGGGGAGTTTCTCCTCAGAATGCAATGTTGTGGAGCATAATTACCTCCTTGCCTCAGGTATTTTGCATTCCTGCCGTATTTAGTTAATTGAACTTTACAACATTATCATTTTTCTTAGTGAGGCTAAATGAGAATGATTTATCTGTGAGAAATAGTGAGTTAGTTGTGGTCCGATAAAAGTTTGAACTAGGATTTTTTCCTACTAAGAAAAAAGATTTGTAACGAGGTCAAATGGCTTGTCTTTAATAATAGTGTTTACTACCCTCTCAGTCATCAACATATCGGCTTTCCAGGGCCAATGCTTCCCACATTTATCACGCATTCATTAAGATCTATAGAAAATATGAAATGATGTGATAAAAATTATTTTAAATTACTTATATTCTTAAAAAAACTTGCACTAAATCATGTGAAATAATAAAAGTGGATTCATATAGACAAATTTACTTAGTAGAATTGTAGACTTTTTTGTTGTTGTTATTATTGTAGATGTAGTGGGTAGAAGTTATGGATATTGTGCACTGTAGTATTAGCTCTGAACTTTACAATATTGTCATTTCTCTTTGTGAAGCTAAAACGAAAACAATTTATCTACAAAAAACAGTGAGCTAGTTGTGGTTGGATGAAAAAAATATGTGATAAATCTAGGAAAATATGAATTGGTGTGATAAAAATGATTTTAAGTTGCTTATCATATCATAGAATATTACACTGAAACAAATGAAATGGCAAAAGAGAATTTATATAGGCAACACTACTTAGTATGATTTAAGGCTTTATTATTGATATTATAGTTGTAGATGTAGTGGGTAGAAAGCGTTGGATATTGTGCATTTATATAGTATCAGCTCCATGAATTTTACAATAATAATATATTTCTTCTTGTGGTTAAAATGAGAGTAGCTAAAAGTAGAGCATGTGTAGAATAGAAATTAGCATATTAGACTGAGGCTATTGAGTCTAAAAGCTTAACATAAGTTAAAGTAAAACTGAATATTAAGAAGAGTAGAAGTGATACTGAATATGTAAATTATAATTTTGGTAATTCTATTTAAAATAATGAAAAATCAAAATTAATGATCACAATATTCCTAAAAATAATAGATTTCATTATATTGGATCTATAATTCAAAAAGATGGAGAGATTAATGATAGCATTACATATATGATAAATGTAGATCAGTTAAAATGAAAAATTATATCCTTTGTGTTTTTTGATAGAAATATACCTCTAATATAGAAAGAAAAATTTATAAGACAACTATTGGACATTTTATACTTTATGATCAAAAAATTGGGCAATTAAACTTTGACTTTCATGGAAAAGGAAGCGTTGTAAAGATGAGATTGTTAAAATGAGTGAGTGGAGTTGTGGCAAAATATAAGATAATGAATGATGATATCTATAAACGTTTGAAGTTGCACTTGTAGAAGATAAGATAAGAATATAATGTTAAAGTTGCTTCAGACAAATAAAACAACGGTGAAAAGAAGCACTTATGAGGAAAGGTGGGATGGTTATGATTGGATGAAAGAAAGAAGTATACTATGAAAATCTAGAGTGATGTGATGAAAATGGTTTAGTATAGTTTATACTATGAGAGAATATTGAACCAAATCAAATGGAATAATAAGAGTAAATTTATATATAGATGATCACATTTAGTAAGATTTAAGAATTTACTGTTGTTATTATTGCTGTAATTGTGGTGGATAGAAATTGTCGGAGAAATAACCCTCATTATTTGTCGATATTTACAGGAATTCAGTCCAAAAAGTAGTGAATTGTAATTGTTTTTTTTTTTTCCCCTCATGAGCAAATCAAAAGTGAATCATATATTAAAATTTAAACATATCATTTATTCCATGAGGTCCATGACAGACTTTAAGCTATAAGATATACGGATTGGAGTATTAGAACTCGAATGTGGAACAAGTGTCTTATATACGATCCTGACTGATCGGGCGCTTGCATTTCTCTCCGACTGCAGCCCATAGTAGCAGTTCCGTCATTTGTGTGCGCAGACGCATTCAACAAATTTCTGCCATTTTGTACGGGTTTTGCAGCAGGATGTATGATCTGGATGGTTATTGCTGAGGTTCTTCCTGATGCATTCAAGGTTAATAGCCGAATTTCTTCAGTTTTGTCAACATTTTTATGAAGAGAATACTTTGTTTTCTTTAATACAATCATTTAAAAAAAAAAGCGCTTACATTCATCACAATGCGAGAGTTTGTTAAAAAAAAAAAAAAATGTATTTTTTCCCTTTTAATGTGAGAGTTTTATAATTTATCTAATTTTTCTGTTCTGAAGGTGGAAAATTATTGTTTTTTATTTCTATTTTGTCTTTTGCAAATGTTACTATAAACTATATGCCTGTGAGGAATGCATGTCTTTTTTGAAGAAATATTATCAGTGAATTGTGTAGTAGTTGTAATTTTAGTACAACTTTACTATTATTATTGTTATTGAGGATTGTAATTTTACTGCTTTTGATTGCAGGAAGCATCCCCGTCTCAGGTTGCATCAGCGGCGACACTGTCGGTCGCTTTTATGGAGGCTCTCGGCACCATGTTCCAAAATTTCAGTAATAGCTACAAGTGAGTTATTTCGTTTCTCTAAAAGAAGACGGTACACAGACAATCTTTATATGCAATTTGTACAAATATATCCCCCTTTTTTTAGGGTCGTTGGCATTTAGCGGACCTTACCCCATATCACCCAATTGCGAAAACGTTATATAAAGATTGTCGATGTAGCATTTCTGTCTTCCCATATATGTGCAGTTATGGGATAGGGAGGGCCGAATGCTTCTTTTTCTTTTGTTTATTGCAAGATTTCCTTCTATGTTCTATGCCCTTTTGAGAGCCTTTTAGCACCATCTAATGTGGATGTGTGATGGGTAAAAATATTAGTATAAAATATATCAAATAATACGTATTGGTATAAAATTTATAAAAGAAAAAAATTTAAAAAAAATTATAAGCCGACAAATGAAATATTGGTCGGTATATCATGATTTTACCACATATCAAGAATTATTAGCATTGAGGGAGGGCTTGATACTGATTTATATTGGTTGATATTTTCATCCTTCGCCAAAATTGCTATGGTGTTTGCAAAATTTTTAAAAAAAAATGATATATTGGTAAGGGGATGAGATTATACAAAAAAATCTCATACAAGAAATAATTTTTTTCTTTTTAGTGTAGGGGCTGAGTTAGATGGCTGACAACCAGCATAAAAATTTGTCATTTGTTATATGGATGAATTTGTTTAGGTTTAAACGCTATTCTACAATGAGTTGTGCCCCTACTCAATCATAGTGAGATATATGGAAGAATTGATGGATTAAAAAACTATTGGAGTTCGTTGTATTCTCGGAGAATATTACACTATATCGAATGGAGTAACAGAAACGATATCATATATTTGTTCGTATGCTAGCACCTCGATTTGGTGTTTGTATCCCATGTCTTAGCCCACGGGCCTAGCTAAGGCTGAATTTGCTTGATACTTGATAGTGTTGTAATAAACTATGATTCTCTTCTTGCAGATCGGACGATGTCTCCGGCTTCTTTGTTTCTTTGCTATTTGGCCTCGGCCCGCTGCTTGGCGGCATTGTCCTCGTGTCATTTGCTCTTGCTTTCCATCTCCGACACACTCTTCTTACCGGCATTGCCTGTGGCATTGCCTTTGTCCTCGGTGCCTGGCGACCCTTGCAGCTACTCGCGTCCTCAAAAATGGGGCTTCTCCCCATGTTGCTGCTGCTTTCACTCGGATCTGTCTCGGTGCATATTCTCACATCGGCCATTTCGCGAGTCATGACCAAGAAACGATCCTCGGCCGATAGCTTGTCGGCAGTTGCAGGCTTCTCGGTCACAACCCCAACACTCCAGTCATTCCTGTCGTGTGCAGCCATTGCATTCCATGCTTTGGCCGAGGGTCTTGCCCTCGGGTTGCTGCCCCCAAAGCTTACGGCCTCGGCCAGCACATTATCCTCCCCGTCTCCCTACACGGGATAACTCGTGGGGCCGCAGTTGCCAGCTGCATCTTCGGGGCAACCGACAGCTGGCACGGGTCTCTTGCCGCCGCCATGGTGATCGGCTTCGTGGGTCCACTGTCCGCTATGACAGCCATACTGACCGGAATCGACTACAATGGCTTGAACCACTTGACAGTCATCGCCTGCGGAGGACTTCTCCCGATCTTTGGAAGCCTTGGGAAAAGATCGTTGAGATTGGATCGGGTGAGGTGTAGTTTTGGCATCGGATTGGGGTTCGGGTTTGCCAGTTCATGTCTTACATTGACCAAATTGGTATGCCTGCACACGCCCTATTGCAACTCGGCACCAGAAGCAGTTCGATGATCGTGTTGGATTGGTTCGATGATAAAGCAACGGTGGTGCTTATTCCGGCCTAGAAGCAGGGCAGCGGTTCTGTCTTGGGCTGTGCCGGACATGTTTTTCTCGAATGCAGAGAGGCTATGTCCGTGGGAACTGCAGGTTGAAAGAGGGAGGCTTGATTTAGATCTTTATAGTTATGTCGTCCACATGAGACATTCATATATGAAATCAAAGAAAGCCTAGATCAGTTTTTTTAGTGACCAAATCATATTTACTTGCCCTTGCTGAAATGTATCTCCCTCACAGAGTATTTGTTCTCAGAAAAAAAAATATTTTTTTTTCCAATTAAATTATCCAAATTTATCAAATTTTGTATTTTATTAAAAATTAAATATACATCTACCTAAATTAATACATTAAGAATAACATCTGTAACAGATAAGTTCTAAAGAATAAATTTTTCAATCCGAATTTTAAGGTGCAAATTTTATTTCTATGGTATTATTTATTTCTCTGAGAATTGAGTAAAATAATAACTTTGAGCATACGACTTTGTATATACATGATCAAAGTTGTTATTTTTTATGAGATTTTTATAACAAGCTTAACATAAATAATATAAAATTTACAAATCTTCCTATACAAAAGTTTTATATTTTCATAGTATTTATGTTGGCTAAAATAACCTTAATTTACAAAATTAATTTATTTATTTATTTATTTTGGTATAAGTGAAAAACAACTCAAATAAGTAAGAACTAAATTTAATCACCTCAAAAAAGCATGAACCTCTTTACAATTTTCTTAAGTCCAAACTCTCTGGGGCATTGCAATAGTTTGAGTTCAACAGATAATATTTAAGACTTGAAAATAACCCTTTAAATAATCTTTAAAATTCTTTAATATTTAAATCTTATATTCAATAAATATTAATATTTTAAAAAAATAAAAATATATCTTTAGAGTACTTATATGATAAAATATCGACATGCAATTTGAAAGAGATGATATGTTACCAAACTCTGTTATTGTATAAACAAGAACAGCCTATTCTGTCTACCTCAATAGCATTTTGTCTATCCATATATATTAATAGATCTCTACAAGAACAAATAAATGGATGAATGAACGCGATACAATGAAGGGATCCAATTCTTTCAAGAGAGATGCCACTTACACAACCACAGCAAGTCTCAAAGGTGTAAATCTCTCACAATAGTAACACTTTTATTCCTAATATTTTCTCATCTCTCAGTACTCTTAACAGTAAGGATTTTCAAGCTAACAGAAGAGAACACATCAAATAGAGATATAAGAAACCAAACTGCAGCAAACAAGGATGCAAATTGCATGAAGCCAAAAGAGAAAAGAGGATAAAATCCAACATTAAGACTCAAATCTAATCAGCAGTAGCTACATAGATGCCTGATCTAGAGATAACCTCAACCCAGAGACAACAAGCAGAAGCAAATATCTTTGAAAAGATCAGCTAAAATCCTACATTATCCTACCTTAGGTAACACTCAGATATTGGATGAGTATTATTTATTTTCTTATTCCGAGCACAATCGGCCATGAAATCATCTAGACTTCACCATTGAAACCACGCAGCAAATCAAAATCTTCAGCTAGACAGATAGAAAAGCATCCAAGAAGCTGCCATAATATTGCTCTTAACATGGTACCATTCATGTTGATTGATTCCTCGTAAGATCCTCATTATAATCAACTGAATTCTCCTTCGATTCCTCGACATCGACAATCTCTCCACTTGATGATTTCATCCCATCAATGCTCTGCGATCCAGTCAACCTTGCCAAGACAACAAAAGACACCCCTCCAAGGACATTATTCAAGCACCTCAAGATCACAACAGATGACTTGAAAACGATCGGAGGGGCAGATTTGGCTAGCAAAAACTCAATTCCATTCAAAGTTTGGTACCTCAAATTGCTACTTATACCCATATGAAGTGCCCAAGTGAGAGCATTAAGCACAGTAGGTGGTGGCTTATTCGGGGTCTCAAAATCGGGATCAATCTTCTTTCTCATCTTGATAAGCCCGTTTGAGATTGCAGTCCCGACAAGCCCGGCAGCGAAACCCACGGCAGCAAAGAGCAGCCCCTTGTAGACAAAAGTGCCAAATCTATTAACAATGCCATAAGCTCCGGGCTCAAACATATGGCTCTTTGGACAACTAGAAAAGAGCCCCGGAAGCGTAGACGAAGAAGAGATCGTTGGTGCTAAGAGGTACATAAGGACAAAATTCAGGATCGATCCGACAACGAGAGTAGAGAAGACGAAATCTAGCTCGTTGAGACCGAAATTTGGCCTCGAAGACATATCACCAAGAACACATGCGGTCACACCAACCAATTCCTCCATTAAAACCTTGAAGGGGAATTGAGCATCTGCTGCAACCCTAGATTTCCATCCCTTTATAAATAGGCCCAAAATTCCTAAATTCTCCCACCATGAGGAAGACGAATCGTCGAATTTTTCACCACCATCTCCACTCTGCCCCCCAGAACTCCACCCTCCGCCTCCGCCACCACCGCCGCTTCCCCAGCC
Source organism: Nepenthes gracilis (assembly GCA_033239525.1). Taxonomy (NCBI): domain Eukaryota; kingdom Viridiplantae; phylum Streptophyta; class Magnoliopsida; order Caryophyllales; family Nepenthaceae; genus Nepenthes; species Nepenthes gracilis. The sequence goes on along the minus strand of BSYO01000025.1, from coordinate 13,642,167 downwards.
GACGCCGGCATCTCCATTGCCTCCCCCAGAAGAGAGTTGGGATGATGCATTGACACTGTTGGATCGGAGAGGTGAGAGAAAGAAATTGAGATTTTGAGGAGAGGGGAATTTAGGAGGGAAAGAGGAAGCGCGATCCATAGGACGAAGACAGCGAGGAAATTGGCGGCGGGTTGAAAGAGGAGAGTAACGGAGTTGAGCCATCGTCGCCATTTTTTAACCACTTAATCCTGCAAATTAATCAACAATAGACAAGTGTAAGGCAAATTTCAGACCAAAACCCCAGAAATGAATTTGAGATAGGATTCCATAATACCAAAGGGAATCTGCAATTTGAGAAAACTTTTCTTCGATCGAAGATCTCAAAGAGACTTCTGATCCGAAAAGATTGAAATTACACTAATAATTTACGATCCCACCAAAAGATCAAAAGAAAATGCGACCCAAATGCCAGATTGATCGGGAACAACGGCGTATAAGAAACCAGGAAAAGAAGTACCTTTGCAGATATTCGGAGGAGAAATTTGGGAAGGATTACACCATAACCAAAATGGAGATCACGATGAGGAAGAAGAACTGTTTGTGTGAAATTAAATTGATATTGTAGTAGCTGAAGGAGCGAGGGGGGAGAGAGATTCGTGCAAAACTCTGTAACGTTGAAAAACCCTGACCGCCGCGGTGCGGAGAAGCTCACCAAACAACACACACGGCTGCTTGTGCCGCGCGTACGGCTGGCGACCTGCTGTGGTTTTATGCCGTGGTAGAGTCTTCATTTTACAATTTGTTCCCTTTTAAATTCCTTTTTTTATTAATTAAACTTTGTTACTACTTATAAAAAATCATCTTAAAGGTCAACATTTAATCACAATTAAGCAATAAAAATTTATTTTGCATTTTATCAAGTCATATAAATATTAACCTTTTATTTCTTATCATTCAATCCTAACCCTTAAAATATTAATGTAGCTAAGTTAACAGAAGGATCATAATATCTTCGGTATAGCTTGTGTCACATCTTCGTACTGATTCCGAATAATAATTGACGACATCGTTCCATTAATAATTCATAAATCCAATTAACGGTAAACATGAGTTTCACATTTATATTACAACCAACCAAAATAAAATAAATAATTAAATCATAGGATTCGAAAATACACATCATCGGGTGGTTGAAAAACCGACCATATCATTATGTAAATACATACGTAAGGAGTTATGTTTATACCAAAATCAAAGTAATCAAACAACATATAAAAAAATCGAAACCCAACAACATTGATAATAATACGGCGCAATAACTAATTGAATATAGAATCGAATATCTGAAATGAAAATAATTTATTCTATAATTGTTATTTCAAAATAAAATACTGCAGCTGATTTTATCTAAATCCTAGTCTAGCTTTTTCTTGAATCAACTCATCAACCAGAATTCTCGTATGCAAGTGCCCAAACCTAATATTCTGAAGGGAGTTAGTAAAAAATAAAAAAAAAAGAGTGAGACGAAAGTTTAATAAGACATATAATTATATAATTTAACATATAATTTATATTAAAATATGTTGAAAGAAATAATTGATCAAATTCAGATGTATGTCATGAGTCTTTTCATAACAGATATGTATGGCTTCCAAATTTTCTATTTTGATTCTAAATCAAAATGTGTCATGTAAAATTATGTAATTCTTATAAACTAATGATCAATAGGATGTTACTGACTAATGAGCAGATAATCAAAAAATAAGTTATATTTATTTTTACACAATTAAATGCCTTATATTACTATTCAAGATCCATAGGTGAGCTATCATATATATTACCATGTAAATAAGGTTTGATGCGTACCAGGATCCGACTTCGAACAGATTCGGATTCTTCGGGGAAGTCGGATTCTTCGGGATGGTTTGAACCGGCTCCGTTCACCGAGTGCGAATCCTGCACACCACTAAAACGAACAAGAGGTCAGCGTTAACGGCGGGATGAAATCCCACCGAAAACACTCCGACGCTCAAGTCAGTAAACCAGCCTTCAATGGAAGGAACTGAAAGAGAGAGAAATCAATGGGAGAGGGGAATGGAGTGTCTCGTTCCAGATGTCAGAAAGGCGCAAGTCCTTTCTCGTATCTGGATGGTGGGAAGGCAGAGAACGTGTGTAAAGACCCGTTCGTTGCCTTGGAGTTGGATTGTGTTTGAGAGTTTGGATGCTGGGAACCAGAGCCTGTTTCTCAGAGCCCTTAGGGTTGAAGATGAACGTGTTTTTAGTAGCCGAGAGCTTGTGCAGTTCTGGGAGTTTCAATGTCTCAGAGTGCCCAAGAAAGCGTGTATGAAAGCGTGTCCTGGATGGTAGATCCAGGGCCTCTTTTATGGCAAAGATGGCGATCCTCCTTCTTTGGAAGGAGTGATCGTCCCAATCTTCTGCCGTTGGCCTTCCTTCCGGAGGCCGATGCTTGTTGCCAATCAGTGGAAGATTGTTTCCTTCGAAAGCGGCCAACCACCTTCCGTGTTGGCTTCTTTCCTTCCCAAAGATGTTACCGCTGAGATTCCTTGGCCGGCAAGGAGTTGGGAGGATCTCGGCGCCTTCCTTATTTGAAGGCGCTAATCTTGCGATATTCCTTTTAAGGTCAGGAATATCCTTGAAAGATCGTGGCTGGGCTTGTTATGATGATGGGCCCTAAACGGGTCAAAGCCCGCTATCGTTAGAAAGCTTTTCGGCCCATATGCAACGCGGGACAGGCCAACGCCCGGGTTGACCGTCTGCGTGCGTGTTGGCCGCCCTTATGAAAGGTGTCCGTCGTTGGCCTCCCTTTGGGCTATGGGCCTAAGTGAGTCAGGCCCATCATTGTAGAAGGGCCTTGTTTGGGCCCAAAGATGGGAGGAGCAGACGGCCAACATCTCGAGTTGACCGTCGCCTTGTTGGCCGCCTTGGAGAACGGGTGGGGAGTGTGGCGGGCGATCAATCGATGGGTCAGGGGCCGAGAATGGAATAGGCCCATCATCAAGCTGCAAAGCCTCAAGGCCCAACAAACCGGGCCAACGCCGAAGTTGACCGCAAGGAGCAAGTCGCCGCTGCCAGACGGCCAATGCCAACGCTGACCGCCCCGGCCTTTCGGTTCCCGGGCCCGCCTTCTTATCGGGCCGTTAGAAACGCTGGCCGGGCTTCGCTGACCTTTCTTTTTGGGCACCCATTATCGTGTACCCATCACTAGCCCCCATGCTGGTGGTCGGTTTCGCCTCCAAAGATGCTCATGATGGACGTTTTTCCTTGCTTTGAGAATCCTGTGGAAACTTATAAAAGAGTGAAGGAGGGCTTGACCGCAACCGTTGACCGTTTTGGCCAATTCCGAGTACTGCAATGTTGACCGCCCCGCCAATTCCGGAGTTCCGCACTGTTGATCGTCTCCGTCAATTCCGGAGTTCCAAAATTGTTGACCGCCCTTGGCCAATTCTGGGAATGATTTCTGCCAGCTTTTGGCCGGACTGCGAGGTAGAAAGTGACACGTGTCCTCCTTTGGTTGGAAGGAGATCCGGGTAATTAATACGCCAGAGATCCGTCCTTTGGCGGGGCCAAGTGGAGTGGCGACACGTGGCAATTCTGACGGTGCCATTAATGAAGGGTTTCGTGCTGGAGTCCCGTCCTTTGGCTGGGTCGAATGAGGAGGTGACGCGTGACAAGACTGACGGCGTCCTTTGCAAGCTTGGCGCTTAAGTTTTCCTTCCATTTTTTTTTTGAAATCGGTTACGCCTCCTTCGTCTTCCTCATTCACATTTCTCAGACAACCCTTCGAAGACACCCTAAAATTCTTTCCGATTATGGCTTCCGTAGCGGATTTCTCATCTGACTTGAGGGAAAATGATATTAAGGCCTTGTGCGTCGAATTCAACATCCCGAAAGAGATGGCCTGGAGGGTTCCGGGCGTGGACGATAGAGCCTCTTTCCCACCGGAGGCTACTTCACCGTTTACGAGGCTCACTTGAGGAGTGGCCTTCGCCTGCCGATGCCGGAGGAGCTTGAATCAATCATAGCGGCCCTGCAAGTTCCCATTGCTCAGCTTCATGCCAATGCATTGAGGTATATCTGTACCCTGTGCATTTTTTTCCAGAAGATTAGCCAGAAGTTCAGGATGTCCGGCCTTAAGGTCATTTTTAAGGTAACCCAGGGGGCGGATCCAAGTTTGTGACCTCCACCTGTCCGTTGGCCTGGGGGTATGCTACCAAAGTGTGGACCAGCTTGATTCCAAGGCCGGTGCAATACTTGGTGAAGCGTTTCCTCAAAAATTGGGTCCCGTTATCGGTCACCACGACCTCTGGGACGCCAAATCTGCAGACAATGCTCTGGCGGAGAAACTCTAGAGCATTGTGTTCTGTGATCTTTGCAAGCGGGGCAGCCTCGACCCACTTAGTGAAGTAGTCGATGCCCGCTATGATGAATTTTCTTTGTCCCGTGGCAATGGGAAATGGGCCGAATGTCAAGCCCCCATCATGCGAAGGGCCACGGGCCTGAAGGGACTTTAAGTCAGCGGACGGCTGGTGATGGAGGTTCCCATGAAGCTGGCAGCTCTCACATTTCTTAACAAACTCTAGCGCGTCCTTTTTCATTGAGGGCCTGTAGTAGCCCTGCCGCATAATTTTGAAGGCTAGGTTCTTCCCGCCTACGTGTGATCCACAGATCCCGAGGTGAACTTCGCCCAGCGCGTAATCTGCCTCCTCAGGAGATAGGCAGCGGAGATACGGAGTTGAGTATCCGCGGCGATACAGCCGCCCATCAACTACCGTGTACCAACCAGCCGTCTTTTTAATCTGCTTAGCCTTTTCAGTGTCCTTCGGGAGTGATCCGTCGGCCAAGTATCTAATGTAAGGAGTCATCCAGTTTTCCGTCTCGGAAATCTGCATGGCCTCCTGTTTCTCTATGCTAGGAGTGTTCAAGACCTCCCGCATGTCCCTCGAATACTGTTCTGGGTTCTCAGCAACAGCTGCTCTAGCCAGCCGGTCTGCCTTCCAATTTTCGGTTCGAGGAACGTGAACCAGGGTCAGCTTGTCGAAGCCCTGGATGGTTTCCTTTGCCTTTGCTGTGCACTGCCAAGGAAGGGTTGTTCGCCCGAAGCCCCGTTGACTGGCCGACGATTAATTGAGTCGGCCGTGGACCGCCAACCTCTTGGTAGAGCACTCCTTTGCCAATCGCAAGCCACCGGTAGAGGGTTGTGATCGGCGACGTTGTTGGTCGCTAGGAAATCAGGTTTCAGGGAATACTTGATCTCAAATCCGTCAGCAGTCGTTAACATCACCCCTACTCCACAGCCACTGTCCGTGGACGATCCATCCACGTGGAGTGTCTTTCTGGCGCCTCACCGGGCTGTTCTTCGTTTTCCGTGAGCTGTTCCTCTTGAATGGGTGTTGTGGTCTCAACGATGAAGTCGGCCAGAGCCTACGCCTTTATGGCAGGTCTGGGCCTGAACTCAATGTCGAACTCACCCAATTCAATGGCCCACTTTACCAATCGCCCCGAAACATCGGGCTTTTGGAGTATGCCTTTCAGCGGCTGGTCCGTAAGGACCACTACGTGATGCGCCCAAAGTATGGCCTCACTTTTCGCATCACGAAGATAAGCGCCAATCACCATTTTTCAGTGCGGGTAGCGAGTTTCTGGGCTCGGCCAATGTTTTGCTCACATAATAGACCTACTGGATGTCGACTCTCGCGCACAAGGATCGGAGCCGAGGGATGCCTCCGATATCGCCAAGTAAAGGTACAGCCTCTTCTTCTCCGTCTTTGGGTGATGCTAACAACGATGGGCTGGCCAGATACTGCTTCAATTCATCGAAGGCGGTCTGGCAGTCAGCCGTCCACTGGAATCCGTTAGACTTTATCCCTCTTAAGGCTTTAAAGAAGGGTTGGTACTTGTCCCTAAACTTCGCGAGGAAGCGGGACAGAGCAGCCAGCCGTCCAGTCAATCGCTGGACGTCTTTTAGGCTTCTCGGGGGTGCCATGTCAGCCAGGGCCTTAATCTTTTCTGGGTTTGCCTCGATCCCTCGCTGAGAGACGATGAAACCCAAGAACTTCCCGAGGCTACCCCGAAAACACACTTGGGCCGGGATTTAATTTCATTTGGTCATGAGCACCCCAAATGACTCTTCCGTATCACGTATGTGGTCGCCTCGTGACTTTGCTCTTGGATTGAGCATGTCGCCGACGAGACCTCCATGTTGCGACCAATTTGCTTTTTCGAACATCTTGTTCACTAGTCGCCGGTAGGTGGCTCTAGCGTTCTTTTAACCCGGGGCATGACCCTATAGCAATAGGTGCCTGTCCGTCATGAACGAGGTATGCTCCTCGTCTTCGACTCATTCTCGATCCGGTTGTAGCCCGAGTAAGCGTCCATGAAGCTTAGCAGCTGCACTCGTCATGAGTCAACCAACAGTCAATCCGGTAAGGGAAAGTCAGTCCTTCGGGCAGCCTTGTTGACGCTTCTAAAATCGACGCACATTCGCCATTTCTGTTGCTCTTCTTAACCAGACGACGTTCAAAGCCAATCCGGCATCGACTTCCCTAATGAAGCTGCGTCTAGCAGCTTTCTTCACCTCCTCTCGGATGGCGATCGCTTTTTCAACGGAGTGGTTCCTCTGTTTCGTCCGACCGGCCATGGGTCCGATCAAGGCCCAACTTGTGGACCATCACCTCACCTAAAATCTCGGACATGTCTCAAGGGAGTCCAGCCAAAAGGTCTGCGTTCCTTCGTAGAAACGCGATTAATTCATCGCGTAGCGGCCCTATGAGTGAGTGAGCCGCCAACTGACACACTTATCCGGTTCCCTGGGTCCAAGGGACCAGATCCGTGGCTTCACCAGCCGTGCTTGCTGCAAGGTGGTCTCGTCTCGGTGATCGAGTTCTCCCACTGTGCGCCCGCCACTAGGGCAATCTGGGCCATGTAACAGTCCGTCCCGCTGACTCCGATCTCCCGAACTCCTCCGACGCCGTAGGCGCGTCTGGAATTTTATTTTCGGATGTGGAATTGACGTGATCGCCCCAAACGCCCGTTAGGGCACGGCCCGCCTAGTATCGCGTTGTACACGAGGGCAAAATTCAACCACTAGAAAGGTTAGCATACGACTTCTTTGTTTTTTGGGTAGGTGCCTGTGGTGACTTCCAATTGGATTATCCCTTGAACGGGCACCGCCTTCATTGTCAAGGCCGTATAAAGGTCCTTCAAAGAGGTTTTAGTTGATTCTTTTTAGACCTAATTTAAAGAACGCGTCCAAATAAAGCAAGTCTTTAGAGCTACCATTATCAATAAAGACTCGCTTGGTGGGTAGTCCAAGTACCATCTCGAAACGAGTGTCGAAATTACAAGGGGGTCACATGGGGAGATTACATGGTTCAATCACAAATCACTAAAGCTAATGATGTTGTCCACTACGCTACGCTTCTTCCTCCCGTCTGCTGCTCCTTGCTTTGTCTTCCGTGCTCCCGGCAGTCGTGGTGATCATGTTGACTACTCCGCCGCGATCCGGCTCCGGGAGGCATCCGCTCCCGCCCCTCTTCATCACCGTCCCCGGTTCCGTCGGTGTCCTCGACGAATCGAGTGAGATGTCCCCGCGAATCAGGTCTTCAATTTCCCTCAGCGGTGTCTTGCGCCTTCGGTTGAGTGGCCAGAGAGCGGTGGAAGTCACAAGATTTGACCGATTTCCGTAGTCTTTTTCGTGGTCTTTGGCCACTTCGAAACTTTTCCCCACGGATGCATTAGGACATTGGAGCGCGTGTCCGTCAAGGGTGTGAAGGTGGTGGGCCCGCAGATCTTTGCGCTCCGAGGGCCTGGGCCCGAGCCCCTTTTTCGGCGGGGTGTTCTCCGCCAAAGAAACTTTCTTTCCTCCTTCTCAGAATTGGCCGAGGCCGATCCGCCTGCTCGACGCGTTTTGCCTCGTTGGCCTCTTCTTACGCAGCAGCGTAAGCCCTCGTAATGGATTCCGCCTCGCGAATGTCCGGGGATTTTATGGGCCAAATGCTTGAAGAAATCTCCATAAGTCGGTCTTTGAGATGAAGCGCCCAACTTCATCTCCTCGGTAACTGGGAATCCTTCCGGCCTCAGCCACGGCGATCCAGAAGCGCCGGGTTCTCTCCCTGGTTTTTAGCTTTATGTGGAGAGGTGCCACGACTATTTCTCTTCCCGTCGGCTCGATGCATACTGAGCCAGAAGAGGTCCGTGAGTTCACGGAAGCTGCTGACAGAGCCTGAAGGGAGATGGTGAAACCAGATCCTGGCGTCTCCCTTCAGCGTAAGTGGGAAACAGCGGCACATCGCCGAGTCTTCTAGCCCTTATAGACTTAGATGGGTGCGGAAGTGATCCAGGTGGTCAACCGGATCACTGCCCCCATCGTATAAGTCAAGGGACGACATTTTGAACTTGGACGGCAGTGGACGGTTCTGGATTTCTGCAGTGAAAGGTGACCTGTCCAAGTCGATGGCGCACTCGTCATTCTGGAACACGTGGTTCCAGATTTGGTCCACTCGTGGATCGGCACGAGTGGCGTTCTTCGATCTCTTGAGTCGAAAATTCCTCAACTCCGTCTGCTTCACGGGATCGCACCTGGCCGATCGCCGCCTCCCGTGACTGGGCCCGGAGACTCGCTCCTGGGACCGTGGCGCGATCTTCTTAAGAGTATCGAGGATTTCTCCGTTCTGGGCTCTCCGTCGGGGATGTACTCCCGGAGCGTTCCATTGGCCTGTTCTGGCCAGGAACGCCGGAGGATGTTGGAGCCTGATTGTTTCCAGCTTTTACGGGCCTCTTGGCCGGCTTCTTCTTCCTCTGGCCACCCTTCTTGGTGGCAGGAGCCGGAATAACGGCTGGTGGAGCCGCTTGTTGTTGCTGTTCTTTCTGCTCACAAAGCAGTTGAAGCAGGCGATTATTTGCCTGCATCTGCTCCACCAGTTGTTGAATGTAAGGCGGTGGAACTTCGCCTGGGGCCCCATCACAGGACATCAGCAAGATGGCCCCTGTGTCGAGGTTAGCAAAGATCTCTAGCAGTGGTCGCTAGCTTTGTGCTCTCGTGTTCACCATTGTTGAAGCGGAAGGTGACAGAGAGAGTTTGTGCTGATTTTTTTGGGTAGGCTTTTCGTAAGCGCTTCCTACAGACGGCGCCTAATGATGCGCGTGCACTGATCCGACTTCAACAGATTCGATTCTTCGGGATGGTTTGAACCGCTCCGTTTATCGAGTGCGAATCCCGCACACCACTAAACGAACAAGAGGTCGGCGCGCACTTCATGGGATGAAATCCCACCAAAACACTCCGACGCTCAAGTCGATGAAACCTGACCTTGATGGAAGGAACTCAAAGAGAGAGAAAGCAATGGGAGAGGGGAATGGAGGTCTCGTTCCAGATGTCGAAAGGCGCAAGTCCTTTCTCGTATCTCGGATGGTGGGAAGGCAGAACGCGTGTGTAAAGACCCGCTTCGTTGCCTCGGAGTTGGATTGTGTTTGAGAGTTTGGATGCTGGGAACCAGAGCCTGTTTCTCAGAGCCCTTAGGGTTGAAGATGAACGTGTTTTTAGTAGCCGAGAGCTTGTGCAGTTCTGGGAGTTTCAATGTCTCAGAGTGCCCAAGAAAGCGTGTATGAAAGCGTGTCCTGGATGGTAGATCCAGGGCCTCTTTTATGGCAAAGATGGCGATCCTCCTTCTTTGGAAGGAGTGATCGTCCCAATCTTCTGCCGTTGGCCTTCCTTCTGGAGGCTGATGCTTGTTGCCCAATTGTGGAAGATTGTTTCCTTCTGAGGCGGTCAACCACCTTCCAGGTTGGCTTCTTTCCTTCCCAGCATGTTACCGTTGAGATTCCTTGGCTGGCAAGGAGTTGGGAGGATCTGGCGCCTTCCTTATTTGAAGGGCGCCAATCTTGTAGATATTCCTTTTAAGGTTGTGGAATATCCTTGAAAGATCGTGGCTGGCCTTGTTATGACTGATGGGCCTAAACGGGTCAGGCCCGTTACTGTTAGAAAGCTTTTCGGGGCCCAATGTGCAAAGCGCGGACGGTCAACGCCTGGGTTGACCGTCTGCGTGCGTGTTGGCCGCCCTTAAGAAAGGTGTCCGTCGTTGGCCTCCCTTTGGGCTATGGGCCTAAGTGAGTCAGGAACATCACTGTAGAAGGGCCTTGTTTGGGGCCCGGAAGATGGGGAGCAGTACGGCCAACATCCGAGTTGACCGCCGCCTTGTCGCCGCCTTGGGAGAACGGCGAGAGCGTGGCGGGCGATCAATCACGGGCCAAAAGGGCGTGAATGGAATAGGCCATCATTGGCAAAGCCTTTGAAGGCTAACCAACCGGGCCAACGCCGAGTTGGCCGCTTGTATGAGCAAGTTGCCCGGACGGCCAATGCTAACGCTGACCGCCTCGCCTTTCGGGCCTCGGGCGCTTTCTTTTCGGGGCGCTTAGAAACGCTTACTGGCTTCATTGACCTTTCTTTTACACCCATTATCGTGTTCCCATCAAGGTTAAATACTGCTTTTACCAACAAATAATAAATTCAAACCTCCATCACTGTTATAATATGTTAAGACATGACATAATATATCACCACTAATTTTCTTATAATTATCTGATATATAAATAAATAAAAATTTCACACAATCACCATAATCTTAGTAATTTTTTATTTCAAAGAAAATATTTTTTCTAAAATTGTAAAACTTTCCTTCAAACTCCATCGATTTCTTATCATATATTATATACAATTTGTGCAGAAATTTAAATATGTAAATTTTTAAAGTGTATAAAAGCCACATTTTAGAATTTATAACATATAAGCTAACATTATAAACATGCAGAAGAAATTTTGAAAATTTGTAAAACATACAAGATAAATTTAAACAGATAAAAATATTTTTAATCATGTAGGACATTATATACAAATTTGAAGCATGATAAAGCTATTTAATTATAATTTCAACACATACATGAAAAAATTACAAAAATTAGCTGAAAAATACAATGTATATAAAATAAAGTATAAATTTTATAAAAATTATAAAGAATGGAAATAAAAATTCATACATGTAAAGTATAAACAATTTAGTTATAAAAATATAACATACACGAGTATTTAAAATAATAAATATTCTAAGAAAAGAAAAGAATTTAGTAATAAAGGGGTAAGGTTTATGATGCACTTGTCTTAACTTCAATTTTACCAAAATCTTACTTTAATTCACTTTAATTGACCTTTTCTAACTTTCTCTTTCTCTCTCTTCTTCTTTTCTCCTTTCTCAAAATCTAACAGAAAATAATCGAAAATCAAACTAACATGACTTATATAATATACTGGCGCACAAATGCTTGTCAAACAATTATCGGGCGTCAGTGACAAATATTGTAGCGCACGAGTATCATATCGAGCACGCATCAAGCGCTAGTATCCTGCCACAGTGTGCTCGAACGTCTATCAAGCGTGTATAGAATGTGAACACACTAGAAAATGTACTCAAGTTCCAGTCAGGCATCAATCAAGCACGACTTTTGTACTCAAAATACGCACGTGTGCACATCGAGCGTCAGTCAAATATTATTTAACTCAATATAGGTTTGTTCAAAATTGACTTTGACCCAATTTTTTTTTAAACTTTAACTTTATCTATTTAATTTGATTAATCATAATTAAAATATAAAATTTAAAACTTGTTTATTTTGATTATAATTCATTTCCTTATGTTTTTGCCTGGATGCTTAAGTAACAATCAATATTAAAATTTTTGATTTAATTTCAGTTTTGACTTTTAATGAAATCTCAAATTTTAGATTTTATTTATTTTAACAAGATTTAGTTTCGTCATTATAAAGTAATAAGAATTTAACCGGTGAAGATAATTTTTATTATAACGTTTTAAATTATTTTTACTAATTATGTTAACAAATACAAGCTAGGAATTTTTTAATTATTAACCCATCAATAATTGAGTTTAGTTATTTTAATTATTAAGGATTAAAATATAACATAAAATAACTTTTTTACTGTTTAATACATGCAAAAAATATTATTAAAAGAATAAAATTATCTATCAATTATACATGAACAAAATCAGGCCAGAAAAGGTCAAATGGATGAATATTGTTGGGTCCCAATGTAAGGGCCCACAAAATACAGCCCAAAAGAAAGGCTCAAGTGAAGCGCCCAGAAACTTGTCCACGAACCAATAGGGCTGGACGGTCCAAGAGGCCCCAACACACAGGCAAGTGTCCCAAAAGCCAAAGCTGCTACAAAGGTCCGGGAGGCCCCTTTAACCACAAGGAGCTCGAGGACATCGCGAACGGCTGGCGACATCCAGGTACGATGACCAGATGAAGAAGCCCGAGAACCTCAGAAGTTCTATTAAGCCTCAGGACAGTCCGAGAAGCCAAGAAGAGATTCGAGGACCCTCCACGAAGGACCAAAGATCCTCCGAGAGCTGCCGTCTCCAGCGAGTCCGCGAACTCACAAGGAAACAAGGCACGCCGCGCAAGGACGAGGACTGTTTCATACACGGTCGAGAGCGCCAACTAAGCAACTTCGCCGATTTTCAAAGAACCTGTTACCACTGCAAGACGCCACCTCCACAGAGCACGCCTGGTCAAATCAAGACTGACGCCTCGACTCTGCACGCCTGACACGCTCAGGCCCTACTAGCGGCGCCAGCCGTGTGCTGTCCTGCACACGTCAGCAGCATTAAATGTGACCAGTGGGACAGTGGACAGCCTCTCGGCCACCCGCCGGTTACCACATGTCCCCTCTCCAACAGCACATTTTCCCCTATAAATACCCAGTGAAACCCCCTTCCAAGGGGTCCCTCTCCGAACTCATTCCGGACAAGAAAGGAAAAAGATTTTAACTCTTTCCCTGCCTCTCTCTCGCTCTCTTCCCAACGAGAAGGAACAAAAGAGTGACAAAGTTTTCCAACGAGAGAATTTTCTAAGGATAAAAATACAAAACAAGAGACAAGGAAGGGATCCACCCTAAACACTTGTACTTTGTAAAGACTTCCATCTAATAGTAAAGTATTTCTGAAAGCCCAGATCCTCCTGATTTTTCCTCCTCATTTCCGAGGAAGCTTTCCACGTAAAATCCATTTTTCGTCCCTTCTTTCTCACAACTCATACTCACAAACACTTGTGTTGTACGTGGACCCCGAGATCCAAGACGCAACAAATATTTATAATTTATCTAAGTTAGTTATAAATTTATTTTCTCAAATCACAGAATAATACTATTTTTAAAATTAAAAAAATAAATATTTGAAATAAATTTGGCCAAAAAATACTCAAAACTTTAAATTTATGTGCAAAATATTACCTAAAAATTAAAAATTAGCAGATTTAGACAGCTAACAGCTTCAAAATTGGGCAATAAGCAGGCCAACCGATAATGAGTGACTGCAGTGAAAGAAGTTGGTTTTTCAAATGTTGAAATATCTAAATATTTATATCATAAAAATTATTAATAAAAATAATATTTTCATATTTTTTGAATTTTTATAAAGCTTGTAATTCACCCATTTGATCTGATAAGACTAGCAAAGGCAATTGTGCTTGCACATAAAAAATTGGCCTTGATTTTGTAAAGGCACTGGCTTGCCTTGAAAGCTTCCATCAATGCAAATCAACAGTGCCCGGTCGTTACTCAAACACCTCAATCCTCCGCTTTCATGGAACTCGAACAACTCGGTCAACTTGAACACCTCGGTCTTCGGACACTTGTTCCTCAATCACCTCGGTACTCAATCAACTTAGTCGTCAATCACCTTAGTGCTTGAACAACTCGATCCTCGGTCTCGGATAGTTTACAGACCAGACTGATTCAGACTATCTATTTTGTTGCAAGACCCATCATAAAGTAACCATCATTTTTCGACTAGATAATTGAAATCGTTCATGGATGCTAATACAATGCGTACCAATACAATCACATAAGTTCACTCTTTTAAACAAGAAACGAATTGAACAAAACTATCATTCAATTCATTAATCGTCGCATGAAAGAAGCAAGCAAGAGTTGCACTTATCGGGTTACCACACCCCGCTTCATAAAATCTGCAACACATGCAAATGGAAAAGAGGAGAGGAGCCCACTTGTATAACCTAAATGTAAAGTCATTTAAATAGCTCCTAAGTCTCCAACTATGATGCTCAATGCATTAATATTACATAATACAACCAATATAAGACATTGTTCAAGTTCACTTCACACAAGAATAAATCCAATGAATATAATAGGTTTTACATCAGAAAAACCCTTACAAGTACAAACCTAAACCTAAACCTAAACCTAAGCCTAAACCTAAACCCAGAAACACTATAAAAATGACTTCTTTTTTTTTTTTTTTTTTTTTTTTTCCCTTAAAAATTATTTTAGAGATAATTTTTAAACACCCTCGTATGATATGGCACTCATCTGTCCATCAATCACTGTGTAGACTACTCGTATGGATGAATGAAATGCCACATCCACCTATAGTATTCCAAGAGTGTCTAAAAAATGTCACTATAACACTTTTTTGGCAAATAGTCTCTTCTCTTTTTCTCTTTTTTTTTTTTTTCCACATCATGGGGAGAAAAAAAGAGAAGAATAATGCTATTTATCCCAACTATTTATAACTCACCTACAACTCAATATCTACATATATGATCCTTTTAATTTTCTTTCTTATAAATTCTTAAGTGGTCATGTATATAGAAAGTGAGTTGTAAGTAGATTATAAATGAGTTTGATAGTTAAATAAAATGAAAACTAAAGAGGAAAAGACCCACCAAAAAGAGGTTCTCTGCAAGAACTGTTACTCTGCTTTTGCGACTCATGCAGACTTGAGATAATTTGAGAAGAGGAACTTCAGAGTTGAAATGCAGAGATTTTCGCGAGCTATTAGCGACCAGTTTTCGCACGCTTCATCCCGCTAGTGTTGAAAGGAGACACACTTCCGCTGGGGCCTGGACTTTCTTCTCTGAAATTTGAATTCAGCATTGCAAGTTCCCGCAGCTGCTGCCTCTTAAAGAAATCTTGAGACTCATCCTGCAAGAATGAGCAAATTTCAATGTGAAAATGATAAAAAAGGTCATAGAGGTGATGCATTTCAGAACAAAATTAAGTCACACCAACAAATTACTGAGCTAAATATGGCAATGAGTCAGGTTCGGGTTGGGTTGTTTGCCTTCTCTTTCTGCCAGAGCTTCATGGCATTGCACCATTCCCCAAGATAGCTGTCAAGGTCATCCCAATAGGGAGGGCTCTCACATCCACCAACAACAAGGATTAGAAATTGGATAGATGAGTAGTCATTTAAATTATTTGATTCAATTCGCACCATTTATCAACCCAATTAAATATCCTACCCGTTTGGTGGGAGTGGGCACATCCCTAATAGGAGGACTTTAACAACACTTGGTTCCCAAAGATGGCAACAGGTCAGGGGCCAAACGGAAACCTAGATCAATAGTTTTAACTGACAACTAAAACCCAACACATAATACTTTAGGTTGGGTAAAAATTTAGTATTTTTCTATAATACTTAAACACAGATCCAACCAAAAACTATTTTTTTTCTCCATCTTATAGGAAAAATTGAAGTTTGACAACATCAGTATAGTTTTAGTCAAGTAAATCAACAAATACTTTACCAATAAAGACTCAAATTTATAATTCATTACACATAAATTAGCTCATAAAAAGATTTTAAAAATACTTTCATCTATCAAATGACAATGAAAATATTCTAAATCCTAAATTTATAAGGCAGTTGAAATCTTTACAAATATCCAAGTATCAAGCAACTCATCAAACGTGTGCCACTCGAAAATTAGAATTTACATTACATAAATAAAACCCAATATTATATTATACTATATTAGACAGTGCATGCATTAAGGTTGGGTTTGGGTTGCAGCATAGTATACCCAAACCCAATTAGGAATTTTGGGCTTTACACAAATTGGAACCTTATCAAAGCAGGCAAAACTTGGTCTATTCAAGTTGGATAAGATCCCTTTTAGGTTTTTTTCTCATCCTTCAATATAGCTGTCTCTACATCCCCACTTGATTTATCAATAAGCGGTCATTTAAGGGCCTAAGTCAACAATTTAGGCTAATTCCCTCTCGACGATGAAGTTTATTCCCATCATATCATTGCCCAACCTTAACTACTATTATTGGAAGTCATATCTAATAATTCAAAGTCTTCCTTGGTTTGGTACCGCACTCACATCCCGCAACAAATCAATGCTTTAGCCCTAGAAGGAATCAAAGAGATCTAGTAATGGAGTTTCACATCAAATATTGTGATATAGTAGGAGGAATGGAAAAAGATACCACAGGTTTTAGCATTTCTTCTAAAATCTCCATTGCCTGTCGCAGCTTTATGTCAACGATATTGTGTGGTAATTCAGCCTCAACTAAGATATGAAGCGGTTCATTGAGATGCTCATAGCCTGGTCCTCCTCTTAGCTTTTCTTCCTATTTGTTAAAAATTAAGGCAAAGCACATAAATTCCAAGAAAGCCAAATAGATAAACTCATCAAAAATGACTTGTGTTTTCGAATATGCACCAATCAGCAATCTATCTCCGCATATGCAAAACCCACAATAAAAATATCAGTACCGGTTGTAGCCGTATTGGGCCATACATTTGTAAATCGGAACCTGTTAGTAAATATTGGTTGATATATCACAATATACGGTTGATAAGCAACATATTGTGATTATGTCATTTTTTTCCGTAAAATATTAGTATCGAAGGCCTGAAATTGATATATATATATATTTGATGATCATGATGGACTTCAATCGAATATGTGATACCTTATCAGGATCCTTTATAGAACCTTTTCCCCGGATGTAGACACGGCAACCAGTAGAAGCTTCAACCCTTTTTAGAGAGTTACCCCTGGGCCCAAGAAGTCGTCCGACAAAATTGAACTGAAATTCACAAAGAGAGAATCAATTAGACCATGAGCACACTTTTCCCTATGCATATAACATCATAGATGAAAATATCGGTATTAATATTGGCCGTGGGCAATTCATATCGATATTAGCCACATCTAATGCAATTATATACGATAATTTGGTCATCTTCGGTCATCTTCAGTCATTTATTTACCTATTTTACTGGTTTAGTCAATATTATTAAAATTAATTTTGATATTTTTCTAGGTCATTAAAAATACTCAAAAATTTTGATTTATACATCCTTTGTATATCCACAAAACATATAAATTTAGACTTCTAATAAAATTTTGATATATTTAAAACATATGAGTTTAAACTTTTAATAGCAAAGCAAAGAAACAAAAAAGTTTGCCCAATACATATAGCTAATATATCACAATAAGTCACCAATATAGCAACATAGTGAGATATTTTTCTAGTGTCAAGAAATATCTATAAATACATGTCGACAGATATTTTCATCCATGCTACATAAAAGAAATCAGGTCACCAAATTTCATATTTTAGATAAGCATCTTACATTAGGATAAGTATCTACTGGAATGTCCAATCGCATTATCCTCTTCACATTGGAAGAACTAGGGCTTGCTGGGGCACCTTGCCAGTCCATAGACATTCCAGGTGGTCGACTTAATCTCTGCTTGCAATGTGAGTTTAAAAAACTTAGATAGAACTTGATTATGGAACGAACACTTAAAAACATGTTAAGGAGCTGAGCAACAAAAACTTAAGAAATGGTAAAAAACACAGCAATAAAGAAATGGAGAATGTCACCAAAAACAAATGAAAAAGAAATGAAAAAGAAAAACATAGTGCAAACAGAGACCGAGAAAATTTTGTTGAATTCCAGGAGTTGTTCGTATATTCCTAACGGTGAAGATTTTATCACGGCAACTTAAAAGTCTATGATAATAAGATGGGTCCAACACATTTTAATGTGTTGCCATAATACTTAATGTCATTGCGATGATGAATACTAATCATTGAAAGTATAAGTGGGGATAAAAATGGGAAGATCCAAACTGGGCTCGGAATTCTGTAGATTTTGCTAAAAAGGCAGGCAGACAATCAACAAGGTGATCTGATTCCAGCAGCACAAGGCTCAAAATATCCAGCCAGATCAAAGAAAGCTTAACTTGGATCGTCATTTCCACCTACAATAGCACAATTCATCTGTTATATAACACCTACGAAATACCAAAACTCTCCTGGGGCTAAAATATTAGCGTCCAACACGTAACAGACACTGACAATCTTCCAACCTGTCCCAATATTTTTCTAATTTTTTTTTTAATTGTTACATGATCTGACACATTCGGACACATTTTAGATATATTTGGGACACGTTTAAATACGTTTTGAATGTGCTTATATTCAAAATTTTTACTTAAATTTTATATCCTTTGACAATTACAAATTATAAAATTATTAATAAAAATGTAAATGTTGATTAAAATGTAAAAGTTTTTTACATTAACTTTTACCTAAGTTTATTAAGTAATATCATTATTACTATTCTATTATAATAGCTTATTAAAAATATTATACCATAACTCATTATATTTGTTCAATTGCATGCTTTCCTATAATATTTTTTTTTTTTTGGTGAAGAAACAATAAATGTGCATTTTATTATTAATTTAGTATAAAATAGTATAATTCATCAGTTAATAAAATAATAAACTATAATTTTTGTTAATGTATTCCTAACATATCATGTCCCCTTTTATAGAAAAACAACATACCATGTCCTCTTTTCTAGAAAAATAACGTGTTGACACATCGCTATCGTGTCAATGTTTCAAGTCGGTGTCCATATTTTATAGCATAAAACCTAGCAGTACAATCCTCATCGCTCTCCAAAGCCCCAAAACATCATGTACGGATTAATTGCTCATGAGAGCTCAGAGACTTTTGCTGGTCAAAATTTATCAAGATTCAACGAGGATGATAAAGAGAATGTAGTTTTGTTTCATTTCCCATTCAAAATGCAAGACATGAAGCCCACAATAATGATAAAGGGGATTTTTCAACAAGTAGATGAATGCAAATAATTCAGTCGCATGTCCTCAGAGGAAAATATAAAGGAACATCAGATCAAACCTGACGAGGAAAGGTAAGATAAGAATTGTATATATGTAAATATCTACTGATATGGAACGGTATTGGCATTACTAACACCGATACAACGACAATATTGTGACAGTTGCTAAATTGACAATATATTGCGATAAATTTGCTGATATACCCGATATTAGGCTGATATATACACCAATATAGTCCTAACAGTTTACAATTCATAGTAATTTTTTCTTTTGATATATCCGATATCGATACATATTATCTAATATATTTGATACCGATATGATTACAACCGATACCGATACCAATATTTTCATCCATGATAAGAAGTATGTAACTTTTTATCTATAAAAGATAAGATGTGGAAGGATAACAAGGTAATTGAAACATTGAAAACATACATCAAATGAAGCATATATGAGGAAAAATAAGGTAATTATAATTGGGAGAATGAGAAGAAAATGTGGGCCTAAAAAAACGTTGAGCAATATGATAAAAGTAACTTAAAATTACTTATACTTGCAAAATATATTGGACTTAATCAAGTGGACTAACAAAAGATGAATCATACAACAAATCTACGTAGTGAGACTTAAGATTTTGTTGTGAACTCAACATTTATTTAAATGCCAACAATCCAACTAAACCATTGAAGTTTCTAAATCAATCATATGATAACAGCCCAAGAGTCTAAGAGGAAGAACAAAAAAACTAAGATTGTCTGTAAGGAGTTCATATAACCGACCCACGTAGGGAATTTTATCAAGAGGAAGGACAAAAACACAATATCATAAAGAATTTCAGCTACCCAGCTTCCGATTGTTCCGACATAGACAGTTTGTGTTAACTGAAATACCTCATGAGGAAGGCCGTTCCAACTCCGTAATCCCGAGCCATGAACATTAGACATAATATTCGTGGAGGCCATCGGACTTGGGCTTCTATGTTGTCGTCTATCGAAATCACCAAACCCTTGGTTGGACATCATACTAGAAGCCCTAAAAATCTCTGCATAATAAGAAAAAATATTTAATTACAAAAAAAAAACCAAAACATCCCTACAAAAAAGATAGATTGTTATACTCAAGAGCCTTATCGCTTTGGAAAATATTGAATCAGAGAAACTACTTGAGACACATTAATTTATTCAAGCTAGCCTAAGTGAGAACATATGGATAAGATGATCACTCCTGATTCGAGAGCTGGTTCATCAATACCTACCACATCAAACTACTAGTAACAAAATGCAGAGTATGGTTTATATAATGGCATGAATGGAAATATTGATATTTGCATCGGTCAAGACCATATTAGTATCACACATACGTATTGTTGTCGGATTTATCGAAATGAAAAAATTTTTGAAAATCGGAAACTAATAAGACTATACTGACCAATATCTTAAATCTCAGCCAATATAATGTAATATATAGCTAATACAGAAATATATCGTGATATTTTCATGATATTGAGAAATATCTTTATCGGGAGACCCCATTACTAATATATCTATCAACTGATATTCGCATCTATGGATAATAGCTTGTTGAAACCAAAGATGAGCAGGATGACAAAGCCTCAATTGCTCTGTCCGCTGCCTCCAATATGATCAAGGAGCAATGCGATAGGAAGATGTACGGAAATTTATATTTCAGCCTTGGAGGAGAGTGCATAGCAATCTCCACAAATCTAGATACAGAACATCGACATAACTAATAGTTATAATTTCTCGATAAAGATATCTATTTAGCAAGATATTGAAGTCCAAACTATCAAGAATCAAGATGTATTCTCTTAGACAAGTTTTCTTTGAATTAGATACTTGAATGCTAATTATGGCGTGTAGTAATCTATCTTCCAGAGCCGACAAGAAGGTGCCAAACCTTCTATCAATGTGAACTCTTTGGAAATATCAGCCACTATCTTAGGTAATCAATCCATAAGAATCTCAACAAATTCTTGAAATAGGATAATCATAATGTCATGGTTTAGACCCACAATTGGTCAAGTAACACTCTTAGGAGAGACTTGCGCACATTATTCGCTCATCCCTGCCAATGGAAATGAACTTTAAAGCCCCAATTCTAACTTTAAAAAACAGACGGAAGAAGGAAATCTCAGAAGAAAATGCAACCAAAACATCACCACATTTTTCCAAATTTTCTCTTTCTTTCAAATTTCTTAGCTCTTGATGCTCTCTTTAACATAAGTAGCCAAGTGAATTTCAGCTCAAGAACAAGTTAATGTGCATACAAAATAGCAACGCTAGTGAGGATACAACGAAGATAGCCACAAAATTTCAGTTGGAAATCTAGATAATCACTTAGAATTTTGATCCAAAATGAATGAGAGATTGAAAGAAAACCTTGATTCAAGAGGCGGCCGCAATTCGGAAGAATTTGCATGAAAGGCCCAATCTTCTGACGCTCTGCCAACAGTTCTGACAAGTACTGACTACAAAAACACCACGGGGACCAACACAAATTAAAATTAACCACCGGAGAAACAAAAAAACAAAAAAATAAGAAAATTCCAACACTCAGTCAAAAATTAAGGAAACCAAATTCAATAAAAGTGAAGGAAAAAAGTTTGAATTTTTCATTGGTACAAATTAAATTTAGCGGCATGCAGAAAAATGAGTAGGGTTCTACTATGGCGAAAACCTATCAACATCAGGAGCAGTTCTAATCTGCGGAGAGACGGCTCTTGCTGGAGAGAAGTTCGGATTGTACAGTCCAGACATGATTGGTCACAGATTTCAACAACAGTACACGAAGTGGAATGAAGAAGCTAGAGATGAAAGAAGAGATGTGATTTCCGTCAGTAGATGAAAAGGAGGAGTGTGAAAAGGCAGAAATAAACAAGGGTTTGTAAGAAAAAGGGGGCAAGAGTTGAAGAAATGTCTCCGAATTTGCAGAAAGTGTGGAAGAGCCGATGCCCTTTTTCCCTTTTCTCTTTTCCTGTTTGATCTCTGTCCTTGTGTTTAGGATGATTATTTTAAATTAAGATTATGAGAAAACTCTTAAATAAAATCAAGGGTTCTTCCACTTGGAGAAGAAAGGGGATGTTATTAAAAATTTATATTAAAAAAAATTAAAAATTACAAAGCATCTTATTTATCTATTTATATTAATAAATTTATATAAAATATAAATTAATTAAAAATATTTATATTAATAAATATCATATTAATTAAAAATATTGAAATTATTACTAAAGAGTTTCACTCTTTTTGGGACACTTGAAAATGGAGGAAACAGCCCCATTTGGCCTAGGCATTCAGCTAGTTTAAAGTGTTATACAATTATGTGTATTTTTTTCATGATAATAAGTTATTATTTAAAATAAATTAATTATAAAAGATTAATTTAATTAATATGAATTAAATATTGGGTCAGATAGACTTAGAACTTGAGAATATTTAGACTTTTGACTTTGTTGCGTTCTGGTTTCGCGGGTCCTTCAGAGTCAGGCTCGTTGATGAGGGGTGTTGGACCCACGGCGTCCAATCGGATGCGTGATTTTCGGGCAACACAAGTGTTTGAGGTGCTGGGTGTTAGAGGAAGATTGAGACCGGATTTTTTACGTGAAAAACCTCCTCTTGAATGAGAGGAAAACCACGGCGGCTCGGAAATAAAAAGTCTTACTATTTGGGTTGAAGTTTTACAAAGATAAATCGATTGTGAGGGTTAATCTCTTCCCCGCCTCAGGTGTTTCTCTCTTGGAAAGCTATGCTCACTGGGAGCCTTTCACTCTTCTTTGTGGAGTTAACCTTGGGGAGAGGGTGTCCGGTCGAGATCTAGGTCTCTTTCGAGAGGGGCCTTGCTAAGTATTTATAGGAGAAGCCAGGCAGTTGGGGAGAAGGCACGTGGCGTCCATCCGACGGTTGAGAAGCTGGTCCACCGACTCCCTTTAATGCTGCTGACGTTCGCGGTAAGGCACGCGGCTAGCACCGCTGGTAAGCCTGCGTGTGTAGGGTCTGAATGACAGTCTTGATTTGACCCCAGCGCGTCCTTCTATGAGGCAGCGGCGACTTGCAATAGTTGCGAGGTTGTTGGGAATCGTCCCGAGTTGCCTAGCCGGCACTCCGGTTATGAACAATGTCCCTCGTCCGGTTGTGATATTCCTCGTGAGTTTGTGGACTCGTGAGATGAAGCAGCTCTTGGAGGGCCTTCTGGGGAAAAGTCCGAGCGTCTCTTCTTGACCTCTCGGACAGCTTTAAGATTCCGAAGACTTCTTGGGCTCTCGGTCGCCTGGGCTTCTTACTCAGCTATCCGATTTTCTTAACTCATGGCTGAGTATCTCCGGGCCTCTTATTTGGGCCCTTCTTCTGGGCCGTATTTTTATGGGCCTTCATATTAAGGCCCAACAGACTTAATTATATTAAACGGATCAAAACCCAGTGAGCTTAGTGTTATGGTAATATAAATTAATCAAAATTTTTACAATGATTATTATGTGATGCTTGAGATAATCCTCAAAGATCTAATCTTCATTAATGGAAAATTAAGTGCTGGTCTTTGAATAAGGATTTTGAAAAATTATTTGTGTTAATTAACTTTTCCAGATTATAGTTCTTAGGGGAGTTGTAATTTAAATTTTGTGCCATATATGAATAATTCAATTAAATTAGGTGAAATTAAGTTAATCTTTAACCCTCATTTTTCAAAAATAGAGCTTATATCTTTTGAGATTAATGATTTTATGACCTTTGTTTTATTATATTTTCGTAATTTAAATCATTTTATTCTTTAAATTTTAATTATGAGGAATTATAAATCTATGATAGCAAACAGTTTATCACCGGTTAGAATAAATTTTATGTCACATAATATTCAAAGTAGAGGCGATATTTGAGCACCGTTCAAAGATATGTTCAAACACCACTGCTTTAAGCAGCAACATTCGAGCACTGTTTAAACGTCAGTTGGACTTATGTAGTTTTTAACTAATTTTTCTTAATAGTATGTGATAATTTATCTGCTATTATATATATTTTAGATCAATTAGATGGTAATATAGGCATATATGGATCCATATTTATACTTATATGTTATAGTAGATCTAAAATAGGAGTTTTAGGCCTAGCATTTCAAGGCCATTCAAACACCGGCTAGCAATTGAAGGGATTTCATAAATCCAAGGGGTACAATCGATTTTCTTTGAGATTGACTAAATGTATAGTTGTTATTTGGATTTAAAAATAATAAAAATAATATGGTTGAATAATTTGATCTAATTTTTAAAAAAAATTTTATGCAATGTGCGGATAATGATTAAACTATTGTTTAAATATTATAACTAAAAGGGGCAAATTCAAAACCAAGGCTAAACCATATGTTTTGAAACCCAAAATCGATATTCTAATTTGAGATTAAGCGTTATAATATAATTTTGGCCTTAATAAGAAGTAGTTATATAGGGTACCTAGATACTCAAGATTATCCCTCATTTTTCCTCGTTTTCATAGTTTCATTTATATTACATTTAAATCGTGTAAGCATATTTTTTGACACTTTTATAGTTAAATAAAGAAGATTGTATAAAAATACTAATATATTTATATGAATAAAAATTTATGAAACCTTAGTATGATTTATATTTTTTCAGTATCTATTCTATATTCGATGGTAAAGATCATTTAATTGCTTTTGAGGTGATATTTTTATAACATCATGACCATCATATTAAGATGATATTTAGGATATCATAAATGATATAAATATGTTACGAGCAGAACTTCTAAAAGAACCATAGGAATGGTGAGGTTGCCTTGGGAATATCGTGATCTCAAGTTACTCAGCCAACTAATGGGGTATAAATACATGTAGTTAAGTCACAGTAATAGTATAAGATCTACAGAAATTTAGTAATATCTTATATTATTATAATTTCGCGCTGAGTTGGATTTCTAGAAATCGAATGGACAACCTTAGTATTTGAAATACTTTTAGACGTTATAACATTTGTTGGGATTTGTTGAAATCCAATGGATATTCTTTAAGACATTGAGATCACAGAGTTTACAGCATAAATATTTTTTAATATCATTATTGAGCTGCCTTATTTATTAATTTCATTGATAATCAGTATTTTATTAATTATATAATGACGATTATTACTTTTCATATAATATATTATTGAAGTTTATTTCAACAGATGAGTTATCTAAATTATTTAATTATCACTATTATTGAGTCAGGTCAGACTTATTTGTTAGGTTTTTGATTTACTCTTACTGTTTCTTTCTCCCAGAGTAGTGGGATATGAATAGACAATTTTAAAGTTTTTGGAAGGAGAGTCATAGACTATGCTACAGTTATTTTATGTTGAGATACTCAATATTTTATATTACTAGTTTTGGAGTTATGTTTTTCTCATGAAATTTTAGATGTAACAAATATTTCAAATCATAGAGGTTGCTTTTATTATTTATATTATGAAATGACAATGAATTTGAAATTTATGATTTTTTCGGGTAATCAAATTCAAACACCAATCATCGATCAAGTCTGAATCATCACAGTTATTTTTTTTTTTTTATTTGTGTATTTTTTTAAACTACTATTCATGGGTTAAAATTTAAAATTATTTTTAAAATTAGATTTTTTTTTCTTAAAAATGGGTTGGGAATTATCCTCTTTGATCCATGGAGGACAATCCCAGTGCCATCATGTGAAGACAGCAGCTGAGACTAGAATAATTTTCTATGTACTTTGGGTGGCTCAGTGACCGGAGATTGAACAAAATCATTGTTGAATCTGACAAGGATGCCATGGACAAAATTTCGAAAGCAATCAATCAGGAAGAAGGGGAAGACTTGGGATTTAAAATTTCTATATTTTTTATAATAAATTTTGTGTCAAATTTTAATTTTACATATACTTTTAAAAGAATGAAAAGGTAATTTTATAACTTTTTTATCACTTAAAAACAAGCAACTTCCATTTATAAATAATTGTATTAATTATATTTAATTATAACTTATTCTGTAAATGTAAAATATATTAAAATTAAAAATATAACAAATAAAAATATTTTATACATATTGATAAGCATAACTGCTGACGATCCATAATAAGAGTTCGTCAAAGGATTTAACTTATAACAGAATAGAGGTCTAGTCGACCCATATGGTCCAAAATCGGTGAACAAGCCTATCGGTCTTATTCGAATAATTTATTTCTTGGAGGAAGACAGAAGTATCCCTAATCGATCGAAGCGGTTTTCTTCTGGCTCAATAGCTCAGTCACCAGTCAGAAACCGCAAATTGAACGATATCTTCTTATCATCTATCTGGACGGTTTTTTAAGAAATTTGTAGAAAAAATTAACCACCTCCTAATTTCTATATAAACACTTATTTCCAACAAAAAAAGGGGACGGCGCTTAGCCAAATAAAAGCTAACCAAAGGCAAGTTTCTTACTTCAAGCACACGTACTCTCCCTCTCATTAAAACAAATTCTAAAAAGCACACTCCACAAATAAAAACTATTTTTTATAAATATTTGCACTTATCTTCCCTTTTCTTTTTTCAAAGAAAGATAACTGATTTAAACGTTAAAAAATATACCGGGAAGTAAGTCCCATTAATTCTTTGACCATACTTTATTATGTTATACAGGATCCAAATTAAATGTATATGGAGATTGAACCCGCGTCAAACTGATCGAATAATTTTTGGCTTCTTAATCCGTATAATTTGAATCCGAAGACGTGTCACATGTAAAGAGTAAATTAAAAAAATATTGTTCATTAATAAGACAATTGTTATTTTTATTTTTTAGTTGATCCAACTAAAAAGAAAAAGAAAAATGGGAGCAAATGTAAGTTTTTCTCCGGCCATGAATAATCGACTCTTCTTTGTACTCCTTCAGTTTCATTTCGAGTTTTATCATTACCGTTGCTTAATTTCAACCATCTCAAACATTAGGTAAAGGGCATTCCTGGTCTCTCACTGACAATGCTTTGCAACCATTGATGATGCTCTATTGGGGTCCCCGTCATCAACCTAATTGTTTAATTTGTGAATTGTAATTGTCAAGTCTGATTTCATTCTATTTCGAAATGGTTTTAGAATTTTGATTTTTATGCCTTTTCATTCAATCTTTATATAATCAAAAGGCTTATTTGAATATATGTTATTAGTGTATATTTTGGATGTAGATTTTGATTTTAGAGATTTCAAATAAATTCTCAAACCTTATAGTTTAGATTATGTACACCATAAAATGCTTCAGAGATTGAAATTATCTCTCGAAATTATCTTCAGTGTCTGAGTCAACAAGGATTCCTAACAAATGAGTTAGGGCGAAGATAAAGAGAATGGAGGACTAGATTTGAGAGAATATTTTTGGGGAAGGATGAAATGTTTTAAAAGATAAGCTCTTAGCATCTTGTTATGTAGGTTGAGTGTTGCGGGACTACACCTTAGAAGTTGTAATGATCGGTTAATGAATAAATACTCTGATAGTTTTTGAGTTTTTAGGGATGCAAAATGATAATATATATGGATTTTAGGATTAAAGTCCGAATCATCTTTTGCAGTTAAGGGGTTTAGTACTTTTAAAGGCAAAAAAGCCAATGCATAGTTAATTTCTTATAGTGTGGCTATAGGCTATAATCCAAAAGTTAAAATGGTTACATGCCATTCAAATCGACTACCACCATGCATGTTCTAGGTCATGGATCATGATGTGTGTCATTTGAGTTAAATATTCAGATTGTGTGTTCTTTAAGAGGCAGTTGGTTAAGGTGCAAAATATTGGCTAGTGTTGGGTCCTACACTATTTCAAGCTTATCCAAGGCTATTGATCTAACCCAAGGATGTACTAGGGGCCCAAAACTAATTAGTATAGGCCAACGATAGTAGGTCCAATAGTAATCTAATATAATGCAAACCAATAAATAGATTAAATAAGTGTAGCCCAATTGTCATATCATAACTCGGTCTGGTCTATCAAGTTATCGTGTGGTTAAGGTTTTAAAGCCAAACCTTGTTCTATGAAGTAATCAATGCTAAATTAGAGGGGCAAGTTAAATGATATCGAATTACTCGATTAAGCGATCGGCTAACTTTTATACTTAGTTAATATTCTATGTCATGTTTTTCAAAGAACACACAATATACACATTCCAACACCAAAGGGCATCCATCAGGATTCACAACCTAGAATATACATGGTAGCGGTTGACCTAAATAGCCTATAACTAGTCCAACTTTCAGGTCACGGCTAGTAACTCCATTACAAGAAATTGAACCTACATTAGTTTTCACACCTATATAAATATTAAACCCCTTTATCATAAAAGAAGAAATTAGACTCTAACTCTAGTATATGTAAATATTATCATCATGTATCCCTACAAACTAAAAAACTCTTAGAGTATTCAGTCGCTAATTACTCATTACAATCTCTAAGGTCTAGTCCAATAGCACCCAACTTGCACAACAGTAGTCAGGAGCTTATCCATTATAATAACTCATCTTTTATTCTGTTTCTCTTCCAAATTCATTTGTTAGGAATTATTATTAATTTAAATATTGAAAAATAATTCAAAAAGTTAGTCATGATCCTATAAAGCTCTTGTTTCGCTTAATGGTGGTAGGGTCCCGATTACAGTAGCTCAAAGATTATAATGATCAATTAATGATCAAATACTGCAAAAGTTTCTAAGTTTTCAAGGATGTAAAATGATAACACTTCTGGATTTTAGGGTTAGAGACCAAACCCTCTTTTGTGATAAGGGGTTTGTTATTTTTAAAGGCATAAAAGTCAATGCAAGGTCAATTTTACATAATATGATTACATGCCACAAACCGAAAGCACAATGGTTACATGCTATTTAAATCAGCTATCACCACACATGTTATAGGTCATGGATCATGATGAGTGTCAGTTGTGCTAGAATGTGCAAATTTTACGTTCTTTAAGGGGCAATTAGATGAGGTGCAAAATATTAGTGAGTGTTGGGTCCAACACCATCTTGAGCTTATCTGGCCCTATCAACCCCACCAATGAATTTAGTAGGGGCCCAAATTGATCAATTTAGGCCAAGGAAATTAAGTCTAGTGGCAATCCTGTAAGGCCCATAACTCAAAAACTGGGTTTTGTTATCAGAGAACCCACACGAAATTTGTGGCCGATCGGATAAGGAAGAATCTAGTCAACATCCTATTGACCGGCTAAGAAAGGTTGAGAGAAGAATCCGATCAACATCCTATTGATCGGTTGGGAAGGGTTGCAAATCAAGATGACCGTTCACCGGTGTAGTGGCAAATCCGGAGTGGATTTCCAGATTTGCATTTGCCAAAATAACAAATACCAGAATAAAATTTACCGGAATGGCTGGTATGAAATTGACCGGTCGAGTTGAAAAAATAATCCGATCAACATGCCGTTAACTGGCTAAGGAAGGTCGCGTGGTATGCATTTTGTTAGGTTGTACCATTTTGTCCGATTGGGGCAAAATGGCCTGTTGTACAAATAACATCTAAGATGCTAATAGTGGCCGAGATGCATATAACGGCTGAGGTTGCTAAGCGCAACAAGGATCGAGGACTCCGAGTAACGCCCGAGAACATGAGATAATTTCTAAAGTCCTTGGTCAATGCCTGGGGACTATGACAGAGTTGGTGGCAGCAGTAAATCAGTAAGAAGGGACAATGTAATTCAGCTAATATCACTCCAAGGTCACGGGCAGTAACCTACCAACACTTAGTAAATTTTAAAAAAATTGAGAAGCAACTTATAACTGCTTATCTCAGCCAAACTTCAGCAAACAGTTGAAGCCAGCAGTCCACGCTAGCTGCAGCAGCTATTTTAAAAGGTGCACGAGTAGTTGTTTAATAGCACAAGAGCAGCTCCAATATTTAGCCAAAATAATTGAGGGAAACAGCTCACAAGCTGCAAGCTGTGAGCTGCTGATATGAGCAGCAGCTGAAATTTTAAGGAGAGTTGCAACCAATTTTGACTTCAATTTAACTGAAAGTTGTGGAAGAAAATTAGGGTGACACAGGTAGCACACATCAGCTAAGATTAACCAATAAACAAGTAACAAAAGAAAGCATAATTAGCGGCCAAAACAGATGATGATTCTGCAGAATCTGGGCTACCTGACTGTTAATGCAGGAAGGAAAATATAAGGTGAAAAAATGAGTGATGACTCAACACTTTCATCTTAGGTCTATATAATAACGTGTAAGTGAAGAGGAAAAAAAGAAAGAAAAACGTGGGAATTAAGAGAGGAAACAGAAAAGAAAGAAAAGAAAAGTAGAAAGAAACTGAGAGAACTAAGAAAGTAGAACCAGAATCAGTAGGAGCAGCAAGGTGTTTAGCTAAAATTTTGGCAAGTGTACTTTGGCTTTTCTTTCCTTTGCTACAGATTCTTGCTGTTATCCTCGAAGTATTGTTGGTCCAATACTCATTCCTATTGCTGTATCACGTCTGAAGTTTGGATTTCGCTGAAAATTATCATGTTGGCTTTTTATTTTACTGAATGACTCATTAAACTGAATTGTGCTATGATTCAGCTTTATTAATTAGAATTAGGCTATGCTATTTTTATACTTTTCAATTTGTGCGATGTTAAAGTATGATCTATTATTCACATGTTCGGCTGCATCATATTGAAGTATTATGCTACTGAATTTCTATTTTGCTGAAGCATTACCCACTAAATTGTTATCTTCACTTGCTGATTTCCTGTTCCAAAAATTAAGCCTTTAGAAAATTATACTAGAAATTGATTAAAAAAACTAACCGAGTCAGCCCTAAAGTCAAATACCAAACTGACAATCGAACCAACCAAATATAATCTATATTAAATTTGAATTTTGAACACATGTAAAAAGTTTCAGGTTAAGTTACTAAAATAGACAATACATTGGTTTCTATTACGATTTTTGGTTTGTTACTATCCATTTTCAATTGTATATTCGATATTATGGAAAAATTATGTGGAAGCTTCTAAATATGATTTGAATAAGTATTTTATCTCAGAATGGATGAAATAGAGAAATAAGAATTATGAATAATGTGAAAGCTTCCATATAAAGTGTTAAGTACAGATTAAGAAATTGGATAAATGAATTATTTTCAATGGGTGATATTTTCTAATATACCTTAAGATATTACGGTGAAAACTCAAGGACTGCCCCTCGGCCGTGAAGGTACTTTTGACAACATTTCTGTTATTTGACCCCGTATACTGGTTAAAAGTATACCATCCACCTCGGTGTGTAAAAGGCGGTAAAGAAAAGTAGTTGCGCGATGTCAACTTTTGGTCTTGTCTACCATATGATATAGGTAGTACCACCCACCTCGAGATATAAAGGGAGGTGAAGGCCCTAGATTGTGAAAATATGCACAATCCATCCTATCTTTGGTATGTAAATAAGTAAAATTTGGCCTTAAATTATGTGGAATAATACAATCCTTTCTTCGATTGACCGCTTCGTTAGTTCGTAAGACCTTCTAACCCTAATCCCTAAAGATAGATGATAAGTAAGAATTCAAAAGATATAAGTTGAAAGTTCATGCATATTTTAGATGGATTATATTCCTCTAATATTTGTATATAACTATTTTAAGTATAAAAATATGTATTTCTTTATTTATTCGTTTCTTACTGAATAGTTATCTCACTCACTTGCCGTTTTTCTAATCCCTCAGATGGAAGGTATAAATTGATATCTGGAATTAGGATTGAAGTCGGAAGGTGAATAGGATCAAACAATGATGAATTGTAATGCATTGGATAAATTTAATGTTAGAAATATACTATGTATTGTAATGAATAAAGAAAAGAAAGACATACACTGTTGGTGTTAATTATTTAGTTGCACTTCCGCTAATAGTTATGTTTATTATTTATGCCGCTAATAGTTATGTTTATTATTTATGCTTCTGAAAATCTTTATGGTGATGATTTTTGGGTCCTAATAACATCCCTAAAGAATTTGATGCCGTATTCAAGTCATATAGGGTTGGAACTATTTAAAATAGTATCATGTAAATCCTGTATATAATAATGATATATTTATTAATTTATATGTAGTATGATATCTCATTAAGTAAAAAAGAGGACGTGGGACGTCACAAATTTAATATAATATAGACCAATAAACAGATTAAATAAGTAAAACCCAACCATAATATCATAACTCAGTTGTCTCGATTAAGTTGTCGAACTGTTAAGATTTTAAACTTAAATATTAAATTTAAACTAAAATACCGTGTTATTCAAAATAGTCAATGTTAAATTAAAAGGGCAAGTTAAAAGATATCAAATTATTCAATCAAGCAACCAGCCAACTCCCTATACATAGTCAATATTTTTGCGTCTTACTTTTTAAAGAACACATGATATGCGCATTTCAGTACCAAGGACACCCATTAGGATTCACAACCCAAAACACGCATGACAACAGATAATATGAACGGTCTATAATCCAACTTTTAAGTCATGGCATGTAACCCCATTAAGAAAAACTAAATCTATATTAATTTCCACATCTATGTAAATACCAAGCTCCTTTATCATAAAAGTGTGAATTAGACTCTAACTCTAAAATCCATAAATATTATCATTTTGCATCCCTATAAGCTAAAGAACTCTTAGAACTCAACTTGTAACACTCAACCTATACAACAGTAATCAAAAGCTTGTCCTCTATAATAACTCATCTTCTATCATGTCTCTCAAACTCATTTACTATGAATCATTATTGAATTGAGTATCGAAAGATAACTCGAAAAATCAATCTTAATCCTATAAGGGTCTCATTTTGCTTAGTGGTGGTGAGGTTGGGGTTCTAAGACTTGTCTTTGGTCAAAATTTAAATCTAAGATATGGATAAGTTACTAATCCTCATATGGTGAAAGATAATTTGTAATAATTTGGTTTTAATTCAAAATAATAGGAACTAGGATTCCCCCTTTAACTAACAAATATGGTAGTGGCTATTCTCCACATGCATAAAACCAGTATCAATGCGGGCGATGCAGCTCCTGCATCTTGGCTTGCAGTAATTGGATTGTTTAATCAAACAGTTATAACTTTAAATATGTAAAAAAAAAATTAGAGATGTTGTATTTTTTATAGATATTAAAATATTTATAAAAACAAAAAAAAAGCATTTTTATTTTTTTAAATACATTTTTTTAAAAGTTCATTTTTTAAAAAATTGCCTTATGACTTCAAGCTTTATTTTAAAATTTTTAATTTTTAATTTTGATGCTTATCAGAGATCTAGATTTGTAACGGGTTTCGATCACGCCTTCTTTGTAAGTAGGATCTCTACTCCATCTTTGATAATTCAAGACCTGCGCACCACAATTAAAACTAAGTATTAGAATATAATCGAGATTACTCCCTTAAAGGCACTCTAACGTTCAAGTTAATTCTCGTTCAAAAATAGATAATGAAAATTTTAAAGTAAGAGAAAATTTTAATTCAAGTATTTTGTCCAGTTTTTTGTCCAAATCATAGTCCAAGTAGTGGGATTTATCCTTGAGAGGTCTGGATCCCTTTTTCTGGTCTGCCCTTCATCTTGGACGCTCTTTCTTTTTATATAATGCTGAGACAGTTCAGTTCTTGGTCTATCCATTACCTCATGACTTGTGATGTCATACTAGATGGGATCAAATTGAAGCGGTCAAGGCCTCCGGAGTTAAACTGAAGCAATTGAGGTCTCCGAAGTTAAATTGAAGCGGTCAAGG
This sequence comes from Nepenthes gracilis, assembly GCA_033239525.1. NCBI lineage: Eukaryota > Viridiplantae > Streptophyta > Magnoliopsida > Caryophyllales > Nepenthaceae > Nepenthes > Nepenthes gracilis. The sequence continues at coordinate 13,608,417 of BSYO01000025.1, read as the reverse complement.
TCTCTCGGATGTGGGATCATGCGCACAACGTGCACGACCAAGCAATTATTGAATGAGATTTTGTTGGGCCTACGTTCGTGGGCCTCGATGTTGTCTAGCCCATTTCGCATCATCGACATAGCGACCTTTCTTCATGTGGGTTCATTTGTAACTATATACATCACTAACCCCCCATATCAGATGTTTTTAACTTTAAACCTCTGGCATACTCATTGATGGTGTACTCTTTTCCCATCTACTCTCTATTGTTATCTTGACGGAATCATGTCGTAGCTGATTTTTCTGAAATCAATCAAGGACGGAATTGAGCGGGAGTGACCATACTCCAGGAATAGATTAAGTCTGGAGTGAAAGGAAAACTCTGGTGTGACAAAACTTTTGAAGTGACCAGGTCTCCGGAAAAACAAAATCTCCGGAGAGATAAAATCTTTAAAATTTGACAAAACCTTCAGAGCGGATGAGGTTGAAAGACAAAGTTTTTGGAAAGACAAGGTCTCCAGAGTGAATGAAAAACTCCAGAGTAATAAGATCTCCAAAGAGACAAAATCTCTAAAATTTGACATAACCTCCGAAGTGGATGAGATTGAAAGATAAAATTCTCAAAGAGATAAAGTCTCCAGAATGAATGGAAAGCTCCAGAGTGACGAGAACTCCAGAGAGATAAGGTCTCCAGAGTGATAAGGTCTCCGAAGTGAATGGAAAGCTTCGAAGTGACTAGGTCTTCGAAGAGACAATAAGATTTTCGGAGAGACAAGATCTCCAGAGTAACAAGGTCTCCGAAATAACAAGATCTCCGGAATTTGACAAAACTTTCAGAGTGGATGAGATTGAAAGACAAAGTTCCCGGAGAGACAAAGTCTCCGAAATGAACGGAAAGCTTCGAAGTGATAAGATCTATGGAGAGGTAAGGTTTTTCGGAGAGACAAGATCTCTAGAATGACAAGATCTCCAGAGAGAATAAAATCTCTGAAGAGATTAGGTTTTCAGAGAGACAAGATCTCCGGAGTAACAAGATCTCTGGAGAGAATAAAATATCCAAAGAGATAATATTTTCGGAGAGATAAGGTCTCCAAAGAGTCAAGGTCTCCGAAATGACAAAATCCCCAGAGTTTTGACAAAATCAGTGGTAAATAACCTGTTTATTTTTTGAGGTTTACCTTGAGTGTTATCCGTCGCATCATCAATGAGGACAATTTTTCAAGGATTTGCAATTATGACATCCCTCAAAACCATGCGTCCTTTCAATTCGAAAGTGGCGCCTTTTTAGACCCAAAAAATTTGTTATAAATTCGGAACTATTGTTGGGTCAGTTTTACCTTTGTCTTCAAACTTTAAACCCTAACTGTCTCGAACCTCTTCACTTTTCTAGCAATTTCATCTCTCTAGTATTACTCCCATGGCTATTCACGTCATTGATACTCGATCAGTGCTCATTGAAGATGACGTCAAGAGGCTGTATTCCCAATTTGAAATTCCCAGGGATATTCAATACCAGGTGCATGATGAAGATGACAAAGCCTATGCTCCACCCGATAACTTCATCACCATCTATGAGATCCATCTTAGCGGTAGCCTTCGCATTCCTATCACACATGAGCTACTTCAAATGTTCAAGGACTTTAGTGTTCCCATTGCCAGATTCCATGCGAACGTTGTTAGGCATTTTTGTAATCTTTGCATATTTTTTTCATCTTTGTGGGTTGGAGCTTAACTCCACCGTCGTCAAGGTCATTTTTTTATTCGTCCAAAGTGGCGATTGAATCTCGTTATCTCCAAGGGAGATAAACCTTTCCGGATTGATCCACGAGTCCGTGAAAGATTGGGATGATAGATTTTTCTCTTAAAGTTATCTGTAGGCATTCCTGGTGGTTCGGAAAGAGTCGTTGACTCACTCACTGGTAGGATTACTCCTCAAGATGAGGAGTCTGCTAGGTTGTTTGTTGAGGTTCTCCAGCTGAAGGCGGATTATTTTAACAATAAAAAGAAAGACTGCCTCCTCTCGCCGGAGCTTTTGGTATTTATTGAGTGGGTGACCAGCACAGAAAAAACGGTGACCATCGCTGCGGCACCACCAAAAATGAGAAATAGGAAAACAGGTGCTACTAAAGCTAAAGCTGCTTTATCACGATGGCGAGATTCCTCTTCTCATTCTGTTGAGGCTAACCTCCTAGGCCTGGGCCTGAAGTTCCACATCTTGAGAGCCCAGCTTCAAACGCTCCTGTCCAAACGAGTCTAGGGCTAGAGTTTGAGACAAGTTTAGGACCCAAATTCATTACTAATGAGGATCCTCAAATAACTTCTATGGAGCCCCCGAGCGTTCACGAGACCATGGGCTAGTTGGCTGATGTTGGGCAATCCGGCGAGTGTGGCCCTCAAATTGAGGTTGAAGATATCTGGACTAAAAATGTGTTATTACCTACTTCTTCGCACACGCAAGCAGGGCCATCTGCTTGTTAAGCTACTGCAAAGGAAGTTGTTGGAGAGGCTGGTGTTGAGGAGACTTCTCATCAAGAGTCTACGGCGTTTAATCCAGTAGCTTCCTCATCCCAACCAGAGGTTGGAGATCATCATCCTACGTGGCCATTTACTCCGGGCTTAACGACTTCAATGCCTCGCCCTAGCCCTGTTGGAAGGCGTCCAGATTCCACTCCGACAATTGGGTCAAGAGTTCCTTTGACTGAGGCAGCTCTCAGAGTATCATTTTTCACCGTAAGTACTCAGTTAATTCCTTCCATTAAGTTGTATAAATGTTGATACCATGTACTTACTTATTTTGTGCACCCACAGGATGATAAAATGATTGAACCTCTGAAGATTGGCCTTTATCAAAGGAAGCTATGTATTCGTCAATTGTAGGATGAAATTAACCATTTGCGATGAACCCGAGTTGATCCCAACACTTTGCAACAATTCCAAGACCAAATCTCCAATCTGGACGAATGAAGATACAAGCACATATGAAGATACATTCACTACCTACCTGGACGAATGAAACTATTGATAAAATTTTTTCAAATGAATGGTATTCCATGTTCTCAGTATTAATTTACTGCTCTGATCATACAATTTGAATGTGCCATCCTTGAGGATAGCTGACTCAATAAACGGTCCCTCCCTGTTTGGGGACAGTTTATTTCTGCTGACAATCTTTCCCGTGGCCACTATGCCGCGTAGGACTAAGCCTCCAACATTAAACTTTCAAGCCTTCACCCTTTTATTGTAATACCGTACAACTCTTTGTTGATAAGCAGCCGTACGCACCTTAGCAATTTCCCGGACTTCATGGAGCAGGTTAAGATACTGCCTAAGTCTTTGGGCATTACTAAGATAATCAAAGTTTTCAAATCTGAGACTGGGTAGCCGAATCTCCACAGGAATTATTGCCTCCATCCTAAAGTATAGACTGAAAGGAGTTTCCCAAGTTGGTTCATTGGGTGTAGTACGATAAAACCAAAGTATGGAAGGCAATTTATCTGCCAAAGGAGCCCCAGCGTCCTCTATCTTTGTCTTTAGCTCATACAACAGAATTCTGTTAGTTATTTCCACATGACTATTAGCTTGAGGGTAAGCCACCGAAATATAGACCAATTTGATACCTAAACTTGTACGGTATTTGGTGAAGTGCTTTTCTATAAATTGGGCCACGTTGTCAATTATTATAACCTCTGGGATCCCAAACCGACAGATAATACTTTGTCACACAAACTCCATGGCATTATACTCAATAATTTTTGCCAAGGGAGTAGCCTCCACCCACTTGATGAAATAATCAATATCCACAATAACAAATTTTCTTTGTCCGTACTGAAAACGAGCCAAGGATATCAAGCCCCCACTGTGCAAAGAGCCATGGCGTCTGCAAGGTCCTCAACTCAGTTAGCGATTGATGAAACATATTCCCGTATAGTTGACAATCTTCACACATTTTGACAAAATCTATTGCATCCTTCTTCATTGTAGGTCAGTAATAACCTTGTCTCATGATTTTAAATACTAAATTTTTATCTCCTATATGGGATTTACATATGTCAAGATGGACCTCACTCAGGACATAATCTGCCTTCTCTGAAGTGAGACATTTGAGATATGGGGTTGAGTATGCTCGGCGGTATATTTTTTTGTCAACGATAGCATACCAACCTGCTGTCTTTTTTACACGTTTGGTATCATTTGGGCTCTCCAGTAATATTTCGTCAGTCAGGTATTTCCAATATGGCAACATCCTATTTTCCTGATCTATGACCCATAGAATTTCTTATTCACGCTCCTTAATACTTGGAGTCTGCAAAACTTTCCGTTGGCATATTGAATATTGCTCAAGGTTTTCAGTGATTGCAACCTTTGCAAGCTAATCTGCTTTTTCATTGTCCGTTCGGGAGATGTGAGCTATCTCCATTTTGTCAAAACTTTGCACCATATTTTTTACCTTTGTAAGGTAGTTCTTAAACAAAGGACTAGCTACGTCAAAGTTTCCTTGAATTTGGTTCACGATCAGTTCAGAGTTGCTATATACAATCACGTGCTTCGTTGAATACTCTCTCGCCAGCCTAAGTTCGGCTAGCAATGCCGCATACTCAATGACGTTGTTTGTCGTCAGGAATCCAAGCCTCAAAGAATAACCGATTTATTTTCTATTAGGAGTCTTCATAACCACTCCGACCCCACTTCCGAACTACATTTATAACCCATCAACATGTAAAGTCTAACTGCGCAGGTCAACTATCTGGAAAATGTCTTCATTATCAACGGAGGCGCCCAAAATTGAAATTGTGGTTTTAACAAAAAAGTCTACCAAGGCCTGATCCTTGATCGCTGGCCTTGGAATAAACTCAATGTGAAATTCACCCAATTCTATTACCCACCTTACTAATCCTTTAGGCATGTCAGGCCTTTGTAGCACAACTTTCAAAGGTTGGTCAATGAGGACAACTATCCTATGAGTTTGGAAATATGGCCGTAATTTTTGGGTTAAATGAACGAGTACTAATGCCATTTTCTCCGCATATGAGTAACGAGTTTCAGCGTCTGCTAACATCTTACTGACATAGTATACCGTCGTTGCACATATGATTATTTCCAAATTAGCACCAAACTTAACGTTGTCTTCGACACCACCAGGTATAGATAAAATTTTCACCCTACTTTGGTGAAGTCAATAGAGGAGGACTAGACAAATAGTCCTTCGACTCTTGGAAAGAGGCCTGACAATCTGCTGTCCAGATGAAACCATTTGCTTTTATTCCCCTTAAAGCATTAAAGAAGGGGGGTATTTTTTAGCCGACTTGGCTAAGAACCGGGACAAAATTGCAAGCCTCCCAATTAGTCTCTGAACGTCCTTTACAGACTTAGGTGGTACCATATCCATTATCACCTTTATTTTCTCTGGATTGGCGTCAATCCCGCGCTGTGAGACTATAAAATCCAAAAACTTTTCGGAGGTTACTCCAAAAACACACTTAATTGAGTTTAATTTCATCTAATATTTTCGGAGTATTTCGAACGCTTCGTTCAAATCTTGGATATGGTCACATGTTGCCTTACTCTTTACGAGCATATCATCCACGTAAACCTCTATATATCAACTGATTTGAGTCTCAAATATTTTTTTTATAAGCTGCTGATAAGTAGCTCCCACATTTTTAAAACCAAAAGGTATAACCCTATAACAATATGTGTCTTGGTCGGTTATAAAGGAAGTATGCTCCTCATCTTTCTAACTCATCCTGATTTAATTGTATCCGAAATAAGTATCCACGAAGCTTAACAGTTTGTATCCCGCCGTGGAATCCACCAACGTATCTATCCTGGGCAGTGGATAACAATCTTTGAGACAAGCCTTATTCAAATTGGTGAAGTCTACGTACATTCTTCATTTTTCATTACTTTTCTTTACAAACACCACGTTGGAGAGCCAATCAGGATACTAGACTTCCCTAATGAATCCGGCGTTGATCAACTTTTTCACTTCCTCTCTAATTTTAATAAATTTCTTTATCGAGTGGTTTCTCTGTTTTTGCCTAACCGACTTGTGATTGCGATCAACTCCAAACTTGTGGACCACTAAATTTGTCAATATTCCAGACATGTCAACAGGTGACCACGCGAACACATCTGCATTCTATTTGAGGAAGGAGATAAGTTGATCTCGCATCTGCCCGGAAAGAGAACTTCCAACTTGTACATATTTCTCCGGATTACTTGGGTCTAGAGGAACATGCTCAGTAGTTTCACCAAATTGGGCTCGTTGTAACGTCAATTCATTCTGATAGTCCAAATCTTCAACTAGTCATTCTGAAACTATTTGAGTAACTTGCGTTAAGTAACAAAAACAGCCAGTGACTTGATCACCCAAAACTTCACAAACACCTAAAGGCGTTGGGAACTCTATCTTCAGGTATAAGATTAACGTTACTACTCCAAAGGCCATTAGACAGGGCAGACCTAAGATGGCATTGTAAACTGAAGGTAGATCCACAACCAAGAAGGTGAGTACGTGGGTTGTTGTTCTAGGATACATCCCAACGTAACTCCCAATTGTATTGTTCCTTAAATGGGCACTGGTTCATTATCCAATCTATAAAGTGGTCCATTCACGGTTTCAGGTTGACTTTTCTTTAAATCCAGTTTAAAGAAGGCATCCATTTAAAGTAAATTCCTACTGCTTCCATTATCGATAAAGACTCGTTTCAGTTAAAAATCTACTGCACCATTTGAAACGAGTGCGATTACTACAAGGGGTCAGAATGGGGTATTTGTACATGAGTCATATCTTTTTTATCAAAACAGATTACATCATTCATATCCCCTATCTTTGGCCTCTTATTTTCTACAGCAACTTCAGCCTGATCCGGAGTGTGCTTCTTCTACGGTATGATTGATATCATATCAACCACCACTACTGCTACTCTATTCCTCGGGTGCTGCTGCTGGTCCTGCTCTTCTCCTCATTCTCCTCCGATGATTTGTCCTGGATTCTTCACAAATTTCTTAAGGTGCCCCTTTTTAATGAGCTCCTTAATTTCTCTTTGTAGATTTCTACATTCCTCTATACTGTATCCCCAAAATTGATGGTAATCACAGTACTTCGTTGGATTACCTCTCTCGATTTCTTAACCCGGCTTGGGCTATTTTAGAAATTTTTCACCTCATATCTCCATAAGAATGTTGGCTTAGGAGTCATTCAGTAGGGGTCGATTTAAAGGTTTGAATTTCCTTCAAGCCCCCGGATCAAACCTAAACTGCTCCTTTTGATTTCGCAAGTCAACATGGGCTCCATACCTTTTCCTCCCACCTGGTCCCTGCTATAAGCGATCTTCACGTCTTGGCTTCTTTACCACGTTTGCTTCCTCTATAGCTATATAGGGACGAGTTATAGCTTCTCCTTCAGAAAAGGTTCTAAGATCCTTATGAGCCAGATGCTTGAAAAACTCACCAGACTCTAAAGTACTCATAAAGGTATTCAATTTAACCTCATCAGTAAGCCGAAAAATCCACCGAGCTTCCACAGTGAATCTTTTCAAAAAACTTTTCAAACTTTCCCTTGGCCCTTATTTGATACGAGTAAAATACCAAGGTTGTTTTTCAATCCTCCTATTGGAGGCAAACTGTGACAAAAAATAATCGGCCAACTCCTCAAATGACCGGATCGAATTTGATGGCAAACGATGAAACCAAATTCAAGCATCTCCCTTCAGCGTCAGGGAAAATTACCACACATACTCATTTCATCTAGATCTTGAAAACTCAAGTGCGTGCGAAAATTATCCAGGTGATCCATAGGATCACCACTTCCATCGTAGACATCCAACATCGGCATTTTAAATTTATGCGAGAGTAGGCAAGTTCTGATCTCCATAGTAAAAGGAGATCTCCTCAAATCTACATAGTACCTTTCTGCACTATCGCTGAATACGCGTTGTCAGACTTTTTCTAATTTGTCCTCCCTATGAAGGGCAGCAGTTATTGCCGATCTTTTCTCATTGAAGTAATCCCTCAACTCCAGATGGTTTGGCCGGTTAGAGCAACGACTCCCTTCCGCAGGCTGCATGTTGCAGGAGGCCCCATCGTGATCCGGGGGCCTTCGATCATTTCTCAAATAAGGAGGATTTTGCCACTCATGGCTTTCCTCTTCAAATATTGGGCCTAACCGACCTTCTAGTCGCAAACAGCCTCCATCTCTATTGTTGGAAGGCTCCTTTCCTTGGTCAACAAGCTGTTTCGCATTTCTCACTGAATGTCTCCTTCTCTGGCACCTTTTCGAGGCAGGAGTGCCTACGGTTGAAATTGGGACCGCTTGTCTTTGTTATCCTAACTTGGCACAAAGAATTTGGAACGCCTCCGCCATGTTTTCCATTCGATCGATCATGGTTTCCATCAAGATCATCTGCCGGTCTTCCCCACGACTACTTGCTGGAGGGTCGTTGCCCGGGAAAGTTATGTCTCCAAGAGCATTTGTGTGACTTCTGGTGGTGACCATAGTTGGATAAGTGTGGTGGTAAAGCTAACTTTTCACTTAGGCTTCTCACAGACAACGTCAATAATGTATATCAGAGATCTAGATTCGTAACGGGCCTCGATCATACCTTCTTTGTAAGTAGGACCTCCACTCCGTCTTTGATAATTCATGACCTGCGTACTACAACTAAAATCAAGTATCATAATATAATCGGGGTTTACTCTCTGAAAGGTACTCCGATACTAAAGTTAATTCTCGTCCAAAAATAGAGAATGAAATTTTTAAAATAAGAAGAAATTTTAATTCAAGTGTTTTGACAAGTTTTTTGTCCAAGTCACAGTCCAAATAGTGGGATTTACACTTGAGAGGTCTGGATCCCTTTTTCTTGTCTGTCCTTCATCTTGGGCACTCTTTCCTTTTATATGATACTCAAACAGTTCAGTTCTTTATCCATCCGTTTCCATATGACTTGTGACGTCATGTTGGATGGAGTCAAACTAAAGCGGTTAGGGCCTCCGGAGTTAAAATAAAGCGGTTAAAGCCTCCGGAGTTAAATTGAAGCAATTACGATCTCTTGGACATGGGATCGTGAGCACATCGAGCACGACCAAGCAATTCATTGAATGGGATTTTGTTAAGCTTGCATTTGTGGGCCTCAATGTTGTTTAGCACATTTTGCATCATGGTCTTGGCATCCTTTCTTCACGTTTGCCCATATGTAATTATACCCATTAACTTTAATATGATTTTTTAGAAGGTGTTAAATATAGATAATTTTATTATTTTCAATTTATTATTTAAAATAATATCATGTTCAATTATTTTTTTAATAATAATATATTTTTATGGTCATAAATAATATAATTATATTAAAAAATAAACAAAAGTAAACTCACCTATTCATTTTTTAGACAAATAATACAATTCTATTTTTATTGAACTTCTATTTATTTTGATTTACACTGTATATTTAAAAATAAATAATTATAATTTAATTATTTATAAAAATTAAAAAATAAAATTTAATCTACCTACTAATATTTAAAGATATATATGAGATATTTACGTTACGTTTGGTTGTTAAAATAGAATAAAATAGGAATAGAATAGTTATTCCTAGAAAATATAATATGATGATAATAGAGTATAGAATTTTTATTTTTATTTTTACTTATTAGAATAGAATAAATTAAAAATTAGTATTTTAATATTAGATTTGTAGAATAATATGATGAATAAAATAATAATTTAACATAATAACTTTTTTATCTTTATTCCAAATATATAAATATTATATATATATTTATTATTATTTATTTATTCATCATATAAAATATATAATATATATGTTCAATATGTAATAATTATTACAATATATAAAATCTATATTTAGTCCTTGTATAAATATATAATTAAATATAAATAATATATATATAATAAAATATATATTATAATATATAAAATATATATAATTTTTCTTATTATGTATAAATACATAATTATATATAAATAAAATACATATTTATATATATACATATTTAATAAAATACATATTATAACATGACGCATTTAGGATTCAAATTTCAAACAAATTTGGTTTGAGTAGCCCGTCGGATTTCAATTCTATCCGCTGAGTTTCAGATCCTACATACCACAACTTCAAATAATAGGTCGAAGACGGCCAGAAAGTGATCCCACCGAAAATACTCGGATACTCAAGTTAATGATCGGCCTTCTGAAAGTAAAAATGTAGATGCAAAAAATACAATAAGAATACTGGGCGAGTGTTTGTGGATGTGGGAGTGCACTCATAGAGTAAATAGCTTCGTTGTTATTGCTCGTGAGGAGCGGACTCTCAAAGTACTGAATTCACTTGAAACTAATACCAGAAAGAGAGAGAGTTTCGATGCTTGAGTGTCTGAGAGATTTTAAATTGCTTGAAAGCATTTGTGGGTATGGGAAGACGTGCCTTTGGAGGAAGTTTTCATGGCCTTTTATAGTCATGAACCCTTAGCTGCTTTCCTTATATAGCGAAGCGGGATGCCCGCCTGCTGTGGGGGATCATTGCCTTTCCTGCGTTGGTATAAGCGCTATTCCTAATTGTAACAGTCAAGGATGGCGTATTATAACCGTTAGGGTTTCTAATAGATCACACGTGAATTCTGGCGCCTTCCTCCTGAGATGTATTTTAACTCTGGAGATGACCGTTACAGCAAATATTGCATTCTCTAGAGTACAGAAAATTAAGGCAGACAACAATTGTGGCTTGAAGATTGACACGTGGGCCAATCTAGACTTGGACCGCGTACCTCCTGAGTCTCAACCAGTCTACTTGCTTTTGGCCAACAAAAGTTGATCGATCGCGCATGCCTCAGATTAGCCCCGATCTGGATCTTGCCGCCCACTTACTTCCCCTTAAAATCAGTCAACATTAACCATCCAAGCAAAAATAGGCCGCTAAAAATTTAGATTGCTTTCTCCTTTTTGGGCATATCTGTTACAGGCATCCCCATCATAATATATAAATTATTATAATATATAAAATCATATAACATTTAATAATTATTATAATATAAAATATATATTTATATAAAATACATATAAAATATAACTAGTTGTTATAACAATTATTATAATACATGATAATTATATAAGATATATATTTATTAAATATATATAAATTATATATTTAATAAATATTAAATAATTACATATATAAATAAATATAATCATATAAAATATAATTATATATTATATGATATATTTTTTAGATAATTACATATTTAATAATTATATATATTTTAAATATATAATTACTAAATATAGTCATATATTTTTTTATTATATTTTTAAATATTTAAAATTATTATATATTTAAAATATTTTTAAATACTGAATTATTATATAAATATAATTAAATATTAGTCTGGAAATAATTATTCCTCATTTATGGGTTCGATAAATCCAACCCAAGAAGAAGATTCACAGACGAGGTAAAGGCCTAATGAAATTCAACCCAAAGAGGACCAGCGGCTCAATAATTTCAACCCAAAAAGCAAGCCCATGTACCATGCACAATCTACCCGTTCGTCATTATCCATAGAGACGGTTCAACGGGTGATTCAACAGGCGGTTATACTGTCTAATAATCCAACCGCCTCACTCCTCTATAAATATTCCTTTTATTTGTACGAAAAAAGGGGGAGAAACGGCCCAAAATCACCAAAGAAGAGAATCTTGAAAATATGGCCGGAAAAGAGAACAGAGAAAAGGAGGCTATAAACCCTAATCAGGAGACCATCTAACTCAGGAAGAGAATTCATAAATGAGAGAAGGCCAGGGCAGAGAAGGGGACTCAGACCACCTATTCTTCTAGAAATCCTCCCTCCTACAAAGTAGCCAGATACAAGTAAAGGATATCCAGGAGACCTTCCATACCTGTAACAGGCTATTCCTCCAGAGCACTTCTAAGACAGCCCTCTACGAACGCATTCCTACGTCATCCCTCTGCGGACGTACCTCTAAGTCGTCCATCAATTGGACGCATCCAAACGCTCAATCCACCGATATATGCATCTACACATCCTTCTTACATCTTTCCATTCTCTTAAAAAGTTATCTGATTTGAACGTCGGAGAATTTACGGTGGGAATAATTCCCGCCGTCCTCTGACATCTTATTTTCAGTTGTATTGCATAGGGTTCAGGTACGAAACTGTGAAGACCGAATCCGCATCAGATTGACCAGCACGAAGATTCGACTCGCGGCCCTCAATCCGTAGGACAACCCGAATTCATAGTACGCAATACTTATTAAAATAAAACAAAATAGAAGAATAAATATTTTCAGATGAATAAGGTGAAAATAAAATTTTCCTTCCTTCCAACCAAAGGTCCGATTAGAGTTTATGGGGATAACAGCCTATACCATCGTCTTTCCATCTCAATCTTCCGAAACCCTGCAGCATCCTGTGTCAAAACTCGCCCTCTAAACAACCCTATAATAACAAAGTCTACATGCAATCTTACTTTATACAAAATAATATATAATTTATACTATTTAAGTATGTGACCATCAGATCAGACAGCAAAAAATAAAAATAAAAAAAGCTTTCTATCAAAACCAAACATGCCCTTGAAACCAGCAAATTGATGCTAGATAAACAGTCAAACGGCTCATGGATACACGAAGCAGCATATATTATTCAGAGGGCACACACACATTACCCAAATTCATAAGCAACATTTAGTGGAAAAACCACATATTACACCATTACGTAGACATCAATTGCCTGATCACATAGGGATTCAAAGGCATTTATTTAGCAACATAAACTTAGAAAGAGTAAAGTCTCATAACTTAGACAGCAATTGCCTGATCACATAGGGATTCAAAGGCATTTATTTAGCAACATAAACTTAGAAAGAGTAAAGTCTCATAACTTACTAGGGAACAACTCAGTACCCCCACCATTGATGGACGAAAATGCCACAGCGTCTGAGGCCCTTGAACAGATTTATGCAACTTTCGTCTGGATTTCCTAATCCATTTTCAAGGTCTGAATCCGAGCATTGAAGAAGTAGCTCGTCGACAGAGCAGATGGCTCCAGTTTCAAACAACTCAAACAGAAATTTCAGTTCGGCAGCGCCCATGTTCATCTTCAAGACCACAAAATCTGCAGAGCTCACGGTTTCCTTAAACCACGTGAGGAAATCAAACTCTTCATCGTCCATGGGTAGCTCTATATCTTGAACAGAAGGAGAGGTGTCCTTACCTACGATCCCAGCCAATCCCGGGTGATATATGAAGGTAACACCGGGCTTGTTAACATGGGAAGATAAAACTAGGACATCATGATCAACGATAAAGATATCAAAAGCCCTTGAATCGATAGGATAAGCCGGAAGAAACCCGTTTCCATGGCTAAAGTTTGCAGCATCTCTTGCCCCCATGTCAATGAAGACTAATTTACTCTCATGAGACACATTGATGAAGCTAGGCAAATAAGCAATTCTTCTATCCTGCCCATTCGGTTTTTCCTCAAGAAGAGGCTCCATTTCCATTATTAAAGGCTTGTTCCTCATGATAGATTGGCAGTCTACTGGAAGGCGATATCGATCAAAAGAACCAACAGTATCGATCTTCTTCTTGAATGCAACAAAAGTGAATCCCATCGAGCTAGTTAGATGAATCACAGTGGAACGTTTGAGGAAGGATGAAACTGAGTTCGCAGACTTAATCAAGCTACCGGGCCTAGAATCTTCAAAACCGACAAGCAATGCCCCTATGCCCCCGGGTTTAAGAATGCGTTCGACTTCATCGACAAGAAGCGCAGGTACAGAGACCTTATCAAGATCTCTACGAAGGACAAAGTCAAATGAACTGTCCTCGTAATCGAGCTCGAGATCAACTAGTTTTGGGTTTAGTGTGAAAATTCGACGCATATTGACCCCATCGGCATTAGCAAATCCCAATTTTCGCAATGCAATTGCGGCTGAGGATGATCCCCATCCAACACACAGAGCTTTTGCATCATGATTCAACAGATGCTTTTCCATAAGCTCTCTAACCATAGCCATAATCAAGTTTTCATCCCGCTTGCACTGTGCATACCTCATATGCGGGAAAGTGATCGGTATCACGGGTTTAAGAATCCGACCAACGAACGTATACGTATCCAAATAGCCCCCCATATCGGCAGCACATTCATCAGAATCAACAGAATAAAGATTTGTTGGATCATTATCGCGAACAAGTCGCATAAATGGCAGGATTGAGATAGCGATGGCGAACAGGAAGGCACGGATAACCACACGCCTAGCGAAAGACCCATGTAGGGCTTGCCATTTCAATGCCTTAAAGGCAGCGAAATCACTCAATCCACTCATCATTCTCAGTTGATTCAACTCTTTCAGCACAAGATCCTTCAAGTTCTCAAATAGGTCCGAAGAATGTTGGATTATGATATAGAAATATCAATTTTTCTTTGCGAATTACAGAGAGAGAAGCCAAATTGAGAGAGGGAAAACGGAGATTAGCGAGTACAGAACCTGGAGGAGGTGTGATTTCCACCCACAAGGAGACCCATTGATTTTTGGAACCCCAACCAAACTCTCCTCGGAACCCTTTTCGGCATTTCGTCGTAGAAATCCATCATCTTTGAAAAACTTATCAAGTCGCCATGAATTCTTTCGGTTTTAAGAACAACTACATCCTGGATTTTCTCTTTGCAAGGTCTTTGAAGGTATATGATGGCAATGGGCTTGAAAAATTACGACTTGAAACGAGCAGTGAGTGAAGAGAGCGAGCGTCGGCGGGCGAGAATCGATGTGCAAGAACAGGAAGAGTAATAATGGCAGCGTTGGATTATGGCGGTGTTCGAACGCGTGAAGGAGGGTCCGCTTTAATTGCCAGAGACACGTGTCATTGGTTCACTGGTTTGTATCCACGTCTCCATTAGCTGGCTGTGACCGGATCATCTGCAGTATAAACAGAATCAGGGGCCCCATCAATGAATTAAAAAAATTAACAATTCAGAGGAAAACCGATTTTTAAAAAAATATAAAATAATATTTTTTATTTTTTTAATAATATCAGATTTTTATTAATTCAGTATTTTTAAAAAATAAAAATTCATTTAAATTATTAAAATAAAATTTTAACGTCAATAATATTTATAAATAAAAAAAATAAAATGACTTAATAAAAAATAAAACAAAAATGTCAGACAGACGTACACAATGATTGTACCGCCGCACATGGAGCTGGGCCCCCTTTTTTTAATAATTTTGTTTAGATATTTTATTAATTTAGAAATTATTTAATTTTTTTTATAAATATTCCTAATTAGAGTTTAAAATAAATAACAAATTAAATGATACCGTACGCATATTATAATAATATATTAAAAATAATTTATAAAAAATATAAAATTTAATATTTCTCAAATTTTAAACGTTGATTGGGCAGATTCACTCTATGAAAAAAATTATTGGATGTTTTATTGAATGGGAAATATTTTTAATCCATTAAATCTCATCTATTTATTTAATTTTTATAAATTTAGATTTATAGCCGTTAAATTCATAAAATTGAAACTTTTACAAATATATATATATTTTTATATTTATTTTAAGTCAAATTTAGATTTGTAAAAATAATTTAAATATATATTTATGAAAATTTGCTTCAAATTTCATATTTTTACAAATATAGTCACAAATTTTATAAAATTGATAAATTTAACTTTAAATTATGAGAAATAACAAATGAAATAGTTAAAATCAGATTTAATTAAAATCAAATTTGAACAGAATATTAGTAAAATTTATATAAATTTTATAACTGATAAGTCAAATTAGACATGATACTGCTCGCCTATCGAGCCAGAAACTTTAACTATGTCTATTTATAAGCTGAACTGGTTCTATTTTGGCAAAAATATAAATATTTTTTATTTATAATTTATTTATTTAAAAATTTACATGCACATAAAATTATTCAAAACCATATAATATTTAAAAATTATAATATTTAAAATAAATATTATGAAAGTATACATTTTAATGTAAAGAGTTTATATAAAAATTATTTAAAAAACATAATTATTAAAATAATTTTTACGAAACTTACTATTTATTTAAAATAAAAATATATTTATAAAAAAATTTATAATCGTGGCCGGCTCTATTAAACTAAATGCTTTTATCTGTGACCTTTACTGACCCGAAAAAATTTATTATATTTAATTTATGATTATATTTATTTATAATATTTTTATATTAATTAAATTTTATAAAAATTTAAATAAATAAGATTAAACAGGTCAAATTATCTGATTTTAACAAAACCTAAATAGAACATATTAGACATGGGCAAGGAGATAGTGGTTATGTATAAATGGATGAAAATTTATTATTTTGATTTTTTTGAAAAGACAATCCAATAGTATATCCTCTTAGGAGGAGGAAGATGAAGCTTAAAAATATAAGCGTATTCATTAGTCCCAAAGGAAATAAAAATTGACCTATCAAAATGAATAAAATTGACCTCATACTCAAACCTATAAAAGTTGGCAACCTTAAGAGAAATGTCAAATAATAATAGAAGATTAAATCAATAACAAAAGGGTATGTTGATGTTTTTATACAGATATTAAGCGTCGGTCATCTAAAGGGTGACAGAATGATTCAAACCCTACCCTTCGTTGAGGATTTGACAACCGAATACTCCCGACCTGGTACAGCGAAATCAACCCGAACTCCCTTGTCAACCATCAATTGTCAAATTTGTGAGTATAAGAAATAAATAATATACAACGATTTTCAACAAAGAAAAAAATTATAAGATAAATTCAAAATAAATCCACTATAAACAATGACAGTTATAAGAACCCCCTCAAAAATTCCATTCACTCCGAACCCAAATAAAGAATAGTTAAATTTAACTCCCTCGCAACACACATGATAACATACAAGAAAAATATAATGAGAAAATGAATAATCAAATGAAAATAAGTTTTTAAAATTACCTCCAGGACGACGTACCAAACCTTGACTAAAAACGAAACTCAAATCGGACCTCGATCAAATGTTGAATATCTTCCTATTCTCTCTTCTTGTAATACCCGAATACTTTTGGCGGTAAATTATAAATTAAATCGGGTGGACTTAATTTTTAAATGCGTGAATAAAATATTAACGTGTTCGTAAGAATAATACAATATTTATGTAATAAAATAATCAAAGATGATAATAATAATAACAATAATAATAATAGATTTAAAACGTATAAGTAAAATAATAATAACAATAAACGTTATTATAAATAATATATAATTATATTAATATAATTAATATAATAAACCTCTGCGACATTCATGTGGAGGTACATTCAGCCTCCCTCAACCTCTTCAACGGAACCTCAACCTCCTCCTCATCCGAAAATAATTCCAGTAGTGAACAACTAGTCTCATCGTCCCCATCGGACGGAGGGGGAATGGCGCCTTCCCCAGGGTCCTTCTTAGTAGGACCGGCGGCGGGCCAGCCCGACGAAGGCCCCCACTTAGCGGCCTTGAATGTAATAGATGTCAAAAAGTAGCCCAGGATGGAGAACTTCGTCATCTGGGACTCAATGGCAGCGACTAACTTCGCTGCTTCCTTGGCATCATCCGTTGACGCTTTCTTATGGAAGAACTACGAAATTGGGCACCACTCGCGCAGAAGCTCAGAGTCAGGAGGCTCCTACAAGAAGAAGAATCGGCTCTTCCAATTTTTCACCGAGTCGGGACTGGCCCCTCGAAAGCGGAAGTCGGTCTTCGGCAACATGGAAACCTAGTTCTCCGACTCCGAGAAGCAAAAGATCAACCTAGCCGCCTTAGCGTCGAAAGAGCCGCCATGAAAGCGAGCGAAAATACACAGCAAGACTAGATAACGGAGGGCGTTAGGAAGGAGCCTCGCCACAGGAACGCCAAACGCCTCCACCAGTGCATACAGAGTGCACGACATGGGATAACGTAGCCCTCCTCTCAGATCGTGCTCGTAAACTGTGACAAAGCCATTTGATGGAGCGTTGGCTTTACCTGCGGAGCCAAGAGCACGATAATCGTAATCACTGAGAATCCCATAATCTACCATCAAAGCGGCGATGGCGCCGATTGACAAGACAAACCCAGTGTTGTCGACCCTCTGCCGACTCACCCTAGAAGTTCACAAGGAGGAAGGAGACTCTCTCTTCTTTGCCATCTCTCTCTCACTGTGCGGGGCAAGATTAAAAAATCTTTAGCACAAGAAAACAAGCAGAAGAAATTTTCTGTAAGGCTGGTTTAAATAGGCAGCGAAGTGCCAACAAGTGGGAAACCCAAACGACGCCCCCCCAAGAGTGGAGGCGTCACGAGGCTCAGAGCAGTTAACAATCACGACTGTTCGTCAGAATGCAAATCGACGTCGCTTCAGCCGCCTGGCGGAGACTCCCCGCTGACATGACCGCATTTAATGTAGTGATTTCAATCATCGGAAATAATGACAGTGGGACCCCTAAAAGAAACGCTCGAAAATGAAAACAAACCATTCGGCCACAACAAATGACGAAAAATAAAACGGCACAGGCGTCGCAGAGGAACCTGGTGCCGGATACTCCACCAGGTCCGTGCTTGTTAGGGCATTGGAGTTTCGAGAGTCCAGGACGCCGACGTAAAAGCTCGAGTCCTCCAGCGAGCCTAGTCTCCGACTGAGACAGATGCGGGCTTGACCCCCAATGCGGGCTTGAGCCCCCATGTTAGCACTGGCGAGCCTGGACACCCTCGCCTCCGATTCCGCCAATGCTTCCTTAAAGTGTGCGGCGCGAGCCCTTAGCTGCTCTATCTCCGCTACCGCAGCTTGCATCCGGGTTTCGGCGTCTTCGACCACCCTGGCAACTCGTCGGAGCAAGAAATCTGCCCTCCCAGGGCCACGCTCCTGCGAGGCGGCGGACCCCTCCGTCCTCTCAAAGCCTAGAGGTGCCCGCGGGGATCATGCAAGGCCCACGACAGTAACCTCCAAGTGACCCCACTCCGATGCGATGGGACCCGGGACCCAAAAAGCATGGGCCCCAATTTTGAACCCTCCGGAGGGGTATCCCGATCTGGACAACGAGGATGATTCCTCCATCTAGATTGCAGCAAGAGCAAGCGAAGGAGAGAGGAATCGCAAGCAACGTAAAACTTCACACCGCCAAAGAAGCAGCAGAGTGCGATATCTGAGAAGGGGTTTGTGCATTTAAATAGACAGAGTTCGCCCAAGAAATAGCTGTGCTCTGAGAAGGAGGAGTGCCGAGACAAGGCCAACAAGTACGCTCCACGTGGAGAATCCCTGAAGTCTCGCGCATTTCCAAGGCAAGTCATCATGATGCAGCGCCCCTCGATCTTCTGCGCAATTAATGCGCCAGGCAGGCAGATGGATGTGACCACCATCAATGGCGTTGCAGTCTCCGCGGCCCCCTGCGTAAAAGGCCGCCCTCGAACCACGTCGTCCCAACCACGGACGGCATATTGGCTTAGGGGGTGGAACCGATGAAACCGACTGCGAGCATCCGAAGATCCTCAAGGGCACACAACAGGGTGCGACACATCAGGTGAAAGCAATCGGTAAGGGAAAGCACATGCTATAAGATGAAAAAACAAAGACAAAGGAACTACTTTTATTAATCAATGCTTTTCTTACAAAGTACAAGATTTGTAGCAACAAAGGTATAAGGAAATGGAAGAAGATACAGCACGGGGTGTAGGCCTCGTGGCGATTGCCCTGGATGCCCGAGTGAGCTTGAAGAACGTGATCTGCATGAGATCACCACGACCTCAGCACCGGTTCCCCAACAAGCCACCAGGGGCAATCATGCCCTGGCCTACCTGCGGTAAAGACGATCCCAGTGTTATACACCGTGACAGAGTCACCGCCCAGCTCAAGGCCTCCAAGAGGGACTAATAGGAAAAACCCTACAATTCCCTTATAAGGGGCTCCCTCTCTGCCTCCTCCACGGCCCGCGCACAAACCTAATGAAGTGGAGACTGTGAGCAACGAACTTCACCAACGGGAAGCATCCCCGTGAAAGTTCCCCCGTGATCCGATAGCGCTTTGGATGAGTCGCACCATGGAGGGGAGGCACATTACAACAGCAGAGTGGCCGAGCCACTCTCATTAGCATGAGGAATCGACCGTAGTGTGGGTGTGAAGACAGTCTTCTCCGAGAGTTCCGCATCTCCAGCTAGCCCATCCAACTCCTTCGCGGATCTCCACCAAAGGTGAAGCAAGCCAGAACCTTTGCATTGTTCTCTCGAAGACAGCCAAAGAATATACTACACTCGCTGAAGAGCCCTCCTCTTTAGGGGCAGAATAGGCATCCTTCTCGTGGTTGGCAAAACGTGCCTCTCGACTGACGTCTTTCATGGAATAGGAAAAGCCCTCGAATCATATGCAACCCCGGGCGTGCAAATCCTCCCAACTCAAGCACCGAATCGCTGCAGCGTCAAAAAGGTCTACCCAGATGCCTGGAGAAGGCGTGAGCCCAGAAGACGACGAGTGTTGGAGCATCTTGAGGAAAACCGGCGAACCGCGGATTAGACCCAAGAGACATGCCAGGCCTTGACCATTGGTCAGCCCAGGCATAGGGGGCTAGTGTTGGGTCCAGTTTTAAAGCTCAAGAAAATTTGGAGCCCAACCCAACTACACGGGATGCCTACGTGGTGGCCCACCAGCAGCAGTCTGCGAGCGCCTCCTATAACTCATTAATGTGGCTGCAGGAAAGCGGCAAAAGAGCAGAAGGAACCAACCAATGAAGAAGCGGTCAACGCTGCCAGCTACAATTCAGACGAATTCAAGGGAGAGACCAAGCGTGACAGGCAACACTCGGAAGTCTGCTTGCCACTGCAAAATGACAACTGACACGCCGGCAATCTCCAACAACGATTGGCGGCCAACGAACCCTAGCGATAGGAGTTCTCAAGCCGAAAGTCTCCCGTCGAGGGGCCTATAAAATCCCTCTTCGTCAACAAAGAGAAGGGATCGGATCCAAGACAATTGACTCTGCGTCACAAGCCTTAAGCTTACCAGCTAACCTCTGGATCCAAACCCTTGAGCTTACTCGGGCAACAGGAAGTGAGTCACCCGCTGCAATGCACCTGGGGAGCCAGGCCTCCGACCACCCGCTCATTACTCTCTCTCACATAAACAAACATGCACCATTCACACAATTTCAGCATACTTACGCGCACCCCTTAGCGTGTTCCCCATTTTCGTTTATTGCGAGAATTTGCTGACTTAAATGTCGGAGTAGCCTTGGTGGAAGAAATTTCACAGGACCTTTGGCCTCTTATTTGTTGATTGTGTTGTACAGGCCTCAGATTAATAGGGACGGAGATCGGACCCTTCCACATACGCTTCAAAAGGGCTCGAAATCCGAAGACTCCCTAATCGTACGACAATTGAAAACCCGAGACGCAACAAAAAAAAGTCAATTAAGGGATGTTTAATTGGATAAAGCAGTGATATCAATAGAAATTTCGATGTAGGTATAATTATTATCTCAGATATACGGAAAATCAACCATCAATCTCCTATTTTCTTACTTTGACACACACTCTTTCTCTGTCTCCCTATGCAAAGGAGCAAGAACAAAGAAAATAGCACCATCTCTAAATAATTGCTGAGCCTTGCTTGAACATTTTAATTGATTTTTATAATATCTCAAATCTTTTCAGTACTGTATTTATATGCATAATGGTCATGACAATTGTATGAATAATTTATAGATAATTTAATTATAATAATTAAATTCAATATAAGTCCAACCCATATATTTTAGTATGGGTCATATATTTTAGATTCGAGGAAGCACTTTAATATTGTGATTAATCCTTAATTCGTGGCCTATAGAGAGTAAATGTAGAGAATTTATTTGGTCAAATTTTTAGTATATTTCATGTAAAAGAATTAATTAGATGAAGAAAAAAATATGAGTAAACTAACTACCTTAACCAAATATTTCTCCCTTGCTGCAACTTTGTGCAAGATTAATTGTCTTGTTTAAATTACTAATTTGCAAAATTAAAGAGAAAATATGTTAAGGAAGTCGACTTGTGACCTTCTTTGTTTTTTTTATATTTTAATTTATGTTGTTATTTTAATCATGGGCCACATAGAATTATAATAAAATAGAGTTTATGATCGCTAAGGATAATTTTTATATAGTTTATACTAAAAAAATATGCCATGTTTGCCAATCTTTGAAGTGATGTTCAAGCACCGCTATTTATATAGTATCAATATTTGAGTATTGTTTGAACATTGGCCATATTCTTCGACTTATGTGTTCTTTGATTGATTTTTTTTTAATAAGATGTTATGATTCATTTGGCATTATATGTGTTTTAAATCTACTAAAAGTTATTATAGGCATATACGGATCTATATTTGTTCTTATGTGTAATAGTAGATATAAAATAGAAGGATTTTATAAATTTGAGTAGCTGGGTCAATTTTTCATTGGAATTGAGTAAATAAATAGTTGTCATAAAAGCCTTAATGGTAGGAATAATAAGATGGTTGACAAATTAAATCGGATTTTCTTAAAAATTAAAGGTTGGTGTGGATGATGGGTAGGTTACCATTCAAACACCACTATGTCTTATTCAAAATTGATGCTTAAGTTGTAGGTTTTGAGACCTAGGATCGACATTTTAATTTGAGTAAAGCGTTGAAGGATATTCGCGAGTCTTAATAAGAGGTGACCACTTGTGTATCTAGGTACTTATGTTGATTCTAGGTTTTTTTCTCATTCTCATAATTTTGTTGGTGTTAGTTTTTTGAATGGTGTGAATATATTTTCTAGCACTATATGGTCAAATAAAAGAAAGCGTACAAAAATATTAAAATATCTAGATGAATTAGAGTTTGTGAAGTATTACAGTAGTCTACACTTTTTTAATACTTATTCCATATCTAGTTGTAATGGTCATTGATTTTTAAGGTGAGATTCTTATAGCCTTTTAACTATTACATTAAGATAAGATCTGAGATATTATGGATGATAAATATCATAAATGCTATAAGTATATTATGGTTACACTTACTAGAAGGACTGCAAATATCATAGGGATGTTATGATTTTGAGGTATTTACCCAACTCATGAGTATATAAATATGCAACATTTAGTCATGAAATAATATTCGTAGAAATTTATTAATATCTTATATTATTATGACTTCTTATTACGTTAAATTTTTAAAAAAATTCAAGACGAAATTTTAGTATTTGGGATGCTTTGAAACATTATAATATTTATTTGAATATGTTGGGATCCATTAGATGTTCAAGATAATGAGTACTATAGAGTTAACATTAAAAATATTATTTATGTACATTGTCACTAAGCTGTCTTATTATTGATATTATTTATAATGATACTTTATTAATTATTCAGGATAACTATTACTTTTCATCTATTTTACAGTATTGGTATTTATTTTGACTAGTATGCTTCCTAAATAAATTAATTTTTATTCTTATTAAATTGGGTCAGAATTATTACTAAACTTTTTAACTGATTCTTACTATTTTTTAGTCTAAAATAGTAGAATAGAGATGGGTGACTCTAGAGTTGGAGAGCTAGCTATGTTCTTTTAGAGCTTAACTAGAGTTATTTTGGGTTATTTCATGTATTAAAGATATATTTAACTACTCTTATTTTGTTTTACTATTTTGAGGGCTATGTTTTTCAGGTGATATCTAAATGAATAAGATATTTTTGACCTTATCAACTACATTTATGATTGTTCTATGAGTTTGAAAATAATTTTAAACATTTATAATTTTTCATCTAATCGGATTTGGGTGAGAATCAGAGGTTTAATCAGAGTTGCCTGTGTTCACTTAGGCCCCTAAAATTTTTCAAGTATATACTAACTTAGGTATTAAAAAGAATAACTATGAAAAAAATATAACCTATTAACTTTATTATTTGAGGTGTGTATATTTAGAATAGTTATGTTTGGCCTTGAAATTCTATTTAGGGATCATCATCTTAGATAAGATATCGATTTAGGTATATATCAAATTATATATTCATATTCATTTCATCAATATATCAAATATTAGAGATTAAAACTATAAAAATTATTATATAAAGAGAGAGAAATAAAAATATGTATATTTTAGGATTCTTTATATTTTTAATCTGTCAAATATTACCTAAGTGTAAAGGTATATTTTTATAGTATAGAAATGCAAGATTTATTGTCTCAATAATCAATCTATATATATATATATATATATATATATAAAATTATATAAAGTCTAGTCCTAAGAAAAAATATATATATGTATTTTTAAAATTTTTAAAGCAACATCAAAAATATATATTGAATTGAATGAGTAACCTATGTAAAAATTCCTTTAGTTCATGATGTTAGTAAGTATTAGCACAAAATAATAATTTTTTGCCTGAAAGTTTAACAAAAAGAAATATCTCTCGACTTTCAAATAATGACAAATATTTATAAATCTATTTTAAAAGATAACCTTTTATTTATTTATTTATTCACTTTGAAAAACACCCATAGCTAACAACTAAATGTAAAAAGACTTACCATATAAATTCATGGGCCAATTGAAAGCCTTATTTGGGGATTTTTTTAATAACTATTTCAATATATATATACACCCCATTATATATTTAATTGCATCAAAATTATTAAAAATAGTTATAAGTCCTACTCTATCTTAATTTTTACTTTTTTTATTCTCTTTTTTCACACAAAAAATAATAATTTTTATACAAATTAGTATACAACTGAATATATGAATAATATTATTTTTTAAAGAAAACTAGATAGCCTCAAAATATTCAATTTAGTTCAAAAAAGAAAATTCATAACCTAATATATATATATATAATATTTTGTAAGTCATTTTTAATTTAGGTTGATCTGAATTAGACAATTTAACAATAATCTAGAATTATGGACCGTATACCAAGTC
Organism: Nepenthes gracilis; assembly: GCA_033239525.1. Taxonomy (NCBI): domain Eukaryota; kingdom Viridiplantae; phylum Streptophyta; class Magnoliopsida; order Caryophyllales; family Nepenthaceae; genus Nepenthes; species Nepenthes gracilis. Next base: position 13,583,453 of record BSYO01000025.1, on the reverse strand, counting down.
AATTACATATAGATAACTACGGGATTTATGCTTCAAATCTTAGAACGTAAGAATTTGCATGGCTTATTGCTTCCTTCGAGCTAGAATGTCTTGGCTGCTACGAGCTACTTGCTACTGTAATGGCTCAAACCCAAAGCTGACTCCATTGAACCAGCAAAACTAGCAAGCTCCAACAATGGCGACATCGTCTGAACCCCGTCATCACTTCCCATGCCAAGCAAATCCCTAGTTACCCCGTTAATGTCCTGGTTCGAGCTCTGAACAAGCTTCGACTGAGATGGGCCGATCCGCTGTTTCACGCTCCTTCGCATGCTCACACGCTGATCGAGATTGGTCAACCGAGCAGCGGCCACCGCTGATCCAGAACTCGAACCTCCCACACCGCCGCCCAAAAGTGGGAAATTGACCGCCGGAAGGTGATCTATCCGCAACTCATTGTTCCTGCTGAAGTTGTTTGCCGAGGAGTAACTGTGGGAAGATGATAAGTTCAACATGGCCGCAAAGCTAGAGCCAAAGAGTGATGGGTTGCTGCTGCTGCTTCTTGTAGAGCCCAACTGAGCAGCCTTCTGCAAAAGGGCTGTCGCAGACATCGGCGCCTGAGCCGGAGGATTTGATGGTGGGTTGTTCTGGTTGTGACTATGATCGGAATAAAACAAAGAGCCAAGGGTTTCAACTGGGTTGCTCTTGTTATTATCATTTCCTCCACCTTCTTCCTTCAGAATTCCGGCCGGCAGTGGCGGCGGCGGAAGAGTATTTGCACCACTTGATGTAGTTGCGCTCCTTTCCAGAAGCGGAAACTGATTGTTGACTCCAAAATTTGAGAACGGGGTTGAGCCGAATGGGTTGCCGGACGCCATTTGCACCATCTCAGGCAAACCTTTGAAATTCAACCACGAAAGAATACAGAATTCTATAGAAGACATAAGATCATGTTCCTCGAGATGTGCAACAATTGATTATTTGAGCACAGACGTACACACAGTAAATAAAAACTTAGCCATGTTGGCGATAGAGGCTCGAGCTCTCAAAATTACACCAAAATAATAATAATAATTTTTATATAATATAAAATCAAAATTATATATAATAATTTTAAAAATAAATAATATTTTCTCATATTTCAAACAAAATACGTTTTAGCATAATGGAGATGTTTGGTAAAGATTGAAAGATTATTTTACATTCTAACACACCCATATAGATAATTTTTTAAAAAATTAGCATTGATAATGCATAAATATGCACAGCATACCATAAAATTGAAAAATAATTATAAAAAAATGAGAACTGTAAGCATAAAATTCGGGATCATTTGATCAATAAAGTTATGATATTTAGTAGAAAAACAAAGACCAAAAAACCTAAGCTATTAGAATTATAAGACTTCTAAGAGTTTCTTCATGTGTTAATACATGAAGTGGACTTCATGTATAGTAATATCAAAGTGGACTTCATCAAAATCAAATTTGGTCTGAATTTAAGTTAAATTTAGATTAGAAATTTTCATTCATCATCAAAACTGTTCATATTATTCATATATATTGATCATATCTTATAAAATTCAGGGATATTCGACTTTAATCATTATGTTTCAATTAACTCACACTAAACAAGTGATTATTTATAAAATTTATTTATTATAATTATTGTTTTTATGCTCTTCCATTGTGTTGTTATATTCAACATGGACCTACCTTTGTATATGTAGGGTACGGGAACGCCGACGCTAGAAGTTCCTTCAATCAACAAAATTATTAGATTCTTTCTGAATTTTGGTCCAATTGTTCACAATTAATTTTTAGAAAAATGATGAAAAAATAGGATAATAATTCTTATTTTTAAATTTTTATAACATGGGTATTTCAATTTTTTAACATTTTATAATATATAAAAAATTTATTCCATATTATTTTAAAAAATAAATATATCACCACATATTTTGGAGTGCCTGTGGCTCCACATATGTAGAATGACATATATTATCCAAATTAGCTACTATAACTTACCTGCACCGAGCGGATTTCCGGCTGCCATGCCGGTGAAATGGTGGTGAAAAACCGGGTTGACCTGAGAACTTCCGGCAGGGTCCGAAAGCCCTTGCCCAGAAGCGATGACGCCGTGAGGAAATCCGGGTTGATAACTGATTGCAGTCTTGCTGATTGAATCATTCTTGAAGCTCAGACTGGTTGGCTCAACTGCTGAAGTGATCCTCCCACTCTCTTCAGCTAAAGCATCACAGAAAGCTCTGTGTGTTATAAAGCTATCTTTCCTGTCAACGATATCAGCAAATCCCAAAAAACAGTTCAGAGAAAGGAAAAAAAAAGAGACTTGCTAGTTAATATTCATAACAATGCCTCATTAAATTACATCAGTAAGATTAATAATCAAAAGATGCACAGTCATTTTGAAAATGGGAAAAAAATTGATTAATTGTTTGAGATGTAGCAGTTATAAGGTCTAATGAGGGCTTCATCTATTAAAAAGATAAATGTCAATTTTTTCTGAATATAGATTATTTTTTTTAATTGATTATTATAATTTAACTATTTTTTATAAAATTTAAAATTAATTAAAATAAGTTATTAAATTATAACGATTCATTTAAAAATAGATAATTTAAATTTAGAGAAAAATGATGTCCATCTCTTTAAGAGATGAATCCCCTAGTTCTATATCAAAGAAAAAAGGCCTTCATATCTTATAACAGTTAATTAGTACTATAAAATGATATAATATTCTCGATACTGTATAAATGGTAAAAAATAATTTAAATAATTAATTTCATAGTTTAAACATTCATAGTAAATAAGTGACATTATTACCATACAGTGAAGAGTCTTGTTATCTTTTTATATTAACTTAACATTAACAATTTTATCATAACAATATAGATATATATATATGGATTATAATAATATATTCAAATATGTTAAATCCATGTTACAATTTCAGTTCATCATCCCATCGTTGAGAATACTAGAAGAATTTGATTAACAGGGCAGACTCATGAATTTGAATACCTGGAAAAGAGTGTTCCGCAGTCACACTTGTACTCTCTAGTTCCACAAGTCTTAGCGTGTGCTTTCCAATCCGATTGAACTGCGTATTTCTTGGAGCACTTCTCACACTTCCACTTCTTCTCGCCGTGTTTCCGGCTGTAGTGTTTCTTCACGCCGGTGAGGTCGCCGAGAGCCCGAGACGGGTCGTGGTGGACACAAGTCTTCTCTGGGCACACGTAGACCTTCTTCCTCACCTCCTTGCTTGTCCGCTGCCGGAGCTTCCATGGAAGGTTGTGCCCTCTCCTGTGCAGCTGCAGGTTCTGGTCTCTCTGGAATCCCTTGTTGCATATCTCGCATACAAATCGATTCGTCGACATAAGCGTCTTTGGGGACAACGCAATGACCTCAGCATTTGGATCTACAACAATGACAAAATTTTAAATTTCAATAAGTAAATCGACTATATGAATCTAATTTCATCATTTCATTTGATTTTATATAATATCAACCTGGTTGAATTCTCATGTATGGAAATAGCATATATAGGACTGAATCTTCATAAATTGATGCAGTACGACCACAGTTACGATAAGGGTAACTTGGTTGTGTACAAGATTTCTACATGGTAGAATGTGGAAAGTGTCAAATATATCTAATCTGATTGTTATATAATACAAAAATTATTTTTATAATTTAAATCTTTATTTTAAAGATCTTTTCTTATTGTAGAGAAAGGGGCTATAATTCGTGGATCTTCAGTTTCATGTCTAATATTTCATCATAGTTGTTTGATTATTTGAATGTTTGAGATTGAAGCATATAAACAACTAGAGCTTAAAAATATGATTTTATAATTTTTTAATTGTATTACTCAAATCTATGAATGTATATAAACAAAAACAAACACAATAATTAAAATATAGATGATATATATGAGTAGTTAGTCATGGCACTCAGTGCAATTGATGTATGTAGATATACACTACTACTCATTAACAAGTAATATTACAAGAAAACTCATATTTTTACCAAATAATTAAAATTAAATGTATGACAAATTAATAATAGAAAGTGAATAGTAATTAAAATCACTTAATAAAATATCTATAATTTATCCTTTTAATTTTTAATCTAACCCTTTTAATAAATGCATAAAATTTTTCACAGATTGAATCATAAGAGCTCCCCTAATTAACATGATGTTGCTTTGAATATTGAGAATTCAACTAGCTGTCTAGTTGATGAGAAAAGATCATGAAGGGCAAAACTTGCCTGGTGTACCTGGTAGATTCCTCTTCTTCTTGGCAACAGAAGGAATGGCGTTAGGTGGTCTAGGGTTAGGGTTTGGATCAGGAGGAGGTAACCCTCTAACAGAAGGAAGAAAAGGAAACCCATGATCACCAGAAATGTTCATTTTGAATAAGAACTCAGGAAGATGATATTGAATACACCTGATCAACTAGCTTCCAAAAGGGGCTTTGATTAATTAAGGGAAAGAAAACAAGAGTGTTTTCTCCTTTTTTTTTCTCGAGAAACAAACAGAAAATTGAATGGTTTGACTCTCACCTCTGGATTCAGGCCAAAAGAACAAGAAAGAAGAAGACCCCAGAAGCTGAAATATACTAAGTATACTTCTATAAGCTGAGGAGATGATGATCTGGTTTCTGGTTTTTGTGGGTCGTTTTGTTTTGGTTTGGTTTCTCGACAGAAAAACCAATAGACCTATGCCTATCTGTTTTTCTAACCCCCCCTCTCTCTCTCATACGTCTTCTTCTCCCTTTTTCTATCCACCCTCTCTCTCTCTCCTCTTTTTTTCTGTGATTGTCTTCTATCTCTCTCTCTCTCTAAAATTATGGATAAGATGGGTATGATAGGAGAGGCTGGAAGCTGCCGTTGAGGAGTGCTGTTATGATCATAATATTCTCAAATGATTAAAATTATAAGTTAAAAAATTAAATTATTAAGGTTATATAAAGTAATTTAAATAATTATTTATTATTTATTTTTTTATTTTAACAGTCAGATAGATATAAGAGTCTGTCCACTGAAAAATCCACAACAACTCTTGCTTTGTGTGGTGAATGTCTCTCTAGTTGTCTTCTTCTACCCATGAGAATAAATTTGAATTTCAATAGAAGAATATGTTGTTTAACGTGCACTTCGTATTAAGATTATGTTTAATTAGTTTGTAATTACTAAAAAAATCTCAAATTGTGTATATATTTTAATATGAAAATTTAATTATATTAATTATAAACTCAACTTTTAATTATAGTATAACATTTCTATTTAATTATTAATTATATATATATATATAAAGTAAAATTTACCTACATATAAGGTGTGTCACAGTTTTATTTCTTCTATGTATTTTTTATATATATCACGTCCATTTAGTAATTTATTACTATGGGTCCAATTTCTTGTTATCAAAAATATTTATACCAATTTATTTTTTAAAATAAATTAGGAAATAAATTATATATCCTGAAAAAATAATGACAAAAATTATTTATTAGATGTTACAAATTAGTATTATAAGACTAAAAGTTTTAATATAATAGTAAAGTTATTTTTTATGAGTTAATTTTATTTCAATATTATAAAAATATAATATATATAATATATATGTAAAAATAAATATATCTGACTTTTTCATGACCCTAATATTATAAAGAGGATTGCTACTCTATCTATGTGGAAATAATCTAATGCTTCTTAATTTGTACAAAAATATTAATTTTTAGATCATTTTTTATAAATTATATACTTATTATATATATTAATTTTGATATTATTATTATTGGCAAGGTTCTGATATTTAATTTGCAATTTTGAATGTTAATTTTTTAGAATTATCGTATTTAAATATTGCATTTAATATTTAAGTTGGTATAAATATACTATAAAAATAAACATAATTTTAAGTCAGATGAATAAGCTATGTTGAAATGTTTAAATATTTTTCATAATTAAAATTTATATACTTACATTATATTATATAAGTAATATATTTATGAATTGATAGTAGTTAAATATCATACTTGTAATGTATTATGAATGTATTAGTTAAAAAATTATTATAATTAGATCTCAAATATAATAAAAATAATTTTAAATATAATATTACATAATTTTTTAAATTAAAAAAAATCTAACACTTAAAATTAATTATATAATTTATATGTTTAATTATTTATAATTTTTAAAAATGAGCAAGTTGTGGTCTTGGGGTCAATTTTATATTGACTTGCCTTGAGATCTTACCAAATTACAAGATGTGATGTGATGTGATGTGCAAGTCATCCGTTCACACTTAAGGTTAATTTCGAATATTCTAGCATTATTTTTGATAACTTATTTAAAATTAAAATGAAAAATTTAATAATTCACTAATTATCAATTAAAATTTTTAAATTATATTTTTTACAATTATTTCTCATATATTATAAGTTAAAACTATATTTAACTAACACTTTAAAAGACAAAATAACATTAAAAATGATCCTTTTTATCCCAAAAAAATTAAAAATAAATTTTAATTCTAATATTTTAATTCAAATCAAAAAAATTATAAAACAGATGATTAAAAAATCTGTTAAATATAAAATTAATAAACGAATCAATTACTACACCATACTAATCTTGCTCTGCTAAGAATCAATAATGATACATAAATAACAAAATAGGGTAGCTCGAGCCTCTTACACTCGATCTGTATTATTTTTTCTTATTTGATATTCAAATTGGCTTATCTTCTCATAATTGATGGAAATCATCGAGATGTACTTCTATACAGTAATAATATGTTGGAATTCAAAAAGCAGATGTAAATAAATATGGTTGATGATATTTATTCATGTCATATTCTCATTGCTTTGTTTCTTTTTAACAATTCATCATCGATCAACCCACCACCTGGTCCACCATAACTGGTCATTTTTTATCATTTTCCAACACAACAATCGAATATTGTATTTATTTTTTATAAGAATTAAAAGATAAAAAATTTATTTTTATCAAATATCAGTAATATTTATTTTTTATGACGTAACAAGATAAACATTAACTCGTGACTTATCATATATCTGCTTTCTATTTCAATTGGTCACGAGGCTTCAACATGCTCAGAGTTATCAGATATTAAATTTGATGGTTAATAATTTATTTTTTATAAAATAATTTAAAATATATGATACCCAAAGTGCTTTTATATTGGCTATTAAAAAGTCTAATTATTATAATAATTTATTTAAATTAATATGTAATATTTTATTTATTTATTTATTTATAATAATTTTTTTAAAAGAAAATAATTAAGCGAAAATTAAAATTATAATTGGCCATGCGACTGCAGTTTGTCAGTGGACACGGAAAATACAGAGGCTGTCAGAAAAGGTGCTTGGGATTCCCAAGCCTCGAAAAATAAATCATATTCTTCTTCTTATAATACGACGCCGTCCGTGACGCCTATGTCGACTGAGAGGGTAGAATCCAGGACCCCACAAACATGAACTGTCATCATCCCGTTCCTACCGTCCATCTTCCGTCCATCAAGGGATAAGAGGGCTTCATATTTTAAAAGAGGTAAATAAATTTATTTTTTAAATTTAAATTATTTATTTTTTTATTTTTAAAAATTAAATTATAATTATATATTTAAAAATAAAATAGTCTAAATTTGGATAATAATTTTCTCCATCTTTTTAAGATAAAGCATGTCTTAATCCCTTCATAAGCCATTCAATTTTTTTCTTTTTTTCTAATAAATTATTAATTTTATTGTAAATTAAACAATATAAATTCTTTTTTATTGAATATGATTTAAGTTTATTTTATACGATTAAATTATTTAACATAAATTTTAAAATAATATTAGTTGAAATGATACAGGCCTGAATAATAGAAGGTTGGAGCACAAAAATTCATAATAAATATGAAATTTCTTATCAAGGTTTCATGCATGCTTTCAAAATATAATTATAGTCGCCTCTTATAACTCTATTTTTAAAAACGGTAAAATTATTTCTCATTTTATGTATATTTTATATTTTTTATGTAAATTTAGAATCTTATTGTATAATTATTTATTTTTTATTGATTTTGATTTTATAAATTTGTAACTCCTCTGTCCATAATTTGTATGTTTAAGTATATTTTACATAAATTTAATATTTTATTATATAATTATTTATTATTTTAATGTTACTAATATCATGAATTTCCAACATCTTTTTTGAATTAAGCAAACATTTATATCGTTACACGTACCAAAATTTCTTAAATATAAAAAAATATTGAAACAATAAACGGTAAATTCTAACTTAATAAAAGACACCCCATGTTATTATCATACTAAAGAGAAAAAAAGACAGGCACAGAGATAAGCCAAGAATAAGCATCACTCTCGTAGGATCTTACAGACTCATTATAAAATCTTACTTACTGTTTAAACATGTTTTTCTGGGCCGAAAATTTCTAAATAAATGAAATAGTCATCTCATAAACATATAAATTGTTTTGCTCAAAAAGCTTTTATTGTGACTATTTTAATGTAATATATAGTGTCTGCAGAGTAATTTTAGGAACCACATAATTATAATATTATCTATTTTATGTGATCGTAAGCCATTTTATCACCTTATTCTAGTTTTCATATAACTATGATCACCCAAATTTATTATGAATAATGTCATAAATCCATTTAGTAAATTTTATCTTAAAAATATATTTAACAGATTATTCAATTTTCTTACAAAAACACACAAGAAAAAAGGATGTGAAAGAAGCTCAACTTGTGCATAGTACTCAAGCAAAAAATATATATTTGAATTTGAAACTAAAACTAAAATCTTAGATCTAAGTCATCTTTCTTCAAGTTTCACTTTATTGGAATTAAAAATTATCTTGGAATAAATCCTCATATATATATATATATATATATTATGTAAATAGTAAATAGTTAATATTTTAAGATTAAGAGTAAATATTTATACTTTTAAGATTTAGAGAAAAATTATATAATTTTGAGAATGAAGAATAAATGCAGTTTCATATCAATCCAAATAAATTACTTTCTCCTCAAATGGCCAAAAAGATGCTCTTATATCTAAAAATGAACAAAATCAAGCTAGATAATACCAAATAAATAAATAATTCGGAGTTATTACAGAATAAAATTATGTAATATGAGATAGATTTTTCAAAGAATAATACTTTTTCATTAATAGTTTACGTTCTAAGAAAGTCTGAATAAAAATATAATTTTTAAATTAAGTTTTGAAGTGGATATTATCAGAGAAAATGATGAAGCCACACAAATAATGATATTTTGTGATATTGAAGGAAATATCATGACTTATACAAATTAAGAATTTTAATTTCTGATAATTTATATGAAAAAAGGATTATTTTTTATGATTAGGCTAATTATTTTATTTATTTTTGTTAATGTATTAAAATTGTAATGAATGAGACCTAAAATTATATATTTTTTTCTCTCAAAATCATAATTTCTTACTTGATTAAAATAATAGAATCCATGTTCTACATAATTCTAATACTAATGAAATTAACAATTAAACTTCTAATCCAACAAGTAAATTCTAATTTATTAATTCAAACATATCATTAGGATAAATTTGTAATTTAATAAAATTCTTTTTTACTAATATAATGGATGTTTTTATTTTTATTTTTGCATTAAATCCAAGTCCGAAGAGACATGAATGCATTCCTCAATTGGTAAATCTACTTTGTTTTAAAATGATTGTAATGCATAACCAAAATAAGAAATTATAATTAAATAATAAAATTATGAAATACTGATATATTGTCTAGATCTTAATGTATAAACTCAAAGAGCAAATAATAAGATAAAAGGTCACAATGGTAGCGATTTTTCGGTATTGGGTAACCAAAATTCTAGTAGATATGCCTGAAGCTATCTCTGTAATATGATCTCTTTTGGTATTGCAATTAGTATTTAATCCCTGTAAATTTGTATTATAAATTGATTAAAATTTTCTTTAGCGGTTAACTTTATGTTTTAAAATTGAATATTTATATAATTATTTTTGAATATGCTTTTATTTATAATCATGAATGCTATAAATAATATAACTATAAATCTCATAGAATGTTTAATTTTAACTCAGGATGAATGTTGAAATCATGTTTAACATATACAGGTTAAACGAGAAGTATTTTCAACTGCAGACCGGTGAATAACGAATGAGAATCTACCATTGAGAGGAAAATAATAGCCAAAAAATGCTTTGTGATGCCCAATACGCCAATGCGCAAAGAAAGACATCTGCCCTAAGATGGGTTCAAGTTTGAATGACTGGTTGGTGATGTAATAGCTTACCAATACGATAATCAACAGTTGGTCCGAGAAAATGATGTTTAAACTTTAAAAAAAAGTCACGAGAAACTAAAATAAACCAGGTATATAAGCTAAACAAAGCATCTATTTTTTATTTTTTTTATTTTTTAAATATTTTTGGTAATTAATTATATATATATATTTTTTGTATCTTATCTTTAATCTATAATTTTTTATAAAAAAATTTATTTAATAATACATTGAAAGCTATTAGCCAACAACTCTTTCAAACTTGTTATATGTCATATGTATATTATACATTATGTGTTTGTCTTCATGCTTTTGTATATTTCCTACCCGGCCTTGATTCTTCCCTTCTTCCCATTCATCCCATTTAGAATTCATTAATCTCCCATTTATTTATAATTATTTATAATTTATTATTTACATGGAGTATTTTCTTTATTTTTTAAAAATTTTTCTTAATCTTTGTCTCTATCAATTCATGCATGCACACGTATGAAAAGACACACAAATTAATATAAAAACCCTAATTTCTCGAGAAGAAGCATGAGATAGTTTGATATGTGAAAATTTTACTGTGTACCATGTCTACCACTACAAGAAAAAGTGATTTCAATGATGAAATTTTTGATTGTTATAAATATGATTCTCGTCATCGTTAATAGCTTTTTGGCAACAGACCGTTTCCCGTTGTTTATTTCATCGTTAAAAGAGTTCATGAATAATTTCAATACTGTCAGCGATAAAATCTTTCTGTCATTAAATATTTAATAATTATGACAATAACTTCTACTGTTAAATGTTAATAATTACGAGATAATTTTCATTGTTAAAATTAATCAGATCTCTTATAATGATATTTTTTTCATCGTTAAATTTAAATAATTATAAGTGTAATTAAACTTTGAATAATGATTTTTTTCTTTAAAAAGATTTTTAAAATAAATACCAATGTTATTATTAACCAAATTTTTTATCATATATTTGTCCTGTAGTTAATGGGAATTGATTTTTAGAGTGAAATATCATAATTATTAGTGTATTAATAATTGTTAGATTAAATGACATTATTATAACTCAGTTATATCTGTATATATACTATATTTTTTTATTTGTGACAGTTAAAGTAACCAATTATCAGACAATCACATAAAATCAAAATTTAATTATATATAATTATATAAAAGCGATAATAGCATAATACCTGTAAAATATGTTCAAATAATAAATAGGTTCAAAGTTGGAGTTTAACAATTTGGAAGATTCTCATTAATGAATCTTCACTTTAATATTTGAGTTCCCACATCTACATATAAAAAATTAAAATTAAATTAATATCGATATTATTAAAAAATTTTTAAAAAATATTGAAAATACTTACTAAGTTAGGTGTTATTGTCCCAAAAATTTGTTATACTAAGAAGTGTATCATTTAAATATCACTCATTCATAATACCTTATAGCATTAATATTCGATTTTTAAGGCATTTCTTTTACTTCAATTTTGTCTCTCGAGCCTATGGATTCCCTTTTGCTTTTTAAAGCATTTAATTATTTCTAATTTATTATTTGATTTTTCTTGTATCGAAATATTTTCTTCATACTCCACACCATAAATAAATATATTACTGGATTTTTATGGTCTAAAATATTTTTTAATTATATCTTGATATATTAAATCATTTAAATAAGTTAACTTATCATATATTTTCAATTCAAATATTATCTTTTAGTGTGGCTTGCTACCCGATGAGACATTGATAAACCTAACCTGCGACATTTTTCAAAGTTCATTTAACCAATTGTTTATATAGAGTACGAAATAAATTAGAATAATTTATATTAATAGTATAATATTTATTTATTAGTTTCAATGTAAACAAAAAAAAAAAAAAACATTTTGTAACATATTTTAAATAATATATAATAAAAAGGTTCATCAAGGAGTCATTCTCAATATCTATGTGCCGTGGACTTGAGCCTTTTTTTTGTATGCTTTCTCTTTTGATTTGTACGATTTGACAATTTTGTGTAATGACAACCTCCGATTCATCCACAAATTTTGCATATATCTTAATGTGTGATGTAATACTAAATTCTTTAATTTACACTTATGACAGTATAATTATTATATATTAAATTAAAATAAAAAATAATTATATAATAAAAATTTTAAAAAAGCTTAAATTTCAGGATGCTGTATCAGCATCTTATAGGCACCAGAGACATGCTCGTATATATTTCAGGCATAATATTCATGGCTAAGGGTTGCATAAGGGATATTGTCCGTGGTTTAGGTAGAATGAGTTATGCTTAAAATGTGCCTAATACAACAAGTATGTAAACATGTGCATAGGGACCGGCGCCTGATACATACATATGTAGCTTTTATGCATCGATTTAGGTATATAAGCCCCTTATACTTGATTTCAGGAACTTGGGTAGAAAAAGGAAGAGAAAAAGAGGAAAAGAAGATAGAGAAAAAATAAAGAAATTTTTAGGTTATTTTATTTTAGATGTAGTAAGTATTTGATATAAGATAAATATATCTAAATATATTTTTTATTTTATTGTTAAAATTTTTTCTTTTTTCTGTAAATTTTTTGTTAAATATATATATGTATGTTACAATTTTCAATATTTTTAAAATATTGTTATATGCATGCCTATTTTACTAAAAATTTTAATATTTTGTTGATTTTTATCAAATATTTAAAAATTTTAAATATATGTCATAGAGTTCTCCTTTTGACAAAATAAAAAATATTATATTTTGTATAGTTCATATTCGAACATATTCTAATATACTATAATACCCGATTTTTGTTTGATTTAATTTGTATTATTAATTCATTTTAGATTAAATTGAACAAATCAAAAAAAATTCAGAGCAACAAATCAAATTGGCACCTAAGTCGGCACTTGAATTCAGATTTCAGTATGGGGAGCTTGAGGCACACCCACTGCAACACTCGTGCATAGGAAGGGTTTGGTGTGATGCTCATGTACCAATTCGGTTCTATAAGGAGCAAAGCACACTATTTTCGTTATCTCGCATGGGAAAAAGATAAAGGAGAGAGACGGAGAGGGAGAAGGAAGAGAGGAGGAGGCGGAGGAGAAATGTGATTTCAAGGCATCACTTAATTAGATCTGCTAGATTAAAAGTTAAGATAATTATTCTTATGCTCTATTGTTAGTTTATTTCCGTTTTTGGTTGCTTTTGTTTACATTTGGTGAATTTAATATACATGCATGTTATTTTACTTACATTATTTGACTCTTTTGTCCATATATGTTACTTTTATTGATTGTTTTGGGGCTTTGTGTTGGTTTTGGCAAATATTTGGGAATTTTACTTATTTTGTAAAAAATGGATAATTATTTCGGCATGAGTATATTTGTAAAGAAAAAAAATCATAAAAGCTTATATATGAGTCGTGCATATGGTACCTATATGTTATGTTTTGGATCGGGCTCTATCTTCGTTATATGATTCGATATATGACATTTTCCAAGAAAAAAAAATCTTTGTAATTCTGATCTTTTCGAGTAAAATTTTGACATTTTTCATTAGATAGGAGAAGCTTTGTGATATATGATATAGAGGCCTTTACCGACTGTGTTTTTATGATAACCATCATAAAAAATTGAACGAAATTAATATATTCGAGCGTCCTAATATATTAAATAGATTTGAGGAGTACACTCATTCACAAGTGGCAAAAGTAGTGACTTTGTTATCGTCTGTAGGAGAAAGTATGCAGATGGCCTTACCTATGGGTCGAAATAGTATTGATATAGTCTAAGATTACTGAGAATAGGAGTAACCCTTCCTCAAATTAGTCTTTTGGTTCTCCAATTTATGTATATTTTATATTTTCGATTTATTTTACTTATATTGATTTGTATTTCAGATTTCGATTGAGATCCACAAGTTTCGCCCATAGTAGAGATTCAGTTAGTTTCGCACATTAGAAATTTTGATTATGTTTCATGTTATACTTTTGAGTACAAGACTGAATTCAGACTCTTGTTAGTTTGATTCATCGGACCTTTGGATTTTGACTTTTTATAAATTTTTTGTATGCGTTTTAATTCCCTTTGTTCTTTTTATAGATTATTGTGTATAGATGCTTACTGAGCATTCGATTGATGTTGTCATTTTCTTTTATCCCTTCAGATTAGTGAGTTTCGAAAATATTATAGATAGTTCGGAGGCATATTGGATTGAAGTTTTGCTTTATAATTTGTGAGTTTTAATTTTGTATTTGAATTATAAATGTATCAGTTGTATTTTGAGGTATTGTGAGATGGACAGATGTCGATATATGATAATGTCATGGGATCGGTTAGGTTATTTTGTTATTTGTTATTTGGTAATGTATATTGTTAGTTTGTTTGGCATTACTGGTTTGATCGTATTGTTGGTTTATTTTTTTTTACAATACCTTATAACAGATCGTAAATGGTTACTTATGGATGGATTGTCCGGAGAGATCCTATGAATGAATGGCTATATGATTATTTATTATTTTGATTATGGTTGGATTGTTGGAAGGGCTGTCAGGTTACGCTTGAATTTAGGATTCATTTCAGTTATTATTTTATTTTTGAGATTTAATTTTATGGGTTGTAATTAATCATAATTGTCATTAAAATTTACTTTGGTCCGAATTTATTAAATATACTATACTCAATTGAAGAATGCATCTATCATTTATGAGTAAAAAAGTGGCATTTAATTTCGTCTGTAAGTTATTATAGATAGCAATTTTACAGGTTTGAAATAATAATGTATCGACATAAGAATACCAAAATTATGTGTAGCCAATTCTTTAAAGATTCTTTTTGATTAGTTGGTGTGTGAGTCATTAATCTTTTGTTCTTAAATCTTTGCATGTTTTTAATACGGTTATTTAGATTTTATGTTTTAAAGGATAAATTATATGTTTTGGTCTTTTTATGTTTTTTACATGAATCCATATTATGCATATATGCAAAATACAGATTATAATTTGGAATGTATTTATCGTAAATTGGTCATTTGGAGTTCGCAAATGATTTATGATCTTTCTTTTCTATTATCTATTTTACTCATATATGTTTTTTTATCGTGTGTATATATGTATATACACATGTGCTTTGTTAAGTGTTAGACTCATATTTATAAATATTTTCAAAACCTTTTCAAATTAGTGGGAAATATATTATTATATGGTTCGGATAGAAGATTGTTGAGGGCTTTCGTTAGTTTAAATTTATAGTATTGTAGGTTTTATAGATTTAATGTACTAAACATGATCTATACTTTAAGTTTTGCTGTTAGGTTTTTGAGCAGATATGTCTGATGAAGTTATGTATAATTTGTTAATATTGTATATTTGATATTTTAGTTAGATATTTTTTTTATAGTGATTTATAAATTGAGCAAGTGCAATATAACCTTGAAACTAGACAAGAATGGCCTAGCTAATCCTGTAACTGTTGCGATTTATATTTAATTATATTACTTATGGTATCAGTATGTAATGTTTAACATGATTTTATTTATTGAACGATAATTATTTATATATAAGTTTTATATTTAATATTATTATGATTAACTGCTCGTGTTGACTCTAAATACTTATCATTGGCCGATATTAAAAGTATCGATAAATTTATTATTTTGTATACTTGAATTCTTGCGTTAATTCATCCACTGCTCAGAAACATATGAGATGAGGGGCTCTACTCAGTAGCAGAGAGAGAGAGAGAGAGAGCGGTTCTCCAAAGATTAGCCCATCAAGCCATTGATGCTTCTCTTTCGACCATGACTTGATATTGATTGTTTAACTTGATTGATGATAGGGCAGAAGGAACAATGCGCTAAATGATACTGTAGCAGATAAGAATTTAACATAGCTAGCTAGATTTGTGTTTTAAGCATGCTGTATTGACTCATCATCAATCTTCACATGGAGCTGAGCACTTCTTGAACCAATTCAACCAAGAATCTCCTGAATTCAAATCTAACAGGAAGTGATGGAGAGACGATTGGGCGTTTCATAAATGCATAGCATGGTTATTTCCTATCTTCGTTATACTCAATGAAATTCAATCAACCGTTCTGTTTTGAAGTTCATATGAACGCGCAAAGTGAAATCACAGAGGTTTCCAATGAGATTTCTTGCCATCACAGTAGCTGTAAAACAGATTATCAAGCAGGACATTGTAACAATTCGAAGTTTCAAAAGGGAATGTTCTCATCCAAGAACAATGCTACTCGAGATTCTTCCCGAATCAATGGTTGGCACTCGAGATTCTTAAGCTATAATGCCAGGTTCTAGCTTATTAATGTGTATCAGTCACAAATCTTCATTGTTCCTAAGGAGGCAACGAAGAAGACACCGTCTACTTGCAAAGCATTTCTACGTCAGGAGAAAAAAATAACCTAATCTGTCTGAAACTTCCTTTATTCTTTGAAAACCTAATTTCTCACGAAAGAAAAACATTCATGGACAAAGAGAAAAGCTTGGCTGATTTAAACTCCTCAAGGATACCTTGAAGGCGGAATGGGCGTTCGCAATGTCAGATACGGAATACTGGCGTCATACGCAAATCTCTACGGGACATAGCCAGAAAAGCATGTATCTTTGGGTTCATTGGATGCAAAAGCTGCCGCAATATTCACGAACTGTGAAAAAATTGAACCGTGTGATTGTGTATCCCCATATTCACGAGCTGCCTCGTTCCCTTCGCCGTGTTAGCAGTTAGGTTTCTGAATTGCTCTGCACCAAATTGTTCACCTTCCGAGAGTCATCTGATGAAATGCAATTGTATTGGAACGGAGGGGGGCTGCAACGCCCCGTGGAGGGGGGTGATCCGACGGTTGCTTATATATATATATATATATATATATATATATATATATATATTAAAAAAAATAGTTCATTGTTTTTTTGTTTTGATAATTTTTGTGGTATTTAATTTAAAAATAATAATAATTATTATTTTTAAAATTTTTCTTAAGTTTTTTTTTTTAAAAAAATATTGGCCGTCAGATTTTTTATTCAACGGTCAAAATACAGTCGAAGGGGCTGTGACGCCCCCTGCGTCGCAGCCCCCCTGGATCCATTGTATTGTGGCTTTGCCGACGAGTTCAACAGCTGTTTTGTTATCATAGCAGTTGGATACAAGATATGAGAGTTGTCACAGTATCACGCTAGAGAGAGATGGTGCGGTAGAGATTGATTTAATTTCTCTTAATTATAATTATTTGATTAATATTAAATGATTGTTAAACAATGAGAGTAATAGTAATGGCATCATGGTTATTTTTTTTGTCGTTATAAGTTATGTTTCTTAGGTTTATCAAAATAATAAAAAAATAATTAACTAAACAAAAAATTGATATATATTTCAAAGGTAATATAGTTGATTAATAATGACAGTATCAAACTGGCTTTGATAAATCAATTCCTATCGGTATATATATAAATGATATCAGTAATGATGGATACTGTTATTAGTGACTGAAAGTTGTATCCTCACTATTTTTGGGTTATTAAAAGTCATGTCTCTTATAGTGTGAAGGATGATTGAATAAGTTTTAAATTTATTATATATGATCTTATCTTATATTATACATGTATATTATATTTAACAAAATCAGGCCATTCAACTAGCTCAAAATAGTATAAGGTATGATCAAGTGTACAAATAGTATGGACGTACATGGTCAATAGGTTAGGCTTGATTAGATTAGGATTATGCAAAGCTGTGTGTTGGGATCAACCTAGATTTTGATATATATATTTTTTAATATAAATATCAAGTTATTTAAAAAAAAATCAACTCTTAAACCATAACTTTTTATATAAATAATATTTATCTTATGTAAAAATCATTCTTTTAAATATTCTATGTATTTCTTAAAAAAAATATTATATTTTTTACAATATTATATTATAGAATTTCGTCTGTTGATAAACATAATTATATACTGCATCCAATTTCACAAAATCACAATCGCTTACATTATAGATGAAAGTAACAATGAAACCACTTTTTATGAAATGTTGAAAGATAAAGCAGAAGTGAAATTCTATCTAAAATTTTGATGTCACCCACCCAATGCACGTGATGGATAGCGAATACCCAAAGCCAAATTAAGAAACTCATTTATGTAGAATGGGTCAAAGTCCATAGAAGGTCTAAGAAGCCACCATGGCTCAGGAGGCTACATGGGTTTTAGAGGCTCGAGGATTTAAGTCAACGTCCCAAGAAACCCAAGGAGCTAAGTTGGTTCGAGAGGTTGGCTTGGTTTTAGAAGCCCAAAGACGTAATAAAGACCAATGACCTCAATAAAGATGAGAACATTTGGCGTTAAAATCCCGTGGACATAGTATAGAGGATATGGCTCTAAGAGCCCGAAGACTCAGTATTGAGCAAGTCCTCAGTTGAAACCCGAGGACATTGTCATAAAATGTCCGCAGACGTAACAAAGGCCAAAGCCTTCATCAATGACGCACATTTTGGGAAGTCTCAAACGGCACAAGCACAGAAAGAAAGTTCAGGATGATTGAAAACACCAGCTCAGATTGTTGACTTTCACAAGGGCACGTATGATCTCTACAACACACGATCTTCATGGGGAATGATGACCTGTAGAGTAGTCATGATCACTGCAGAAGTGACGTCTCACAAAATTAACCCGTATGCACACAATCTTTCTGACATGGTAAGATGGATTTGTAGAATTTGTGGCAGGTTCTACTGTACACGCCACCTCCACGTGGCTACTCCCCATAGAGATATTAAACCACTATATAAGTCTTCATTATGTACCAATAAAGGACCGAATTTATTAAACTTGCATTTACGCCTATAGAAAGAGAAAAGGCAAGCTACTCACATTGCACTAGAGAAAACACTTATATTTGTAAGAGTAATCATTGGGATTCACCATACACTTTGTTCTCCACCATTTACACTCAAATACTTAAATAGTGAAGTCCTTTTTGAATTCAAAATCCTGTGATTTTTTTCTCTCATTTAGAAGAGGACTTTCTATGTTTAAAGGCCACGTGTCACTGTCTTTCTCTCTTCATTCCACTCGAATTCTATATTTGTATCACTCTGTATTCGGGTCCTCTTTCGTATAGAAACCAAGATCTGAGGACACAACAGAATGCATCAATATTTTTATTTTTTTCATATGCCCACGAAGATCTCTAATACTCATATTCTCATTTGCTTTTCAATTATCTCTCCTTGATCATGTTATTCTTGAATTTAATATTATTTTTTACCTATAATACAAATTATAAATTTTATGCATATTGTCAAAATTAATTCTAAATGATATACTTAAAATTTTTAAATTGATCGGTATGTCAATAAGGGGCTGTCCCAATAAGGATAAACAACCCAAATTTACAACGACCCATTTACGTCTAAACGATTAACGCCCATCGTTGATCAGACGAATGGTTAAGTGAGCCAGAAGAAGCCCAAGAGCAGGATGGATGACTTGCTCTCGAGATAGTCAATACTTCCATCGACCGACAGCAGGTACAGCTGACCTTTTGAAGACCAAGTATCAAGTAGGCCAAGCCCAGTTTGGCCCACGCGACCGTTCGAGACTAGCAACGGTCATATTCCCTTATTTCGTACTCTCCATAGATGGTAATATCAATTGTAACGGTTATCAACAGGTTTAACACGCATCTCTGAAGAAAAGCGCCAAAATTCTCCTCTTATCTGCAGTAAACTCTAACCGTTGTAGAATATTGAAAGAAAATAATTAAGGCAATGACCATTATTGTCGTAAAATCTCAACGTTAGAAAAGACAGTGAGGCTAATAAAGCGCGGGAATCAAGTTTTTCTACACAAGGAAGGCCGTCCAGTACAACGACTATAAAAAGCTATGGAATACTCACTCCAAATTATGCTCTGGTTTGCTCACAAAAGCTCTCTATAGAAAACTTCACACGCTTTCAGACTACAAATACTCTATCTTTCTTTGCTATTACGTTCCTAACGAACGCAGTGTTTAGAGTTAGTGCTGATAACGAGCCAACAAAGCCTCTCTCAACGAGAGCACTCATCCATCTCAAACACTCTCTACATTTTCCTTATAATCTTTACTTTACTTTCTTAATTCGAAGGCTATTTGCCAACTTGAGCGTCGAAATATTTACGGTGGAACAAGATTTCGTTGTCACCTAACCTCTTGTTTGTAATTGTGGTGTGTAGGATCCAGATTTAGTGGATGGAGCCAGACTCATGCGAACAATTTGATCCGAATCTATTCAAAATTTAGAGTCGAAACGCATCATTAGTCTTGGTCATGTGAATGACTAAAAAGTCATTATACCTCACAACAATAAAATAAATACGGTCAATACTCGTACTCCAACCAGCACGTTGGTTGAAAATATCACATCCCATGGCGACGACTCTCATCGGGTAGCCATACCAATGGGTAACCGACGCCAAATGTACGGGTATCTGGCGCTCAGCAGAGCACCCTCTTTCTAACCATTTGTGCTCATCTGAAGATGCAATACTGAGGACTCCATTCTCTATCTCCAGGATGGATGAAGAAGATCAACATCCTAAGTATGAGATATTACATCAACCGGAGGCAAAGTCACCCATGGCAACGATCCCCGATCGGGTAGCCATGGGAACGGACGATCAATCTCGAGCATGCAAGCGCTCGCTGTCCAGCAGAGTGCTCTAGACCTATTGTCCCCAGACCGTTTGCACCCATTAAAAGATGTAACACTAGGGGCTTCGTTGATCATCTTTCAAGTCCGAGAAAGTCAGCATCCTCAGAATATCAATCAACTTGACAACTTTAGGACCCAGGCGGCACCCAGTATCTATCTCATCAGCCCGACGACCTCGTTATTTGCGAGGATCTGAGTGACGGGGCCCACTCCCGGAGAAATGATCGATTCAAACATCGGGAGCCAGGCTAAAGCCCAAAGTGGCAATGCCTTTTCACTCCCAAGACCACCGGTAACCTCCACAAACCCAAGAGGGCCCCAAGCACACTCAACGGACAAGTTATTGCCTAGTCTTACACTCCCGAGTTGCCTCGCTAAAGTGAAGAGCATAACCTGCGAACACAGCAGGGCCAGTCTGAAGACGTCACGCTGGGGGCTGCCCCTCTAACTTCTGGACCTCACGTGTCCAACCAAAGACGTTGCGTTGGGGGCTGCACCCTCTGACTCGTACACTAACAAAGAGGAGTAAATATCTACAGAAAATCTGGTGGCCTGACAATCTCGAAGCCTAAGGGTCATGAGCAGCACGGCCTAGTGGTGGCCAGAAGGCAAGCCAAGCCATGAAGCGCAGGTGAAGGCCCAGAGTGGCATGATCCATGGCTCTCCAAATGTCGCTAGGAGGTGTTGGCCTCGAACCCCTATAGACTCAGTGAGGCAAACCAAACCTTTTAGAGAGTAGTGGCCACAAATGTGAGATGCTAGCTCAAGCGGCCATTCCCTTGCTCATGGGCCATCCTTGGCTTTGATGATTCTCCCAGGTAAGGCACACTAGTCAGCAAGCCAATCCCTCTGCAACGCCTCTCGTTGACCAGTTGTATGGCAGCAGATCTTGCAAAAGTTATGGCAACACTTGCAATGGGAGCTTGATGTGCTCGGCCCACCACCCATTGCATCACAGAAAACATCATCCAGCCAAGTGTTACACCGGTCTGGGTCACTCAAGGCAATATCAGCCGACAACAAGAGCCGAACCACAGGCCAAACAGGCTACCTAGTGGGGCAACAACGCGCTACCCAATCAATTCATGGCAAAGGACCAAATCCCACAGAGTATAGGGGTCATAGGTCAGGTTGCCTATCAAAGCAGCCCGATGACCCTCTGAAGCGGTGCATGCCAGCCGCGCACTTGGGGCGGTGAGCTGGTCACAAGAACATGTGCCGACGATTCCACGTCAAATTCAGGTAAGTCTTGCATAAACCATACCGCTTGCTTGAATCATATTTTCATTAATAGGATAGTAATAATATCTACTTATACGAGTGATTACATAACACTGCGTAAAATTATGCGACCTAGATTGCCCCGAATGATTTTATTTTTTTACTATTTAGTCGAAATAATTATTTTTAGTGATTTTAGACATAAAATTTTATAATTCGGACTGAAATATAAGTTTGAAGTATATGGACCGTTGAATTGGGTCTAGATATTTGGGCCTAATAAATATAGAGTATTTGATCGGTGGATTGGATTTAGATATTTAGAGTATCGATTAAAATTTAAAATTAAATAGAAATATTTAGTTAATTTTGAACCAAACTGATTAAATGAATATTCATCAGGTGAATTTTAATTTATTAGCATTCGTTGACTGAAAATATAATTAAAATTTAAAAGAAATTAAAATATTAAAACTTTGTGATTAAAAATTTAAATATGTTGTAAGGGTAGTTATGAAATTAATTAATATTTTTAGTTATAAAAAGAAATTTATTTAATAATAAGAATAAGAATAATAATAATAATAATAATAATAATAATAATAATAATAATAATAATAATAATAATAATAATAATAGATGAAGAAGAAAGAAAGGAAAGGAAGTAGTAAAAAACAGGAAGAAGAGAAGAAGCAAAAGAGAAGAGAAAGAGAGGACCGTGTGATTCGGAGAGGAAGGAGACGCACGCCCCAAATGGAAACTTAGCAAACCCTAAATCGACCCCCTTCATTATTTAAGAAAGACATTGGTGTTAGGAGGGAAGAGGAAGAAGTAGCCGCCGTCTAGAGTCATGGTCGCCGTCGCCGCTTTGGGCCCGGAGGTGTGCCGTCAATGTTCACCGTTAGTGGCCATTGTCGCTGCGTTGCCGTCGTCAACCAGTGCCGTCGCTGCCGCTAGCCCTGGCCACTGTTAAACCCTCGCTGCCTCTGTTCAATCAGGCAAGTAGAGTTTCTCCATCACAAAATTAATCCGTCCTTTATTTTTGTTAATGCCTAAATCTTTGATTCATAACCGATTTGGTGGGTACTGGGTGAAATCGAGGGTACAAAGTTGTTGGGAAACCAAACACAGAGCTTCGGCCTGGTGAGGATTCGACCGAATCTTTTGAATCAATGATGAATTAGGGCTTTGTAAATTATCTAATTAAACCATAAAGTATCGATTTTACATGTTATACCCCGATTTTTGGGGATTTTGGCATCGTTGTGGAAACAGAGCATCACAGTCTGTTTCCTGTCTTTCCAGTTGGGTTTAGAGACCGGCGGTGGCCAGAGAATTTAGACTCGATAGTTGCAAGTAAATCCTTCCCTTTTTATTCTTAGATGTTGATTGTATGCCTTCATGTGGTGAATTGTGCTAATTGTTCCAATTCGGTGGTGAATCAAAAATTGGGAAAAAAACAGAGCATCGCCTCTGGACGATGGAGACGAAACTATTTTAGGGGTTTAAGCTGAATTGGAACGTAATAGATGATAAATTTATGCTATGAAATTTAATGATTTTCTTGTGAATGATGAAAAATTGGAGTTTTTCTCATCGCCTGTGATAATTTGCAGACGGGCGAGAGAATAGAGTGTCCGACTCTAAGGTGCGAGTTCTATAATGGAGGTGGTGGGGAATTGAGCGGCGACTTGGGTGCGAGTGCATGGTGCAGTGTAGTGCTACTGGGCGGTGAAGGCGATTGTCGTTGAGGGTGCGCTATGTGTGTGCGTGAAGGAAGCAGTTGTGCTGTGTGTGAGATGCCGGCAGCGTCGTTGTCGCGCGTGTGTACGTGTATATGGGTACTTATGCATACGGTTATAGCTATGTGTATGTATATATATATATATATATAATTGTACGAATAATTATACTCGTATATATTTAGGAGGTATGCATATAAAGATATATGGGACGGTATATTATAAGTATATTGGTTTACATTGGTGGTAGAATATGTTATATGAAATTATGCATGAGTGTAGTATGCCTGAAATGCTAATAATCGGTTATGTGATTATTCTCATATCTCATTGATAAAATCCGATAAAAATATTCCTCGCGCTAACCTTGATGGTGTGCATATAACTTTTTGACACTCTATGGATAAGTAAATGAGAGTGTACGAAGACTCTATGGTATCCGAACGAATGAGAGTTCGTAGGACCTTGGAGTAGTCTATACTTTTTTAATACCGATTCCATTTCGGGGGTTGAGGTCGTTGATATTGAGGAGGAATTTTTATAACCTAATGACCATCGTAAAAGATGATATCTGGGATATCATTTTGTAAGAGGTATCATGGATGGTATGGCATGCTGTGGGTACAGCATCTGGGAGGATTGTAGGGGTAGTTGATACCATGGATAATCTCGTTCGCTTACTCAACCGTTGGGGGTATAAATACGCGGCATTTGGTTCACCATGGTAGAATAAGGTCCAGGAAGATTCTTATTATCTCATACAGTCGTGACCTCAAATTGGGCAAATAATCGAATTCTTGTTATCTTGTACAATTAGTCGAGATCATTGATATTGAGGAGGAATACTTATAATTATGTGACCATTGTAGGAGATGATATCTAGGATATCATTTGACGATGGGTATCACAGATGGTACGGTATATTACGGGTACAGCCTTTAGGAGGACTGTAGGAATAGTTGATACCATGGATAACCTCGTTGCAATTACCCATGGAGGCGTAAGTTCGCGGCCTTTGGTTCATTATGATAGAATAAGTTTCATGGAGATTCTTGATCATTCATATAGTTGTGACATCGTATTGAGTTGATGATAGGATTCAATAAAATTCATATTGTTTCTTGATATCCAATTGTTTATATGGCTTCGGGGTTGTAGACTTAAGTTGTTAAATTTCGGACAGTAGTTGGTATACTACCTGTTACTATTAATTTTATTCATTATTTTATCGTTCGAGATACTTTATTGTACTCATATATTATTATTTATTTTTATTTATTGGGTATTCAACTCACTCTTATATTTTATTGACTCTAGAGTAGACAGATTGATAGTAGTATAAAAGAGATCGAGTGTTATTAGGTACACTTCGGGTAGAGATGATCTCAGAGACTGAAGCTTCCAAGATAAAAACTTAAGATTTTTGATTTAGTTAGTATTTAATTTTTTATTAAATTTTTTTATGAGAATTGATATTTTTGGATATTGATGTCATTTCTTGAAATTATCTATTACTGTTTTGGATATTTATTTTATGATACACTTATAATGATTATTGATGGTGTCTTAAATGAAAGTATTAAATTCATTTAAGTTGTTTGATGACGCGCAATTGATAATTTGAGATGATTTGAGATTTTTACCATAACGGTTTGGGTTGGGTTCGGGGATTCGAGTTTGGGTTGTTGCACCGTAAGCGGTCGAATTAAATCTTAATCATCTAGGCAGCCCAAAATTAGTTAAATTAAATTCTGATCATCTAGGCGGTCCGTTAACGGTAATTAAACCTTGGTCCCATCACTGAGCGGCCTATGTGTTGTCGAACTCAAAACCTTAGGGGGTTTTTCGTATGGCGTGCAACGACATCCTCTTGAAGGAGAGAGTATCATTAGTTAAAGACGGCTGGCTGATTAGGACCAAACGCATGAAAGCTATGACGTCCTCAAGGAGGACCAAGCATTGACGGTGCATGCGGGTGACGGCCTAGGCTAGCAAAATCCCGGTAACGATAGCCTCAAAGCTTTGCCGGCAACCACATCTTTTAGCTCCACGACCTCCTCTTGGCAGGGGCGAGCGTGACCATCTAGAGATGTTTGTCAGAGCCAATAGGCTTAGACGACAGTCGCGTCTCCTCAGGGCCACGACTTCCCATCACAGGAACAATCGAAATCCGGCGCAAGTCATCCTCAGCAGCCCTGACACTCCACTAAGAAGTAAAAAGGCATCCCCGAAGGAGTCAATGAAATTGGGATCTCAGCCTTGGTCGTGGTTGTGGTGTTGACCCATTCACTCGACCCAAGAGCTGAAGGGTCCCCAAATTCCAGCAACTGAGTTCGCTGGGGTCTCCTCACTCCTAGTTCCATTAGCTGACTCGCTAACAGTAATGCGCGATGAGAAGAACCCTTCCAGGGAATGCAAGGTGTATCCTATTGTCACAATTTAAATGATCAGCTATCTTAAGGCATGTCACCTCCCAACCCCTCAAAGCGTGTCCTTATAGCGAGGAAATTTGATCTCGAGCCTGAGATTTACCCTCTGCGCGCTCCTGGAACTTGCCTGAGACTGGGACGGCTTACGGTCGGAACCAGTCAATAAAAATTTTCGGCTCCACACTGCTCTCCGAATTTGAGCACTTCATTAGTCAACGGATTCGGTCAACAAAGATTTCTGGCTCCACATTGCTCTTCGGATTCGAGCACTTTACCAGTCAACAGATCCGGTCAATAAAGATTTTTGGCTCCACACTATTCTCCGGATTCAAGCACTTCGCTCATTAATGAATCCGGTCAACAAAAATTTTCAGCTCCACACTGCTCTTCAGATTGGAGCACTTCGTCAGTCAACAAATTCAGTTAACCAGCATTTTCGTCTCCACTCTACTCTTCGGATTCAAGCACTTTACCTATCAATAAATTCGATCAACCAGCATTTTTCGTTTCTGTACTGCTCTCCGGATTCTAACACTTCGTCGGTCAACGAATTTGGTCAACCGGCGTTTCCACCTCTGCCTTACTCTCCGAATTTGAGCACTTCGACAGTCAACGGATCCGGTTAATAAAGATTTTCGGCTCCACACTGCTCTTCGGATTTGAGCGACTTGATTAACAGATCTGGTCAACTGGTTTTTTTGACTCTGCACTGCCCTCCGGATTCGAGCACATTGGTCAACAAAACTGGTCAGCCATATTTCGGCTCTGTTCCGCTCTTCGGATCAAGTGATGCAATCAACCGAGCTAGTCAACCTTCCATTCGGTTCCATCCTCTCTTCGGAGTCAAACTTTTCGGTCAATGAATCCAGGTCAGACTTGAGGGGACAACACGACCAATCTCATTCCATCATAAACATGTCGAAGCCTGAAAATTCAGACCACCGGCATGGGGGGTTAGTAGTGGGTCTAGTTACAATGGGCCCAATAAGACTAGGCTCACAATTCAACATTATTATTTGAAAGTAAAGAGTCACATATTACTTTTACAA
Organism: Nepenthes gracilis; assembly: GCA_033239525.1. Lineage (NCBI taxonomy): Eukaryota > Viridiplantae > Streptophyta > Magnoliopsida > Caryophyllales > Nepenthaceae > Nepenthes > Nepenthes gracilis. The sequence continues at coordinate 13,555,943 of BSYO01000025.1, read as the reverse complement.
GATAAGCGCATTTGTGGAATACACTATAAAAGCAAGCACCCTCAAACTTTGGAAGACAAGCTCGAAATAACACTAAAAGCTCCATGATACTCTAGATGGTTCGGAGAAGGGCGTAACCGTTGCTAGTTAATCTCCATGAGAGCAGGATGGCAGCTAGGAGGCCACCAGCCCTCTTCGCTGCCAGGAGGCTCTCAGACCTCCTCCAATTCGAAAGCCATCGGCCCTTCACCGTCAGGAGGCCCTCAACCCTCCACCAACCAGGAGGCCGTCCGGAAGCCATCAGCCCTCCTCCCGTCCGGAGGCCATCAGCTCTTCGCTGCTAGGAGGCCATCAGCCCTCCGCTACTAGGAGGCCATCATCCCTCTACCGTTCGGAGGTCCTCCTCTTTTCCGGAGGCCATCGGCCTTTTGCCGCTAGGAGGCCCTTAGTCATCTTCTTGTCCGGAAGCCATCAACTCTCTACCACCAGGAGGCCATTAGCCCTCCGCCGTCCGGAGGCCCTCCGCCCGTCTGAAGGCCATTAGCCTTTCGCCAACCAGAAGGCCTTCAGCTCTCCTCCTGTCTGGAAACCATCAGCCCTCCTCTAATCCTGGAGGCTCTCAGATCTCCTCCTACCAGGAGGCTTTCAGCCCTCCTCTAGACCTGAAGCCCCCTTTGGCCCTCTTCCAGCCAGGAGGCTCTTGGCCCTCCGTCTCAAAAATTGGAGCCCTCCATCTCAGAACCAGGAGCCCCCCAGTCGGAGCAAGGATCACTCCATTTCGGGGCCACAAGCCCTCTGTCTTGGAGCTATGAGTCCTCTATCCTGAAGTCAGTAGCTCGTTGTTTAAGAGTCAATCCTCCGCTCAGGTAACAAGAATATCGGCCCATTAGTGCAGTTTAATCCTTCTTCTCTAAGCCGCCCTCCACGGATACTTCTCTAAGCCGCCCTTTATCGGGCACACCTCTAAGCTGACATTCATGGGCGCACCTTTAAATTGCTCATCTACTGGGTGCACCTCTAAGCCGCTATCAATTGGCGCATCCAAATGCTTCATCCACCACTATATACACATATACATTCATTGTATCCTCTTAGTATTTTTTTATTCTCTGAAAAAGATTTCTAATTTTAGTATTAGAGAATATACGGTGTAAGTAATTCTTGCCGTCCTCTAACTTTCTCTTTACAGTTTTTCGTGTATAGGTTCCAGGTTAATAGTGATGGAGATTGAATCCGCTCCAATTCGACTCACAACGAAAGAATGGAAGGTTCTCTAATCCATACCATAACTCAAGAACCGGTGATGCATTATAAACATAGTTCAAGGAAAATTTGACCATTTTATTTACCCAGCACTAGCACAATATTTAACTACACCCTTCCCTAGAAATCCCAATTTAATTCTTTTTATAGTAAAAAAGTATAATCCAAATATCCAATGAATCAAATCAACAAAAATAATTCTAACAATATCAAATCCAAGACCTTAAACTAAAATAAAATTGTCTAACTCTAATTAATTATTTTCTATAGTAATAATTAATAAGAATAATTTTATATTTGTGAGTTTTTCTTTCTCATATAATTTCTTTTGTTTTCTATTTTCGTCCAAATTAATAGCACATATCTATTTATAGGTAAATATAACATATAGAAACACATATCCAATTAACGAAAGAATATATACAGAAATTTGATTGGTTGAAATAGTAATTGCTAGTTAGGTTAGCTATCAAAACCACAAAAAAAAATTCCTCAATGTTACATAAAAGCTATATGTGCATCACACAAATCTACCATGAACACATAGCATGCACTGAAGTCCAATTAAATACGAGACTTTATAACATTTATAAAATACAAACTCTCCAAAGTTTTGGAGTCAAATTTAATTCTTAACCCTATGAATCCAAAGAAAATTTGAATCGATTTCTAAAACCCTAGTTAAATATGAGCTTGGTTGTAATCTTCGTCATTTATCTAGAGAAAATTGTATTTTTGGTATGGTTCTTTAGTTTATTTGGCATGAAAGCCATTTGATTAATAATTAATAATTAGTAATCTGTACAAAAAATTAGCATGATTGGGGTTGATAATATCAAACACAATATATGAATAAATTATAAAATTAGAATATTTAAACTTTTATTAAATGAGTTCATATAAATAATAACACGTAGGCATGTTTATATCAGAATTGATCACGTTGTTTTTATTGAGATTCTTTGGAAATAAAAACATGCACATAATTGGCATGTTTGAATAAACATTTGAATTTCTTATCAATCGTTAGTCACAGAATATTATGAAAGTATAAGAAATAAAAACACGCGAACCAAATGCACACAAGCTGTATGATAATATATAAAATGAAAAATCCTTCTTAACAAAACAAAAAATCACTGAACAAATTTTAAAAAAATCAACTATAAAAGTATTTAGTTGTATATATAATACCTTTCAAGATCTTTTCATAACAATCTGTATAAATAACCGGTTGAATATGTAATATATGAATTCTAAAAGATTATTTTAATGATATAAAATATAAATTAATTGATAAATTTTTTTATATCAATTAAGATTTTGGGTTAAATTTAAATATTAGATTGAAATAAATTAAATTGAGTACCATTTGATGTGCACTTGGCCAATATATAAGCGTATTTTAAACGAAACGTCTATACCTAAAATGCAGTCAAGTAGTATACATCCATTTGACGTGCACTTGGGCCATGCTTAATGAGCATTAATGTACTGTATAAATTTTGTCTTTGTACGTGATCCACATTTGACTGGCATATATCTATTAGTTTTTTTATAAATAGGTCATTCGGCAATTTTGACTCATTTTCGATTGAAATTTAAAAGAAGAGAGAGAAAGGAAGAGAGAGAGAGAAAAACGAAGATAGAGAAAGAAGGAGAAAGTAAATTTGAGGTAAATTTAAGCAATGTTTTTTGTAAAATCAAGTGAAAATAATATATCTAAATCCTTTTTTTATTTGTTATTAATTTTTAAAAAAAAATTTAACAATTTTTTATTCTAACACGCATATGTTATTTTTATATTTAAACTTATTATAGATTGCATACATATAATTCTCTTTACAATTTATAAAATTTTATGAAGTCTTTAATTCATGCCAATTATGCTTAAATACTACATTTTCTGTATAAATATTATTACTTGTCTTCAAATTATATATATATATATATATATATATATGTTTTTGCATGTTTTCTACTTGTAAAAAATTGATAAAATTATATAAAAAAAAATACGCTAACTTTTTAAAATTTTAGCTTTAAAGAATGTTTTCAATTTATATATATGTAAGTTTCTACATGTCATAAATTCTTATTTTATTATTTTTACATATCACAAGGTTAAAGAAAAAATTGATAAAACTCTATTTGACTTTAATGAAAGAAATTAGTTTCACCAATATGAAAAAAATATATATATTTATATTTTATGTAAAATTTTAAGTTTTGTCTAAATAAATATTATTATAGAGAATTTATAAAATATATTTAAAGATATCTTAATATAATATTAGTAATCGAAAGTTGAATTTAATATTCACTGATCAAAAAAAAGCATTAACTCTAATTATGAAAAATAATATGTAGTTGACCTACCAACAGAATATGAATCATGACGTATAACATTTGGTTATATAAAAATAATCATATATTGAATTTTGATATTCACCATTTATTGGTGAAGTTATTATCGATTCTTGGCTCTTTATATGTCTGTATAATTTTTGTACATATTATGTTTTCATACATATTATACAATTTTTGGTATTGATATTGTGATTGTGTGGTTTTTGGGCATGTTTGATTATTGATATAGGAATTTAGCATACTTTATCAAAAATTAATATTAGCGGTATTTTAAAATTTTAATCATAATATTATCCTTAACATGTCCATTTGGTATATATATCGATATATATAATTTATATATATTTTATTAAGTATTAGACTTATTATGATCTTTATTTTGTTAACAATTAAAATACTAGGCTTGAATTTACTTACAGGCAGATTGGAACCATGTGGATGCTATTTCAAAGAGTTGTTTTAGGATGCTTAGATTATTGGGATGCAATTTTGATGTTTCAAATTTATAGTTATTGATTTTGGGGTTTTCAGGTATAATTATGTACGATGGCGATGATATTTAAGTTGAATCAGTGTAGATTAATCGAAGTTTATAGTTCGATACTTTAAATTTGATTAAGATACTTTTTTTAAAAAACTATTTAGGCTAAGTTAAATAGTTGCACAATTTTAGAGCTATTTTTTAGTATGGCTTTCAGATAATATATTTGGTTAACGTATTTTTATTCGAGTTGTTTAACAATATTTGTTATAGATTCGCATTTCAATTTTAGTTTAGATTTAAGTCTTTCTTTTAAGGAAACCAATCACTGGGACTTAATTTAAAATTTGATTTAGGTAACATTTCTATTTTTGGAATAAAATAAAATTAGAATTTTTGGTTTGGGGGCATGGTAGAATAAAACTCTAACTTTTCTAATAATTCACTAGAGAAAAATACTACGTAAAAAAATCAAACGTTAATATATTCAAGAAATAAAATTAGAATAATATATTCGAGTTTGGTAAATAATAAATTTTAAATCTGATCTCAACCATATGTTAAATTTTTTTCACGTTTTTTCATTTTTCTCTCTTTGTATAATATTTTTTAGTGCTAAAATATTCTTATATTGTCCTAAAAATCGCATAAGATCTTTTATAACAGTATTGGTACAAGTTCGTCCATCATATATGCATCAGGTATGTTGTCATTATCAAATTATGCATGCTCTTTAGGAGCTCCTCTAGCATGGGTTTCACCGGAAGTAATAAAAATGGTGTAAATACATCCTTCAAGTGTGCCTTAGGTGTCCTTCTATCCGGTTGTTAGAAGTAACTTTTATTTGAATGCATCTTATGCAAACCTTTAAAAAAATAACATTCAAATGAACCTCTTGTGAACATTGTATGAAACTCTAATATTCGATTTTCATCTGATTTAATTTGATATTGTCATTTTATTTTAAATTAATTTGGATATATTGAAAATAATTGTGTAATATGGATTTGAAGGATATTAGGATCAAGGAAGAAATTTTGACATTTGAGGCACACTGAACACATACTTGAGCACGAATTCCAATATGGGCGCACTTGAGGAGCACTTAAGGTGATGCTTGAGTGTGGAATTTAGAGTAGGTGCGCTCGAGGGTTGCCTGAGTCAATACTTGTGCATGCATGGGATCAAGCGGGGCGCCTAACGTGTGCTTGAGCGATGCTCGTACACCACTTTGACTATACAATAAGTAGTGTGCACTATTTCAGCCATTTCGCATAGAAAAGAAGAAAAGGAGCTAGAAAGAGAGGAAGAAGAAAGAGAGAAAAAGATGAGAAGAGATATTTTGGGGTGTTATTTTGTCAAATCTGTAAAATTGAAGGTTAAGATAATATCCTTACGTCATATTTTTGGTCTATTTCTATTTCTGGTTACTTTTACTTATATTTGGTGGATTTAATGTATATATATATTATTTTACTTATCTTATTTGACTTCATTGTGTATACATGTTAGTTTTATTGATTGTTTTGGAATTTTGCATCGATTTTGGCAAATATTTAAGGATTTTGTTTATTTTGTGAAAGATAGGTAAATATTTTGAGTCACTATATTTATATATGCGTATATTTGTAAAAAAATATGAAAATTTGCATATGGGTTGTACATGCGTATTTATGCGTTGTGTTTCAGGTCGGGCTTTATTTTGTATATTAAATTTGACATGTGACCTTTCCTGAGGAAAAAGTTTTGTAATTTGATCTTCTCGAGTAAAAATTTTGACCTTTTCTTTTAGATAAGAAAAGTTTTGAACTTGTGATACAGAGGTTATTCCTAATTTATATTTTTATGAGAATTATTATAAGAAACTAAATAAAACTAATATATTAAATAGACTTGAAAAGTGCATCTACTCCATGGGTGGCAAAAGATAGTGGTTTCATTTTTGTCTATAGAAGAGAGTATATAGATGGCCCTACTTACAGGTCAAAATAATAATGTGGCTTAAAATTATCCAGAATATGAGTAACAATTTTTTAATTTAGTCTTTTGGTATTTGATTCTTCAATTTGTATATGTTTCAAATTTTTGATATATTTTATTTGTATTGGTTTGTATTTAAGATTTTAATTGAGATTTGTAGGTTTTACCCATAATTGAGATTTAGTTGATTTTGTACATTATAAAATTTTAGTTTTGTTCTAATTATATTTTTGAGCATGAGATCATATTTGGACTTTTGTTGGTTTGATTCATTGGATATTTGAATTTTTGGCTTTTTATGAGATTTTGTATATGTTTTAATCCCATTCATTCTATTTATAGATGACTCAATTTATTATATATATATTATATATAGATCCATGCTAAACATTTAGCTCATTTTTTCATTACTTCTTATCATTTTAGATTAGAAGTTTATGGGTACTTTGTAGAAAGTTTGGACGCAAATTTAAATAAAATCTCACATATATTTGGTGAATATTAGCGGTGTATTCAAATTATAATTGTATCATATATATTTTGATATTATTTGGGACATTAATCGAGATAAAGGCTGTATGTCATATTGTCAACGAAGTAGGGTGAGGATTATCTAATTAATTTGATTTGGTGGTATTGGATTTTGTTAGGGTTCGGTGATTCTATTTGTATTGTCATTAGTCATTTATTTCTTACGATATTTTGGAGCAGGTGTAATTATTTATTTGTCTAGATAGGTTGTCCGAAAAGATCCTGTGAATGTATGACAGTATCAGTGTTTGTTATTCTCGTTATGATCGGACGGCTGGTTTAGTCATCTTGTTACATTCGGATTTTATAGTTTATTTTAGTTATGGTTTTATTTTTGATATTTAATTTTATAAATTATAATTATTCTGAATTATTTTTATGATTTGTTTTGGTTCAAAGCTGTGACAGAAACTACCTGATAGTTTCAAAAGCAAAAAATAAATTTTTAATCAGTGTATAATTTATAAAAAAGTAATCTAAAATCTAGTAATGTTTTGTATTGGCATTGAAAATAACGTGACATGACACAATTAATAAATACATATGGCTAGTATATTTTTGAATTTTGGGTTGATATTTTAAATGCTTGTTCTAATGTTAGAATTTTATTGTCATGTTATAGGTTATGTATAATAAGTGTATTTTTTTGGTGTTGTATTAAAATATTAAATATGTCTTATTATATCACACAAATATGACATATTTATTAAATAAATTATGCATTTTATGCTATATCGTATTATTTATTTATTTATTTATTCTGGGAGTTATATTTGTTGAGAATTTGACACCCGGATACACTCAACCTGGCATAGTAAAACAAACTCGAACCTCTTGTCAACCGTCAACCACTAAGTTTGTTAATATAAGAAACAAATAATGTATAACGATTTTTAACGTAAAAAAATTTTTCTAACTAAGAAAAAAAATTATAGAATAAATTTTAAACAAATTCACTATAAATAGTATTGGTTATAAGAATCCTTCTGAAATTCATTCACTTCGAATTTGAATAAAGAATAGTTGAATACAATCATCTTCCAACACACTCGACAACCCACAAGAGAAACACAACGATAAAACGAATAACAAAATAAAAATACATTTCTAGAATTATATCGAGAATGATATACTCAACCTTGGCGAAGAACGAAATTCAAATCGGATATTAATCGGATGTCGAACCATTTCCTCCCCTCTCTTCTTCTCTCATCTATTTATGTGTGGTGTTCTTTGTGGAGAAAGATTTTAGAAATATAACCATAAAATGCGTAAGTTGTGTTTTATATTGGGTACCGGCACTCAAGTGCCGGGTGAGCCCGGATTGAGTACACCGGGTTCTAGATTCCATGCTCGAGCCCCCGTCGAGCATTGAGTGACTGCACCAAGTTTCGAATCTGTGCATCTGTACCGCTTCAGTGCCTGACTTGATTTTACTTCTTGGTCTTTTGTTACGCGCATGAATACTTTGATCATTACACGAGGCTCATGTGAACTTCCTACAACTTTTCATTTGTTAAATTATCCGTAAAGGAGTGATAAAAAATATATAAAAAATAAACTTTAAAAAATGAGATAAAAAATATAACAATTTTTTAATGAGATTTTAATTTTAATTCTTGATATTTTTATTATTATATTTTTTTTATAATCAATCATATATATAAAAATAAATTTATATATAAGAATTTATAAGAGTTAAAACTGGACTTGTCAGAAATAATTTGTAAAATAAAAAAAAAATAAATCAAAATTGTTATTATCATAATTAATTAGAAAATAATTTCTTTGTCTTCTATTTTTTAATTTTTAGGTTTTTGTTATTATATTTTTTATTAATTAATTATATATAAAAACAAATTTACATACCTTAATTTATAAGAGTTAAAATTTGACTAATAAAAAATAATCTGTAAACTAAAAAATCACAATAAAATTATTTTTATCTCAAAAAATTAAAAAATAATTTCTCTCATTCCTATCTTTTTAGGACTTATAGAGATTTTTTATAATTTTTATATATCTAAAAATAATAAATATAGATAATTTTTTTATAGAGTAAAAAAAATTATTTTTAAATTATCAAAATATAATTTCTTTTCATCAAATAATGTGTCTTGAATAGATATATTTTTTAAAAAATTTTAATTATTTATTAATAATTAATAAATTTAAACTAATTATATATAATCGTATCGTTTAATTTAAATCTAATAAATTCAATTCTTTATTTTTAACAAAATAATAAAAAATAAAACTAAAAATATCTTTAGTATTTTTCTCATAATTAATCTACGTCGTTGGATTTAGCCTTCTAGTGGGCTCCTCCCTCATTCCCCTCCGATCCAATTTCTTGTCCTTTGATTTAGGCCGTCGGATTATTTTGGGCCGTCGATTAGCGAAAGCAATACCAATCAATCCCAGCCCAACCTTGCTTGCCGCTTATTAGAAGAATTGCATCTATAATTTTAGAGTCATATTATAAAGAAATTATCTAAATATTATTTAGACATTTATCTAAATATTATTAAAATATCAAATTATTTAGAAAATATATTAAAAATACTTATTAAATATTTTAATAATAAAAATTAAACTAGTAACTACATATTTAATTATACTTTCCTAAGTCAACTTTTATTAACCAAAAAAATATAAAAAAAATTCTTATTTTTTGAACTATTATTTTTAATTTTTTTCGCAAGCTTTATTTATAAAATTATAAAAATCCTTTAAAATAACCTGTACAGTATTAGATTAAAAATGACGATTTAGAACATCACAGTTTGATAAATAATCATCAGTTTGATTTTTACTACTATATGTCTGAATTTACTTAATGTATAATCTTTACAGATAAGATAGTAAACTTAAAAATTGACCGATTATAATAAAATAATAAAAATATAATTTTTTATTTAAAAAAAATTCTAAATTTGATATATATTTTAAAAATTTTACATTTTTTTGATATATATATTTATGAGAGTATGAATTAACACATGATAAATGTGATGTATTTTTTATCATTGACTAAAATTGATAATAAAAAAAATTAAAAATTGAAATTAAAATACTTTTCTCTGCGTTTACGGTTGCTTCTCTCTCTACTGTTGCTTGTCGTTAATGGCGAAGATTTCGCAGCACAATAAAATACGCAACGATCCCGTCGGTTTACGGTGCGCGGTCCCAACACTTCTCCTTTCTCTTCTTCCTCTCTGTTTCCGTGAATCAGCCCACCCTCTCTCTAACCTCTTTATTTTCTATCAGATTCATCTCTAGTTTAAAACTTATCTCCCTGTCGAATTCCCATACCCTTTTCATCGTGATTCGGAGCCTTGGGCCATCCAAGGTGCGATTATCCGGCGGACCTTCATTGTCTACTTCCGATCATCGCACTCTTTAATTAATCTAGAGGATTTAGCTTTTCTGCTTTTTAAGTAAGATGCTGTTTTAGTTGGATCATGAAATTTGTGATGCAATTCTGCTTTATTGTTCGAATATGTGATCGGTAGTTTAGCAATGTTTTGTGGTATGGTATGATCATCTAGTTGACGGCATCTGCTTGCGTGACTCCTGGAGGCTTGTTCTGTTTCGGATTTTTTGGAATTTTTTTTCCCAAAAGATGGAGTTTATATACTCGTTGCCTGTATTCCTAAGTTTAATTTTTTTGTTCCCTTCACCCTTTTGTGAAATACGTTGTTTTTTTCCCCCTTATTTTATCATGGCTTTAGAGCCTGGATTGAAAGAAAAAGCCTTCGCCCTTTTACATCATGTTTGGTTGGAAATTTGACGAAGACTTACGGAAAAAGTTAAAACTGTTGAATTCAATAAGGTATGTCGTTTGGTGTATGTTGCAGGGAAGAAGAGGGAGCCAGTTGGAAGGGGGAGAAGAATAAGTAGGGAGGACAAGGGGAGGGAGAAGAGACAGACGAGAAGGAAGGGGAAGAAGAAGCAATGAGAAGAGAGAGACAGTTAGGCGATAACAATCTTCATAATGTGATTCATTAGTACTGCAGAGTAAAATTATAGTCGCACTCATTTTCTAAGTTAACTAAGAATTAAATATAAATTTCTAAATGATGGTGATCCAAGATATGAAAATGATACCTTGGAAGAAAATAAGAAGTTTCTCAATGACAATGATCTAAAATATGTGAATAATGGAAAGAAATTCTTGCATTTTTGAGATATTCTGCAAACTAGTAAAGTTACATAAGTGCAATAATCCTTGGGATATAACAAGATTGTGAAACTATATCTAATAAATAAGCTCATGTTATCATTATCATACCATGGAGTAAAAGTGTGATATGGTTCATTAAGTGTAGATTCTTTTAATTACATGTGTCTGCCCCTAACTAACTGCCTTTATTGGCACAGTTTGTTTTCCTTTTGTTTTATTAAAAATTAGAGAGAGAAAGCTTAATTACATAGTCTTTGATGGCGCTTATTTGCCACTTTGTTGCACTTTATTACTGAGGCTTGGGGATGTATGCAGTTGACATGATATTTTTTGTGCTTCCTTTTGATTTTATTGTAAGAATACTACTTGGTTCTTTTTAATTAGCTTTGCAGGTTTATTTTTCTTTTTGAGTTTTAGGCCTTGCTCTCATCTGCACAAATCATATAATGACTGAGATTAAATAATGGTGTTGCTGGGTGTGGGATCAAACAGTCATCATTGACAAATGAACAAGTTAGATATATCTTAAATGCATCATGCCATTCTCTAGAAATGATGGATTGGCATGATTTTTTACATGGTGCGAGTGCATAAAATGTCTTGTTAAATTGGAGATATTAGTTTTGATTGATAGATTATGAGCAACTTGCAGAAAGAATAGGTGCTAAAAGATAAGTTGTTATATAGATCTGAGGATTATTGAAAATTACTGTTGAGACTGAATAATAATTCATCATTCAATTGCTAAAGAAAAGAGAACAAGAGGTTTGATCTTCTATAATGTAACTATGCCAATAGTTTGTTAGTTGAATTTCATTTGGAGGATTATAATTGTGGTTCAATCTCAGATTGACATCCCTTTGATCTATAATTGGTCAATTTGTTCAACCTTAGATGTAGTACTTTTCTGCGTGTCATTGTTCTGCTACAAGGAATATGGACCTAACTTATTCAACGCAATGAACTTTGCACGTAAACCTGATATTGACACTGTTGCTTGTTTTGTGTGAATTCAAGATTAACTGACACTTTGAATAATTGTTAGGAAAATTATTGTTAGGTAGAAGAAATATTACTGACAATTTCCTAAATGGCATGCCCAACTATCAATGTATTGATTATTTCATCCTTTATTTCTGAGAAGATATTCCATCCATCATCTTTCTTTACCAATCTATCCCTTCTTAAGGCTTGACCTCCCTTCATCTTCTTTTATTTGGATGGAGCACTGATAGTGCAAATTGAAACACACATGGTAAATGTGGGGTATGGAGTGGAGGGGGAATAGAGGAATTTTTCGATGAGATCTTAGGAATGAGTTTGTTGAGTAGATCTTTCCTTGGTTTGAATTTAAGATAAAACTTCCCTGTTAAGGTTATTCTGATAATAGCTGTTTGCTCATTTCAGGGTTGTATATGCAATCAAATATTCATCATCGAGAAAAGAACAAGAAGTTCGATTCATCCTACATGCATCATACCTTCTTTAGTAATGATGGATTGACATGATTTTTGATTTGGTGCAAGTACATAAAATGTTTAAACAGGAGGTATATTTTGATTGATAGATCATATGTTGTTGAGATAAGTTATGTAGATCTGGTGATTATTGAAAATTAATTTTGAGATTAAACGATCATTCATGATTCAGTTGCCAGAAAAGAAAACAAGGGATTTGATCTTCTATAATGTAATTACGCCAATAGTTTAGGTTCTTCAATCTTATAATGAATTTGATTTGGAGGATTATAATCGTGGTTCAATCTTAGATCAACATCACCTTAAGCTATAATTGCTCAATCTGTTCCATCTTAAATGTAGTACTTTGTTGCCTATCATTGTTCTGCAACAAGGAATATGGATCCAATTTATCCAATGCAATGAACTATATGCATAGTCTTTATATTGATGATGTTGCTTGTTTTGTGTGAACTCAAGATTAACCGGCACTTTGATTAATTGTTAGGTAGAAGAAATATGACTGACATCTCACTATATGTATGTGGTGAGCATAGGTGGGCAAATGGCATGCCCTACTATCAATGTACTAATTATTTCATCCTTTACTGCCGAGAGGCTATTCCATTTATCATTTTTCTTTACCAATCTATCCCTCGTTAAGGCTTGACCTCCCTTCAAATGTGATTATTTGTACTTAACTTATTTTATTTGGATGGAGGGATGATAGTGCAAATTGAAGCACACATGGTCAATGTGGGGGATGGAGTGGAGGGGGAATAGAGGAATTTTTGATGAGGATCTCTGGAATAAGTTTGTGGAATAAATATCTCATTGGCTTAAGTTGAAGAGAATAAATTGGTGTTTCCTTGTAAGGTTGTTCTGATAATAACTATTTGCTTACTGTCAGGGTTGTACATGCAATTGGCAGGCTTCCATTCAAATTTTATCCAGTTGTCTCTAGGTAAAGGTGAGGTGTTACCTCTGGAAAATCTACACTACATTGGCCTTGAGTTAGTGGGATTCTGTATGCGAAGGCTTGTACGTGTTAGTTCATCATGCTGCTTTGACAAAATTTGTTATCCGAGAAAGGAGAAGGCTAACTATCAGTGAGAGTAAAGAACGTTACAATGCACAAGTCTACGATCTTGTGGGTTTGAGAAGGATAAGATGTACACAGTGATACACCAACATTATAGAGATGCTGATTTCATCGCTTAAACTTGTAATCTTCAGGCCATAATAGAGCAACCTTACCGTTGTTTATGCCTCACCCTTTCAACTACCAGTGAGGCTAATCAGAGTGTTTTGTGGATATGAAGGCATCCTTTTGATGTACGATTGGTTTCAAATGGCATTGTTCTTGTATATTGTAGTTGCTAAAGTTGAAATCCTTATGATATAGCGTGTAGCAGCCCTTTGCTATATCCTGTTGTTGGTTGAGGAAAAAATTGGAACTGTAATAGTTTCCTTGAGTAAAAAATGTTTTTAAACTTCTTCATTATGCATTTTTAATGTTATTTGATGTATAAGTACTTTTTTTTGGTTTACAGAAGTTCATAAATTTGAAACTTCATCCACTTAACATCTGCCGCAGTCTTGTGCATTGCCTTCCAATCATTCATCTTGCAAGTGCCTGCTAGATATAAATAATGTGAGCATTACATAAATCCACGTTAATACCTTCTCTTCTAATGATGAATATAAGTGATATTAATTGGACAACAGGGGTGTGCACTATTTGTTTGGTCCTTTCTCTTCCCTTTTTAAGAAAAAAACCCTGTATAAAAATCTGTTTTCTTGCGTCATGGAGTTATCAAGTTCAAAATGAGAAGAGAAACCTGTGTCACATGCCCTCAAAAAGACTTCAAGGAAATCAGTTGGGTGTAGACCTTTTGATTCAGGTGAAATATAACTGACCTCTAATATCCTGTTGTATTTGGTGAAGGTTGTTTGACAGTCTGGGAACAAGTCAAATTTGTTGCAATGGAAGGGTTAGTTGTATTAGGCACTGGCAGCTTTTGCCTAAATTTCTTTGATGTATTTTGAATTTGGTCTGGACTCTCAAATATGCTACAAAATCTTTCGTCTGATTTTAGATATTTTTTAAAACTTACTAAGCTAAAAATAACTAATTCTTGAACAAAACATGATGCTTTAGACATCACTTCTGAGTGATGGTATCTATTTGGTTCGGTTTGATTCGATTTGGAAGAAAGCATAAAATTTCCTCTTTCATTTATCAGTGGACATTGCAGGCGAAAAGAGGATCTTCCCTCCATTTCTTGCCTTTCCTCTACATTAGAACATAAGATGACCCAAATCAAAAGCAGGGTATCAGCACCAACTGTCCTCGTGGCTGTGACTAAGCTAATATTTTGTTGATATCTCCACCTATTTGCACCGCAACATCTAACATTAGCAGCAATGTTTGTTTTTTTGGAGGGCCATTCACACCAGTTTCATTCATCTATTCATTAAAATTCTGTAAGGTTTGTTTTGGTTGATTATCCATGGCAGTAATCTTGATTTTCCCACACTCTTGTTTAACCGTACTTTAGAACTTTTTGTTGATGTCATTCCATGATTGAACGTGAAAAACTCTATAACAGATTATTCACATGCGCCAAGTTCCTTTCGTGAGAACCAAATGTTATCTCTCTCTGGCTTTCCCAAATACTACTGGGGGAGGGGGATATAGAAGGATGAGCTAATGTACAAGCTTTTTACATTATGGTGTCTAAGGAGTATTAAATATAAGTACCCTCAGTGACAATTTTACAAGGGAGGTTTTTATGATGCAAACAAGCAACCTGACCATTTTTTGAAGCCACAAGGCTCACCCTCATTATTCGACTTCATATGGAAAAACAATTAAAATACACAAGAAAAGATCTTGAGGAAATCCTCTATAGGAGGAGAGGACCTTCTATCTGGTCCACATATAATGTCAAAAGAAACAGTGATGCATCTCCAAAGATTCAAAAAGATTTCCTCTTATAATCTTCTGTTGCTTCCTTCTAGCTGAGTTGGTAGGGAGTTGGCTGCAAAAGATAATATCAAAAAAGCCATTGCATAAGTTTCATTTCTCTATAGCGTTAGAGCATGGAAGCAAGAAGCCACTTAAGAAAGCATTTTTTTGGAGGTGAGGGTGGCTGTGGTGCTGGGAAAGATGAATATGGGTTGGTGCTGTGATGTCATCTCAAAAACATTTATCTTCATTATGTTAAACTCTTTAATTGTTATTTTGGGCACCTAGGTTTTTATCCATGTATGGTTTGAATGTAGCATCGTTTTGTTTCATAAAATTTGAAACCTATGGTTCTATGATGCATCTTTTCTGCCCAATGATGCAAAAAATGCAAATTATCTTCTTCATCTGCCCTTTTTGTTTTTTAATTCTAGTCCAGAAAGCGGTCAGTTTCCCCATTTCCTGCTCTGTAATCTGCCCAGTGGTTATGTTATGATGATGGAGATCTACCTGTTGTGCAAGTTGCCAGAAAATCAAGGCCCAATAGAAAATTTGGATGTATTATCTCTTCCACAAAATTTCAGTTGCACTTGAACTTTCATATTATGTTCCTTTGTTGAAGCATTGGTTAAGAAACAGTCAAATTGCTGAACAAGATGATTGCCGCAAGCTTCAACTTCACATTCTGATTTTTCTCATTGGTTGTATGATGTCAGCTTAAATTTTGGATCCCATTTCTCTTTCCAGGTTAGCTGGGTGTTCTTTTATCACCTCTTTACTTGTGAAGGATATTCTTGGTTTATAAATAAAACTTGATCTTCTTACATTCATCACGTCTTTGGTTATCCATTGTTTTCTTGGTGCATTGTGCTACAAGATGCAGAACTTTCCACTGCATTTGGATCCTTTTAGGTGTTTGTTTAACACCATTTTGGTTTGAGCACCTTTCTTAGAATGCTGCATCTTCAATTTGAGTTATATTTTCTGTGGAAGTTGTCTCCGTAACATGCGATTGAGGGTGCTCTTATGTGTAGATATTCTTGTTGGTGTTCTCCAAATTTCTATCACTTGGGCTTGCTCTGTTGCTGTAATGCAGGGAACTTTAGTGCATTGGTAGAGTTAGAAGCTCTGGGAAAGAAAGCATAAATCCAGTGCAGGTATTCTGTCTTGGCATTATTGATGGCAACAATCTCTCTTTGTACTCTGTCAGTGCCATGAGAGACTTTCACTCTCTCTCATGTGCGTCTTCTATCCTTTTTCTAAGACATTTTCATTTTTTTATAGATTTATGTTTTCGTTTCATGTTGTTTTCTTGGCTGCTCTTTATCCAGGCCAGTATTTTCTGTCATATATATCTTTTCATATTTTTCCATGGTATGCATCTCAATTGGCGACGTCATAGCCTTAGCGTTCAGATTTAGTCCCAATTTCCTGGTTCAGCTAGGTGTATTTGACTTTAGCAATTGGACTTGGAGTTTCAGATTTGTTGCTCTTAAGCCAAGCCTTCGGCCATTCAAATGGGTTGATAATAGCATGGAATGTTATATCAGCCGATATATCAACATTAGGGGCCCAGTCTTGATATTTTGCAATACCAACTTATAATTGCGATGTCTTGTCGATAGGCAATATATTAGCCAATATTCAAAATACTAACCGATATTTTTCAATCGAGTTACGATTCATAGTAAAATTTTATCATCTTGTTAGAATATCATTATTATTAGTAGTAGAATATGTTCATTATTAGAATAGGATAAGCTGATAAAATATTCCTTTAAAAGGGTACTTTAGTCTTTATATTATGTTGTAAATACTTATATATGTGTGAATATATCCTTAATTCTAATTTTGAGGTTTTCTACAGCTGGCTCCCTGCTCTTATTTCTCTTATTTTACACTTATGATATGTTCGATATCGATGCATATTATCTGATAATAATATAGATATGACCTCATCTAATACCGGTATCAATACCGATATTTTCATCCATGGTTGATAGCATGGTCAGCAATCCCTTTTCATTGGTATGTAGGGTCAGCTCTCTTTCATCCATCATATAATCACAAATAATGTTGCAGGAACGTCTTGCATAGCTGGGAAGCTCAAGTTGGATGTGATTACAATATTGGTTGCTTGAATTATTCTCCTTTTATCTCGGATCTGCCAAATATAGGTCCTAAGACTGTGTAATTTTGCTGAGTAACAAAAAATTGTTCAGCTAAACCTATAGCAGCAAGTCACTCTATCTCCAGGAATCAATCTTTCAACTTACTCAATTTATCACTGTTCTTTCAAGTCAGGTGCCTAGACGTTAGCAAGTGGTTGAAAATTTCCTGACCTGGAGTAGCAGTTCATTGGAGGAGCATCACTTATTTGATATGTGGGTAAAAGGGCCTGCTTCAATGCTTGTGTTAACCTGTCTCCTTAAGTATGCATATGGAGGTGTTCATGTTTTAAAGCCAACAAACGACATTGGTTTTCAATGACATGCTAGTTTTGCACAATTGAGCTTAATTATGAAGGCGCCATTGGATGAACAGATGATCTGGACGTATTCAAGGGATATGACTGCAAAATATTAGATTTGAACTGCTCAAAATATCTTCCAACCACCATTTGTATGGCAATAGTTGATGATGCACAATTTATGTATTGCTTGATGGAACAATTGATTTATGTATTGGATTTTAACTTAAGAGGATAGTAGATATTGTATTAAAAAAAGCCAAGGAACTTTCAAGATTGAAGTCTATAATTGCTTTGTTCATACCTACTTGAAATACGAATCATAGACTTCATGCTTTTACTTCAATTCGTACTTGTGGACTTTAAGATTTACTAAGTCGAGACGAATTCTTTTGTCCTCTACAGAATGACCTGTTTCCTGATTGAATGGCGGTCAAGTAAAGTTGGGATCACACACTCATGTTTAAGTGATGTTTATTAGCAATGAATTGTCTGATTGATAAAGTTCAAGCTCTCTCATGTCTGTAGAGCATAATGTTACCTTTCTCTTGCAACTGGATGCCATTTAGAGCAACAAAACTGTTGTCATTGATGGGAGAAACTTGCTTTTGTCAGTTAAAGACGCCCTATCAGAAAATGTGATCATGTGAGGTAGAGCACATTGGATTGTGTTGAACGGGGACTGACTGCCCATTAACATTCTTTTAGATCCATCCATTACTTCCATTGACATTGTATTTAGTCAAAATTCGAATAGATGGTTCACTGTCCACCCCCTCACACACAAACACTACAAAAAAGGCTGCTATGTCTGTTCATTGTATCCTATGTTCTGGATTAATATGTCTGTGTAAGAGAAGCCTTCTCCCATAATGGACTTTTCCCTTGATAGCTAAATCAGCTCATTGATTTTAGATATATTGTTTCATTCCTAAATATATGATGAGTCGTCCTGAGGAGGAGGTCTACATTTCATACTACTATGAAGCTGATAGTCCCTTGATTCTTCATTTAAAAAGTATATTATTATTTCTAATTCAGGGTGTATCTCTTGAGTGATTGGAATCAGATCCACTTTTGCATCTCTCCTATATTATGCAGCATTTTGGTTTTAGAGGTCACCCTTGACCTTCATTGTAATTATAAAAGGAATTGGGAAACCTTTGAAATGTAATGGAGGAGACTTCTTTTTTTTTTATATCCCATGATCATAGTGTTCTTGACTTTCTTTCGTGGCTGTGGCTGCTTGATCATAATGTTTTCTGATCGTGGTACCTATTGAGTCAGCCAGGGATTTCAGTTTCATTCACAAGGTAAAACCTTTTCTGGCTGTTTCCCCATTACTCTATCCGATAGTCTCTATGCTGCAGATTTTGTATCGGTCTTCTCTTAATACCCTTTCTCGTAATTTAGTGTAAGCTATCACTTGATCTGCATTTGTTATTTTTATCTTACAGTATTAATCCTTCTGTGATTTATGGGAGGAGGTGCTATAAATGAGCTCAAAAGCAAAACAGATTATGTAGCTGGCATGTGAAGTTGATTTCAAAGGCTGAGGGGGTTGAACGAACTCAATGGCAAAAATTTGTTGTGAAAGTATTCATCTCAGGATGCTCCTATCTTCATTGCCTCCTTCTTTTTGTTAATTATTTTTTTTACTAAGGCATTCAAACATTTGTAGTGATATATTAACCACTTAGTAGAATTGTGAAATTTTTGTTTGTTAGGGAGAATAATTGCTCCCATCTGCAGATTTCTCATCTGATTGAGGTGGCAGGGAGGTGACCATGTCTGTTCCCATCTGCAGATTTCTCATCTGATTGAGGTGGAGAGGAGATGACCATGTCCTTCAGAGGCTGACCTGATTTGTAGGCTTATGGAGAATGAGTAGGGGAGCACAAAGCTAGAAAATAGTGACGTTTTTCTATTTGGTCATTTTTCCAGAAGATTGTTGTACTTATATGTTTTTAGTCATTTTATAGGGTGTTATATTTTTCTTCAGGAAGTCTTTTATATTGAGGAGATGATATTTTAAAAGATTATATTTTATGAATTTTTTACCTTAGATTAGGACTTGATACCTATCTAAGTGTATCATAAAAGAAGAGACCTGACAAATACAAAGATAGACATCACATATTACATTTATAAGCAAACTTTTATGTAAAAAGCGTTGAACCATTTCATTCAAGCAGTATAGTGATTCAAATGGTAGTTTCTATGTTTAATCATTTGTTGATTATTTGCATATTGAGATTATTTGAGTATGCTTTCCCTCTCATCTGTTTATCCCTTCTTCATCAACTCCTCATCCTACATCTCCGGATACTTTTCTGCATGCCTTCGCTATTGAAATTAGAAACTTGAATCTTGATTCATCCATTTATCGGGTGTTATGCTTCACCCATTTTGCTGGATTTACCTTGTCTACATGATTGTCATCACTAACATCATCAGAAGTATTTTTCTCTTACACACTCTCCTTGATGAATGTGCACTTGTTCTTCTCATCCTGATAGCCCTGCTCTCCTCACATCCACTGCCCGTTCCATGTCTGTACATGGTTTTAAAGTAACCCAAGATTGAGGCTAAAATATCACTCTAATGAACAAAGCTGTCAGACAGTTTTACAGTAGAAACTCTCTTCAAAGAGGAAATTTTAACAAAAAACCAAAACTATGGAAGACATTAAGACAATAAAAGACGGTGGAATCTTGGAAGAACACTCTTAGAAGATAATTTAGGGTTAGTGACCCAAATAAGCTTCTTTCACTATCTCTTGGTAAGTAAACATTGAATAAAAGGCTAGGCTAAATGCAATATTGGCCCAGTGCATGAGGCACTATTTGAGAGTAACATAAAAACATGAATGGAAAGAGTTTTCTATAAATTGAACTTTCTCCTTCTTACCCAACTTCTTCGTTTGAGTATTTTTTATTACATGCCTAAAGTATATATGATTTTCTCGTGATTCAACTTCATTTTTGGTGATGAAATTCTCATTGTTCTGCTGCACAAATTTGAGTATGGACATGTGTTTTTTTGGGGCTTACACATTGCATTCTTGGGTTAATCTTGATTATATTCTTGCGGGCAATGAACTTTCGGGTTTAGGGATTCTCTTGCAACCAATCACATTGCATATTTTGTTCTACAAGCTGTTGAGACAGCGAAGTTTTTGAGTTTTCTGAAACAACATTCAATTTCTTCTTCCTTGTTGTAGATTGTGGTCTGAGGAACGACAGTCAATCCAGATTGTATTGTCTTGTGCCTTCTGCTTATGTGATTATGGGGCATAGGAATTTATCCAGCACATTGCAAATATTCGAGGGTGAGAATGACCAGCACTGGAATCATATGCAGCCTGAAGATCCATACCTCCATTTGGGTAATGTGACTGGAAAACTTATTGATGAATAGCCCTCATTTTCAAATGAAGAAATGTGTTCAGTTATGAATGGTCAGATTTTTTTGCTGAATTTTCCATAAATGCTACGTAGGGCTGAGTGCAAATGGAGAGCATTTAAAGTACTTCCAAAATTTTGGGCTCCCTGTAAACTCAACGGTCATAATTAAAAGTTAGATAAATAAATAATACAGATTGAATCGTCATTTAAGTCCCTTTAATGCAATTTCCACAATTTCTTTGTTTAACTTTTAATCTTAGCTGTTCGGTTTGTAGGAAGCCTAAAAATTTGGGAGGATCTCAACAACGTTCATGCAAATGTGTCCGTTTTCTCATCTTGTGTTATCTTCCATCTTCTCACTTCATTAAACTCTCCTCTGATATGTCTTTTTTTCTTTGTGGTTGGACAGTCTTAATCTACAAAATTAGCTGGAGCCCTGAGCATTGCATCTTACTGAATTTTTCTTATGGAATAAATAACTTAAAGTATCAAAATGTATTAGCTAGGAAAGGAAAATATGTTAGATAAATATTTATTCCCACCAAGTTCAACTTTTGGACATTGATGAAAATATAGCTATTGGTATCGATTGCGACAGTATTGGTATTTGATATATCCAAAAAAAAAAATTCTAAAAATCGCAAGATAACGAGGCTATGTCAGTTGAAATATCGCATATATCACTAATATGGCAGCAGATCGTGATATTATTGCTATATCGAGAAATGCTGGTATTAGCGAGGTCTGAAATCTATACATATTAGCCGATATTTATATTTGTGCTTTTGGGTCATTGCTCTATTTGGAATTTTTTTAGCTGATGTATGTATAGCTCCACCAGGAGTTACTGTATTTGCATTAATTGTGTTCCTAAGTTACCATGTATTCTGTGTAAGTATTTCTTCAATACTCCAGCTTAGAGGTTGTTCCTACTAAAGCTTCATTTTTCAACACAAATAAAGCATGTTTACAATGAAAATAGTGCGCAAGTTAATATTAAAAGATCCAATTGATCAGATCAGATGTTGCTATTAAAAGAAATTATGATGCTTCGCTAATAGCCTGGTAGTGATTCCTTGGTTGCATTTGATTAATTCCTAAATATTTTAGTGGTGTATGCTTTGAAGATAAATCCATCTATATGTTTTGGACTCATGTTATGTCGGGGCTGGATCAGTGTTACAATTATAACCTTGGATTTTATTTTCTCATTAATAGATTAAATGAATTGTAGATTTGAAAACAAGAGTGCTGCCCAGGGTTGTTTCTTTCTGAGGGTTTTTTTTTTTTTGGGGGTGGAATCTTTAAGCTTTGTAATTACAGAATCGATGTTTGACTAATTGTCTAATGGTATTTTTAAATTTATAGCAACAAGGTCCATGACAACCGAGAATGGCTCTCGTTTTCATCCAGGGGACATGTCGATAGATGGAGTACAGTGTGTTTCTCATTGGAATCCTGCTGCGAGATTATTGGGCCATTCTTCATCGAGCCGTGTCCTGGTTCCACATAATCAGTCTGACCCTTCAGGTCCACGAGATTCTTTTCATCCATTAGCCACTAGAAATGCCTTTACAGTCCCGGAAGATCATGTGCACCGTGTATCTTCAAATTATGTGGTCGAGAACAACCTTTTGGATCTCAGACGTGGGCCATACAAACGGAAAAGCCCTGGAGTCCCTGCCATCCGTGAATGGGTTGGTGTAAGTGGATATTACAGTAGTGGAAGTTCATCTGATGCATCTTCATCATCTGCATTACAGCAGGAAAGACAGAATCTTGATGCTCGACATACTCGCTGGGATCACGTGAGTTTAAATCCTGCATATAGAGCCAATCAGCTTTCGAGTTTGGCCGAATGTTCAATGAGGAATGTGCGTCACCGCCCTGCATTTGAGTTGGAAGCCGATACTTTTGGGACCTACGTGTCCGGGAATTATCCCCATCACTCTAATTCAGTAGATTATGCTAGTCATAATCTGACTGTTTCCTTGCCTGAGTGGAATCATGCTGTCATGCCTACTGCTCATGGTAGGACATTTGTTCCAGGTCAGATATAATGGACGACTTTGTTCCTAACTTCTTTTCCTCTCTTTTGGTAAGACCATGGAATGAAATATTGTTATCGGTCCTCTCCAATACAGTGACAAAATCGTGACATGTAACTAAATAAATATTTTTCTATAAGGTTATGGTTCACAAAGTTTTTTAATCAATCTATCCAATATTGATTAGTATGATGTAAATATATGCCAACATTGTATGTATCCGGCCTCTAATACTAATATCTTCTAATACTGTAATAATATCTTTTATTAGTGATATATTATAATATATCGACTAATATTCAAAATATCAGTTGATGCAGCGCCGTTAATTTAAGATTTTCAGAATTTTTTTTTTCTGATATATTTAATTTCGATACGTATTGTTTGTTATGTCCAATACCAATACTGATATTTTTATTCTTGGTATTGGCTGATTTGGCTAATACTGATACGCTTTTGGACTGATATTACTATTTTCATCCATTGGTAAGAAGGTTCTAATTTTCTTAGTGTGTTTTGTTTTGCAAATCGCAGAAACCAGTAGTGCAAGTCGCGAAGTGACTCAGTTCTTCAACGGAAACAATGTTGCCAATGTTTCTGGGCAGATGGGTGGATACTATCAAGATCACATTACTGGCAGAAATCCTGGCATTCCTCAAAGTTCGGCTTCTACCGAGGGGCAAACTACGAGGGGTATTCGGAGTAGTCATGTTCACAGATCGAACCCAACAAGCAGGGTCTCAGTTGGCAGTTTGCACCCTGGACATGCAGTTCCTTCAGATGGAGGTCTACAATTGGTTGCAGATAGCTACTCATCTAGGCATCCAACACTGTTTACCGGTGCAATCGGATGGCACAACAGTGATAGGAGTGGTAGATCAAGGTTATCTTCTGAGAGATATCAGTCGCCTTCTGTTGATGCTATTGGTCATGATCAATCGATGGCTGAGGTTCGTGTGTAGGATATCTTCGTGCTCGGTCGCTAATGAGTAGTATTCACTAATGTAAATATTGCCCAATATGTATTGTATCGGGTCCTGATATTGTTATTTCCTGATATTGCGACAATATTACGATATGTTGCCGTATCGGCCGATATTTTCTAATACCGCGAGAATATTATGGTATATTGCTGTATCGGTATTAAATGTAGAGAAAAAAATTTACTTTTGAGATTTATAAGCTGATAGGGTTATATCGGCCAATATATCGTTAACTATTGGATATATTACTAGCATGGCAACATATTAGTTATATTGGTCGATATTTTTATCTATGCAATCTAAATGGAAACCAATCACTTCTAGTTGGGGAAATAATTGGTACCTGAACTTGGTAAATATAGTGGTTGGATTCACCATTTCCAAACCTGAAAATAGCGGGACAGGTGATCCAGAATTTATTGGTTGTTTTCACGATCGGTTGGGACAATTTGGTGCACATTGTCAGCAAACTGCTTATTTGTTTCACCATGGACAAACGTAGGCTTTCGGAATCTAGGAATTTTCAAGCGCATTGGCTACTTAAATGCTTTCTGATATGAGATGTGTTTTGGAGACACCCTTTGGCTACCCTCGGGCAACGTGGCATCCATTCATCTATCTATTTTTATGTTGGGTTCACTAGTATGGATGGATGGAAGGCAATATAAAGATAGCGTGGCTGCAAAATGACTCTATAGCAAATCGATTTTGATATAGATATTTTCTCATATGCAGTTCTTACTTCAGTCCTGAACTAGTTAGGCCTACATTTTTATTCAATTGTCAGTAGAGTCTCGTTGTTGCAAATATCAGGGTCCCTGATACTGATATTTTTGGAACCATGACAATATTACAATGTGTTTCCATATTGGCATTATATTGGTCAATAAACCTTATCAGTTTAGGATTTTTAAAAAAAAAATTCATTTCAATATATTTGATATCATTGTGTATTGTCTGATAGATATTATTTGATATGTCAAATATTGATACTAATCCAATAATCACCACTCTCGGAGTAGTTGTTGATCGTTGCTTTCAAATCGAGATTTTGACACACCGACGACTATGAATTTGCTGTACTTTTCAGGGTTTGACGATCGTTGACCGCTCCTCGTTATACGGGTCAAGGAATCTGTTTGATCAGCATAGAGAGATGAGGCTAGATATAGATAACATGAGCTATGAGGTTCATATCATTTGTCTGGATCAATATACTTGATGCTCCTAAATGCTGTTTCTGATGCTGCCATTACTTAGAATTTCTTACCCATGAGCAGGAACTGCTTGTGCTGGGAGAAAGAATTGGGAGTGTCAACACCGGCCTGTCTGAAGACCTTCTGCCGAAGTGTTTGACGGAGACATTATACTGTTCACTGGGTCAAATGCAGGATGAAGATCGATGTATAATTTGCCTGGTGAGATTCCGATCAATTTACATAACTCAATGGCGTAAAGCATATGTAACATTAGTAAACATGATGTAATTTTGGTTTCCAAACAATAGGTAAAAATATTGGTCGATATATATTGGTATCGGCGTTTCAGTACCAATATCTATCAATACCGCAATAAGTTCACGATATATTTTTGTATTGACAATATATCGGCTTATATTTTCCTATCAGCTTGCAATTCTTAAAATTTTTTTTCGATATATCCAAAATCAATATATAATTTTAATATGCTAAATATTAATATGGCATCGACTAATACCGATATCAATATTTTCATCCATTATCAACTGATACGTATTGACATTGAATGTATTATACGTAATGATTTTTTTGTGAGGTAGAACAAAATGAATTGGGCGTGATATATGGGTGTGTCGGTTGGCATTTCAACTATCGACAAATATGTCGTCGATACCATGACATATTGTATTTCTTACATTGTATCAAAAAATGTTGATACAGGGAACCAAATACCGATAGCCCATACCATGTTTTAGACACATTGTGGACCATCGTCAAAATTTCAAGCAGGATGTTAGGGTTCTACATCTCTCCATTTTGTAGTTAAACCCTAGTTTTATGAGAATGTATTATGGCATGCCTAATGGGCCCCATAAATCCTCTTTCAATTTTGTTTTTCGGGTAGCAAAGAATCCCCGCTCCCACTTTATGGACTGAACTTTGGGTATTTACCACTGTGTTTCTTCCCCGGGTTTATTAGAATGCATGCACAATGTGCCTTAAAAGCCTCTTTCAATTACGTTTCGCTGGTTGCAAAGAATCCACACTCCCTTTTCATGGGCTCCGGCCGAACTTTGCATGCATCACCTCTGTAGTTATTGTAGTCTTTCTACCTCAGTTACATGAGCATGTATTGCCACATGCCTAATGGCCCCACAAGAATCCTACTCACACTCCGCGGACTTGAGCCAAACACCCATATAAGTCCAAGCATGCGGATCGACTGCAGACCCAACCCAGCATCCACTGTTGCCCTAATCAATTGTGCTAACACATATGGGTTTCTTTTAGTTTTCATTCTTACATAATTATTCATTGATATATTTGCAGGAAGAGTACCAAAACATGGAAGAAGTTGGAACACTGAAGGCTTGTGGCCATGATTACCATGTGAAATGCATCAAGAAATGGTTGACCATGAAGAACTTGTGTCCAATCTGCAAAGCCTCAGCTTTGCCTGATAAACATGGAGGAGAGACAAGCTGATTTGCTCTGCAAATCTTTATGCCCATGGGCCTTTACTCCATTGATTGTATATATTGACATACATATTCTTCTTGCTTAAAAGTATTTGGTGGAGTTCTCCTCAAATGGAGGAATTTGATTTGATTGATTAATACTTTCACTTTGTGAAGAAATGTGCATAGGTTTTCTTTTAAGTCGATTTGCTTTTGTACTGTTTATAATAATACGTTTAGATACTGAAATAGAATAATAATAAAAATAAAGTATTGCTGATAAATAAGAGTTATTAGAAATATGCAGGAAAAGAAAAAAAATATTATTCATACACTTATTATGTATGGACTTATATTAAAATTATCAAAAGTAGATATGAATTTTACTCTAATTTATATAAGGAATTATTTTTTATTTAAGATTAAAATTTTAATGTCCTAAAAATTACAATTTTAGATATTTTATATAATGATAATCAAAAAATTTATACTCACTTTGTTGACTTAGGATGAACTCTTTGTGCATCATTCCACCTATAATATTCAAACCACTCTAAGCACGAAATAATAAAAATCGAATTCATGGTTATAAACAATTGCGACACTCAAATCATTAGTATCAATTTTGTTAATTTATAGAGTAAGACTCTCTTTCTAGTTAAGGTGTTACTTTTTTTAGAGAGATCGATTTGGACTTAAATTTGGCCTTAAATTAAGCAAAAGTTTGGTCAAATTGAATTTTAGGTTCACTCGATTTCAAATATTTAGTTTGTGCATGGGCTCGATTCATTTAGGCCTTTACTCGGTCTATTATTGGGCTAACTATACACTCATTGGGTCGTGCGTAAATTCAACTATGAAATTTTAAAAAGATATCGATATTTTTTTCTTTTGTTTTTAAATTTTTCTAAAAATAGTAATTTCAATATGGGCATTTTTTTGTTGTGGTCTTAAACTTTTAATGTTATTTTCCATGTTTGGAAATTTTCAATGTCAACTATCAAATAATGATGCCTCTGGATTGGTTTTATGTAGTCTAAAGGATAATTAATAACCAAAGTATATTTTTCGGTCTATGTTTTTGCACCGATCAGTAGTGGGGCCGGTAGGTTTGATTTCGAACAATTTGTATTATTAATCTCATTAATTTAAAGTTGACGAGGACGCCAGTAACAGAGTGGCCCACGAAAGAAAAAAAGGCCCAAATCCACAACGATCCAATTCTGTCTTGACGGTCAACGCTTCCATTGACCGATGAAGAGTAAGTGGGCCGGCGGAGACCCAAGAGCAGGATAACCCATTAAAGCCTAGAACGTCAATACTTCCGTTGATCGAAGAAGTGGCCAGTAGATCGGTTGGGCCCCAGGACGTACGCGGCCTAAGCAGTAATTAGTTCACGTGTCCATCTTAGAGCCACAACGGTTATCTGTTCTGATTTTCCGTCTCTCCAAGATGGCAAGCTCCACTGTAACAGCCATCTCTAGAATTAGTGCACATCCCAGGAGAAAGGCATCAGAATCTGTATGTTGTCTATTGGAAACCCTAACAGTTACAAAATATAGAAAGAATGAGATTATTTTCTTGGACCATTACAGCTAGAAAAACGCTCATGCCTGCGCCAAGAAAGGCAACAATCCTTCGTAGAGCACGGGTATCCAGCTCTTCTGCGTAAGGAAGACAGCTCAGGGCCATGACTGTAAAAGGCTATGAAAGCTCCTTTCAAAGGCACACTCTAAAATACGCACTAAAATGCCCGTAAAAAGCCTTTAAGCGATCTCAAGCTCTTAAAAGTTCTTAATTTCTTTCAAGCCCTTTAGTGCTTTCTCACTCAACTTCCAGTTCCCAACGAACTTTGGGATGAGAATTTCTGTTCCTCACGAGCAACCCCTTAAGTCACTCATCCCACGACTACATTCCCGCTTACACAAAACACTCATCAGCATTCATACTGCATCTTTTGCATCCACCTTCTCATTTCGGAATGCCAATTATTGACTTGAGCGTCGGAATATTTTCGGTGGGACTAAATTTCACCGTTATTTGACCACTTATTTGAAATTGCGGTGCGTATAACCCAAAACTAAGCGAACGAAAACTGAAATTTGACGGACAGTTCGACCCGAATCTATTTAAACTTAAATCCATGATACATCAAAAATATTTATTCAATTTAAGATATCATATGAAGTTATCCCAACATGCTTTGTTTCAAGGAGACCAATAATATATTGAAAAATATATCAATAATGAAAATTAAAAACAATATTTTAAGTAAAATAAATAAATAAAGTTATCCATTAAAAAATGGTTCCAATATCATTCCCACACCTCCGACGTTGGCTCCCTCTGGCACTGCATCATCGGCTACATTAGCTGAGATAATCTATTCCAACTCTCTTACTCGAACCGGATGTAAATCAAACTGCGGGCCAAATGGATCGTCGGCGACTTCTAAAGTCAAAACAATGTGAGTAGAAAACACACAATTTCTTGATTAGAACTCGAAATTTCTTTCTCGATGGTTCGTATTTTTTGGCCGAAATGTGTTTTGGGTGTGATTTTCAACGATGAACATAGTCGGCGATCGGCACAAAGGTTTCTTCCACCAGTCCTACAAATGGCATGAAAATAAAGAGATAGACCGATCGTGAGAGAGAGAGAGAGAGAGAGAGAGAGAGGGAAGGAGCCCTAATTTTGATCTTCAATTGAGAAACGGACGCGGCCGCCCATCGAATTTACGATTTGGAAAAATTAAATTTTTTAATAAAAATTATTCGATATTAATAAAATAATTATATTGCTTTTTTAAAAGAAATTATTTTTTAAAAAAATTAATTATTTAATATTTATAGAATAATTATCTTTATTCAAATACATCTAATTTTGTCTTTATGTACATGGATAGTGGATTAGCTTTGCCTCTTTAGGAAATAGATGGCTTTATTTTTTTATTTTAATAATTTATTTTTAAATAAATAATTATAATTAATTAATTTAAAATAAATAATTTTAATATTTTTTAAAATTTTAAAATATAATAAATTTATAACTATTTATTTTTAAATAAATAGTTAAAATTAGAAGAATAAACCTCTCAATTTCTATAATTCTACCCATTATATTCTTAACCATTTTGGTTTTTTTCCAATTTTAGCAAAGTATCTTAATTTCATGAATTAAGTAAAAAAGAGTAAGAATTTTTAGGGAAAAAAATTATTTAAATTTGATGCGTACCTGAATCCGATTTCAAACAGATTCGGGTTCACTTAATCGTTTGGATCTGGCTCCGTTCACCGAGTTTGGACCCTACACACCACTACAACAAATAAAAGATCAAGTGTCGGCGGGATGTTATCTCACCGAAAATACTCCGACGCTCAAGTCAGCGATAAGCCTTCGAATTATAAGAAGGTAACAAAGGATGTAAGTTGAGATAGAGAAAGAGATTGAGGTAGGAAGGAGTGTTCGCCTTTAGATGTAAGAGGCATTCTTGCGACTCATCGAGATTACAATTTTTTGGCTCAAAGTTCACGAAGAACAAGCGGGCAACCAAGTCCTGTAAGCGTGAAAGCTTAAATCGACGACTCTCAGGGAGTAGGTGAAGTCTCTGGAATCTGAAGACTTGGAGTGAAATTATTGTAGTAAGCGATTGCGTGCTTAGGGATGAACGTTAGTATGCCCAAGAATTTTTCCGTAATAGTACTTTGTTGTCTTTTGTTCGTCTTTATGTTCGTGTCCTCTCAGAGTGGAGACTCTGTGGGATTATATAGACGGTGGGAATAGAAAATTTGAATTTAAATATTGTCAATAATATGAATTTATCAATATAATAAATTATATATCATATTATTTTAAATATTCTATAATATTACTAATTAGTATTTAATCTAGTATTTAATATAATTAATTAAAATTTTAAACGTGAGAGGGCTAATTAATTTAGTCCAGTCTCCGTGAATGGCGGGATTTCCTTGATGATTGATTACCTCGCAGTACTGAAAGAGAGAATTCCAATCGTTAAACGCCGTTAAAGCACCGAGACTACCTTAAACCTCCACCACTGTGTCTTCAACTCGACGCCCTTTCTGTGTTTTTGCAGATCCTTTAGGAGACTCCACTGTTAGTGAACATCTTGCTCGTTGAATCTTTTGGTAGGGATCGGGTTTTTCGTCTTCACCCAAAACCTCTCTTTACCATTCTGGTTATCGCAGATTGCAGAGGTGTGGGTGTGAAGAAATGGCGCCAAAAAGAACACGCAAGAAACGAACGACGACCAGAAAGGCGGTCGTATTTTCCGTACAACTTTTTTTTCCCCATCTTCCTCTCTTTCTTCATAGTTTGTCTGAATTTTGGTGGCAGCTGATTTCTATCTCAAAAATGTGTAGGTGGGTCTGCATCGTTTGCACGCAGCAATCGATCATTTCACTCCAATGGGATTTTCTCCCGTTGTTATTCATAAAAAGGTGAAAGAGCTGTTGAAGGTATAACCCCCTCTCTCTCTCTGTTTGCGTGTATATATTGTGTTATTGTGCTAATGGATTTCATTCTATGTGGAATTTTGAGGTGTTATTTCTCTCTATTTTTGTGATTGTGGTTTCCTTCGAGTTTGTTTTTGAAGTATAATTTCTCCGCGTTCCTATGAATATATTGTATGGTGACTCTGTCATCCTAATGGGTTTACTTCGATTGGTGCATAACGGTTTTATTTCTCTGTATTTTTGCAAAGATGTTGAATTATACCTCTAATATATTAATGGATTTCCTTTGATGTGGTGTTTGAAGGTATTATTCTTCTGTTTTTGTGAATATCAGTTACTATATTATGACTTTATAATGCTACCGGATTTAATTTGATTTTGTATTTGAAGCTATTCTTCTCTTCTTGAATATATCAGTTTATAACTCTGTGTTCTGTTGAAGGTATTATATTATGGCTGTATTATGTTAATGGCTTTTTGATTTTGTACTTCATAGGTGTATGGTGGAGATGAAGCATGGAGCTTCATAGAAGATGGGTCATACAACATCTTGCTTGAGATGCTTCTAGAGGAGCAAGAGAAAAACGAATGTGGATGCATTAAACCATTATTGAAGGTGAACTTCTTTCCTACTACTTAGTGCCCTCTGTTTTTGCTATGGCTATTGAGTAGAGCATTAGGGTATGATTGGAACTTTTAATATATTCATGATTGAATTTTGTTTGGATGTTTGGAAGTTTGATCGTGTCTGGTACAATTGATAACATCAGTGCTATGGATCAAAATATCGGTATGGGTATCAATTTCAATTGTAGCCAAATTGGTATCTTTTGTATCATATATTATTTTTTTGCAAATTGGAACCTTGGGGCAAATATTAGCTAATATATAGTAAAATCTTGGGTGTATCAATTAATATTTTATTGATACAAAAACATATCGTGATTGTTTTGTAGTATTGGAAGATATTAGTATTAGAGGGCCTAATATCGATATATATCAATAGTAATTATAACATGAAATTTACTTACAATTTTGTGAAAATACCGCAAGATTGTGGCTGAATCACCGACCATATTATTATCGTACGAAGGAACTCTCGTAATCTGAATTGTGATCAGCAATAGAAAGCACTCCCGTATCACAACCCAGGTGACAAGGCTTGAAGAATGTGATAACAAATTTACAAATTCTCAAAATTTTCCAACTCTTGCAATGGTCCACCCACAAATGCTCTCCAGCATGTGTTTATATAGAGAATGGGTGGTGGAAGTATCTAGCATAATCTTTATCACTCATTCTCTTTGGGTCAGCTTGACCCATCATAGGTGGCGATCCAAATCCATATTCGAACAATATTGAAAGAGCTTAGCCCGGGTGATGATAATGAAATATAACGTATAGATTTTGGTGATAAAGAAAAATATCAAA
The DNA here is from genome assembly GCA_033239525.1 of Nepenthes gracilis. Lineage (NCBI taxonomy): Eukaryota > Viridiplantae > Streptophyta > Magnoliopsida > Caryophyllales > Nepenthaceae > Nepenthes > Nepenthes gracilis. Next base: position 13,523,252 of record BSYO01000025.1, on the reverse strand, counting down.
AACTAATTTGCTTTCGAGTGAAACCCTCTGGGTTTGTCTAGCTAGTGAAAACAATGTAATATGAAATTTAACTTAAAGTTTGAGTTGTACAAGCATACTAAATTTTAACTGACTTACTTTCGACTTGTGATTCCTATTAAGGAACTCTTCGGAGTTATTTATAACGCGGAATCGGATAGTTTTTGGTCTTTTTATTTGACTTGTTTTACTTGCTAGTGAATCTCTACACATTATTGTAATCCAATGTCCACGCCACCAATGTCACATTGAAGGTTTGCAGGTTGAAATAAATGTATGAATAATGGTGGAAAAGGTTGGAAAAGAAAACCTTGACAAATTTATTTCAAGAGAATAGTTAGGTTTTCTCCATCAATAAATCTCCTTCTACTTTAAACAATAGGAGAAGAAGGGATTGTAGCCAATTTTCTGTATATCTTTTGTGAAAAGAAGGGCGATACTTATAGGGTAAGTTAGAAATAGGTTAAAAATCTCCTATCTAAAAAAAAGGTAGTGGCCCAGTGCTCATGTGCTGCACAGATGCGCCTTAGGTGTGAAAGTATGTGCATGGCAACGCACGAGCACTGCATGAGCGACCATCAGGCACGGGCATTTTGGACCAATGGCGCTCATGTGTGATAGAAGCGCCTATTTGGTGTGGGCATACTAAACCAACCGTGCTCATGCATGACCCAGGCACTTATCTGGCATGGATGCTTTGAACAAAATTCACTTATGCGCTATACGAACATGCATTAGGCCCAAGCATTTTGGACATAATGCTGTCATGCACTTAACAAGTGTGCATCAAGCACTGGTGTTTTGGACATAATATACTCATATGCTTGAGAGGCGTGCATCAAGCATGAAAATAATGGATGCTAGTCTTCATATGATTACAGTGCACTAGTTTTTCTTAATGCTTGAGAACCCTTTAGATTACCTATTTTTCTAGTTATAAAATATACTAATATAAGATATTCCTAACAGTTTGGTTATGTTTGTTAGCTATTGGGTGGTAGGCAAGGATGCTTTGAGTGTTTTGGGGGCTGCCAATATGGAGGAGGATTGTGTAGTAGAGATTGTGGTGAAAATTTTGCTTCCATTTTGAAATGAGGAAACTTGGTTTTCCACCTTTTAAGAGTGTTGCTTGGTTATGAGAAAGTATAAAGGAAATAAAATATTAAAAAAATAAAATAAAATTATTTTTCTCAAATATAAATATTTTTTATTTGAATCTAGAAAAGCTTGACAGAAAGGGAAACAGATGGAAGGAAAATAATTTTCCATATTAAATTTGCATGAAAAATTACTAGGAAAAATATGATGAAAAATGTGTATTAATACATTTATAATAAGAAAAGTGATACTCCTTTTATTTTTATTTTATTCTCATTATATTTTTTAAACCAAAAAAAACTGCTTTTCCTAAAAATTTTCCTTGGATTAGATTAAACAAGGGAAAATGAAGAGCCGAAAAACCATTGTAGACTGGAGCTTCATGAAATTGATTCTTCCATTTAGAAAATCTCCAAACAAATTTTGCTGATATGGAATTGATGTAGTAGTAGTGGTTATAAATGATTTTCTGGACATTGTTCTTCAGCTTCAATCATGGATATTCTGTTGAATAAGTTTAGCCTTTTTGTAATTTATCACCGTTAAATCTCACTTTGAGGGACGCAAGGTTCTGTTATTGTTGTATTAACTTTAACATTTAGTAAGAATAAAAAAAGAAAAAAAAAATCTGTAACCCAAGATTTTATCTGCATTTTCCATTGCAACTTTTTGAAGGACTGATTGTTCATGATATGGAAATTGTAGTTATGTGCTTTATTATGAAACCGCCTAAATCCTTGCAAGCATGGTTAGTGTTTACTGAATTTTAAAAATGGCATCTATAATCAGGATAACTGCCCCTGTTCTTATAGCTTTCTAAAGGTTTCGTAATTTTCAAAATACTTGGTTTATTTAGGCCTTATACTATCTATAAGTAGAATTCCCTTTCTAGGCCTAGAAAAGGTCTTCTTTTAGAGAGCTAATAGAACCCACCTATATTAGAGCCCCTCTTCATACTCTAAACGATACGAATTTTATTCTAACAATTTGAATGATTATAATTATTAGACAGATCTAATATGTTTAATATGTTATAATTCTTGTTGACCAAATTATCAGGGTAAAATCATCATTATTGGAAATACATGAGGGATAAAAAATTAGAGGATCCTAACAATACTCTTTTTTGGAGGGAGGTTCATGTCGATTTAGTGACCTAAAGCCCTTTTTTAAGGTTTTTAATAGATCTGATCAAAAGAGTTGATAAAATTTTCCTATATTAGAGTCCTTTCTCATATTCCAAACGGTACAAATTTTATCTTTATGACTTGGATGACTATTATTATATTATAGATCCAATATGTTTAATATTTTATAATCCTTGTCACCCAAATTACTAGGATAAAATTATTATCATTAGAAGTATGAGGGGGACAAATCATTACCGTTGGATACTAAAAACACTCTATTTTGGAGGGGGCTGATGTCCATTTAGCAACCTAAAGCCCTTTTTTAAATTTTGAATAAACTTGATTGAAATTGAGTTCGAACTGAATATAAGTCAGGTTTAGATAAAAATTTATGATTGATAAACTATGCTGCAAAGAAAACCAAAACCTCCCTCCATAATTCATATTGGAACTGTTCATGCCGATTTATAAATATTTTTTATTTTTAAATATTTTTGTTTAAAAATTTATATTTACATAAAAAAATACCTAAAATATAAAATGTTTTAAATTTATAATATTTAGACTAAAATATTACTTAAGTATATTCAAATGAAAAATCTTTATACAGAAAAAGATATTAATTATATAAAAATATAATTTGTTTAAATAATTTTTTAAACTTAGCATTTATTCAAAATATAAAATATCTGTAAAAAAAAAAAAAAATTCCATACCTGGCTAGGCTGAACTGGTCACTTTGATTCATGATTGTGCCCAACTTAAAAAATAATCAAGCATATTTTTTTTTTATTGTTCCGATCCCTAATACTGATATATATTACTCCATAAATTTTTGGGTCAATTAGATTACCCAATTTCAATCAGGTCTTCTCACTAAGACTAATGAGTTTGGAAATGAAACTTGAAGATTGCTAATGTCCATAATGTTCTTGTAACCACCGCACACTGCATCAATAAAGTTTAAAAGCAGTAACACCCGTCAACTTGGGATTACATAGGTCGCTGTGTGCTGAGTTTGGGATTTTTCTTGGTAACTTCTAATCGAGTTTGAATCTTTTTAAGGGATTGTATCTGAAAATATCACACCTAGTTCTTCCATAATAGATGCTATTTGAACTTGCATAATTTGAATGCTAATTACTAAAACTCTCTTCTTTTGGAGAATGATTGTTCACAAGGAAGAATGACCGTTGAAGAAGGTGTCAGTGAGCAGGCAGGGCCCTCGAGCGTCGACCAGGTGTTCTCGAACCAGGATGCTGAATTTGCAAATCTGGGAGCAGGTAATTGGCCTTTATTCCCTCTCCTTTGCTTGAAGCATCTTTCTGTTTTTAAGTAATTTGGCTTTATAAACTCTTTTCTATTAGATGAGGAATATGGCTTTAGAAACTTAGACGTCTGGATCAATGAACTTATCTATGAACTAGGGTTTCAAGCTAGCCAATCCATCCGTAAAAAGTTATGAGGCTCCACTCGGTGAAGGCTCATTTGAGCTTGTTTATTTTCAAAAAAAATGTGCGACACCCAAACCTAATGAAACCCGTTAGATAAACAAGCCAAGCTTAAGCTTGCCTAGGCTTGATTCATTTAGGTTCATAAACAGTTGGATTGGGTCTTGTTTGAAAGCTCATGAATAGGCTTTTGAGAAAACTCGTTTGTAGGCTCGTGGATAATTCAATGTATGGCTAATAATATATTATTTATAAGCTTATGTATGAACTTGTTTAAGGCCTTATTAATAATAGACTTATTTAAATGCTTGATTTTGGCTTGTTTTATTAGTATAGTCTAATAAACAAGCTTCTGCCCGATTTTATGCATCTTGACTCGTTTTTGTATAAAAGAACCAAACCTAAGCTCGAGTTTAAGCTTGGCTTGTTTATGCATAGACAAACCAATCCATGAGTCTATCTATCTTTAATATGCCGAACTCGAGCCTAGAAAATAGAAAGTTAGTATGGTCCTTTCAGTGTAGAGGTTCTGTATCCATCCTCCGAAGTTAGGTAAATGAATTATAAAAATTAAATTATTATTTAAATCATTTGATAAAACCTTCCTCATCTATCTACTATACTTTTGATCTTAGCATTTAGGTGAACGTGGAAGCTTCAGCACTTAAGAAAATAAAGCTCACCTCAAGCTTGTTCATAAAATTAAAAGAACCAAGTCTAAACATAACCAAACGCGATTCTGCCCAGCTCATCTAATCTGTAACTCTAACTCTCGTACCATGATCCTTTATGAAACTGGTAACTTGTATGGCAAGTTCCAATCCTGGTATCAACCTATATTTCTTTATGTTCCCTATGTATCATATCATTTTGATGGGTTTCATGAGTAGGCCCATTGAGCCTTGAGTTAGTCAAAGAGTGGCAGTGCCTATCTATATATCTGTTTTTATATGAGGTTATTAATATAAATAAATGAATAAATAAGATGCTGCATCGCAGATAATGATTCAAACGGGTCCCCCAGCATCACTCTTTTGGTTTATCACTAGGTCCTTTAAAACTACATGCCTATGACCTCATTTCCTAAGAAACTACATAGCAAAAGATTCTGAAATTGAGACTTCTTTATATTATGGATTCATGCTTGGATTGTGGCTTTGTTTGTGTAATTGATTCTTCGTAACTAAAGCAATAGGATATTATCTTTAATCCCTTTCATGGTTTTCTTTCCCCTGAAAATCATTGTAAGACTTGTTTAGACACTTTATCATAAGTCATCTCCCAAGTGTCTGCGACCGTCCATGCCCCTATGCGGCAGCCTGAACCCCGACCATTTGTCGCCACCTGCGAGCAGTCGCACCAACGGCTCCTCCACCTCTATTCTTTGCCTTCTGTCAGTCAAAGTGGTGGTTTATAATTCTCAAACATCACCTAAACGCCAAACGCATTGTATATGTTTATTGCCCATTGATTGGCTGCTTTGGCTGCGGTTGAGGGCCCCCGAGAAGGCCAAGTTTTGGCTACGTTCCGATCTAAGCATAAGCAACCGTATTTCATGTATTCCTGCTTTTCAGTGCCGTTGCTGCCACCTCCTCCTGAAGAACACCACCGTCAGGATCATGGCTGCTCAGCCCAAAGGCGAAGGCGCTGCCTTGGTTGGATGAGCAGTGACGGCGGTGATGATGCCTTTGTTCTGCTCACGCCGTATCCGGTAAGCGGTTGCCGGGCAGATAACAGGAAGGGAAAGCACAAGAGAAGATGGGATCTACGGCCTGATGATTTGTGAGGCTTAAATTTCCATTAGTGATAACAAATGCTCTCGGAAATTTACTGGCTGGAATTTTTTTTTTTTTTGGTTTTAATTTTCATTTTCTTTGTAAAATTGGGATCCGAGGGGCATCCTTCTCCCTTGTGGAGAAGGACCGTTATTCTCCTCATCTGAACCATCGGATGTAAAATCCGACAGCCCACACGTTTTGAATGGATAATATAACATGGGCCGTTCAATTTTAAATTTAATCATTCAAAACACATAACCGTCAGATTTTACATCCGACGGTCCAGATTAAAAGAAGGACGGTCCTTCACAGAGGAGAAGGACGCCCCCTCAATCCGTAAAATTGGTCGGATGGAGATTTTTTTTTTTTTTTTTGGGGGGGGGTAAAATATTATCTGATTATTAATATTTTCATGTGAATTTTTATTAACATTTATTGTATTTTATAAAAAAAAAGTTATAAATTTTGATAGGAAAAATTATAAATCTGACGTTTATTTTTAATTTTGTGTTTTTAAGAATTTATTGATATTATTTGTATATTATTTAGGATTTGAGGTTCAAAATATTTTAATTGATGTTATTTATCTCATCCATTTATAACCTAAAATCTGTATAAGAGTTTTTTCAGCACCGGGTGAGGTTAAATAATCCACACTAATTTTTTAAGAAAAAAATATAAACTAATTTCTTTTATTTTTTAAAAATAACTAAATATCAAAATATGCCTATTATGAAATAATGTAAAAATTATTGCCATTTTTTAAAAAATTTATTTGCAAAAATTAAATTATGAGCCGTCAGATTAGCAATTTTTGGAATTTATTTTCTTATATAAGTCAAATAAAAAATAAAAAAATAAATGTTATTTTGCTTTCCTGCGGAATATAAATGAAAGGGCTTGACTGATTGGAGCCCACAATCATACACCCATTCTATTCAAAGCCCATTCCTTTATAATTTATTTTTTTATATATGTCATTAGAATAAAAAAATAAAAATAATAAATCTTATTTTTGATATATATATGTATATTTTTAAAAAGGAATATAAATGAGAAATTGATTTGGGCTTGACGAGTGATTGGAGCCCACAATCTCTTGCTACCGGAGCCCATTCCTCACCGGTTCAAAGCCCATTCCTCTGTATTATTTACAATTTATTTTTTTATATATGTCATTAGAATAAAAAAATAAAAATAATAAATCTTATTTTTTATATATACATATATTTAAAAACAAAGGAATATAAATGAGAAATTGATTTGGGCTTTGACGAATGATTGGAGCCCACAATCTCTTGCTGCCAGAGCCCATTCCTCTCCTCACCGATTCAAAGCCCAAGTGGCCCAGCGCGCTATATCAAAAACGGAGGTGCACATTATTTGGTAATGTGCACCCCCGTGGGGCATTCCGAGAATTGAACTCGGGACCTCTCGCACCCTAAGCGAGAATCATACCACTAGACCAAATGCCCTTCGTGTTATCCACTGCATTATTATATATATATATAACAAAATTAATGTCAAATCAATCCATTATACAAGAATTAATAGATAAATAAATATTGTATTATTTAAAAATATTTTTAAAATAATTATAATTTATCAGATAAATATTGTTTTAAAAAATAAATGTTGATAAATTTATTTAAAAGGCACTTAAATAATAAATAATTTTAATTAAAAATAGTTGAATCAATAAAAATAGTCTAAATATTTAAATATTAGATATTTGGACAAAATATTTAATGAACAATATTTAAATTTTAAAAATTATTATTTAAAATATATTTATATAATAAAATATTCATCTTTAAATTATTATCTAATGAATGAGAGAGAAAATACAACTGTCGGACAATAAGTAAAAATATTAATATTTTTTAAAATCATAATATATAATTATATTAATAATATATCATAATATATATATTAAAATTTAAAATATTAATTAATGTGTTTAATATTTGATTTATATATCGTTTGATATTTTTTAATATTTTGTAATTTTTAAAATTTTTTTTTGGATTATATTTGATATAGTATTTAATATTATGGCCATGATTGATATTTTCGTCCATTTTGTGAAATTATTTTGACAGGGAGAGTACATTGGAGGAGGAGATCAAGGAAGCACATGGAAAGGTGATGGTGGCGAACTACCCAGGTACAAAGAAGATCAAGAAAGATCAAGATGATGAATGTTCGCTTCTTTCGTGAGCCATATCCATACTGCGTCACGAGAGGACTCTAATGAACGAATTCATAACCAAGGAAAGCCGGAAATCGGTAGGCTACTTGCCTGATTATCGAGAAATCGCAGAAAACCATCGCCGCTGAGGATCGCGCACTTGCACTCGGACTCGCACTCGCTCAAGAAAGGTGCAGAAATTAGGGCAAAAGATACAAGACACGAAGGATTTTCCTTTCAATCACATAATTAAGCCTGAAATTTTCCATCCTTTTGGCATTTCCAGCACAAGCATAACAGGTAATAACGATCGATTGAGGTGATTTGGAAAATGGTTCATCAACGCTGCTGAGGAATCAGCATGAGTTACTTCTTTGTTGTGTGTTGGTATCATTGATGGCTGTCCAACGGACCTTTTGGATTTCCAAAAAGAGTGAGAAGTATCTCTCTGTGGCACTCGTCGCAGAAGAAGAAATACGAGAAATGGCCGTCGTTCTCGAGCCAGTGTAAAATGGCCCCTGGGAGAATCCGGCTAATGTACTCGGCCATTGATGGCGGCACAACTTGGTCATCCATTCCCTGCTCGACAACGACAACATAGAGATGAAATATGGTAAAAAAAAAAAAAAAAATACGTATTATGGAAAAAATAACAAAAAATAAATATTATTTTATTTTAATTTAGAGAAAATAAATATCCCATATCGAATAAATATATTAAAATATATTGCAAATATAATAATATATCAAAATTTTATCATAATATTGAAGAATATTAATATCAAATGATCTGTTATTGATATACATCAATTATTATTTTACATATTGATCTATGTTGCCACAGGAAGACATTACTTTTAGGCCACTTCCCAAAATTCTTAATTGTGATTTTATCACGGAATCAACCACTATTGTTATTTAGTGGTGAGATATTAATATTAATTTGTCAATATTTTACATACAAGCAAATATTTCGTTCCATGATGCCACATGGAGACATTACTATTAGGACACTTTTCAAGTAGCTTAATCACAATTTTATCACAGTATCAGAAATTATTATTATCCAAAGGCTGAATACTGATATAGATACATTGATATTTTATATATCGAGCAATATTTTGTTCTATAGCACCATATGGAAACATATCATTGCTAGGCCATTTTCCAGGATTCTCAATCAAAGCTTTATCACAGTATTAAAAAATATCGATACCGAAGAACCCAGCACCAATTTACCAGTTGACAATTTTTGTTCCATGGTGCCACCCTTCACACTAGAGGAAAAAAGATGCAATACCGGAAAATGTGAATTGATTTCTATTATCAAAAAAGGTCATTTATGTTGTCAAGGGCCTTTTAGTAGGCTGGATCTTGTATCTACCCAACAATCAGTATTAGGAGTTAAAAAAAATAATAAAAATTATATCAAATAATTTAAATAACTATTCAATATTTATTGTTTATTTTTTAATTTTTAATTCTGATCATTTGATGAATATAAGAAAAAACCCATTAAAAGGATCATAACAAAAACCCGAAAAGTAAGGGTGGCGGCGTACCTGCCATATTTTATTATGATATCAAACGCTATCGATATTTAGTGGTGAGATATTACTATTAGGCCACTTTTCAATTAGCTTAATCACGATTTTATCACTGTATCAAAAATTGTTATCCAAAGGCCGGATACTGATATAGATATGTCGATATTTTATATATCGACCAATATTTTGTTCTAAAGCACCATATGGAGACATATCATTGCTAGGTCATTTTCCAGGATTCTCAACCAAAGACTTTATCGCAGTATTAAAAAATATCGATACCGGAGAACCCAGTACCAATATACCAGTTGACAATTTTTGTTCCATGGTGCCACCCTTCACACTAGAGATAAAAAGATGCAATGCTGGAGAATGTGAATTGATTTCTATTACCAAAAAGGCTATAAATGACCCTGAACCATTTGTGTTGTCAAGGGCCTTTTAGTGGGCTGGATCTTGTATCTACCCAAGAGTCAAGATTTAGGAGTTAAAAAATAAATAGTAAAAATTATATTAAATAATTTAAATGACTAATCAATCTTAATTATTTATTTTTTAATTTTTAATTTTGATCATTTGATGGATATAAGAAAAAACCCATTAAAAGGCTCATAACAAAAACCCAAAAAGTAAGGGTGCCGGCGTACCTGCCATATGTGTATTGGCCCTTGGAATCCAGTTAGTTCGCATTCGGCTTGACCGTAGATGGACTTGAGCCAAGGAAGGATGCCGTTTCCTTTGCACTTCCTTCTCATCTGCAAGTCCTCAAGGCTAAATCCCCAATCTGAAACTTGTAAAACTGCTTCCTCGACAAATGGTTTTGCTCGTCCTTGTTGAACGGATTCTTCCACATCTCTAAGCCAATGTTCTTGAAAAGTTCGCCTTTGAATCACAGCCTTATCCTAGATAAATCAGAGCAATATCAAAAGCTGACTCACCGTGATCATTTATCTATGATATTCAATATTATAAATAAAAATATCGGCTAATATTTAATATATTAGTCGACACACTGCAATCTAGGCCCAATACTGACATTTTCTGATACTACGAAAAAATCGTGATATATTTTCATACTGGCGATATATCACGATATATAGGCCGATATGTTAGCCAATATTTGCTTCTCAACTTACGATATTCAATATCGATGCGTATTATTTGACATATCAAGTATTGATATGGTTGCAGGTGATACCGAAACCGATTTCGATATTTTCATCCATAAAGTATATAACATATGGTTGAACCATGGAATAAAGTATCAACTAATATAAAAAATATCATAAGAAAATTGCAGCACATCGGCTAGTATGTAAAATATCAACCTTTATAGCTGATATTTTCTGATATATCAGTTAATATTTGCCCCTGATTCAGCTTTGTAAAAAACAATTGCATCAGAGTTGTCAGATACCGATACATATCATTCAGTAAGATAAAGCAGTATAGACACTTAAAATGTAGGCCAAATAAAACACTTGTAAAGAAATATGAGCTAATTGTGGTTGGAATTAAAAAAATGAATAGATAAACATAGGAAAACTAGGAGTGAGGTGATAAAAAAAGTATTCAAAATTGTTCAAACTCAAAAAATATAACATTAAACCGAATGGAACGACGAAAGTAGATTAATATAGTCGATTTCCACTTAGTGAGATTCAAGACTATTGATATTGCTATCTGGGTGTTATTATCATGAAAGATCATAGCATCAAGGAAAACTACAGAACAGAAAACAAGCCAGATACTGTTCTCACATTACATGGTAAACTATCCTAGCTGCAGCAAAGTAAAGAATACTAGGCAGCAAAAGTATAGTAAGTTTCTAGTTGAATGGAGATTTACTCACCCTTTCTCCCAGTGAAATAGACATCCATTTCTCAATTTCACCATGCTTTCCTGAGAGGAAGCTTCGCCTGTAATAATAGGAGAGGAAACTAGGGAATCTCTTTGCTAAATAGAACATCATTCTCCTCCTCCTATCCCACTTTTCCCAGGTCATACTCATCTCTTTCTTTGTCATGCCGGGTTCGTAAGGATTAATCATAGGAGCAATCATAGCTGCACCTGTAAAAAAACCGACATGGAACGCGAGCAAGATATCGACATGTTATCTTCCTAAAAATGAGGGCACGATGTATTAGGAACACATTAGCTGAAATTCGTAGCTTATTTATAGAAATAAGAATATAATTGATCACAATAATACTTTATAACAAATTATTAATACAAATGCATATTTCCTATTTCATTATCCGATAATTTTTTTGAATAAATAAGTATATAAGCGAATCAATACAAATGAGTTGTGATATAATATACCTCATATAGTGAAGAAAAGAAGATGACAAGCAGGCCTAGGTTTTTAACTATTTCTAAATTACCAAATAATTTCAACTTTTTTCAGTTTATATTAAGAATTATGTTTTTCAAAAATTATATAATAGCATAACGTGCTCAAAACCTGTTGAAGCATGTCGAAGTCAAAAAATAAAATAGATATTCCAACACAAGTCAGAGTGTCAATATCCACAACATATCAAACATTGATACGCTAGCCTATGAGAAGCATTGGTGCTTCTTAGGAAAATAGTTACTCCTGGCAGACTCTCCATGGAGAGAATTTCATCCGGAAAAAAATTAAACAGCTATAATTAAAAGATGAGTTTAATGCAATTTAATATCAAATTTGCCATGATAGAATTCTTACTGTTAAGAAGAAGAAAATAGGATAACCCTAGCTGGACTCCACCTAAATGATATCCGCACCTACATAGATAAATGGAGTTTAAGAAACTCTTATGCAATGGTTTAGGGTTCAGAGTCCAGGGAGTCCTCTTATACTTTAGCAATTTGAAGAGTTATTATTATATGAGTCAAAACTGCAATAATGTCCCATTTACCATGATGAAATTCTCACAGCTGAAAAGATGAAAATAGGATAACCCTAGTGGGACTCTTAATGATACCGGCACCCATATAGATGAACAGAGTTTAAGAAACTCTTAACACAAGGGTTTGTCAAGCTTATAGAGAAGGGAAAATTTACCTGCAACTCTATTGGAGATGTATCTTAGTGCAGCCCACGCATGCATGGCGGCACTCGAGTAACCAAGCACCCAGAATGAGCCACCGACACCCACAGCGTCTGCTAGGTAAAGCATATCGTGTGCTGAGGAGTTCAGGTTCCGTACAGGGTGAGGATTGCTCTCCCCGAAACCTGGAAGGTCGTAAGCCACCAAACGGAGACCAAACTCTACGAGAAGCGATTCACTAACTCCTGGTATACCTTTGAAAAATCAAACCATTTGTGAGAAAAATAAGAAACAAAGAGCACGGGCAACTTGATCAACTCTCTTTCAATGGCAACACAAGCATGGATGAAAATATCCATTGATATATATCGATATTAGTCCTCCTGATATTGATATTTTTTAATTCTGTGGTAAAACTGTAATATATTTCATATCAGTGATATATCACGGTCCGATATATCCCATATTTGCCCATCATCTTATAATTCTTAGAATTTTTTTGTTTTATATATCTAATATCAATAATTATTATCCGATACTGACATGGATACAGCAATATCAGTATCTTCACTGATGCTCACAAGAGGAAGAACTAGGGCTGCAGGTGAGTCAAGCCCTTCGTGAACAACTCACTCGTTTATACATAAACAATCCAAGCTACGAATCAAGCTTGAGACCTATAAATTTTGAGAGTTGTTAACGGCTTCTCAATGGGGAAATTTGTACATTCACCTAATGGTTGAAATAAAAAAAAAAATTGGGTGAATGAATGATAGAAATTAAATAACTATTTAAATTATTTAATATAATATCTATTATTCATCCATCAAATTTCTAATCTCATCAGTTGGGTGGATGTTGAAGCCTCCCTAATGAAAGGACAGTTACAGCACTCAAAAATTCTTCACCAAACTGAGCTCGATTTAAGAAAACAAGGCTCAACTCGAGCTCATTTATTACATAAAAAGAATCGAGCCAAGCCTGAATATATCCAAACTCTGCTCTGACTCATTCGAGGTCATAGTAAGAACATATTATTAAAATCATGAGTGATCTACCTGCAAGTCTTGAGGAAAGAAAAGCATGAGGGGAAATCACAGTGAATCTAGCTCTGTCAGCTGGCACACCTTGTACACGATATGCCATTTGCCTACCATCTGGAAGTAGTATCCGGCTAGCACTAGGAGGATGAATGTGCATCTTCTTTACAACAGGAATTGAACTATCTTGTGTAGTATTTACATTCAGTGCTGCACAAAATTGCATTTGAAAATACTTAAAAAAAGTCCATAAATCCACTTTTAGCCACATCTAAGTCACATTATTTTATCTTATAGGACATTTTATCCGTTCATTCATTTATATTAGCGGTCTACACAAAAGTAGATAGGTGAATAGATATCCTGCCACCTAAGAGATTGCCGTTAAGATCCTCCCATTTATTAGGTTATAAGGTGAATCTAATGGTCAAGATTATAAGTTGGGTGGATAAATAATAAAGATTGCATAGAGTAATTTAAATAATTGTTTAATCTTTGTCTTTTATGCATCCAACTTTTAAACTTAACCATTGGATTCACTTGAGAGTGTCCCAAGGGTATTTATATAAAACATTTCTCAAAAGTGCAGAGTCAACATAGATCTGATGTACCATTCAGATTACTTTATCATAGACATAGACATAGCTTCTTATGGCTAAAGTGGAACTACTTACGAAGATCCCAAATTATAAATCTTTAACAATGAAGAAACCTTTAACTAAAACTTCGACAGATGACATTGCTTCACACCAGAAAATGGAGCAGTTTTCTGAATCATCAGAATTATTCATACTCATAATTCAACATAGAACCACCCCGAAATTGAAAGTATCACGATAACAATTAAAATTATGGATGCAAATATCAGCCATTATATATCAATATTGAGAGTTTCCCATACCTGTATTTTTTAATACCTAAAAAATATTTTGATATGTCACGTATCAGACTATATGTGTTGGCCATTGTTTTGGGTTCATCTCGTTCTTAAAAACTTAAATCCATACACTCTAATATACATAAACTTTCAAGCACTTTTAATATACATAAATCTTTTAAGAAAACTAAATCTAGATATTTTGACAATGTATAAAACATAAATAGATCAAAAGATGTGGGGTATCTTTTAAAGACTTAAAAAGATATCAAGATTAATTTTGATAAAATTTATTAAAACACTTCGGATATATAAATAAATGATTAAATATAGTCAAACTTTACCCGATCTAGAAATTACTGATACTATTGATATTAATGTTTTGATCATGGTTAGAATTCAATACATTCTATTCAAATAACCACCACCAACCATCATAGACACAAAAATCACAGATCATTTAATATTCAAATCTTGTTGTCAGGTGTGCAACAATTTCAGTTCATCAGTCAAGAGAACAGAAGCCAGAAACCAGAATGTGCAAATCATAAAACCAATTTAAGAGGTGGGTTACCAGCAAGCGCGAGGATGAAGACGAATAATATGACAGGCCATGCATGAACAGGATCTCGATCTTCAGGCAAAAACTCATTCATAAAGCTTAGTCTATCCGAGATCTTTGCCACAGATCTTCCCAACTTTTGAACAATGTAAGAATCCTTAGTCACAAAGCTCTGCTGCACAATATCTCTACAACCTCTTGACAGATCAAGTAGCAAATCACCCCAAGCTTTTGCGAAACCCTTAATCTGATCCTTGACATTCTCCGTCTCCTTTCTCTCTGTCTCAAAAGAAGTGTCGGATTTGAATTCTGATTGTTTAGGATCGGATGCCGGTGTTGAAAATGAATCGCTGGTGTAGCGGATTCCGCTATCCTCCATGAGGCTGTCGAGCTCCTCTCTCCATGTTCGAGATCTGGTAACTTGAGACATTTGTATTGAAAACGCAACAATGGCTGCCGAAACCACAGAGCATCAGGTTGGAAGGAGAGAGAGTCAAAAGTAGGTGGTCCGATGATAAATCAACCTGACCATCCTCCCACCATTGTTGATAATATGAGACCAGAGAAAAAATGTACCGAAAAAGGAAGGATGCTTAGCGTAATTTCAGCTTGAATTTGAAGATGCAATCAGAAGAACACAAAATCTATGGCTAATTATGCTGTGGGAGTGTGTGACGATGAGCCTCAAGATGGATTCTGGGCTCAATGTTTGCTTCAGCTAGAAAATTAATTAGAAGTGTGGATGTAGAGAGAGAGAGAGAGAGAGAGAGAATCAGCGTAGCTTGAACTGACAGACTCAGAAACAACAATGGCACATGCCAGCAAAAGTTCTCAGAAAAATGGAAGTCAGAGAGAGTCACTGTCAGACAACTCAGGGCCAGAAAGAGGAAGGGAGAGATCCAAAACACCACACCCCAAACGCCATAATTACAATGATTTCGAGCTTGAAATCAGTTACAGTAAACAATTTATCATCTCCTCAAATAATAGTAATCATTATAACGAAACAGAGAAGAGGAAAAAAAAAAGAAAAAGTTGAGAGAGAGAGAGAGAGAGAGAAAGAGGAAGGAGAATACTTGCTCCCCAAAAGCTTCCAAGGCACCGCAAAACGGAAAACTAAGCTATAAACTTTTTTTTTTTTTCTCCAGCGTGATCGTCAATCTTCTCCCTTTTCAGCAATATTCAAATAATCCCAAAGATCCGCAATCAGCCCCGCTTCGATAAATTATTGATACTGCGACTACATCGTCATCTTCTTCCTCTACCCATTTTTGCTTTCAGACACCGAGAATCATCCATTCTATTTATAATTTCAAAAACCCTAAATAATCTTTTTGCACCCAAAAAATGAATGAAAGATTTAGGAAAAAAACCACCCAATTAAACGGCATCTGTTTGAATTTCTAATTTTGCTTCCATGGAATCCATCGTTGTCATCAAGTTTAACTGCCCCGCTGAGTACGAAGGTAGAGTCCACAGTTGTCCCTTCCTCCCTCGCAGTACCAGTTTTCACCTTTCGGCGAGAATCAGACGTCGCCGTACTTCGCTACTGCGGCGACGTCGTGGCTTTCACGCATGGCGGTGACTTCGAAGAACGTATCAAAGAAATAAAAAGAAATAATTTCTATAAAATTTAATTTTTTTTAAATAATAAAAAATTAAATGATTTAATTGAATATATTTCTCTAAGTTAATTCAAGGTAAATATTTTAAAATTAATTTTAAAAAAAGAATATTTTTTCATATTTTATCTTGTTATAAGAATTATTCTAAATTTTTTGAGTTATAATAATATAGATTTAATTTTTTTAAACAATAAAAAATTAAATAATTTAATTTTTTTAAACAATAAAAAATTAAATAATTTAATTGAATATATATATATATATATTAATAAATACAATAATTTTAAGTTACTTAAAAAATTATAAATATTACATAATAAATTTTTAATTATTTATTTTAAAAAAATTAATAACATAATATTTTAATCATTTATTAATATTAATTAATTTATAAAACAATAAAAAAAATTGATTTCATTAAAAAGAATTGTATCCTAATCATAATTAAAGAGTTTACGGCGCGCTGGTTTGCTTATCGACCAAGTTTCGTCGGATGAAGACCACGATAAAACAACCGCCGCTATGGTGGCCGCCGCCGCCAACATGTTAAATCACCGCTTCCGGAAGTTACAGAGAAAATAGTCTACCTCTACGGCGCACATGAGAAACTGAGAATCTGCCTACCAAGAACCGAGAAATCCACCGCCACTGTCATCGCCGGCGAGGCCAGCGTCACCCGTCTTCCATGAGAGAAATCGGAAGCTGGACAAGCCGTGATACAAACATAAGGCAGTCGCTGCTCTGCCTCTCCTACTTGACCGGTAAGTTTCGTCGGCCGATCGCTCTTCTTTATCCTCGCTTCTCTCCCTGAAGTTTGAAATTTTTGAAAGATCTTATGCCCACGCGGTTCTCCTCCTCCTTCTCCCTCTCACTGTCATCTGTGGATGCCTAATCGTATCTCTCATCTGTTTTTCTTCCCACTAACTGGAGAGAAATTTGGGGAATCCATGAGGAAGGTGGGAGTAATGAAATGAAACCCTAATTAATTAACATGCCTTAACTTTTTAGCTTCAATCTGCCATTATTCATGTAAATTAGTTTCTAGGTTTTTGATGGATACCCGTAAAATCCCATTAAAGCAGTTCTGCTGCTGCTCCTGGGGAACCATTAGTCTTCTGTTGTTCTGATATTGATGTATGGCTTTGATTCCTTTCTTGAACCAGGTATTGAGAAATGGCCCTAAACGGAGTGCCCTTAGCTCCTGGGACTGTGTATATGTGCCCTAGGGCATCTAAACCCTCATCCTATAATCCAACTCTTTTGCCTTTAAGCGTCAGATCCTCAAAGAGTCTTAATCAAGGGCTCAAATGCTCTTCCTCTAAAGGTATGTGATTATAGCGCTCCAACGTTCTGTTCTTTCCTCTTCAAGTTAACTACTTCATTGCAGGGTATTCTTTGGAGATGCTTTGGTTAAGAAAGTGAATTGATCAAATGGCAGGAAATCAGCTCAAAACCTTGTAGCAGAGTATGAAAGTGTCAATTTCAGTATTTGTTATATCAGATAATATATATCGATATAAGATATATGGTACTTAATTTGTTATATCTGGGACTGTGTATATATCTTATTTTTTTTCATAATACCATAAAATGTCAATACTTAGGAAACCCAGTATTAATATAATTCTGATGATATTTTATTACATCGATGATATTATACTATTACTAATGCACCTAATCCAATCAGAATTCTACAATTGAGCACACTAGAATGGGAATAATTATAGGATTGTTTTTTACCTATTTTACTATTACTTTATGAAAAAAGCTAATATTGTAAAATTGACTTTAGAATTTATGTACATTTAAAATTGTACCATAATTATTCTTGCACTTCTTGTGTTGGACTATCCTTTTTTCTTTAGTTTCTAATGTTTTGTATTTTTCCACGAATCATAACAGGTATTTCCTCCTTGCATCTCTTCGCTGCATCGGATTTGCTTTTGAGGGGTGAGCGAGTTCGCTTCTTGCGTGCATTTCCAGGGAATCCTGAGCGTACAAAATGCGATATTTGTGTCATGGCATCCAAGGATGTTCCATATCTTTCCCCATACCCTCCATGACCGAGAAGCCGAGATGGTGGTGGAGGAGCCTCGCATGCCTTCCTTATCTAATGCCCATATACGCGACACTCGTGTATGCAGAGACGACATATCATCTTCACCCGGTCCTTGAGGACTTCGAATATCTGACGGAGCCTCTACTCCTAACACTTGGATCTCTCCCAAGTCTTTTCCTGATGGCACAATCCACAGCTCTTTATCTAGGGATCGTGCGGAGGAAAGAGTGGCCTCATTTCTTTCGGTTCCATGTCGTCATGGGAATGCTGCTCGAGAATGCGGTGCAGGTGATGGGAACTGTGAGCAGATGGCTCCCACTTTCGGTTTGCAAAGGCAAATTTCCAATGCACTTTTGGACTGCCATTGTTGTCGCTCAGCTGTTTACCATGTTCGAATGTGTTAGATGCGCTCTTGCCGGGATGTATCCCGAGGTTCCATTCATATCTGATGCCGCATACATTCATAGTTCATTATGATCATGTTGGATGATGTTCATTGATATTAGATGCCCTCAAAATTGTCACTTTGATTGGATTTTGAATTAAGTGGCCTTTAAATTAAGAGTTTCAAGAGATTCATTATAGAAACATCAATATTAGTATTTATTGATAACATTAGAAGTAATTGTATTATATATATATATATATATATATATATATATATTAGAAGAGAACTGTCTTCTGTAGATCTTTTAACCCTTTAATAACTCATGAGATATCGCCAGTATTCACCAAACCCTTAAACCCTCTAACTGGAGAAAGAATTTCTCTTTGGATAATAGACACTGTAATTTAACGGGTATTTTCTCTTATTGTTCACATCCCAAATTGGGTTCATTACTGAGTTTATATCTAACCTTAGTTTCTTAGCTCAAACTCAGTTGAATAAAAAAATCGGTAAGATGAAATTCAGCTCATGACTTGGTTCATATATGTGTCAAGCCGACCTAAATTTGTTTGTTGTACGAAACTTAGAAATCAGAGAGACCGAAACTGTGAACAAGATTTTGAACAAGTCTATGAATGATGATCTCACCAGACCTGTACGTGAGCCCATAAGGAATTTACTACTAACCTTTAGCTGATTCTATGAGCTTCTACACAAGTTAGTTCATTGATCTATTCACAAGCTCATAGCTGGTTCTATACCAAAGAAGACACTAGAGCATCAGCCATTCCATCCACATTCACAAATGAATGATATCCACAGAAACACATACTTCGACAATAAAAAATCTCATTAGTATATTCCTGGTAACAGACCCACGTAAAAATAAACATATAAGAAAGTATCAATTCGGTACCCCAACATTTCTTCTATTCACAGGTTATCAGTGACCTATAAATTTCTATTGTCTAATAGGACAGAGATCATAACTAAAACAAACAACAAATCTGTCAAGTTCAACACAGCACTCAGCACATCACTAAACAAGTTAATGAGACTCAATGATCCCAAATCGCCCAAAACATAATAGACCTAACAATTGCCAATACCGAGTTATGCTAAAAGAATGGGTAAAGAGTCATTAATGAACTTGCAATTATCCATGAAAAAGTGTCATAATCAAAGTAAGGCTGCAAATCTCACCACATAGATGAAAACACAACAAAATATCGTTTCAAAATGACAATGTCGTAATACTATTCTTAGACAAACAGCTTGTGACCCACCTACCGCTAAGGATCAAAGGTTTAAGACCTCGGTTTCTCTTTTTTCTCTTTGAACAAAGCTAGAAGAGAAACACCGGATACCTTCACAACCTTGAACCTCACACCGGGAATATCTCCCACGGCATGCCCCTTCCGTCCAAATCCAGCAATCAACACCTCATCCTACAGCAACACAAGATTGTAAGAGGATACATAATCGGTTTCAATAAAGGTTGCAGCAAAGCACTATACCATATGAAGCTGCAAGTATTTCATTCAGATAACATCAGTGATTAGGATTACAAGACGAGTCTTAACACATTTTAATATATTGTCCTAATCATAACCGTTCAGATTGCCATAATGAAATGCTTGGAGAGGACAAAAATGGAAGCACGATAAACAAACTATTTACTATATTGCATTCTTACATTCTCTTCGATATAATTCAAGCAACCATCGTTGGGGACAAAGGCTGCAATCTTCTTTCCATTCTTAATAAGTTGAACTCTGGCACATTTTCTGATAGCAGAGTTTGGCTGCTTAGCCTCAATACCTCTGTTTAATCAGTCAAAGACGTGGGCACAAGTGGATTAATGCAAGAAGAGTTAACATATAGAGAACTTAATTGCATAAGGTAATAGCCTTACATCTTCTCCAGCACAATGCCCTTTGCATGTGAAGAACCAGCAAAAGGCTTCTTCCATTCATTCCCAAGATGTGACTTCTTGTATGACTTGTCCGCCCACCTTTGTCTTCTACGGTGAGATTTGAGCTTGCGCCCAGCTCCCATACCACGTGTCTTCCTGAAACACAATAATTTCAATATATAAATATATTTTTCCTTGTAAAAGACAAGTTAAGAAATATGTCTGCATGCACTTGAAATATTCTATAGATCAAACAATGGAGCATGAAAAGTTTGCATGAAAGATTATTTTGGTTCTGATCATGTTCCATTGCAATGTTTCAAAGGAAACTAACATCACAGCTTGTAACTTAAACCCATCTACTTCATAATAATGGATAAGTCAGTATGCTGCTTTCACACACAAATTTGTGAAGAGAAACTCAGAAGCTCTATAAATACAATATTTCAATTCGATACATGAGAGTTTCTTGACAGAACCAGCAATCATAAAGGCAATACTTCATAAGTGAATCACAATAACAAAATAGCCTTCCATGCAATACAACGGGATAGCAGTGTCAAATCCTTCTTTTGAATACTTACAAACGAAACTATAAAATAACAGTTCACTGCTTGATTAATCATCAAGTAACATACCAAAGAAATGTTATGGCAGTCAGAAGAAAAATCATTCCCTACAGCACCAACCAAAAAAGAGAATTGCGTTGTGGCATATTGCATAGCGCCCAATCTTCATAGAAACCAGAAGGTTAATTCACAGCTTGAGTGTTTTAAGCACACTTTAATCGCCATTATTGTCATTCGCGTATTACTCTTGCTTCATGTTTCATTTTTTTTCTGTTCCTATTAATTCGATGAAATTAGGGATTGTACTCAACGCGAACTACGTTTCAACATCCCGAATCTTGCCAAAACATACTAACTTTGAGTTCATTTTTTCAGGCAAAAATTAAAATAACTTCCCACCACAACAAAAACACAAAAGAACAAAACAACTTACTGATGACAAACAAAATTAACCGAACAACCTCACCAAAACATCAGAAGCCCGTGATTCAGCGAGCAAGAGGGCATTAGCCAAAAAAAAAAAAAGAAAAAAGAAAATGATGAACCAAAATGACATAACTCTCAAAAATCTGATACCAACTATAACATTTTGCTACTACGATATCTCATCAAATATAACACAAGATACAGAAAGATACTCTAGATAAAAAAAACAATTTCTGCAAACAAAAAGATTTAGAAAAAAACGTGAAGACAATGTAGGAAGTAAACAAAAGGAGAATTTGCGAGGCTGAAAGTTCATACCCCATGATGATTGAGAAATTGGAGCTTCCTCTTGCAGGTGTAAGTCGAGGGTTTCGGATCACTAGAGATGAGGTGCGACGGCTCAGAACAAAACCCTAGAAGAATCCGAGAACTGGTGGACAGCTTTTATATATACAGCGATAGGAGATTTGGGCCCGTCATTGTGGGCTTTCTCTGTGGGCCTAAGTCTGTGAGCCCAGTAAGAGGAGCTGAATTGTTTAACCCAAAGAAACAACGGCGATGATTTTCTCTCTCACCCACGTCCCTTGGCCATCTCCGCGAGCCAACTTCCAGGGTCCCAATGCCCATCCATTTCCGACAAAAACGATCGCAGCCTCTCCCTTTCCCTTTGGTTCATTTCCACTTCTCGCCGCCGCCTCCGCCGCCGCAGCAGCGGCAGATTATGGCTTCATCCTTGTCCCACAAGATTTGCGCACCATCTCTCTCTTCACACAGGGAATCAGGCGCATCCACGCGCCTCACAGAGAGGGCGAGACCGTCACCGGTGCAAACGGCTGCCCCACTAGCCGCAGGAGCAGGCGGGGAGACGGCGGTGGACGCTGAGAGGCTGGAGCCGAGAGTGGTGCTGAGAGATGTGTACTGGGTTTTTGAAAGAGAAGTTCAGAGAGAGCATTATTCTTCAGTAGAAGATTAAGCTTGGAAAGGATTCCATGAAGCCATTTGTTGAGGATGGCATAAACTGTTGTGATTTAGCGCACAAAATCGGTACGGTTAAAATAAATTAAGTAGTTGATGGGTATACCGAAAATGAGTTGGTCCAAGGTCAATGGAGGTCCAAAATGACCCGCAAGATGGTCAACTTAAAAACGGCCCAATAGGAGATGCAGGCCCAAATCGCAAGCGGCGAGATGGTTAACGGCGTTGGCCGTCAGGTTTCAATCAGACGAATCAACTCGCGTCTAACGGTTAACTTTCAGCGTTAATAGGATATCAGAATATGCAAGAAAGCCCCAAAATGCAGGGACGGCCAGCTTAAAAACGGCAATAGGAGACAAAAGCGCAAATTAGAAATGCTTACAGTGTAACGCCCGTTAACCATTCGTGACCTCAGAAAACGGCAACTCGCGTACGAGACGGTCAATTTGAATACTGGCCGGATATCAGAAGCGGTAGGCCCAAAAAGGCTTTTTACGGACCTGGCCCGCTTGAGCCCACGATCCAGTGAACGATCAAAGAATAGCTCTTTCAAAGATTTTCCATGATCTCAGCCAACAACCAAAAAGGACATTGACGAAATTAACGCCATTCTCATAAGGAATGCGCCAAATTTTTTCAATCTCCTGCCAACTGGGCTCTCCAATAGCAAAATACACAGAAGGAAGGTGAGCAACTTGGAAAGCCACTAACCGTCGTGGAAGGAAGCAATCCCAGCGAGTTTGGCAATTGGCGTCGTCTGTGGAAGGAAGGCCAACCAGAATAACGTAGGGCATCACGCCTTCCAACTAAGGGAGATCACCCTACCATCCTTTAAGTAAACCCTAAATCTCTCACTCAGGGTATGCATACTCTGATTCACACAAGGCAAACTCTTACTCAAACAAACCAAGCTCTAATTGACACAACGTCCACGAACGTTTATAGAGTATTGGACAGAGGCCCACCATCTCTTCCTCTCTACTTAAGCTTTCGTCCTCCAATCCCACTAGAAGCCTCCAGATTCTTGGAGCCCCATTCGACTTTTCGAGAATCGTTCCTTTAAGCTTCCACGCTTTTGGAACTCCGCTTCCTCGCTTTTGGAACTCCGCTTTCTCACGCTCTCTGTGAGTAGGAAGCAATAGCTCACGTTCTCGACAAGCCAACACTCCCGATTGATCAACTCGCTCTCTCCCTCTCTTACTTTCCAGTTTACCTTCCCCGCCAGAAGCTTTCTCGACTGAAACGTCGGAGTATTTTCGGTGACAACCTCCATGAAACACACGACCTCTTGTTTATTTTAGTGGTGTGCAGGATTCGAACTCAAATGAATAGAAAAGGCAGGATCAAGTAATTAATCCAAACTACTCGGTTCGGATCAGGATACGCACCAGTAATAAGTATATAAATTATATAATAATATTTAAATAAAAAATTATTTTTAACCAATAAAAATTTTATATAACAAATTTCAAATAAGTTTATTATAAAATAATTAATAATAAAAAATATAATTTCTCTGAAATCCCCTCGTGACAACCTAATAAATACACGCTTCAAATCGCTTGGCCTCTTTCACAGGGGGAGCATCACTGTGGGCCACTCTCTCCTCTTATGCTTTTGCTGATAGAATTTGGCAGTATAATGAGATAAATATTTAATAATTTATTAAAATAATTAAAAATTATAATTTTTATATTATATTATATGAAGTTATTTTTTTATTCTATACATATTTATTGATTAAGAAATAAGTTCTTTAGCAAAATAAATAATAAAATATTTATTTTAAATAACAACTATGGATTTAGATATATTATTAATATTAAATTTTATACTATTAAATTGTTAAAAAATAATAATAATTCAGCAATATATGAGAATAATTTTCATGAAACAAACAGAGCCTAAAAATAATCTTTGATGAACTGGTAAGTTCTGGGTCATTTAATTATAATAACATCAAGTCCTACTAAGTGGAACTTGGCTCAAAATTCTATTAATAATTACATGAATTTATTTTTTATTATTTTATTTGATTTAATATGATATTTTAAGATAACAAAATTAATATTAATTCTATTTTTATCACCTCACTTGTAAGTTTTCGTATGAAATTCAATTCATAAGCCAGATTAAAACTCTATTTACTTTTTTTTTTTTCATCTACAACTTGTTTATATTTTCTTAACACTTTGTATGAAGACATTAGTATCTTATCTGTTGTACTTATATTGATATTAGATAATTTTGTTTATGACTTGAAACCTAAAAAGAAAATAATGGCTAATATATCAAAAAATATCAGATTTATCGGCTTATATATTAAAAAATATTATTTATATTAATTGACGTATTAAAAAAATTTATAATATATCAACTAATATTTTAAATAAAAGTTTATATATTTTCATATCAAGGCTTAATCTTAGTATGCATTAGTTAATATTTTATATATTAGCTGATATTTCATCCTATTATATCATTTTAGATGGATTTCAGGTAAAATGTGATGGATACAACCTAAGATGGATTAGTCCAGTGCGATCAGCCTAATGCAATCAACCTAACGTAATTTTAGAATAAGGTCCAAAATCCCAAAGATCCAGACAAATAAGTGGCGAAGCCAAATTCAATCTGTCAAATAGTAACTCTTCAGGACATAAACTAAAAAGGTCTAATTTGATCGGTCAATTACCTAAAGATGAGAAGAAAACGAAGAATAATCATTAGCCAATTAATGATCTAGTTTTGAAAATGGCCGAAATGACTTTATCATTATTGGCCAGACAGCTTCCTCATTAAATTGGGACAGTAGTTACTCGCTAAAAGTAACGCCACCTTGTAATTAATATGAAACAACAGTGGATACGTCAGAGAATTTAAACGCTCACAAATTGATAAGACCCCAAGTTATAAATACGTCATTTTTCAAAATAAAAGGAGGAGAAAGAAATGAGAAAAAAAACACTCAAACTTTCGGGTGCATAAAAAAGGAGTGTTACCCTACAGATCCACACTCATCTACATCTTCTTTAAATTCTAGTGCTTACTTCTTTGTCATCTTTTCGATCCGAATAGAATAAGTACTTACTTGAGTGTCCAAAGATATGCCAAAAAACGAGTCTCGTATACTTCTTACATCTAATTTGTTCTGTTGTGGCGCATAATTTTTAAATTCAGAGTAATAAAAATTGGGCTCGTTATTATTCGAATAGTTGAGTAAGATTAGACAACTCTTTAATTTATATGTCAATTTGAATTCTCAAAATATATCAAAAGATTATAATAAGGAGGAGGGATATAATAATTTTTATATTTATTTAATAATTAAAATTAAAATTTTTTAAAAATAAATAATATAAATTAAATAATTATCTAATTTACATGTAATATACATCATTTATTTTTAAATGTTTAATGCTCGTCGATCAGAGCTAGTTAACTTAGAGGATTGTTTAACTTCATAAGACCTAAGAATTAATAAGGTTAGTATACCCAACCCAGAAAATCATTCAAACCATTTTTTCCAATTTACTGGTGGTTATCTTTGGTGGTTGGTTATAGATAAGAATGACCAGTGGTTATCTTTGACAGTTAGCTATGGATAAGAATGACAATCCTCAAACTATATAAAGATCTTTATCCCAAAAGAGGGAGATGAGGGGAAATGGCAAGGAAAACGATAAAAAAAAAATCCAGAAAGGAAGTTGAGAAAGAGGCCAGCCCTTGATCATCCCTGGAGGCCAGAACAACTTCCAGGAGCCGATCTAAACAATCTCTCCTCACCCTCCAAGTGATCTCCCTTCAAGTGACATCCCTTATCAGGCACACTTCTAAACTGCCTATCAATAGGACGCATCCACGCTCAATCCACCACACATGCATCCTCTATACATCTTTCTATCGTGTTTGAAAGGCATATGACTTGAGCGTCGAAGGGTTTACGGTGGGAGTAATTTTCGCTGACCTCTGACCTCTAGCTTTTAGTTGTATTGTACAATATTCAGATTCAAGATTTGGAGACCGGATCCGTATCAGATCGACTAAAATGAAGATCCAATTTGCTGCCCCAAATCTGTAGGACAATCTGAATTCTTGGTACGTAATATTGGCACCGTCTGTGAGAAGTTACCAAAAGGCCAGCTTTACTACCAAAAAACACAAAAACAAAACTGATACAAATTCTTTTGCCAAGGAAATTGCCACTCCTAAGCCCTTTCACAAATAACCATAAATGAAACCGGCAGGCGCTTTTCATAAAGGAGATCATTACTCAAATGTACAATACATTTATTCCAGACTCTTTGCGTCAGACATGCCAATCATTTTGCCAACCGGTTGCTTTGCACCAACCGGTCATTTTATTCCAACCGGTCATTTCACTCAAAATTACAACCGACATTTCTCTTTCAAATCACCAGTTGTAAGTCAATTGGTATTTTCTTTCTCATAGATAAAAGAAAGGGCGAAGCACAGAACAGTATAAACAAAAGAAAAAAGAGAGAAAAGCCGGATAGCAACGTATTTCGGCATTCTCTCTAAAAATGTTGGACACGAAAGCATTTGAATCCCCTCTCACAGAGGCAGCCAAACACGGAGCCATTCTGATTCTCTCTTTCGTAAGCAACCGGATTTCCTATTTGCCCAGCTGGCGCCTACAGTGCCATTCTAGTATTTCTTGACATACACAAGTCCATTCCGGTGTCAATTCCAAACCAACTGAAGCAAAATCCACTTCGAATTTCATTCACTCTAAGAATTTCACTATGGAATCTCACTTCCGTAATTTCACAAGGAATAACCAACGTTGCCCTGGGGGATCTTTCTTCAACCGCCTATACTGCAACTTCAAGAAGAAGAAATGAATAAAGCACTCGGCTTAGAAAATATATGTCGGCTCAAATAATCTGATTTTATTCAAGATAGAAGGCCAAGGGGCAACATCCTTGCTACCCAAGATGAACTATTTCGCTGGAGTAATAAGTTCAGCCTGAGGACACAGTAGGACTTGTCAGAAGAGGCCACGCTGGGGGCTTCTGCTCCGGTACCGATCTCTAATATAAAAAAAGGGGGGGTTAATAAGACCCATATTTGGCCCTACAGCTGGTTTGACGTAGTCAAACCGACTCCTGCTGGCCTTCAACATTAAAAAAAAAGGAAAATGAAATCAGTTGGGCAAAATTGCAGCTAAACAGTAAAGAAGAAAGGAGAAAAGAAAAAGAGGGAAGAGAACGGAGAAGAGCAATGCACAGAACGACTGCGACCTCCATCGCCGGATGAAGCGATGCCCAAATCAAACGCCTATGAAACCTTCTCCACGTTTCCCTCTCGATTTTGTGCCGCGATATGAAGAGGAGGATTGAAATCGTGAACCCTAGGTGCGAACGCCATAATCGCCGCCATTGGAGGAAACCAGTAAATTGAAGCAGGTAAATCCTTCATTACTCTTTGGGGTTGCCGATCTTGTGTTTGCATATGGAAAACTTGTGATAATCAGCCAAAATTTTGGTGGATCTTGAGGCGAGGTAGAGAGAGAGTGAAGGCACCAACGTTGCTCGCGTGAACTGCTGTCGCTGCTTTCCCTGTTGCCGGTGGCTTTAACCATGACCAGCGATGCTGCCAATCCCGAGATTATCCTCCAGAGCCTCTCAACAAGCGTGATCCACTTCGGCGCGCTTTGTTTCTCACTCCAGAAGCAGCACAGTAGCACTCTTGTATTTTCCTCTCACAGCTTCCAGGTCAGTATTTTTCTATCATAACTACCCGGCCGACATTATCCTGCATGGCATTTTCCTCTCATTCCAGGGCAGCATTTTCCTCACACAACTTCCAGACCGGTAATCTCCTCTCACAACCGCTCGGTCACAACAGCTCTCTGGATTTTTTCTCTCACAAATTGCCAGTTGATACTTCCTCTCACACAATCCAGGCTGGCTATTTTCACTCATAGCTGGCCGGCCCAAAATCCTCTCCGAATTTAGCTTTAAAAAACAACCAGTTTGACCAAATTGCAACGATTTGACCAGGTTGCTTCCAGAACTACCTCTCAACTGGTTTGACCAAGTTACTTGTGGAACTTTCACTCAGCCGGTTTCACCATGTTGCTTCCGGAACTACCCCTCAACTGGTTTGACCAAGTTGCTTCCGAAAATTCCCTTATAAACAGCGCAGTTCCTACTGAAGCATTCCGGTGATGATTTTTACTCGGCGCACAAAAGGTATTTTGACGAATTCCCACTCTAGCATTCCATGTGTATTTTGCCGATGCGGATAACTAACATCCAAACAAGCAACCCACTCCGACTCTCAATCAACCGGCCCAGGTCCATTCTGGCATGCAAGATTTGAACCGCCAGCGCCCATTTCAAGTCAGCTTGAGAATGCACAGGCCAGGTCAAACCACCCCAGCATTCAAGGTACATGTTGCCAGTAGGGATGATTGAGCACCCAATCCAGTACCAGAAACATCCCAGTCCGGCATGCAGCATCTATTTTGCCGGTTTGGATAATCAGGCATCCAGCTGATTAAAATCCACTCCGGCGCTCAAAAAAGGCATTCCGGCGATTATTTTCACTCCGGTCATAGACCAATCCAGCGCACAAGAAGACACTCCTGCAGTTTTCACTCAGTGCCACAAAAGCACAACAGCAGTTTTACTAATTGCCCACAAGCGGGCACTTCTCGCAGAACCATCCTGCCCGCCAGTAGCGCTCCTACACTCCACACAAAATCACTCCGACACCCAGGAGCGCTCATCCACTCCGTTTCGAGGCGATCAAGCACTCCGCCCGGAATTTTGGACTCCGTCAGATATTTGCACTCCGACAGCAACGCGCCATTATCAGCGGGTCAAAGTCCACTTCGGTGGCAACGTGTTATCTCAGCCAGTCAAAGTTTACTCCATCATCACTTTAGACAGTCAATGTTCACTCAGGTGGCTTATCCACTCCGGAAGGCTGCCAACCCCAAACTTCAACTAACTCCGGACTTCAATCAACTCCATTTTCCCTAGTTGCACGAAGCACTCCGGATTTCGGTATGGATTTTTCCTAGCAGCACGATGCACTCCGAAAATCTCACGTAAATTGCCGACATTCAGCCGGTTGAGATCCACTATGGTCAAAAAGGCATTCCGTCAATTATTTTCACTCTGGTCATAGCCAATCTGGTGCGCAAAAGGCACTCCTGCTGATTTTCACTCTGGTGCACAAAAGTCACTTCAGTCGAATTGCTGTCCAGCGCCAGAAACACCCATTTTGGCATCCAACCGAGTTGCCAATCAGGCATTTAGCCCAATGCGGAAACAACTAGTCGGTTGCAGTTCTTTGTTTGCCAGCAAGCCGATCAAATTCACTCCGGTATTTTGTCTTTCATCAATCCGGTTTAGATTCACTTCGACATTTTGTCTCTCTTCAAGCCGGTTTAGACTCACTTCGGCATTTTGTTTCTCATCAAGTCGGTTTAGATCCACTCCGGCATATTACTTCTTTCAACCAATCGGTTTGATAGCATTCAATCCAGTTCCCAGAAGCGGAGCATCTGACCCGTGAAAGTCATTCCGCTCATTTTCACTCCGCTAGCAAAAATCGCTTCGGAAGTTTGGTCACTGCAGAATTTTGATCACTTTGGAAGATAGTCACTCCGAAATTTTGAGTACTCCGAAATATGACCACTCTGAAAGTTTATTCATTTCAAAATTCTAACCAGTGTAAAGTTTCAACCCACCCCGGAGGTTTTTTTACTCCTGAGATCATCTCAATCCAGAAGATTACTCAGTTTGAATTCTTAGTCCACTCTGAAGGTGTTTTCATTTTGGAAGTTCATCTTACTCCAGATTTCAGCCACTTCGGAGGTTTCATTCACTCCAGATTTGCCGCACACCAAATTTTCCTCTTGAAGATAATCCACACCGGATTTTTAGTTCGGATTTTGTTCATTTATGAATTTCCACTTCAAAAATTCAACTCCAAGAGTTTTACTCCGGAATTCTCTTAAGGTCAAATCGTGCGCAATACATCCTACCATGAGTAACCGAACCCAACACAACAGCCTTTGTTGACAATCTTCTAGCGGTTTCAATTGCTTCGACTTGTACCGATCTCAAGATATTACGCTGGAGTTTCACCCTTCAACTCCCACATAATTGAGGTCATCCAGCATTTTACATAAAAGGATATGGATTGATAATCTCATAGTCCAAGTGGCCCAAAAGAGGTCAAATTTTAAATCTCGGTTACATCACCGAGCGGTCCAAAAGAAGTCGAATTCTAAACCTCGGTTACATCATCGAGCGGCCCAAAAGAGGTCAAATTCTAAACCTCAAGTACATCACCGAGCGGCCCAAAAGAAGTCAAAATTCAAAACTTGGTTGCATCACCAAGTGACCCCAAAGGAGGTTAGATTTTAAAAATCGAATTTCACAAGGATGGTAAATTGACAAAGCTAGACCTATTGGCATCGTTAGAAACATGTCGGGCATTGAAAATTTTAAACCACTCGACATAGGAGGCTAATGATGGGTACAGTATACCCAACTCAGAAAACCGTTCAAACCATTTCTTCCAATCCATCGGCAGTTATCTTTGGTGGTTGGCTATGGATAAGAATGACCGGCCATTATCTTTGGCGGTTGGTTATGGATAAGAATGACCATCCTCCAACTATATAAAGATCTTTATCCCAAAAGAGGGAGGGGGGAAATGGCAAGGGAAAAGATAAAAAAATCCAGAAAAGAAGTTGAGAAAGAGGCTAGCCCTTGATCATCCCTGGAGGCCAGAATAACTTCCAGGAGCCGATCTAAACGATCTCTCCTCACCCTCCAAGTGATCTCCCTTCAAGTGACATCCCTTCTCAGGCACACTTCTAAACCGCCTATCAATAGGACGCATCCACGCTCAATCCATCACACATGCATCCTCTATACATCTTTCTATCATGTTTGAAAGATATCTGACTTGAGCGTCGAAGGATTTACGGTGGGAGCAATTTTTGCTTACCTCTGACCTCTAGTTTTTAGTTGTATTGTACAAGATTCAGATTCAAGACTATGAAGACCGGATCCGCATCAGATCGACTAAAATGAAGATCGAATTTGTTGCCCCGAATCTGTAGGACAACCTGAATTTTTGGTATGCAACATAAAAATAAAATTATTTTTTTTAATTTAAACTATTTATTTTTAAATAAATTATTATAATATAATTATTTTTTAAACAAAATAAAAATTTAGTTAAATTTATTTATTAAACTATAATTATCTATCTAAAAATAAATAATATAAAATAAAAAAAATATCTTATACTTTTTTAAGAAACGAAGCTCAATGGAAGTGAAGAGACTATCTCGGCGTTCATCCGAAGAAGCAATAAGGCCTTAGCCACGTCGGCCTCCATATTCCGGTGGTCCGTGTCTGAGCCGACGATACGGACGAGCTAGCTCGTTTAGCCGACAAGTACGGATCCGGCGGGCTTCGACTTCACGGTGGAACGGAACATTATAATCCTCAACGTCGGCAATTCCGGAGTTGCAGCCTTGCTGAAAGAGCCTCACCAGAGGGACAGATTTTCGCCGGAGCCGCCACTCCTGGTGGCAGGGTTGGTGGCGTGCACCGCGAAATCAGTTCTGCGGGCAAGCTATCAACGAGAAGAAAGCACGGGCAGTGAAGGTGACCGAGGAGGTGCTCGGTCGGTGCCGATGGCGCTGGACGGGATGCCCAAAGAGCTGCGGGCATTTTCAGGTGGCTGATTAGATTTTTCATATAAATTAAAAAATGTTAGAGTCATTTCATAATTAAAAAATAATTAAAATTTTAAATATATATAATTTTTATTTTATGAGATATATTATAAAATATTTTTTTATTTGCTTATTTTTATAATGATTTTTTTTTAAAAAAAAATTTTGATAATAAAACAAAAAATATATAATTTTATCAATAATTTAGTATAAAAAATACACATTAATTATATTATCATATTTATAAATAAATTATAAATTTTAGTTTGTGTGTTCATAACATATTTATTGGGTCCCAATATAAGGATCCTTATGAAACATGGCCCAAATGAAAGACCCAAGTGAAAAGCCCAGAAACCTGTCCACGAACCAAGAGGGCTAAACGGTCCAAGAGGCCCCAAAATACAGGCAAGTGTCCCAAAAGCCAAAGCCACGACAAAGGTCCGAGAGGTCCTTTCAGCCCACAATGAGCTCGAAGACATCGCGGATAACACCCAGATAAGGGGACAAGAAGAAAAAGCCCGAGAATCTCAGAAGTTCTACCAAACCTCAAATTAGTCCGAGAAGTCAAGAAGACCCGAGGACCCTCCACGAAGAATTAAAGGACTAAGGATCCTCCGAGAGTTGCCTTCCCCAACGAGTCCTCGAACTCGTAAAGAGGGAAGGCACATTGCAAGGACGAGAACTGTCTCATTCACGACCGAGAGCGCCAACTAAGCAACTTCGCCAATTTTTAAGGAACCTGCTACCACTGCAAGACGCAACCTCCACATAGCACGCCTGGTCAAATCAAGCATGACGCCTAGGCACTGCGCGCCTGACACGCTCAGGCCCTACCAGCGACGCCAGCCGTGTGCTATCCTACACACATCAGCAGCATTGAATGTGACCAGTGGGACAGTGGACAGCTCTCGGCCACCTGCCGGCTGCCATGTGTCTCCTCCCCAACAGCACATTTTTTCCTATAAATACCCAGCGAAACCCCTTTACAAGGGGTCCTTCCCACTCCATCCAGACAAAAAAGGAGAAAGATTTTAACTATCCCCTTGCCTCTCTCTCTCTCGCTCTTCCCAACAAGAAAGAACAAAAGAGTGACAAAGCTTCTCAACGAGAGAATCCCCTAAGGAGAGAAATATAAAACAAGAGACAAGGAAGGGATCCACCCTAAACATTTGTACTTTATAAAGACTTCCATCTCATAGTAAAGCATTTCTAAATGCCCAAAGCCTCATGATTTTTCCTCCTCATTTACGAGGAGGCTTTTCACGTAAAACCTAATTTTCATCCCTCCTTTCCCATAACTCATACTCACAAACACTTGCGTTGCACGAACACCCCGAGAAGCAGTACGCAACAATATTATATTCCTATTTTTTAAAAAAATAACAAGTCGACCTATTAATTTTATATTTATCCTAGTCTGGTTTGATCTTTTCTATGTTGTAAATGAGCTTGAATCAGGCTCAAGCTAGTCCATATTTATTTATTTGTTTATTTCTATATTAATCTTTCCTTGTAAGAAATTTAGAGACTTGAGTTTGGCTCATGGTTTCATAAATTTATACATAAATGAGCAGAATTTAAGCTTTTTCTAGGATATTATCATCATTCTTCTCTTAAATGGTCATTGTGGCTAGTAGCTTATTTTTTACACTGCATTTGTCACATTGATATTATAAATATGTTAAGGACATTCCAATATATTCTACATTAAGAAATTAGAGATGCTCCAATCTCCTACATAAGACTGTGAAGATATTCCAATACCCCATAACTATACAGCTTTAATTGATAGGTTGTTGTTGTCAATCTCTAAGAGCTAACTTAGCCACTTAGACCACTCTTCTAGGGCCCACTCAAGCTTACTCAATTGGCTATAGATTCAATACAGGACCCACTTAGAGTGCGATGTGTTAATATATATGTCACCTCCGTGTAAATTTATATCTATCAGATTGATAGGATGATAGGTTTGGCCAAATATGCATGAGTTCAGACATGTTAATCAAATATGTAATCAATCTGATAAATATAAAAACCAACTCGCTAGAAAAATCAAAATGGTTACGGAGAACTATCGTAAACAGCCCATCAAGAGAAATCACCACCGCCCGCAATCACTAACAAACAGAACGCAACCGAATTCCCACAAAATACATAGGGAATGTCGTGTGGCCGCCTCCCACCATATTGTGGATCCATTTTTTTTCTGGTAAACGGCGGCCACCACCACAACACCACCAAACCATCTTACTGCCCAGTGACAGTGATCCTACACAAGGACAAACCAAAGCTTTCAAATCCAGGCAAAACAGAGATAAGAAATAAGATAACTCAATCAATAATCAAATGGCAACATCATCAACTTCAGGCACGAGGGTTGGAAGCATGAAAATAAGCAACCAACTGCGCCCATCTGCTCTGTATATCAGCTCCTAATTGCTGACAAAAAACCGAAAATGGGCACAATTGCTCAACAATAAATATCCACCCAGAACTTCCAATTAATCATTCGACTCATGACAAATCAATATATACTGAATCGAGCAATTTCTTATCTGATGGCAAGAGAAAAAAGCACTCTACACAGCATTTTGTCTGCTATAGGCGTTTCACGATATGAAGCTGGGAATGCTAGCTACTCTGGGTCTTGCATGGGAATCCTCGTATGTGTGGCCTGTAAAATCAATCAATGTAAATATTATCTATATATCAACTGAGCAGATTAAGAAAATAACAACGATGAAGGGCAGGACAAGATTGTTGTAGATGTCTTCTTGTGTTCATTTTACAACATTTTATAGGTAAAATAGGGAGGAGAGTTAATGGGGATAGAGCTAAAATCATACAATTGGGATCATGGAATAAAATATCAATTGATATATGTTGAAATAAGTCTCCAATACCACGAAAAAATAATGATATATCACCCGTATTAGTGATATATTCTGATACATATAATATCAACAAATAAGCCTTACAGTTGTCAATATTTTCCCCCAAATTCCTACTCACAAAAAAATAAATTATTTGTGTCTAATACGTTCAACACCTACCTATATCACTTGATAACACCACGACTAATACTAGTATCAAGATTGATATTTTCGTCGATGCATGAGATAGTGCTAGCCAACGAGGAACATATCAAATATCATGGAAATGAACCACAACAACTTTGTTAAAAAATGAGAGATGCTGGTCTTTTACCTCAGTGAATTCTAAACACATCTTATTTTACCAGCAGGATTTAGGTGACTTAAAAAACTATTTAAATTGCATAAGATTGTAATTATAATCAATCAACTTGAACTAAAGGATTTAAGCATCAAAGAATTTATTACAGGGAGAAGATGCCTTACCATTGATGTTCTGTACTAGTAGAAAGATTACACATCATCTTTAGCATGGAAGAAACTATCACAATAGTGGACTTTGATTACCTCTTGATAAAAGTACCCTCAGAATGGTTCAAATTATACCACAATTTCAGATGGTTTCACATCCAAAACCCATACTCAAGATGAAACCAACTGTTTATATGTTTTTATCATGGCTGATCAAGGAAGTTTTACCCTTTCGACGTGACCATAAATTCATTAAGCAATTTTCTCACAGTAAATGACAATGAACAGTAAGAATACCATAATGAAAAGGGTGAGTTGAGAGAGAGGTCCTTCATCAATAATTGATAAGGGGAATCGGTAAAGTCGGATGGGATTCAAAGAAATTCTACTAAAGTGTCTGAGAAAGCACAACATAAGAGGGAAGAGGAAGCATTTCATTTCGTCTGAATAATACAAAGCCGGCATGGTTGCTGAAGTGCTGGAACAAGTCTGGCATAGAGGAGCAGCAGCCTGTAGGTCCACGAGCAGAAGCCAGATAGATATTTTCTTTTAGGGCAGAATCAGAAGTCCCGACACAACAGCAAAGAAAGGTGGGTCATAAGCTCATATTAATTAACTACCTAAAGGTTTCAAACAAAATGATAGGGCTAATCGATCACTTGTTTGCAATCCTGGTTAAGGAACTTGATTGACCAACAAAATGGAAGGAACAGAAAGCTTTGAATTACGGGGGTGGGTTTTGCACAGTCCACGGAAATGTCTTATGGTGAAGGGATCCATGTGGACTTGGCCTAAGGAGAGCAAAACCAGCTGCAAAACGCAATGGTTCTTTTTTCAAGCCTATTATCTATATAAAAACAGAATGCAGTTATAATCCTCATAGCGGACAGACATATATCCACCCAACGTACGGGATCAGAAATTCAGTGAATGAATAACAAATACTAATGCAAATATTGGTGGATATTGTAAATACTAGTCGATGTGTATTGGTATCGGGGCCCCAATACAAATATTTTCTAATAATATGACAATATTGCAATCTGTTTTCATACCAACAATATGTTTCCATATCACGATAAATTGATTGTTATTCAATAAGGCACTATCACCTTACGATCTTCATAAATTTTTTCTTCTAATACATATTGTCCAATATGTCTAATACCGATATGGTTACGACTGATACTAATATTGATACCAATATTTTCATCTATAATGGTGAAGATTATCTAGCAATTTAAATCACTTAATACAATCCAAAATATTAATCCACCCTACTCCTAATATTGATTGTTTGATGGATATGAAAGGCTGCACATTAGGAAGACCATAACAGCTCTCATAATATTGATTGTTTGATACTAGTACCAATACCAATATTTTCATCTATAATGGTGAAGATTATCTAGCAATTTAAATCACTTAATGCAATCCAAAATATTAATCCACCCTACTCCTAATATTGATTGTTTGATGGATATGAAAGGCTGCACATTAGGAAGACCATAACAGCTCTCATAAAATTTAGTGCCTCACCCCTCTTTTTACTAGAACAACAGCAAAAAATTCAAATTTTTAAGTACCAGTCAGGCTACTTCAGGTTTAAGCAGGGTCATGTTGGCATTGGATGAAAGTGAAAGGGAAACTCAAGTGCTTGTTTGCAACCCTAGCAACTTCAAAGTTCCAGCAAGCCACCTTCATCCGTGTTCTGCTCTTAGTATACTTTTTTGGTGGGGGAGACTGGGTTTTGACAAAAATGAAGCACCATCAATGTTCTCCATCAAGGTGCTTGAACAGCTGGCAAATTGCATAAATATGAAGAAACTAGAGGCAGGGCCACTTCTAGGGTGCCAATCATTGATGCAAATAATTGCTAATATATATCGGTATTAGACTATCTGATACCGATATTTTTCAATATCGCGACAATATCACGATATATTTCTGTATCGATCGATATGGCTTTATCAACTTATGGTTTTCATAAGTCATTTTCTATTCAATATATTTAATATCGATATGTATTATCTGATATAGATACGATGCGACTAATACTAATATTTTTATCCATGATACTACCAACTAATGGAAAGCCCTAATTGTTCCAAGCCTAGCCTGTAACATCCATCCCCAACTTATGTTTATGATGTTATAATTATTATATATTGGGTAATATTGCAAATAATTATATAATAAAAAATTAAAAAACTCAAATATTGAAACCATGAGAGACGCCTAATAGGCGCAAGTGCTATGCATAGCATGTATGAGGCAAAATCACCGTGCCTTATAGGCACATGATGGGAGTTCATGCGTGTATTTGGCAATATGGGTTGAGTTTATGTGCATGAGAGACACTCGTGCGCAGATTGGGTAGTATAGGTCACCCTCGTAGGTGGGCTGAGGCATGCTTGTATGTGCATGCGCCAGGCCCTTGTGCTTGATGCATGCTTGATTAGCACACGTACGCCGGTGTCATTATAAAAAGGTTATTTGCAAATTTTTAGGCATTTTGGGGTAGAGAAGAGATGAAGGAGAGAGAGGAAGAGAAGGAAGTTGATCTCAAAGCTATTGTTTTAGATCAGGTAAATATTTGGTTTAAGACAAGTACATTTAAATTCATTCTTTTGTCTATTATTGAAAACTTTCAATTTTCCTTTCGATTATTATTTAAATGGATATGCATATTACCTTTTTTGCCCCCTTTTGAATAATTATTGCATGCATGTCTATTTTATTAAAATTGAGACATTTTGAAGGTTTATGCTTATGTTTAACATATTGCTAAGAAATCATGAAATCTTTGACAATTTGATTTTACATGTCATTTCTAAGCAAATGTTTGAAAAAATCTCTACTTTATGAATGGAAAAAGAGAAATCGTTTTCCTCTTATTTGGGAAATATTCGTACATTTATTATGTGCCGTAGAATTTTCTGTTTTGACTAAATAAGAATTATCATAAGAGAATTGACGAATTATATTCGGATATATTCTAATATACTATGCACAACTTGAAGATCGAAACTATTATTCACGTGTGAAAAAAGTGGCATTTGATCCCGTTTATAAGGCCTAAATGTTGACGGCCCGCCTACAAGCCTTAAATAGTAGTGCATTGGCATTGGACAATCGGGAATATGCATGGCCCAATCTTTAAAATTGGTCCTTCAATATAGTCAGTGTGTGAGTCACCAATCCTCTATTCATAAGTTTTTATATATTTTTAATACGATCCTTCAATTTTCATATTTTTCGATATGTTTTCATATGTTCTTTTGGTCTTCCTACATTTTTCTTACGCTTAGTGTTTCGTATATTTGTACACATCAGACAATTTATAAGCTGTTATGTTTTTAAACATGTTTATCAAAAATTGGACATTTCAGATTTTCATATATGATCATAATTTATAATCCTTTATGTTTGTTTTCCTCATATATATATATTCATATATTATATACATACTTTATTGAGCATTAAATTCACATTTGAAATATTTTCAAATCTCTTTTAGATTAGCGGGCTTGTATATCTTGCAAGATTGAATGGAAGGCTATTCAAGGAGAATAGTTTAAAATGTTTTATTTATGCATTTGGGCTTGTAATTGTATTTGGATATTGTAATTTAAAAATTGAATTTAAATTTTTGTTATGTGTATTCGGATTTTTAGCAGATATTTTTTCTTGTAACATATTTGTTTTTGGTTGAATAAATACTGATAGGTATAATTGCTAATGGTCCAAGAGAAAGTTCGTCAAAGGATTTAGCCCATAATAAAATAGAGACATTGTCGGCTCATATAACCCAAAGTCGGTATGTGAGCCTATTGGTCCTATTCGGGTAGTTTACCTCATGAATGAAGACAGAGCTAACTCCAACCAACCGAAATAGATAGCTTCTCTCTCTTATCTTGTTCAACGGATTCGATTGCCAATTAGGAATTGTCGTCTAAACTGTACCTTGTTATCTATTCAGACGGTTCCTTAAGCGGTTGGTAGGAAAAGTCAACTACCCCTTATTCTATATAAACCCCTCCTTTCCAATAGGAGAGGGGGACGTTTCAAGTGCACACACTCTCTCTCTTATTAAGGCGCTTTTTACTAAGCGTACATCATAAAACCATTTTTACAAACATTTTCATTTTACATCCTCTTTTTTCTTTTTATAAAGAAAGATTACTGATTTGAGCGTCGAAAAATATATCGGGGAATAAGTTCCGCCAATCCTTTGACCATATATTCATTGTATTGCACGGGATCCAGATTCGAAATATACGAAGACTGGACCCACATCAGACCTATTGAACAGTTCTTGGCTCCTTAATCCGTATAATAATACGAACCTGAGGACGTATCAGATACAATATATTTCGTTTGAACAGGATACTTTGGCCATCCTTGGAACCACAGTTGATGTATTTCAGTTATTATTTTATGGTTTTGTTTGCAGCGTTTGACCCAAAATTTGATTTGGACATTGACGTTGGTTAAGTTTTATTTTCACATCATTTTATTATCTATTTGTTCTAGGGTTGTAACATAGCCCAGTTAGACCCTAGAAAGATCTTTGAATTCAAGAGAGAGGGGGGGACTTGTGTACCTGACAAGACTACAATAGCCTAACAGGGTGAGCCATATAGAAAATCAACATATCTTTTGTATAATTTACACGCAGAAAATAGAAGTTGGGATGATTTAAGGCCAACCCACAGAAATCCAGCCAAAGAGACGTTAATTCAGGGGAGATTTATTGATTTTTAACATACAAATTAAGAGAAGATCAATGTGCATGGCAAGATAGTGTCAATATCCAAAAATGCTGTCATCCATATTATATAATGAAGACGTCCTTGCCAGAAAATAATAGTAGTGATAATGGGTAATGTTTAGTTTTGCTAAAATTCTAAAAGCTAGATATGTTGTAAGTGCAAGGTGTTTAGCTTCACTCTTAAAAATCCTCAGTTTTACTGCACCTCTCGGAATGTCATGATTCTTGATCCACCATCATTTTTGTAATGCTGAAACTTGAGAGGACAGAAGAAAATAAGTCATAATTCGGTGGTAGAAATCATCCCATACTACCATCCATAACTGTTTTAACAAGAACCGTGAAAAATGTAAAACTAAATTGCAATGACCACAAATATTTCATTCAGTCTCACCGACAGGAAACAAGCACCTTGGTAACTCTATATCCCCCAAAAAAGCATTCAAATGCGACCTAACAGAGCAATTCAAGTAGAAAAATCATGATGGACAGTGAAATTACCTGTGAATTCCCGTAGTTCATGAAAGAACCTTGATAAGCAAGCTATCAGATTACCAATCAAAAGCAGGAATCAGACACTGAATTTTAACATTTTAAACCTGTAAACACAGAATTATGCATAATGAGAAGTTTTTACCTGAGGATTTGGAACAGGTGGACCTCCCACCGCGTCTATTCTACCAGATGTTTCCCCACCCTTAGCTGATCCCTTGTTATCACCCTGTTGAAGAACACATAACTAATTTGGTATATTTATAAATATATAAATGCAAATAGACTGGTTCAATGCTTAGTCTTTTCTTTTGCTAGCAAATGGACTGATGAATGCTAAGTCAATGGTGATTTAACATTCTCCACTACATTTGTTCCTATTCCATTGTTTTCATACCAAACCCAATATGTCACAAAAATAGGAGATTATATGATGTTTGATCCCAAATTTCATCATTTTGTCTTCAAAGTGCATATGAAAATGTGCATGAAAGACGCTCATACCCATTCATTGTATTCCCAAATGGTATGCAAAAAAGAAGAGAATAACACAAAATGATAGGATAAACTCACCTCCATCTGCAAGACAAAGCCACGAATACAAAACAAAAAGGAAAAAGATCTCGTTAGACAACTCTTGAACCAAAAAAAAAAAAAAATCAGAATAAAGATAACATGAAGAAAACTATGGTAACAAAAACAGCATAGCCTTTAGTGTACCATGTAGGATCGCCCATACGAATCTGTTTCCTCCATTCCCCTCGGTTTAGTTCAACACCCTCCAAAAGTAGACATAATTTCATGTTCTTATTCCTCGTGTTTGAACCACCTTGATAAATCTTCCCTCCTATTTTTTATGTATGTGCAAATTCTGATTAATTACAGACATGTCAATTTCTTATCTTATCTTTTAAAATTATCATATTCATCAATGCACACATTCTATTTACACAACACTTAATTGTATTCACATGTAAATTGTCTAACATTTTGATCCATAACCATAGTAGATATAATAATTGTTATTAAAAATTTAATTTTCGATTATAGATGTATTTTCCGATCACAAATTACTATTGATAGAATTTTTTCATTTCAACCATCTTGCTTAATCCATGTCGGAAAATTTTCCTCCTCTGAATTATACATGAAAGAAAATGAAATGTATTGTTTTATGGAATTTCTTAATCATTAATGTTAACTAATTAATCATAATGTCTTTTAGATTTTTAAGAGAATTATCTTAAAATTATATTTCATGTATTCTAGTTTACTCTTACTTATCTTAAGCCTTTTAAATTCTAAAACATTCCAATTTACACTTACTTAAGCCTTTTAGATTCTAAAACCTCTTCTATAAAACTGACTTTACTTCTACACCACTCTACTTCTATCTATCAAAACAATATCATCTAAAAACAAAATATACCAAGGCATCACCTCTCAAATGCC
Organism: Nepenthes gracilis; assembly: GCA_033239525.1. Taxonomy (NCBI): domain Eukaryota; kingdom Viridiplantae; phylum Streptophyta; class Magnoliopsida; order Caryophyllales; family Nepenthaceae; genus Nepenthes; species Nepenthes gracilis. The sequence continues at coordinate 13,480,764 of BSYO01000025.1, read as the reverse complement.
TCGTGGGTTCATCCATAAAGAAAGCAAATAGTAAGGATTCAAAGTTGATCCTTGTTGCACTCCTAAATCCTTAATGTCTCCTATGGATATAACAATAACCCCCTCCTATATATCCTTTGTGATATCTATATATGTCTTATCATTTCCTTTCTTTTCTAATATCCACTCAGGGCAGCCTATTCAAATTCTTCTCTAAATCAACGATAAACTGAGTAAATCACTATTTCTCTCTTAAATTTCTCCATCAATCATCTCAACAAATGTACAACTTCAGTGGTTGAGCACATTGGCATGAAAACAAATAGATTTTTCATCATGTCTGCTTCTTAGTTCATTCTTTATTCAATCTATTTCACAAAAAACCTCTTTATTTAATACCATAATAATCAATATAATTTTTAATATCACCATCATTTGTAAATCTAAGCACTAAAGTGTCTCTCCTTCATATATTCACATCAATTTACAACTTTCATCCTTTTAAGAACATGCATTCTGATCTTATCGATTTACAGTTTTCATCCTTTATATTTGCCTACTTGAATTCTAAGTTTTTACAAACCTATCTGAAAATTGAAGTCTTTTCCTCCTCACTATCAACTAGATTTAGGTCCTCTCCTCTATTTTAGTTATTAAAATAATTCCCTCATCTTTCTTTTATGCCATCTTCTTTTACTAATACCCTATTATCTTCACATTTTATGCTTCTAACATTACATAAGTTCCGTTGTGTTTCTCCTTCAATAGCTACTTTGTATATGTCTCCTTCTCCCTCATTGTTTCCTAACTTAGCATCAACTCATTATAAACCCTGAACTTAGCTTCACCTATTGCTTTCTTTGCTCATATTTTTGCTTCTTTGTATTTTTTTACTTTTCATTTATTCTACAATGTTGACATATACCACTCTATTTTTGTCTTTATTGCCTTTTGAACATCCTCAACCCACCAATAACTTAGCACCAATGCTTCTTCCTTCAAATTCTTCTAAGACTTCCTTTTCCATAACCTAAATAAAAAAAGCAACTTACTTACATCCACTATGTACATCTATTTTGTTGTCCACTGCTCAAATTTCTTCTTCCAAATTCCTAAATATATTTTGATCGCATCTTCTCCCTGAGTTCTATCAAACTTATTCCCTAACTCTTGGATGTTACATTATTTTTCTTCCATCTCTTAATGCTTAGTTAAATCTAATATCAAAATTTGTGTTGTGTTGTTTGTCTTTTCTCGAGAATAATAACCTATCTAAATTTCTTGCAAAAATTATATTTGCAATATATTTGATCCATATGTAAAAGTTATTAAGTGTTTACTCTTTTCTTAAAGCTAGTATTTAATATTTCAACGTCATTACAAAAAGAAAACTCTACAATCATATCTCCTGAGTCATTCATATCATATAGGAATCACGGACGCTTCCTCTAGGATAGCATAATAAAGTCGGATACATACGCTTAGGAAACACGTAGGACATGTGATGAATTTATGAACTTCTGTTTTATTTGGAAATACTAGGGTCAAGTTGAGACACTTTCAGATACGCTGAGATTTTTCGTCTCTCTTCAACTGTCAAGACAAAAAGTGATCTTTTAATAAATTCAATTTTTTTCCTAATTAACCAAAGAAAAAATCCAAAACATGCTCTCTTGTTGGAGAATTTGCAATTTGAACCCTTTACCCCCCAAAAGCAAAGAGAGATCTTATGATGTTCTGAAACTCTTCCAGCTAAAAACCAGAGAGTGAGAGACATAGGAAAAGTATTTTGGTGGCTATTTTCCCCCTACAATAGCACCAAAGTCTTATTTTTTCCCCAACCAAGAAAAATAGAGGAAGAGAAATCTTACAGCCTATTAATTTGTCATGTGCTTGAGTATGGAATTTCGAGTGCTTATCATGTGATTCCTATTTGAATAAGAAACTATGGGTTCAATGAGCATGCATAAGCATATCTTATCCTATTTTTCACAAGTGTGTTGCCATGTCTGTGTTGTATTTTGTCCCCATGCCTTAGGATAACCAGTCAATTCAGTTTCACCCAATCCCCCTTTCATGGCCACATATCCTTTCTGTTTTTCCCATCATATAACCAAAACAGCCATATATTCTTCAAACTTAATCATTTTAGTTTATCCCAATCTTCTAGCAACTACCATATTATCTTTTATAATTTAATTCACGTTTAATACCTACACTATTATTATGTACTGTACTATCTTGCGTACAAAAGATGCCAATTATCCTTCAATCTCTCTTGATTTTTCTCCTACCCACTTAGTTTTTATGAAAAATTTTCTTATAATGCTATATCCAGTTCACTATCTCTATGCACTTCCTAGATGAGTTCCTATGTCTTTTTGTGTCCAATGTAATCATTCTCTTCTGAACTAGTCTCTTAAATTACTCACACTCGCATACTTGACACTGTGTTGGAGCAGGGATACATGTTTTCTGGCTCTCCATGTGGAAGACATGTCCTTGGTGAGGTACAATCAAACCTTGATTATTAAATTTATCCCCATAAGAATGTGAAAAATGTTTTATAATGGTTGTTAACTACCTAAGGCAACCCTTCTCCATTACCGAGCAACAGCATAATATCAGCGTCAGTATAGTATCAGCAGAAGAGAATTTCACCTCTCTGTATCGAGTCAAGTACACCTTCAAAGGTTCAATATAATCTTCAAACCCTAAAGTAGCCATAGCCCAAAGCAGATCATCTCCATTGATAGTCTTCCTCTTTTCCCTCAGACACTTATCACTTGCTCTGTACATCCATATCAAAGCAAGTCCAAAAAAATCAACCAAACCAATACGAAACAGAATCCAAATGAAAAATGTAAACATTTACACCAAACAACTAAGAAAGGAGAGTGCAAAAAAATGTACTCGCTAGTGATGAAGCTGATGAACTCAGAGACGCACTCCTGAACAGTCTCCTTAGCATCCTTAGCAATCTTACCATTAGTTGGCAAAGCTTTCTTCATAACCCGACTGATATTCGCGATCGGCAAGGATCTGTCATGCTCCCGAACACTCGATCGAGGGCTCTGCTCTCCACTGTCGTGACTCCCACCGCCCGGGCTCGCCGGAAGCTCCGCCATTGTCATCTGAACCTAACCCTAATCTCACCAAACAATTCCCAGATATCAATTCGACGATCCGTATCAAACCCTAGCCTAAATCCACCAAAGTAACAACTACTTCGAACAGAATGAAAATGAAAAATATATATGATCAGAAGAGAATAGGATATGGAAAGGGAGAGAAATTTAACTTACCGATGGAGGATTGTCAAAAACACACACGCCTAAGTTGGGTTCGCTCTTGAGGATTGAGAGAGAGAGAGAGTGGGGAAGGGGGAGAGGAAGAGGAGAAAAGTAAGGCCTTCGTTTGGTCTAATCGTAGGAAGGCTATTTTTAGTAATACAGCCCAAGGATGCTCATAAATGAAAATATTTAGTTAATAAAATCATGATGTTGATTTAATAATCTTCTTAAAAAAAAAGATATTATTTTTTATACCTATATAATATCTAAATTATTATACGAATTAAAAGTTAGATAGTACCTCCGATTAGTCCGAAAGAAAGTGAATTTAGTATTCGTAATTTCAAATACAGATCCTACACACCATAATAATTCAACGAGAAATAAGAAATACTGACTTAAGTATCGAAAATATATCGGAGAACGAATTTTATATACTTTTACCTCTCATTAAATTGTTATAATGCTTAGAATTCATATTCAAATTTACAAAACCCATACCCGCTTTCTCTCAAACTAACCGAAGTATTATTCAACTCTTTGATTTGTACAATAATACAAATTTGAGATATGCATCAATTTCTTTTGATGTGATATTTTTAATTCATACAGTAATACAAATCTATAGTCTTATGATATTTTACCACCCATAATATAAAATAATCGATATAAATCCATACTGATAATATTTTTGCTACCCCGTGTATACATACAGACATATATATATATATAATATATGAGTTATAGTTGAGGATGAGTTACATTATTTGTTTATTTACTTATTCGGAAAAAATGTTATGATATGCATGCTAGATAATATATGTCATATAAATATTGGATATTTTATTTTTGATAGTCTAATATTTATTTTAATACTATATCACTTTATACATTATGTGGTTAGGTAGTTACCATAATCTATTTTTTTTAATATACCCTCTAAAGTTTATTGTCATAAAAATTGTCAAAATAAAAAATTATTAAGTCAGTCTTTAATATCGACATATTTTATAATATTAAGCTGATAAAATTTTTAAATGTAAACTATCAGCTATCCACTTAAATGACTTGTGTGTTTTGACATATTTTTATTTAATTTTTTTAAATTGAAAATATTCTCATATTTTTAATTTATAAATGAATTATTCTCATATGGTAAATTTTTTGATAATAAAAGATTTTCTCAATAAAATAGTTCAAAAAATTCCCTTTGTCGCCCAATTTTGTACAATCTATTTACACATTTTATTGTTTATTTTATATATATAAATGATAATGACTTATATTTAAAGAATTGAATACATAATTTTTGTATGCCCATTGATATTTAGAATTGTTATTTTATATTTTGGTTAAAAAATAAATAAATATTCACCCCTCTAGATTCATGGGCCTAAATTATATTTTCTCATAAATAAAAAAAAGTAAAACATCTTTACCATCAGGACAAGAATTATAAACACTCATATCTTTACATTTGATAACATTTTTTAGTTTTTAAATAGCCATGATAATTCCAAACACCATACCATAATACTATACAGAACACAATACCAAATAACAGAAAGAAGCTAACCCAAAACAGCCTGTCTACCAGCCGCCACCGGTCGCTGGCCATCATCCCCTACCTCTCCTTCAGCCACCACACAGGCATCATATGCACTACCCACATGGCCGGTCCCAGAAAGCCATGATTTCCATGCCTGCCCGTGAGTTCATAACTGAATTTTCTTTTTTTTTTTTGGGTTTAAATCGCTTCTATTCAGCAGATTTTTCAAACAAATCTACACTAATGGCAATAGCTAAGAGGCTCAGCCCTACACATTCTGCACCAAATCACATATACTACTCACAGAAAACAAGTAAATAACTTCTCACCCAAGCAAAATTAACCTTGATTTCGAGCATAAAGAAACGATAAGAACCAGAGAGATCTTTGGGAACAAGCAACCGAAATACCAGTTCATGGCTCAATGATCGAACTCAGTTGTCAAAAACTCGATTCAACTAGCAATTTATTTTCAATGAATTCAGTACAGAAGTAGCCAGACAAAAACTCACTCGCCAGATCTCAATGTTGATAGTCATTAACTGCAGTATTTGCTTTCCCTTGCTAGCAATTTGACAGCATGAAAGATGTTTCAGTTTCTGGAAAAACCAGAACTCAAATGAGTAGGGAAGCAGGAACCCGGTTGACTCGACATGGCAAAAATTTGTGCTGACTCAGACACTCGGGCCAGGCTCGGTTATTTGGATCGATGTTCTAGACAAGCTTGCTTCCAGCTCGTTTAACTCATCAATATCCAGTTCGTCGTCATCATCTTCTGGCACGTCTCCATCATCATCGCCACCACTGGTTGCTATGGAGGTGCTGGGACCATCAGATGGGGTTTTCTCACCGCTCTGAAATAGAAAATCATGAGATTATGGCAGCAAGTGCGAAAGAGAAGAACAGAAGAGGTCTGGGTGAATGAACCATCAGTTAGCTTTATTTTCCGGATTTTCGCTGCATAATTAGCCATGCACAAGAGAAAAATTCCGAGCAGCCCGCCAACAAAAATAATTATTATAATTAGATCAAAAAAGGTTAAAATCTAAGGAAAAAACATATTAAAACCAGCCCAGAGAAGACGGAAATGGGTCAATACTTTATATTTTTAACAGAATAAATTTAAAACAATTATATTATTAGTTTTGATAAAAAAAGGTAAATTTTAGACTAATTACAAAGAGATAAGTGAGTTACAGTGGGCAAATAAGAAATTTCGTTTTAATTATCAATATATTTATATATAAGTCCGTTTTATTAATGAAAAAAATTAAGTGGATTAATTGGCACCATTCATATACAAGACTACGTACATCCGCCCACTGGCCAAAGAACGCAAGGCTCCAATATTTTTGGGGTGAGAAAAAGAAGGACATATACAACTTTAGCTCTTCATTGATGGAGGTTATTTCCGTGATTTAAACACATTCTGCAACATAATAAGATTACTGTTGAACCAGTCTAACGTGATGGCAAGTTTGGATAATGTATCTAACACATGTCAAACATAATAAAAGCACAAAAACATCCATATCGAATTTTCATGTCATCAAATTAAGATTGCTCCATTACAACATTATGCAATGAAATATTGGTCAATATATATTATTATAAAATCCTCCTGATACCACAACATGTCACTTTATCAACAGTATATCACCATGTATCAGCTATACACCCAATATTCCTGACATATGCTGATATTTGCCACTCATATTACTGGTCGCAATCGAAAAGTTTCATATGATACTCCTAATACTGTGTATCACCCAATATTGCCGATATTAACATGGCTGTGATCAATACTGATATTTTCATTCATGGTATGCACACTATATATTTATAAATGTTTGTCAGATATTTATAAATGGGAATCATAAAGGGGGAAAAAAGAGCATTCATGTCCACTGTAATTTACTTGTAATATTTGATGTTTAAAACAAAGAATCATGCACAATAAAATGAACTCAAAAGTATTTAAGATGTGCTCTGTTGATAAAATTTGGCATGATATTTTCGGTTGGCAAAAGTTCATGGTCATTCATAATGGTACATAAGGTTTAAGGTGGTTACATATTTAAGATGCTCTTTCAACTAAGTAGGGTCGATGATATGAATCATCCTTCTCAATTCACTTGATTAAGTGCAATATTCTTCAAGTATATAAGCAATTAAAGTTTTTTTAGATCTACACCTTTTTTTCCCTCCTCCAATTACAACTAACTCATCCTCTATTATATGTGCTTCATTTGACCCACATTTTAAGTGTTCGAACCACTTTAAATATCATTATATTATCTTACCATATATAGGTATAACTTCTAAATATTTACAAATATTACATTATCTTTTAGTATGACTCTACCCATTAATCTTCGCATTCTCATCTCCACATCACTTACATTTTGCACACGTATAATTGTCCAATATTGTGATCCAAGATAAAAAAAATGTCAAAAATATTTTATGTCAATTGTGCTCAAAATATATATAGAGAGACATCCAAGCATCAAGAATATATGTTTATCAACAAAGGAACATGGCACACCTTGGATTCACCATCGTCACATTCCTCTCTATGATACTTTTCGCATGCCTCATCGTCATCCACAAACAAGCTAGCGTCCGACATGAATAACTCTCGGCCACTGATGCAGGAGCAACGTTAAAAATCTTCATGAATGACTAACATGGTAAAGAGGCTTGTGCAAGTGCAAACACGCAAAACTTGCAAGAGCACTAAGGGGCAGACGGATAGAGAGAGGAGGAGAAGAGAAAGAAAATACCTCAAACGATCATTTTTGGCTCTCTCTGCTCTCCGTGCAGCTATGCTTACCTCTCGCTCTTTCATCTTTTTCATCTTCCATTGTGAAAACAGATCCAGAGACAAAGGTGTCGAGGAATTTAACTTGGCACGCTGAAGTCAAAATCAAGCACAAGTTTAGTAGATTGAATAAAAAACCAATGGCAAAACAATTCATTCACTAGCACTCAGATGAAATTATTAGTCGTCATTTAAATTATCAGCTAATATGTATCGGTATCGAGTTAAATTTTGCAATACTGTGACAATATGACAACATGTTGCCGTATAGATAATATATTATCTAATATTTCTTTGTCAATTTAGAATTCTTAAAATTTTTTCATCAGATACCAATATATATTATCTGATATACCCCATAACAATATTTTCATCTATGCTTGTGCTACAGAAATATCTACGACCAAAAAACAATGTAGAATGACTTGAAATCGAAATAATTGTCACCTGTTTCTCAATCTCCTCTTCGATCGATATCTTTTCAGTCTCTTCCTCCAGCAGAGCTTTCATCTGAGATTTAAGAACATATCCTGGAGGGAGTGCATGCCTGTAATGGCAGTCTTTGCCACCATTTGGACAAACCCAGAACCAACCATATTGTTTTTTCTCCACTGCTTCCAGAAAGTACTTGCAAACCTGCACAAATATCCTTCATTAACTAAGTATTAATCAGTCTCAATCATTGATGCAAATATCAGCTAATATTTATTGGTATCGGGGCTCCCTGATACTAATATTTTCCCATATCACAACAATATCACGATATGTATTTGAATTGGCAACATATCACGAAATATAATTAGATACTGCCCTATTAATTTATAATTTTCAGAATTTTTTTTACTTTTGACATATCCGATACCAATACGTATTTTCCAATATCAATATAGCCCTAACCAATACTGATAACAATATTTTCATTTGTGGTCTCAATAAGAATAGAAAATGTAACCAAGCAACCCACAGGCATATAACACAGTCCTATAAGGGGGCTTGCTCACTATATCTCTTTTTTGAAAATTCTGCCACTTGATAGAACAGCTCATTTTCTAGTTCCTTCAATCTTCATTTGATTCCATTGTTTTATAAGAACTTTTTCCAATTAATTTACAGCAGAGTTCATTTAAAGAGAGAATAGGATGGGAGATGGCACTATTAGAAACATTAAAAATATGTATCAGGCATTTTTGTTTTGCCTCACTTCCCTCTTGGAAAATTACATTCACATTTCACGCTTTCAAATATACCTAAACATTCTAAGAACTCTATATTTACGTATTTGTAGAGGTATAAAGCATGCATTGTTCAAAAGTTTTGGGGTCTTTCAATAATCTAAAATGATATCAATATTAATTTTGATAAAATTGACTAAAACATCTCAAATGGATAAATAGATGATTAAAGATTGTCAAGTTTTAGCATACAGTCACATTTGATATAAATAATTATCCCTTGATATAGCTACAACTGATATCAATATTTTTTTGATGTTTTGGACCCATTTAGCCAACTTGGGTTCAAGAACTTAAGAGGTTGCTGTGAAAGGTGAGCCTTTAAGTCATATAGAAAGGTCTCAAGCTCTACTTGTTTTTAGATGTGGGCCGAGATGTCAATGATTTCCCCCACTCAATTATGGTGTCCTTGTCAGGCCCAAAGATACTCACTAGGCTATGAGGTTCCAGATGCACTACAAGAACACCACACTGTCACTAGCATCCTCTGGGATTCCACCACTCTGCTCCCCTAACTGAATCAAGGATGTCAACAAGGATGCACAGCTTGGAGTAAGGGCAGGTGAGGCAAGTAATATTCCAACATATCTAATCCAATACCATGGAGGATGACAACGTAGAGAAATAATGTAAAAAGCATAATCCTCTTTGACCACATCATTGAAGCAAATATCAGCTGATATTTACAATATTAGCAAATGTGTACTGGCATTAGGGGGCCCCGATACTGATATTTTTCGATATCGGGTCAATATAGCGATATATTTCCATATTGACGATACATTAGCCAATATATTGGCCATAGGCCATATTAGCTTAAGATTTTTGAAATTTTTTTCCTTCTGATATATCATATGCTGATATGTGATGTCCAACTCTGACATAACCATGACTGATATCTATACTAATATTTCCATCCATGGACCACATATATCTATACAATTTAGACAGAATTTTGATAAAGTTGCAGAAGAAACACCTAAATCCTTTCAGCAACAGAATATAAGATTTCAATAACTCACAAGGAAAGCAAGAGTAAATGTTTTTATTATATGATCAGCCATTGTTTCTCTCACTAAAAACATCAACCAAGTAGAATGGACGAGAAAATAAGAAACATGGGCATTGCCTTGAGCCCCAGACCACTCATTTCCACACTAACCAAGGCAAAAGAATAAGTATGAATACTTGAGCACCCCCAATTCTAATGTATCCCAAATCTTTATTTTTAATAGTTTCTCTGGGAGTGGTCGGAGAAGGTAAGGGGCCTATTGATGGAATAAGATATTTCAGACTGGGGAATATGGATGAAAATATCGATATCGGTCATGACCATTATTAATATAGGACATATCAGACAATATGTACCAATAGCAGATATATTGAAAAGAAAAAAAGTTCTAAAATTAATAGACGAAATAGCCGTATCAACCAATATATTGTAACATTGTAGCAATATTGGAAAATATTGGTATCGAGAGACTTAATATCAATACATATCGGTCGATATTTACATCAATGTTAAGAAGCCTTAAGGCCAGCTTTGAGACAGAATACTGCACATGAAATGGAAGGGTCCCATGACTAGATTGTTCTCAATATCCTCTGTATGAGTTCATTAGCCATAGCAGCCACAGCAAGTCGAGCTGCATAGGTGGAAAACAGCTATAATATGCCCAAGACCTTTTTAACCTTGTGGCTAGCCATTTGAAAAGTTATTTTACAAGGAAAAGACCAAATAGATTGGATGTTTTGTTACCAAAGCATCTCTGTAATTCAGGGAAGGAACAAATAAACCACTTATCTTTAGCCGTGATCTTACAAAGAGGTGCTGATGGAATGTTTTAAATGGTTTAAGATCAGATGCTTAGCTTATGGCTGGGAAGATCAGATCAGCTTCTTTGGGGGAAAAAAGTGCAGGGGAAGCATGAAAGTCAAAAGGAAATAACACTCCCAGCTGCAGTTATCACACCAAAAGGACAGTGAGAACAGCAGCCAAGCTACAACAGCTTATTGAGCAGTATCTTAAGACCACATTAAGCAAGAATAGCAAGGCTTAATTGCACTTTGCCTTCTTTTTTTTTCCCTCATTGGCTCTAAATATTAAATAATAGTGAGCCCAGATCCCAGAGTTCTGGAGAATACATTGCATATAGTAATCTTCTTCCATATAAATGGGATAAGAAGCAACAGTTCACTATCAAAGGTCCTATTAAGTATTAACCATACGATAGGCTTTTACAAGATCTAGCTTCAAGACCAAATATATCCAATAATCCCATCATTTTTCTTGCCATCTCTCCTCACTAGAAGCCAACAACACATGAAACTGATGAAACATAATAAAAAGAATAAATAGAACCATAAACAGATTCATGTCTCACAAAATAATCTCTCCAATAATCTAATTTTTACCAAATTAAGAAATATACATTGGTTTATTTAAGAGCAAGGCTAACAAAAGACAAATGTTCTATCTTCTCATATGATCATCTCTCACAAAATCCCCATCCCTCGCAAGAGAAAATCACAACAAATCCATGCAGGAAACCAAAAAACATCAAATGACATGAGCACACTTGTACTATGCACTATGACTAATGCATTCAATGCCTCTGAATCAATATTTGCATATTGACAAAGTAGAAAACAAATAAGTGGAATATTTTGTAAAGCAGAAGTGACAATCTCATCCAGGATTTCACAGGTTCTAGAATTCGTTGATAAGTTGGGATATTCCTGTACCAATAAACACCAAAGTGTTGAAGAGATTTGAACCCTTTCAGAGGATCTGGATGGAGCCTTTGTTGTTTTTGTTCCCTTTGGGTTTTCCGAGACAAGTATCTACTTTCTAGAAGATAATTTGATGCCATGACCTAAGACTGGACCGTGAAGATGGATGGAGTAATGTATTGAGGAGGCTCTTTCGAAGGAACTGGTAAGCCCAGCGATGCATTTGATTTCCCGAATTTGTTGGATTTTGGAATTTGGTTATCAGGCCATGTTTGGCTGCAGCAATGTATGCTTTACCATTTTTTCTTTTTCTTTATTTTGGTTTTGCTTGGTCATGTTGTCTCCTTTGTTTTCTTGTGATTCATTGTAATGTCCTGGATGGATTGGGTTTGATTTGGACAATTTTTTTGGTTCATTGAGGTTTTCTGAGCTTAGGATATATCCTGGTTGGTTTAGCTTCCACCTACAGTCTCGAGGTATGCCTTAAGCCTTCACTTGGAGCCACACTCTTGTATTTTCATCCTTTTTATATACTATGTAATTACTTACCAAAATATACTCATATATAAATAACATCAAGTTGTCTAACAATGTATTTATGCTTATTATTAAATCCATCCCCTGTAAATGTTAGTATTGTTACCACCTTTCTTGAACCCACTTAACTCTAGACTTCTTCCATCAACATCTCCTCTCTGGGCAACATCTAACTCATCCTCAAGGAAAATCCTCCTAGACAGTTCTCCAAAAGTGAAGTACTGCTACCTTAAACCTCATCAATCCATAGAACTACTGAATAAAGATCTCTGTATTTGAAGCCTTAATTTCTCCTTTGCAAAACTCAACTTCTTTTTCAACTTGAAAACCTTCCACTCCCTTAATATCATAGCAAGTAAACAACATATTCTCGAAATGGAAAGTGGCAAAGCATCACATGGTAGCTTAGATTTTTTTTAAGATAACAAGGGAGTACTAGTGTGTCAACCAATTAGATCAAGCAAATTAAATTAAATTATCCCACACATAGCAAGAACAATTCTCCTCTGAAACTAGACCAAGAAGATGGGACATCAATCAAAACTCATGCGAACCACATCCCAAACCTCATAGGAGTGTCATTATTAAGTTGAGCTCTAATGCCCTGAGAGCACCTCAGGGACAGCAACCAGGACTACAGGGACCACAGACATGAAAAAGCTCCTATCAAGCGAGTGTACACCTCTTATAAAACCAATGAAGGGACCCAATAGTCATCCACGGCATCAAGCTTTAGTGAAAAGAAGAGAATATTTAGAGATCAATATAAGAAGGCATCCTAGAATCTTAAATTATGACAACCCCTTTGAAACCCCACCAATACAAAGGCAAACTGACGCCTTCAATATAGCCTCCAAGAAATCAAAACATTTCGCAATAAAGAAAATTTTTTTACTTGCGGTCCAATATTTTAAATGACAGGCATATATGTTCAGGATAGATTCCACGTCAAAAGTTTTTTGCATGTCCCCAAAAATTTAGAGTAGGAAACAATCAAAAAGGAAATATGAGTTACATATGCTCTAAAGTTGAAAATATGCCCAGAACTACTAGACCATGGGGGCGTACGTCTCTAACTGTCACAGGAAGACATCTATATGGAGCATAAATGACACCTATATCAACCTACTCTAACTGGGATTTTATGGAAGACATCAGAATTCCAATTAATCACACTTCAAGCCTACTTGCGCTCCAGTTTGGACTAGCATCCCTCACAATTGGCACTTTTAGAAGGCTGTGCAGTTTACACATTCCTAGTTAACCTCCCCCAAAACTTGTCCAAGTCATAGTTTCCCCTTCAAAACCAACTTTGCACTATCATAATTATTATCATCACTAGCCAAATAAAGTGATTATTCACAATGGGTAAGACGAGATCAAAGATTTCTCAAGAAGCATCTCATTAATCAATCTATAGTCACTGAACATCCTCAACCTGAATTTTCAAATTGAAGATCTTCCTGAATTTACCTAGTTACTTGCCTTTTCTTTTTCAATAATCACAATTAGTCATACTTAAAGCCTACTTGCTTTCCAGTTTGGACTAGCATCCCTAAAAATTGGCACTTTTAGAAGGCTTTGCAGTTTGCACATTCTAGATTCCCTTGCACAAAACTTGTCCAAGTCATAATTTACCCTTCAACATCCACTTTGCACTTTGCTAAATAAAGAGATTATTCACAATGAGTAACTATATGAATTCCTCCTACATTCAGCTAGATTGAGGGCACCATCCTCTGGTAATTGGTAAGGCCATAAAGCCCTTCTTCACCTAGGCATACTATACCTTCTACTCCGATGACCTTCTATGCACTATCTTAGCGAGTAGTAATCAATCAGGAACTTTACTCTAAAAAGATATTCAATGCTTTTCCTTGTGAGTAGTAAGTATGCCAAAACCAAAGAAACTGAACTTATTGTAATGTTTACTGATTCATAGACATGAAGTATGAGAACCTCTTAATGTTTTCACCATCAAAACTTAACCACTTCATCCATAGAAACAATAAAAATCAACTTCTTCTCCCACTATAGCAGTTGCCTAGTTTGAAATATACAATATTGCAAAGGTGAGAAAGGTGATCACCCATGTTATCAAAATAGCTAGAATATATACACCATGGTGCCTGGGTATGCACATCTATATTCAGAAGCCTGCACAGCATCATCATCTTCATCCCCTTCAAATTCTATGGCTGCCCAGAATATGAATTGAAAAAGAGTGCATGTTATCTTCATCATGATATAGTGAAGCCTTGGCACTCCCACAGCAACCTCAAAGATTGATAATACCTTGACTAATGGTCCTTTCCTTGATTGAACCATCTGCTTTACATGATATGTGAAACCATACAGTCAAGACACCAACCCATTCCAGCAAATGTCAAGTCCACCAGAAATAATCACAAGGATACTAATTTGGAGGCTATGGGATCCACTCAGCTGCTCAGAAGACCATTACCCACGAACCATATCTACAGAAGTGATTTATAAATAGAGCACTGTTTTCCTCCTGAATGCGACACTTCAGGCTTAAAAATTGGTGAATTTCAGCAAGTTACACATAATTCAGTACTAATGGGCTCTCAGCATGCAGATACTAGATACTTCACAAGCTGGCTAGTAGTTTATTCCATTTGTTAGCTGATTTCAACAGCAAATACTAGCACTCATCATCAGTCACCAACCTTCACATTGCACCTTACCTTCTCAAAGCCCACACTATCTTCAATACTGCACATTGTACATGGACAGCCAGTTGGAATTTGAACTAGGCAAAAGACTTAAACTCTGCACCCATCAAATTATACTTGCAAGCACTTCAACTTCAAATTACAACAACATACAATAAGTTCTACTATGTAGGTGGTATTGCTACTGTAACACCATAGTTTATGATGGAGAACACATAAATAGCCAAAGCACAATACTTAGGAATGCTTCTAAGTTTCGGTTGTCTGGTTTCATTTTTTGAACTCATAAAATTTTCCACATTTTAATTTATACTCGTTAGTATTTTAGTAGCTTATTTTATATGGTTCCAAAGTCATTATATAACGGAGTTAACAATATATGCAAGTACTTTTATGTTTCTGTAATGCATTAGGATTACTTTTAGATACTTTCATATACGTTTGGTGCCCTTTCAATATCCATGTAATTATAGCTTATTGATGACCAATGAGAATTGATTCATTATCTTCTCTCCTTTTCAGAATTCCCCTCTACCTCTTTTCTAATCTATTTATCCCTCCTTCTCCTTTGTTCTTCCCTCTCTTTCTTCCTCTTCCTCCACTGTCACCTAACTTTGTCCCCATTTTCCCTCTTCTAGTCCCCACTAAGTTCATCCCCAAAATATATTGGCTAGCCATGTCGATCCAATCCTCAATTGAAAGATATTTTCAGCTTCTAACTATTGGCAACAGTTAAAAAAACTCTTATGGAGGCTGATGCACCCAAAGTTATCGGTTTGCAATATGGTACTCTGATCTAGGATGCAATACGCATATAAGTATTACTTTTGGTAAGGATTTATAATTGAGAACTATGCAAAGGGATTTCGGGAACCAGTGACAATGGATGCACCACAAATGTCATCCACAATAACTGACATTGATCTTGAATGCCAATCTTTGTCTGAATAGATATGTTTAATGGAAGTGTTGATCCCAATTCCAGGGTTGGCCTTTAAGCAAATTCCTGCCAATTCAAGCGTCTAATAACTAAGTGATCGCCAATCAATCCCCCTGCAAATTCCATATTTGTTTCACAGCATTCTTTGTCAAGGAAGAGAAGGCAAATCATGAGATTCCTAAGAATTGGAAAACATTTATGTTTAATGTGCATCAAAATGTGTCTGGGATTTGGATTCTTTTATCCATGTTTGTTTGAACAAC
Source organism: Nepenthes gracilis (assembly GCA_033239525.1). NCBI lineage: Eukaryota > Viridiplantae > Streptophyta > Magnoliopsida > Caryophyllales > Nepenthaceae > Nepenthes > Nepenthes gracilis. The sequence continues at coordinate 13,464,718 of BSYO01000025.1, read as the reverse complement.
CTAGGCTTCTAAAAATTGAAAGAAAAAGAGTTTACCACGAAAATTCAGGCCAAAGAAAGCCAATCTTGCATGACCAGCCGACACCAAGACAAGCATATGTCTATCTCATCCTTGATTATGTATTGCTCCATACCTCGGCAAACACATACTGCTCCAATTGTAGAGAGAGAGAGAGACAGTGTGTGTGTGTGTGTGTCAAAAGGCAATAACCCAGTAAACTAGCAGCCAAGAAATCAGCACCCATAGACCATGAGATAAAATCCAATACATGCCTTAATCAATCCTATTTTTCTTTTTTCATATGTTATAAAAAGCCAATCCTAATATGACCTGTAACAAAAATCCCTAAATATACCGGACTCCCAAATATGTCAAGGAAAGGAAAAGGATAGCACTTGTGACCACTTGTAATGCCTTATGATTATAACTGATGTTTGCTAGTTGATGATGTTTTAGACAAACCAGACACGAAGAACCACACATATCTAATCAACAGTAAAAGCCTATGGTCAGCCTAGGCTGGTAACAGTAATTTTTTGTAGGAATTTATTCAATTGTACAAATGTGGCAGCTATTCTTTGATTATTGAAGATCTGTTTTTGGAAGTTTTGGTAATTCTCGATGTTAAAGGCTGTGGTAATTCTCGAACATCATTGTTAAGGCATCCAACATCAGCTCTGATCAAGGTGTAACAGTAATTTTTTGTAGGAATTTATTCAATTGTACAAATGTGACAGCTATTCTTTGATTATTGAAGATCTGTTTTTGGAAGTTATGGTAATTCTCGATGTTAAAGGCTGTGGCAATGCTGCATTGACCTCTACATAAGGTATAAGAACATCATTTTACAAAGATTATGGACAAATAAGGCATACAACATCAGGATTAAAAATTCTCTCTGATCAAGGTGTGATGATACACTTTTACACAAAAACAGGTAACCCTTCAACTGTAAACTAATAAATTAGTATAGACTTAATCAAATACACCCACTCATACAAACAATCTATCATATTGTAATCCAACAATTTGATGAAAAGATAATTATCCTGACTGTTCTCAGCTGCTGCTCAAGTAAATTGTCAATGCAAAGCTCCTCATTTCTTCATGAAGTTTCCCATACCATTTAAGAGAAATGCAGTTGCTCAAAAAGACAAGGCAAAAAATGAAATAAAAAAATACATTGCAGGGATTAATTGAGTATGAGGACTTACTATATCAGTTGGCTTATTCTGATTGTACTCCTTACTCTTGGCTTCCACAGCTTTTTCCAGAGTCTCTTGATCCCAGTCGTCCATTGTTTCTTCAAACACAAGTCATCACAGCAAACACATTGATATCAGTAATCAATAAATAAACAAAAGGAGAGAAAAAAAAGTTAAACACTGAAAAGGTAAAAAAGATATCTTTCCAGATGATGATAACCTTTTTCACGCTGGTCTGTGTAAATGTTAATCTTCTCCCCTTTTCTCTGAACACTCAAATCGTGTGAAAATTTGCATTTAAAACCTTTGGTACACTGCCCCACTTTATAAAATTCGCACACTATAGACTTGGGATCAACACCTGGTCACACTCAACAGCTACAACAATGAATGCAATTTAAATTTGCAATAGCAATAACCAAAAAACCTAGTTGACAATACCATAAATTCAGCATTGGTAATTTTAACACAACACAAATCAGATATTTACCAATTGGTACTTTTGGCTGAGTAACAGCAATCTTAAACAAATCATTCAGCTCCTTCTCTCTAGCCTTTTCTTCATCTATCTTTTTCTGCATATCAAATCAATCTATTAGTTCAGCTACTGAGCCAGACATTTTCACAACTTGTTTCTGCTTGTGCTTCAACCAACAGAAATAACTAATCCAGAAGTACAATGATATCTAATGAATAAAATTGCATATAAAGTAGGAAGGGGAGCATAACATCAAATAAAACGTCTAACTTTGATTAGTTGATAATCGATCAAGTAAGGAAAGTAAAGTAGAACAACAAGGGTATTGTTATTGAGGATCCCTAGGGCACTTGTTAAGATTATGTATAAATGGAATTTCATGAAGTTCACACTTGTCAAAATATTAATCAGTGCCTTAAGGACCATTTGGTGCACAATAACGTAATGAAAAGGAAGGGGACTCGCACTTCATGCAAATTCTCTAGTCCACATGGTACAAAATAAAAAACTAGAAGATGAAATTTGGGATTTAAACCTTCTATATATTTCGTACTTATACCCAATGATGAGGTGGGTATAAAAATGAATATCATGGAGAAATTTTAATCACAATTAAACAAACATAGAAACAGCATATTTATTTATCCATTCTTGTTCCTTTTCATGCATCTTTCTCATTCCTTGCATATCCATAAACCAAATGGGTCCATAGAGTGCCCCTAAACATTTCCCCTAATAGCAACTATGTACAACTAAATAAGAGACCACCATAAACCCATCACCCACTAGTTTGGGAGGAAGTGAAGGGGTATGAAGAGAGAAAATTTAAAATAGGAAGAGAGTTCACCTTGTTTGTGAGTTGGGAGGAAGTGAATGGGTATGAAGAGAGAAAATTTAAAATAGGGAGAGAGTTCAGCTGTTTGTGAGTTTTTTTTTTTTTTTTTTTGGGCAAAGGGAAAAGGTGGTGAATCATCAGTAAGAAAGAAAATTTTTCATACTGACACCAAAGAATGTCACCCAAGTATAAGAATGGCTACAAAACTAAAACTTAGCTAACACCGATTGTTTCCTGCAACATAACATCATAGATATGTTTTAAGTTTCAAACAAATTCATTGCTAACGCATTTAAAAAAAGCATTCAATTTTGGAGAATCGAGAAAGTAGGGAAAACGTCATGTATATTGCGCTGGTCCAGCAATTCAAGCTGATCCCGAAATACAAAACCTTCGCAGAATACAAGAACACCATTCCCTAGGAACCGCAAGCACCAACCATGCAGCAATGAAATCCTATGGAGTTCCTTTAATACATTCAATAACCTTCATTGATTGCATGAATCAGCTTAAAATTCAGCCCCTTCCCTTCAATCCCTGCCAATCAAACTGTAAAAATCCTAAACAAGATCAAGTTTCTCCCTCTAAGCCAATCCATCCCGTTTTATCCATTCATTCCCTCGCCCAGTGCAAAGTAAAGAGGCTAGTTCCTCTCCTAAATTAAGTAGTAGTAGGGCCTCCCGACCCTCCGTAGGCGCCTTTTTCCAATATTCTTTTTCCATTCTTCATCCAATCCAATAATTAAACATCCCTACGAGGCGTAAAAAAGGGTGTATTTGGAACAACACACATGAGAACATGAAGTGACCTAATTTTATTTTCCACTCATCAATCAGAGAGAAGGAGAGAATAGAGCAAAAACCAAATTTGTGCTGCGAATGAAACAAAAAACGAGAAAATTAGCAAAATAACATGCTTCGAAAGCATCAAACACGCAGTATTAACTACGACTTGATTTCTAACAACATCAATTTCGAACCTTACCTTAGCGTCAGTCTTCTTAGGGTCAGGCTTTGGCTGGACGGACTGTTTAAGGCTCTGGACATATTTCTGAACATTCTTGCTTTTGTTCTTGTTCTTGAGCCCGAAAGTCTTGTCTTCGACGACCTTCTGCTTCTTCGCCAAATCGGCCTTCGATGGTTGCTTCGGAGGCATCTTCAAATAACCACCGTAATGAACGAGCTACGCCAATCTGAATCACTGTACAGCTTTCAATTTGGGTTTTTGATGTTTGTTTTTCCTGATTGATTATCTACTCTGATCTTTCTTGTTTACCATTTTACACGACTCAGACTTTTGAATTCGATGTTTATTGTGGGAGTTGCTATCGAAGTAGTGAAGAGGCTTTCGCAGAGTTTGGATTGGACACGGTTTCAGAAATGGCGATTTACAGAAGCTACTGATAGAGGCGACGTGGGTTTCCAGATTTACCCTTAGGCCTTGATCGGGATCACAACATACACATGGGCAAATTAGGAATTTAGCTAGAACCGTGACATTAAAATTTTAAAAAAAAGAAAAACTTAAATCACGGCACCTCTAGGTCCTGTTCCATATTGACTGTTTTTTAAAGTTTTTTTTATAATTAATTTCATGGCTGAGACCATGGGCAAATCGATTGAATATTATCCTAGAGTGAGATGGTGGTAATATGAATGTCACTAGCTCAAAGGCAAAGATTACTCTTGATATTGTCAAATATGTGTTTATATGTGAAATAAAAAATTAAATTTTACAGTATTATCTATTAATAATTTTGACCTGATTCTGATAATATGCTTCTCAAAATAACTAAGAAAATGCCATGCCCCACCTAAACTTAGCACTCCTCATGAATCAAAGTCTATGTCCAGAGAGCACCTCTCAAAAGCAAATGAAATTTTAGATGAAAGATAATGATAAGATATTTATCTGTACTCCAACTGATGAAACATATGAAGAAGGTTAAACCTATCTTTCTTACTACTTTGTTAGTAGAGGAAGAAGTCGAGGTTGATTTTCTACCGTTCAAAGTCGATCTGCTTCTGAAAGAATTCAATAAGTTGATGTCATTGAAGTTACCCAGATCACTCTCACCACATAAAGCGATAGATTACTAAATTTAACTGACATTGAACGTCAGACCGCCTACTCGAGAAGAGCATAGTATGACACTTCCAAAATTAGTAGAGATTCAAAAACACTTGAATAGATTGATCAAATTAGGGTTTATTCACCCCTCGACATATTTTGATTACCGACTTGTTTAATCATTTGAGTAATGAAAAAAACTTCACGAAAATTGACATAGGGTCATTATCACTAAGTTAAAATTATGAATGGATGATGAGCCAAAAACTATATATATTAAATGACATAAATTTTTCCAGTGCTCATGATACTCTTTTGATTTATTAATATTCTTGCAACATTCAACCCATTAAAAAACTAGGTAATCTATAAATACTTAGACAAATTTGTGGTGGTTTAATTACACAACAATGTGATATACAAGTGAGACCTAATAAATCAACTAAAATATCTCAAAATTATGTTTTAGAAATTAAAGAACAACAATCTCTACTAGAAATATAAGAAGTGTTCTTTTACTTAAAAAGAGATTAGCTTTCTAGAACATTTAGTGGAATATGATCTGATCATAATAGATCCAAATAAGGTTCAAGTTATCTCAAATTATTAAGGTCTGACATTTATGGGCAAGTTACATTAATTTGTTAACCTTGCTAACTACTACTAGTGTTTTATAGAAATACACTTAAAGAAAGTTATTTCTTTGACAAATTTATTCAAGATGAATAGATATTAAGACTATTCGGATGTATGTTAGAAAACTTTCAAGAACCGAAGTATGTAGGGACAAAAGAGCCGATGTTAACCCTGTCATATGTTACCAAGCTATTTGAGATGTAGACTAGCGTGTCTGATTTTGCTCTCAAATGGTCTTATTGCTAGAGGGACATCTAATAGCATATAAAAGTAGGAAACTAAACAAGGCTAAATAATGTTATGCATATCAAGCGAAAGGAGTTGATAGCAATTATGCACTTACTAAATACACCGAGACACTATTTGCTTTTGCTCCAAGTTTGTGGTAAAAATCAACAATATTGCTGCTAGTCAAATCTTTATGCAACTAAAATTAACTTCAAAATAAGCTCAACAATAAGAGTTCTTGGCAAATATGGAGTTGAGTATAAAAGTAAAACATTGCAACCAAGTTGCAAATGACTTTAGTCCGGACTAGACCTTGCTCCCATGTCTTGAGAAGCCCACCTATTTCAAATGTTATTGCCAAGATCATCATAGAATAGGTTAAGTTAAATTTTGAGAAGGATTTAATGGCTATTACTTCAACTAATTCATACTTTACTTCAACTAATTCAATGAGACAATGTTAGGAAAATTTTTTGTTGATGATTGATTGATTTTTACCAAAGGACACAATATTTTTATACCTAAAAGTGAATGATTGAGAAGAATGTTCCTTATCAAATATAATTGTAATATGGCTACTAATAGCCCAAGATAAAGGATTAGGTGATGAGTTATATGAGCAAGGCAATATCCACCATTAAAAATTGGCTGAGTTTTTTAAATGTTTTTTTACATTACCTAGTAAATTCTAGAAAAGTATTTCCCTCAACTTCATCACTAAGCTATCCATGATTGATGGGTACTTATTCATCCTGATAGTCATGGATCTCTTCTTTAAGCATGCCACTTTTTTAGACATACAAAAATTGTCCAGGGGATGAGATAATGTTCATTTTCTTCTAACATATCATCAAATATTGATGAGTGTTCCAAAACATTGTAAGCAATAAAGGTGATCACTTTATTAAATCCTTTTCAGAACTTTCAAACTGCTCTTGGATGAAATTTATGGTCAAGTGGAGAGATTCAATAGCCTATTCAAATAGTACTTTTGCTATTTTGTGGGTGTCAGTAAGAATAATTGGGTAAAGATCATTGATATTGTTAAGTTTTATTTTAATACTCAAAATGGCCCATTCAAAAGTGTTAGCTTTCAAATAAGAGTCCTTGTAAAATTTTCTCAAGTTAGCAGTAATTTTTTTCACATACTATGACCGAGTCATATAAAGAGAATTGTTATTGTACTTACAACTTTTTCCAATGGTAGAATCAAAATAAGGAGATTATAGAAATATATAGAGAGAAAATGTAGCATTGATTGAATAAATGAGCAGATTAGAAGAGATAACCTGTGTAATTGTATGCAAGGGATTGGGGGGTTGGTGAAGATTCACCAAATGTATATTTAATTTATTAATGGTACGTTTGATTGTTGAAATGAAATAATATGGGAATAGAATAGTTATTCCCATGGAATAGAATAAAATGATAATAGAATTGGAATTGTTATTCCCATATTTGGTTATTGAAATAAAATAATATAAAAATTAATATTTTATTATTTAATTTGTAGAATAATATGAGAAATAAGGTAGGAATAGTAATAATAATAGTGATAATAGTAGTAGTAATAATAATAATATATAATAATAATAATAATAAATGAGATGGAATAACTATTTCTACATGTGTGAAAATAAATATTTTTATAAAAATATTTATTCTCTATTAAATTATAACCAAATAAAAAAATATTTATTCCTCTGAAAATAATAAAGAAATAGAATTTATATTCTCTCCAACCAAACAGGGGGTAAAGGAAGAGACAAGTTCCTCCTTAAAAAATATAAAGACCTTATCTAGGTGTTTGCTTTTATTGGGAATGTCTTATACAAGATAGATTATTAAAAATAAATAAAAATTCACTAAGTCTTCCCATATGAGGCTTTTGGAGTTGTATTACTTAATGGAAGACCCTTCACATCATATTTTTGAGTAGGCCATCAAATTAAAGCTACCACTTATTCCGAAAATTAAAAGAACATAGTTGAACAAGAGGTGACCATATCATTTGAGAACAAGAAAAAAGAGGTACTAGAAAAGTGAAAGGGAGACTGATTGAAAAACAAGTTGAGAATTTGCTGAAATCGGGATAACGAAGAGGTAAAAGATTGAAAGTTCATTGAAGATTAAGTCCATGTGGACATCAACAACTCAAATTGAGACATAAATTTTTATATAATTGATGAGGACGCCAGTAATAAGCTGACCCACAAAAGAGGAAATAGCCTAAAATCTCAACGGTCCAATTCTGCCTAAACGGTCAACACTGCCATTGATCGGGTGAAGAGCGACTAGACCAACAAAAGCCTAATAGCAAGATGGCCCAACAAAGTCAAAGACGGTCAACAAATATGTTGACCGGAAAAGTTGCCAGCTGACCAGCAGAACACAGGCGGCCCAAGTACTAATTGACCCACGTGTCCATCTCAGAGCCACAATGGTTATTTGCCATAATTTTCGCATCTTCAAGAAGGCAAGTTCCATTTTAACGATCATTTCCAGAATCGCATGCATCCCGAAGGAAGGTGCGAGACTGTCGGCGTTGTCCGTGGAAACCCTAGTAGTTACAAAACGTAGAATAAAGGAGATCAACTTCTGGTACTGTTACAGCCATAGGCGACGATCACGCCTGCACCACGAAAGACAACGGTCTCAACAGAGTGCGCACATCAAGCTCCTTTACATAAGGAAGACAGCACATGGTCTTGGTTATAAAAGACCATGGAAGCTCCCTTCAAAGCATGCTTAGAAGCCTGCAAAAAAGGCTCTCAGTCATGCTTATGCTTTCTCTTGCCCGCAAAAGCTCTCAAACTCTCCTATATTTGAGCACTTGATACTTTCTCTCTCTCTATTACTAATTCCCAACGGACTCGATACTTAAAGAATCTGCTCCTCACGAGTAACAGCAAAGTCACTCTTTCAACGAGTGCTCTCCCATTGACAAACACTCACCAGCATTCATATTGTATCCACTGCATCCACCTTCTTGTGTTCATAAAACTAATTACTAACTTGAGCGTCGAAGTATTTACGATAAGACCGAATTCTTCTATCACCTAACCTCTTGTTTTAAGTTGTAGTGTGCAGGACCCAAAACTAAGCGAATGGAGGCCGAAACTAGACAGACTACTTGATCCAAATCTGTTCAAATTTGGATCCAAGACGCATTATTGGCACCGTCTATAGGAAGCTGACAAAAAGCTAACCACTTTTATCTCCGTAAATACTTTCTTCTACAAAGTCAGTACCATCAGATAGAATGGTGAACACCAGAGCCCTAGTATTCTCGCTAGAGATGCTACTTCTCATGACCAGGGCCACTCTGCTAGTGACTTAGTCGAAGGGGCACCTGTGTCGTTCCTCCAAAATCTGACGGAGAAAGTGAGCAATATGAACAAAATGTTCTTGATACTCTACATCCGTCAGTGCAAGAAGAAGCAGGGGGCTCCACCCTTCACAACTCCTACCCAGGCCTCTAGAAGAGGAGGTCAGAGGAAGAAAAAGTTGGCCAAGAAAGCCACAAGGCCGGTCAACTCTTAAGCTCCGAAGGCCTCCAACGCCCAAAGCCATCTTTAACTTGAGGGGCACTTAGGCCACAAGACTCTGGATGAGAGTCCAAAAATAAGGAACCCCCGATATACTCGAGACAAGCCAAGGCCCTAGGCTCAGGAGGGAGCCTTCCGGAACGAAAGATCCATTAGTGGCAATAGCTGAGCGGTTACGCGGCATACTGTTGAAAGAATGGAGTTGAGGATTTATCTCAACTCTAAGAGATTGAGAAACCCCTCCCGAGTGGAGGTTAAAGTCAAGAAGATCTGGAACCCGTGTTCAAAGATGGCGAACACGCCGCTGATCAAGAAAGATCTCCCTTCACTGCTAAGATCTTAAACCGTCCATTGCCGGCCAAGTTTAGGATGCCATAGTATTGAATTCTTACGATGGGAGCATTGATCCTATGATCACCTGGATCACTTCCGCACCCATCTGAGTTTCCAAGGTCTAGAGGATTCAACGATGTGCCGATACTTCCTACTCATCTTAAAAGGAGACACTTAAATTTGGTTCCACCGGCTCTCATCAGACTTAATTCGGAACTTTTAAGAGCTCACAGACCTCTACCTAGCCTAGTACGCTTCTATCCACTAGGAAGAGAAGCAGCCATAACATCTCTCCCACATCAAACAAAGATATGGAGAGAATTCAAGAAAGTTTCTAGAGTGCTTCGTCGCAGAGGCCTGGAGGATCCCCCGGCTCACAGAGGAGATAAAACTTAACAGTTTCATCTCAACCTTGACGCACAAAGACTTCTTCAAACACCTAGTACACAAAAACCGATAAACTTTTCAGAAAGCGGAATCTATTACCGGGAAGCGGAATCTAACGAGGAGAAGCGTCCTGAGAGGATCGAATAGCCTCGCTCTTTCCCGGTCGATGGGAAGAGGAAAAACAATAGTGGCGACAATTTCTGCCGGAAGTAACACAAGATCGAAGTAGTGGACCACAAAGAGTACAGGTTGATCAACCTAACTCTTCTCAATGACACACGGACCAACGTCCTCGTGCAGATCAGTGGTGAAAAGTTCCTCAGATAGCCAAAGTCACTAACAAACATGAAAGGAGGAAATCCAACTAAGTATTGTAATTTTTAATGATCTCCGAGACACACCATGGAGGATGCAAGACACTCCAGTGGGAGATTAAAAAGCTCATCCGAAGAGGACATCTCACTAGATTCGTTAGAAATCCTAGGTAGAGTTCTGGCACCTCAGGTGGGGAAGGATCAGATCCGTCCCAGCTATGAAATCAGGTCGCGGTTGGCATGGTCAACATGGTCACAACCTGACCGGTCAAGACCCAAGCAGATCAAAAGGAATGACAAGCTAGGCAAAAGAAGTAGAAGATGGAAGAAAATATCATTAGTTTTAATGATAGTGACATGAATCATGTAACTTCTCCACACGCCAATCCCCTTATTGTATCTACACTCGTTTCGATGGTACCTTGGATTACCAAGTGAAATGAGTTTTCATTGATAATGGAAGCTTTAAAGATTTGCTTTATCTTGACGCTTTCTTCAATCTTAGACTCAAAAAGTATCAATTGAAACCAACAAGATGAGCCATGGAAACAATGGTAAAAAAAGCAGTAGAGACTTAGAAAATTTTCAGTATGAAAGAGTTGAACGAATGGATTGATTTTTGTAAAAGCACGGCCATTATGGCGACATGTGTCACACCTGGAAAAGTTGCAGTCAAATCAGATCTCCTGTAGAATTAATTATCAGGATCGTAAATTTACTGCGTGTTGACACGGGACAGACTTTTTCTCTCATAGTCTAGCGTCATGATGGCGTGCCGTTTCAATTCCCACAAGCTCTTTGGATTTTGGCCGGAACGATTAATGAATCCGGTCAACATTACTCTTCATGCTCAGTTCTTCGGATTTTGGCCAGAATGATCAACGAATCCGATTAACACTGCTCTTCACGCTCGGTTCTCTGGATTTGTTTAGAACAGTCAACGAATCTGGACAACGCTACTCTTCACGCTTAGTTCTCCGAATTTTGGCAAAAGCGGTCAACGAATCCAGTCAATGTTTCTGTTCATCCCAAGTTTTTTGGATTTTTACCAGAGCAGTCAATGAATCCAGTAACGTTTCTTACAATTCAATTTTCCAAATCTTGGTGTTACGATCAACAACCTCAAGTGATACGATCAGCAGATTAAGGGCCATTGGTAGGCTCAAGTTATCTCGAGCAAGTTGCCCAACCAGAAACGTCCTATCATAAATATGCTGGAGGTTGAAGTCTCATATCACCAACATGGGGGGCTAGTGATGGGGATGCTAGTAATGGGCTCGCCTATAAAGGAGAAAACGGTCCAAAACCTCAACAATCCAAAACCTCAATGACCCAATTCTGTATGGATGGTCAACGCTGCCATTGACTGGGTGAAGAGCAACTAAACTGACAAAAGCCCAATAGTGAGATGGCCAGCAAAGTCCAAGACGACCAACAAATACATTGACTGAAAAGGTTGCCAGCTGACCGGCAGAACACATGCAGCCCAACTATTAATTGGCCCACGTGTCAATTTCAAAGTCACAACGATCATTTGCTCTAATTTTCACATCTCCAAGAAAGCAAGCTTTATTGTAACGGTCACCTCCATAATCAGTGCGCATCCTGGAAGGAAGGTATCAGAATTTCTGCTCTATTTGGTGAAAACCCTAATAGTTACAAAATGTAGAAGGAAGGAGATCAGCTTCCGAGACTGTTACAGCCATGGGCGATGATCACACCTGCGCCAAGAAAGACAATGGTCTTAACAGTACGCGCATTAAGCCCCTTTGCATAAGGAATGCAGCCCATGGCCTTGGCTATAAAAGGCCATAGAAGCTCCCTTCAAAGGCATGCTTGGAAGCCTGCAAAAAACGCTCTCAGTCATACTTACGCTTTGTCTTGCCCGCAAAAGCTCTCAAACTCTCTTATACCCAAGCACTTAACGCTCTCTCTCTCTACTACTAGTTTCCAACGGACTCAATACTTAGAGAATCTGCTCCTCACAAGTAACAGCAAAGCCACTCTTCCAACGAGTGCTCTCCCATTTACAAACACTCACCAGTATTCATATTGCATCTATTACATCCATCTTCTTGTCTTCAAAAGGCTGATTACTGACTTGAATATCGAAGTGTTTACGATGGAATTGAATCCCGTCGTCATCTGACCTCTTATTTTAAGTTGTGGTATGTAGGACCCAAAACTAAGCGAACGAAGACTGGAACTAGACAAACTATTTGACCTGAATCTGTTCAAGTTTAGATTCAGAATGCATCAATAATTTTTTAAATTCTTTTATTTATCTAAAAAATTAGATAAATCTAGTACAAATTTTAGAATTGTAGAAAAATTAGATAGCCATTATAAAAACTGATACATTTTAATGCATAATAGTGCCAAAATACAAAAAGGCCCAAAAAATTCCCTATATAGGAAAATGAATTAAAAACATCCCCTTCATTTTTATTGTTGCTTGACGTTATTAATTACTTGTGGTTTTACACCTTCAATTAGTATGGTACTTACATTCTATCTATTTCATGCTATAGCTTTCTCTTAATTGTGTCCTATGACCAACCCTTATTCTTAAGTATGCTTGGCAGTCAACTTAACTAATATTAGGCTCCTAATAAGAATGGGCACGATATGCGGTTTTTTTATCTAAAAATCGGACCTTACAAAGGCAAATTAGTGCACAACATTGTTTTCATTGTTTGTCTCTTTTCACATTTCTTCATTCTAGTTATGAAAATGGGATCTTACAAAAACTATGAGCAATAAAATTGAAAATTGTTCCCATACTTCCTCAAATTTCATATATAGTTGGAATTTCATGCAGCATGTTGTGACCTCTTTCCAAGTGTAAACCAAGATCCATGCTTCCATTAAAATCTCTTGTACAACCTCGATCTTTTCTAAATTGCCATGAGTAGGGATTTATGTGATCCGCTTCAAAAAGAGAAGGGACATATTTGATTCTATGTGAAGAAACTCGAGCCTTTGTATGATGGTTAGTCATTCCATTGTGACCTATATATCATGATGACTTTGTATAATAGTAAGTCAATTAATTGTAATCTATATATCATGGTTTTAAATCATAAGAATAACCACTTTGTAATGTTGTGATTACAATGTAAATATCTAACCTTTCTTTGATCCCAAAATATGAGAATATCGTGTAGAGTTTTCACTGTCTCTAAAAGTATCTATAGAAAGCTGTTAAGATTTTTGCCTCATATTCTAATATTTTTCTACCTTTTAATTTCTCTTTCCTATATATCTAACCTTTCTTTTTGCCTCAACGGTTCGTCAAGAAGAGCCTCGAGTTCTATGCTCAGCTATCAATAGTGGCAAGAGACAAGATAATGGAGCTTAAAAAGTTTTAGGATTTAGAGGATTCGTTTCAAGAAGTGTCAATATAAAAATGAGAGACCACTTAAATTTAAATGAAAGCAAGGAAAATGCTAGAGAACGATTTGAAAAGGTGCTCAGAAATATTTGGAAATGATGTGTTTAAAGAGAATTGTTAATCTAGATATCACATCTTTTTCTAAAATCTTTCACATTAAAGCAACACTCCTTACTCCATTTGAAATGACTAAAATGTTGTGCATTGATAACTATAAAGAGGAAAAGCTAAGTAGTCATGCCATGTGTTTTGAAGAGAAGAAAACTAACTAAAATGCTCCATCAACATGTCATTTTAGTAACAAGAAATATCATAATACTTACATCACCTCAAGTGCCATCCGAATAGTCATTTGAATCTAATGAAATGACAATATAACTAGTCTAAAAGGATGAATAGGTTGAGCTCTTGAAATTCTAGTGTAGTTTGTTTAAGGGTTTCAATTTGTTAGAAAATTGAGTTGTTAGAATCTACAAATATTAAGAATTAGTTATTAGGTTATCATTCAATATATTTTTAACCCTTAAGACCAAGAATCAGAAATTTTTACCTGAATTCTTTAATTAATCAAATTTTTTTGTGGCTTCATCTTTTTGTGCAAATGTGTACAAGTTTAAATATGAAATAAATATATTAACGGTTAAAATCTAAATACAAAAAATAAAAGAATAAGCTTTTTATTCATTCTTGGTGACAAATGTATAAGTTACATTTCAAGATCAAAACACTAAACTGATCAGCTTATAAGAAATAAGAGACGTTAGAATGGTAATCATTGGTGGCAATAGAAAAATCATCATGTCTCATTCCAATGGCAACCGGTGCAAATGGAGAGACAAAAGACAATACCCTAGTTAGATGACCCCAATGAAATAATATTGGGTAGTCAAATGCCAAAATAGGGTGTATCTTGGTTCATATGCCAGATTTATAACAAGAGATGCATGAGCAAGGATGCATCCAAAGACATAAGATTTCTCTAGTGATTACTCCAACAAAAAACTAATTCGATTAGAAGTATTATATAAAAAAGGAAAACTAAGATATCATCCATCTAAAAGAAGGAAATCAAGATGGACTTCGTCACTGGCACTTGACAAGACAGTAAGGTATCAAGATCATGTCTTTTTTGTTTGAAACATAAGATCCACTAAGGATAGGCTTGAATGATCCAGTCGGCCCCATCAATGGCCAAGGTAATGAAATTAGGGAAAAGATAGAATAAGAGATCAATCTTTTTATGGTTGAAAAATGAGCTAAAAAACAAAACATTTTGAAGCAATGACATGTAATCAATAGTCGAAAAATCTCTATTGAAGCAACAAGGCAGCAAGATGTGATTATCATAATTAATCAATAAAAATTACTCACTAACATCTTGTGAAGAAACGTTTAAATAGTCTCAGAGATTAGATTGATTCGATCCTACTTTCTTTTAATCATTCAACATTCGAGCATGAGATATTAGTGTTAGATATAGTATGAATTAGGCTAACCCGATCCATCAACATAATGAACCACAATGGATAGGCCCAGGATAGCAAAAAATAAGCAAGTGATGTTCAGCCCACTTTATGACCCAACTCTAGCTAGAAAAGTCAAGATCTACAAAAAAAAAGAACAATTATTAAATAGAATATAACTCGGTCTAAATTAAAGGCCCGAATAGTAGTATATTTGAGTGTCTAACCAAGTGATTCGTCAACTTTGACATGTTTAGGTGTTTGGCTGAATGATTCCTTAATTCTGTGATTAGCTTTGGAGAAAGTCTCTAAACTAACAAATATCAATTACTCACTAACAATTCAATCATTTGGAATCAATCGCATTCAGTTAATCTCATAATCGGAATAGTGGTTAAGTTAATCAATTATTAACTGGCCTAACTACCATAATCGTGCTCAATTATTCATTTTAAGAAACCGTCGATAATTGGCATTGTAATTATGAATATGCTTCTTTTTCTTAGAAAAGAGGCGAAATCTAAAAAATAAGAAAAAATAAAGAGTATAACCCTTTAGCTTATTTGTTCTTCTATGATTATATGGAACCAAACCCTCCATCTCCATTTTGTCATTTTCTCAATCTCTTCTGTTTTTAAGTTTTTTTAGAAATTATACGTACTTGAGTATTAAAAAATATTTCAAGAAATAAGTCTCATCCTTTTTAAAGTTCTTATTTTTAGTTATGATATATAAGATTCGGATTAAACAGCTTTAAAAAAATATATATCCAAATTTATTCAAATTAAATCTAAATTTTAAATACGCATCAATATTAAAATATTTTTATTTAAAATTTTATTACATAATTATATATAAAAACATTAAATATATCAAAATATAAAGTTTACATAAAAATATCACTTGAAAATTTTTTAAAAATAATACTAATACAAAAATATTTAATCATGCAAAAAATATACCTGAATGACATGATTTTATAATAGGGTTTATATACAAATATTAAAAAACATTTATACTAAAAATTTTAAAATTTCTAATGAGTTCTTCACTTTTCCCTGCAATCTTATTTAATCAAAAAAATTATAAACCATTATTTTAAAATTATATTCATTAATAATAGTTATTATTGCATTCTCGAATTCTGGATTTCCATACAGATGAGAATCCAAATGCAGAGCAATACAAATACAGCTTTCAAGTAGAAGGAAGAGAGAGAGACAATAACACACAGTATTTTTTCGTGAAAAGTTCTCTTCTAAATGAGAAGAAAAAACTACGAAATTCTGGATTCGAAAACAATTTCATTATTCGGGTGCATGAGTACAAAGAGTGAAAAACAGAATGTATGGTGACTCTCAATGATCACTCTTACTATCGCAAGTGTTCTATCTATTACACAGCGTGAGTGTCTTTCTTTCTTTCTCTATGAGTGTAAATGCAAATGCAGAACAATCTATCTCTTTTTAGGTACACAGTAAATATATATATAGTGGCCTCGGTCATCCTATGTGGAGTACCACATGGAGCTAGCGGTCGTCCTAAGTTTCCATTTTTGCGCTCATGCCATTGGAGATTTCTTAGAGTCCTCGTTTTTACTAAAGGTTTTTGGCCCTTATCAAATCCGCGGGCATTTGGTTCTAAATATTCTTGGGCTTCAACTGACGACTTGGTCAGCAATAATTTTTTGGGCTTTTAAAGTCATATTTTTAGTGCCATGTCCTTGAGGCTTTATTAGAGACTTTAGTGTCTTACAAAAATTTTAAACTTTTCAACTTAAATCAGCATTTCCGACTAATCCAACTTTTTTGGTCTCTTGAGGCAATAACATAAGTTCTCGGGCCTCTAAGGCCAATTTAGTTTCTCGGATCAACCATAGCATCATAGCTAAAGATGTTAATTTTCAACCCCCCTCCATATGCCACGTGTCTCATTTATAAAATATCAAATTAGATTGCGTCTCAAGGGCCAGCGCAAGTAGCTTTTGATTTTGTCCAGCTCATCCATCCATGTCACCAAAATTGCAGCCACGTGTCATTTTTGTCCTACGTGGCTACAATTTTAGCCACGCACCACGATGTCTGATCGACGGATTCTCTCGAACCAGTCAATTCCTACTAACTCTGCTTCTGATCAGCAATTTCAAATTCTATCCAATAAATGCTCTGAAGAGGTGATTACTAGTTAATTCATCCTCATTTTATAGTTGTTCACTGTCAGTTGGTTTCAGATTTTCGTTGTATTTTCTTTGTTCCTTAAAGCTTGCTCTGTGAACTGTTAATTTTGATTTTATTCCCTATTCCAGTTCTTGATTGTTCAGATTGTTCGTTGAAGGTGTTGGATTGATTTTTGTTCAATCTGGGTAGTAAGTGCTTTCTATTGCTTTCCGTTCTTTTGGTGTGATTGGGTTTTGGCCGTGATTCTTTCGATGCTCTATTTTTGACGCTGATTGTTGTGTAATGATCTATTTTTGATTTACAAGGCCAGTGAGAATTGTTGGTAGGGGGATTATCTGGAAACGAGCATTTTTTTTTGGTTTAAGATGATTCGGCCATCAGGGTTGTTATTTGGCTGCGATTTGAGTGAGGATTCGGGGGATGGATGTGGCATTGACGATTGGGACTGAGCTGTTTCTAATATGACGAGTTTTTCTGACTGAGAAGATATGTGCAATTTATTCTCTGGAGTGAAAAAGATCTCAGAAGGTCGATCTCAAGTTATTTTCCAGGTTTACTATCAGTGTCTTTAGATCTGTGTCCCTTGAGTGATGAGGGTAATGAATATAAGGAGAAGGTGAAATTGAATCGTAATTTGTGCAATGAGGAAACCGGAACTGAGATCGGAGTTGAGGGTGGGGGCCGGTGTTTGTTGCATAATGAAGAGACGACTGTTCATTGGATTGGGAAAGATGCAAAGATGGCGGCAAAGAGGTGGTGAAGGCTGCATTTGTTGGGCATGTGCAGCCTCGACAGCCACATCAGAGGTTTTTACATATGACATCTCTGAGGGTTCTGTTGGTTGAAAGTGATGATTCTACATATGTCGTCACAGCATTGCTTCGAAATTGCCGTTATGAAGGTTATTAACTTCGTATCTTAGTCTTAACCATGTAATATTTAGTAACACTATGTCTATGTATGACCAGACACTCGTTTTGTTTCATTGGTTTTGACCATGATGCGAGGCTATTACGCACCTAAATCTAATTTTCTAATTTAAACATTGTTAAAATACAGTTTATTATTATAAGAGAATTTGATGTTGTTGGATTTTCTAGTGTGGTTCTGACTAATCTCTATAGTTGAAGTCATGCGCTTAAAGACAGAGAGGTTAGAGATTCAGAAAGGGGTAGCAAGGAAGAAGAAGAGAAGAAGTTATTTGATGAGGACTAACTGAGCAATGTAAAAAGAGTAAGTAGAAAAGGTGGAAAATGAGTAAGGCAGGCTACTTCTAGTAGAATCACATGGGATGTTCAAAAGCAGGGAAAAGGAAGTAGGCGACATGGGAACAGATAGGCCAAGTAATCGAGCTGATCTAAGCCGTCCATTTTTGGCATGCTAGGCATGTAGAAAGCCTCACATGGGACAATCATCATCCTTTATTTTCCATTTCAGCACCTTCTAACTTCTAGTTGAGTTTATGTTAGAAAAAGAATATACCCTGTTGGAGAAAAGAGGTAGCTACTTTGAAAGAAAGATATATTAGCTGAAACCTTGTAAATTTGAGGGATATGAATGAAATTAAATGTGGAACTTTTCTTTGGAGATCATCCCTTCTCAAATTGAGAATTCTCTCTTCTTCTTCTACATTTTTTGGTTGCCTCCATTATTGAAAAAACTTGCAGTTCCAAATCTCCATAAAAAATATCATAGAGATAGTATAGAAAAAAAAAAAAGCAGATAGCAACTTTGGTGTCGAAGATGATTTCAATGGCCAAAGGGACATGGTTCCATCAATTGGCTGAGGCAATTGCAGCAGGAGCCCAAACAATGGACACCCATGAACAAAGCATCGCCGGATTGACCAAGAGAGTGCAGCATGTGTTTAACCAGCATTACGCAGTGCTGGTTGTTCTACCCCTACCCCCACCGGTTTTAAGGAAGCAACCTGAGGAAGCCAGATTCCATGTAAACAGGCATGTGAGGATACGCTTCCCTCGGTTTGAGGGTGAGAACCCGAATGGATGGATATTCAAAGCAAGGTAATTCTTCGAGATCCATCAGATGCTAGAGGCTCAAAAGATATTATTAGCCTCATTCTAGGTTGATTGAGAGGCCTTAATTTGGTTCCAGGGAGTTAGAGAGGCTGAAGAGTTCATAGATTAGGAGACTTTTACTAACTTGTGCTCATTTGTTTTAGAGGACTGGCCTGTGACTACCTAATGGAACAGCTCCAAAAACATCGACAAAACACTAAAGTGGCCAAATATAAGACTCAGTTTGAGTCAATTACTAGTCGACTGAGGAATGTCAATGCTCAAGTTAACTAAGCTGTTTTTTAAGGTGGACTGAAGGACGAGATCAAGTTTCCGGTGAAATTACTCAATCCCATAACTTGCACCAAGCATTTGGGATGGCTAGAATCAAGATGGAGTTTACTGAAGTTAAAAGAAGGTGAATTGGGATTAGACATCCTCATTCAAAGGAGCGACTCATCACTCCCCGTCTGGGCCAATAGGCTTGGCCTGAGCCACTACCAGACCGGAGATGTTGGTCCATAGGATCACCAAGTGCTGATGAAGGAACGCAAAGAAAAAGATTGTGTTACCATTGTGATAAAAAGTGAAACCTGAGGCACCACTGCTCAGTTCCAAAACTTTTTGTGGTTGAGGTCATTGAACCAACTGAAACCAAGAGCCCAGCTTTGAGCCAGGAACAGATGACTCCCCTCCTCAAGAAGCTAAGCTCATTGAGGCTCAATTGGTAGAGATTTCTCTGCACTCCATCATCAGAACCTCCCATACGAAGACAATGCGAGTCAAAGGGAGAGTGAATGGGATCTCTGTGGTAGTATAAATTGATTCAGGCAGTACTCACAATTTCATCGACCCCAGTTTGATCGAAAGTGTTGGAATAGAAGTTAGGATTGACACTCCAATGGAGGTCCAAATAACCAATGGGGAGCTAATCGAAAGTGAAGGTGGCTGTTTTTGGTGTCAATATGCAAATCCAAGGTATTAATATCTTGGCAGATTTTTTGATTTTGATCCTGGGAGGTTGTGACGCCGTTTTGGGCATTTAATGGCTTTCTACTTTGGGGCTCATCTTCTGGGATTTCGCAGAACTACAAATGGGATTTCTCTAGGAGTGATAAGGAGGCAACCCTGTGAAGGTTAAAAACCACCAATAACACGGTGGTAGAAGGAAGTAGTTGGTAGGGGAGTTCCACTGTTGAAAGCAAGGGAGTGGTTCTTAAGTTGCTGGACAACACTGTGGAGATAAGGTAGTCTGATATTCCTACTAATATTCAGAGTTTAATTGCTAAATTTCCAAGGATATTCGAAGAACCTAAGGACTTACCTCCATTTAGAGGCCATTAACATCAAATAGTAGCGAAGGACGATTCTAGACTGATATTGATATGTCCATATCGATACCCTTATTACTAGGAAAGGGAGATAAAAAAGTCAGTGGGAGTTGTTGGGGTCTAGATTGATTCGTCATAGTTAGAGCCCCTATTACTCACCGGCCCTATTAGTTCGGAAGACCGACAAAAGTTGGGGGATGTGTGTCAATTATCGTGGACTCAATCAGTAGATAGTCAAATATAAGTATCTGATACCGATGATGGACGAACTACTTGATGAACTGTGTGGTTCAGCGGTGTTTTCTAAACTAGATTTTTGGCCCGGGTATCATCAAATTTGGATGAAAAAGGGGGGCATTCTGAAGACTGCATTTCAGACCCATAAAGGCCCCTACGAGTTTTTGTTAATGCCCTTTAGGCAAACAGATGCACTTGACATCTTCCAAGGGTTGATGAACAATATTTTTCATCACTTCTTTTGAAAGTTTGTTCTAGTTTTTCCTAGAGATGTACAAATTTACAACCCAACTTTGAATGACCATGAGGAACAATTGGGGAAAATCTCACAGAACCCAGAGGAGAACCAGCTTTATGCTAAGCTGAGTATCGGTTTGGGTGCAGTGAAATCAAGTATTTGGGGCATCTCATCTCTAAGCAAGAAGTAAGGGCCAGCCTATCAAAAATCGAGGCTATATTAAACTGGAGTTTTCTGACTACTCTTAAATTCTTAAGTGGTTTCTTAGGCCTAATGGAATACTATGGAAGTTCATCAAGGGTTATGGTTGGATAGCAGCACCCCTCACTACCTTATGAAAAATTTGTTTGAATGGTTAGAATAATCTAAAGTGGCGTTTCAAAGACTTAAGGAATCTGTGGCAATGCTCCTAATGTTGGCCTTACTCAACTTCACAAAACAATTCTTAATTTAATGTGATGCTTTTGGAGTGGGAATAGGGGCAGTCCTCATGTGGGATCATCGACCTATTGCATTCCTTAGGCACTCAAGGGAAAATCCTTGTATCTATGAACCTATGAAAAGGAGTTGTTGTCCTTAGTCATTACAGTAAAAAAATGGTGTCCGTATCTATTAGGGCAATCCTTTGTAGTTAAAGCAGACCAGTATAGTCTAAAATTCTTATCGGAGCAAAAGGTAGGAACCTCCACACAGCAGAAATGAGTTTTAAAGATATTAGGGTACGATTTCATGATTGAATACAAGAGGGGAACAAAGAACAAGGCAGCTGATGCCCTTTCTATAAAATGTGAGGAGCCAGCAATTATGGTGATGTTTTACTTGAATGCTGAGTGGGTTGACGAATTGAAGGGTTCCCATCAGTCGGATACATAATTAATAGCCCTCATTCAAAAGTTGCAGCTATGTATTTTTCCCCTCTAATTCCCACTCTTTGCAAAATGGAATTGTTTACAAAAGGGAAACTTTTCTAGGAAAAATGATGGTTTTAAACAAAAGGTTTTTGAATGGGTGCATTGTATCCCCATAGAGGGACATTTTAATTACAAAAAGAGCTCAACCGTGCAAAGGCTGATTTTTACTAGAAGGCTATGAGAAGGAAACTTAGGAAATTCATCAGAGAATGCCCCACATGTCAACAAACAAAATTGACCTAGAAAAATCATATAGGCTTTTATAGTCACTTCCCATACCTCTCAGAACTTAGACTAACATATCCATGAACTTTATTGAGGGTCTAACTACTTCCCACTGCGACAATTGCATATTAGTTGTGGTTGATAGATTCACTAAATGCAGCCATTTCATTCCTTTAACCCACCCCTGTACAGCTTCTAAAATAACTTGTCTCTTCTTAAACCACATTATAAAACTACATAGGTATTCCAAGACTTTAGTTAGTGATAGAGACCCAACTTTCACCGGTTCTTTTTTTTTTAAGTGCAGAGAACCAAGTTGGCCTACAGCCCAACTTATAATCCACAATTGGACAACCAGACGAAAGTGGTTGACAAATGCCTCAAACAGTACCTAATGTGCTATTTGAAAGACAAACCCAAGTTGTGGTCTCAGTGGATAGCCATGGTTGAGTAGTCATATAACACTAATCACCACTAGTTGATAGGAATGATACCTTTTCAGGCGTATGAGGTGCCACCACCCAAACTAACTGGCTATGTCAAAGGGACTGCTAGGAATGCTGCCGTGGAGGAACGGAAGACTAGGGATCAAATCTTAACACTATTGAAGGAAAGCTTGGTTACGGTCCAGGAAATGATGAAAACTCAATTTGATTGGCACAAGATCGAAACAGAGTTCCAGATCAAGGACTTGGTGTATCTCCACCTGCAACCATTCTGTAAAAAATCAATAGCCTTTCATAAAAATTTAAAATTGGCACCAATATTTTTTGTTCCATACTAGGGCTCAAGTGACCACCAGCCCTTTCCTTCCACCACTTGACAAGGAAGGAGAGTTGCTTTCAGAGCATGAGCAAGTAGTCAGCTCACACATCTGGAAATTGGGCAGCCATGAAGTGAATGAAGTATTGGTGAAATGGGTAGGAGCTCTGGAAGAAAATAACACATGGGAGCCACTATACACCCTTCGATCTCAGTACCTGCACCTTGTGGGCAAGTTGTTGTAAAGGAGGGAGTTTTGTCATGCACTTAAAGACAGAGAGGGTGAAGATTTATAAAGGGGTAAGTGAGGAAGAAGGAAAAGAAGTCATACAATGAGGATTAACTTAGTAGGGTAAAAAGAGTAAGTAGAAAAAGTGTTAAATGAGTAAGGTCGGCTACTTCCTGCAGAATCACGTGGGATTTGCAGAAGCAAGGAAAAAGAAGTAGGCAATGTGGAGGTAGATAGGCCAAATAATCAAGCTGAACTGGGCCATTCATCTTAGATGATCAGGGCCGTACATTCTTGGCACGCCAGGCATGTAGGAACCCTCACATGGAGAGCATTTGACAATCATCATCTTCATTTATTTTTCATTTCAGCACCTTCTAACTTTTAGTTGAGTTTTTGTTAGAAAAAAATATATTTTGTTAAAGAAAGGAGGTAGATAGTTGGAAAAAAGGATATATTAGTTGAAGCCTTGTAATTTGGGGGATATTAATGAAATTACATGTGGAACTTTGCTCTGGACACCATCCCTTCTTGAATTGGGAATTCTCTCTTCTTCTATATTTTCTGGATGCTGCCATTATTGAAAAAATTGGTAGCCCCAAGTTACACAAAAAATATTACTAGTACAGGAAAAAAAAAAAAAAAAAGCACATAGCAATTGAAGATATCTCCTATAATTGGCATGCTTGTATACAAGGTTTCCATAAGTTATAATTTATCTTTTTAATGTTCTCTTTGAGCTCAATGTCGGTGGTGGTGATGGCCATATCTTGTCCTTTTTCTGAGTGGAAATGCTCATGTGCCTATTATGCTTTATATTTCTTTCTTTTTTTTCTCTGGCACTATCGATATGTTCATATGTAGTTTATGCTTGATAAGACGTGATAATGGACAAATATTCCTACTAATGATTGATAAAATAAACATGATGTTCATGATGCTGAATTAACTGTTCAATTGCTATTCTTTTCTGCCTCTTACTATAAAATACGGAGTGCCTCTGTTACTTATTGTATAAACGGGTTCGTCTTTATTATGAAGATGGAAACTATACCCTTTCTTGGCTTTCTAGAAGTTCTAAAATAAAATCTCAGTCCACTCTTCTGGTTTATCTAATGCTGTATTTGCCAAATTAAGAAGGGAAAAAAAAAGGGAAAAAGGTTTTATGCATTTGATCATCTCAAGACTCGAAATATGACTTGTCGTTTTAGACCACACTTAATATCCTTCATCCCATGCTTTGTTTTTGTTTTGGTATCTTATGGCTTGATCAATTCTTGATTTCCCTCTCACTATCCTTTCTCCCTGTCGCGTACATGGGAATGTGAAGACAGGACGATATTTTTGTTGTCTCTTTCATTCTTTTTGTTGTTGCCATACTATGTTGATTGATTCTTTCCCCTCTCTCTTGCTCGAGAGATATTATGGTTCAATTAGTGGATAGACTTTTATATTAATCCAACGGTTAGGATTAAAGGTTGGATAAATAAATAGTAAAGATTGAATATTTATTCAAAACTCAATGTAAGTTTCACCATTCATCCACCTAACTTTTAATTCAAGCCGTTGGATGGATGAAGTAGCCTCTAAAATGGAAGGACCTAAACAACACACACACACACACACTCTCTCTCTCTCTCTCTCATGATCACTAGCTCTATTGCCAGCTTGCTCACTGACAATTGATTATTGGTTTGCCATCTTACCCTATCTTTCACATGGTAACACAGTAGGGTTGCAATTGGATCAATAAATATGTCATCCATATCTGATAGTTCTCCAGTCTGGAAAATTATAACTATGCCCGCCCAGGCAACAAATTTGCTACATCCATATTAAACAACCTATGAGTAAGTTGAACAAGTAGGTCTCTAGTGAAGACCTAGAACCATGAAAATTTTAACTGATTAAGGGCCTCAAGCAGAGGGTTGATCCACTCAATAATAATTTCCAATGAAAATTAAGCATCTCCAACCTGAAAAATGATTTGAGGCTTCCATAAGTAGGTCTTTCATGTAAGCTAGTTACATGTAACATGTGTGATATCCATAATCTACATGGATATTAAATAATGAATGTCGGTGTTTTGAGACTAATCCTAATGTGTGTTGGTTCAAATGACACATCACGAATTTTTACATACAGTCCTGATAGTAATTGATGCCAAGATTTCCTTATTTTTCTCTTTATGCTAAGCAGTTTTTTATATCTTCAGGATATTCAAATTTTAGATTTATTTATTGTGTCATGTCATTTGGTCTTGTTTGTAAACAATCACTTTTCCTTTCTGTATAATTCTTTGTTATGGATATTTTGTTTTTAATTTTAGCCAGTGGAATTAATTTTTTTGATGTTAATTGCTATTTTAGTATTTGTTGATATGTGGACATAAATTCAATTACTTCACCGCTTCGATTTTATTATTGATGGTATTTTTTTGTTACATCTGTTGTTGCATGACAGCATGACACTGGGATTTTGGATAAAATATTTGGGTTAATAACGAAGAAAATCCCAACCTTTCAATTTTTCCACTTTTAGCACAAATTTTGATTTTATCAATTACATGCCCATCCTTTCCCCCTTTTTTTAATTATAAACAACTTTTAAAGATTATTATCTATATTCCTAACCTTTAATGTCTCAATTTTACCAGTGAAGTGAAAATAACATTGCACTAGATGTGGAAAAAAAAAAGAAGGTCAGGAATATACTTGGTAATCTTGAAATGTTGTTTATGTATGGAAAAATGTCAAAGGTTGGTCTATAATAAATAAAATTAAAACATTATGCTAAAAGAAAAAAAAGCTAAAAGATTGTGATTTTGCCATGTGTTCTTTGCTCAATAGTCTAGTTAGGTTTTAAACTTAAGCTATAAGAGCATGTGGGATTACTTCATCATTGGATTCAATTAGTATAAGGATACGACTATAAAAGCACCTTGCCCCGTGTCCACCATTTCCCTATCAATAGTTCCATTAAACCACTTTCCTTAAAAATTCGATCTTGAGCACACTGCTTATTTGTATTAGAAAAGATAAAAGGATAATAAGAATTGTATTATAGGCATAGACTTGTCAAGCTTTGCATTTATGGGGAGGAAATAGAAAACTCAGCATCAGTTTTGCTAACTTATTTCAAAATGGTTGTCGGTAGGATGATGTGAGATGTGTTTTCTAAATCATATACAAATATCAGTTAATATATATCGATATCGGGTCGATAATACCGAAAATTCTTGACATTGTGACAATATTGCAATATGTGGCCATATAACTATATATCATAATGTATTGATAGATATTTAAAATATCGATTGATATATCCAATATTTATCCGATTCAATCTTATTAGCTTAAGATTCTCAGAAATTTTTTCTTCTTTTATATTTAATATTGTTACGTATTGTCAGATATGAAATGGCCATGACTTATACCGATACATATATTTTCATCCATGTTTATGTTCACATGCTGTGAGCTGCTACTACTTTTTATTTTTTCTTACTTGGTTGTTGCAGTTGTTGAAGTGTCAAATGGATTACAAGCATGGAAAATACTAGAAGATATAACCACTCGTATCAATCTTGTCTTGACTGAGGTGATGTGTTACAAGCACAAGCACAAGAGGAGAACCTATCTAAAAAAACCGGTCTGATAGAAGAGAGAGCCTCTTAGGCTTATAAGCCAGCCCTTGTGAAACTGGTTTTCCAATGTGAGACTCGCAACATTCCTTCCCCCTTCGACAGCTGCTGACCTCGATGACTTCACTTTGCAACACTTCACTCGGTGGGTCTCACTCTGCGGCGTTTCACTCGATTTTTCCGGTCAGCTCCTAGCCCTCTCCGGTGCCCTTTCCCGTCAGAACCCTTCGCAGGTAACTCTCTTCGGGTATAGGCCAATCTCAATAAAAGCACCATCGTTGCAAGCATGAGCCCAAGAAGAGAGTTCATCCCAAAAAATCGATCTGATAGGAGGGAGAATCCCTTAGGCTTATAAGCCAGCCATTATGAAGATGGCTCCCTGATACAGGACTCATAACATGATGATGCCTTGTTTATCAGGCATTGCTCTTCTATGCAAAATTATGAGCCACAAAACACTGAAGAGTACACTAGTAATCAGTAAGATTTCTTCCACCATCTCTTTTATGGCTAGTATTTTTTATTTAAGGATTCTTTCTTCAATTAGAAATTTGGCCTCAACCATGGAAGGAAATATCTGCCCTTCTACACAATATTAGCAAAAATATATCGGTTGGGCCCTCAATACTGCGATATAACCACGGTATGTCTTCAATATTTAAAAGATCGGTTAATAAGCCCTATACAGCCAATACATTACTCAAAGTTTCCCCAACTCATTATGTTCTGTTTGTAAATAATATTTGCATCCAAAACATTGTATTGCTTGAGATGTTTGTGACCAATAGCGATATTTTATTCCATGACCTCAGCTTAATAAGTATGATGCTAATACCCTACTTTTCTACGGCCTTTATTTTCTAAGTAGTTAATACCCTACTTATTATAGTAATTTCTCTTTCACTGTGAAAGAAGTTGTTATTGCCATAACAATACTACCTCTGATGAGGGTTGCATTCAGTGATGTCATCTCATGATTCAATGAGTTTAGTTTTTAAGTGTTTGCCAAAACGTGCCGTTGATTTTTTAGTGAAGCCTATATGAAGGAATGAGCTGAAAACCCTCTGGTGGCATGTTTGGAATTCGTGAACTTCTTTTTTGATGTGGGCTTGCTTGTTTTTATCATTACAAAATGCCCGGCTTAGTTCTTTATATGGCATGGTTTTTGCATTGCTATCATCAATGCAAATATCGGCCGATATTATGTATCGGTTTTAGAGGCCACAATACTAATATTTCCTGTTATTGCAGCAATATCACAATTATTTTCAATATCATTGAAATATCAAATATATTAGCCGATATAGCTACTATATTAGCTAATACAGCCTTGTCAGCTGTAACTAATGCCGAAGCCATATTTTTATTAATGGTTGGTATATTTTTGCTCAGTTCTTACTATTAATCTTCCAATCTTGCGGTAGCATTTTCTTTTGTTTGAGACACAGGCATCAAATTATTTGATTAGGCAGAATTACAAATATTGTTAGTTCTTTTTTATTAAGAAAATAATTATGATGTCTGTGTTTCTTTCCTTATTTTCTCTAGTATCATTGATTAGTTCACTACGCTTATCTCAATGTAGTGGTAGTGGCGGTGAGAGCGGTGCACAAATGCCAAAATATCTGAAATCCAAAAAATCCTGAGAGATTGGACAACAATAGTGGCAGTGATGACGAGGAAGACAACAAGAGTCAATCTCTGAGCTCAGGAAATGGAAGTGATAATGGGAGTGGAACTCAGGTATTATGACCATACATGCAACCAAATTGACTGATATCTATCTGAACTTATCCTTAATCAATTACCAAAAGAAGAACTTAGCCTTAAATGATGAGTAAATTTTAAAAGATTCAACTTTTGTCAATCATAAGCAGCTAAATTTGCCAAGTTAGATGTATGGATTATTGGTATATTAGAAAAGAATATCCATGGGGGTGTTATCCTATTTTGAAGAGCAGAATCTCACCTAAAAATAAACTCTTAACCAAATTCTCCTAATTGAAATCAAGAATAAAATAATGAATCAACCCACTAAATGAAATAATTTTTTTTTGATATAATCAACTTTCCTTTTAATTTTTCTTAATATCATTTGTTTATTCTTGCGCTTCAGATGCTTGTTTTTTCGATTTGTTCTACCCTGAAATCAGAGGTTGCAAATGTTCTTCATTTCTTAGTTCATGGACATAACATTTGACCCATCTTTTATGCATTTTATATCCATTGAAGTATGTTTAACTTTGATTTTTTTGATTCCTACCTTGATGTTATGCCTTGCCCCTTTTTATGGTGGAACAAGAAAATCACTAACCATAGGAAGTTTTTTTCCCATGTTTAGAGAGCAAGTATAACAATTTTTTTAAAAAAATTTCGGAAGTATAATGAAGAAAAATAGATCAGCCACTATGCTCAAGGACCTAACAACTAAAAAGCTTTCCTAATATAAATAGAAGCTGAAAATCTATGAAGTGCCTACAAAAAAAAACAACTGATGTAAATATTTAATTAAAAACAATAACTCAATTGTACAAGTAGAGAGAAGAGATGTCATTGTATGAATTGAATTATCTATATAATCCATGTCTCATTGAGTCAAGAAAAGCGTCGTCAATGAATGGGTTGGATAGAATGATTCTTTGTCTCCCTTCGTCTTTGTCATGAGTTGATTCTTTCAATCACTCTGAATATGCTAGATAATGTTTTGTGGTTTTCTTCAAGTTTCTCCTGCCTGCTTCTTTTATAATAGGTGTCTTTAATCTGATTATGTTTGCCTACTGGTGCACTAATTGGTCCTTGTATTGTGTGATAGTTCACTTAAATGCTCTTAGTCTTTTATGCATTTAACTTTCGTTAGGTGACTTCAACTTTCTCTTTTATACGATCACAACAAACATCTCTCTTTTGTGACAATGCTATTGTATAACATCTTTATCTCTACCAATACCACTACAATTTTTAGGCATGCCAATACTTAACTATCCAACACCCCAATTTATACACTATGATTGGCTTAATAGTCACATTATACTATTTCTCTAGTTCATAGAGAAATGCAATATTTTTTTGTCTGTGATGATCCAACCAAAGCGCCTTTCTACTTCTAATAGGCCATGAATTCAATGACCTCGTTAATCATCCTATCCTTCACTACCTATGATATTTGAATAACCCTATTTGGTAGGCTTTCTATATCTATCCTCACCTCCCTACCATCCAAACAATCTCTTAGAATTAAATTTGCATTTCATGTGTTCTATCTTCTTTTTCCTAATTCTAAGAACTTTTGGCTACCAAATTCTCCCTCCAAAATCTGAATTCATCATTTGTGTCTTTTCATGCCTAATCATTTAATAGTTTATCTTTTGAAAATGGTAAGCACTTAAGAAAATATCTTGAATGTGCCTAGTTAGTTAATCTATAGCAAGCATAGCCAAATATACTCAAAATTGACTCCTAATGTACACTAACAAGAACAGTAAAAGCTTCAATCTTCTTACACGTGTCATCATACAAATCACTGCCCCATCATGAATGTCTTTTACAAGTTAGACGTATGTAATAAAAGCTTCTTTTTTGCTAGAATTTTCAGAGCACTTATCTTGGGATTGTGTCATGTGTTTCTTCAAATCAATTAATACCATAGAGGTCCTTTTGTTTTTCCTTAAATTGCTTGATCACACTTCATATAAATGAACAACTATAATAGTAGGCTTTCCCTGCTTGGATTCATATTGGTTCTCTGATATACTTTTATCTCAACCTTCTTTCGGTCATCCTTTTCCATAACTTCGTTGTATGATCCACTAACGTAATATTTCTATATGTTCGTGATCTTATAAATGGTAATTAATATGATCTTTCTCTATTTTTTCATAATGTTCTTGGTGCTTAGAATTTTCATAACAAGTTGGTCATCTGTGGGATATTGGCATAGAAAATTTACCAGTAATTGTTTCATGTATCCTCATCCGTGCTTAGAATCAATTGGGCCTCTTTCTTTGGATTCGGCACTGGATCTTTGTCAGGTGCATTAAAGACATCTCTGGAACAGAAGAGAAAGGGTAAAGGCAGAAAGATTTCCCCTCATCCTTAGTCATCTGTGGGTGTTTTCTGAATCCAGTGGGTGCATAATTTCCGTTTAAGTTAAAAGATGTAGCTTTCTTGCTTATTGGAATATTCCCTTCCAGGTTTGGGCTTCCCAAGCAATCTGTTGCTGACAAGGAGGCAGAAGAAAACTCAAATTTCCAGATTTGTGCCAGTCACCAAGGTTGACACTCTGGAACATGAGAAAAAGAAAGCAAGGGCGATGAGGTCGGTGTTTTACTTGTCAATTTGTTAGCTAGTCAGTGGAAATTTTTTTCCTACTTTTTTCCTGGCAGATTTGTCTTTGCATTTGACCTTCCCCCATTCTTATGCTTTGTTTTGACATTTTCAGGTTTTCACACCCTTGACCTAGATCTCTGTCGCTGGTGAATCAAGATGGAAGTATTGAATCAGTAACATACTAATCTGCATCCTGAATAAATGTTTTATTTGTATAGCTCCACTGATTTATTTTTTTTTTTTTTGATATACTTTCACAAATCAGAAGACTATGGTTGTAGGCAAGGCTGTTGGAGGGGTTGAGAGTGGCCTTCTTATTTATAGCCTTAAGATTCCTTTGGGGGCCTTCTTTGCTTTTATAGTCAATTTTTGGGGAGCTTTCTTATTTCTTGGAATAAGTTATTTGGCACAATTATTTGATCTTTGCAGGTGTTGTACTGTGGTCTTTCATGTGGCTAGCTTACTTTGGATTTCTAAGATTGGGTGCTTGTCCTTTTCTAATGCCTTTCCAAAATGTGGGAGCTGAGTTTTCATCAGATGAAAATCTCTGTCCTCATGTGTGTTAGTGATGCCAGGCAAGGCTCATTGTAGTCAGTGATTGCACCATCAATGCTAATTAATCTAAAATACCTACTAAAAATATTTTGAAGTGTTCCATATATGATGTTCTTTTTGATACAAGATCATTAGGTATGTAAAACTTGCTGAGTTATCAGAGGGGCTTGATGATTGTTGTCAGTATACTAAGATTGTTCAAGGAATCTGCAATGCTATAGTGCTGTGATATGATTTTTCAGGCATTTTTATTTTGTCTTGAATGTAATCCGTTTATTAGGAATTGCTTTATCTATCGGGCATAATTGTGGCACAGGCACCATTGTAGTGAAATATTACAATCAAGGCAAGGGAAAGGAGACTACATAGCATTGACGTAAATATCAACCAATATGTATCAATATTGGAGCTTCTCAATACTGATATTTTTCAATATTGTGACAATATCGTAATATATTTCCGTATCAACCGATATAACTATATCAGTTTGCGATTTTTAATTTTTTCTTTAAATATATTAAATACCTATTCATATGTCCAATATGTTCGATACCACGATGAATACCAATACCCATATTTTCATCCATGCTACATGGATAATGATACACTGTAAATGATTGATCTGTTGGTACTAGGTCATGTGCATGAGGGTAAATACTACTAAACTAATTGTGTTTGAGGCTGGGTTAGGGATGAGATTCGTATGAAGGGGATGAAAAGTGCAGCGTTGTCCAGTATGGGCCGCATGGAGTTGATGGGCTCGCTGGCAAATCCTTTCCTAGCTTTTACTATCTGAATTTCTGATACTCTTAGTAGGCAAAGTTTGCAGAAATTGGCATTTGAAGAGGTGTTTCTTCAACTTCAGCCTTGCTGGTCAACTACCCATTTTCATCAAGTTTATGAAGAGTAAGTATTGAAAAAGTATTGAAATTTGTATTAATGTATAATTGCAGTTTGGCTATTAGCTGGTTGGATTGTCTTTTTGTTCCTTAAATTGTAAATTTATTGGAGTACCAGGTTATTGAAATACTTGTCAGTTATCATATTATGTTTTTTTTTTTTTCCGTTGATGCATCTGTGGAAAGTTCGTCACATTCCGGTGTTCATCCACTATGCTGAGATTGCAATGAATTTTCTGCCCCCTTGATGAGAGAATTGTCCTCGGGGTTATTATTTGGTCATTTCATGCCTATAACTGTGGAGAGCTTCTTGGCCAAGTTTTAGGAGAGTTGTTATGGTCCTCCCAATGAGAAAGCTGTTATACCCACCTAATAGCTAGAATTAGAATTTGTGTAGTTAAATGATAGCTTTTGTATCGATGATTTAAATTGGTATTTAATCTTTTATTATTCATTTATATAATTTTTAATTCTAACTACTATGTGAATTTGAGAGTCTCTCTACTAAAGACTACAGTAGCACTCGAGTTTTAGATGTTGTGCTCTTTATTTAGATAAAGGATAAAGTCGCAAGTGAATAATGAAAGCAAGCATAATGTCTATTTGCACCTGAGGTTGCAAATGACTCAAGCGGAGAATATGAGAGTCTCTCTTGATCAGAGTCTTATTACCCTTAAACGAGCCTAATTGAATTGTCCGAATTTAGAAATGTCAAGTTTAGTTAGGTTCTGACTTCGCTTGTTGTTCAACGAGACTCAAAATTGGGTTTAGATGTTGCTACTTTTTTGCACAAAAATTAGCTTGAATAAGTCTTTAACAGCCTGAGCTTGCAAATTGTTCACAAACAGTTTGATTTATTTGTGATCCTAATTATATGTACTATTATTTTTCTCCCCTTTTGTTAGAGGATGGTTCTTTCATATTCATATTGGTGAGTCCTGCCTGAGGCTGCTATTACTTGAAGTTAGTAGTCTCATTGTGTTGGATTTGATCACTCTCTTGTGGGTAACCCAACAAACTGATTTGTCATAAGAGGATTTGTGGAGAACAAATTTTGAGAATTGATTCCGATCAACGAGACGTTGACCGAAGGAGAATAGTAAATGGTCAATGAAAAAATGGCCAGCCGAATGGCTTATTGTAAATTAAAATCGGCAGAGGTTGGCCGGAAATGAAAAAACTGCAGAGCTTCTTTGGATGGCGAGACGGGTAGCGAGAAGATGGTCAACGGGGAGGTTGGCGGATGGCGTGAGGAAGACGGTCAACGAATGTTGGCCGGATAAATCTTCAAGAACGATCGATGAAAAGTTGACCGACTGAGTAATGGGCCTGAGAAGCCAAAGAGGAGGCCGAAATTTACCAGTTGGTGACACTGGTATGGAATCGCCTGCGGATATGGCTGAGAGCACAGTAGCATCCGGAGATATAGGTTATGCACAGTGACAACCGAGAACATGAGATGTTCGAGGTCATTATCACTGCCTGGAGATTAAGGAACGCCGGAGAACTCTTGTGATGGCCAAAGAGCACAGATTGTCTGGGGACTTAACTGCATCAACGACCGAGGACGTCGTGGACAGCTGTAGCAAGTCAGTTGTAGACAGTTGGCTCTCTAGAACAGGTGGCAGACCTGCAGTGTGTACGCCATCTGTGCAGACGGCTAGTTAAGAGTTTGTGGACAAAGTTGTTGGCAGGTTGTAGAGCAGGCGGCAGACATTTGTCCACACGTAACCTGCCTATTGGTTGAAGATCTCCGGACAGATTATTATATATACATGCATGCTGGGCATGCGGTAGTGTGTGGTATGTGAAAACCATCAAGGGTGTGGTAGCACCAGTGGCGAGAGAAAAATAACCCAGTGTGTGGGTGTGTGAAGACTCCCAATGTGCAGGTTGCACTAGGCTGGTGTGGGAGACAACACCAGGAATGCTGTACGCCAACCGCATGAGTGCAGGGGTGAAACGGCGGTTGCCATTTTACCAACACTTGTAAAATGAGAGAGCAAAAGGCACCACAGTGAGGAGAGAAAGAGTAGAAGAAAGAGAGAGCAGTGAGTGAAACACAAAGTATGAAGCCTTTGTATTCTTGTACTCTGTTCTTCAGTTTTCGCCTCTAGGCTTGTGTAGTCAGAGTGGTTGCTTGTATTCTGTCTCTAGATTTGTGTAATCATTTTATATAGTGGATCTATTGGTGGACTTTGTATCCCGTGGTTTTTTCCCTTAGTTGAGAAGGGGTTTCCACGTAAAAAATATTATACATCTCTTGTATTCCTTATTCCTACTTAATGGTGGCTAACGATGACGGAGGGTTCGGGTATTTGGCTACTACCGGATCGGGTGGATCCGAGTGTCAAACTCTAACAAGTGGTATTAGAGATAGAGATAGTCAAGTCTCTTCTAATATCAACAAGTGGTATCAGAGAAAGCTGAAATCGGCTCAGGCCCGAAAAGGGCTGCTTGCAGAGGATGCTGACCGAAAAGTGCTACCTACGGAGGTGCTGACCTACTGCCAGAGTGGAGTGAAGCGTCGCAAGGGGAAGCCGCCGAGTGAAGTGCCGCAGAAGTAGAGCCGCCAAGGTCTGCGGCGGTTGAAGTATATCTGGTGTCATCGTGGAAGAGTTTGCCATTTAGTGTGGGACTAGATGGAACTGTAAAAGGTATAGTAGAGTCAGCAGGACCGAGGGCGAAACTGAGCAGGGCCAAGGGTGGAGCTGTGCAGGACCAATGGCGGAACTGAGCAGGGCTAAGTGCGAAGCTAGCACGGCCAATGGTGGAGCCAGCAGAACTAAGGGCGGAGCCAATAGAGCAAAGGGCGAAGTTGACGCCGGGATCCCAATTGAGGGGAAGCTGCCGGAACGCAGACGATGACGGTCGCCGGGTAGAGGCAAAGGTGTTCCCCACAAGGTCGTGAGGGAGAGTTTGTTGGGTCTAGCCACTCCCTTGTGGGTAACCCAACAAACTGGTTTGTCATCGGAGGATTTGTAGAGAATAAATTCAGAGAATTGATTCCGGTCAACGTCCCGTTGACTGGAGGAGAATAGTAGACGGTCAAACTGTAAATTCTGGTTAACAGGAGGTTAACCATTTGAGAGCTACAGGAGTACTGCTAGATGGCGGACGGGCAGTAGAAAATGGTCAACGAAGGTTGACCGGATGAATACTGTAGACGGTCAATGAAAAGTTGACCGGCTGAGTAATGGGCTTGAGAAGCCAAAGAGAAGGCCGGAATTTACCAGTTGGTGACACTGATATGGAATCGCCCGTAGATATGGCTGAATGCACAGTAGCGTCCGGAGATATGGGTTGTGCACAATGACAACCGAAGATATGGGATGTTCGAGGTCATTGTCACTGCCTGGAGACTAAGGAATGCCAGAGGACTCTTATAATGGCCAAAGAGCACAGATAGTCTGGGGACTTGACTGCATCAACGACCGAGGACATCATGAACAGCTAGCAGCAAGTTGTGGACAGTTGACTCTGCAGAGCAGGTGGCAGACCTGCAGTGTGTACGCTGTCTGTGTAGGCGGCAGGTTGCAGAATTAGTTGGCAAAGTTGTTAGCATGTTGAAGAGAAGGCTGTAGGTGTTTGTCCACACGCAACCTGCCTATTGGTTGAAGGTCTCTAAATAGATTATTATATATACATGCATGTTGGACATGCGGTGGTGTATGGTATGTAAAAACCACAAATGGTGTGGTAGCACCAGTGGCGAGAGGAAAGCCACCTAGTGTGTAGGTGTGTGAAGACTCCCAAGGTGCATGTTATACCGGGCTAGTGTGGGAGACAACACCAGGGGCGCTATGCGCCTGCCGCATAAGTACAGGGGTGAAACAGCAACACTTATAAAATGAGATAGTAGAGAGCACCACAATGAGGAGAGAAATGATAGAAGAAAGAAAGAGCAGTGAATGAAACACAATATGTAAGGCCTTTGTATTCTCATACTCTGTTCTTCAGTTTTCGTCTCTAGGGTTTGTGTAGCCATGGTGGTTGCTTGTATTTTATCTCTGGATTTGTGTAACCATTTTACATAATGGATTTATTAGTGGACTTTATATCCTGTGATTTTTTTCCCTTAGTCGAGAAGGGGTTTCTACGTAAAAAATGCTGTGCATCTCTTGTGTTCCTTATTCCTACTAAATGGTGGATGACAATGACGGAGGGTTTGGATATTCCTCTACTACCGGATCGGGTGGATCCGGGTGTTGACCCCCAACACATTGCCCTTTGAATTTGGGACTGTTGTAGTTCTCTCCAAATTCAGAGAAATGGGAATCGCAGGACTGCCCTCGTTTCTTCTTCAAGAGTGATCTTCGTTTGAGCTGCAACATGTCATCGATCTTTGTGGTTTGAGCATCAAAAATTAAAATAATCTCTTAACAGTTTCTGATTAATTGGAAAGGGAACAAGGTGCTGATTATTCCATTTATTGTGAATGATAATGTGGAATGAATTTGCTATTGCCAACAATGCAATGATGCCAATAAGAGGGCAAATATGCAGTCTAGGAAAAATATGTGGTAAACCAGGAATGCCATATGATTTTATAGTTCCCACTAACTATTTAAAGATAATAACAATCACACATCTTAATAACTAATCAAATTCAACATGTCTTAAGAAAATGATTGTATTTTTTTAACACTACACTCTGTATTATTTATTTCTTCAAGTCTAGGGAAATCAACTTGCAGAGTGTGAAGTTTTAATGCTTCAATATTTAGCTATTCCTTGGTGAGCAGTTGGATAAAATTGCTATGTAGATGCTCTTCTATGTCAGTGCTCAATGGATAAAAAGTCCCGCAGATTGGTGGAAAGAAAGAGGTCAGCATCCATGAACATTCTTTCTGAGCTATTCCGTTGAATTCAAGGTATAAATCTCTGCATACTGGTTTTGTTTTGAACAGTCATATCATGCTCTTTGGGTTTTCTGCTTCTGCAAATATTATGCACAAGAAAACAATAATGTGTTAAATGAGTGAGTTAGGAATAAATCTGATTAAGAATATGCTAAATAATCATTGGCTCGAATTTACCCATTTCCATCCCTATTTATAATGCATACCCCTTCATTGCATTCTCACCTCCCAAATGTCGCGAGAGGGAATGAGGATGTCACTCTTGCAGATGTGATTTTGAATTGTCTCAGGATGGCAAAAAATTGTACTATACGAAGTGTCATGCCAATCTATGGTACCAACTAATTGTTAAAAGACATATAATCATCACATATCTCCATAACCGATCAAATTTAGTAGGCATTTGAAAATTAACATCTCCTGATGATTTGTGATCCCATAGAGTGACGTGACACTTTGGTAGAATTCTGTAATTTCTAAGACTACACAATGGTGATAATAAGTACATT
Organism: Nepenthes gracilis; assembly: GCA_033239525.1. NCBI lineage: Eukaryota > Viridiplantae > Streptophyta > Magnoliopsida > Caryophyllales > Nepenthaceae > Nepenthes > Nepenthes gracilis. Next base: position 13,426,905 of record BSYO01000025.1, on the reverse strand, counting down.
CAAAGGGCAAAAGCAAAAGTAGTGCATAGAAACTTGGGTTTGGTTTTTCATGAGGGTTCTGGAAACACCCTCCAGGGTTTAACATGTCTAGATGAAAAACTAAATATTTTTCACTAACTTTAACTGATGTGAACCATTGTCAGCAGCGTTCAACAGCGTGGTTCCCGCCTTTAATTGAAAACGGTAATCCAGGGGCAGAGGAGGAGCTTTCATAGATGAGATGGTGATTGAGGAACACAACGATGACTGTAATGTCATCATGGAAATGCCGTCTAACTCCCGGGTCGATCTTCTTTAGGTCTGCATACCTCATCTCTCTTTTTCTTGCAGCTACTTGGAGTGCCGCCTCTATTAGCCTCTTTGCAATTCCCTGCGCAGAATTCAGCCTTGTTTTAGCATTTTATGCTGCTAAAATGAAAAGGTGAACTCTATGGCAATGTTTTATCATCTAGCATAACAATTATAGATAAAAATATAGGTATTAATACCGATATCAGTCACGGCTGTACATGGCAATATATATTGGTATCATGGATGAAAAGTGAATTGGAGGGAGACTATTATCTAAAACGTTACAATACATGGCAGACATAAAGACATAATATAATTTTGTCGAGGTGTTCGTGGCCAATACCAACAAGATATATAAATATTATGTATATATTGGTTCATTCCATGATGAGAATTGAAGAACAAGAATGAACGGTTGATTTTCTCATGCTTGAAATAAAAATAACCATTCATTCCCTTTTCCTTTCAGACAAATACCATCTAGTTTATTGGGGGATATTGGTCAGTATATATTATCGATATGATAATATTTCGCAATTTTGTCACAATATCAAAGTATATCACTATTAGAAGCCTTCTACAAATATATTTTGGCTGATCCATGAGCCCAGCCCTATGAGTTGAAGTCGTTGATATAAATCTTACACGACGCGGGTTGGAGCGGACAATGCAGATAGCCTCCTGGTTGCTGAGATGCTCCCATAAGCCATCGGAAGCAAATATTAGAAAGCGATCCTCAGGCTGTAACATCTTTACAGTTATGGATGGATCTGCTGTCAGGATTGGCTTGTCGAAGGCACTTTGCAGTCTGTATTTAGGCAACAATGGCTCTCTGTTGAACTCCCATTTCTTCAAATATGCATCCCCAATTGATCTTGTTATCTGCAAATGAATTGAAAAAATTACTCTCAGAAATCTTTTCAGGATGGTTGAAACAGTTAAAACAGATGAAAATATCGGCTGATATCATATGAATTTGTGTCAGGCCCTCCGATTCTGATATTTCTTAATACTACGATAATATCATGATATATTACTATATCAATAATATATCGCTATATATCATTCAATATTTAAAACAGTGACCGCATACCCAATAATTGGCCAATATAATTTTATTAATTTATAATTTTCAGAAATTTTTTTCTTTCAATATATTCCGATATCGATATATATTATCTAATCACCAATATTTCCAACCATAAGAGATCCCCGAATTTGTTTTGTGATTACCTGAATGACTCCCTTGACTCGCCAAACCTTGTGTTTGAGAACAACCACCTCTGAGTCATGGGGATGCAACAATCTAAGCTCCTTCCTCACAGACTCAAATCTCGCATTATGCTCATTTGACAACTGAACAGCTTCGACCTCCGCTAATTCTCTATTGAATCTCCCTAAAACAACTCGGGAATCTCCCGCATTTGCAATATAAAGGAGTCCATTGCATATTATGCCCACCAAACAACATGATCCTGCTGATGCAATTTCTGGCTTCTCCAGCCATTGCTTTTTCACCATTGCCAGAAAATCCTCGTCGGTTGTTGCAAATGCTTTCCTCATTACATTTGCCGATATCTCCTGATGCTCAGACACAAACTCTGCAAGACCATAGAAAAAAGCTATAAATAACTATCATATCATGAGGACTTTTGTTTAAGGTAGAGAATCAAAATCATAAATTAGTGTTAGTGTCTGGTTTATGATGTGTTGTGAAATGGGCTTGAGCACAAAGCATGCATTTACTTTATGATAGCTTTCTTTTACATAGTGATGCAATATGTTAGTGGTAACAATTGCAATAATGGTGGTGATATTTCAAGCATGAGCTTTGTGATGCTGGTGGTAGTTTGATGACCTGTGTGGTCAGTGGAAAGAGATTGTAGTCACCTCAATATTAGCTATAGTGGGTAATATATATTGATATTAGATATATAAAAACAAAAGGTTAGCTACGGTGGTGGCAGCAGCAGTGATGGTGTACATGTTGGGCAGCTACGGTGGTGATTGCACTCAATTTTGGTGATAGAAAAATCTTTTAATGTACAAGGAATATGATTTGACAATCACGAATTTCTCCCGAATAGGATAATCACATTCCCCTCAGCACTCAAGTCAAAACAGAGTATATTCTTGATATTCGTATTTGAAATGCAAATCACCCACTCTGATTCTATCATCTTTGATTCCCTCGACCAAAACCCTCTTGAAAGAAAAGGGACATGGGAAAAACCAAGAGCAGCTAAACAAAAACAAGTATAAAACATTGGAAGAGAGAAGAGAGCATACTTTTGAGATTGTGAACCATTTTGTCATTCACAAACTGAGCAGCTCGAGGTCCTCCATGTCCATCATAGACACCAATGAACGTTCCGTAAGGACCAGAGTCAAGGGAACTCAACGGCCCTAATTCAATCTGGCATTGATCCTCCATTTCGCTGTTTGCTTGAATCATACCCATTGAGAATTCCTCGTCAACATGATGACCGAAATCCTTATGCCACAGCCACCAATCACCACCCCTCCTGCCTTCCTCCACTTCGCAGTCATGCACTAATGGCTTCCAACAACACGTAACCATTTCCATAAACGCCGGGAAACCCGAATTCCAAAAGACCCAGAAATAACTATTTTCTTCAAGTCAAAACAGAGCCTAAAGTCCTCCTCCTGCTTGTCTTCAATCCCACAGCTACTCTTGAGCATCATTCACCATTAATATCCAAAATTTCCAGGAAATTATCAAATGGGTATGGGCAAGAATTAATGGGTAATGTGTCCAGGAGACAAGAAGGGAACAAACTATTTTTCTTCGAGCCAAAGAGAGCCTTAAGTCCTCCCGCTTATCTTCAATCCCACAGCTACTCTTGAGCCTCACCCACCATTAATATGCAAAATTTCAAGGAAATTATCAAACGGGTATGGGCAAGAATTTATGCGTAATGTGTCAAACAGGCAAGAAAAGAACAGATGTTAATTGAGTTCAGAGAATATGGGGTTTGTGCTGGTCTTTGGATACCTTGAATTGGGGTTGAAATGGCTCTGGTTCTCTCATGTCTGCCATATTCTTGAGCTGCAGCTCTTAGCTGTAAATGCCCTATTAAAAGATTTGGTGTTCACAGTGTCCTTGTCTTTGGATCTCTGATGTGAATATATTGTGGGGACAATTGGAGATTTTAAAAGGGTTTTTGGAATTTTTTGGCAGACGATCTGCAGATTTATGTCAGATAAGATGATGAAGCAATATTAAAGGTGCTGTTGCATTTTTTATACATTTTTTTTATTATTATTTTTATTTTTCTGGGGTTGTTGAATTTTTCTTTTTTCCGATTTTGGCACTGCAGAGATGATATTTAAATTAGAATGAAAGCAATTTGATTCCCTCTCTCCCTTGATCTGGTCTATGCCGTGTTTGTTTCAGGGTATCATTACCAACATGTTCTTTAATCATCTTTGAAATTTAATAATATTACATCTATTTATTTATATTAATATTTTTATATAAAAATAAATAAATAAATATTATATTACTCAAATATCACAAAAATAATTAAAAATAATATAATATTTTACCTATCTATACACTAAATATGTTATACAAAAAATAAATTAATCAAAAAATATTACGTCACTCAATAGTGTCCTAATAATAGATAAGATGACAAATGTCCCGTCCCACCATCTATATATTAATAATTTTATATAAAAATAAATAAATAAAAATTATATTATTCGAGAATATTCCAAAGTTGATTACAGATAACATGATGGATGGACATCATATTACTTAAGAGTATTCCAAAAATAATTATAGATGATATAATATCTTATTTATTCATATTACGTAATTTTAGTATACTCTGAGGCTTTCTAAATAATATCTGCAAAACATATTATTGTTTTAATGGCAAGCTTTTTTAATTTTTTTGGCCAAAATAAGAGAAAAAAATATATAATAAACACTTTTAAGTGATATAATTTATTATTTATTATTTATTTTTATGTGAATTTGTAGATATTGATCGATAGATGAGATAGGTAAAAAATTACATTATTTAATAATACCTTAAGAGTATCTCATAATATCGTTCTGTATTATATCAGATGTATCATCTTTTATTTAGTAACACGATTAATTATTAAATTTTTTTATTATTTTTAAAATGTTTATTTTTTTTATTAATTAAAAAATGTATAATAATTATATATTTTTTAAATAATGTGATTTATACATATGAAGTGATATGACATTCTTTTAAATGTGTGGTTAAAAATTTTTCAAATGTATGGACCTTTTATTTATGAGTAGTAATCTAGTTTTTGCTCCTCCTAGCCTTTACACTTGTCATTCTAATGGATTGCTAGGGTTTTCTATTTACTAGATTAAGCCATATCAAAATTTTATCAATTTAAATTTTATGAAATTTAAATAAATTATATTAATATTATAGTTTAAGGTATTATAAATCTTAGGCTCGATTAAATTTTTATGATGAGCATAATCATAAGTGAAAGTTATTGGCTTAGTTTTAATTAATATATATATATATATATCAAGTAAATAAAAATTTTAAAAAATTATTTTGATAGATTATATTTTATATAGTTAATAACTTTCTTTTAAAAAAAAGTATTTATTTAAATAAATATTTATATAATATTTTAAATTAAATATTATTTTTATAGATATTTTTATATAAATATAAATAATTAAATAAAAATACTTATAAAATTTTAAAAAAATCCATTCAATTGTTTGAACTGGTTCAATTTGAATTATAGATGAACAACATTATGATATTTTGCCCTAATAATTGGGCAATTCTTAGCTTGTATTAACTTAATATTTATAAATTTTTACTTAAATTTGAGTATTATTTTAGCTTGAATTTAATTTTAATTAAGTCTATTATATCTATAAAAAATCATAGAATTTTCATTAATAAATGGTTATTTTTAATCCCTTGATTCTTATTTTTAATTAAAGTTTTAGTGTCCAAATGAGATTATTGTACAAAAATTGGACAAAAACTAAAGAAATTTTTGTAAAATAAATAAAAATTAAGAGAAAAATATTTTTACTTGTCTGAATATTTAAAAAATTAAAAGTATTATATAAAGAAATTTTAAATAAAATTATTCATTTTTATGAATTATTTTTTTTAAACTATTTTATTTTTAAAATTTGTTTAGATCCAATTAAATCCTGATTTATAATAATGAATAAGGTAGGCAAATGCAAGAAAAATGTCGATATTTATTGAAATTATCTTTCTCAATTTATGATAAAATAAAATTCCTTAGAAAAACTAATTTCTTGATAAATTTGCTCAATTTAAATATTTTGGGTATTTTTCTACGTTAAATAAAAACATCTGTAAATTATTATATAATGCATTTAATTTGATGATTGACTATACATTTTCGTCTCCCCACTAGCTTAGCTAGCTTGGTGGCTTACTTCTTGGGCAAGCCACCTTAAAAATTATGCAATATTATTATAATTATTGTGTAAGTTTATAATTTCATATATTTGATTAAAATTAAGTTTAAATTAAATAATGATCAAATATAAATAATAATTTATAACTCTTAAATCATATTGGATCAGACATGGGTAAATTATTCAGACAAAAAGTCCTAGCAGTGTTTGTTTATAAGCCAAATCTGATCAACCTATAAAAATTTTTATTTTTATGTATATGTATTTAAAAGTTTATATTCATAACAAAATATTTAAAAAGTAAAATAATTCAAAAATTATTATAATATTTAGATTAAAATATAAATTGAATATATATTTAAATAAAGATTTCTATATAAAAAATTATCAATTATGTAAATTATTATATTAGTTTTTTTAAACTTAGTATTTATTTAAAATTAAAAAAGATATTTTAAATAATTCATAATTCGGGTCAAGTCGTGTTGAATCGGTTATTTATATTTATGATTGTGTTTAATCTAAAGTACTAATCGAGTCTAAATTTTTGATCGTGCCTATTATAATGCTGATATATTTTGACTAACTCTTATAAAATTTTGATTTAATTGACCGGTCTGATGTTGATCATAGCTATAGAGGGAAGGGTTGTGTTAGATAGCTAACAGCGCTATAAAACATTATTAAATCTTATTGCAAGGTGTGGATTTTAAAATGTTTTTTAATAATTATTAATTTAATTAAACTAATAAATTTTTTAGGTCGATTAAAATTTTAGATTTAAAATTAAGTTTAAAACCAAAATAAGTTGACATAATTTATCTTATAATATAAATTTTGGCACAATTTGAATCATTAGTAATTGGCTTTAGTGAGATGTTATTGGCATTTTAAATTTTAGATTATGATATAATTTTAATATGTTTTATTAATATACATCTACGTTTGATATTATATATATCTTATAGAATAATTAGCTCACTTTTTTATTAATATTTATTAACTTTTCATATTAGCATATGCAATTTTCTTATAGGAGAGTTGGATAGCAAAAATGACTGTCTCGGATATGTCGTCCATGGTGGTCACCGTGGAGGGTTGGCGGAACACTTTGCTCCAACGGATGCACTCGACCAGGATCGGCTTGGAGGAGGGAGAAAGAGGAATCGCACTTGGAGTCCATGTCCTCAAGAGCGTTGGGGTGTTCCTTGTCTTTCTATGAAATAGTGGACATGAATTGCCATTCATCTCTATCACGTCCTCTCTTGAGTTTCTTTGTGCGTTCTGGCCCTTTAGCCACCAGAAGCTCCCCTCTTTTCACTGAGGAAGGAGAATACTTATACACAATAGAGGTGGTTCAATTTGGCATGGGCATCAAAGCTTGATAGCTATTCCACGCGGATTGCTGGGCCGTGCAGATAATCTAGGGGGTATAAAATGGCAGTTGCCTTTTTTGAAAATAATTCAGACAAAAGTCATAGCAATGCTCATTCATAAGCCAAACCTGACCAACCTAAAAAATATTTATTTTTATATGTATCTCGTATTTAAAAGTTTATATTCATAACAAAATATTTAAAAAAAGTAAAATAATTCAAAAATTATTATAATATTTAGATTAAAATATAAATTAAATATATATTTAAATAAAGATTTCTACATAAAAATTATCAATTATATAAATATATAAATTATTATATATTTTTTTAAAACTTAGTATTTATTTAAAATTAAAAACATATTTTAAAAAATTCATAATTCTGGTCAAGTCGCGTTAGATCAGTTATTTTTATTTATGATCGTATTTAATCTAAAGTACTAATCGAATGTAATTTTTTGATTATGCCTACTCATAATATTGATATATTTTGACTAACTCTTATAAAATTTTGATTTAATTGACCGGTCTGATGTTGATCATAGCTATAGAGGGGAAGGGTTGTGTTAGATAGCTAACAACGACTATAAAACATTATTAAATCTTATTGCAAGGTGTGGATTTTAAAATGTTTTTTTAATAATTATTAATTTAATTAAACTAATAAATTTTTTAGGTCAGTTAAAATTTTAGATTTAAAATTAAGTTTTAAACCAAAATAAGTTGACATAATTTATCTTATAATATAAATTTTGGCACAATTTGAATCATTAGTAATTGGCTTTAGTGAGATGTTATTGGCATTTTAAATTTTAGATTATGATATAATTTTAATATGTTTTATTAATATACATCTACGTTTGATATTATATATATCTTATAGAATAATTAGCTCACTTTTTTATTAATATTTATTAACTTTTCAGATTAGCATATGCAATTTTCTTATAGGAGAGTTGGATAGCAAAAATGACTGTCTCGGATATTTATTTTAGGATATGGTGGTCACCGTGAGGGTTGGCGGAACACTTTGCTCCAACGGATGCAATTTCGAACTTTTTCGGCTTGAGAGAGGGAGAAAGAGGAATCGCACTTGGAGTCCATGTCCTCAAGAGCGTTGGGGTGTTCCTTGTCTTTCTATGAAATAGTGGACATGAATCGCCATTCATCTCTATCACTTCCTCTCTTCGAGTTTCTTTGTGCGTTCTGGGCCCTTTAGCCACCAGAAGCTCCCCTCTTTCCATTGAGGAAGGAAAATACTTATACACAATAGAGGTGGTTCAATTTGGCATGGGCATCAAAGCTTGATAGCTATTCCACGCGGGATTGCTGAGCCGTGCAGATAATCCTAGGGGGGCATAAATGGCAGTTGCCTTTTTTGAAAATAATTCAGACAAAAAGTCATAGCAATGCTCATTCATAAGCCAAACCTGACCAACCTATAAAAATATTTATTTTTATATGTATCTGTATTTAAAAGTTTATATTCATATAAAAATTTGTAAAAAGTAAAGTAACTTAAAAATTATAATATTTAGATTAAAATATAAATTAAGTATATATTAAAATAAAGATTTCTATATAAAAAATTATCAATTATATAAATGTATAAATTATTATATTAGTTTTTTTAAACTTAGTATTTATTTAAAATTAAAAATATATTTTAAAAAAATTCATAATTTGGGTCAAATAACGTTGAATCGATTATTTTTATTTATGATAGTGTTTAATCTAAAATACTAGTTGAGCCTAATTTTTTGATCGTGATATATCTTAACTAACTCTCGTGAAATTTTGATTTAGTTGGCCGGTCTGGTTTTGATCGTGATTATAGAGGGGAAAGGTTGTGTTAGGTAGCTAACAACTACTATAAAATATTATTAAATCTTATTGTAAGGCATGAATTTTAAAATATTTTTTAATAATTATTAATTTAATAAAACTAATAAATTTTTGAGGTCATTTAAAATTTTAGATTAAAAATTAAATTTTAAACTGGAATAAGTTAACATAATTTATTTTATAATACAAATTTTGGAACAATTTGAATTATTAGTAATTGGCTTTAGTAAGATGTTATTGGCATTTCAAACTTTAGATTATGATATAATTTTAAGATATTTTATTAATATGCATCTACATTTGATATTATATATATCTTATAGAATAATTAACTCACTTTTATATTAATATTTATTAACTTTTCAGATTAGCATATGCAATTTTCTTATAGGAGAGTTGGATAGCAAAAATGGCTGTCTGGGATATTTATTTTAGGATATAAAATATTTTAATATTTTATTATAATTTAATAGTTTAGGACGTAAATTTTTAACTTTTTGCTATTTTGATATTTTGATTTATATTATATTCGGTCGATAATATTATTATGTTAAAATAGTTAAGCTTAATTACTCAATTTTGAGAAGTTAGTTTTGGTACTCTGATTTTTCATTGTGACACTTTTCCTTACATATATTTAGAGATCAAATAATCATCATTCAAAGCCACTTTATGTGTGACTTTTTGTGCCATGTAATATGATTTTTAAATGCATATTGGCTGTTTAATGATTTTTAATACAGATTTATATCCCAACATCAGTTTGGATAAACTTGTTAGAACAAACAATTGAATTTTTTAATATTAAAGGCTAAAAGATGACTTTATTTAATTATAAATTAAAGAGTTACTGATTAGATTTTGAAATTGAGGACGAATACCCATATTACTAAATTTGTTTTAGGTCATCCATATTCTATGATATGCCATGTTTCTATCTGGTCTCCATTTGATTTATATAATAGTGAACAAGTTAAAAAATTAGTCCAAAAAAGGAAAATTAGACTAGCCATCTAGATATTGGAACTCTTACACTTAAGAGTAAATGTAGTAGATATTATGATTATAAGAAGAGTTAATATTTTTGTGTACATGAAATCAAATGGATACTAGAAACTTCAATAGAAATCAAAAGGTTTAGTTATAAACTATAGTATACAAAAAATGACAAAAATAAAAATGAGATAGGTGGTGTTAGTATCTACACTTCTCAAATAGTCATATTAGAAAATATTAAAAGCAAATTTTAGAAAGATTTAGGTGGTGTGATACAAAAGTAGGTGGAGATGAGATTATAATGTAATACTTAACAGAAATATTATTTATACATTCAGTTATGCATCTAATTATATCAAATGTTTTAAAGTAGGTGTGGGTCTTATCCTATTTTAAGTTAAAAGTAAATTTTAGAAAGATTTGGATAGTGTGATACTAAAGATAGGTGGAGACAAAGTTATAATGTAATTGACGCGTCCCTTGATCCAAATTGTTATACGGGTTATAGAACTACTCGATCTTCTACGTCTAGTTGAATTGGAGTGGATCCGATTTTCATCTCTTCAAATCTGAACCCTACACAATATAACTAAAAATAAGAAGTCAGAGGATTAGTGGGTTTCACTTACCAATTTATCATTTGATACTCAAATCAATAGTCTTTTCAAGAAAATAGAAAGATACGGGAATGTAAGAGAATGTATGGATACATGATTTTTAGGGATTGAGTATTTGGTGCGCTGGACAAAGAGGCGTCATAGTGGTCATGGGCAGCTTAGAGGTGCGCCCGATCGAGGGGCAAATAAAAGGTGCTCTCGGCAGAGAGTCGGTTTAGAGATGCCCCCGGCCAAGGGGCGGCTAAGGGATGCGTCTGGTCGAGGGGCGACTAAGGGTTACACTCGACTGAGGGGCAACTTAGAGAGAGAAAGAAAGATGGAGAACTTGCATGTAATCTACCTTTTGGTTTCTGGTTATGTGGACCTTTGACGAGGTCGTCAATGGTGGTCGCTGTGAAGGGCTAGCGGAACACTTGGCTCCAACGAATGCACATGACAGGGATCGGCTTGAGAGAGGGAAAAACAGGAATCATATTGGGAGTCCATGGCCTCGAGAACATTGGGGTGTTCCTTGTCTTTCTATGAAATCATGGACGTGAATCGCCATTCATGTCCGTCACTTCCTCCCTTTGGGTTTCTCCGTGTGTTCTTGCTCTTTCGCTACCAAAAGCTCCCCTCTCTCTGTTGAGGAAGCAGAATACTTATCAACAACAGAGGCGGTTCACCTTGACTTGGGTGTCAAAGCTTGATAGCTGTCTCACACATGATCGCTAAACTATGCAGATAATCTCGAGGGGGGAGGTGTAAATGGCAGTTCCCTTTTTTTGGGAATGATTACATGATCGGAGATTCCTATCCTGCCCATCTTGGCTGCTGGTAATTATCTTTTCCTTATTCTATATAATTCTCTGATCATAATTACGGCAATTACCACTTTGGAAACGATCATACTTACGTGGGTAAATGTTCCTAGAATATCCGCAAGACAGTTTCGATCAATTATGATAAGTTGCTTCAGTATACTAAAAAAGGATCATTGGTCAGGGCGCTGCTTAGATTCCGAGCCTACTATTTCTTTTTGCGGGCTCTCTTTCTAGACCCAGACTTCCCAACAATCTCTTCATTATGGGCCTTGATATCCGAGTCAATCAATGGGTGACAGACCCATCAGTAATACTATTTAAATAGAAATACTATTTAAAAATTTAATCATACATCTAATTATATTAAAATTGTCAAAAGTAAGCATGAATCTTATCCTATTTTAATTTTTTTATTTATTTTTTTTATATTAAAAATAATAATTTTAATACAATTAAATATATAAATAATATTTTTTAACATTTAATACTTATTTTATAAAAAGAGTTAAATACGTAATACTTTTAAGAGTACATTTTTTTTTTTTTGAATTTATGTAATTGTTTTATTTTATATATATAATTATTCAAAAGAAATTTTTTACATTTTGATGTTAGCTAAATTGATATGACACTAAACCCAGTGGCAATGACATTATGGGCGGCATGGGATAGGTTGTACCACCCGCCCAATACTACTGAGCCACTTCTTATGTTGAATTGTCAGTAGTCATTTCACACGCCCATTGCATCTAATCAAGGGCTATATACTATAAAAAGGTACGTTAGATCTCATAAATTCTTTTATATAATTAAATAAAAATTTTATTCATATTATATTTTTAATATATTATTATTTTAATATGTTATTGTAATTGAGACAGAAATAATAATTTATTTAAAATAAAAAAATATATATCAACCCTATATTTTTATCCTTATTATTTGCTATAAAATAATTATTTAAATAGGGCATATTAAATATGTGACAATTTAAATATCAGTTTATATATAATTAGTTAATATCAAATATTAAATAAATATTTATTTTTTTTATAATGTAAATCAATTATTCTAATTTAGATTCAATTCGATTCTAAAATTATTATTTAAAAATCGACTTATAACCATTAGAAAAGTTCCTAAATTATCCTTAGCTCGGTCGTGCTGGTTATCCTGGTGGCAACAATGTGATGATGGTAGTGGCAGTAGGATGGTAGCCATGGGATCGTGGTGAATGCCAGAGACAAGATGATGGTGTGTCATGATGGTAGTGGTGGCCGCCGATAAGGTGGTGGCAACGGAGAGGTGATGGTGGCAGTTGGGTGATGGTGGTGACGGAGAAGCGGTGGCGGCAGCATGATGATGGCAGCAGTGAGGTGGTGTTGGCGGCATAATAACAGCAACATTGTACATGGTGGCGGGCTGGCTACATGATGGTAGTGGTGGTGTTGTGATAGTCGCCGCGAGGCAGTGGGGTGGCCGCTTAACGGCTAGTGGCAATGGGGTGGAGGGGTGGCGACGCTGGCAATGTGATGGTGGCAGTGTGCGGCAATAATTTTTGTGAAAAGAATAAAATGCCATTTCAAATTAATTCCATATTTATTCTCTATTAATTCATTTATACAAAACATTACAAAATTCATTTCAATTAATTATAATTATTAAGGATAACTAACAAAATATGATAAGGCTTGTTGCATTCCAGATTTCTGCCTCCGTACAACGACGATGTATGATGGTGCCACGCACCTGTCGGAGTTTCCTAGCGTACGGAATCGGTACAACAAATATGTGAGTGTGGAAAGATGAAGAGAGAGAGAGAAAAACACATCGGGATTTACGTGGAAAGCCTCCTCTTGAATGAGGAGAAAAAATTACGAGACTCAAGGCCTGGAGAATACTTCACTATGAGTGAAAGAATTACAAATACAAGTTTTAGGATTGTTCTCTCTTTCTTTCTTAGTCTCCTTTGAGAATTTTTTCCGATCATTTTTTCAGTATCCTGGTTGGGTATTTATAGCGGGAGATTTTTTCCTTAATAGAAGCTCACGTGGCTGCTGGCGCATACTTGGAGGCTGTCCACCTACTCTGCTGATTGGGCAATGCTGTGTAAGGTACGCTGGCGTGTGCAGGGAGGCCAGCCGCCGGTGCCGCTGATTGGGCTTTACCGTGTCAAGCGTGCTGGCTCTTGATATCAGTCTTGAAATGACAAGGCATGCCTTGAGCGTCATTATTTACTGCGGAGGCGGCGCGTCGCAGAGGTTGCGTACTTCTTGGTAACAGTGAAGTTTCTGAGCTGGCGCTCTCGGCTATTCCTGAAATAGTCCTCGTTCTTAAGCTGCGTATCTGGCCCTCTTATAAGTCCACGGACTCACTGACAGCGATAGTTCTCGGACGTCAACTGTACTCTTGATCAGTGAAGGATTTCTCTGATGTTCTCGGCTGAACACTTTGTTCCAACGGATGCACTCGACGGGGATCGGCTTGAGAGAGAGAGAAAGAGGAATCGCACTTGGAGTCCATGTCCTTGAGAGCATTGGGGTGTTCCTTGTCTTTCTCTGAAATCGTGGACGTGAATCGCCGTTCATCTCTGTCACTTCCTCTCTTCGAGTTTCTCTGTATGTTCTAGGCTCTTTAGCCACTAGAAGGTCCCCTCTTTCCACCAAGGAAGGAGAATACTCATACACAATAGAGGTGGTTCAATTTGGCATGGGCATCAAAGCTTGATAGCTATTCCACGCGGAATTGCTGAGCTATGCAGATAATCCTAGTGGGGCATAAATGGTAGTTTTCTTTTTTGGAAATGATTACGCGATAGTGGATTCCTGTCCTACCGATCCCGGCTACCGACGATTATTTTTTCTTTCTTCCATGTGATTCTCTAACCATAATTATGGCGATTACTATTTTTAGAACCATCATACTTATGTGGGTGAATATTCTTAGAATATATGCCAAACAGTTTCGATCGGTTATGGTAAGTTGTTTCAGCGTGCTAGAAGAGGATCATTGGTCAGGGTGCCACTCAGATTCCAAGCCTACCCGTTCTGCTAGCGGGCCCTTTTCCTGGACCAGGACTTCCCGGCATTCTCTTCACCATGAGCCTTAAATATTTAGGTCAAGCCATAGATGACGAACCCATCAATAATACTTAACAGAAATACTATTTATATATCTAATTATATTAAATTTATCAAAAATAAGTGTAGACCTTATTCTATTTTAATTTTTTCTGTATCTATTTTCTTTCTCTACATTAAAAATAATAACTTTAATACAATTCAATATATAAATAATATTACTTAATATTTAATACTTATTTTATAAAAAGAGTTAAATACATAATACTTTTAAGAGTACTTTTTTTTTTTTTGAATTTATGTAATTGTTTTATTTTATATATATAATTATTCAAAAGAAAATGAACAATTCTCACTAGACTTGTACATTTTGATGTTAGCTAAATTGATATGACACTAAACCGAGTGGCAATGGCAATATGGGCGGCATGGGATAGGTTGTACCACCCGCCGAACACTACTGAGCCCACTTTTTATGTTGAATTGTCAGTAGTCATTTCACACGCCCATTGCATCTAATCAAGGGCTATATACTATAAAAAGGTACGTTAGATCTCATAAATTCTTTTACATAATTAAATAAAAATTTTATTCATATCATATTTTTAATATATTATTATTTTAATATGTTGTTGTCATTGAGACAGAAATAATAATTTTTTTAAAATAAAAAAAATATATCAACCCCATATTTTTATCCTTATTATTTGTTATAAAATAATTATTTAAGTAGTGCACATTAAATATCGTTTTATATGTAACTAGTTGATATTAAATATTAAATAAATATTTATTTTTTTTATAATGTAAATTAATTATTCTAACTTGGGTTCAATTTGATTTTAAAATTATTATTTAAAACACTTATAAGAATCGGCTTATAACTATTAGAAAATTTCTTAAATCATCGTTAGCTCAGTTGTACTAGTTATCCTGGTGGCAACAATGGGATGGTAGTGGTAGTAGGACGGTAGCCATGGGATCGTGGTGAATGGCAGAGACAAGGTGAGGGTGTGTCACGATGGTAGTGGTGGCCGCCGATAAGGTGGTGGCAATGGAGAGGTGATGGTGGTGAAGGAGAAGCGGTGGCAGCAGCATGATGATGGTAGCAGCGAGGTGGTGGTGGCGGCATAATAACAGCAACATTGTACATGGTGGCGGGCTGGCGACATGATGGAAGTGGTGGTGTTGTGATGGTCGCCACGAGGCAGTGGGGTGGCAGCTTAACGGCAAGTGGCAATGGGGTGGAGGGGTGGCGACGCTAGCAATGTGATGGTGGCAGTGTGCGGCAATAATTTTTGTGAAAAGAATAAAATGCCATTTCAAATTAATTCCTTATTTATTCTCTATTAATTCATTTATACAAAACATTACAAAATTCATTTCAATTAATTATAATTATTAAGGATAACTAACAAAATATTATAAGGCTAATTTTAAATCTACTAATACAGTATTAAATTTCGTAAGAATAATTATATTATTCTTATCATTTTATTTTAATAATCAAACTTACCATAATTATCAATTACAATTAAATATAACTAAGAATTACTTGGCCCAAGAATTTTCATCCTTTCAAGGTGTATTAACCTAAATATCGATAGAATTCTATGTAATACATAACTTGTTTAATAATCTTTGACATTTTCTCATAGGTTGAGCCCCATCAAACTTTAATAACCTATTTTAATTGGAAAGACAATCATAATTTTGAAATATTCAATTAGTCAACTAAAATTTGTGGAAACTAACAAATCCAAGCCTAGTGTCCTATTTCCATTTAGGTTTTCTCAATTAGCGGTCAAAATACGGCCCATTTAAAATAGGCCACGTTTGGCATAGCCCACAAACATACTGGCATACCCTTAGCCTATTTTCTTGTCGAGGAAGGGTGTCTAAAATTTGCATGGTACTAGTTATACTTACTACGATTTTGCTCAGCCACGGATAAATTATCACATTTGGCCCCTAGATCTACCGCTGCTGGAGTTAGGTAGGAGATTCTTCGAATGCCTCTTTTAGAGGGCAATGACTAATATACGTGACAGCTATTCCTACTGCTACAGAGAGAAAAGAGAAAAGACCAGCAGACGTTAAGGTAAGTAAGCTCTTCCTGTTGCAGTGTCTTTTATAGTCCCTGGAAGGTTTTTTTCGACCTTTATAAGAATTAGAAATTTTTCTTCCAACTCGCCACAGAATAGGCGTTATGGCAAATAATAGGAAGAAAACAAAGGAAGGAACGTGTCCCACCTCGTGAAAAAAATGCAACAAAGTAATTAAAATTTATACCTAACATCTCCTTTTGATCTAGAAATAAAATTTTAACGTTACGGTAGAGTTATTATTATATAATTTGATAATTATAGATTTGAATCGTATAATCAGGTTTTTGCATATAATACAAGTTACTAGCACGTATGATGGACCGAATGTGGTTTGACATTCTTTCAAACCCCATGCATAATATAAGTTTCTTACACCCAATTGTCTCATTTTAATTTAGGAAGATCAAATTACTATATTCTCTCAAGGTTGTCAGTTGAAAAACTATACAAAAAAAAGAAAAATATTTTATGTCAAAATTCCAATCATTGATCCATCACACTATTTCAAAAAAATTATTTTAAGATATAAAATGCGTAAAAACTTATTAAAATTTTATGTTATCTTTAACTAAATTGGCTAGAAATTATTGCTTTGAGACAAAGCATTAAAAAAAAGACCAAAGAACTGATAGATGGCTAATGATCAAAACAGAAGGTCAGGTAAGTAAATAAATAAATTTTATCATAAATTCAATCAAAATAAGTCTAAATAATAAATAATTATATTTTAAATAACATATAAATAAATTTCAAATTAGGTGTGTCATAAATAAATAGACCATAAAATTTCATTATCTAAAAATAATCATAATGGACAGACCCAAGACCCCTCATAAGAACTTATTGAACAATCATTCGAATAATATAAATATGACCTACTTTAAATAGTCGTAATGAGGGATAAATCTATATGTGGTGTTTTGTTAATAATGGAATTTATATTTGTTCATTAAGAGAATTATTATTAGCAATAAAATAAAGGAATTCATAAGTTTATAACTTAGAGTATTTACATGAAAGTGTTGTTATTATATAGATCATAACTTTTTTTAATGAAACTGTTGGGGCCCAATATAAGGGCTCATAAAAGCACGGCCCAGAAGAAAAGTCCAAACGAGAGGCGCAGAGGTACTCCCACAAGCCAAGAAAACTGGGCGGCCTGAGAAACCCAAAGTAGAGGCCAATGGCCCAAAGATCAATAC
This sequence comes from Nepenthes gracilis, assembly GCA_033239525.1. Lineage (NCBI taxonomy): Eukaryota > Viridiplantae > Streptophyta > Magnoliopsida > Caryophyllales > Nepenthaceae > Nepenthes > Nepenthes gracilis. The sequence goes on along the minus strand of BSYO01000025.1, from coordinate 13,409,145 downwards.
CACAGTAGAAGTCCAAGAGGTCCCGTCCGCTCATAAGGAAGCTCTAAGACAACGCTCGCGACACCCAAGTGCACAAACACGGAAAAGACCGAGAATTCTGAAAGCCCTGCTGAGTCTCAGAACCACCCGAGAGGTCAAGAAGAGGCTCCCGAACTTTCCCCAGAAGATTCTCCAAGAGCAGCCTCCTCTAACGAGTCCGCGAACTTACAAGGAGCTCCACCCAAGAACGAGGACTACCCTATGCTCGGCCAAGGATGCCAGCTAAGCGGTTTCGTCGATTCCCAATGAAACCTGCAACCACTGCCAATCTCCATCTAAATAGAGTACGCCTGGTCAAATCAAGACTGACACACCTAACCCTGCTAGCGGCGCTAGCCGCATACCTTACCGCGCACGTCAGCAACATTAATGAGGCCAGTGGGACACTGCACAGCATTTGGGCCATCCAATGGCTGCCACGCGTCTCCTCCCCAACGGCCTAGTCTTCCCTATAAATACCCAGTAAAGTCCCTCTCTAAAGGACCAGATTCTCTTTCCCCAAAATTGGCTCCACAAAGAAGGCAAAAGGCCCACTTCCTTTCGGCCCTAAACCTCTCTCTTCCCTGCGAAAAAGAACAGAAGAGCGGTAAAGCCTTCTAACGAGCGATCCCATCTAAGAAAGAGATACAAATCAACAGACAAGAAAGAGATTAACCACAACACTTGTACTTTGTAAAGACTTCAACCCAAATAGTGAGGCACTTCTAAGGCCTTAAGCCTCGTGGTTTTTCCTCCCCATTCAAGAGGAGGTTTTCCACATAAAAGATCCGGTTTCAATCTTCATCTCGTGTTCATCACCTCACACACTTGTGTTGTCTGTAAACCATGGATCCGACTGGACCCCGAGGATCCAGAACGCAACAGAAACGAATAATACAAAGAAAACACTAAGATATATTTTCCATTACATTTGATAATACTTTAGATAATATTATGATTAACCCATTGCTTGATCTTTAATTTCACCTTAATGATAAGCTATTTAAGAATGTTGTATGATGTGAAGATTTAGTAGAGCCTTTAACTAAGGATAAACAGGGATTGATTTGGTACAGGTTATAAGATAGTTTGTAATTGAATCAAATATTGTGATTTAAATTTTTTTCAAGCTGAATTAAAGTGTCAATTGAGATAAATTATTTAAATCAATAATATGCGAGTTGATTTGATTTGGATAATTTGCAATAATAAATTCTCTAGTAATAAAATTAAATAATAATATTTTAAATATATCTCAATATCACAAAACAAATAATTCCAAAATAAATAATAAAAAGAGCTAAAACAACATTACAAGTGAAAAATATATCTAGCATTAATCATGATTTACTCCAATATCAAATATAAACCTAGTTCACAATACTTCATTGAGAAAAAGATTTATAAAGATAGTATTTAATTAAAAAACTATATTAAAATAATAAAATACAGAATGAAAAATTAAATATTACATAATATAATTTTTTAAAAGTTTTAATATTATCCAAAGTATATCTAATATATTAAAAAAAACATTGACCGAAAAAGTTCTTTTGTATTAACAAGATAGTTATCAATTTAGTCGACCTTTGTTTGGCTTACTGCCTTTTCTTATATTATTACAAGAAAGGTTATTTCTAGGCCTGACCAAGACCAAGTTTGAGCCAAACATGAGGAAGATATGGACTTGGTTTGGGTAAAGATTTATAATCATTAAGTTGGGCCAACTTAGATATGAATTTCTTGCGTGCTTGATAAACATACATGCACTAATTTTTTTATATAAAGCTCTATTAGTTAATTTTTAGTTATTTTTGTTCGACTTAGGCTTGACCGAGTTCAAGTCTGAGCCAAACACGAGCAAGATATAGACCAGATTTGGGTAAAGATTTATAATCATTAAGTTGGGCCATCTTAGATATGAATTTGATGTATGCTTGATAGGTACACATGTGCTATTTTTTTACATAAGGCTCCCCTAATTAATTTTCAGTCATTTTCGCTCGATTTAAGTATGACCGAGTTCGACTTTGAGCCAAACACAAGCAAGATATGGACTAGATTTGGGTAAAGATTTATAATCATTAAGTTGGGCCATCTTATGTATGAATTTAATGTGTGCTTGATAGGCACACATGCTAATTTTTTATATAAGACTCCTTTAATTAATTTTTAGTTATTTTTGCTCGATTTAGACCTGACCAAGATCGAGTTTGAGCCAAACACGAGCAAGACATGGACGAGATTTGGGTAAAAATTTATAATCATTAAGTTAGGCCAACATAAATATGAATTTGATGAGTACTTGATAGGCACACATGTGCTTATTTTCTACATCAAGATCCCTTTGTTAATTTTTAGTCATTTTTGTTCAATTTTGGAGAAAAGAAAGAAAAGAGAAGAGAGAAAGAGAGAAAAGGAGAGAGAGAAGATAAGAGAAGAGAAAAATCAAATGAAATTTAAGAGATCTTTGTTAGTTTCAAATAAAGGCAAATATATTTCAAATCCTCTTTTCTTTAATAGTGATTTTTTTACTTCTTTGAGTATTTATAATTTTAAATGCTTATATATGTTCTAATTTTATATGTATAGCATTTATACCTTACAAATATGTATTTTTATTTTTATTTTGTATGATTTTTATAAAATACATATCTTGAATCCATACATATCATATTTAAAAGATGATTTTCCACAACAATATTCATATATGCTCACAAATTTTATTTACTATTTTTGCATATCTTTAATTTTAAATTGTATACTTCTACATATTCAAAATCAACATAAAACTATTCTTACATATTTTATAATTAAAAATTTGATAAAATTATACTGATTATATTAATTTTTTGTAATAGTAGTCCATGAATCTTTCAAATTACAAGCCGAAATCCCTACATGAATTATGTTTTACCACATGATATGCAGATTTAAAGAAAAGATAAACAAAAATCCTATATACATTTAATGATAAGTGCATTTTTACCAATATTATAATGATAAGTATATTTTTTTGAGTATAAAAACATTTAAAAATATGTTCATATTTAAGTAAAATTTTTAATTCAATTATAAACAAACTACTGTAAATGTTATATTTGAATAGAATATATTTGAATATATCCTAATGTATTATAAGTAAATTAAATATTACATCTATCATTTGTAGGTCAAAAAAGTATTGTTCTGTCCATTCTATAATGTTATATGTAAACATAGCATATGATATTTTGTTATATAAAAATAATTATAATTCGAGTTTTGATTATTCGTTCTTTATTGGTAAGGTCATCACTAATCCTTTGTTACGTAATTTTTGTACATGATTTGAATATAATTAACATATTGTGCAGTTTATAAAATAAATCATCAGTTTCGATTACATATAATAAGTTTTTAAATTAATGTTTTCATTTTCTAGTTATTCGATCATATCATATTTTAACATGTTTTGATATATATATATATATATACTTATAAAAATTATATATCTTGATAAATAATTAGTTCACTCTTATTTTTATTTTTACTAACCTTCTCTATTAGACGGTTCTATATTTACTTGCAAATGGTTTGGATTGAGAAAGAACTTTCCAATGATAGAATTAAATTCTTGGTTTAGTTTAATATATAAATGTTATTCAGAATAATAGATTAGGTTTTTAAATTTCTGTTATAGTTTTCAACTATTATAATTTTTGAGTAGTGGATGTAAAAAACTCGGTTATTGAATTTGATTTTGGTTTCGTTCAACAGTTTAGTTGAATTATTATTTGATCAACTCTGATGCTAATATGAATGCTTTTCCTTATATATGATTAAGGTCTTAATTATTAATTTTTGGAATCACTTTTGAGTATGATTTTTTAATTCTTGTAATTTGATATACTTTTATTTTAAATTTTTTATCAGTATTTAACTTTTTAGGTTCACATCTTGTCATTATTTGAGTTTTGATCATTGGAATAAATAAATAAATTTTAATTAATGAAGGATAAAAATCTATTTTAAAATAATTAAAGATTAAGAAATTAATATAATAAGACATTAGGTTTGGAGACGTGACAAGTATATCAAGAATTCCTTTACCAAAGACTTTTTTTCTCTAGCCTCAAAGTTTAGGCGTCCTTTGAGTTAGGAATGAGTAATACGAACTAATGCCTCAAGAGCCACTGGAATCTTTAGCTGACTGTGGCCCCCTATTGAGACAATATTCTTTCCCTTCAACCTCCTCTCGAGGTCGATGTCTGTATTTGGAGGATCTCACCTTGCGAGTTTGGCCATCAACTCTATCACATAAGGACTTAAATATTTTTTAACATATCCTAAATCCGGGTGGCTAAAATTCCAATGTTTTAATTGGCCGATAAATAAGCCCTCCCATGACTACCTTCTTCTAGAATAATGCCACAAGATGGGACATCCTTAAACGGTTGACTTAATTGTCCATGTATTTTTGTATTTACCATCTTTGGTTTATCCAAAAAAGGAGGAAGAATTTTTCGAACAAACGTGATATGTATCAAGTAAGAATGGATAGCTTAATCTCGTCCCCTCAAATAATGCTAATGATCCATACCTTGAAATTGGATAGTAATTCGAATAGAGTTGGATTAGACTGTTGAATCTTTCTATTCGGTTCCTACAAACCACAATATTAAATAAGAGAATCAAAGAATATAGAACTAACTCTCTAATATATCATCCAATACTTAAATCGATAATTTTCTTATGAAATTAGAGAATTGGTAGAGAATTAAGATTTTGAGAGGGTAAAAAATAGATGATTGGGCTCCAAGTTGAATGGAGGCTTAAGCTATAAGAAAGTGAAAAAAAGAAGGATTAAGCTCCAAAATTGATAGAGTTTTAAATGTTAAGAAGGTTAGCACTCTATACTTGTTCTCAGGATTGCTCCCCCTTTTTCACAAGTATGCTAATTTATAACCTTACTACCAATTTATGGTGGTTTTTTGAAATGAAATAATTGATCATAATTAAAACTGACATTCTAATTAAAACTTAAATAATTCAATCGTTTCATATATTTTGAGTTTAATGTTTATACGTTGAGTGCATTAATTACTTACTTTAACAGTTCAACCCTCGATTTATATGGCTAATGGGTCTATCACCCATAGGCCAACCCGAGATCCAAGCTCACAGCGAAAGAACAGTTCAAAAGTTGCAACTTAGGTGAAGGCCTCTGTAGCCCTAGGTCCAAGATCGCACAACTCAGGACAACCCATCGAGACATGGACCATTAGAGCTGCCCGCCGAATGTAGCCCATAAGTGCATGTCTCAATATCGGCAGCTCATCAAATCTGACTCGGCAGACACGCCTACATGATCATATTGTACTCACCAGATATGAAGGCAGCAATCACGGTGCTCCTTAAGAAGAAAAAGCCAACTGGCCCGCACCCCATCTTTCCCTCTACAAATACCTCCTCCTCGCAGGAAAGGGGGAAGAGGAAGGGGGCTAGAACAATGGTAGAAAGAAAACTCTCTTTAAGCTCGAAAAAATGGAAAACGAGGAAAATGACTAAGAGCATGCAATGATCAGTCTTAGAGTTACCTCCCGTCAGAGGCGAATCCTTTTTCCTTGCAAATTAGCAATCCCGATTGGTGCTTGTATAGGTCTCGTGCCAACTCCGAGCTCTCATACTGCGTGGTCGATGAAGACGACTCATAGAATAGAATGCAGAGAGCCCCCTCCGTCTGCAATAGGGAAAGGACTGATGGGCGACCTTTCTCTTCACCGTCAACGCCCAGGAATCTCTTCCTCCTCTGGTTAGCCATCGCTCTATGAGTACACTCAACAGTCAGCCACTCCTTAGCAAGTGCATACTCCTCTCTTCTTGTCAGCCTCTCCCTCATGAGAACCACCATCTCAAAGCGGCCCCCTTACCAGGCGCACCTAATGGAATTCAATCCTCCATCTCTCTAAGCCACCCTCGGCCAAGCATATCCATCGGAGCCTAATCCTCCACCAACACTCAATCCCCTATAACATGCGTCCATACATTTTTCTCATATCCTCGTATCTTTTCATTTGTTGAGAAAGATTTTTAATTTGAACGTTGGAGAATATAATGAAGAGTGAATTCTGTCAATCTTTTAACCTTCTATTTTCAATTGTGGTGTATAAGATCCAAATTCACAATAATAGAGATTAGAGCCACTCTAGTTCGGCCCACTATAAAAGATCGAATTACTCCCAAATCCGTATAATTATTCGGATCCCAAAACATATTAATAACCATTTGATAGAATTAACCGTTAGATTTAGTTAACTTTTTGGCCCCTCGAAACCTCAGCTATAATGTCAAATAGTGTCATATAGTAGAATTTAAATTAGGCCATGAATTTCAATTCCATTTCCATATGATACCAGATAATATAATTCTAACTAGGCTCCCATTTCAATTCTAAAATCTGATGTATATTTTCATGATCTAAATGCAACATTACATATTTTTCCCCAAAAAACAAATTGTCATTTTATGCTCAATTTAGGATACATATTAAACTTACTAGAGAACTATTATACTCATACATTGTTTTGATGAGATTATGATCATAAAATATCAAGAAAAATATTTAAGACTATTCTTTAATTATTACAAAGGTATTCTTAAATAATATGACATTCATCAATTAATCTGTTTTAATAAACCTATAAATAACAAAATATCAAATAATTAAAAATATCCTAAAAATAACCGATGTGGGTTCCTTTAACACTACTCAAATATCGAACCAAATTTTGGAACAATATGAAATAATTGTCTACAATAGTGGATTTAACATCAAATTTTTTATAATTATGTAAAATATTAATTTAATAATTATTATCTTACATGGGGTGATAAATATTTAATAATTAGTTATAATAATTAAATGTTACAATCATATATAATTTGGTTATATTTTAATTAGAGATGTTATTTTTTATTCGTTTGATCTTTAACAGAAATAATAATATTTATTTAATTAGAAAATTGATGTTCTTTCTAACCTATAAAAATAAAATTACCTATCGTAATAAGTAAAAAGTTATGACATTTTCTAGATAATAAGATAATTTTTCATATTTGAATGATCACGGCGTTTTTAAAATTTCATTGTTTTTAAATTTAAACAATCATCCATAAAACTAAAATTAATCTTCCTTCCATATCGATTAATCTAGTATGTACAATGCCAGATATTTTAATACGTTTGAAATATTATACGAGGTATAAAGATAGTACAGTTAATGTTTAATTCTGATAAATTTTTATTAAATGCGGGTCCTAATTACAATTTTATGAATTTTGAGGTGTTATTTAGCAAATAGTTGTGATATTATTACATCATTTAATTATTCTATAAACAATTTTAATATTACGATATTTTATTTTATTTTTTATATTAACATGTTCATAGATAAATAAATTAATTAATAATAAATAAAATATTATTTTTATTTAAAAATATTTTAAAAACAACCAGAGGAAGTCTCTAATATATTTTTCTCTCGTAAAATATCGCCTGAAAAAAATGCCAAAAATCCAAAAAAAAAAATAAAGGTCAATAACACCATAAATAAAGGAAACCCAAACCCAATGTTGTGCGGTCCAGAAGTGCTGTGGGCTCCTTTGGGCCTTCTACCCATCTGACAGCTTTGCAAGAGCCCAACTAGCAGGAGCACGGGCAGGCCCAATTTCAAGCCCAATTCTAATGCTTACGGTGATTTAAAATTTTTTTTCACGGATATCTAAAATTTTAAAATTTTTAAATATTTTTTACAGAATCTTATTTCTCTGATACCATAATTATAATGACCCAAATTCTAATCATCAAATATCGCTCGGATCGCTCACATGAAAAACCTCAAAACTTAAAATACTTAAATATCCACCATAATTTTAATTTTTTTTTTTGAAGTAAACAATACATTTTACAAAAAATTAAAAAAAAAAAAAAAAACCAAAAGTCACGGGTCGTAATCTAAAAGAAACCACCAAGCCTCTGATAATATATTCTATTTATCTCCCACTGAAATAACAGCAACCAACTTCTAAAATCCCCCACTAATGTTATATAATTAACGTAAATTTAGTACTAATAAAATATAATAGTGAGCCAAATACTTAATAATTGATAATAATCAAAAAATATAATAAATAATAAATATATCAGATATTAAAAATATGAAAAACACAACAGTAGTATAAAATTCAGCTCTGTTTAAGAATCTACAATTCATCATAATCATGACTCAAAAATAATATCAAAATAAATCACACCAGACCCTCGTGTCGAAAAATAAAAAGACTAATCAATAACAAACGAAAATCCCCATAATCCTTATTTAAATGTGTTCCATCCACCGATCAATCCATGGGACATTTAAAAGTGTAATATTTTATTTATTTAATTATATAAATAAATTTATATAAAAATAGATAAATATGATATTAAATTATTTAAAAGTATAGTTCTTTTCTTTAGATTAATTGATCTGACATTATTCATCTTAGGAATGAATTTTTTTTTATTGTAATATGAGTGTCGTGAAAAAATTTAGTCAATTTTAAGAGAATTTTGATTATATAATATCTCAATTATTTATCTGATTTAATAAGCTCACACAATTATAATGTATGAATAGATATCGTGCCCGCTGAGACATTTTGATAATGGCTAAAGGTGTGTAATCTACACCTTATTTTTAAAAATATAATCTAAGCCGGGTATATAGAACCGATCACTTTTACCCATCACTGTACTCAACCCAAAAATAATTAAGAATAATTTTTTATCATGTTTATTTATAATAATAATATAATTTGATTAAATCTTATAAATTTTAGGCCAATTAAACCAAATCAATCATGCCAAATTAATTGGATGGTTTAATTTTAATTAAATTTACTAGCCAATAATTATAATTGATGTTTTTATATTTATCTATCTAACTCATATTTTTTATAATTATTATCTTTAATTTATATTTTAAATGTCTGAATATTTTAATTGTGATTTTCATATATTTCCTTCTATAGATATAAATTTGTAAATATTTATTGTTGCGTTCTGGTTCCATGGGGACGGCCCTTGTGAGGCTGTCCACCTTCTGCGCCAGTTTGCGCACGCTGTGCCGGGGCCGCCGCTCGTTCTGACGCCCGCCGGGAGGCACTCGTCGTGGCGGTCATCTCCTCGGGTGGACGTTTTGCCTTGTCTGCTGAACATCTTTGGGGCGTTTGCTTGTTGTTGGGGGGATGGGAAGCCGCTTAGTTTTTTGTTCTTCCTTTTGTTCCCACTGACGGCGCCAATGTTGGTGTTCTGGTTCCACGGGGCCTGCTATGGAAGAGAGATGCAGGCCGTGAGGGTCACCCAGCCGGATGACCTGCTATGGCCGAGAGATGCAAAGGATGTTGGCCACCCAGCCGGATCTCTTCGGGAGGTTCGTTGATGAGGGGTGTTGGACCCTCGGCGTTCGGTCGGATGCGTGGTTCCCAGGCAACACAAGGGGGTGATGCGTTGGACACGAGATGAGAACTGAGACCGGATGTTTTAAGTGGAAAACCTCCTCTTGAATGGGGAGGAAAAACCACTAGGCTCGGGGCCTGTAAAGAGCTTCACTATACGGGTTGGAGGTTTTACAGAGTACAGTTGTGAGGGTTATTCCCTTCTCTATCCCTCGTTTTGTGTCTATCTCCTAAGGAAGTTATGCTCTCTGGGAGCCTTCTTGAACTTCTTTGAGGAGTTGAGCGTGGAGAAGGAGAATGCCAAATGGAAGCTTTGTGAGTCTAAAAGGCTCTCTCTTGCGCGTCTCTCCTTGGGCCTTCCCTGGAAAGGAGGTCTTGCGGTATATTTATAGTGGGAGTCGAACCGTTGGGGAGTGGACACGTGTCGTCCATCCGGCGGTTGAGGAGTTGGCCCGCTAGCCTCCTTTAATGCAGCTGAGATGTGGAAAGGGACATGCGTACGGCGCCGCTGCAGCCTTTCAGTGTGTCAGGTGTACAGGAATCGGATATCTGCCCTGATTTGACTAGGCGTCTTTCATTGATGCGGCGACCGATGATTGCAGCTTTCTTGGAAACCGTTGAAATAAGCCAGCTGGCATTCCCGGCCATGGACGGGCGGTTCTCGGACGGCTGTGAGTTTTCTTGCAATCTCGCGGTCTTGGGAGGAGAGAACAGTTCTCGTGGGGTCCTCTGGAAAGTCTGAGAGATTCTTCTTGGCTTCTTGGCCGCTCGGGTGGTAAGAAACCCCTTGGGCTCTCGGTCCTTGGGCTTCTCGCTTGGGCCGCCTGGTCTGCTCACGAGGATGTCTCTGGGCCTCCTTATTTGGGCCGTGCTTTTATGGGCCTTCATACTGGGGCCCAACATTTATATATATTTTTCTAAATATTCCTTATCCATATTTTTAAAAGAATTCTAACAATTTTCTTTTTCTAAACAAAATCTTATATTATTGATAATTATAAAATTCAACTATTGATTTGACAAACGAATATTGTATCCTTTTTTATATTTAAATTGTATGAAAATCATAATAAACAAATATGATTAAAATATTTATATATTAAAAAAATTAATTATTATTATTATTATTTTATTTTTATTATTTTTATAATTTTTTTAAAATTTAAATAATGCTTAAATATGTAATTAGCTCCTCAACAATAGGCTGAAATTGTATATGAAATCTCGAATATTGTGTACAAAATTATGTCAATTAAGTTGACGTCCAACTATTGAGGACTTTCTTCGGAAACCGTAAGATTATTATTTAATCGTATCACATATGTGAATTATTTTTTTGTTTGAAAAATTCTCTTGTGAGAATTATATACTAAAAAATCCTATAATAATCAATTTTTATTTAATTTATTTTAATATTATATATTATTTTAAAAATAAAATATATCAAATAACTACATATTATAAAACTTTAAAAGATTTTAAAATAATAGGCTGATACTTGAGGTGCGACTTGCACGTTCAAGTTGTGCCTAAGCACTAAAAGTCATGGTGTGGCACTCGAGAGGTGTCCAAGGTAGCGCCAGAGCTCCAAATGCTATAGAGCCGATGCTCAAACGCTAATTCAAGTATGTAAGTGCTGCAGTGCCATTGTGCAGTCATTTCACGCGAGAAAAGAATAAAATAAGAGAAACAGGAGGAGAGAAAGAAAGATAAGAAATGGTAGATCAGAGTATTATTTTGTCAGATATATTTGATAGAAGGTGAGGCAAGTATTATCATGCCCTATCATTGATGTGTTTTCGACTATAATAAAGTTTACTTATATTTTAGAGGTTTAATATTTATACATATTATTTTTATTTATCTTATTTATTTTCTTCGTGTATGAATGTTATTTTTACCGATCGTTTTAGAGTTTTGTTTTAAATTTGAAAATATTTAAGGGTTTTGTATATTTTATAAAAAAATAAAAAATATTTAAGATAATATATTTGTATATTAATATATTTATATGAAAAAAGTCATGAATATCTGAATGGGTCGTGCATTGGTATACATCTATCGTTGTCTGGGGCTCAATATCTTTACCTTTGTAATATAATTCGATATGTGACTCTTCCCCGACAATGAGAGCTTTATGAAGCTTTTCCAATGGGAAAAATTTAGTGACACTCTTTTTCGCTGATAGAAAAATGCTTTATTATGTGGATGGCCCTCCTCATTTGTATTTTAATAAAAATCATCGTAAAATAATTAAACAAAACTAATACATTCAAATATCCTAATATGTATACCAAATTTGAGGATTGCATCTAACACCGCGAATGATAAAATATAGTATGTTCCTTATCTATAGAAAAACATATATAGATGGTTGTATCCATGGGTCTAAATAGTTATTGATATGGCTTAAGGTTACCGGAGATATGTGTAACCATTTCTTAAATTAGTTTATTGATCTTTAGTTATCTAATTTCGTGTATACTTTGAATTTTGATATGTTTTCTATATTAATTTGTATATGAATTTCATTTGAGATTCATAAATTTGCCCACAAATAAAATTTAGCCCAACTCATACATTTAGATGTATGATTTCGTTTCAAAACATATTCATTCTTATATGATTTTGTTTTAGACTTTATTTCATTCGTATATGATTTCAATTCGAATTTCGTTTCATTCAGTATATGTTTTATATGGATTATGTTATAATTTGGATTATGTGATTTTATTCTGAATCACGTTTCGTTCAAGGCACGTCCCAGTGGGACTATATTTCTATTTGGATTATATTTTGAGTACTAAATTACTTTTAAACTTTTGATATCGAATTTTCAATTGTGTATCTTTTACACATTTTGAATATATTTACCACAGTTTTTCCTAATTATAAACATATATGTATTATCTTTTATATATATTGATACTTGTTAAATTTTAAAATCATATTTTTACTTTTTATCCCTTCAAATTAGTGGGTTTAGATACATTACATGAGTTTAGACGTGATTAAATTCATTATTCGTTTGTTTTAGTGCATATTAGTATTTTGTTTGGTTATGTATCGATGTATTTTCCTGTATTGAGATTCGCCAAATATAAACCCTCGATTATATATCGAAAGCAGTCAGATTATTTAATTATTGGGTTATGTTATTATTGCTCGTTTGTCACCTTCCTTGTAATATTCATATAACAGGTTGGACTTATTACATTATTCGGATAGTTATTTAATGAAATCCTGCGCAGGTTATTATTATTATTATCTTTTTGGATAATGTGGACAATTATTTTGTCATGCCTGATTTTAAAATTTGTTAATCATTATTATATTATTAAAATTTAAATTTTTGTGAATTATAATTGTTTAGACTTTTTTTAATAGGTATTCGTGACAAATCTTTTGAATAGTTTTTTAAGCTTATATTCAATTTAATATTTTTATAATTTATATAATTAAATATATTTCTTTATGTTAAAATTATAATCATTGAATTTTAATCTAATTATTTAAAATAAATAAACACCCAACGATAACATTAACCCTCTCTTAAAAACTCATAGGAAAATAGAATTTTACTACATATTCAACCCACCTATAATGTTTTATATTTTTTTGGAATTGAATTTATATTAATATAGATTGTTAACATTTATAAAATATAGAGTTACAAAAAAGCTATATTTTTCATCTTAAAATATAAATATTATATTTTATATAAAAGTTATAATAAAAAATTGAAGTAAAAATATATTTTTTATTTTTTATAAATGTTCTTTTAAGTTTATTAAATCATATAATAATAAGATAAACGTACTTTAGCTAACATTTCTAAATTGTTGGGTTTATCTCTAACGGTACGTTTGGTTGTTGGAATAGAATTAGATGGGAATATAATAGTTATTCCAGGGAATATAAATAGATGAGAATAGAGTTGGAATTATTATTCTTATATTTGGTTATTGGAATAGAATAAGGTGGGAATTAGTATTCCATTGTTTGGTTTGTAGAATAGTATGAGGAAATAAGGTGGGAATAGTAATAATAATAATAATAATAATAGTAATAATAATAAACATAATAATAATAATAAATATAATAATAATAATATGTAATAATAATACCTAATAATAATAATAATAATAATAATAATAGTAATAATAATAATAATAATAAATAAATAAATAATATCTAATAATTAATAATAATAATAAATATAATAATAATAATAACAATATGTAATAATAATAATACCTAATAAATAATAATAATAATAATAAATATAATAATAATAATAATATCTAATAATAATAATATGTAATAATAATAATAATAATAATATTTAATAATAATAATAATATGTAATAATAATAATAATACCTAATAATAATAATGATATAAAATAATAATAATAATAAACAAAATAATAATAATAATAATAACAATATGTAATAATAATATCTAATAATAATAATATGTAATAATAATAATATCTAATAATAATAATAATATAAAATAATAATAATAATAAACAAAATAATAATATGTAATAATAATTCATAATAATAATAATAATAATACAAAATAATAATAATAATAAAACAAAAAAAAAATATAGGAATTACAATTCCCACCTCATTGCCAACCAAACGGAAAAATTATAATTCCCGCGAAAATTACAATTCCATTCCCCCTCAATTCTTGCAACCAAACATGACATAAATAGATTATAAGTGGGTCATACATTTAATTTAATATTATTTAAAAAGTAATATTATTTATTTAATTATTTATAATTTTATTATTTATATGTAAATTTATTAAAATTTAAAATAGATTGAAAGGTGAAAAAAAATTAAATTAAATTATAAATTTAAAAAATAGATTATAAAAAAATATATATTTTGGTAGATTGTTCATCATTACTCTGCTCTAAAATAATTACTAAAAACTTATCTTTTAAAGACGAGGAAGAAGACGATGAAATTTCAAATCTCCAAACAAATGCCAAACCGCACTACGGCTCTCAAGTTCTTGCGTTTTCACTTCAATTGCTCATAATCCAAGAACACAAACTCATGGCGAGGTAATTTTTCTCACTTCAAGTGAACAAAGCAGTGAAAAATCGACGAAAATGACACAATTTTACAGAGAATTTAGCCAACTATAATCAATTGCATCCTCTCCACTGAGCTCTGAAGCTTTTCTCAGATGTTCTTCAGTCTGTCAAGAACTTCTGTCACACTCTCAATGGTTATCTTCAACTCCGTTTTGGGTGGAATCTCTGAGCCTTTCGGCAAGCTTACTGGAACTAATGCTGTTGAATTATCAACACAGTGATCTGCCATGTCGTTCTCGAAGTTGTGTTCATAATTCTCCATCGCCATTGTTGAAGACTTCAAGCTTCTAAAAAGGGAAAACAGAAATAAGTAATTGATTAAAATCAACCCAGCATAAGTACACCAATGGTGAGATCTTGCCCAGAGTTGGAAAAATGCCAATGAAAAAAAATTGAATGAAATGTGCGTGTATTTGTCACATACCCAGATTTATCTACTTCTGAATCTGCAGATTTTTTATTCGATTTGAGGTTTTCACAACATGGGCCTTCAATTGACATGCTTACTGTCTTCGAATCTGCAGATTTTCGTATCAGTTTTAGGTTTTCGTAAGATGGGTCTTCGAGTGATGGATTTCCATCACCGGTGTCCTGAAATTTGTGCTCTAAATTCTGTGAAAGAATTGGGGAATTGGTCTTCTCTGCTTGCCCTGAAAAACGAAATTTCATGGAATCTGTAGTTTGGATTTCGGATTCACCTTCTTTTGGGTCTTTGGAACCATCAGAGGACGACGATGAAATGAAAGAAGATTCACAATTCTCTGCTGAAGTTAATGGCTCTGATTCCTCTGAAATATATGAAATATTCAAAGATTCTAACTTCCTTTTCAGGAAATTGAGCTTCTTTTCAGCTTTCTTCCATGCCTTGGTCTCTATTCTCAGCTGTTCCTCCAGCTCTCTCAACTGAACCATCCACCAGAATCCATGACAAATAGATAAATATATATATATATAGAGAGAGAGAGAGAGAGAGAGAGAGAGAGCTAGAGAGAGAAAGAGAATGACCTTTCTGCCCACGAGCTCAGCGTTCTCTTCAGCAGCCCTTGAAGCTTGCCTCTCTGCTAACAATCTTCCTCTCAAGCATTCCACTGTCCTCAAAACATCTTCTCCTTCCATTTTCTTCACTCTGTGAGAAGACCGCGCATCACTTATTTGCAGTAAAATCCATGGCCACATTCACACACACACACACGGAGAAAGACATAAACAGAAAGAGGGAGACAAGAGAGACAGAGAGAACCTCCATTTGGTGTCACCATTGTTGGCAGCAAGCATCTTCTTCCCCTGTTGGCTGTCCTCTCAAACTTAACTCGGCACTCTGAAATGCCCAAATCACGAGAGTACTTCTCACGGCAAAAATGCCAACACCTCTTCTCAATTACACCTGTTCAGGCCCTAACACGGTACAGATTTTTTGAAAATTATTTATTCGTGCAATGTGAGAATGCCACGTGTGTTGCATCCATCCTTCTTTTAATAAGCAAAATCATATAAATTTGTATAAATTTGAATTTTTTAAAAATATATATATATTATACTTAGTTTGGTAATGTAAAATTTAAAAAATTTAAATCTTAAAAATTATAAAGACCCTTGATTATTTTTTTATAATTAGAATTTAAAATTTATGGAAGAACTATAAAAAAATATATAATACTATTAATACATTTGGTAGATTTCATAATTAATGTGGTTATATTTTTCTGAAGCACATTTCATAAATTTCTTATTCAATATTAAACCAAACAAAACATTACTACAAAAATATACTAATCCGTTCGATACAACCTAAATACAACCCATCATAGGTTAACAACTCAAAGATAGAAATCAAGGACTAGTTCAACTGACTGAACGAATGAGTGACAAACAGTATGAAAGATTACAGTAATTAATGGCCCAATAAAATAATTAATAAGGTATTAAATTTTAATAAAGATCATTAGACACATTTAAATAAAGTAATAACAACCTAATAAATATTAAATAATTATGTCTGGATAATTACTAAATTAACATAAGTTACGGTTACGTAATTATTATAATAGTTAGCAATCAATACAATGTAATATCTCTAATAACAGGCGTCATTCTGGACAGATATACCAGTTTCAGTTTAGGCTATAAATATAGACCACTAGCCAATAATAGGGGCAAAACATTCTCTAACTTGCAAGCATTTATTGCAAGCATAATTAAATAGAGCATAACTTTTCTAACATAATTCTATACTCATTCCCTTTTCTCTTTTTTTTAAATCTTTTATTTTTTATTTAAAAAGATTACTGATTAGACCAACGGATAATATATTAAAAATCAAGTCCTAATTATCTCTTATAAATTATTGTGGTACGTGAGATTAGGATTCACAGTTACAAAAACCAAATATGCTTTTGGTTGAATCAACTGAAATATTTGCTTTACTCTTAAATTTGTATGACAATCAAAATCTAATCTTAATCTTAATATTTTTCGTGCTAAGTTAAATGGAATGCTAATTATGTGGTGTCATTAAGACACTTTTTGCTGTCTACTGTATTAAGTTTATATAACAATAGTTAGATAAATAAGTATCATAATTATTATTATTATCTTAAAATTAGTTATTTAAGTCTATAACATTTTTCTGTCTGCATATTTTTAAAATATTGTTTTTTTTATTTATAAACCTAATAAATACTAAAATTAATAAATAAGATTTAACTCACATCGATCTCAAATTCGTATAGGTTAAGTATAAACAGTAAGAATTGGACCAACCGGGAAGATGACAAGATGTTAGAACGATGCTATTGAAGAGAATCGTCCTTCAATTTTGTACAATTTGTCTAATTTACTGTCGTTTCTATGTCCTATGATTAAAAGAATATTAATTTTCATTTTATATAATTTACTTTTGCCATTTTAGCTTTATAAAATGTTATATATATACATTAAGTGTTATTTAAATTTATTTTGTACTATTGATATATTTAAAAGTTTAGTTTGAAAAGTTTATGGTATAATTAAATATGAATTTTAAATGAAGATTATTGATAATAATTGATGGGTTTGATAATAATTGGGTTAGCTCAGCGCAAATGCCCATAGGCGAATAAAGGATTTGAAGGGTGATTAGCTCACAGCACTTCTTCGTCGGCCCCAAGGTCCAGTCAGTGTCCAAGCTGGTACAGTCGGCCAAAATAATCTTATTAACTTAATCTGGTTGACCCAAACTCACTTGTTGAAATAACTTACTATAACCGGCTAAAACAGCCAACCGATTCAGTCCAGACGGTTCATCAGGCGATTATCACCGGCCAGGAAAGTTCGAACCGTGAGCATGTACTATAAATATTCCTTCGCTTCCTTAAGATAAGGGGAGAGGCAGACAAATAAAATAGCATCTCTCTATCCAAAAAAGAGAGCTACCAAAAAAAGTCTCCAAAGAAAACTCTCACAGTCCTTACTCTCCCATTCTCAAAGTCGCTCATTGCCAAGCGTAACTTCTAACACTAACACCATTATTATTCGTATGCATTTCTCATTACTATATCTTTCTATCTCTTGAAAAATATTACTGATTTGAGTATAGAAGGATATATTAGAAAGCGAGTCTCGTCAATTTTCTGATCTATCATTTTTAGTTGTATTGTGTAAGGTTCAGGTTAAAGATATGGAGACCAAACTTACTCTAATTCAACTAATAGTGAAAGATCAAGCGACTCCTTAATCCATATAATAACCTAAAAATCGAATATGTAACAATAATAAAAGATTTGATAAGGATTTTAGAAACTTAATTATAATCATATCCTTTTATAGCTTTAGTTTTAAAAATGATGGAGCATTTTTTTTTCTTTCTCTGTAGCCTTTTTTTTCATGTAAATTTGATAATTTATATTATAATTATTTATTATCTTATTATTATTATTATTATTTTATAAAATATCTATATATGGTATAATTATCATAACATTTTCAAATATTTTAAAATTTTTGTATCAAGTTGTGCCATACAATAAATGAAGGAAATGATGAAGCCTGTGCCCCTAACTTCAAAATGACAGCATCACAATGGTAAGATTTCTAAACAAAATTCAATATGATACTTACAAAATCTCAATTGCCACCTAATTTGAGGTTCAAGAATTTCTTAAAATATTTACTTTAAACTTTAAAGAAATATTTTCTAAAAATATTTATTCTTAACTTTAAAAGAAAATATTTTATAATTTTTAAAATAATTTAAAAATATCTTATAAATATCGCCAAAAATACGATAAAATTGACCTAGTGAAGGAGAACTTATAATCATATAAGAGTGAAACTCATTGTACCAAGTAAAGAGCAATATGCAATTATAATCTCTTATCATGCCTTCATACTTCAAGGAAGAATTGCAAATTAAGCCTTCTTGCCTTCCATATATCTTATAAGGGGGCTTGAATTGCACTCAAAGAAACAATTATGGCTTTTAATTTTGATAAATACTTAGTTTACTTAGGTTTTGGATCTACAAAAAAGGACTACTGTAATTTTTAACCAGTTAATTTATAAAATTTTTATCTGCTTTTTTATAAAGAAATGTTTAGAAATAATTTTCGTACATCTTTAAGTAATGCGATATATATTTATTAATCTATTTTTTTTTATTTTAGCACGATATCAGTGTAAGTAAATTAATAAGTAAATTAATCTATTTTAGGGTCGGTGATGCCCTGTATATTTTAGTAATTAACAAATTTAATATATATATATTAAAACTAATATTATTTTTAATAATAAATGGCCATAATATAATGTTAATTATTATATATTTTTTAATCAATTTGGGCTACAAGTAGTAATATAGCTGTCAATTGGGAGAGCTCTCTAATAATAATAATAATAATAATAATTATTATTATTATTATTGTTATAATTGTTGATATAGCTATTAGGTTTTGTACATATTCAACTGTTATGTAATCCATATATAAATTTTTTTAATTGAAATTATATTAGTCTAATTTGAAATAATTTAAAAAATTACTTATACTAAAAATATATTTTGCTACCTTAAAAATAATAAAATAAATTTAATGTAAACTCGACACTTTAAAACTAAGGCAATCTATGTATTATTTTTTTTTTTGGGTACTTTTTTCATTTTATAAGTATTATTTAAAATTATATTGATTTTGAATTGAATTAGCTTTTAAATATTTTATTTTTGAATTTTCTAAAAATTATAAATAATCATGATATTTTTTTTTATTTCATTAAATTGAAATTAGCATGTATTAAGTTTTAATTATTAATTTCAAGCTCAATTTCTCCAACCATAATACGGCCAAAAATATTATAAACTTAAAAACATTTACATTGTATCTTCATTTTATATTTTATTTAATTATATTATAAATATATTTTTTTATTATTATTTTACAGCATATAAATATTTATGTTAAATTGAACATATTTTAAATTTTATGATAATAAATATGAAAATTCAAATGACCAAGAGTAAAAAAAAAAAAAAAAAAAGAAGGAAGAGTACATTTTTCCACCTTTTTTGGTAATTAATAGATTTTTTCACATCATATTTGAATCATATGATATAATATTGTGTTTTATTAGATATCTCATTTAAAAATACAGATATTTAAATCTTCTCTTTTTAATACACATATAAAATATGATAATCACAATTATAATAAGATAATTAAAAATATAAAAAATATAGACGGTATATAATCTTATTAATAAAATAAAATATCATTAGTTAACCATCGAAAAAAAAAGAAAAACATTTCAGTATCCCAATCCAGGTTCAGGTAAATCCACTAGAAAAATCAATTCATAGATGAATCAGATCCTTTAGTCGAGTCCCCTGAACACAGAACCATATCGAAGATTCCACTATTCGAACAATCCTCCAAACTACAAATTCAGGCTTATTTTAGACTTTTAGGATCGCCTTTCATCGACTTAACATTTCATTGAAAACACAATATATAGATATTCTCGTAACAATAGTAAGCCTCTCAGGTGGTTATCTCGCGTTAGGCCAAGATTTTGCTCAACTGATCTTTGAGCACACAATAAGCATCAGACCATATAAATTCTTAATATCTAAAAAAATGGCTAAAAAATACAACGCTTTATCACAAAATTGTTAATAAGAACCCTAACACCATCAATTTATAATTATTTTACAATTCACTCTCTACATGGGGGAGTCTATTAGAACCTAAAAATGATAATTTTATTAACATGTAATGAAAGCATATAATGTTGCTTAAACAACATAAATTTTATCCACAAGCCACACATATAAAAATCAATAGGATCTTACTCTTCAAATAATGTATTTTATAGTTTCTGGGCGAGATATTATCAAAAACTTTCATGAATACATTATCACAATAAAATTATAAAATTTCTTAAAATATTGGCTACTCTCCTATAGATAATGCCTTCAATGAGCCTTGAATGTTTGAGCAACTCATACCGCTCTATCTACATTGCAGGATATTAACCATTATTTCTGAATTGAACGGAAAAAAGTTAAACCCCATCTGTATAGATAAAACGAAGGAAAAAATAAATCAAGAACATGGGTGATGGCTAAAATTGATTTTCGCCTGAGCGGCTATTGCACGTATATCTCTTTCGATTCATGTTTAAGCCTACATATAAGACATATTTTTAAAATATATAATGTAAATAAAATTGTTTGAAACTTCCTTTCTTAAAGCATCAAAACACGATTATTTGTGGTCTAAATTCCACCATATTAGGAGAGATTTTAAAACTGTTCCTATTGAATCAAATCAGAGATTCTTTTTTAAATTCATGATAAATGTAATTTTCATTAAATCATATTCATAACTTCTTATCATAAGATTTATTTGATTAACCTAGAAACAAATTATTATTCTTAAATGTGACAGTGACAACCCCTTCCGATTCCATTTGCAACGAAGATAAGCCCCTGATCTCGTCGGGTGCTACCAAAAATTAGGTCGTCGGACGAGGGAAGCCCATCGTCACTTTCTCTCCCCACTCTATTGCTCTTTTCCGTGAGGTTGATTCCAGTGAAGCTTTCTTCGTGAGGTTTTTTACTTGATGCAAAGCTGCTTACATTCGTTCTTCCTTCGTCGTATTTAATTTCTAAATTCTTTCTTTTCACTAATTGTGCAGAGCAAACTGTCGAATTCGCCATGTTAGGTACACATCTTCTCTCTTGCATTTCTTGAATATCGACTCATTTTTCTGTGTTACTTTCTTTTCATTGTTCGTTTCTCATAAATCATGCTGTGATTATGCATATATTTTTATTCCGTATTAGCTAATTCGCTATGTTTATTCCCTGTAATTTGAACTACATGGGCATTTTCCTTACATTTTTTTAGCTTGTAATTGCAGATAAGTTACAGAAATATCATCTCGTGATAGGAGAGCATAAAGTATAGTGTAAATTGTGTAATTACTCTATCGTTAATGTTCTTTATTTCATTGGTTTAGATGGTAGGATATTTGAGCATACCTCTATTGGAGTTCAATACGCAAATCTTTTCACAATTCCTCATTAGAGAATGCACCAATTCACAATTTGTCATTAGATATGCAGTCATTGATGACACAGCCCATCTAACATCCAGGAGGAATCCATGGTAAAAAGGAAGCTTTAAGATTATATTTTTTATAGATGTTTTTTTTTTTTTACAGAAATCTTCACATATCATGATCCAGTAGTTGTAAATGTAGTTATTATCTTCACATATAACCCGTTATCCTTTTATTTTCTCAGAATCTACCAAGGAACAGTGCATACTATTAAATCGTTTTTTCTTTCTAAGATCAACATGCCAAACTTATAAAATCGTAGATGTTGCAATACAGGCAACATCACCGTGGCATAATACCCTCTCACCACTGATAATCATGTACAATCGTGTGACTCATAAATTTATTCATTTCACTAGTAGTGTCGTCCCTTAACTGTTTTTCCTATTATCCACCACTAGATCAATCTCAAAGTGCTTCATGATTTTTTTATTCTACATTGCATAAACTAGGTTAGACATTTCTCATTTTTAACCTTCAGAGTGATCACTGCTACCATATAACCCAAACAAACCTTTATACTTCTAATGAGATTCATCAAATTTAAGTCATGAGATGTGCACAAATTCCTTAAACAGTACGAAGCTGAAGTCATTTCATTGTACATAGGTGTAATAATCTATGGTCTACAGTCAACATCTTAACATGAAATTCACTAGCCTCACCAGCTGATCTATGCCAATGAAGTACTTAAAGCTTCTACAGCATTGAAATCATGGCCATTCAGCTTGAATTTGTTTTCTCATACCATGATCTTTCTCCGTGTACAACAATCTCTATCTTACAACAATCTATATTCCAAGGTCAATATACTAGAATTTTTGAGAGAATCCACCAGAGCAGGGCAGGGGCAGGACATCCTTTGATTGGTTCAAGGGTGAGCAGGTTCCGAAATTTTTGAGAGAATCCACCCAATTAAAGCTGAGAACTAGCTAAAAAAGTGGAAAGAGTGTTCAAGGTTATTGATTGCCTCGAGAAGGATAAAAGTGTGATTTGCTGCGTACAAATTGGATGGCAAAACTATCAGATGGTGGGACTCTCAACGCCATATCTTGGGTCAGGAAAATGAGGAGATAGCTTGGGATGCTTTTTGAAAGGCATTTTTGGAGAAGTTTCTCCCTTCGAGCATTCGGGAAATCAAAGGAGCTGAATTCGATAGGCTGCAGCAAGGAAATAAGATGGTAGCTGAGTACATTACGCAATTTATGGAGCTATCTTAGTTGCAGATGAGGCCTTGAGAGTCTAGAAATTTTTGCAAGGACTGCAAGATTCGATTCGGAAGTAATTGGTGCCACTCCGATTACAGACTTATAGTGAGGTGTTGGATCGGGCCTTATTGATTGAGTAGGAGCAGCTCTGGTAGAAATATTTCCATAAGAAATCAAAGCATTGGGGCCCGTGCTTAAAAAGTGGAGGCTCCCGTTTGATATCTTGATTGATGCCTAGAAGTCAAGATAAAGGAATGTCAGTTGAAGCGAAATCTTTTCCTCCAAAGTTCTAATTCATGAAGTTTGCATGCGAGTTTTGTGGGAGAAATCATGCTAGGCGAGGTTGCTTCCAATAGAGTGGGGCCTATTTTAGGTGTGGTCAGGTGTCCATCAAGCGAGGAATTGTCAGTCTTCGAGGCGTGAGCATCCATAGAGGAGGTCGGCCGCTTCCGATAGGGCTTGTGAAGCTACCAGCTGTGATGCCAGGGCAAATCCATCTATGATGGAAGGTAATCTCCAAATTTTTGATTCCATGGCTCATATTTTGCTTGATCCTAGGGCCATGCATTTTTTTGTGGCCATAGATTTGCGTGTAATTTGTGTCTTCCTAATATTTGGAATGTGCTTTAATGGTATCTACCGCGATGGGTAAATCGTTGGTGGCTAATATTGTGTATCCCCGATGTTTTGTTTGGGTTAGTGGCTATGAGTTGTTGGCTAATTTAATTTTGTTTAATATGTTGGACTTCGATATTATTTTGGGGATGGATTGACTAGCATACTATAACGCTACGGTAGACTGCTTTTGCAAATCTTTTTTATTTTGCATTCCAGGGTATGAGTCCTTTGAGTTCTAGGGTAGAGTTGGAAAGGAAGCTTCAAGATTAATTTTGGCTCTTCATGCAAGCTATTTGATGCAAGAAGGGTGCTAAGCTTATTTAGCATTTATGACCATATCTGGGAGCCATTTTGTGGCTATCGAAGATATTCTAATTGTTTGTGAATTTGAGGATGTCTTCGCAAAGGATTTGCCTTGATTGCCTCCCCATATGAAGATTGAATTTGCTATTGATGTGGTGCCAGGGTCAGCGCCTATATTGACGACTCCATACAGAATGGTCCCGTTTGAGTTGAAAGAGTTGAAGTAACAATTATAGGAGTTGTTGGAGAAATGATTTATTCGACCCAGTGTATTGACATGGGGTGCTCCCGTGTTGTTTGTGAAAAAGAATGAAGGATCTATAAGGTTGTGTGTGGACTACAAGGAATTGAACAAGATCACGATTAAGAACAATTGTCTCCTCCTGATGATTGACGATTTATTTGACCAGCCGTAAGGAGCTCAGGTGTTTTTCAAGATTGATTTGCAATTATGGTATTATCAGTTGTGGATTAAATAGGAGGATGTACCCAAGATAGCCTTTAGGATGAAGTACGGTTATTACGAGTTTCTGGTGACACATTTTGGGTTAACTAATGCATCGACATCATTTATGGATTTGATAAATCAGGTCTTTTAGCTAGACTTGGATCAATTTGTAGTAGTTTTTATTGATAATCTTCTAATTTGTAGTAGTGTGGAATTTCTTGGGTTTGGCTAGATGTTACAGGCAGTTTGTTGAGAATTTTTCGAGGATCGCTATGCCTTTGACCCGATTGATGTAGAAAAAGATGGCGTTTATTTGGAATAATGATTGTGAGGAGAGTTTCTAGGAGTTGAAGAGAAGATTGATGTCGGTGCCTATATTGTCGATCCCTGATGGAACCGGTGGATTTGTGGTATATTGCGTTACTTCCAAGAAAGGTTTGGGTTGTGTTTTGATGCAGCGTGGCCAGGTGGTGGCTTATGGGTCCAGACAATTGAAGGTTCACGAATATAATTACCCTACTCATGACTTAGAATTAGTAGTTGTGATCTTCACGTTGAAAATTTGAAGACGTTATTTGTATGGAGAGAAATTTGTGGTTTATTTTGATTATAAAAGCTTGAAGTATTTATTTTTGTAGAAGGAATTGAATGTGCGACAGTGGAGATGGATGGATTCGTTGAAGGATTATGACTGTGAGATTTAATATCAGCCGGGGAAGGTGAATGTTATTGCTGACACTTTGAATAAGAAGTCTTTTGGTTTAAGGGCTCATTTGATGATTAAGTAGTGGAAAATGCTGGATGGAATAAAGAATTGCACAATTCCGTTGCACTCCACGGGTTGAGGATAATGTTATCATATCTCCTGGTACAGTCAGTGATTTTGGAGAAAATTAAGGAGAATCAAATGAGCGACCCGTTTCGATGGAGATTTGCGGGAGATTTGGATAGTGAGTAGCGAGTAGATTTTTGTATTCAGTCAGATGCGATTATTTGTTTTCGAGATCGGATTTGCATGTCGAATATTTATGAGTTAAAGTAGGAAATTTTAAATGAGGCTCATAGATCGAGGTATATGATTCATCCCAGCGNTGAATAAAATTATCAGGACATGAGGAAGTCCTTCTAGTGGTGCAATTCATCTTGGTGTGACATTGCGGCTAATACCAAAATAATTTTAAATGGGAATCCGAATATTACAATTCTCCCCTTATAAAAATTTCACCATTAAAATTTACGTATTTCAATACTCAAACTTATGGGAGAATTTCTCCCAAACTTTATCTTCTCGCTCCCAAGTAGCTTCCTTGACCGAATGATTTCGCCAAAGTACCTTAACCAACGGAATCGACTTGTTTCTCAACACTTGATCCTTCTAATCCAAAATCTAAATGGAAACCTCAACATATGACAAATTCTCGTCAATCTCCTATGGTTCAAATTCAATCACATGAGAAGGATTATACACATATTGTCTCAATATCAAAATATAGAATAATCATGACAACCCGCCAAACTCAGAGGCAAAGTCAACCTATAGGCCATTTCTCTGATCCGCTCCAAAATTTTTGGAAAGGTCTAATGAACCTCGACTTTAATTTGCCCTTCAATTCAAACCTCAAAATCCCTTTCCTCGTAGATACCTCCAAGAACACATGGTCGCCCACATCAAGCTCCAAATCAAATCTCCCATATTAGTGTTGCCCTTTTGGCGACTCTGAGCCTTAATCAACCGAACTCTAATAATTCTGATATTTTCGGAAGTTTCCTAAATAATATTAAGACCCAATAATTTACGATCACATATCTCTTTCCAATTAATAGGAGACCTACATCTTTGTCTATATAAAGTCTCAAAAGGAGTCATTCCCAATACTTGACTAATAATTGTTATTATATGCGAACTCAACAAGCGGCAAATAACTATCCTAAGTGTCTCTCATCTTCAAAACTAACGCCCTCAGCATATTTTCCAAAATTTGAATAGTCTTTTTGGATTGACCGTCTATTTGCGGATGAAACGCCAAACTGAACTGAAGCTTGGTGCCCAACTTCTTATTCAAGCTTTCCCAAAATTTTGATACAAACCCCGGATCTCGATTAGACACAATAAAAGCCGAGATACCATGCAACCTAACAATCTTATTAATATACAAACAAGCTAACTTATCCCTCGAATACATCATCCGTATAGGATAATTTTATTACATTGAAATTAATTTTTGTATTGTAAAATTTTGGGGAGAATCGGATCGGTTGGTTGCCGCCCGAGGCGCACTAGTGTTGGCACCGATTGAATAATAAAACAAAGGAAAAGGAATAAATAATAAACAAATAAATAAGTAAATAAGAAAGAAGAAAAATGGGGGAGGTGGTGCAGTAGTGGAGAAAAAGAAAAGAAGAAAAAAAAGATGAAAGGAGAGAGAGACGTGCAAGAGAAGCAGGAAAAGAAAAGAAAAAGAGGAGAGAGAGAGGAGAGAAGGGGAGCAACACACGAGAGAGAGAGGAAGGAGGAAGAGAGAGGGAGAGCGGAGGAGAAGCAACAACGCAAGAGGCAGAGAGAGGAGGAGAGAAAGTGCGCAGCTCGGAGGAGAAGGCAGAGGCACGACAAAGAGGAGCGTGCGGTAAGAGAGAAAAAGAGGAGATAGAAGGTAGAATTTGGGTATTTCGGGGTATTATTTTGTCTGATTTGTTTAGTAAGAGGTTGAGGCAAATATCTATAAGTCCTATCTTTGGTCAGTTTCAGCATTTGATATATTTTGACTACTATTTGGAGATTTTATTTACATGCATGTTATTTTTATACACCATATCTATTTAGTTTGTACATGTTTGTATGATTTACCGATCGATTCAAGGTTTTATAATTTTGGAGAGTTTTATTATTTTATGGAAATCTAGAAAATATCTAAACTATATATGTTCGTGTATCAAAATGTTTATAAGGAAAGGGATATGAATCACGCCATGCATCGATGCATATGCATGTTGTCGGGGTTGAGGTCGCTACTTTTGGGATCATGGTGGTCCGAGACCCTGAGGAGTCAATATGTGATCCGAGGCCTTGATGATAAGATGGTAAAAAATTGTAGGTCTAAACTGTAGTTAATAATAATGGGAAGATAGCCGAGAGATGCATGTCTAAATTGTAACCGATAATGATGATAAAATGGTTGAGAGTTGCATGCCTAAATTGTAACCAATAATGATGATAAGATGGCCGAGAGTTACATGTATAAACTGTAGCCGATAATGATGATAAGATGGTTGAGAGTTACAGGCCTAAAACGTAGCCGATGTAAAATGACTTAGAGCTGTCGGCCTAAAATGACCTAGAGTTATGGGATGTAGATTCAGATTTTGATTTGTGTCCCACATGGATGTGGAGACGGTCGCGGTTTATGCAACGTGGTATTGGATCATGATTTACCATACAATATGTTTTGGATTATGAGATTTGACACCGGATCACAATTTGTTACGAGTATGTCTCAAAGGGACGGTGTGATTTGATATATAATTTGAGTGAGACTATTCTTAGATTTTCAGTTGATTTGCGAATATTGTGATTTGTTTTATACGATTTGTTATGTGATTTCACTTTCCCTCTAATTTATATGTGTTGTTTTATATACATATATGATAGTATTTGTTTAGTTGCAGGCCTCATGTTTTCATGTTTTATCTCTTCAGACTAGTGGTTGGATACCCTTGCAGGTTTTGGACGTGATCTAACACGGCACTTTTTGTTTGGTGAGTATGGATGTTTATATTGATTATGTTGGGTTCTCAGGGGTGTATTGTGGACATTTGTGTATGGTCAGTTGAGGGCCCTTGGACCTGTATTGAGATCATTGGTTTGGATATATTATTTAGATGAGTTGTTTTGTTTGGATATCTCTCATTGCGATGTTTGGATAGCAGGTCGATATTATGTTGTTTAGATTTATATCCGATAAGATCTTGTGCTGGTTATGTTTTGTTGGATCCTGTGTATGTATGTTTTGTTACACTCGGGTTTGAAAATTGTTATTTGTTATTACATTTTATTTGGGATTTTAAGTTTTGTGAAATGTTAGGCCTGTTTTAGACTGGTTTCTCGACAGAAGCCTCACATTTGATCTATCCCCATTGAAGCACTAATCTGCCGCTACAGAGTTGAAATCAGGGCCATTCAGCGTTGCATTTGTTTTCTCATATCCTAAGCCCTCACTACGTCCCACAAGTATACATATTGAGCTTCAATTCAGGTAAATTACCTTTGTAAATTACCAGAGGCTTAAAGGCTACTATGTTCTCTTTCACATGGACATTTGCATGGGAAAATTAGGGCCTATTCATTTGTGAAAAATTGAGAATGCTTTCTTGAATTTTTTTCTAGGAAGATAGAAAATTTTGGAATTTTGGTCAAATTTTTATGTGTTCCATTCAGCAATTTGGAAAACACTATTTTCCATTTTTGAGCTTTGAACTGATCTTGGCAATTCATAAAACATCATATTTTCTAGAATTATCCAATGGTCATAAAGAAATTCTATCTTATACGAGAACTCGATTAGAGAATTTATAATGGTACAAATAATGTTATAAGCTAAAATGTACAAATATGAGCCAAATTTGTTTGAATTAGTAATGAGAACTCGATTTAGTTTCATAATCAATGTTTTTTTTTTGTCTTTATTGTTGTAAGTAATTAACAATTTGTGTAACTATTTAATCATTATAAATGATATTTTTTAACCATTGGAGACTACAATTATTTCACTTGATATGAAAATCTAGAAGTATGGTAATCTTGTCAGCATTTGGGTCATTGCTTTCATTTTCTATAATTTTAGAAAATTTATCATTTATGCATCATTAGTATTATGAAATAATTGAACTAATTGTATCATTAACAATTGAACTAATTCTTTTTATCTTTCAATTGACTGCGGTCAAAGTTTGTTCGACTAAGACCTAAATTAAAGTAGAAAAAATTACCCCAGCCCTTTTCTAAACTTGCCAAACTCTTCCTTTTCCCCAATTATGTTTTCTTTTTCTTCTCACGGGAAAAAAATCCAAATCTTTGTTTAAGAAGCAAGCCATCCCACTTGTGAAAAGACCTACAGCCTAACAAGGGAGCTTACTCTTATAAGCTCAAAGCCAGAACCAGCATCATCTACTACGAATATATTAGACACGTTTTGGACATGCTCAGAATACGTTTTAGATAAGTTTTTATTTTGAATTTTTGCTTATATTTTGTATATCTTAGTAATTACTCAGTGTGAAATGAGTAAAATTAAAATGTAGATATTTATCGAAATATAAAAACTTGTTATATTAAGTTTTGCTTTAGTTTGCTAGATTATTTCATAATTATTGTTCTGCTATAATAGTTTGTTGAAGATGCTATGGCATAACTCATTTATGTATATTTGATAGTTTATTCTTCCATGAATGTTTTTGATGAAAAAAAAGAAAAATGCATATTTGTTACAAAATTAGTATAAAATAGTATTGTTTGTTAATTATAAAAATAATAAATTATGATTCTAGCTAACGTGTACCTAGCTTATTGTGCCATTGTTTCTAGAAAAGTACCGTATCATTTTATGACGGTGTTCTTACTTGTACCTCATAAGTCACATTAATTGGTTGACCAGCAATATCTCAACCTTTAACTGCCAAGCGTTGTAAATATTAGGTATCTTGCCTGGTGGAAAAGCTACATCTAGTACCGGACCAATGATTTGATCGATCCACCCCAGGTTTTTTTCAAGTGTGGAAACAGCTGAGCATGCTATTGGTGTCCCAAAACTAGGTTAAGAACTATAAGGCGAGTCTAAGGCAGAAATGGTGGCCTAGTATCTTTTTGGTAGTTCCTAATATCTTGTTATCTACCAGAGCTCAAACCCTGTCAAAGTGGGTAAAACGTGAGCGATTGCTGTCAAATTTTCTT
Organism: Nepenthes gracilis; assembly: GCA_033239525.1. Lineage (NCBI taxonomy): Eukaryota > Viridiplantae > Streptophyta > Magnoliopsida > Caryophyllales > Nepenthaceae > Nepenthes > Nepenthes gracilis. The sequence continues at coordinate 13,378,411 of BSYO01000025.1, read as the reverse complement.
GGGATTTATCTGGTTTGGATTTTTCAGCCATTTTCTGTGCACCTTCTTATGATGCTTTGTTTTGCCTTTTGAAGGTCTTTGAGGAGTATCACTGGAGATGGAAGACACGCACAAAAGAGAAGATTCAGTGTCTGTTGACAGCCGGTGTGTATGAATTACCTGGAGAACCAGCCGTTGTCATTAATGGGGTTCCAGACGTTTCCCTAAGTGGTGACGGTGACAATGCTATTCAAACCAGGGCTGAAACACCGAGAAACGAAGCCTTTGGTGAGTGGCTGGAGGGAAGAGAAGTCCGGAAAGATTTCGGAGGGAAATGTTTTTCCGGCACGGTGACGGACTATGACAGTGAGAGCGGATGGTTTCATGTTGTGTACGAAGATGGCGACTCAGAAGATCTTGAGTGGCAGGAATTGGAAGAGGTGCTTCAGCCAATGGATATAACAGTTCCTTTGAGGACATTGGCTTTGAAGCTTATTAGAAAGGGCCAGAAATTGGGTCATGGTTATGGGAAGAAAGCTCGTAGACCAGGAGATCCCGCAGATGAGAGTCGGAGGGGTAGAAGAAGGTCTCGGACGGAGAGCGAGGCCGCTCTATGACTAGCCGTATTACCATTTACGGCTCAGTTGGTCGAGCTGTCGGGTGTGTTTTTGACTGCTGATAAGTGACTGTATTCCCATTCAGGGGCTGTTTGATTGAGCTGTTGGGGGTGTTTTTGGCTCCAAGTAACTGTGTCCCAGTTTATGGTCAGTTTCTGCAGGAACTTTGTCTCATTTTTTATTTTTTAATATAAATTTTCTAAAATAAAAATAATAGAAAATGGGTTGCAAAATAGAATCCCCCATTCTGGTTGAGCTGTGGAATTTTTTTGTTGTTGATATGCAAATATAGTTTTTTTTTGGGTATTTGTAAAATTACTAAAATACCCTTAAATAACTCTCTCAAACAGACCCTCATCTTTTCTCTTCATTTTCTAACTCATCTTCTTGTTTGCCAAACTATTTTTCTAATAGTGAGATAATAGGGAGATTATCTTTGAAAATTTCTCACTTTTCATTTAATTAGATTATATTAAGTAATTTATATAATTATAGATAGATAAATAAAATCAAACACTTATTTTATTTAGATGTATTTGTAAAATTTATTATATGTTAAGGCATTTAATAATTGTTGGAATTTGTATTAATAAATGGTAAGATATATATTTTTTTTATTTGATGTAAAGTTTCTTTTTAGTACATAAAAAATTTGCTAGTGTATTTATTTGATCTTTTTAAAATCTCTATTTTGTATCCTTTAAAAATATGAAAACATAAATATATATCAAATAAAAATTTAACAATAAGTTTTGTTACTATTTTTCTAGATATTTAACTTTCTTATCATTTTAACAGTTAAAATTATTCTTAAAGTAATAAATAAAAATTAAAAAATATATTTAGATCTACCGTTTAATATTAGATATTAACCGCGGATAAGCCCAAGAAGCCAATTGCTGGAGCGAGCACCCTCTATCTCCATGGCCGGGATGGCAATTTCACTCCATTTTAAATCGACAGGTTATATATATATTATAATCGATTTATTTATTCTATCACGTCTTAATCTTATGTATACCTAAACAAAATTTATGCCATGAAGCAAACTTAAATCTCTAATTGCTTTTTCACAAACTTAAGAAAAAAAAATGCTCGTCTCGAGCTTATTTTAATATGATAAGGATTAAGTAAAATATAAATATATACGGTTTAATTTTTAACCTAACTTATTTATTAGCGTTATTATAAAACTGAAAAATATGATAAAAATACAATCTCATCCCATGGCGATAGTCAGGTAGGAAAGCTATTAGAGCGTCCCGTCCCCTCGGATTTCTATTCATTATTGATTCATTATCTTTCTCACCAAATCATTTTTTAAATTTTGAGGCCTTTACTTTTAAAGTGTTTGTTGTTGGTATTTGCTTTCTCTTAAATATATATTTAAGGTGATTATTATTAGTTCCTATTTGTATTTATAAATATTAAGAGATTATCTTATTTTAATGTCAAGTTTCTTTTATTACATAAAAATTATATATTTATGCAATCTTTTTAAGTCTCTATTTTGTAACTTTAAAAAAAAAAATAGGAACAAATAAATGTATAAAATAAAATAAAAGACATTCTTATTAATTATTTAACATTCAATAATAACACCTATGAGCACTCTAATAATAATAATAATAATAATAATCAACATAAACTATATCAATAAGCTTTTAATAGTTGGCTCAGATTAAAAGAAAATATAATTCAATTTTGTGTAATTTTATAAGAAAATAAGTAACTATTTTGATATTTAATATTATGGCCCACCTTAGGCCCATAAAATTTCCTCTCATGGAAACATCAAAGGGTCTTTTTTACTACTACTTTGATTTGATATCAATTATGTTATGATTTATAAAAATATTAAAATCTGTTAATTATTAAAATTATTTTGAAATTATATGGATGATAAAAATTAAAACAATGCTCCAATTATTAAATAAATTTTAGCTTCGTATATTTAAAAAAATAAATCTTCGTTAGCAAAGGATAAAAAACCCTAATATTTAAAATGATAATAACAACACTGGATTAAAACCTGTTTTTTGTTACTCCCTTCTCTACAATTCCGATACCATGAGCTTGAGCAAACACGGACCCGAACAGCCAGCTCCAAGAGCGAGCAAGCTTTGCCTTCATGGCGACATGCTCGCTCATCTTCATTAGTAGGTCGCTTAGACCAGACCCGCTCATTTTTATTTATTATATAATTTAAACCATAACTTATAATTTATGATTGCCAAACTGAGCTCGAACTAAGAAAATAAGGTTGGACTCAAGTTTATTTATAACACAATAAGGACTAAGCAAGGCTTGAACACATTATTATACATGACTATAGGGATATTATATAAACAAGTTTATATAGAAGCTCAAGCGTGCCGAATCCACGAGGATAGGGATTCAAGGCCGAATGTCAGATGTTGCCTTGGATGGCGGCAGGGGCATTAAAGTTAAACTTCCGAGCTACTCGGTCTTGGTCTTCAACGATTTTTGGATTGCAGATGCTCTAAGGTTTCTTAGGGTCCTTCCCACAAGTTTGAGGATCTCGTCGACTATGATCACTGGGAATGCGACAGCCAGCACCAGGAGCCATTCGCTTAAACTGAGAGGCACGGTGTTGAAAATGTGAGCGAGGGCAGGGAGGTAGAGGATTAGGAAATGAAGCCCGAATGAGACTGACATGGCAAGGAGCAGCCATGGATTAGCCCACGGGGTAACGGTTAGGAGGCTCTGGTCCTCTGACAAGGCGTTGAGGGAGTTGAACATTTCAATGGCAACCAATGTCGAGAGAGAGAGCGTCTTGGCCTTCACCTTTCCTGCTCGAAAGTAGTCACAAGGGTCGTCGTTGAACGTGAAGACACTAGAGCCAGCTGTGTAGGGTGACACAGTGAAGTTAGCCCACGTCGAGCAGTGATCCCATCTGGAGAGTTGATTATATGTGACAAGGCTATGGCCGTCCTTGCTTAGGTCAATGCCTAAGAAGGAGCTCTTGGTATACCAAATCACAAATATGCCAACCGTTGCCACCCCGACATAAAGCCCGACAATCTGTGAATGGTCAAATGTTAAAAGCATGAAATAAAATATTAATTGATACGTAAAATAATTATGGATATATATTAGTATTGGGTTCCATAATGCTGATATTTTTTAAAACCACAAAAAAATCATGATTTGTAGTATCAAGGATATGCTAGACAACACGACTGATATAATTGATATATGTAGCTGTTCAAACATACAACATATTATCAAATAGGGTATATTTTTAGCATATAACTCGATTTTAATATGGTAACGGGAAAATCATTTGCGTTTCATACAAGTACTGGTATATATCGCTTGATACGGCCAACATAGATACAAATGCGACCGATTTTGATACGATACCGTCATTTTTATCCGTGGTTAAAAGGGAGAATGGAAATAGAAGGAAAAATCAAGGGGGAATTGGTATCCAGGACACGAATGAATGAGACAGAAGAACGAGTTCACTCACAAGATATCGGAACAAGATCCAAGCATTGATGAGACCATCGTCGCTCTTGCGAGGGGGTTTCGTCATGACATCCTTCTCAGGAGGATTGAATCCAAGAGCAGTTGCAGGCGGGCCATCAGTAACGAGATTGACCCAGAGAAGTTGGACAGGGATTAGGCCTTCAGGGATGCCCAAAGCAGCTGTGAAGAATACAGTGGCAACCTCACCGATATTCGAGGAGATCATGTACCTATGATTCATATCAAGGCCCCAAAAAATAAAATAAAAAATTAGCTGATATATGTATTAGTTGACATATTAGTCAAATATTAGGTATATTAGCTGATATATGTATCGCCAATACAGAAAACATATCATGATATTATTGCGGTATTGGGACATATCACCATTGGAGAGTCTAATACCGATATATATCGGCCGATATTTACAATAAATATTTCCGTCCATGGTGTGGGAATTGAGTGAGCAAACAAAACTGAGTCCAAAACCACTCAGCTCCGGAGGACTGCAGAAGTGGAATACCAAATGACTCAAGATGGGCAGTTCAACACGCAGTATTAAAAAGCTAGCGGCCGTGGCTTGATGCTCAACATGATAAATTCAGAGGACAATAGCAATATCTAACTTCTTTGCCATCCAATCTCTTGGATTCCATAAAGAAGACAATAGGCAAAAGGTTCAAAGGAATAGCTTCCCTTGACATGAAAACATACATTCTTTCGGTCCATGGAATTAAATAGAGGCCGATATATATTGATATCAGAACCTAATATCGCGACAAAATCACAATCTATCACCTTATTGGTGATAATTAATCATGTATCAGCCAATATTTACTCCCCGAAATCTGATTTGCGAAAAAAAAGTTCTCCAATAGTATGACTAGATATGGCTGATATTAATAATGGCAATGACCGATACTGATATTAATACCGTAATTTTCATCCATGATTTAGACAAAATCAAGGATCATCTCTTTTATGTATCAATAGGCATAAAACATAGGATAACTTCTATAAAGATCGGTAATATATAAGATACTAAGATAACAAGACCTTATGAATGCCTTCATATTGTTGTAGATGGATCTGCCTTCACCAATAGCGGCAACTATAGTACTGAAATTATCGTCTGCCAAAACCATATCAGAGGCTCCTTTTGCTACCTGAATAAAATTTGCAGATTGAGAGACATGGTTAGTCTACATATCCTAAATCAGTCCATGATTACGCGATTGGGAATTAAGCCACAAAATTTAATCCTTCTTCTTTTCTTGACAAGAGATGTTCTTCTATTATAAAGAGTAGGCAAAATACCAAGCAAAAATCTCAATGATTAAATACGATACCACTTGAGGTAGCAGGAAATAAAAAGAAATATGTTGAATTTCGACAGGAAACTATCACAAACTAACCAACAACACTGTAATTCCTAGGGAAAGAGTCTACTTGATTGACAACGAAACTTGCATGAGATTCAAGAACCTAACCAAGCTACAAGTAGTCCCAAGGTATGAAACCCTCCTATATATAATAGTATATTATCTTTTAATTGGCCTAGCTCGTAGAAAAATATTCAAGTACGCAACCTTAGTTTATTGACCAAAAGATGAGCCTCGATGCAATAATAGAGTTGTCGTGTGACCTGGTAATTATAGATTTAAACAAAAATGTCAATATCGGCCGATATGTATCCGTAAATATTGGCTTGAAGCAAAATATTCAAGTACGCAACCTTAGTTTATTGGCCAAAAGGTGAGCCTTGATGCAATAATAGAGTTGTTGTGTGACCCGATAATTGTGGATTTGAACAAAGATATAAATATCAGCCAATATATATAGATATTAGAAGCTCTCGATACTACAACAATATCGCAAAATGTTGCCGTATCAACCAACAAGACCCTGCCAATTTACGATTCTAAGAAATCTTTTTCCTTTTGATATACCAGATACGGATACAAATTATCCGATATATTGGACACCAATACTGATATTGATATTTTCATCGACAGATTCCAGTCATAAAAATAGCATTTAATATAATATGATTTAAAACCGCACATAATGGACCAAAAAATAACCCAACCCTTCACAGGACTCCACGCATCACAGGAGCTTTATATATTTGGCTGCCCTATCCATAAAAATATTTAAAGAAAGAACAGAAATAGCCTCTTACTTAATATAATATAAGACTGCACAAAATAGATTCAAATATATCCCAACCCTTCACAGGGCTCCGCGCATTGGGGAAGCTTTATATGCTCGACAGCCTTATCCATAAAAATATTTGAAAAGAGAATAGAAATAATATTTTGTATAATGCAATATAAAACCACAACACAATAGGCCTAAAAGTAACCTGACCCATCATAGCACCCCGCACATCATGGGAGCTTTATATAATCGGTTTCCTATCCACAAAAGCATTTAAAGAAAGAATAGAAGCAACCTATTGTATAATTCAAGGTAAGACCACAACACAATAAACCCAAAAGTAACCCAACCATTCAAAGAACCCCACAAGCATAGTGGGAACTTTATACACTGAACTATCCTATCCACAAAAACATTTAAAGAAAGAATAGAACAATACCTCTGTCCCAGCAATTCCCATTGCAACCCCAATATCGGCCAACTTCAGAGCAGGCGCATCATTAACCCCATCACCCGTCATGGCAACTACTTCACCATTTTCTTTAAGCAACCTCACAATTTCTTGCTTGTGCCTTGGTTCAGCCCTAGAGAAGAGAAGCCCTCCGCCTTGCTGTCTGAGAAATGCTTTCTGATCATCTAGAAGCATAAATTCTTTTCCAGTTACACTTTTCAAACTAATGTCTTCTGTAGATCCAAAAACACCAATTTCACGACAAATAGCTTCAGCTGTTTTCTTGTTGTCTCCTGTAATCACCATCACGCGAATTCCAGCTGCTCTGCAGTCCTCGATAGCCTGCCGAACCTCGGATCGGGGAGGGTCCTAGGAAGAGAACATATTCCGCTGTTAGTTTATTATAGAAGTGTTATATAGATCAAAATGTTGAGATAAGTGAGTGAAATTATACTGAAATATAAGATTAAAAAAATTATATCCATAAATGTTTAGAACTAGTAGGGGTGTTCAAAAAAATCGTTGACCCGATAACCCAAACTAAAATAGTTAAAACCAAACTGATAACTAGGATAACTGAAACATCACTTTTTGGTTTCGGGTTATTGGTTTTCAAATTAGAAGTTATCCGAACTGACTATACTATTTATATATATCCAAAAAGTGAAAAAAGGAAAAAGTTTTCAATTTAGCAAAATGTCTTACTTTGTTATTTACAGAGATATTTTGTTTGATAAATTTGCATAATCTTATTGATGTTGATTGTTGATTGAGTGAATGGTAATTTACAAGCCATCTGAAATGAAGAGAGATAATTGTTTACAGTTGCATAAAACTTGCGTTGGTGACAATTGGTTCATATATTATTAGTCAAAGTCATAATTTATACATTAATATATTATGTTGGTGTCTTAAATTTTAGATTTTATGTGTTATAGGTTTATAATTTTAGTGAAAATGACATAATTTTTAAAAATTGGTTAACTGGTGGAATCAAACAGGTTAACCGGTTAACCGTATGATCGGTTAATTGGTCAAATCAGTTCATTTATGGTTCCAATTTTTGTTAAACTAGTTTGACCAGTTCGAGTAAAAAAATAGTTTATAGTTCGATTAACCGAATCATGACCCCTCTAGTAACACCTCTAGTACATAAAAGATAAGAGAATGGTATTAAAGAAGTTTGGATACTTAAAGCGTAGGTTAAAGAAGCATTTATGAGAAAATATGAGCTAGTTATGATTGAAAGAAAAAAATAAACTATAAACCTCGGAAAACTTAGAGTTAAGTGATTCAAAAATACTTTTATTCTTGAAAGATATTGCACTAAATTAATGAAATGTAATTTCAAAAAAAAATCTAGAAATCATAAGCCAAAACACTTTACCCTTAGTCCGACCAGACCAACAAAAGTGAGTTGACTCTCGATTGATGAATAGTTAGACGGGTTGAGTAAGAGCTGATGGGCTGGGTGATCTTCTTTACCATCATAGTTTTCAAACTCACGGAGGTCATCTTTGTAGGCAAAACCAAGACAGCGTAGCGCACTAGTTGACATCTCAAGAAGGGCTTCCAGTATAAGGCTTCTAGAAGTATCGTCCAATTCCACAACAGTGCCATCAAGCAGTTGAATTGAAGTGCTCCTTTCCAATACATTTTCCACTGCACCCTGCCACAAGGATGATAAAACTGTAAGATGGATTGTCAAATTATCGTGTTACTTTACAAATAATAATGTGGAAAATAAATTATGCACCGGAATCAATGCTACTGTTGTTTTCTCAAAGAATGAAATGTAGTTTTCTCTTCCTTGTCACTTTTTCTTTCAATTGATGAGAGTTACAGAGTATAGGCATAAAGGATGCAAGGCAATTTTTTGATCTTTTAAACAGAATGGAAAAAGTACATAGAGTAACCACCACCCACTCCCAATTCTCCTTTTACTAAATCAGAAAAAACTGCCGATTACTATTATTTAATTGATGGGGTAAATCTGTCATTATGTGATACAAAGATGACTGCCTCCTCTGTTATTGAAATACCCTTTCTTCCAAAAAATGCCAGGCACATTAAGAGAAAAACTACTCTAATAAAAATATAACTAAAGTATATAAGATTGTAACATTTAATTATTTTAATAAATTATTAAATATGTATTACGTAGGCAATTCTGACGTTAGATAGTGCAGAATTAATGCCTGATGTGACCATATCCGGAAACGTTTTCTATTTCGTGATGCGGCAAACATGGCTTGAGCGGGGCTCCTTTTCTGAGAGAAACTTGAGCTAAACACAGCACAATTGTTCTATTGGAAAATACACAAATTTATCCATTTCTGAACTAAATTTAACAATCAACTATTTAATCAATCGAAAGCAACAAAATCATCTGATTATTTCAATTCTCGAAATAAACAAAAAGAAAACAAAAGATAAAAGATGAATTACAATCAACAACAAAAGCCCGGGCTCATAAAAATATGGATCATGTCGTGAATGACTAAAAAATAGTTAAACCTCAGATTTGAGAGAGAAACAGAGTGAGAGAGCAAACCTTGACAAGCAATGACCTCTTTCCTGAACAAGAATTGACAATAACACTCATGGACTTCCTGTCTCGATCAAACTCTAGAGTGGCAATTCGATGCTCAATCATGTTCCAATGTCGACAGCAACCTATGGAAATGGAGATGACCGAAGATTATTACCCTCCTAAATTTAGACCTAGTCAAAATCAGGCTGCCCAACAGGCCAGGTTCAACCTATTCTATAAGGTTTGATCAAAATATATAGTATTATGGACGGGTAAAGCAAAAAAAAAAATTAGGCCCAATCAATTTTTTGGGCTTCGCATGGTCATGGGCGAAAATGACCGGTTCAATCTGGTCCTAATTATAAATTTTTTTTGTAAATATGTACCAATTTTTAAAAAATAATTTCAATAGATTATGTTTTTTATAATTAATAAATTTTTATGTAAAAATTTTTATTTGAATATGTACTTGATAATATTTCAATTTAAATATTTTTTAAAAAAATTTACATTTTTAGGTATTTTTCATGCAAATAGAAAATTTTAAATAAAAATAAGTAAAATAAAAATTGTCCATCGACTAACCTAAACTGGCCCGGTTTTGATTATAGATGAGCACGGTTATATTTTTTGGCTAGGGCAATCACAAAGTTTCATTTAAATTCGGCCTGTGTCTTGTTTGAACCTAATTTTGATCAGATCTATTGCAAATATCTGAAAAGATTGAAGGGAAGAGAAGTAGAAGGCATCTCACGTAGTACATCCACGGTACTTGAGGGCAAGCAATCACCATATCCTTCAGGAAGACCCATTTTCTCAGCTAAAACCTGAAAATGCAATGCAAATTCTATGGCAAGTCAATAATAAACTTTAAACTAGCAATCCAATTAATTGTACTTCATATTGAAAGAGATACGGATTTGAAACTAGTGATGCTCTCTTCATTTGGAACAATAGGGCTGTTATAATTTTTTAAAAGCATCATTTCCTCAATAGATTAAATGATCAAGTGTTAGATTCTCCTATATAGGCCTTCTCCTTACTATATCAAACATTGAGAATAAAGATTACATAAAGTAATTACCAAAAATGAAATTTGGAGAAAATTACTTTGTTTTGACTGAGTTTCAACCTAAGAAGCATGGCCATCGACAGGAAACATGACCCAACACCAATACATTTTTTTCAGAAATGAAGACACAATACACTGGGACACATTAACTAAAATCATAATTTATTATTTTTCTAATTGATGACCAACATTATTTTATATTAAATTAGCGTTAAAAATGTATATTTCTTATTTATTTACCTAAAAAAATTTATAGAAAAATGCACAATTGAATTAACAGAAATGTATTATGCTATAACATATTCAACAATATTATTGTAGTGCAACAATAATATAATGATATAATCTAACAAACTATGGCAAACTTAACGTGACAAATTTTTTATATATAAATCAACATCTATATTTCGATTTTACTGCTTTATGTTTTGTATTACCAAAAGATACAAAAATATAAGCAATATCCCAACAAAAATGTGCCCAGACGTGTCCAAAATGTATCCAAATGTGTCGGGGCGTGTCTGATCCGTGTTGGGGTGTGTTAGGAGAATGTTAGTATCTGATACATATCAGATTCGAACACTTTAGTCTAAGACAATGTCTGTGCTTCATAGGTTTCAACTATTGAAAGTTACGTGACTATGAATTGTGTTCTTTTCTACTAAGTCATAGAAATGATACATGGCTAAAAGACTAACCTTTAAAGCTGCTTCAGTAGGCATCCCGCTTGTCATATATTTATTCTCCGAGTGCACGATACTGGCATCATTGCATACTGCAGCTACCTTTGCGATCATTTGAAGGTTAGCATCCATACACCCGGTTGGCCAGCCATGAATTTGCCCATCAAAGGGATTATATGAAGTACCATCCACCTTGAAGCTTCTAAGACAATCTGCAGTAACACCAGTTGCTATGAGCTTTGCCACAGCCATCTGGTTCGTAGTCAGAGTGCCCGTTTTATCAGAACAAATAACGGTTGTACAGCCGAGGGTCTCAACACTCGGCAGCTTTCTCACAAGAGCATTCTTCTGTGCCATCTTACGTGTGCCAAGTGCCAAGCAAGTGGTAATAACTGCAGGCAAACCTTCGGGAATCGCAGCCACCGCCAACGCCACCGCAATTTCAAAATAATATGTGCACTTTTCAAATGAGAACTTGAAATTTCTAGGCCAACCATTAATGAATTCCCATGAGAGAAAATACTTCAGATTGATGATCCATACAAGTGCACATATCACTGCGATAATTGTTGTTAGAGTTTCCCCAAATTCATTCAGCTTCTTCTTCAACGGCGTATCGTCTTCGATCTGCGAAGCAATGTGAATCTGTGTGTGCACTTTACCGATTTCAGTCTGCATGCCTGTTTGAGTGACCAGGCAAATGCAGTTTCCATTGATGACAGTAGTACCTGAGAAAACCATGCATCTTTTCCCCTGAATATCTGCATCTTCAGGAACACTTTTGTGGGTCTTATTGACTGCTTCGCTCTCTCCTGTCAATGATCCCTGCTCGACTCGCAAAGTCGAGCTAATCAACTCCAACACACGCATATCTGCCGGCACCTTATCGCCAACCTTAAGCTCGACGATGTCACCGGGCACGAGCTCCTTAGCAGGCAGGTTTAGGATTCGCTTGTTGTCACGAATTACAGCTGCCTGCTCAGATTGTATCTCTTGGAGTGCTTCCAGAGCCTTTTCTGCATTATTCTCCTGCCAAACTCCCACTATTGCATTCACTATCAAGATCAGAAATATCACAAATGGCTCCGCAAACTTTGTGATATCGTCTCCCATTTCGCTGCCATCAAACATGGCAAGTACAAACGACATCACAGCAGCTACAAGAAGGATTCGCACGAGGGTATCATTGAATTGATCCAAGATTAACCTCCACAATGATGGCCCATCATGCTGATCTAGCTCATTGAAGCCACATATTTGTCGCCTTTTCTCAACTTCTTGAGAACTCAATCCTGAAATCCTTTCGACATCATAGTGCTTTTCACACTCGTAGCCCTCCTTTGACCACGCAGGAAATATCTCAGTATCTAATAACTTAAGAGCATCATTGATTGCCCTAGGACTCACAGTATTTCTTCTACCATAGTTTTGCCCTCCTTTCCCCATAATCATAGAACAAGGAAACTAATAATACCCAAAAAGAAAATTACAGAAAGGAAAGAACAATTGGGAATAGTTTGAGTTCTAGGAGGAGTTCTTCTACCCTTAAATTTCAAAGAGAAGCTGCAAGCTTTTAGGGAAAGATTAAAAATGGGTAGCACGTAGCAAAAATATGTAGAATGCTTTGACTTTTTGATTTGATACTTGATGAAGGGTAATTCCTTAACCCAATATTTATAAACATTTATTGAGTTGCCTTTTTTCTTGTCTCTGTCAATGAACTTTAGATATATTTATATCAATGACGGCATAAAGCCAATGTATAGGAAACTTCGCAGGTGCGAACTTCCTGAGTTGTTTAAGTGAACATATATTTTATTTCAGCAGGACAAGACCAGAACAACAAACGCTGGAAGGTGACCCTAGAAATCAAAATATTCCACCCCTTTTGTTTAAACACTAATTATTTGTTGCATTTCTTCGTTAAACATTATGTTATATGATTAAGCCCTATTGTGTCAGGCAGTGATAAATAATCAAAAAGTCCAATACTGGGTCAGATACTGATGAACATGAATAAAAAATCAACAAAACTCAAAATTTTCCTCTCCCTTTGTTTAAATACTAACTCTTTGTTGCACTTCATCATTAAGCATTATTTTATATGATTAAGTCCAATTGTATCCGTCAGTGAGATATCATAATCAAATAGTCCTATACCAGGTCAGCAACTAATGAACATAAAAAAAATACAAATTACTTTATGTTTATTCGTGACCGTTAGTATAACAAAACTTTAAGCAGATGGTAAGGTTTGGCATGATAATTTGCTCAAACTTGATTCGAATTTGATGTCATTTTCCATTAGACTTTCTTTTTCCCGTCAAATTTTCAAGGGAAAATTAAGTCTTAGTCTCATTCTTACTATTCTTAGTTCTCTTTAATTAGATAATCTCCAGTTTTGTATTTTCAGTCCCTTCCATGCACTATACTAAATATTCTACCATTATTCTACAAATCAATCAATCAATCAAAGCATATTATATATGCCATTTTTATTCAGATAAATCTGATGCATGTCAATCCAGCACTCGTTGAGGAAGTTATGATAAATTCAAGATAAAATTAAATTGTAGCACGGACGCTCAATGTTTCACCGTGTCATTTAATATCAGCAATTGAGTATTTAATCTTAGCAAATCGTTTAGTTCCACCACATGATAACAAAGCCCTAACACTTACCAGGAACGATGATTCATGCTCCACATCGCACCTTCTCAGTCACATATAGGCATTGTCAAATTGTATAGGCAATCGATGACAACAATGTAAAGAGAACAAAATTTGTAACAATCAATTAAATTTAGAGTTCGAAACAAGAAATCACTCATACATCACAAGAAAAAATACAAAAAAAAAAAACAGTTAATAGGAAATCACGAGGAAAATCGATTGACAAGGAAGATACGCGACTAATTGGGGGTAAAAAAGCCCTAGAAAAAAAGTGCATTTCAAATTCCGTATCAGCATCCATTATGTGCGCCAATCTATTCCCCTCCAAGCATCTCCATTGCTGGCTAGCTCGGGCCTGTTGGCCAGTGAACCGAATTTCACCGACGTAAGACTGTCAAAAAAATTTCTAATTACTATCGAAATTATTACCCTTTTTTTTTTTCAAATTTATAAGAAAAAATTGCATGATCTTTCGTTCAAAAATATATTTACTATATATAAGACCGATTATAAATAAATCTAAAAGAATTTAATTATGCAATAACTGTAATTATAAGATTTGTTATTAATAATTTTTTCCAATTAACTTGTTCACTTTAGACAATAAATAATATGTTCAATTACCAATAACTACAAAGATCTCGGTTATACAATCCCTTTAAGTAAATAATTTGATTTTCAATAACTTTATACATCTTGTTTGTATAATGTTTCCATGTAAATGACTCGAGAGATAAATAAATATATTAACGATGCATTCCTAAATTCGGATTGTTATACGGATTAGTGAATTATGGATCTGATCTTTGTGTCGGGTTGATTTAAAAAGGGTCGGATTTTCATAGCCTTGAATATAAATTCTAATTCGTGCAATAATTCAAATTTAGAGACACATCAATTAGTAAGAGGAGTGAAAACAACCAATTGTATTTGTATAATAAGAGATACAACAATATACTGAATGTTGGTTAAGATTAATATCTGATTCAAACCTCAAACGGTTGTCAAATCTTTTATTTCATTTTTTTACCGTCTTTCACCCTCAATGTCGGTGCTCATAAAATTTAAAATGCTCTATCGAATCGATCCTGAAACACAATATCATATTTATACAATCGTGGGCTACTAAGCACCAGTCATGAGGGTCACCTATGGACCATCACCGAAGTACCTCGAAATTGTTGCTCAAGCCTCTCTCCTGGTATTATTTCATGGTAAAACTAAAAAATAATATGTTATAATATATAAATAGGAGGTCAGAAGATTGATAGGACTCACTTTTTGATTTATCTTTAGACACATAAATAAAAAATCTTTCTAAAAAAGTAGAAAGATACAAGACTCACAAAAAAAAAAAATGATTCAAAATTTATTAAGGGCTTACAATAGTGATGAAATGCTACTGGTGGTGGTGGATGGCCAGCACGATATGGTAGTTATTTATATATTTGAAGTACTAATTAAATAAGATAATAAATATAAAATAATAAAAATAAGATAGGAATAAAAATAGTATTAATTTTATAAAATATCAATATTTTAATTTTAAAAAAATTATAAAATATATTATCAACATTATAATATCTCTTTATACTTAGTCGGGTTGGGGGCGATTTTATCTATTTAAAAGATGGTAGTTATTTTTTTTACATCTCAACCATCTATTTTAAAATGGACGGTTATAATGTAACAATTAATTTTAATTAATTTTTTTATATTTTAAAAATAATTAAATTATAATGATTTATTTAAATATTAATAACTTAAATTAAAAATAAATAAATTTTATCTATTTAATAAATAAAAAGAGATAAAGCCTCTGAACCCGTGCATAGTCTATAGAGAGCCTTTTTTTTTTATAATAGGCTTCGTAATCTCTTCTGCTGACCTTTATTAAATAAATATAAATGAAGCTTCCTGGAAATAACGAACTTAACATACTCTTTAGCTACTTCACCTACTACGGGAGCTCAGCAATTTTTTTTAATAAATTAATAATAAAAAATTAATGATAAAAAATAAACTCATATTAAATACAAATGTATAAAAAAATAAAAATAATAATTATACTTTTATTAATACAAAAGGCCCAATCGGAGGGACGCCAACCCAGTCAAGTCGCAAGGTCCAAAACCGCTTTGTGAAGCCTAGCAAATCCAAGCGTGCAGCTTTTGTGGCATCCTAGGCCCACAGCCAACTAGTGTGCCTATGTAGTCTGCTAAGGCACTGTAGGTGGCGGGAGTCAGCGCAGAAGACGCTAGCCAGTGGGGAGACGGGTCAATGCTGCAGGCAATAGCACACGCCATTCTTTCAAACCACTCGACCAATTCTGGCACAAACAGCAGACCAGGCGTGCTTCGCACCTAACAACGGTCTCCTTATCCCCACAAAATGACAATTGATGCCGCTGGCCTACGAATCCTAGCGAAGTGCATGTCGGGAGCCCCAGCTCTAAAGGCCTCCCAATGGGAGCTTATAAATACCTTTTCCTATTAAGGGAAAAGGATCGGCTCCTAGGTCTGAACCTCGATGCCCAAGGACCTAATACCCGATCAATAGAGCACTATTGATCCCAAAGCTTCTGTGGAACAACCTTCGTGAGCCGCCCCTCAGTCAGGCACACTTTCGAAATTCAATCCTCCATCTAGTGAGTCGCTCCTCAACCGCGCGCACTTTCGAAACTCAATCGTCCATCTAGTGTGTCGCCTCTCAACTGGGCGCACATTTGGAGCTAAATCCTTCATCTAGTAAGCCGCCCCTCATCCGGCGCACCTTTGGAGCTCAATCCTCCGGATTAGCCCCTATCGTAGTTTCACCAACGGCCTCCTCGGGCAAGATGGCCTCACCAGCGGCGAACCTTGAACCGGCTATCTCAGGGAGTCATGAATACAACTGCCTACCTCCTTTGGGCTCTGTAGGATCTAGAGTCATGAACTTCGTCGATTCAAGTGAGTTCCTAACTCGAACTTTGAGAGTCCAAGTGGCCGACGCGGAAGCCTAGCATCGTCAACGAAGCTATTCTCCGGCTAAGCCGAACCCCTTCCTGGAATCTTCTTTCCAGCAAGGAAGCCAACTCCTCCGGCCGAATCTTTGATCTCAACTCAGCTTCCTGTCGCGCATGGATGATGTGTTCCTCCCTAAGCCTTGCCTGATATCACTCGAGCTCCTCCTGAAGAGCAACAATTTGGTTTTGAGCCTGCGAGTTGACGTCGGTCAGTTGCGACGCCCTCGCCCCTACCTCCGATCATGCTTGCTTAAAGATAGTCACTTGTGCCTGAGTTTGCTCGACCTCTTCAACAACAACCTGTGCTTAGGCCTCGATGTCCACCACTACTCTTAGGACACAACGAAGCAAAGTGCCAACTCCCTTAGGCCTTCGACGTCGCGTGGAGTTGGGCGCCCCATAGGATCTAAGGCCTGGCGGTGCCCTCAGAAACCTAATCATCCTGACGGCAGAAGGCTTTGAATGACAATACTCCGCTGATGCCGCGGAAGGCCATTATGGCGCAACAACCCTACGATTTTCTACTCATTGAGTACTAGTGACCCTTGATCACCATCCCTTCCTCCAGCACCGACCAGTGTGCCTAGATCTAAGATTGACAGTGTTGGGCCACAGAAGGTCCCCTCCAGACCGTCCCATTGACAATTCAAGCATGAGCTCGAGGGATGGCTCTAGCAGGACAGGCTAAAGGTGGCCAAGTGGTCTCTCCTAAAGTTATCAGGATTCTCCCTCACAAGCTCCAACAACTCGGCCATAGCGGCAATCTCCGCCTTCTTCGGCGTCCCGGTGAATGCCTGTGGAACATTACCCCAGTCTTGAGACAAGGGCCACGTCTCAATAACGCGAATGAAGAAGAAGTGATCCTTTCAATTCTTCAACGAGTTGTAAATGCTATGATTGATTGGAAGGTCTCTAGGGGTCAGAGAAATTCAGTCCGCACTTTGTGTAAATCGAAACATCACCCTGACGGCATCTACCGTTATCATACGAGAGTGATGGCGCATGAAGATACATAGAGAACATAGATATCACATGACATTGGTATGAAGTCGTGTGATAGGCACCTGGAGAGTAGTGAGGATGTTCAATAGTTCTTGAGGATTGGAAGGCGAATCCCACTACTCAGATGAGCTTCGTAAATAGTGATGCAGCCCTCAGGGGGAAAACAAACCCTGTCCAGCTCGTCTAGTATCATCGGGATGATCCTCTGTGGAATGTTGAACTCCACGCACAACTCTTTAACCTCACCAGCAATGAGCACAGAATCAATTTTCATTACAGAAGGGGCCATGGAAGTGGAAGTAAGAAAGAATATGGCACAACATTTAGGAAAATTTTCGAAAAAAATGAAGGAGAGCGTGAAAAATTTAAAAGCGAAACGAACGGACAACTTAAAGGGCGATATGAATGCCAGAGAAGATTAACTGTCTCGAGATCATGCGTCGATCATTGCTTACACGTGTCGTTTCCTAACAGATGTAGTCAAATCAGATCCTCTATTGTATTAATTACCGGAATCTTGAATCCGTCGCATACAGATACGTGGCCACCTTTTCGACTGACAAGCCACTGATGATAGCGCGTCGTTCCAATTCTCACAAGTTCTCCGGATTCTGGTCTAGACAGTCAATAACTCCGGTCAACATTTCCTTCCACAGTTATTCAGATTTTGGCCCGAACGGTCAACAAATCAGGTCAATATTTTCTTTAACAGTTCTAAGAATTTTGGCATAGACGATCAACAAATTCAGTCAACTCTTCCTTCAAAAGTTCTCCAGACTTTATCCTAAACAGTCAACGACTCCGGTTAACGCTTCCGCCACCAGTCTAGTGGATCTTGATGTATGCCAGCCAGGTACGTCCTATCATCAACATGTTGGAAGTTAGAATTCAGACTACCAGTGTGGGGGGCTAGTGATGGGTACGTCCATAGTCGGCTAGCCTAAGAAGGAGGAACAACTCAAATCCACAAGGGACCATATGTACGTCTGGACGATCAATGCCAACTATTGACCGAACGAAAGGCCAAGGAGATCAGCCAAACTTGGCATTAGGGTGAACGACAAGCTCCCAGAGATGGTCAACATTTCTGTTGACCTAAAATGTCACAATAGGCCTACCTAAGAGTAAGCCTCACGTAGCTTGGCCCACACTTCCGTCTACAACTAGTAACAGCTTTTTTCCATGATTTCACACTTTCCCAGAAGACAATCTCTATTGTAATGGTCACTGGTAAATTCAGCGCACGTCTCATGAAGAAAGCACCAGATTCTCTCTTTCAATTTGTAATAAACCCTGACAGTTATAAAACGTAGAATGAAGGCAATCAATCCATGGAGCTGTTACTGTCATTAAAGTTCCACGCCAAGAAAGAAAGCAATTCCAATAGAGCACGGGAATCAAACATTTCCACCCAATAAAGGCCGCCCAACATTTCAGCTATAAAAGCTCATGAATTCTTTACTCCAGGACGCATTCTCTTTTTAGCTAAAAATACTCTCATAAGCTCACGTAACGATCTCATAACTTTAAAAGCTTCCACGCTTGCAGAACGCCAACTCTTTATATTACTACATCCGCCACGACTTCAGTGCTGAGAACCAACTCTCCTCACGAGTTATAGAAAACCTCTCACGCAAGAGCAAACCCCTATCACCAACACTTTTTACTTTCCTGTTCCTTTCATTTCGCCCTAACCTTCTTGATTCGAAGGTTGCTTATTGACTTGAGCGTTGGAGTGTTTTTAATGGGATACCCTCCCGCTGTCACCCGACTTCTTATTTATTACAGTGGTATGCAAGATCCAGACTTGGTGAACGAAGTCGAATTTAGACGATTAAGTTGACCCGAGTCTATTTAAAGTTTGAATCCAGTGACGCATCAGATCAGATGGCTTGACAAAACCTGATTAATAACAAATGGATCTAGACAGATAGCTGCCTATAAAAGATTATTTGACGCCAATTAATCTTTATACAACTGTCCCTCGACCGCCTCTAGTCAACCCTAATGGACACTATTTCACGTCTCCACTTGCCTGAGAACGTGGGACTGATCTCAATGGACGGTATCCAACCCATAACAAGTATTAAAAGAAAATTGTCCATAAAAAAAGGGTATTTTGGAATTACTATAAAAAGCAACTCCTATGAAGCAATATAGGTTTAGCTTGTAACCCTAATTTGTAATACGCTTTATAATCTCTTCTGCTCATCGCTATTAAATAAACGAACAATGAAGCTTCCTGGAAATAACGAGCTCAACTTGCCCTCCAACTCCTTCGTCATCTCTTTTTTTTTTTTAAATTAATGATTAAATACAAATTTATAAAAATCAAGCGTCAATTATGCTATTTTTATGCAATAGATTCATTAAATTATTTTATAGTTTAAACTCGTAATAATTATATTATAATAGAATAATTTTATTTATATGAAAAAAAAATATTTATCATCCAAATTGAATGTGGGTATAATTTTGTGAGATTTATAATAAAAATAATCAATTTATAGACTGTCAAATTATTATTTTTATAATTTAATAATATAATAATAAATATTAATGATATAATGAAATCATATTTGTGTTATTTTTCAGAAGAAATTGAATTTATTTTATTCCATTTACACTTAACTATTTATCTAAGGTACATGGGTCGTTTTCAAAATTGAATATGATCAAATATAAATTGAATTTAAGTAAAAATTTATTACTGTAAAGTTGATTTAATTCAGGTTTGACCTAATTATTTGGATTAAAAATTATAATTATATCTGTCTATAAAAAAAATATTACTGATACGGGTTAATTTGTGGATATTCTTTTAGTTAAATAGTTCATAATTACACAATAAATAAATAAAAATATATAATAATCCAAAAATATAATAGTTATATTAAAATATCACTTGAATATTTTAATTGGTAAATCTTTACATAAAAAAAAATATTAGTTGCATAAGATATGATTCAATAATTATTTTTTAATTTGAATATTTATCAAAAATAAAAAAAATTAGTAAATATTTTATAGAATCGTGATGGGGCCAGACTGAACAGATCATTTTTCACTAAATGTCATACCTAGTTTAAAACTTAATGTCTATCTATATTATTTGTATATACTAATCATACCCTATAAAATATCGAACTGATTGGATTGAATAGATTAGATGGACTGATTTTGATTAATTCAATCTTATTATATATCAAACCTACCAAATTAAAACTTTAATAAAAATGGAAAAAAACACACAAAAGTGTTGATATTGAATTAAGTTTTTGATATAATATTGAAATTGTTATTTTTCATACATTATTATTCGAGCTTTCATTTTCTTTCCATTATCGTGTGGGTTCGAATGAAATCACACAGATATCGTATTGATATTATAGAAATTTTAAATTAGAAGAGATTTAATTCTCTTTAATTAGAAAAAATTTGATGATATTATTTTCTAAATTGAAGATATTATTGATTAGAAAAAATTCTAAAAAATTATTTTACTAATTTAGAAATATCATTGATTAAGAAATTGTATTTTCTTTCTAATTAACTTTGAATGAAAATTCTATATAAATGAGCCTAACTCTTATGTCGGAGATAAGCAATTAAATATTCAAACAATTATTCATGAGTTGAATGAAAAATAGAAAAAGAGAGAAACAATTGGAGAACAGAAAGATTTGAGTATCCGGTAGAGTGTTAAATTGTGTTTCAATATCCGTCGATATTTGATATGTTATTCTTAGAGTTACAAAGAATATTTTTACCGATCATTTTCTATTTTTATACTGATTCTTTGGTCTATTTGTTACAAAACGTCTAATCCTTATATTTATAGTATCTGTGAAATCAATACTTTTATAATAGATTATTTTAGACATACACTCTCATTTTTAAGGGGATTTTCCAAATTAAAAATCATTATACATTGTTCTATTTTTTATACTTACGAATTTGATCACTAATGATTAGCGGAAAATTTAGATTTTATTTCGCTATATCAGATTATATATCTGGGTCATAGGTACCAAAAATAAGTGGAGATGATTCTTGCTTGGGGAAGTATAAGTTAAACCCATAAAGTTAGGCTTGATATGCACTCATTAAAGCTAGCCATTCAGCTTATGGGTTGTTAATTTAATTACATCGATTATATCGATTATGTGACACAATGTTCAATTATTTACACAATGTTTAATAATATCATGATAAGATGTGATTAATATAAATTTTTAAATAATATTATTTATAAATTGTGTAAATAATGGGCAACTGAGTTTCTTGAATTTAGTTAGGATCATTTCTATGAATTAATCTTAGAGCAAATCTCATCAAAATTAAGTTCAAATTGAATACAAATTGAATTTAAGTAAAAATTTGGGACTTCTAATTTGGGCCAAACCAATTATAGCCCCAAATTATCAAAGCTGAAAGCCATAACTATTTCTATCTATAGTTTAAACCGGATTGGCTTATAAACATTTTATTTATTTTTAAGTGGTTCTGTTTAAAGATTTATATTTTTATGAAAATATATAAAAAAATATAAAATGTTTAAAACAATATTTAAATTAAAATATTGAATTAATATATATTTAAATATACATTCATATAAAAAGTGATTAGTTACATAAAATTATGATCTATTGAAATATTTTTTTTGATTTAATATTTATTTAAAATAAATAATATATACAATTTTATAACTAGGGCAAAGCCCAATAGAACCAATCACTTTCACCAATAATTATACCCGATGGGTGTCATATCCGACGGCCCAAAGAAAACCCAATACAATTTCAAACCAAAAGACTGAGTTCAACGGTTCAAAGCATCCGCATGGCCTATTTCGACAAATGTTACCGAGGTCAGTTTAATGGCCTAAGGCGATTACTCAACTAACGATATTGGACATTTGTTACAACCGTTGTCATGATAAAGATAACGGTTAACAGTTCATTAGCTTTCCTAACGGTTAACTAACATCCACTTTTTATAAATATCAATCTTCTCTATCCAAAAAGAAGAACTTAAGTTTTTTCAGACTAAAGTATATAAAGACGCCAAGAGCGCATACATACTCTCTCAATTTAAGACGCCACTTAAAGAGTACAATTCTTTGGACTTTATACATCTTTTTAGATCTTCTTTCTTAATATTTAAGAAAAATACTAATTTGAGCGTCAGAAGATATACCAGAGAATGAATCTCGCAAATCTTTTGACTGTTATTTTGTTATTGTACATGATCTTGATTAAAGATGTACGGAGATTAAAGACTTTAAACATTTGACGGATAAATTTCTTCACCGTACAACAATTAAATCATCGGACGCAACATTGGTACCGTCTGTAGGAATCCAAAACTGAAAGTCTGAAAACTATAATCCTAATAAAAAGATGGTAAACATTAGAGCACAAGTTATTGCACCAATTAGGGAGGCCAGTTCATGTGGTAATTGTCCTCCCATTGTCAATACAATGAACGACCATTCAGACCCTTGTGTACGTGCACTTACGATGAAAATGGATGCTATTTTCAAAGTCGTCCAGACAATTTATACACGATTGGATGAGCAGCCAAAAGGATCCCATCTTCGGCTACTCAAACCGCCACGTCCAAAAGGAAGAATAGGGAAAGAAGACACCCCTCCAAGAAGATTAACAACTAGAATGATCTCAGGACTAAAACTGTCTTAAACAATAAAGTCTCATCACGACTTAAAGGTCATTTAAGTTTTTGAGTCCAAGCGGATAGTTCTGAGAGATGAAACTCTCGATATTCTCGTGACGAGAGGGAGCCCATGCTCCGCGAAGAACCCTCTCACAGCGAACATCCTTCAAGGGTTGTGAGCCGCTAATTTCACAGTCCGTCCAAAATCTATTCGAATTGAGGAATTCTCTCAATGGAAAAAGGATGGCAGCTCCTCTCCAAATAGAGGAAAAAGTTGAGAGAATTTGGAATCGTATCTTTGGAGAAGACACTGGAGGAAAAACCGTTGACTTGCGGAAGTCTCCATTTATAATGGAGATCCGTATGCATTTAGTTCCGCATAAGTTTAAGATGCCTGCTCTGGAGCCATATGATGAAAATTCTGATCCTATGAATCATTTAGATCACTTCTATACTCTACTGAACTTTCAAGGTTTAGATGAGGCAGTAACATTCATTTACTTCCCCCTAATCTCAAAAGACGACGCCTGAGCATAGTTCTATCGCCTTCAGCCAAATTCTATCAAAACTTTTTAAGATTTAGCCGATAATTTTCTGTCTCAATTTACCTCCAATAGGAGGGAAAAGAAACAACCATGGCATTTGGCCTGAGTTAAGCAAGAGCCAAATGAAAGTATAAAGAAGTTCCTGACCAGATTTACGGCCGAGGCTAGGAAAATTTTGAAACTCATTGAGGAGATGAAGCTTAGTATTTTTGTATCTGCGTTGGAACCTGTCGACTTTTTTAAGCACATGACTCACAGGAATTCACAAACCTTCAAAGAGATTGAGGCCATTACTCGAGCATATATAACAGTCGAGGAAGCCAATGAAGCAAAACGGTTGAATGACCAGTCTCACCAAAAGGCAATTGAGGGAAAAAGAAAAAATAGAACAATATGGGTCCTCGAGGATTGAGAAAGTAGCAAAAGTCTGAGTCGACACCAAAAAGAGGATTCAGGCAGCAAGATCTGACTCTTCTAAATGACTCCCGTACCAATATCCTGATACGAATTCGGGATGAAAATTTTTTTAAATAACTGAAGGCATTGAAGAACCAAGATGGCGGTGATCAGTCAACGTGTTGTCATTATCATTGGTACAGGTGACACGGCATCGTGGACTGTAGGACGCTGTAGAAGGAAATTGAAGAGTTAATCCAAAATGGACATTTTAATTGATTTCTGCAAAGACCCAGACAGACTTTTAGAAGAGTAGACAAAGATGGAATTGAGCAACCAAGAAATCGAACGACAGCTGACATTGTAAGCATAATTACTATGCAACCCGCTCGGGATAATATTCCAAAAAGTTCAAGAATGTCCATCGGCCACAAAAGACCAATGATAGAAAATAGCGATGAAGTGATTAGTTTTAGCAATGAAGATTTGACTCATGTAACATCCCTATATTCTAATCTCTTGGTTGTAACTGTACTCATTTTTTTTTATTGTAGTATAGATTATTAAATGAAACGAATATTTATTGATAATAAAAATTTAAAAAATTTACTTTATTTGGATACGTTTTTTAAATTAGAACCAAAAAGAAGTCAATTAAGGATCTCAGAAGAATACTTGTACGAATTGGATAATGAACCCGTACCCATACAAGGGGTGATTCAATTAGAAGTCATGCAGGGTACACATCCTAAGACAGCCGCCAATATACTTTCTTAGTTATGGATTTCCCATCGGTTTATAACGCCATCCTCAAACGACCCTATTTAACAGCATTCGGGGCAATGATTTCTATTTGTATCTGAAGATAAAGTTTTTGACTTTATTTGGCATCGGAGAGGTCTTAGACGATCAAATAACTAGGCGAACGTGTTACTTATCTGAAGTCACTCAGACACCAATAAATCAACTAATCCAAGACATTGAATTTCGTGATGAGACCACATTATTATAAGCCCAATCTGGAGAATCAACCGAGTAGATTTCGCTGAATCCCAATGATCCTAAAAAGTACATAAAGATCGAGAGTTCTTTGTCTGAATCGTTCCGAAGTCAACTTGTCGATTTCCTTAGATAAAATTCTGGCGTCTTCGCTTGGGCACCTAACGACATGTCAGGGATACAGACCAAAATAATGGTACATAAGTTGGGCCTAAATCCCTATCATAAACCTATTCGACAAAAACAAAGAACTACTCAATCGAAAAGTTAATTGCTAGTTGGAAAGAAGTAAAGAAACTCCTAAACACTAGGCTCATTAGAGAAGTTCAATACCTAAATTGGTTATCAATGTGGTTATGGTAAAGAAAAGTAATGAGAAGTAGAAAATGTGCGTCGATTTTATCCACGTCAACAAAACCTATCTGAAGGACAGCTTCTCATTATTAAGAATTAATTTGCTTGTGGACTCTACGTCTAGACAGGGATTGCTCAGTTTTATGGATACATACTTAGATTACAATTAAATTCGGATGAATCCATAAGACGATGAGCACACGACTTTTATGACTGACCAAGAGATATACTGTTATAAAATTATATCATTCGATCTAAAAAATATCGGTGCAACTTATTAGCGCCTTGTTAATAAAATGTTCGAGGCAAAGATCAGAAGAAATATAGAAGTATACGTGGGCAATATACTCGTGAAGAGCAAAATATAAAATGACCATATTTGCGATCTGCACAAGGCATTTAATGTCCTGAGAACACACCAGATGAAACTTAATCCAACTAAAGACACTTTTAGAGTAACATCAAAAAAATTTTTAGGCTTCATTGTTTCACACCGAGAAATAGAAGCCAATTCTAAAAAGATCAAGGCTATCTTGAACATGAATCCACCTCGGACAGTAAAAGAAGTCCAAAAACTGACTAGAAGATTGGCGACACTCTCCCACTTCTTGGCTATATCAGCCGAGAAATACTTACCATTCTTCAAGGCATTGAGAGGGACAAAGGCTGCTGACTTTCAGTGGACTACGGAATGTGAAGCTGCTTTCTGAGAACTCAAGGAGTAGCTTTCACACTCGTCACTGCTAATTTCTCCACAACAAGGCAAGGAATTATATTTACATCTGGTTGTGTCCAAAATTACCTTAAATTCGGTCCTAATTCGACAAATGTCTGATGAACAACGACCTATATATTACGTCAACAAAATCTTGATCAACGCAAAAACTTGTTATTCCCATGCCAAGAAGATAGCTCTGACACTTGTAGATTTGCCCAAAAATTTTGACCATATTTTCAGGTATATAAAATTATTACCCTGACAGACCAACCATTGAAAGAAATTCTGCAAAAACTGGATGTGTCAGGACGATTGGCCAAGTGGGCCATTGAATTGACAGAGTTTGACTTAGAATTCCGACCAAGGCCATCCTTAAAATGTCAGGCTCTCACGGATTTCATTGTTGAAACGACAACACCAATTCTGAAAACCCTTGAATAGGAACCGACGGTCCCCAAAGTACTCCAACGTGGACTTTACACGTGGATGCCTTTTCAATGCAAGTTGGTTGTGGAGCCGGAGTGGTGTTAAAAATACCTGATGGGTCAGAAATAAAATATTCAATGACCCTCAAATTTTCAATTACAAATAATATGGCCGAGTATGAAGTACTACTTGCTAGATTAAAATTAGCCAAAGAGTGTTCGGCTACGAACCTTACAGTATACAGTGACTCGAAACTGGTTATTAATCAGGTTCGAGAAAATTTTGATACAATCAATTCACTACTTTTCCAATATCTCTCCAAAGTCCAAAATTTGATTTCCACATTTGATAATGTGGAGATAATTCACATTCCAAGAGAAAAAAAAGGAAATCAGATAGATTAGTAAGAGCTGCTGCAACTGGAGATTTAGAGCAGTACGCACGAGAATTGCATGAAATCCTTAAAGTTCCTAGTATCAATGACTCACAATAAGAAGTCATGCAAGTAACTAGTATTGATAACTTGATGACTCTCTATATAAAATATCTGTCCGATAACACATTACTAGAAAATCCAGATGAAACCAAGCATCTGAGAAAAATAGTGGGATGGTATACCATTATGGATGAAATATTATACCGATGAGGGTACTCAATACCATACTTACGGTGTCTTACACCAGAAGAGGCCAAACATGTCGTCGAAGAAGTACACCTCGGTATTTGTGGATCTCACATTGGTGGCAAGAACATTACTTTCAAACTCATGATGCAAGGATATTATTGGCCCACAATGAAATATAACATGATGGACTTCATCCGAAAATGTGAAAATTGTCAGATGCATAGGAATCTCACCCATCAGCCGCATACAGAACTTCAAACTCTGCAGTCACCATGGTTGTTCGTACAATGGGAGCTGATATTCTCGGACCACTTCCAGTGGCATCAGGACAAAGAAAATTTATCATTGTTAGAATTGATTGCTTCACAAAATGGGTTAAAGCCGTCCTACTCGTCAAAATAACTGAGCGAAATACAATCGAATTTGCTCGACAGAATATTGTTTGTAGATTTAATATACCCGAAATTATTGTGACTGATAATGGAATCTAATTTACCGAAAAACGCTTCACAAAGTACTGTGCCAATTTGAAGATAAAGTTGGTTCACATTTCAGTCGCTTATTCGAAATGCAACGGACAAGTGAAAGTTACGAACCGCACAATACTGTACGGTCTGAAGACGAAAGTTGAAAATGCTAAGGGCTCCCGAGTGGATGAGCTTTCATCCATCCTTAGGTCAAATAGAACAATACCCAGAGAACTGACCCGTGAAACTCCTTTCAGTTTAAACTACAAGACCAAGGCCGTTATTCCAATAGAGATTGGACTTCGTAGTCTTCGGGTCGAATCTTTTGATTCACATCATAACCCACAAAATTTTCAAAAGAATCTTGATCTACTTCAAGAAGTATAAGACGAGGCATGGTTGCGGACAGTGGCATATCAACAAAGAATTACTAGGTAATACAACAAAAAGGTAAAGGTACAACAGTTTGATGTGGGAGATCTAGTGTTACGAAGTATTAAAGCCACGGGCAAAAATGCCAATCGAAACAAACTCTCATATAACTAGAAATGACCATTCCTAGTCTCGGCCATTTTTAAGAATTGGACGTATAAGTTATGAACCCAGAATCACAAATTAGTACCTTGGACTTGAAATGCCTATCACCTTAAAAAAGATTTTCAATTATTAAATATACTGCCAGGTAAGATTTGCATTATGTGTAGTACTTGTACTGATATGAAATTTATTAATAAAATTTTAGCTTCTTTTATTTGTCTTTGTGCTTGCTTACCTTTTATTAAGTTGCATAATTTAGGCTACCCCTAAATCAGGTGAAGTCCATTCACTGCACCGAGGACCATATTCGTCAGACCACAAAACTCAGTCACATAACTGAGCAACCCAGACGAGGTTGTTAATTAAAACTTGGTCATGTCACTAAGGAGCTCAAATGAGGCCGAGGACTAAAACTTGGGGGGCTTCCTTAGAAGCATGCATGCAAAAGCCTTTAAGATAGTATCATTAGCCGAATATGGTTTTGAAAAAATTTTAGTTAGAAGCACGACTATTCTGACGTCTTTCGGACCACCTAAGGACAAAGGCCTATAAGTCAGAATTAACTTAAAAAACACTTAGAGTCGGACATATAAAATATTCGACCAGAAAGAAAAGCGAGAGTCAAATTTTAGAAGGACATTTCATTCATAGGAAAATGATTACATGTATACAAGTCAATTCCATTACAAAGAAGGATAACACCCAAAAGTTTCCAGCACAGGCTCTCAAGAATCCGCATCGTCCCTGGGAATGTACAACACCTCAGAACTGTGGCTAGTATTGGCATTCCTCGGATGAAGTGTAGAAATAGAAATGTCAAGAGCCAACATTTGTATAATATGTCTACAAAAGTTAAAGTCTTCCCAATAGCTGCTCTCCAACATCTTCATAACATCCTCAAGACGAATTGAAACATGAAGCTCACTTTCAATCTTTAAGTTCTTATCCCAGAGTAGGGCGTGTTTTTGCTTCATGGCAGCCAAATCACACTCAAGTTGAGAAATGCACTCCTTAGTAACCATAAGCTTCTCTTTCTTCACATAATTGTGAGGAAATTGGTTAGCGACGCTAGCGAGACGATTGATCATTTCTTGGAACTACAAGAAAAATAATACAAGATAACAATATGAAGAGGATGATATGAAAATTAAAGAAGATTTCAGACAGTTACCTCAGAATTAGAAATCTTCCCATGAGTTGCATCATTCGTATGAGTCTCTGAGGCCACTTAGACCTCAGCTCCTAGAGACTCTGAGCTAGCCACTTCTACTTCTTCCTCAACTTTCTCGAGCACTATGTCCACCTCTATCTCCTCGATCTCAGCCATGAGTGGCACATTTGCCAAAGTGATTCGACCCTCAGTCTCAACTTCAAGATGGACCTCGAGCTCTGGAGGCTCGGGAGAATGCTCATTGGCAATATCATCATCAAGTTCTAAAGTGACCTCCTCAGTCATGTTGGTCACTGGGAGCTCAAGTAATGGCACTCTTACAGCCTCACCAGACTGAATCTCACTTATCTAAGAAATTTCCTCAGCAAAGGTAGTCACAATGTCAGGCAGGGACTCCACAAGCAGTGGTAGCAGAACGGTCGAAACCCCATATGAAGCAACAAGTGGGGCTAGAATTGGCACAACCTCGGTCACTTCCTCAGTAGTAGACCCCACATGCTCGCTTTCTCCAATAGGCCCGACGTCCTCATGAACTTAGGCCAAGAAAGATGTAGACGTTTGGTCCAATGGGACCACTGGCCTCTTCCTCTTTATTATTTGATCAATGGTTCCTCATCCTCAAAACTGAATTCAACTAAGGCCTCTTTATTTCCAGGCGTTGTGGCCGACAATTCTTTTATTTGAATGGCCTTTGAGGCATTTTATCCTTGGACTTTTTAGATTTGTCATTAGGCTTTTTAGTCAAGGACTCTTTTATTCACAGCTTCTTCACCTTTACCTTATGCCTTCTCCTAAGAAGAGTATTTGCCGCGAGAGTCTCAGACTCTTTAACCATGGGCTCCCACATAGCTTGTGCAAGAGATTCAGGGAAAAGCCAATAGTTCTTTTTATTCTTATTAAAAGTGTCGGCCTTTTCACAGATGAGGTTCGTAAGCTTTTGGACAGCGGCTTTTTCGTGGTCATAAACGTCAGTCTGCATAGCAGCAGAGATCCTACCCCACTCTGTATGAAGCTCTCATGTGGAAGGAACCGCTAAATAAAACAATCGATCCTTCCACCTTTTTGTAGAGTCCGAATTTCCTTCACTCAAACCGTAGCCCAATCAGGGAGATACAGTGATCCAATCTTGCCTGTGTGTAAAACGAAACAAGACTTTTATGGCTGTGGCATTAAAAATCACACTGTGAATTCGAGCAAAAATACACAAAGAAATCAAATACCTCACACCATTTGGCTGAAGTTTGGAGATCAGTATGTAAAGCTCCACCATTATTTTGTAAAACTTCGGAGCTAAGGGAAAACAGATACCACCCATGAGGTGAGTCTCACATACGGTGATATATTCTTATGGATGAGAAGAAGCTCGCCCATTCACTCCAGGCAAGAGATACATCATAGAACTCGAAATCTTGTACCAAGCTCAGAAGTATTCGATGTCGACGAAGGTTAAAATCGATTAGATGTCTTCAGCTCCTAGCGCCATGGAAAATTTCGAACAAGAAAAGGCAAGAAAATTTCCAAGTGAGAAAACGGGTGATGAGGAATGAAAAGTGTCTCCTAAACATTTGAGCATCAATTTGTAGGCGAAGGAGAAGACTTCAAACGGCATCATTTGGTTTCAAAATTCAAAAGATGTGCCTTATCATGGCGCTGATATATGTCAGCCGCTCATTCGCTGTGCCAAACGTCAAATCGCTCGATATCAGTAATGATGGCTTGAGCATTTTCAACAAACCGTTCAGTATCTGAAGCGATGTGCATTAATACAACAAATGACGGTGGGAACATAGACAGTCGGGTTGATTACTCTCATTCAACGAAAGACTTCGAATTTAAGAATTTTTTTCCGAGGAGAAATTGGAGCTCACCAAATAATACTTCGGATTCAGACAAAAAGAAACTTTCAAATTTCATACTAGAAGGCTGAATTTCAAGTCTCCTAACATGGGGGGCTAGTGATATGTATCATCCCCGACAGCCTAAATAAAGTCCAATACAATTTTAGGCCAAAAGGCTAAGTTCAACGGCCCAAAGCTCCCACACGGCCCATTTCGACAAATGTGGCCAATGTTAGCTTAATGGCCTAAGGCGGTTATTCAACTCACGACATCGAACGTTAGTTGTAACTGCTGTCGTGATAAAGACAGCGATTAACCGTTCGTCAGTTTTTCTAATAGTTAACCGATGTCCACTTTCTATAAATATCATTCATCTCCATCTAAAAAGAACTTAAATTCTTTCAGACTAAAGTATATAAAGATGCCAAGAGTGCACACACACTCTCTCAATCTAAGACGCCACTTAAAGAGAACAATTCCTCGGACTTTATACAGTTTTTTTACATGATCTCTCTTTTTTAATATTTAAGAGAAATACTAACTTGAATATCGGAGGATATACCGAAGAGTGAGTCACACCAATCATTTAACTGTTATTTTATAATTGCACAGAATCTTAATTAAAGACATACGGAGACTGAAGATTTTAAACATTCGATGGACAAATTTCTTCACCCATACAATAATCAAATCCTCGAACGCAACAATACTTGATCCAAAATCCATTTTTCAACCGTGCCAATATATATGTTAAACCCTACAAAACTTCATGTCAGGTGGATCGAGCTAGTCAGGCATCCTAGCTTTGATTTGGCTGAGTTTAACGGTTCATTCCCTTTTCTTTCTATTTCATTTGTTGTCGATTAATGAATCGGCCATTCTGCTATCGAATATCCGTCGTGAATCCACGGTTGTGATTTGTGGGCCATAAACGAATCAGGTTCGGCTTTGAATCGGTTTTTATTGAAACTCACACTACTAGCCATGGCTAGAGCTGAAAGGAAAACTACCAAGGAACAACAACAGTAACTCTTAACAACTGCACCCCATGAATCATCATTTCATCAGTCAGATAATAATGTTAAGGTATGACAGGCATTCAATTAAAGAGCAATTCAGTTCATCAGATTCTCTACTTTCAGATTTAGAAAAGCTTAAATCATAATATGTTATTACATTAATAATATGTCATAATATATAATATATCAAACGATATGAGAAATATTGGTACATATATTCAATATATGACCAATATTTATATATTAATTTATAATTTATAGTTATTTTTTGCTTCTAATATATCTTATATGATACATATTTATTGATACCAATATGACTATAACTATTACCGATAGTGATATTGGAGTTAAAAAATCACAAAAAAAAAAAAAAATCTGACATGTGCCAAAGAGTGCCTGCTGAGTGTGGGTGTGTGGTGCATTAGACCCTCACACTCTAACCAAAAGGAGTGTCAGTGCTCATTGGTCAACAAATGAATTTGAGGATCATAAAACTCTCAAGTGATATGTACTTGGTACATATCCAATCTTTACCACTGAAGTTTTTATCCAATGAATACTATAAATCACCTAAATATGAATGCAGCGAAGCAGCATCTGGGTGCCAATCGTAGTAACCAAACACAAGATTATTACAATTTAAACAGTCATTACAATCAAGATAACCATTTTCAATTAAGGCTGCCAATTATAGGGAAAACCTCCAAAGATAAAGCACGCAATATCTAATTCTGCAACTCACTCCTCCAAAATAATAATGATGATAGATAATGCAACTGCCTGCTGCACAAATCCTAATTCAGAAGAGTTAAATTCATCGAAATTGACTGAAGTCACAATTTGGGTGTAATCAAGTATGAACAATATATATTAAAAAGAGTCATTGCGATCAAGATAACCACTTTCAATCAAAGCTGCCAATTGTAAGATCAAATTCTGCTACTCACTTAACCAAATTGATAATGCAACTACCAGCTGCACAAATCCTAATTCAAAAGAGCTAAAATTCATTAAAATGGACTTAAGTTACAATTTGGGAGGCAATTTGTACTAACCAAACACAACCAATACAGTTTAAAGAGTCATTATAATCAAGATAACCATTTTAAGTCATGACTTCCAAGCACAGGGAAAACCTCGAAAGATAAAGCATGTAATATCTAATTCTGCTATTCATTTAAAATTATAATGATAATAGATAATGCAACTAGCTGCTGCACAAATCCTAATTCACAAGAGCCAAATTCATTAAAATAGACTCAAGCAACAATTTGGGTGGCAAATTGTTGTAACCAAACACGATCAATACAATTTGAGGTCATTACGATCAACATAACCATTTTCAGTCATGGCTTCCATTTATAAGGAAAACCTCCAAAGAAAAAGCATGTAACATCAAACTCTGCCATTCACTTATACAAAATAATAATGATAATAGATAATGCAACTACCTGCTGCACGAATCCTAATTCAGAAGAGCTAAATTCATCAAAATTGACGCAAGTTACTCTACAAAACCATTAGTTATACCTTGCCTTGGCTGAGAATTGTATGTGGAGAAAATGAATCAATTCAGCCATTCATTAAACAATCGCCGATCATAACTGTGATCTCTTTAACAACCAAAGTGTCTCTCTCAACTCTTCACCCCTGTTTCCATCCTCTGATTCTCTGCCATCTGTGAAAACACCTTCGTGGCAAGCATATTATCATCAAAATACCGCGCATATGGGTGCTCCTTTGGCACTAGCCTCTTATACTTTTCAAATTGCTTCTCTGCATCATTCTTCTTCCCCAACAAAGTATATATGATCCCTTGACATAAATAAGGCCTAAAATCTCTAGGCTCTTCCTTTGCTAGCTCCTGATAAACCTTCAATGCTTCCATATAATTGCCTTCAATAACCCGAATTTGGGCTATCAATAGCTTAAAATCCCTCAATTCATCCTTCATCTTCTCCCTTTTACACTTCTCCATTGCCCCCTCAATCCTCTTCATCACTTCTCCCAATCCATTGCTCTCTGAGTCGGATTGTGAAACCGCCATAACAAGCCCGTGGAATGCCTCTACACGGAGGGGATCCTTAGCTAAGATCTCCTCGAACCCCATTTTCGCCGACTCGGACTCCCCCGTATAAATATACATGTGAGATTTCAGCAATTGCCATTCATCTTCATCCGGCTCAAGCTCGATCAACCTACTTACTACCTCAATTGCTTCAGGAAGCTTCCGGTTCTTAATCTTCGCCTCCATAAGAGACTTCAGAGCTTGAACATCATCAGGGTGTGAAGAGACGAACTCTTCTAGGTCCTTTTCTCTCTCCTCATCCGGAACGCTTTCGCTTGTCGTCGTTTTTGAAATGGGCTCGGCGAGAGCTAGTGAGGGCTTGTGCGGAAGCCGAGAGAAGAACAGGGCAACTGCAGCAACCGCGATGCAAACTGGGGCTTTAAGGACAGAGAAGGGAGAGAAAGGGTCCGGATTTTGGGGGGTTTTAGAACTTGCAGAGAGCGCATGCGTCTCTGAGGATGATGATTTCATTTTGACTGAGAGTGAGGGGAGAGACAGCGATGAAAAAGTGGTTTTGAAGGAGATTGAAGAAAGGGGTCTTGAGAATGAGCCCCTGCGGTTGTTGAAAAAGAGGTGGAATGGCTTTGATTTGTGATTGATGTTGGCTAGACTCTCCATTGTTCTGCGTTAGGGTTCTACAGAACTTTGAGAGGGAGAGGAAGAACAGAGGGACGAGCGTGAAGGTCAAATCGACAGTAGAAAACCCTCCTTCTCCGACAGAGGGTTAGCGTGGGCCCATTACGTGACTCGTAACAAAGGGCCGCTGGGCCTAATAAACAAGGCCCATAAAAGCAAACCAACAAAGCCCAAATAATATTTTAGAGTGGTAGGACTAGCAAATCAATGCGACCTAATTTTGATCAGATTTATTATAAACTTTTTAGTATATATTATAATATTGTTTTATTAAATAACTGTTGTTTTATAAGAATTTACTTATTATTTTTCTTACCATTTTTATATTTTGAATATTAAAAAATTAATTAGGAATTTAATTTTATCTATAGTAAGTGATTAACTATATTAGAAAATATTAATTTTTATTTTTATTTTATATTATTATGTATTTTTTGATAATAATTATTACTTTTAAGGCTTAATAATATAGTAAAATTTCTGTGCAGAATTTTCATTTAGTTATCATCTATGGGGCTCACATATATATTTTTTCTTTTTAATTTCATTAATTACTTATATAAAAGTATTTATTTCAAGACAATTGGAAATTTTGAATAAAATTTACTTTTTTATACTTGAAAAAATCGAGTTATTTTATTTGCAAGTGATTTTATTAAAATAATGTATTTGGAGTTTGAATTTGCATTAAAAAATAAATGATTAAAAATATTATCTTTAATAATATGCTAAATATCAAATAAAATTTAATATCAAATTTAATTAATGAGATGTCGGATAATATCTAAATTGATAAATAAATTTGAATTAGTGATATTGTTTGATTTTATAACTACTTAACAAAATGAAATTTAACTATGAATTTTAAAAATTCGAACTTAACTTAAAATTAAGAAAATCTGAAAATATTCTTAGCAAATAACAATTTTAATATTTTTTATATTGAGGATTGAGGGAAGATCTATTTGCTAAAGAAATATATATATATATATAGTCCAGTATCGGTGACGCTCAAGAATCGTGAGGTCAAACTCAGGTAGCAGCGGCTCAGACAATCAGTGTGGCCTAAAACTAGAAATAACCTACGTGGTAACCTAATACCTGCAGCCAATCAGTGCATCTTGCAACTCATTATTACAGTTGCAAGCGGCAGTTGTAGAGTAGAAGAGGCGAGCCAACGAAAGAAAGGTCAACTTTGCCAATTGCGGCTCGCGCTGCTCCCTACAATTGGCCAACCAATTCTTATGCGAGAAGCAGACCAAGCGTGGCCAGCAGCATAACGGTCTCCCCAGCACCACAAGGCGGCAACTGATATCACCGGCTGCCGCTACCAATTAACGGCTGGCGAATCCCTATAGAAAGGATTCTCTCCCCCAGAGTTTCACACTATGGAACCTATAAATTCTCTCTCCTTCTACAGCGAGGGGGATTTGATTCCTGATCACCAATTGGATTCTGGAGATTGAGATGCGTGCTCCCTACGCTCCTGCTCCTATACTCAAGTCCTAACCAATCTTCCACAGCCCTTCTCAGACTACAAAAGTAAGCCACCCTTTGCGGTGCATTTAGGGAGGTGAGCTTCTCATAAAACGCTCATTGGGTTCCATACTCTTACATTCACACACTCCCACCACACACTCAATATATTTTCGCACACATCTAAGCGCGCGCCCCTTTCCGTTCATCGCGGGGAGTCACTGTCTTGAGCGTTGGAGTGTTTTCAGTGGAAAAAATCCTGTCGACCTCTGATCTTTTATTTGTTGTTTGTGCTGTGTAAATTTCAGGTTAACAACAATGAATACCAGACCCACTCGTGATCTTATTTGGACGATGTGGAATTCGAAGGCTCCCTAATCCATACAAAAATCAGGGATCCGGGATACAACATTAGCGCCGTCTGTGAAAACGGCGAAAAAAAGTTAGCGTCTCCCCTCAACACTCACTCCCTTACACCAGGATGGTCAACACCAGGGTGAAAACCAGCACGCTAGCAAGAGACACAGCAGCTCACGGCGACGACCCCTCAATGGGTAGTCGTGTCGACGAGTGGCCACAGCTTGGCGTCCACTAGCTGGCTGCCGAAATGGGCAACATGAGGTTGATACTTCAGGCCCTCTACAACCAGATGGGCACCCAGTGGATGGGGGTTGTGCTTCCAGCATTTCAGGCGTCATCCTCCAGGCGAGGAAGGTGTCGTACCAGAGCCCTTAGGGGCAGATCAGATCAGCTG
Source organism: Nepenthes gracilis (assembly GCA_033239525.1). Classification (NCBI taxonomy): domain Eukaryota; kingdom Viridiplantae; phylum Streptophyta; class Magnoliopsida; order Caryophyllales; family Nepenthaceae; genus Nepenthes; species Nepenthes gracilis. Next base: position 13,341,037 of record BSYO01000025.1, on the reverse strand, counting down.
ACGATGTTGATGCCCAATCGGCCTCCAGCAGCATAGCCCAGACGGTGGCTGGAAGCCACCATAGCTAGGACGAGTAGGAGGAAATCCCGGAGCGATGTAACCCCAGCAACTCCCGCAATGAAATGAGACAGATAGCCGCAGGCTCGTGTAATGCGCAGCCGCCTTATGCAGGAAGCTATTGCAACTAGCACGCCCAACAAAATCCGCAGGGTCACACAGAGCTCTGCAACATCATCAATGCACGGGGGAGCGGGTCTAACCCGCTGATAGAGAAAAAGATGGAGGTGATTTGGAACCACATGTTCAAGGAGAAGTCCGGACAATCTTCCGCTAACTTGTGGAGGTCACCCTTCGCTATGGACATTCGGACCCAGCCACTTCCCCGCAAGTTTAAAATGCCAACGCTGGACGGCTACGACAAGAGTAAGGATCCAGTGGACCACCTCAACTATTTTCGCACTCACCTGTTCCTCCACGGAGCGAGTGAGACCATGATGTGCTAGTGTTTTCCCATCACCCTCAAAGGGGACGCGCTGCTTCGGTTCCATGGCCTCTTGCCAAACTCCATCCGCTTATTCGATGAGCTCGCAGATTGCTTCTTAAGCTAGTTTACCTCTTGCAGGAGGGAGAAGAGCAACTATGGCACCTGGTCTACCTCTACCAGAGGCCAGACGAAAGCCTGAAGTAGTTCCTCAACCGCTTCATCACTGAAGCATGTCGAATGACCAGCTCTTTGCAGAGCTGAAACTCAACGCCTTCGTTGCCACGCTAGCAGCAAGAGACTTTTTCAAGCACTTATTGCACCAGCACCCTCAGTCCTTTTGGAAAGTTGAGGCCATCGCTTGAGCTTATATCTCAGCGGAAGAAGCCAATGAGGCAAAGCGTCTCGAACGAGTGGACCGCCCCAAGAAAGGACCTATGCTAGCCGTTGGGAAGAAGAGGAACGACGACAACAACCGCTTCCAGGAACGTCGCAAGCAGCCGTGGCCATCGCCGAGATCCAGGAAGGAGTATGGGCTAACGTCCCTAACTCCCCTGAATGATACTTGCGCAAACATCCTAATGTAGATCTAAGATGAGAAGTTCTTCAAGTGGCCAAAGGCGGTGAAGGGCCCAAGCGGTGGAGACTAGACGAAATACTACTAGTATCACCGCTGCCTGAGCCATTCTATTGAGAACTGTTGGACATTGCAGAAGGAGATAAAGGACCTGATCCACCGCAGAAACCTTAAACGGTTCATGAAGGGTTCGGGGCAGGCCCTTGCAGCCTCAGAAGGCGAGGCAAGGGAGCCTCCAAGGAACCGTATAGCGGCCGATGTGATCAGCATGATCTCAATTGACCCAGTCAAGTGCAGTAGGCAAGCGCAACCCGAGCAAGCTTCTAGTAGCAAGAGAGCAACAGTATGGGATAGGAGTGATGTCATTAGTTTTAACAGCGACAATATGGCACATGTAATATTTTCCCATTCTGATCCATTGTTATATCCGCTATCGTTTCAAATGGTACGGTTGATTACCCGTTGAAACTAGTCTTTATTGATAATAAAAACTTTCAAAATTTACTATATCTTGACGCTTTCTTTAAGCTTGGATTGAGGTGAAACCACATGAAAGCGGCCGATGGCACTCTGTACGGCTTAGATAACGAACCTGTAGCTGTGTAGGGAGAAATCCAGCTAGAAATCATGATGAAAACTTACCCGTGTACCACAACATGAGAGCTAACGTTCCTTATTGTCGATTTGCTGTCTGTCTACAACGCCATCCTGGGCAGACCATTCCTCATATCCTTCGGGGTTGTTACTTCAATCCCTCATCTGAAGGTGAAGTTTTCGACCTCATATGGCGTAGGAGAGGTGCTCGGTGATCAAGTGATGGGGTGGACGCGCTATATGTCCCAAGTTGCCCCAGCGGTGCTGAAGCGTATGGACGGAGACTTGGATCTCCGCGACGAAGTCACGCTACAGCAAGTTCAGTCAGGTAAAGCAACCAAAGTGGTCCCTCTAGACCCTACCAAGCTGGAGAAGTGCGTGCATAACGGCAGCTCTCTCATTACGGCCAATCGCAACCGGCTTATTAGTTTCCTCCAGAAGAACTTTGACGTGTTCGCATTGATCCCTGCCGACATGCCTGGGATACCAGTTGGAGTAATGGTCTACAAGTTGGGCCTCGATTCTAATTACAAGCCCATCAGGTAAAAGCGTAGGAACCACTTCATCGAGAAGCTAGTAGCTATAAGAGAGGAAGTGAAGAGACTGCTGGACGCCGGATTCATAAGGAAAGTTCAATATCCGGATTAGTTATCCAATATCGTGCTCGTAAAGAAAAGTAACAGCAAGTTGCAAATGTACGTGGACTTCACTGACGTGAATAAAACCTATCCTAAAGACAGCTTCCCGCCCTCTCGGATTGATCGATTAGTGGATTTCACATTCGGGCACGAGCTCCTGAGTTTCATGGATGTCTACTGGGGTTATAACCAGATCAGAATAGACCCAAATGATGAGGAACACACCTCTTTCATTACCAACCAGGAAACATATTGCTACAAGGTCATATCCTTCAGCCTAAAGAATGCCGAGGTAACCTACTAGCGTCTTGTGAATAAAATGCTCGAGGCCCAAGTCGGAAGGAACGTAGAGGTGTACGTTGACGACATGCTCGTTAAGAGCAGAATAGCCGATGACCACATTCATGATCTGGAAGAGACCTTCCAAGTGCTCTGAGCTCACAGGATGAAGCTCAACCAGGCCAAGTGTGCTTTTGGGGTAATTTTCGAAAAGTTTTTAGGTTTTATAGTATCCCAACGTGGCATAGAATCAAAACCGGAGAAAATCAGAGCCATCCTTAATATGAGCCCTCCTTAGATCGTGAAGGAAGTTCAGAAACTCACTGGGTGGCAGGCAGCCCTATCGCGGTTCCTAGCCAAGTTCATGGAGAAGTACCTGCCCTTTTTTAAGGTGCTTAGAAGAATGAAAGCATTTGGATTCTGGTGGACAGATGAGTGCGATGAAGCATTTCAAGAGCTAAAGCCGTACCTTATTAGTCCACCTCTCTTGAGCTCACCAACCATAGGCGAGAACTTGAACCTCTACATGGCCATGTTAGATACGGCACTCAGCTTAGTACTCGTTAGAGAGCACGAGGGCACGTAGAAACTAGTATATTACATAAGTAGGGTGTTGACGGACATGGAGACTTTATACCTGCATGCGGAGAGGATTGCACTAACCCTTATCTATTTCGCGCGAAAGTTGAGGCTCTACTTCCAGGCGCACCGGATCATCGTTCTGACGAATTAACCCCTGAAATCAATACTCCAGGAGCCAGAGAACTCTGAGCGGCTGGTCAAGTGGGCCATAGAGTTGGGTGAGTTTGACGTGAAGTTTCGACCACAGCCGGCGCTCAAAGGCCAAACGTTGGCGAACTTCATAGTTGAGGTGGCGACCTTAACTCTGGAGGCCCTGAGCTACCCGAAGAGCTTGGACGCACCAGACGTTCTCGTGTAGATCTTGAATGTTGACAAATCATCTACCCGAGTAGGCAGCGGAGTCGGAGTCGTACTTAGAACTTCGGATGGGACAGAGATCAAGTAATCCATCACGATGACTTTCCCTGCAACCAATAACATGGCAGAGTACGAAGCTCTTCTTGCGGGACTTCGTCCGGCAAAGGAGTGCTATGCAAAGTCGTTGGTCGTGCGCAGCGACTCGAAACTAGTGGTCAATCAGATCGAAGGAGCCTTTGAAGCATTAAATGTAGAGTCCCACATCGGATTGGAGGGGGGAATGAAGCGTGCCTCATAAGGGCGTGCTTCATAAGGGCATGGATACCTCTCCCTTGTGGATGCATTTTGTGGATAGTGGAGCCGTCTGTCAGGAATAAAATAGTGTGGGTTGGGTCTAAAGCAGACAATATCTACAAGCAGATGCTTGGGGATGTTATAAATGGTAGAGACTGGGCCCGGGTTCGGTGTGCCAGCGAGGACGCTGGGCTCCCAAGCGGGGTGGATTGTAGAGTCCCACATCGGATCGGAGGGGAAAACGAAGCGTGCCTTATAAAGGTGTGGATATCTCTCCCTTGTAAAGGCGTTTTGGGGGCCGTGGGCCCGACAGAAATAAAATCGTGCGGGTTGGGCCCAAAAGGAACAATATCTACAAGCGGGTGCCTGGGGACGTTACATTAAACCCTCATCTCGCAAAATACCTGACGAAAAGCAAAAGCCCAGATCCAGGTGTTCGAAAGCTTTGACATCAAACACATCCCTAGAGCCAAAAATTGAAAAGCTGATCAGTTGGCGAGGGATGCAGCCGTAGGATCTCCGGAGTAGTACGCTAGGAGCATGTGGGAAATCCTGGCCGCACCAAGTGTGGACGGTCCGGACCAGGAAGTGCTGTAGGTCAACGAGGGCGACAATTGGATGACCCCATACCACGAGTATCCGACGGATGGAACGTTACCTACGGACACCAACGAGGCCACGCAGATAAAAAAGACAGCAGGCTAGTACGTAATCATTAATGGTAGGCTATACCGGCGGGAGTATTCCACTCCGTGCCTAAAGTGTCTAACTCCTAAGGAAGTTGAGTACGTGTTAAGTGAAGTCCACCTTGACATATGCGGCTTGCATGTCGGAGGAAAAAACATCGCATTCAAGATTATGCGATAACGTCTTTTTTGGCCCATGATGAAGCGGGACGCCTTAGAATTTGTGAAGAAGTGTGAAAGATGCTAGGTTCATGGGTCCATGCTCATCTGCCTCACACAAAGCTGCACAGTTTTCAGTCCCCATGGCCGTTCACATAATAGGGGCTCGATATCCTTGGACTTATGCCCTTGGCCTTCGGACAGAGGAAGTTTCTTATCATCGGTATTAACTACCTCACCAAGTGGGTAGAAGTAGTTCCTCTGGCACGAATCACCGAGTAAAACGCAATAGAGTTCCTTTTCCTGAACATCATTTACCATTTTGGGATTCTCGAGGTTACAATTGACAACAGAACCCAATTTATCGACAAATGATTCACAAACTACAATGCAAGCTTGCACATTAGGCTGATCCATACATCTGTGGCGTACCCTTAGGCAAATGGGCAAGTCGAAGTCACCAACCGCACACTGTTACACGGGCTGAAGACCAAACTGGAAGACGCAGGGGGCTCATGGGTTGACGAGTTGCCTTCCGTGCTTTGGTCATATTGTACGACCCCGCAGGAACCGATGAGGGAGATGCCCTTTAATCTTTGCTACAGAGTCGAAGCGGGACTTAAGAAGTCTCCAGCAGCGAGCAACTCTCCCCTGCGTCTTCCCCTGATGGCTCCTGGAGCATGATGGCCCCAGGCCTCTTCTTCTTTGGGCTAGCGGTTGTCCGGCCAGATTCCGAACCCCACTTGGTGGTGGAAAAGGCATGGGAGGTCAAGTAATAGCCTTGGATAGAAAATGTCTTCATCTCCGAGTGGATGACAGCGACTAGCTTAGCCACCTCACTCACCTCCTCGGTGTCCACGTCCCCACGAAAGAGGCTCGAGATTGGACCCCACTCGCGGGAGAGTATCGAATCTGAGGGTTCCTGCAAGAAGAAAAAATGGTTCTTTCATTTTTCACCGAGTCTGGATTGGTCCTCCAAAAATGAAAACCAGTTCGAGGAGACATCGAGATCCAATCCTCAGACTTCATAGAGCGAAAGATTACCTTTGCCGTATTTGCATTGAACACGTAAGACTGAAAATGGGCAAAAATGCACAAAGTAACCAAATAGCAAACAACATTAGGGTAGAGCCTTGCAATAGGGACACCTAGTGCCTCAATAAGTACATACAGATCGCATGGCATGGAGTAGCGAAACCCTCCCTTCAGATGGTGCTCGTAAACGGAGATAAAACCCTCTGGAGGGGCATTGGCCCTACCAGTCAAGCTAGGAGCACGGTAGGCCATATCATTGGGGATCCCGTAGTCCACTATAAATGCGGCAATGGCACTCGCCGTCAAGACCGACCCAGTATTGTTTACCCCGTGGAGAACTGTACGAGAAACTCGGGAAGAGGAGGGAGAACTCTTCTTCTTTGCCATCTCTTTCTCTCAAGGAAATATCGGAGGCTCTCAGTGCAAGGAAGCGCGAAGAAAGGAATTCGTTAAGGCATTGCTTAAATAGGCAGCCGGGTGCCATCACGCAGGAAATTCCATCGGTGTTTTGCCTGATGGCCAGGACATGCGCTCGTTTGGCAAAGGCATCGCTGGTCCTAAGCAACAACCAATCATGACCTTTGTCAAGCTAATTCCCAACTGTTGCCTCAGCCGCTTGCCGAAATTCTAACTGTCACACTTGCATTTAATGCAGGGATTCTGACCATCAGGACCGGTGCCAGTGGAACAGGCCACAGGCAACTGGGAATGTTCAAACGCACAGGTTGGCGCGTACGACGTCGACGGGGTCCAACTGCCCTTGAGATATAATGCGCTAAGCGATGAAAAGAAGAAGGTTCATGCGACGAGAAAGAATGATAAAGGCAATGGCTACTGCTTCTATTGATTGAGGTTCCTTTACAAATACAAAGCTTGCGACAGCGAAAGTGCAAAAAAGAAAAAGATACAACACGAAGCATAAAACCCAAAATAGTGGCTCCGGATGCTTGAAGCCTTATCAGGGAATGAGGTCTATATCATCTCTCTCTAGTTCCATCACCAAAACCTTGATCTGCCCAAGCATTAGAGCCGCCGGTGTTGGCTAGATGTTGAAGGTTCACCCAATGTTAACCGCAGCGGCGGTAGAACCAGCACCCATAGCAGCAGTTCTAGCGGGGACGTGGCTAGCCCGCACTCCCCCTACAAGGACTCCACTTTCCACCTCCTCTCCGGATGGCATGCATGATCCACCGGATGCAGTCGAGGCCGTCAATAATGCGCTATCCCGAGGATAAAGTGTCCCGTTATAGCTCCGCAAGAACCCTCCCGCACACTGGAGGTCATGCTGGCAGCGAGGAAGGCATATAATGGCGGTAGAGTGGCTAAGCTACCCTCATTAGTATGAGGAAGTGCCTATGATCGAGGTGTGAAGACAGCCTTCAACAGAAGCTCCGGATCTCCAGCAAGTCTATCCAATTCATTTGTGGACTCCCGCTGGGAGCGGGATAAGCCAAGGGCTTCGAATCACTCCTCCAAGAATTGGTTAAGGCATGGATCTATCCAGTCGGGGCTCCCCTATTTATAAGGCGAGCTAGCGCCCTATCCGCACCCAGCAGAGCACGCCGCATGATGGCCGTTGTTTACAAAACAGGAAAGCCTTCAATGTTGAAACAAATTCTGGCATGCGAATCCGTCCATTCGGAGCACTGAATCTCTGCGGCATCTAAAAAGCCCATGTGATCGTCTAGGGAAGGCACGACGCCAGATGAAGACAAGATCTAGCGCATCTCAAGGAAGAATGCGCGGTAGTTAACTGGACCCGCGATGGATATGTTAGGCCTCGACTATAAGTCGGTTCAGGCCATGGGGGCTTGTGTTGGGGACAATATCCGTGAAGCTCGAGAATTGCAAGGCCCAACTTAAGTAGCAGCGGCTCAGATAACCAGCGCGGCCCAAAACTCGAAACGGCCTACGTGGCAGCCCAATACCCACGACCAATTAGTGCTTTTTACAATTCATTAATGCGGCTACAGGTGGCTGGCGTAGGGCAGAGGAGGCAAGCCAACGAAAGGAAGGTCAACTCTGCCAGCCATGGCTCGCGTTGCTCATTGTAACTGGCCAACCAATCCTCACGCGAGAAGCAGACCAAGCGTGGTTAGTGATGTACGACAGTCTTCCCACCACTATAAGGCAACAATTGATACCACCGGCTGCTGCCAGCGATCAACGACCGATGAATCCTTGCAGGAAGGATTCTCGAGCCCAAAGCTCCACATTATGTAGCCTATAAATTTTTCCTCCTTCTACAGGGAGGGGGGTCTGATTTCTGATCACCAATTGGATTATGGATATTGAGACACGGGCTACTTGCGCTCTTACTCTCATACTCGCGTCCTAACTAATCTTCCACAGCCCTTCTCAGGCTACAAAAGTGAGCAACCTTTTGCGGTGCATTCAGGGAGCCAGACCTCCCATAAAATGCTTATCGAGTCATATACTCTTGCATCCACACATTCCCACGCACACTCAACATATTTTCGTGCACATCTAAGCATGCGTCCCTTTCCGTTCATTCCGGGAAGTCACTGATTTGAACGTTGGAGTGTTTTCGGTGGGAGAAATTTCGCTGACCTCTGACATCTTTTTTGTAATTTATATTGTACAGGTTCTAGGTTAACAGTAACGAAGACTGAACCCCACTCGTGATCCTATTCGGACGACGATGAATTCGAAAACTCTCTAATTCGTACGATAACTATGGATTTAGGACATAACAATATATATTTTAATATTAATCATCTATTTTTAAATAAATAATTTTAATTTAATTATTTTTAAAATAATTAATTATAAATATCTATTTTAAAATATACATTTAAAATATGAAAAACGAGCCTCTCTATTTCTACAAAATGTGAAGCTATGGAAGGTCTATATTGGGTTGATTTTTCGGGCAAAAAATGCTATGAGAAATTATAAAATAATTTTTTAAAAAAATTATTCATATCTAAATTTTATATTTAATATATATTAATGTTATAAAAAAATTATATTAAATAATTTTATGTTTTAAAATATTGAGATTAGAACAGGTAAAGAAGGACTCTATTTTTCAAAATAATTCATAGACTCATTTTTTTTTATTTTAATTAATTATTTTTTTAAAAAAATAATTTTAATTTAATATTTTTAAAATAATTAATTTTAATATATATTTTTAAAGTTTTTTTAAAATAATTTTGGGTACCGAAAATTAACCTCTTACCTCATTGAGAGATGAACAAGTTCAAAAGGTCGATGGTTCTCAAAGATCAGACGGTGTAAGATCGAATTCTATTCCATCGGAGTGGACGGTTGACGATGAGTCCACAAATAGCGATCGTGTAGGCCACTACATACACGTTTCTTTCTCCCCACAGAAAACCCGGAGTAGTTCTCTCTCTCAAAATCTCTCTTAGATCTCACGGCCGGTACACTCCGCCGGTATACGGACGGCATCCTTCGATCACCGATAGCATAACTCAGACGGATCATAGCGTGGTCATCTTGACATCAATGGTATTTCTACAAGATCTTCTCTAACTATTTCTCTCATTGTTAGGGTTAGGGCCGGCTGCATTTTCGTCTCTGTCTTTGAATCATTTTCGTAATCCATCATTTCATTACAGAGAAAACAAAGTGGATCATGATAATATGATGATTTGTTCTCCTTTGATCCCATGTTATTATAAATGGTTCTAGCTTTTTTTTATTAATTAGTTTGTTGAGTGCATTATTTGGTTTAGCTTAGTGAAATATTACTGTGTCGTGGTTGCGTAGTGAATTTCTGGAGTCCATGTAATAAACAGAATGGGTTCATATGAGAAATGTGAACGAGATTTTGTTGATCTGTGAAGATGCATCAGCTCCTATTGTATCTCATTTTTTCAATTTGAGTATTCTGTAGTGGATTCGCTCTGTTAGTGAATGTGAAGAACCTGAACTGTTTTGTGTAGTCAGTTTCATATTAAAGTGAGTCGCACTGTGGTACGCTGCGAGAAAAATGGTACGTCTGGACCTTTTGAAGTTGTTTTGAGGGTCTTTTATTAGCAGGCCGGGAAAAAAAGTATGTTTAGCCTGTTTGTAGCTTTTATTAGCCATGTTATACTTGCTAAAACTCTCCAAAATGGGACCTGAGAATTGGTACTTTGCTTCGCATCATCCTCAATAGCGATTGGCATTTCCCCCTTAATCCACTCTCTCGATTCCCAAATGGAAGCTGGGAATAGACCAGACATGGAGTAAGTTAGGCCACGTGGCATTGCCATGGTTAGTGGAAAATAGATCAAACAAGGAGGTGTCTATTTACAAACATATTAAATGCACTTGATTGATGACGAATTATGTGTTAGCTTTGCTTGGACATCTTGTTCCCTTATTTTTACATTTCATTGTCAAAGTCAGTCAAGAAGTCTGGGGGTGTCAGTTAAATGGGATGAGGCTGGCTTTTGGGATTCCCTGCTAGGTGAGAACCCTAACTAATGGATCATAAGGCTTTGTTGTTATTATTGCTAGGCGAGAACTGTGATCCGGAAATCATTTCCTAGTAGGGATGGTGAATGGGTATAATTGCTTCAAGGCACGGGCAGATAAGGCGAACTTACCTGATGCCTTCTCCATGCTCTCCATTGTGTTATCACTTCCCTTGAACCTCTTGTCCATTTTAGCAAGCGGCATGCGGTGGCTTGTATGTTGCAAATCCTTTAATATGAGTTAACACGGTGAAATTAACTTCCCCTACATGTAACTATTTACATAGTCCAACAACAATGGAGATTTGTCAGCAGCTTTGTACGTGCAACTGAATTATCTTGAAATTCTGATTGATCAGAGCATGTTTGTGTTGGCTGGTGAGGTACTCGACTTCTTATTTTTTGCCAATTCACCTATAAGCTATCATTATTTTTTAATTCCTTGCACTGTTCTATTAGCTCCTACTCTACAATTGTAAATCCCAAATGATTAGAAATATTTCGGATTTTCCAGACTGTTAGTCTTCTTCCATGCAATGGAACTCAACAGTAGCTTTTTCTTCCATTCAATACCCTATAATGCAGTGGTAGATTGTTAATGTTATATTTTCCCCTATCATGAATTCCACGTGCCCCGTGTTCACATCTTCCCACTTTATGTTGTCCTGTCCCCTAATGCAATTGCAACTTGAATATCTATAACTGAAATTGGAATCTTTAGTTATCAATTTGACATTTTCTATACTACAACCTGTTATTTCTTCTATTAATTCGCTTGCAGCAGGGTCTTCATTTTCTGTGACAAGGTTTCTCTTCCAATCATTTTTACAGAGACTTTACTTCCAAGTTGAAATTGATGGGGATGGGGAAACAGGAAGAAAAAATGGTTTCAATTTTGCCGTAGTTCTAGAATCCTTATTGCTAGAAGGGAGCTTTTGGTAATTTAAGTAGGACTATGAACTTCTCCCAATTTATTTAATGATTTTATGATCAAACTTGTGAATAGCTATTTCTTTTTTGATGAAAGAATAGAAATGTCTCTCGGATTTTCATTTTCAGTGTTCATAAGGTTTTGTGTTAGTACTATTTTCTAATGAGAAGTAGATACAAAATGTGGCAAAATATCATTTAATTCTGTTCTAGGAAGCTAAAGACTGCCATGTTCTTTCTAAAATTTTCTATTTACCTCAGAACACGTCAAACTTCCAAGAAATGATCTGTCATGGTTCTGAGTTCTCCTCCTATAAAGAGCATGAAGCATTGTGTTTTTGCATATGATACTCTGGAATTAAATGCTTCAATAGACCTTTGATGAATTGATGAATATTGATTTTGTTAGATTTATCACTTATTTGATTTTTATATTTGTCTTTTGCGCATCTATTGTAGGATGATTATTGTCCTAATTGACTACGGTGAAGTGTCATTTACTTTGTCTATTTTGATGAATATCTTGTTTTGAGAACTTCTTTTTCTTCCCTATTTAAATCTTAAGATATTTTATTGTAACATATTCTGGATTTGTGAACATTTTTTTTCCCGATGTGATTTGGTTTTTTTTTTTGCTTGGTAAGAAAAGCAAATATATTAATTTGAATTTTAAGAATTATATCTATTAAATATGCTTTTCAAATTTATTTAACAAACATTTTATTAATAGAAATTTATGTTCAAATCAGGTGATATTGCTGATAGGGTCTCCCTATCTTTTTCTTGTTAGTGTATGCATCATGTTGACCTTTTAGGTTAAATTGAGTGTATTCATTACACGACTGGAAGTGGCATGGTGCATATAAATGCTCTCATCACACTGCTGTTTTTATAATCAGGATCAGGAAGTCAGTCCAATCATTACTGCCCTTGATATTCCTCGAGGGGTCATTTGACATGTATTTTTCACTGGAATCGTGGAGATTTCATGGAATTGAATTCTTGGGATGGGATTGTATGGAATTGAAAATTTTGTCTGTTAGTGAAAGTGAATAAATTCTGTCACATTCTTTGGAGTCTCTCCTTATCCATTTCTCTCATAAATTACAATCGAATTATTGACATGTGACCTCTAGGTTGATTTTCCTATTACATTGTGGTGTACTTCAAATGTCACATCAATGATCAAGTTACACTCTTTTCCTTTTGCTCAACTCAGCCAAACACGGTAATTGTTGAATTTCTTGTCATTAGCCAATTACAAAGCTCCAATTAGACCAACCCAAACAAGCTCCTGTTAAATTCGCACACTGCTAAAAAATGTAATTACTGTTTAGTACAATTGGAATTCAGTTGTAAAAAATTGCAGATAACACTGCTGATGATAGAGGAAACTTGTTGGCATTTATAGAAATAAAAACACTAGTTGATGGATTGGATTGTGGCTTCTTTATAAATTAATAAGTATGGCGGATACAATGGGATCTCTGAATGGTTTGGTCACTTGAATGTTTATATATATATCTGCATGCTGACTTGTGATAGAGTTGTGAATGAATATGGATGTAACTATATATGGCAAAATAGGTCAACAAACCAACAATTCTTTGAATTTTGTAAATAAAAATGCATGATGTTGTTTTTGATGGGTGATTCAATATACAACAATAGTGGTGGGGGTGAGGACAAAATGTCAATATGCAAACACACATGGAAGTTAATTGTTAGGCATATGACAAAGGTTACTGTTAGGCATGCTATAGCCTTTCTTGTTTAAGGCGTTAATCATGTCATTTTCTCTCAAGCATCTATACATGTGAAAATTTCACCTTGGAATGAGTCCTGGATCCATAAGAAGTGTTGTTGTATTGTATCTAGTTAACAGTTTAGATATGCTGGTCGCAATTATTTCTTGTGCACATGAAAATTTCTTCTGGTGCTGTTTTTATGTGCTGATCTTGCATGTTTCATGTCATTAATGTCCAAATGTGAGATTGATCAGGAAGAAAACATTCTGCGAGATTTAGCAGGCTGTTAAATAAGGAGTTATGGAAATCTAATCTCTTTTTGGTGGTGCAGCAACATAAATCATTTTAATCTTGAGCATTGTTACCCCTTCTATGAATTACTTGTGACTTTTTCTATTTTACTTCTTATGATGGTGCCAATAATCCCATGTTTTCGTTGTGTTGCCACTTTCTAACGGCCCGTTTGCATAGAAGTCTTATGAAGATTGTCATAGTTTAAGTAACTCTGAGAATATCTAAATCTCTGATCTAGAGCTTGGCATGACATTCTGGGTTTTGAATAATTTTATGGTCAGGACTGTATGAAGACAAGTATCTTTGATGATAAAATTTATTCAGTTTTATTTCTTTATAAGCAAGCTGATGTTGGTATTGTCATCCTCTTAGGATCCATTCGGGTGGCAGAATTGAAATTTGGTTAGAATGAATTCTACTGTTTCCATTACTTAAAGAATTACAGGTTGTGGAGACAAGGAAATTTCATTTCTTCATAAGCAAGACCTTCCATTAAATTTGTAGTTCGGGCATGATGCTTGGACCATCCCCAATGTTTCTTTTTTCAAATATTGATGTTTATAAAAGATTGATATTGACAAATATACATGATTTGAATTTTTGGTTTTTAGGTAACAATTGTTACATTGATGTTCGTTTTATCTGTTTTTAGGCAATCTTTTTTGATGTAAATATAGATGTTAACGTCTTTAGGTGATGTTTTTATACGAATATATATTTTTCTCAAAAAAATAAAAATAAAAATAAAAATGATTGCAAGCCGGGTTAACTTGGGCACAGGCCCATCTATCGAGATTCTGCCTGAATTTTATTTTAATTGTAAAGTTTTTTTTTTTTATATTCATATGAATTGTAAATGCCTAATTTTATTGTTTCTGGTAATATTTTTATGTAAATTAATTTTAAAAAATTAAAATTGAAAAAACTAACTGGCCGGCCTAGATGATGTATAGGCACGAACAAAGCTTTTGGCTCGGTTGCATATAATGTAGTCAATGGACAATTCCCAACCTTAGAATTGGAATTCTTTGCTTTTCCTTTAAAAATTATAAAGAGCTATCCCATATTATTTTCCATTCCAAGAAATTGGAACATTAAAATTGGAAATTTAATTTCAATAGATGCCAAACAATAAAAATTGGAATTGGCTGTGAGAGTCCAATTTCAATTCCAAAGTTGAGGATCACCTATGTGGGTCTAAATGGCACCGTATCTCTTCTGCAGTCTTTCCAGGGGAAGGGGTTTTGGATGTCGAAGGATGCTGGATGTCTAACCAATGGAGAGATAGCTTATGATAATTCTGCAAGAATCGAACCGAAGCGCCCACATCAGTGGTTCTTGGACTGCGCTGAAGCAGAATTACTCCCAAATAAGAAGCAAGCTGTTGAAGTTCCCAGCAACAGCTCTTTTTCTGGAGTCCCAAATGCGAATCTGTTCCCTTGGGGAAATGTATCCAGTTTTCAGTCTGTCACTGGTCAATTTACCGAACGATTGTTCGACACTGAAACTGTGAGGACTATCAACCTTGATGACCGAAACATTACATCATTTGCTGACGGGAATTTGAATATGGGAAGTAAGGCTTTTGATGACCCTTTTGGGAATGATTCTTCTTTCGGCCTTTCTATATCTCATACCCTTGAAGATCCGAGATCAAGCCTTAACTATGGCGGTATAAGGAAAGTTAAAGTCAGCCAGGTGAGAGATTCTGAGAATGCCATTTCTGTATCTATGGGGCCTGCCTGTGCTAGAGGAGATGATCATACCATCTCAACTGCTCATGGCTACAACAAAATCGACGATAGTGTCATATCAATGGGTCTTGCTTATAGCAGAGGTGTCGACAATGTGATAACAATGGGGGATGCTGACAACTATATATCAATGGGTCATATTTTCAAGGGCAATAGTAATACAATGTCGATAGCTAATGTCATGTCGGTTGGTCAGACCTTGAGTAAGGAGGATGACAATAACATTTCCATGGGGCAGTCCTTCAACAAGGCAGATTGTAGTGGCATTTCCACGGGTAACATATGCAACAAGGGAAATGACAGTACAATTTTTGTGGGGCAGTCAAACAATAAAGATTGCAGTGGTTTATCCATGGGTCATTCTTTTGACAAGGGAGAGAGTAACATTATTTCTTTTGGTAGCTTTAATGAAGACGATGATGCAAATGGCTCGGGGAGACTCGTGTGCAGTTATGAATTGCTGATGGGTCAGCCTTCGGTTCAAAGATCGAATGCATTAAACCGGAAAGATTTGGTTGTATCAGATGCTAATGTACTTGCAAATGCTGCTCAGGTTATTGCCTCTGGAGCTGAGAGTGTCTCCAAGAAGAAAGAAGATCAAAAATCATCGAAGAAGATGCCTACAAACAATTTTCCTTCAAATGTCAGAAGTTTGCTGTCGACTGGTATACTGGATGGTGTTCCAGTAAAGTATATTGCTTGGTCACGCGAGGTAAATTGAGTTGTTAGATTCCTCCCATACTCCCAACAATGAGGATTTATTTTGGCAACTTGAAATGGCCAGTATTATAAGAATGGTCTAATACATTTTAATATGTTGTCACAATCTGAGAAGCACCGACACTTTTTCTAGGCTAGCGTGTTGGAATATTTTATTAATTTTCTTTTTAGCACCGAAACAATTTAGACATGTTGGGTTATTTTATTATTTTTAGAAAAGGGAGTTCTTAATATAATCTAAAGAAATTTGGAGTCATTCAATAATTAGAAATGATTAATAACCTAAATCTCGTCTTTTTATGTTAAAGCATTGTATACTAGTTCTTGTAATTTTGATGATGAAACAAGAAATATATATGTCATTGATAGTTTTTGTGTTTTAATCCAATGGGTTGATTTATATTTCTGCGATGCTTGCCATTCTTCATATTCATCTTAGAAGGAACTCCGCGGGGTGATAAAAGGATCTGGATATCTGTGTGGATGTCAGCTGTGTAATTTCTCTAAGGTTAGTCAATTTGGTTTCCTCTTTCAAAGATGATCTTTAAGCAGTCTTTTGGCCTAATCAACTGCTTTCCTGGTTTATTTAGGTCATCAATGCATATGAGTTTGAACGGCATGCTGGCTGCAAAACCAAGCATCCGAACAATCATATTTACTTTGAGAATGGGAAAACTATCTACGGAATTGTTCAGGAGCTGAGGAGCACGCCACAGAATATGTTATTCGACATCATTCAGACTATCACTGGCTCGCCCATTAATCAAAAGTCCTTCCGACTTTGGAAAGGTGAGAAACTAACTCTGTCTTGTTCAAGGGTTTGAGTTTTAGATGTCTGGATCCAAACATTGGAAGGTTGCTTGTTTCCTAAGCTTGGTCTTATGATGATGTGTATAACTAACCTGATTCGATGGATATCTTTGAGAGCCCCTCGGGTAACTTGATGTCCATCTATTTCTGTGTGTGCAGTTAGTGTGGATTGATGGATAGGACGTAATGTTATCCAAGGGTGTCTCCCTAACACCACAAATAATTTAGGCTTGTTTATGGAAATTTTTTTACCAAATGATGTTAGAAATATTGAGTTATTTTCTACAACAAATAGAGGAAATTTGTGGTTATTGATGTTGGTAATATTTCTGGAAGTAATATTTATGGATAGTGGTGATATTTTATAGTCAATGAAATATTTTCGATCACATCAATTGGTGAATGGCAGCCTGTGAATAGCTGTGAGGGTTGGGGGCTTGGGCATGATGGCCTGTGTGACCAGCAATTGTGGCTCGAGGTATCATCGGCCGGTGAACGACGACGTGCCAGGCATCATGAGCCAATGATGGTATCACCTTTTGGGAAAAACTTCCATTAATGATCCCTAGTGGTCAATGATGAGCAGAATATGAGTTCCACAAAATTGACTTCTTGCTTTCGAAAACATAAATTCATTTTCCAGAGTTTAAGCATAAGTTTTCTGTTAATATACTTTCACATAATTACTAAACATTAAAAAATGTGGAAAATATCTTCCCACCCATGCTGCATACCCGGAAAATATGAAAAATATTTTGGAGTAATTAATTTTTTGGAAACTCAATGGACCCTTACTGTAATAATGCCATTTGCTTGTAATATTCTCTGCCGTTGCCCTTTCCATTTTCAGAATCCTTCATGGCTGCGACTCGGGAACTCCAGCGAATTTATGGAAAGGATGAGGGGAAACTGTCATCATCATCTTCTTCATGAAACAAACAGCTTCAATCTTACTGTGAAACAAACAGGTTGGTTAAAAACTCTCTATCATTACCATGTGTATACACATCCACCCTCCTGTACAAAGTCCTCTGCAGCAATCATCATGCCTTTCTTTTAGATCTGAAAAAAAGGCCTTTTTGGGGTCTTTTTGTAGAGAAGTAGCTCATTCTAGTTGGTGGCATGAGCTTTTTGATTAAGGTGAAGTGAAGAAAAATGCTGTTTGATGTGTTTTGGAGTAATGAATTTCCATCTTCTGATTCTTATCTTTATTGCAAATCCTTCTGATTTATGGTATAAGCGCAGCAGGTTACTTTATCTATATAAATGAGTCAAGTCGAGCTGAGCTGAGCTCGCACAAGTTCAGACCTGACATGGTTCTTTTTCTTTGTAAGTGAGCTTGAGCTCGAGCCGAGCTGACGTCCAGCCTTACTTTCTTAGCTTAGAACTCATCTTGGTAAAAAAAACTCGTGGGCATGTACATGTTCAGATTTGACCTGGTTCTTTGTACATTATAAATGAGCCTGAGCCTGAGCCTGAGCCTGAGCCTGAGCCGACCTTGCATCCCGCCTTATTTTTTAAACATTAGGACTCCGGATCAAGCTTAGTTTCTTTATGCGTAAGCAGATCAAACCAAACTAGCTCGTTTTCGATACTTTGGAATGGTTTTCAGCATATAGACGATGTGCACTGCATTTGATGCATTACTCCTTGATGGAGCACATAGTGATGGTCATATGGGCCCATTATGGTGCGCTATTTTATAATATCGATTAATTATTTAATGATATGTCACTTGCATGTCTCCATAATCAATAAAATTTTAACACATTTTAAAATTAGAAGTTAGTAAAAATAATTTGGAAAAATAGTTCAATTTTTTTTTTTTTTAAATTGCTAATTTCTGATTCATCTATAGAATACCATTTTGATAGGGTGATTTTTAAGGAATAAAATATTAATCAATATATATTTGTATTGATCTTTCCTAATAATATAAAAAATATTGCAATATATTTTTATATCAAGAGTATATTATAAACATCAGCTTGTAAATAAGCTGGTGTAGCAGGTATATTGACCTATATTTTGGGCGGTGTTTAATTTCAATCGTTTATTTAAATTTAACATAATTAAATCAGCACCAAATCTCAGATCCCCAATCAAATTTCGTGTTCTAAAGTTAAATTTTGTTGTCGATTTCCGAATTGAGCCTCATTTTAATTTTAATTTTTAATTTTTATTTTTTTTTCCCCTTGATTGGGCTTAATTTATTTTATTTCTTAGGCATTTCTAAAGCAATAGAGCTTTAAGTTGTAGTGCAAAGTTGAATATTATTGATTCTAATTTGTTATTATACGTAGTTATTATTAGAGCTAACCTTGTATCATATTGTTTTTATTAATTTATTATATGCCAGTGATTATTTATTATAAAGATGTTGATTCTATTGAATAAAATTAAATAAAACTTTTTAAATTTATAAAGTATGATTGAATACAATCAAAAATTTACTTATAACTCAACTATATATATATATATATATATATGGCCTTTCTATACGGCCAATAATGTGAGTTCTATAACATGGAGTATGAAAATGATCAGCTATATGCAATATTTATTCAGATATTATAGAAAATTTGTATGTTTAAAAAATATTTATTTTAAAAACAATAATATTTCCTAAAAAGCTCTAAATTCCAGTATGTTGTCTGTAATCCCTATTAGCTTTTCCATAGCAGCTACTTATCTGGTGACTATATATATATATACAAAATACATATACACACCAAAAGCTAAGACCAACAACTTTTGTAACTTCCCCGCGACACTAGACTGTGGTGGCGTCCGTGATTCGAAGCATGCAAGCACCCTAAACCCATTGATTAATAATAGTTCAAGGTCCATATTGATAAGTTACGGGTCATCTCTTTACTCCTGTCGATACATAAGCTTGCATGTCATGGTAGGTAGCCCGTATTCTGACACGATTATGGTTAAAAACATGGAGAAATGCCACACCAAAAGCAACAATCGTTATGAAAAATGGACATGTTTTATAGATACCCAATAAACATCATTCGAATATTCTCGAGTAATATGGTATACACTGATCCATTGATTCTTATGTTGGTTAAGGAAGGAATGGATGAAACGCTACACCCAAGGTAACCGACCATTGTCAAAAGAGAAGTGTTTCCCAAATAAGGTGGTGTCTTATCAATTCATATGTATACTAATAGATTTACACAAGAATAGATGGAAAGTCGAAAACCACATCACAAACATGGCTGTAGTTTTCTCTTATCAAAAGGGAAATGTTTAAGAGATTAAGTTTATTTATTTATCTATTTTTATATCAGTCAGTGTTAATGATTAAAATACCTTGTCAATTAAGGGTGTCTTCAAACAAGCCCCTAAAATCTAAAAGAACAGGGAAGGAAAATTTTCTTAAGTTGCATAACATCACATTGTACTTGTGTCAGTCACACAGTGCTGATGATTAAATCACCACATCACTCAAAAGATATCCTCAAACACACCCCTAAAATCTAAAGGAACAGGAAAGGAACAAAATCTCTTAGATTACATAACATCACATTGGGCAATGATTTACACAAGCAATTGATCAAATCCAAATAATAATAACAATAATAATAATAATAATAAACCCTCCCTGTGAAACATGTGTTTAAAGAAGCTGACAGCTCACCACAATTCAGATACAAACCTGCCAAATATTTTTTTTCTTTTTTTTTTTTTTTTTTTGTCACTTTCTACATCAAAAGGCAAAGGATTTTCCATGTCTAAAAAGATACAGAAGATTAAGAAGATAACAATCGTAGCTAGAGAGGATATAAATTGATGAATGAGCAAATGCAAACATTGTTGATCCTTATTGGACCGTTTTGTCAACCGAAATGGCTACCTACCGCCAACTCCGAGGAGTGTATCCGTGAAAATCCCATCACTGAAGGGTTTGGATTGGCTTAAGAACCACAGCATGCGGACCTCTGTGCAACTTGGGTTGCTCCGGGAGCAGCGTCCGTGGAGCTAATCTTGATGGTGTTTGGCTGCAAATTAAAACATCAAAGTTGTCCATGAGAACCGTCAAGCTGCCACAGCTCATGATGCAACAAACACCACTATTTGAGGAAAGAATAGCATACAATACATTCTATTGTTTTGTTGGGTTCAACCATAGATAAAAAAGTATTAGTATTAATCACAGCCGCATCAAAATTGGCCATATTGGTCATAAACATTGATATTTGGTGTACAAGGTGAAAAATTATTATGCGATTCTATCAGCTTGTTGGGGTTTAATGTTAGCGTTATCCATATATGACTTGATGGTTACGGGTTTAAATTGTAGAAATGACCCTTTACATAAAACACAAGGTAATACTGTATATAATAGATACAAATTATCCAAGCCCTTTTGAACCTCACGCATAGTGGGACTTTTTTTAGCTTGTGGGGGCTAAGAACATTACAGGATGATATATAAGAAAAACGGGACACAACCGAGCTTACTTTTAGGGTCATTTTGTAAACAAACTAGGATATAGTTAGCAAGGGATTTTACTTGATTAGTTCTATTATGATGACAACAGAGCAGCCCGAGCTTGACTTATATAGATCAAGTATAAACTTGATTCAATCTTGTTCATATAGTTTGTCAGGAAATGCATTGCCTTGCTCAACTCCTCTCATTTAGCCCATGGACGAAAATATCGATGTTGTTATTAGTCACAATCCATCATTATTGGTCATTTCAAATGCAAAATTTTCTCTACAAATCAAAACCCAAGGGATAAATATTGACTGATATAACAAAAAATATTATATCAGCCAATTTATTGAATACGGTTTGACAAATCGATTGGTTTGGAAAAATATTGACAAGACATATCTAAACAGGAAAGGAACTAATTAACACAAACGTCCATGTAGAAAAGAAAAATATTGACAAGATATTGTATCAGTCAATTTATAGAATACGGTTGACAAATCGACTAGTATGGAAAAATATTGACAAGACATATCTAAATAGGAAAGGAACTAATTAACACAAACATCCGTGTAGAAAGTGTAGTTCTTACTACTAGCAACCATAAATGAAAATATCGATATCAATATTGATCATACTTATATTGATATCAAACACATTGTATTGATATTTGATATATTGGAAAAAAAAAATTTTAAAAGCTGGCATAAAAAAATCAACCAATATTATAATACCTTAATATTTCTATTTGGATTTATTGGACTTTCAACCCAATAGGGTCACTAGTAAAAGTATTTAATGAGTCACTAATTATAAATGAGCTTAAATTTATTTCATGAAGAGATTGGTCGAGTCAAATTCTTAAGAACATCATAAGAATATTTTTGTAATTTTTCTATCAATAACTAGTAATTTATTTATGTGTTTTAGAATATAAATTAGGACTTACTATGACTTCAATATGTAGTTATGTGTGCAACTAAAAGTGGTAGTTAATTAATTATAGTATTAAATTTAACCTTAACTATAATTTAAATTGTGAAATGTATTAAATACAACTAGAAATTCTAGAATTCATATTCTTCTTTTCTTATCATATTCGGCAAACCTATGAAATTTAAAATGTAATATCGCCATTAAGCTAACAATATTAAGTGAGGAAATAGAATCAAATAGGAGTCTTGGTTCAAACCCACCAAGCCACCACCCTAATTGCCTTCACACTATCCAGTGTGAATACTCTCCTCGTCTCCCTTATATTGGCTGCACACTTAGGGGATATTAACTAGATTAGTTAATTAAAAATTAAATAAAATCAATTAGAAAAGACTTGATTCATCCCTTAGCCACCTTTCTTTGGTTGCTTTCATACAATCACTTACTCTTCTATTTAAGTGATGGTTCCCTTGATTTACGGTTGCTACCTCATTATTCTGTAAGTGTTTGAGAGAGAGAGTACCATATGCTAGAGAGAGAAAAAAAGGAGGAGCAACCGTCCTAGCTTTCTTTTTCCTTGGACCCGATCATTTGGCCGTTTGTGTTTGCTGATCCACTATGTTCACGCGTCTCGAGGCTAGTGAAATCTCTACCGTTATTGGATACCCTAATCCCTATATTTGTTTATCCGAATCATGACATTCTCATTATCTTTTATTGGTTCTAGATTTGAAATAATGTAACACGTATAAGAGATATATGCTTAACTTCATTTTAGTATGATTCGGTCTTCATTGTTTTCTATGCGGCATTTGATTGGCATTCAAGTCAACATTCGAACTTCACACTATAATGTAGTTAGCGTTTGAATGAAGTTTGAACACCAACATGTGCATGGCTGATTATGTATATTTTATACTTCTATAATATAAATATATTTCTTTGTACCTTAAAATGTATGATGTAGATCTGTTTACATCCACACTTAGAATAAAAGATTGTTTTGATGCATGATATACAATTTGTATGACATAAATCGATAAATTCATAATTTGTATGTTCGGCGTGTGATTGGCATTCGATGCTGTAGTCGAAAGCCAGAGTCTAGTTTGAGGTAGATTAGTTGATCTGCAAATCTGGATATGTGATTCTGAAAATATATCTTCGTTAATGTATGATGGGAGGGTTGCGACCCTTGTATGTTTAACCCCATGGGATTTGAATGTTTATTCGTTAGTTTTGGGCTGATGTTCAAGTGCCATTTGAGGCATTGTTCAAAGCTAGGTTACTTTCGACAAATTTGACTGCTTTGGAAAATCTACGGGTTTATTGGTATTAGTTACGATCCCTTACCCGTCTAGAGCACCTAAAGTCTTAGAATTGGTATTGCTCGGTTGGGAGACAATTTGGTAGTGAATAGCAACAGCATGAGCCTAACATATGAGCAAGCGTAAGCCTAACAGAGGACCTATATGCTGTTTCGGTCCAAATCTTAGGTGTGAGGCTTAAGATGTTTATTTTAAAGTCTGTTCTCTCATCCTTGATCATTAGTTAACTTTCTTTACATGACCTTTAGATGTGAGAATATTTTTTGGTTATCTATAGTTAAGATAAAATGAGATTATATGAAAATATTAATCTCAATGAATATGAAACTTGCAAAAACTTAATATGGTTTATAACTTTTTCGATATTGATTTCCACATCTTGGTGGGTTGAGGTTTATATTTGTGGAAGAATACTTATAGTCTTGTGAACAATGCGCAGTATGATATCGAGAGACATTATTTGGTAAAGTTGAGTTCGATACTTAGACATCACAGGTGGCAAAGTATTATGAGACCATAGAATTGGTTTCTTGTCGGACTTGTTAGCATCAATACCTCGTGGATGCTACCTAGCTATAGGTGGTGGACGTGTAGTTATTGGTTTATAGTAACAAAATAAAATTTAAGAAGATTGTTGTATTATCTCATATAATTAAGGCCTTTATTGAAATAGGTTCAATAAAATACATATCCTTATTAATATTCAGATTTAGTAAAACCGCGACTGTGCTCCCGATGTTCAGTTTCAGCGGACACCATTAACGGTGGTTCTTGTAACTCTTGAATTGTGCTTTTGACGTGGCGTTGAGTTTCGTATAGTTGATGGCTGATTACATGTTATTACGTTTGCATTTTTGTATTGCCACTTGAAAAATTTATTGATTATTGATATTATTGATTACATCATTTATTGGGCATTTGACTTACTTTTATATTTTTTTGGCTCCAAAGTAGAACAAGTTGATAGTGTACTAGCATATATTGTACAATTGTTGAGAAAATTTCACGTAGAAGTAATTCCAGAGTGTAGTTGCTATATACTGAGAGATAGAGATTTCCTTTTTGTTTTAGAGATGTCGGATAGTTTATCGGGATGTGTTCTCTTATGTTTTTATTTTGTTATTTAGATATTTATGTTATCACTCAATTCGAGGAGTTGTTTTATGATAAATATTTTATTTATAATGGGTCTATGATAAGCATTTATGGTTTAAATTTTTTCACGTAGTTGGTTCGGGCCGACTGAGATTATTCAGCTTCTTGCTGTAATAGATATATCATAATATATTGTCGATTTGATATTATACCATGATATTATTGCAGCATTCAAAAATATCATTATTAGAGGGCTTAATAACAATATATATAAGTAAATACTTTTGTCAATAATAGCAACTCATCATACCTCAACTTTGGAGTCGGATTCTACAAGTCTCTGTTTGATGTCTCTAGCTATTGAAAAGAACACCTCCTCCACATTTAAGTTCGTCTTTGCACTCTGTATCACATTATATCATCAACATTAATAGAAAAATTTACAAGCATCATCTTTTCAAAAAAAAAAAAACTTAAGGGTGTATTTGGTCATAGGAAAAATTGAAGGAAAAATAAGAGAAAATCACTTTCTTCAATATGAATATTCTAATACATATTTATTATTATTTTTTTCATAGTGATTTTCTATGCAATTCAAATATGATAAAGTATTTTCTTTCATTTTCTTTTCTTTTCTTTCAAATTGTCCAAAATCTAAACAATTAATAAACATCTACAACAAGTTTACTCACTGTTTCAAAGAACTTGATGCCATACTCATCAGCAAGAGCTTGTCCCTTTGAAGTGGGAACAGCCTACACAGGAGATGATGATATGAATTTAGGATAGCCAAAAGGCTTCAAATGTGTGAGAGAGAGAGACTGAGGGAAAAAAAGGAAGAACAAAGCCTACCCTTTTGCTTTCATCCATGTCAGCCTTATTACCCACCAGAATCTTGTTGACATTATCTGATGCATGCTGTTCGATATTTCGAATCCAATTCCTTATATCTTAGCAAGAGAAAAAAGGATTGTAAAAGTATTAAAAGCATTTTCTAAGAAAACAAGGAGTAGGACTTGAAATTTTTAAAATATATATCTGTATTGAACATATCGGACAATATATATTAGTATCAAATATATCAAAAGGAAAAAAAATCTAGAATCGTAAGATAATAAGACTATATCTGTTGTTAAATCGACAAAATATCAAATATATTGATTGATATTTTAAATATTAGCTAATATATCGTGATCATAAATGAAAATATCATTATTGGTCTCAGTCACGATTATATCGATATCAGATATGTTGAACAATACGTAGCGGTATTTGATATATTGGAAAAAACATTTCAAATTGTAAGGTAATAGGGCCATATTAGTTAATACAGAAGCATATTGTAATATTATCGCAATATTGAGAAATATTGGTATTGAAGGATTTAAATATTGATACATATAGCCCGATATTTGTATTAATGATCGTGATATTTGCATATGTAATGAAAGTGGAACGAGAGGATGAGGATGAAATGACGCAAGTGTTAACTAACTCACCTTATTATATATGTCTACAATAAAAACCATTCATTTATCATCAAACGGTTAAAATTCAACATTTTCATATGAAAACACTGTTTACAATTCTCGTTGGGAAATTTCGGCCATTTGGAGGAAAAATATGTGGCAGATGCATTGGTGCAACATTGCCAATTAAACCTCATTTGCAAGACAAAATTAAAGCATTGAGTTGGTTATGTGTAAACACACAATTTCAAGGTGATTTTGTGTCAATAAAAGAACCCCTTCAGACACATTGCTGAACAGAAGAGGAATTATCCTCCTTCGAGCAAAGAAGAAAAACAAACAGTTTTATTACGATGCTGAAACAGGAAGAAAATCTACAGAAGACAAAGCAAAGAAGTTACTGTTGAAAGATGACTCATCAGTGACGTCATATACCAGCAAAATACCCATCGCTCCACGGTAATAAGCTGCAACCAAAATAACTGAGTAAGCTGGATTTAAAAGAAAGAAAATGACAAGGGGCCTCAGCGAGAAGTGCCAAACCGCATGGAAGTACAGTTATCATATCACAGAGTGAAAAAAGCAGAGAGAAAACAGAAGATGAAATGAACAAGAAGAAACTGTGTGTGAAAATAGCCCCAATAATTATTCAACTGCTCTGTTCTATAAGAAATACAAATGGAAACTGATCAAGACCCCTTGCTGAAAATCTATATGTAATGCAAATGGAAACCATAAAGACCCAGGCTTTTCAGCAAGTCTAACCATGAAAAACCGTGCTCAAAACTACAGGAAAACATCAGATAGAAACAAATTTGCCGAAGGGCTACCCATAAATGCAATTATTGGCTGATGTGTATTAGTACTGGTCCCCCGAATACCAAGATTTTCCAATATTATAACAATATTATGATATATTGCCGTATTGACGATCTATCAATTAATATTTTGCCAATCTATTGGTCAATATGGCCTTGTTAGCTTATTATTCTCAGAATTTTTTTCATTTGATTTATTCGATATCAATATGGCCACAATTAACATAAATATTGATACTAATATTTTCATTGATGGTCTATCCTATAAATTCCACATATACAACTGGCAGAGCTTATCAAATTCTTAACAGATAGAAAGAACTACCATTGCCAATCTCAAGAGACACAAAAAGAATTGAAAATAGATCAAGATCCTTGGCTTTTGCAGCAAACCGAATAGTAAAAATCCAAGAAAGAGACAAATATGCCAAAATGTTCATTACCAACTAGTACAAATAAGCATCTTCCTTCAACATTCATGAATGATGATAGATAATCCACATAACAATTCACAAATAATGAATATCTCAGGAAAAAAGAGGTTTACTTTTTCTTTTAGAGGTAATAGGTAATAGATTTGCCTTTGGAGCTTTTTATCTTATTTCTTGTTCTTTGTGATCCAATGTTTTCTTTTGGAATTCTCTGACTTGTAATTTATGATCACGTTTAGGCTTTCAATGGTTTTATTTTATTTTTCGGCCAAATCATCTATACATGGTATCACCCTGTGGGTGTCTGGCATGAATACTAGTTATTTCTATCAACCAGGAAGGAAGAAAACCAAAGAAAAAAGGTGTAATGGATGCCTTGAGATGTATTTAGGATTCAATCACCGATACTAAGCCCACTCAAGACTTCCCTTTCCTAAGGACAAGTATTAACAAGCTCCTTCAATTAATCCATATTAACAGATGCCCCAACCCTTACAACAAATATATAAACCAATTCCAAATCTAATTGTACATTCACTAGACACTTTCAAACTCCTCGTGAATTTGAAGTGCAAGTGACACATATAGAAGCAGCAATTAACTAAACAACGAGGATTTTAAATGACTGAATCGACAGAGACAGATAATAAGCAAGCAGATAGAAAACAATTGCTCCACCAGTCAGTGTAGTCAACCTTCTCAATGAAGACAAACTTGGAGAACACCAGTTACCAGTTTGTCAAGCTACACAAAGAATCTTGCACTATTTCCAATTCTAGGTGCTCCTTCAACATATCAACAGTTACTTGGAAACTATCTGAAGAAGTAAAACAATGCTAAGAAGAGAGACCAAGACTCCCTGTTCAATCCGCAGTAGGACAATGAAAAACCTCCACACCATGGATGAAATAGCGGTATCAATATTAGTTGCGGATATATCAGTATTGGACATATCGAAAAATACATATTAGTATTGTATATATTGAAAGGAAAAAAATTTTGAAAATCGTAAGCTAACAGAGTTATATCAGCTGATATATCGTGATATGTTGTAAACACAGAAAACATATCACGATATCATCGCAATATTAAAAAATATCAGGATTGTGGAGCCCTTGATCGGTAGATATTTCAATCAATGCTCCACACCAACTCCATGAAAGAAACTTAAATTTTCAGAGATTACACCCCACCCAAACTGATTCACATTGTCTATAACTAGAACTGATTCACAGATCATCCAAACCCCCAAGAGAGTAGTTTTCCATGGTATGACCACAACAAGGTTTCATTGGAAGCGAAAGTCAAAATTAATGCAAAATCCGCTGGTAGGAATAATGTAATAAAAAGAAATGGAAAACTGTACAAGCATACAAGGATCCCAACTCGTGGGGTCTAGGTATAGTGTAATATGTGCCTAAAAAATAACTCACTAGGTACTAACGGAGAATGTAAAAATATTATGAGGTTCAATTAAAACTGAAAACATCTAATGCAACACTATTACTTAGGCAGAAAGTCACGAAAAGACCCTCTCCTAAATCACCCAACCTCCCGTCTAACTACTTGTATGCATTTCACCAACAGTATGCCAAGCGATACCAAGAATCTCGTTCCATTTTCAAATTATCAATAATTACCTGGAATCAATGTGAATAAGCAAAACAATGCTAAGAATATACAGCAGGACTCCCCAATTTATCTAAAGTCAGGTAATGAAAAGCCTCTCCACATAGTTCTCAAATCTCGGTTATCAAACCTATCCTCATTTTGTCCTTGACTTGGACTATTTAAGAGATCTTCCGAAGACAAAACAGCTCAATTAAGAGAGGGATTTCCATAGTCTAGCTCTCAACAAAACTGGTTTTATAAGCAGCTAAGTTCAGTTTAATGCAAAAAGAATTGGGAGGAATAATGCAACAGATATCTAACATATAACTCACTAGGAACTCATTTCAAAATGTCAACGCTCCTACAAGTTCAAATAAAAATGTACACATCTGCTGCAGCATAATTACTCAACAACAGGCGGATCAAAGATGTCCCCCCGATCCCCAAAAAAGGGGAAAAGAGAAAAAGGAAACAGAAGAGGAGGTTCCAACCCACTGAATGCAGTCTCCAATCCATATTTCTTCTCCCATGCCACACAAAATTAAAGAATGAAAAAGGAAATGCAGTAGTAGTAGTATTTTCAACGAGGTAAATATGATTAGAGAGGAAATACATCTTTCTTTCTTGCTTTCCTTTTGTAGGGGAAGGGGGAAGGGCAGGTTGGAGCATACAGTTCATTTAGTAGGTACAATACTCCACTAAGAGAAGATGGATACCGGTTGTAATTGTTCGAAACCTCTCTTGGCCAGCTGTATCCCAAATTTGCAGCTTGATCCTTTTGCCATCAAGCTCTATGGTCCTTATTTTAAAATCAATGCTGTAAAAGGCAGCCCAATTTTGTATGAGAAACATGCAAATTTCAACAAACATAAAAGCAATATTTGATATGTGCACCGTACATTCAAAACACCCACCCAATGGTTGTTATGAAACTCGTGGTGAAGGATCCATCTGAGAAGCGCAACAAGAGGCAACTCTTACCCACACCTAGAAGTACATGTGCCAAAGAAAAAAAGTTCAGTAATGACTCCAACACAAAACCAAAATCCAATAAGAGAATCAAACGACATTTTCATATCAAAATCACAAGTAAAGGTGATTCAAACAGGAAGATAAGGCATACGCTGGTAGAGGACAGATCAATACAATTGCATGCAAGCACCAAGACTTGAGACCAAAACTTCCAAAAAAAACATGCTTACAAGCATTCAAATCAGTTATTACAGATTTCTTTCTGGGGGTGAGGTAGCACATTATAGCTTATCCTTGCATCCATGTTTGTCATGCTGGTTCAATTCTTGCAACCCCTTCCCTTTTGTAGCCCAGAAAAGAGGGAAAAGGCAAAGGAAGTTCAAAACAGCTGCTCATCTATTCATGGTTGACCATAGTGAATGTGAGAACATACTAGCCACCAACCCAACCACCATATGGATACAAGCACACACAGATAAACCCATTGAAGAAATCAATACACATTTCCAAAGGCCAAGAAAAAACTCTCTTGAGAGGACTATGACTTGTTTTCGCACCACCTAACATGTGTAGTACAGAATGATTCACTAGACATTTTAAAAAATGATGAACAAGTGCAAACGAGGGCATTTTTTTATCAAGAAGGGATAGCTAGAGGTCAGCTGCCAGCTGAAGCTTATAACAAATGGGCTATATATAATTCCCTGCCTCTGATTATGTGACGTACTTTACGTTTTAGAATGTTCCAGTTTGAATTCCTCTTCACAACCAATTAGTTTCCCATTTTAGTACTTCACTACATCATCTTTATAAAAATTTCCATGGACTATACAAGAGGTATTACGAATTCCTCACAGAACAAAGTTTCTGAAGAGCATAAATGGAATCATAAAACCTTATGTTTCCAAGCATCCTCTTGTTAATATGTGCGCAAAAGCAATCATGGAAAAGGCAAGATGGGATAGGAGAGATCATATCATGAGAGTAAATTTGCCTTTATAATGACTTTCAGGAATCTGGCCATTTTCTGGTAATATAGCACCATCCTACACCACCAACTTTCAACTGATTTCGGAAAAACTAAAATGTAGTTTGCCTATATGTTTAGGAAGTAAATAGAGGGATTTCTTCCTGTGTTTGCTCACTACCAAGTGCGCCACTTTTTTCTTGATCAAAGGAAGCACATCTTGTTCTAAAAAATCCATAATCTAAACTCATATTAAGTTATGGAGAGCTAGGGCTGTTTACTAGAAATTTTATCAGGAAAACAAAATTTATAAAATTAACCAAATCCATATCTTTTCAACTTAGAACCGATTTTTGAAAAGTTTAAAAAAATCAAATGAAGTTTTCTAGAATTTACTGGCCCTAAAGAAAAGTTTTCATTGTTTTCTGAATCTAGTTTATATACTAATTTTGTAATAATGCACACACTTAACTTATTGGGAAATAATCATCATAGGGAAGAATATAAATAAACCGTATTATTTTAGTTACTCTATTTGTTAGTTTTGTGAGATTAAAATCATATTTGAATTCAACTTAGTAGCTAAATGAATTAAGATCAAATGAATCGAGCTTATTCTTCTAATGAACTATCACAAATCAAGTTCAAGTAATTATATTAGTGAAAATGAATATATCAAATATACCCTTTACTTAAGTTTGCTCCTTCCCTACATAAACTCATAAAGTTGCTCGGACAAATACTTCTTGAATCAAGCTTGAATAAGCTTCAGCCAACAATTTCAAGCCGAATTTAAAGTAACTTGGTTTGATTAACAACTCCGATCATATTACTATTGACCAAGTGTTTAATAACAGTCAGAAAACATTGACTTATACAAAAGGAATATTTGCGAAAAGAAACAAACAAAACATTTTTGAGAAAAACCTCAGAAAATTTAAAAGAAAAAAAGAAAAAGAAAACAGAAAGCAGGAAACAGTTCTCTGAAATGGATAAGCTCTAAGCTTCTATATTTTATTGCTACTGAAGCCTCCATATGGGATTTACCCCACCAGCGATTACATTTATTGAATGACTAAAAGATCCAGCATATCCACACAAAAAACAAAATCCAATTTCAGAACATTCACAAGCAAAATGTAAAGTTTACTTATCCGAAAAATTCTGAACTTCAAAGAGAGAAAAAAACCTTAACTATGGCTCTTCAGCTAAGCTGCATTTTAAGATTAAAGAGAGCCAATGTGATGCATAACTTGGATCTAAATTCTGGAGTAGGATCTTGAATCTTTTAACCCAAACCCTGCACAACACAAACCGAAACAATAGCTTCAGAGGATTCAGAATTGGCTCCCCGGGTTTCCCTTTGACGTTCGACTCAATAACAATACCTAATAATCAGGTAAGGGGAGAAACAGAGCAGAGGATTTGAGGGCTAAACTCCGAAGGAAATTTTATGGGAAGGATGATATATTTTGGATGGCAAGCTTGGAACCTCTACTATGCAGGTTGAATGTTGCGGGACTGTGCCTTAGAGATTGTAATGAACAGTATGTGACCGGATGCTCTAAGATTTTTTGCCTAGTGATAATGTCATTGGATCCTTGAAACAGCTCCTGATCTTCCTCGTGTTAAAGGGTTTGGCATTTATAAAGGCATGGAAACCAATGTGGGGTCAATCTTCCCTTAGTGGAGTTATAGGCCGCGACCCAGAAATTCAATTAGTTGTTGGCCGTTCAGGTTAGCTATAAACGCACACGTTTTGGGTTGTAAATCATCGTGGGAGTTTTTCACATGAGAACATGCAGATTCTGTGTTCTTAAGAGGCAACTGGCTAAGACGTATAATACCAGCTAAGTGTAAATCGTGGAGCCAGGTGCTTGGTAAAGCAACTCAGTATCCTTCAACTAGCCTTTTTGGTTCAACATTAACCACCTTTGAAAACATGGTTCGGCCCTAAAGTCTCAATTAGCTGGTAACCTAACCAACTGGCTTGAGTTGTCCGGACTATGACTAGGCTTTGCTTATTAAACTCCTTTGGCTGTGCTCCATTGAGCCTACTCTTGTTGGCCCATTAATTAGTTTCGGGCATCCTATTATATCTGCGGGTTGGGTTGGCTGGTTAGAATTAACTTAAAATTTTGCTGGACCCAACACAATGTATTCAGCAAAACCTTTCTTCGAATACCATAAGAAGCATAAGCCAAGCATATACTCCAGATTTCAAAATGAAAAATAGAAAAGAATATACGAAATAGGACAACCATACAAAATTATTGGTTGAAACTGTTAGCATATGTCAAAGTACTGGACCAGATTCCACCCACCACTAGCTATGCATATCACAAGGAACGATACATGGCATGATCCGACGCCGTCTAAACATCAGCTCGCAGGAAATCGTAAAATGGGCGTCAGAGTACCATTATAATAAGTAAACTAGCAATCAGTTAACAATATTCAGTTCGCGTAAACTACATTGGAAACCCAATCTACGCACCAGGAATGGAGCGATAGCATTTCAATTGAAATATCCAAAAATTCAATTTGGAAAAAAAAACTCAAAAAATAACCATTTCCATATTGAAGCCAACATTTTCCACACACATTCTCGTACACAAGCAATGCCATTTACTTGCCTTGAAAAAACAAAAGTCAAATTTAAAATCCATCAATTCTAATCATGAAACCAGCCACGCAAATCTACAGCCCTGATCCCGAAAAAAAAATCAATAAGTAAACTGAACCTACTGCTTTACAGAAATCAAATATTCACCGAAACACATAAGCAACTAGATCCCGAAGCAATGAGTAGCGGATCGAAACAAATCGCACAGAGAGGAAGAGACCCAGAGAGCAGGGGTGGAATGTTACCGCTATCCCCAATCAAGAGCAGCTTAATGAGAAAATCATAATCGGCTCTAGCTCGCGCAGGTGGAGCAGCCATCATTGATCTGCTTCGAACAGCTCCAAATCGATGGAAAAACACGAAACCTAGAAACAGCAGCGGGGAATGAGCGCAGAATGTAGAAGATGACTGATAATTTCGTGCATCAAAAATCAAAACATAAAAAACAAAAAAAATTAATTTGGTGAAATGGGAAATACCAGATCGAAAATGGAGAAGAGAGAGTCTGGGCAGATGAGCAATAAAAGAGGAAAGCGTGTTTTGTACGTCAGCGGCGGTCGGCCGCTGCGAGATTTTTCAACCGTAGAATTGTGAGCTGGATTGTAGTTTACGTTGACGAGGACCGTTGGATGTTTTTGTCTGACCGGCTCAAATGGGGAGAAATATAATTAGCTTATTAAACCCGGCTCAGCCCGGAGTTAAGCCGGACAAAAGGGCAAAATTTTTAAAACGGGTATTCCGGTGGGTTTAGTTATTCGAGTCGAAGCTCCGGTCCATATCCTTCAATTATTAAATTGAGTGGGTTTTCCTGTAATTATAGTTAAATTCTTTTTATGTAAAATATTATCCTAAAATTTTTTTAAAAATTAAAATTTGTGTGAAAAAATACACAAAAACATTAAAAATACTTTTACCTTTTTTTTAAAATTTTGTTTTTAATTATTGTTTTTAGTAACAATTTCGTTTTATGTCAACAAATTTGATATAAAAATTTAAAAGTTAAATTTTAATTTTAGTTTTTATATTTTAAATTTTTTTTGAAATCTTTAAATAAAATAGAATAAACTAAAAATTGAAAATTGAAAATATTATTATATTTTTCAAGGTCCATAAATATGGAAAATCATATTGATTTAATGATACGATCAAAAAAATATGAGTTAATTATAATAAAATAAAATAAATAAATAAAAATTTTTAATAAAATGGGATAAAAAATAAGATAAAATTACTTATACTCTTAAAAATGTATCCAGTTAATAGTCTATTAAAACCGAAAGACATAAAAATGTATCAATAAAAAAAAGTATATAGACAATAACAGTGAAATATGTATCGGGAGAGTTTTGAAAATAAATAGTAAGCTTATTGGCATTATTTTGTCTTTGTTTCTTGATTGTGTTCCAATGATATAACCATTGGAAGTACATATCATCTAATAATATTTATCATATAAAATATAGACTTATTTATTATTAGAAAAGTAAAAATATTAATTATCAATCTCTGCTACCACCAGAGGATAACTAACGCTATCAGTTAGCCCAACTAGTGTTGGCTATGTATCGTGTCCAAATTCCGATCCCAAAATTTATTATTAATTAAATTGTTAATAATTATTCAATTATCCTTTAATTAACTTCAGTTGTGAGTTCTATGTTAATACCGTGACTGATTATAATAGAACAAATACAAGATTATACACAAGACCCAAATCAATAGTCACGTCACTTGTAGCTTAGACACCAACCCAAAACGTGGCGTCAAAACTTATATAAGGAATGATACTTGTCTAAAACAAAATCAGAGTGTACAAATGCGGAAACATAAATTAAACACCCTATATAGTCAGACAACCAATTTATACGCTGACAAACCATAACTATCTTATCAAAAACGACATCAATATTAGACAACCGACAACATGAAATATTTAATAAAATCACAATAATCTCATACTGATTCGCAACCTATTGTTCGAAATTATAATCATCACAATAATATCTTCTGATAAGTTTAAAAACTATCTACTAACACAACCGAAAAATTAATTATTACTGAATACTAAAATATAACAATTTAGACCCCTAAACGTCTATCCATAACATGATATAATATATTAAATGTTGTTCGAAAACTACAATATAACAATCTAAAGCTGCTATCTACCGTCCGGAATCTATAAATAACATTAAACATTACTAAATAGTTAGATTATAAACTTCTTGATGACAACATCCTTCATTCCTACTTATCCGATAAGAACTTATACATCTCATTTGAAGGGGTTATTAAAATAGTAAGATGGTGAGTTAAGAGCTCATCAATGCACATAATATATTAATAAATATGTATACTTTACATTTAAAACATATCAGAATCACTGTAGAATATGATTGAATGCAAAAACATAAATTTGTGTAGAAAAATTTACATAATACAATTCTAAATTTCTTATCATATTTTTATTTCATTTAAATAATCAAAACATACTTAATTCTTATTATTCTTAGGGACTATAGCCAATAGACTTTACCTACTAAAAGAGTGGATAATTAAAATTTAAATTGTAATACTTTCATATAATTGAAGGTTATACGTTTCTATTTAAGACATAAAAGTGGGCAATCTATATGTAACCTTATAAATAGTGCCAAATATCACTTCTTAATCCTGCGATTATATAATGTCAGATATTAATATACCATTACAATATATTAAGACATGTCAAAATATACAATCCGCTAAATAATAACCATAGTTCAATACTTATTCTTGGAAAAACTTTATACTTATTCTTGATTTTTCTTAATTTTCTCGTTCTTGGAGAAAATATTCATATTTTTTTATCTTAATTATGGAATTTTCTGTTATAATTTTATAATTTCATATTTATACTTTTGTAGAAATTTAGTTATATTAACTTTGAAAGTATGAGATATTGAATTTTTGACTAGTGCAAAAATTTTAGCAAGATACATAAATTCAACGTGTACATTAAAAATTCAACTCATGTAGGTTGAATTATATATATTTTTCACCTTATACAAGACATATATATGATAGTTTAAAGCATATGTGAGTTGTTGTATGAATTTAAGGTATAAACAATTCAAATTTCAGCAAGAATTTAGCAAAATGTGCAAAAATTTTGCTCCCTAATTTTCTTAGTAATTTTATTAAACATGCAAAGCATTTTATGAAGAATTTTAGCACATGTGGAGGATTTTATTCACTTTTTTAGACATATAAGAACTTATATAAGCAATTCAAACATTGAAATATAATATAATTTAAAATTAGAATATGCATAAAGCTAAATTGTGGAATTCAGTACCTACATGGATTATACATAATTTAGGCACAAGTTCTTATAAAAGTTTTGTTATAAAATTATGAAAAACTAACATGCATGCATAGTACAAATAATATAACTTTAAAATTATAACATAATTGAGTAATAGAGTAAGAATTGCTCATGAAAGGTAAAAAAAATAATAACAATAGAATGAGAGTGTATAGTGTACTTGCCTTAACTCTAAAATTATCAAATTCTAGCCTTGATTTACATGAATTGAATGTTTTTAAACTTTCTCTCTTTCTCTCTCTCTCTTTTTTCTAGAATTTTTATGAGGAAATGAAAGAAATCGGCTCAAGAGGTCCTTATATACAGCTTTTTGCGTCGGGTCTAAGGCTTCTGGTTCACTATACTCAAGCACATAGTTACTGCTAGCCGCCGCGGGCATCCCTAGGCATGCATTAAGTGTGAACCCACTGGTTTTGGCACTTATAGGTGGGTCGAGCTTTCCTTGGATGCCAACTCAATTAATCCAAATTTAATTCTTTAATTTAATTTTTTATATCTTTTGACTATAATTTTAATTATATTAGCTTAATCATTTATGATTATTATTAATCAAGAGCTTAGGCCTTATACCATGGGCCACAACCCTTATCAGTATAGGTAAATGTTCCTCAATATACGACAATGTGTGCGTAGATCTTAGCAATGGACAGTCAACTCTCGATCGATTGTTCATGACCCACCATCCTCTCCTTTATGTTGGCCATGTAGTAGTATTCCCACATTATTCTCAAAAAATAATAATTTATTTTTTATATTAACCAGGGATATAGCATTTATCTTCATCGCATTCATAAAAAAGTCTATATTTCTATAATACTTATTAAATTCTCATTAAATTTTATTTTCACCAATTAAACATCATATTATTGTGTTTGATATAAACATAAAGTATACCTTTCAGGTAAGCGTATGAACAGCCTTTTATAATAGTTTGATAGTATGGAGTAAAAATTTTATTCTTACAATATTTTTTATGAAATTACCATTCCATTGTTTAATTACTTTAGAAGTAGGAATAACAATTATAAAATGAATTGCTATTCATTTAAAACAAGAAATAAAAAAAATTAGGTCCCTTGGTTCTTTTTTATTTCCAATTATCAATGAATAATTATTCTGAAATATTTTTTCTATCTATTATTACCCAAATTAAATCTGATCAAAATCGAATTCAAGTTAAATATGGATCGAATTTAGATAAAAATTTATGACCGCTAAATCAGGTTGGGATAAGCCAGGCTGGATATATTCATAATCTAAATTAGATTAGTTTAGGTCGGTACTTGGACATTTTTATTTGTAATTATTTTTCTTTATAAATTTAAATAAACATAAAAAATCATAGAAAATATAAAATATTTTAAAAATTATAGTATGTAGATTAAAATATTATCTAAGTATTCATATTTGAATAAAAAATTCATATATAAAAATTATTGAATACACAAAAATATAATATATGAAAATAATTTTTTAAAATTTGGTACTTATTTAAAATAAAAAATTATTTGTAAAAAAAAATCATAATCCAAATCGAGTTTTATTGAATCACTTTCTTTCATCTGTGATTGTACCCAATCTCAAAAAATAATCATGTCTAATTTTTTTACCATATTCGTTTATAATAATGATATATTATGACCAAACTCCATAAACGTTTTGGTTAATAAGATTAGGCTTATTATAACTCAAATATGAATAAGTAATAATAATAATATTAAAAATAAAGCTTATCCATAAATTCACAATTTAGTATTCAAAAGTAAACCGGTCATTATATATTAATATCATAAACTTATGGTATTGTATAGTAGCATGTAGTGTTGGAGAAATGACCAAATTATTCTTATTTGGCCTCAAAAGTAATATCATATCTACTCAATCTATAAATTACTATAAAAAAAAGATCTAATCAAAATATAAAGTATATAATAGCAAAAAATTATATATAATTTTATAATAGCACACTGACTAAATCGAATTGTGAAATCTTAAAATTAATATTATCTACTATAAAGAATTTAAAAATTAATCTAAAAGTTATAAATAAAATTTATAACTATAACCCTTCAAGAATCATTGTTATATCCTATAAAAATTTAATATCAACTAATTTGAAAGGATTTTAAAATATGTCAAATGTATGGTTAACGCTCAAAATATATATATATATACAATATATTAGTATACGTGAATAAAATAGGTATAAAAGAGTAGTAAATCATGAATCATGTGTAGAAAATTCAAAATATTTGGTTCTTAATATATATATTTTAAAATATAATTTCATATAAAATGCCTAACATATATAAATATATGAAATATCTGAGGCATATAAAAACATATAGAAAGACCAATGAACATGTAAAAGTGTATCTGAAAATATAGACGCTAAAGTTTCATGTTAAAAACATTTGAAAACTTAAGAACTAAATGTCAGTGATTTATACACTGACTAATCAAAAGGTAAATTTTAAAAATAAACTATATATATTTTTGATAATCTTATACCAATATATTACTATATATATCTTTCAAGTAGACCGTTTATAATATCCTATGGATAGGATTGAACATCACTTTCTTTTTTCACTATTAATGATAGATGTATTTTTTTTTTAAAGTTGTGTGGTATATTAAGATATATCTAAATATAATTTATTTATAATACAATACTTCTTTTTTTGCTAAAATAAATAACTCTATATCATATATCGCGTATTCAAAACTTTTCTAAATTAAGAAAGAAGTAAAATTTTTATTCTAATTTATAAAGTAAAATTATCGTCAAATATTTTTATAACAATAGCATGTAAGATCAAATACTCAAAAATTTAATGATTTTTATAACAATATTTTTAAATTTGAACATTAACCTTCAAAAAATCCAAATATTCAATAAAAATATGAAAATTCTCTAAATGTTTGATAAAAATAAATATGGATGCAATAATATTTCAAAAAAGGAAAAAAAAAGGGTGATTTGCACATATATTTAAACAATAATTGAAGAAAAATCAAAAAATTTTAATAATAGACCAAATGATAGGCTTAAATATATTTACTTTAAATCAAATATTTGTTAAATCTAATATAAAATAGTCTCAAAA
The DNA here is from genome assembly GCA_033239525.1 of Nepenthes gracilis. Lineage (NCBI taxonomy): Eukaryota > Viridiplantae > Streptophyta > Magnoliopsida > Caryophyllales > Nepenthaceae > Nepenthes > Nepenthes gracilis. The sequence continues at coordinate 13,301,462 of BSYO01000025.1, read as the reverse complement.
TCACATTTATTTATCTTCTATCTCCTCAATCTCTCTCTTCTTCTTCTCTTCTTTCTTTTTTTTGGTAAAAAATTGGCAAAACAATTAAGTAAATAGTCTTTAGATACCCAAATTGGCATACGAATGTTGATCAGATGTATATCAGACGTCAAGATAAAATACGTGCACGCATGAGCAGCACCTAACCCATGCACGATCACAACCTTGTATGAGCACCCATTATGTGCATCTCTGGCGTAAAAATTTTGCCACAACTATGTACCAGTCGCTCCTACATCTACCAGTCGCTCGACTTTGATTCCTCTAAATTTGATTTTTTCTTAAAATTTCTATTATATAATTATTTTTTATATTTATTTGACGTATAAAAATTATATTATCATAAACATGAATAAGAGAATCGGGAGTTATAAGGTCGATTAGGTAACTCAAATTTGATTTGATTATCTCAAACTTTCTAACATCTATTGGGATACTGTTTCTTTAAATAAGAGTGAAGGAGTAATTTTATACTAATTTCTGATTATTTTTCTTACTATTATTATATATTAAAAGTAAAAAAATTATTTTCTAATTTAATTTCAAATATTGCTAGTGACAAAACAAATAAAAAAATGTTAATTTTAGCTTCATTTTTTATTTTATTCTTTAAAAATAATTATCATATTTTTATCTTATTTTATTTTAATAATTAAATATAAATTTAAGCAGCTGACTTTAGTACTACTATACTTAATCAAATAGTTAAAAAATATGAAAAATAATATTCATTCAACCCATATATAAATAGACCTAATCAAATTCAAGTTGTGCTTATCGATATGGTCCGATTGATTAAAATTTTTTTAAGATTTAGTCAATTTATAAAAATATTATGAATGAGTATGATAATAAATTAGACATAATTAATTTTTGGGGATGGATTCAGTTACGGGTAAATGATTTTTATTTGATCAGATCGGGATTATAATTTTTTTGTAAATATATATTTTTAATTTTAAATAAATATAAAATTAAAAAAATTATTTTAATAAATTATATTAATATATAATTAATACTTTTTTTTTGTATATTCTTCATTAAAATATATATCTTTACATAATATTTTATCATAAATATTATAATTTTAAAAAATTATATATTTTTGGTAAAATCCAGTCTACCGTGAATACATTCATAAATTGCTCGACCGTAAATATAAAATTTTAAATAAGTATGCTAAAAAAATTATAAACAAACACGGTTAAAACTTTTGGCCCAATTGATCAGACATTGTCCAGCCCAACCGGGCTTATAGGTTAGATAAATTCCATAATTCTAAGAATGATATTGAAAAATTATTATTTAATCATTTTTAAAATAATTTTAAATAATAAATCGGTTAATTTATTAATTAATATAAATAAATTCATACAAAAATAGATAAATAATTAGACGTTATATTACTTGATAGTATTTCAATAAATTTACATGAAGCTTGTAAAATTTAAGTTCTCATACAAGGAGAACTATGCATGTTTTGTCAGAGTAGATTACGCTGTTACTTGGATAAAGCTATAATCATATTTGTCTATGGCTAAAATTGGGTCTCATTGGGCCAGTTCAGATACATTTTTTTTAAAATATGTGTTGAATTAAGAATTTAAATTTGCAAAAAAAACAAAAATTATTACAAAAATGCTTAAAAATATATTATCTAGATAGGAAAAAAATATTCATTGAAAATATTTTAAAGAATAATATTAATAAAAGAAATTATTATTTACATAAAAGTACCATTTGAAGACATAATTTTTTTTTTAAAAAAAAAACTTAGTATTTATTCAAATATGATAATTTGTATTTACAAAAACATTTAAAATTCTACCGAGTTAGAGGCAGTTATTTTTATCAATGATTGTATTCGGTTTAACAAGTTGTTCTGGTATAAATTTTTTTATTTATTATCTATTCATAATACTCATATATCTTAATTATATTGTAAGAAATTCTATCCTGATAGGCTTGATTATGATAAGATCTAGCGGTAATCCCTTGATCTTTTAAGATATGGTGGTGGTGGTTTAGGTTGAATGGAGCAACTATATCATAAAAATGAGTGGCTATCACAATTGAATTCTAGACACGACTGGGTGGCACCACCTAATGTGGTGGGCAAATTTTGACAATGACCACCACCTATGCAAATTTTCCACTTGATGGGTATCATTTGAGGGTTGAGATAAGAATCTTATAATGCTATATGAAAATACTCACTTTTCTCTGTTAGGATCGTTTCTGTACAAAATCTATCTTACATCATTGAAAATTAGTCTATTCTTTATAATTCGTAATAAATTTGGTTATTTATTCTATATAAAGTGAACCTAAAATTAGAGGTCCGGTATAGGTCATATCATCTTCCGAGTCCAAGCATAGGAAATTGTCCCCATATCAAAATCCTGGATGTGACCTTCATGACTCGACAAGATAACTAATATAGACGATCTCAATTTGTACTTAAGGTCGATTGACACTAGCTATAGCCTTAGCCTGAATTTGCCCTTTACGTACTCGATTTGATCTAATTCAAAAGCCTACCATGCCAAGTTCATTTTAGTCATAACATATTTGACTAGAGACAAACGTTTTATCCTCTTATATTGCAGGAAAGGTTGTAACAACAAAGTTATGTGCAATGGCTATGGATCCTACACACTCTTTCTGCAAGGTTTAGTTTTGAGCACAATGCCTAACCATAATTTTTATGTTGTGCTCTATCTGAAAAACCATGTCATGGACTCTATTAACTCATCTTTGAACTTAAGCATAGATATTGACTTAAACATCGAAGTGGTGTCCTAGGATAATTCCACGATATCTTCTAACATTTTATCTCATATTTTTTAGTAAAATTGATATTCAGAAAATAATTTAATAAATGTCTATATAGGCAGTTTGGATGGTTAACAACTAATTTTTAATGTACAAATCTTAATTAGAGTTTTGGTTAGTTTTAGTGTTAAGTTTGGATTCAAGAAATATTGAATAGAGTCTAGTAATGCCTAGAATTTTAGAGAATCTTGAACATGGACTGACGATTCCAAATGTATCATATTTCCTATTGACATGCGCGATTCAAAGTTGGCCTTAACCTAACCTTGATCCAGCCAATGTTGACTTTAACCTAACCTTGAACCAGCCAAAATTGTCCTCATCTTGGCTTGAACCTAATCTAATATTGTTTGGCTTTCAAACAAGCCTATAGAATGATTATGTTGGTCCATGTACACCTCACCCCTTCATTTGTATCGACTCTTTACAATGCTAAGAGATCATAAAAAACGGGTAAGGGGTAGTGCAAGTAACGCTTGATCTCTACATATTTATAATTAATACGACTTGGGGTCTTATTTATTCTCATTTGTTGGTTTTTGTAATTAGTTAACGTCTGTAAAATATCTATTTAACTCAATAGTTATTGTTTTATAAATTTAACACGAGCAGTGCTTGAAAAACGACCTTCAGATATCTTTGAATTACATGCCATCTGATTATCCATTTAAATTAATAAGTTATATAAAAATACATGAATGAATATATATTATATTATTCGAAGGTATTCTAAGAGTATTTGAAAAAAATGTCATTTTACATCAAATAATGTATAATGTATATTCTATTCATGTAAGAAAGCTTTTAGTGGTTTCTAGTCAACGGAGTTTTGGGGCAATATGTAAGTAGCCCAATAATAGATTAATAAATAGTAAAAATTACTTGTTGACTAATTACATTATCTCACCTTCATCTATTTTAGTTAATAAAAAGATAAAATTATATTAATCTAATTCTATAAACTTAAAACAATATTTATAGAAGATAAAATATCTACAAAGTTATATTTGTAAGATATACATTTCATATTAAAACTAATTTAAAAAAATATATAAATTTATTTACTTTGACTTTTACACCTTGTTTCAAGTTTAGTAAATTAGATGAACATACATTTATTTTTTATTGGGTACGATTTAAAATAAGATTGACCCAACCCAGAGAAAATATGGTGTCCACAAATTACTAGCTTATAGGGAAATATATAATAATTGAGTTTTTAGGCCTAAAATAGAAGAGAATAAGCAATTTATCTGAACACTCGACCTGCTACATGACTGGAGGGCCAAATTGCTAAAAATATAAAATATTTAGGCACTTAATAGCTCGATAGAATATTAAATTTGGTATTAAATTCTAACGAATGATTACATAAATTAAGGAAAGAATGACCACATCAAATATATAATTACAGCCACTAAATGACAAATATTATACTCAGAGTAATTACAAACTTATGTAATAATTAAGTTTCTAATTAGAGTAACGCCTTAATTAATGTACAATCATACCACTTTCAGAAAGACATACTAAATAGTAATAAAATTATAAATATGCAAATTTTATTCAGTAAGGGGATATCAAAATCAAAATTCAATAAAGAAGAAGCAAATACAAAGTACAGGCCTCTAGACACTTGCACCCTTTAACAATCATGGAGCCAAACCCCCTAATTGTAATATTCTATCACTTATACTTATCCCCAACTCCTTATTGTCTTTTATTCTTATCGAAAGATTCTGATTAAAATATTGAAAGTTATATTGGTAGTAAGTTCTACATCTTTTTATCTTTTGTTAACTATTGTGATATATAAAATTCAGATTTAAAAGCTCAAATGTTAGACCCAACTTTATTTGAACAGTTATCATGATCTCAGATACGAATCATTGGTGCCGTTAGTTAGAATGTGGTTTAAAGCCAATTGTTCCTACTCGATCAAGATTCCACTTGCCTAAAAGCAATTCACATATTTGACAAAGCAAAATGGTGAATACTTGAGTACAAGGTCAAGCAAACCAACCGTCGAAAGACATTATGTTTCATGACTTCAACCTAGAAGAGGGTAGTTATAGAGATGCTCGCTTGCTAGCAAGTTCGTATATTGAAGTCTTAGCACCTTAGATCAACAACATGTTAAAGATATTTTAGTTCTTACGAGACAAAATTGAAGGTCAAATGTACAGAGCAATAGCCCTCTACTTGTAAGTATCTATCTCAAAAAGAAGGTCAAGGGAAAAGAAGGTTATCTCAAAAGGTGCCATCATCAATCAATGATTTCAACAGCTCCCAATGCATCTCTTCACATCAATCCTTCTTGGCTTGAAAGGGGCTTGAACTTTAAAGCTAGAGATTGGAGTTCTAAGCAACGTAATCCATGGTATACCCAAGATTTTGGATACCCGTTAATTTGAGAGAAAGGATTATGTAGCAACTTGCCTAAAACCTTTTGAGTCAAGCAAGTACTACATGTATTTTCTAATCACTTGGAGTTAAGGATATTTATTAACGCCAAAAGAATGACCTCCATGGCTGAAACGGAGGAGAAAATAAAGTGAATCAAGTAGCAGGTTTTCCGAAAAAACAATATTGGTTAGACGACTACACTGGGTCGTATACGTTTCACTTTGAAGATTAAGAGGTAACGGTTTCCTCATAAATTTAAAATACCAATACTGGAGCCCTATATCACTTCCAAACGATGCTCGGCTTCCAAAACCTAAAGGATGCCACACTATGCCTTTATTTTCCTTTAACTTTAACGGGAGACACAAGAAATTGTCTCTACAAGTTAGAATCAAATTCATTCAATTGTTTTAGGAGCTTGCAGACTATTTTCTGTCGCAGTTTTCTTGGAGGAATTTTGGCACCTCATTAGGATCTGACAGGCTCCAAATGAGAGATTGTGGGATTTCCTAGCTAGGTTTAATATTAAGGTTAGGGGCATCTCGAAGCTTAAAAATGAGATAAAACTAAATGCCTTTATGACCAAGATTCAATTGGGTGACCTTTTTTAAATATTTAGTCTAGTAGGAATGTAAGACTTGAGGCAGAGATGATCATTCATACGTACATCACGACCAATGAGGCTATCGAAGCAAAACAGATAGAGTGCTTAGATTATGGATACCAACTGGTGTCAGATGGTAGAAAGAAGAGAAAAGATGACAAATCTTTCACTCGGGATCATAGAAAATAACATGGAATTGAGTAAAGTATTTGTAAATAGTACAAAGTGTTGAATCTGATGTCACTGAATGACACTTAGATAAACATCTTAATGTAGATATAGAATGAAAAATTTTTAAAGTGGCCCAAACAAGTCAATAACTTTGAAGGAAGTGATTAGTTTAAATATTATTTCTATCACCAATCTTTGGAGTATAATATCGAAGATGGTTGGATACTACAAAAGGAGCTTGAGACCCTAATAGAAAATGGTACCTCAATAAATATCTATAAAATCTTGGGTCCACCTAGGTAATAATAAATATTATCAAAAGTAGTTAAAGCAACCACGAAATCAAGTGGCGGCCAAGTTCATAAATATGATATCAACAAAACATGCCAACAACAAGGTTCTGTATCATTCTGAGACGGCTTTTATGAGCAAGAGACAGAAATTAGGGGTAAAAACTAATATTATTAGTTTTAATAACAACGATATAACATATATAATCTCTTCCTATTTTGACCCTATCATTATATCCATACTCATTTTTGATGGAATTCATGACTGTTAATTAAAATGACTTTTTATTGATAATAAAAATTTAAAAAATATTCTCTATTTTAATACGTTCCTCAAATTAGAACTTAAAAACAATCAGATGGAACTATCGGATGGCCCACTATATGAACTTGACAACGAACTGGTCCGAATAAAGGAAATAGTTCAACTAGAAGTTATGTTTGAACATAGCTGAAAATGACCTCCCATATGTTAACCTTCCTAGTTATAGATTTCTCTTCAGTTTATAATGCCATAATAGATCGACCGTACTTAATAACGTTTGGAGTGATTGTTTTAATTTCACATCTAAAAATAAAATTTTCAAATAAATGTGAGATTGGCCAAGTCAGAGGATATCAGAATCACCAAAAAAATTTCTATTTGACACAGATAAAGGGCTCGACTCCTCAACCGATTGAAAATTTTGATCTTTGAGATAAGAAATCACTTCAATAGGTTTAACTCAGAGGGTCACCTCTCTAAATTCCTCTGAATTCAACGAACCTAGATAAAATTATCTAGATTGATAATTCACTAAGTCTAAATTTGAAAGAGATGTTAATTGAGTTTTTTACGAAACAACCCAAATATCTTTGCTTGGACTTTGTCTGACATGCTAGGTATTTTAATTGGAATGATAGTTCACAAGTTGAATTTTATACCATGGCACAAACTTGTTAGGCAAAAAAACGTAAAAATGCTCATCGCCATATGCGGAGAGGTCAACAAATTGTTTGATGTTGGATTTATCAGATAGGTGAACTATCTGGATTGTTCATCCAATATCCTTATTAAGAAGAGTAATAAAAAGTGAATGACGTAAATAAAATATGTCCGAAAGATAACTTTTCATCGTTAAGGACCGATCAACTGGTGAACTCCACGTTAAGGCATCAACTGCTACACTTTGTGGATGCTCACTCCAGATATAATTAAATTCGGATGAATTTAGAAGATGAATATATGACCACATCCATGACAGATTAGAGAACTTACTATTACAAAGTAACGTCGTTTGGATTGTAGAATATTGGAATAAAATATCAAAAGTTGGTGAATAAAATATTTGAATGACAGATTAGAAAAAAATATTGAGGTATATATTGATAATATATTTGTCAAAAGTATAGTTGTGGACAACCATATTAAAGATTTAGTCGAGGCATTTGAAGTACTCAAGGCATACCGAATGATAGTTCAATCCAACCAAATGTGTATCCGGGGTGACTTTCAGTAAGATTTTAGGGTTCATTGTTTTGTAATGAGGAATAGAGGCAAACTTGAAAAGGATCAAAACTATAATAGATATGGAGTTGCCACAGTCTATCAAAGAAATCTAGAGGCTAATCGGAAGATTCGCTGCACTATCCTGGTTCCTAGGTAAGTCAAGTCAGCCAAAACATATCTCCTATTCTTTAAGATATCAAGGAGAGCAAAGACAAATAGATTTCAATGGATAGAGGAGTGCTAGCAAACTTTTTAAGAGTTGAATGAATATTTAGTAAATCCACTTCTACTGACTTACCCCAATGAGGGCGAGGAGTTATAACTTTACTTGGCAATTTTAGAAACATCTTTGAGCACTATTCTGGTTAAGGAAGAAAAAGGTATTCAGCAGTCGCTATACTATATTGGTAAGATCATGTTAGATATAAAGACCCCATTGTTGGGATAGGTCACTCCCTTGTGGGTGATTCAACAAACTAGTTTGTCATCGGGGTGTATTAGCCGATCAACGAATGTTGACCGGCTGAAAGGCAAAGACGGTCAATGGTGATTGACCGACGGACGGTCAGCTGAATCCGGTCAACAGGAGGTTGACCGTCTAAGGGCTATAGGAGTACTGTTGGATGGCGAACAGGTGGCAAAGACGGTCAACAGGGAGGTTGACCGGATGGCTGTGGAGGACGGTCAACGGGAGGTTGACCGGATGGTTATGGATCTGGTCAACGGAAGGTTAACCGGCTAAGGTTGGAAAGGAAATCGAGAGAGGATTTCTTGATAGTATTTTTGGAGTAGAAAATACTAGAGCGCCTTTAGATTGTCGATCAACACGTTGACCGACTGGGAATGAAGAATTTACCAGTTGGTATTACTGGTATGAAATCAGCTAAGGAACGCTGGAAGACTCTTGTGATAGCCAATGGGCACAAACGGCCAAAGAACTTGACTGCAGTAACGACTGAGGACGTCGTGGACAGCTGGCAACAAGTTGTTGGACAGCAAAGCAGGTGGCAGACCCGCTGCGCATGCGCCGTCTGTGCAGGCGGCAGGTTGCAGAGCAGGTGGCAGACTTTTGACCACACTCAACCTGCCTATTGGTTGAAGGTCTCCGGGCAGGCCTTCTTATATACTCATGCTGGGCATGTTGTTGAGAGAGTGAGAGTGTGAGAGAACATTCGAGCACGGTAGGGTGTAAGGAGGTGAAATCCAAGGGTGAAAAAAAGAGAGGAGTGCACCACCGGTGAGGGAGAGTAATTCTCGGGTGTGTAGCGGATACTCCATCTTGGAGGTTTGTAACCTATTTTACATAGTAAATTTGCTCTAGTCTCTACTCCCATGGTTTTTTCCTTGATTCATAAGGGTTTTCATGTAAAACGTGAGTGTGCTTCTTCTTCCTCTTTCCCTTCATTGTGTATCATTCTATTCGACCGACCTTTTATTCCAACACCCATATACATGAACAAAAAATGTTACCTTAGCCTTGGTTTTTGCGACAAGGAAGCTCCGACTTTATTTTCAAATCTACAAGAATGTAGTCTCAATTAATCAATCATCAAAGGGGGTCTTATAGAAACCAGAAGTATTTGAATAATTGATCAAATGGTTTATTAAATTGGGCAAATTTGAGACAGAGTTTAGAGCACGAATCTCTATAAAAAATCAAGTTATCGTAGACTATATTGTCAAAACAATAACACCAATATCAAAAGAGATAGATGGATACATGGGAGCAACTTCAGAGGGAGCATTTTCGGCATGGATGTTACATGTTGATGGAACATCTTTACATTTAGGGAGTGAAAGTGGAATTATATTGATAACACCTAGATTCAAGTTCAAATCCTCAATAATATTTGGGTTCCAAACTACAAACAATGCTATGGAATATGAAACTTTACTAATTGACTTGAAACTGGCTAAAGAATGCTTTGCTAAAAAGTTGGTCACGTACAATAATTTCGAGTTAGTACTTAATCAAACACTTGCTAAATTTAAGATATCCAACTCGGAACTAGCAAAATATTTTCATATGTTATAGAGTCTACTGTCATTCTTCAACAAGATTGAAGCTATCCACATCCCAAGGGATAATAATTGGAAAGCAGATTAACTTTTTAAGATGGTGATATCCGATTGTCTTGAATTGTACGTCCTAGATACGAGAGAAATATTTTAAAAGCCTAACATTGAAGAGTAAGATGACATTCTCCAAGTGTCGTATAAGATAACTTGGATGACCTTATATCAGAGGTATTTTAAAGACGAAGCACTTTTGGACAATCCTATAGAGTCGAAGCACATTATAAAAATGGTCGGTTGGGTACACTCTCATGGACGGAATATTGTATAGAAGAGACTACTCAATATCTTAAATAAGATGTCTAACTCCCATAGAAGCCAATTACACTCTTTACAAGGTGCATTTCGACATATGTAGAGTGTATGTAAGGTGTAACACCCTAATATTTTAACTCAAATTTATTGGGCTATTAACTCAATATGGCTATAAATGAAGTTATTTTATAAAATTATAATAGTAATAAATAAGGATGAATAATAATAAATATTGTTAGTCATAATAAATTAATGATGATAATAAGTGTTATTAAAAAATTAGTGGTCGTCAAATAAGGAATAAAAATTTAGCTTTAAAAATCATACGACATGGCTACTATTAGCCCATCAATAAAAAAGACGTGATAGAGTTTATTAAGAAATGTGAGAATTGCTAAATCCATGGCAAAGTACCTGAGCAACCGTATATAAAACTATAGGCTTTATAGGCTTTTTAGCTATTTGTATAGTGGGGGTTGGATATATTAGGTCTATTTTCAATAGTAATTGAGTAAAAATTTTATAAAATGGGTAAAAGCATCCCTATTGGCTAAGATTACAGAGTAGAATGTAATAAAATTTGTACACCAAAATATTGTCTATATATTTGGGATTTTGGATGTAAAAGTGATTAACAATGATTCCCAAAACTCGACAAAAGTTTTACAAAGTACTTGTGTTGGCCTAGAGATTAGATTGGTCCATACATTAATTTCTTACTCCTAAACAAATAGGTTACTAGAAGTAATAAATCGGATGATAGTGAATGGGCTAAGAACAAAGTTGGACGAGCTGGTGGCACTTGGGTAGACATATTTTCATTTGTTATATGGGTTTATTGGATGACTCCAAAGGAAATAACTTATAAAATACACTTCAGTCTCTATTTTGGAACAAAAGTAATAATTCCAATGGAAATAGGACTGCCAAGCTATTGAGTAAAAACTCCACTTCCGGCCAAAATTCTCATCTTTCAATACAAAACTTGAATCTCTTAGAGGAAGTTAAAGGAACTGCACATATTTGATTGGCAGCCTATTAATAGTGAGTTGCTCAATATTATAATAAGAAGGTGAAGTCGTGAACTTTTGAGGTTGGAGATTTGGTATTACAGAATATTGAGGCGATCAAAAAGTTGGCCCATTGGAATATATTATATTCTTAGTGATGACAATACTTTGAATGGAGCATACAAGATATTTACCCAATTAGAAAGCTTGTCCATTGAGCTTGGAATACCCTTCACTTTAAAAAATATTATTAATAGCAAGGTTAGCCTAGGACCATAGAGATATGTCTTATCTTTCACTTCAAAATACTCGTATTATGTATTTAACTATTTTCCTTTATTAATGAAATTTTATTTTTTCAATTTATTTACTGTTAATTTACCATGAACTCAAATAAAATAGGTTAATTTAATTAAGTAATTATATTCTAAATATTATTTTTATTAATTCAAATCAGAGTAAGATAAACTAATATACAAATGGGATCCAAAATGACCCGTACAAGACCTCATTGGATAACCATTTGAACAAAATAATTATAACCTATTTCAAATAGTCGTAAGGAAATATCCAAAGAATATCGGTAATTCATCCACGTAATAAAATGAATCCAATAATTCTCCATGTACAACCCAAAGGTCTACATTCAGTCGACTATCAAAATCTAAAGATTGCCCAAATAAAACCATCCATAAATCAAAATACAATCGATGTCATCTATTCAAATAAATATGATACTCACTGGAGAATGCGATATCACATTGAATCTTGATCCTACTCCTACAATATGGCCCAATCTTCTACTTGGAAGAGATAAAACTAAAACACGAGCCTCGAACTTAATAAGTATCATATTTAAATAAACGGAATCTAATGAATCAAAGGGATGGTCAAATGGATAAATATCCAATCAAATAATAGAATAAATTCAAATTATCGATATAATAAATTCGATATAAATTTAAGATCCAAAATTTAATTATAATCTCGTACTCAAATCAAATATCTAAATCCAAAATAAATGTCCAATCAGAAACTAGTCCTCATCGGGATGTACATTATATATATATATATATAGAAATGATTCGAACCGATTTTAATAGGCAAATAGCCAATTTCAAAATCCAGTCTGAGTCCGAGTCTGAGTCTAAATTCGAGTCCGAGTCCGAGGTCCAATTAGCTCGCGATTCAAAGTAGAATCCAATAACTAGATAATCTAATAATGTGCACAAAAGCTGAAACAATATCGTAATAGATAATCCAAAGGTTTAGATCAAAATAAATATTTAAAATTATTTATAGGAGAGATACTAAGACCCATCTATAGGCAAAATCGATAAATCTCAAATCTAAATTCAAATTAAAGTTCTATATAAATCAACGTAGAAATACAAGTTATGTACCAAATTTAAATTATGATTATTAAACGACTAGATTGAGAGAGGGTCACATACTTCCGATAACCTTAGACCATATCAAATACAAATTAGGCCAATATGTTTGGCCACCTATGTACTCTATTTTTATAGGTAAGATTGCTCACTATATTTTACTACTTATGACTTCCGGTGCAATCTTCAAATTTATCAAATATATTAAAATATCCTAATATATTATAAGGTCTTATCAAATCATCAAAATGGGAAGAGTTATTACGTCTAAACCTTTCCTGCTGTAGAAAGAAATTTTCAAATAATAAATCTTCCTATCAGGAATTGGTCAGAATATTAAATAATAAATCCAAATATAGTAACCATAATCAAACACATGCATGTGGAAATGCACGATAAATATAAAATTTTATACTTATTTTCATACAAACATACATGTATAAAAATATACAGTGTTTAATAATTTTTTTAAACTTTTAAAAAAATAATAAACTCTCCAAAATCATAAAGTTCAAACCAGAAATCCCCCAATCAACCAAATGAGCCACATATGTATATCTAGAATAAACAGATCAAGTGCATAAAAATACATGCTTATTAGTAAAAATTTTAAATAATATCAAAAATATATTAAATATTAAATTAGACCAAGAATAAAGGTTATAGATACTTGTTTCAATTTGATATTCCACAAATATAAAGAAAGGATGCTTTAAAATACCCAAATCGGGCCTTCTCTCTCCAATAGATGTGTCACCTATGCACTGCCTTCCTTCTCTCTCCTACGTGAGCCTCCTATCATGCGTTACTCTTCCTACAGCTGCTGTTGACTGCTTGCGCATGGCCTCTTCCGTGCTCTGCCACCGCCCCAGATGCCTTCCATGGCCACCATCTACCTCCTCGACATTCTCTCTGCACCGAGCGCTGTCACTATGCCTTAAATGACACTACCGACCACATGTGAGTGAAACTCCTCACCGATGTCGCCATCGCCGACCACCTCTTCTTCTCTCCTCCACTGCATGCCTCTCACACACCCAAACTCTCCTTCCCCTTCTCTTCTCTCTCCTCTCCTCCCTCTCTTTTCTTCCCACCTTTCCTCTTCTCTCTCTCCGATGCCACCGCCTTCCTTTTCTATTATTATTATTATTATTATTATTATTATTATTATTATTATTATTATTATTATTATTATTATTATATTTTATTTTTCGTTTTCTTTTATTTTATATTCCAAATTGATACTTGGGGGACATCACAAGTGTTCTTAGGTATCAGCCTAATTGATCCAAATATCTTTTAAAATTTTATAATATTTAATTAATTTTTATCATATTTAAATTTTTTTAAATCATAATATTGAAATAATTTAGACGGGGATCCGAGATATTACATAATTTGTGTGTTTGACCTTAAGTCAAGCAATCGGTTTGAATACCTTATCTATAGACACGTTGGGTCTATGAAATGATCACAGTGTAGGTTCAGTGGAACCATACAGCTCAAAGCATAGTCACACATCAATAATTCCAAAAGACTCAGGGGCTTGAGGACTAAATATTTGATTCTCTTTTGAGGGGACAAAACAAAGATTAGATGAAATCAAATGACACAAGAATAGTAATAGTGGTTTGACATATTAAACCTCACGGATGCTTTCACACATAAGTATTAATACATACTTTCATAAGACACACACATAATTAGTCAAACAGTATTATAGCCTAGCCTAAATAGCGACAATAGCCAAAGAGTTTAGCCAGCAATGAAGCCAACCAACTTATGGTTGCCATATTGGCGATAATAATAGAAAAGGATTAGGCAAACATAATGTTAGCCATTTCATGGTTCCCCAATTAGCAATGATAGTAAAAAGACTTAGCTGATAAATCAACCATCAAATGGTCAAAAATTTCATAAGCATTCACTTGGGGGCTAAGCCACCATCAACAAAAGAATGATATATATTCGAGGATGGAAAAATTTGAATATATGCATTGAAAATTTGATTAGATTATCCTTACCTACAAGTATGACATAAAGCTACGGGACTTAGGGACAAAAGTGGCTCAATAAACCTATGGCTGCTATTCAAGGTTAGACCTTGAAGGTTGAGAGCTCCCTAATTTTGTAAAATCCTTAACATTGGAGGCTAAAGAAGTTCTAGTGTTCCTAACATTCAAGCAACCGATTGGAAAATTGGGGGCAATTAAGGAGACAACCCTCCTATAGAAAGTGATTCCTTCTTTGAATTGAGAATTTAGCAAATAGCTGATCTATTTAAGTTGGATACTCTTTGTTGATAACTCCTTGAGCCTTAAACATTCAGCTTGGAGTCCCTCTATGATGCTAGAAGCCGTTGATAATCGACTTTCAGCCTCAAGAACCTTGTCTTCAAGTGGGATGACTCAATCTCCTGTGATAGTTGCTTGACTAGCGTAATCCTTAGATCTACTTATCTACTCAGCCAGATCATTCTCAAGTTAGGTTGATTGATCACAAAAAAGCAAAGTTTTAGTCATAATTGTTACAACTCTAAATGCCAAGTCCTAAACCATAGAAGGATCAACGTATGATTGAGATATGCATGCAATCTCTACATCTTGGCTATAAAGTCTATCTCAAATATGACGCACCAGATTCTAGGGCTACAAAAGAAGCATGTTTTGAGTTAAAAATTTAAATGACAAATGAATGGCTCAAAATTATGGTTTCAAATGATACCTCTTGAGTTGGATAATCCTCTATGGGTGCAGAATCCGATGGTAATACTCTCGAGCTAGGACTCGAAGTGGACAATTGTCTCTAACAAAGAGAGATAATGATCTACGGTACAATGCAGGCTTAAAACCTACGGTACCTTGTGAAGCCTTAGAATTCACTGAAATCATAAAGGCGACAAAGAGTAATCTATTGTCTCTCAACTACATCAACATTATTTTTTGGAGTGGCGACTTGAGTTGTAGTAGATATGAAAATAGGTTCGCTTGACTCTGGAGAGTTTGACATAACTAGAATCCCAAACTCAACAATGATAGTGGTATCAACCGACTCATCTTCATGTAAGGATTGAAGTCGAGAGTCTCGCCCCTCTATTGAAGCTATTATGGAAATCCTTTCTTCCTAGCTGAAAGTAAGCATCTGCTCCAAGAGTGGGGTAGTTGAAGAGGAAAAAATTGGGGTTAATTGGCAGGAAGATCCTTCAATATTTTACTCAGATAACTCAATCGTACAAATAATTCTTAAGACCTCATCATCATTTAGATGAGGCTTTAGAGTAGCTGTTGCCCCAACCCCGGGTAATTGATGTTAGTTTGAGGAGGAGAAACAATAAAGTGGCCATCCCTTTTTCTTTCTAAGGGATAAGGTGACATTTTAGTAACGACATCTCCTCTAAGAATAACATATCAATTAACACCATCCAAGGCATTGTGGATCAAAAAAATACCAATCCTACGCAACTCAACCACATTCTCTTTAACAAGGTCCGTCCGATATTAGGTCATGAAATGCTTATTATCCAAAACCATACTAGAGAAAGCAGAATTGACATCATTCCACTTATTAGTCAAAATCCATTTATTGGGAATCCTATTGAAGAAAAATCTATGTTCCCAATTTTTCACTTAATTTGGATTCCCATAACTACATTAACCATTTGGGCATTTGATCTGAGACCCCATTAATGAAAGAAAACAAACAATAAAATAATATATCTGATGGTATTCAAGTGGAGACAGATGGCTAAAATTTCTAAAACCTTCATTATTTTGACCAATTTTGTGACGTTCCGTATTTTTAATCGAAAATCCGGTAGAATTCTGACTGTAACACAGATATCGGCCAAATATAAAACCTGTGAATATCATTTATAGTATACATTATAAAGCTACAACATCTTAACCATAGGATCCAAAGCTATAAAATTTCGCGTGGTACTTACGTCATAACTTTGGTATGACGTTGGTTTAGAATAGATACTGCTAGGTACCCAACTAACCATAACAAGATCTGCGAAAACATAATCATTCATTAATACAATGGAAGTTAAATTACAGGTATATCATCATCATCATCAAATAACTATATATAAAAACTATCAGAATACAAAATAATCCATCAGAGAACACAAATGTTTATAACTAAGTCCATAAGGTCGTCTTCAACGTCTTCGAGCCTAGCCGACTTAAATTTTTTACCCTACCTCATTGAGTGCAATTCATACTTATCTGAAGGGAGAAAAATAGTAATAGTAAGATAAAACTCAACAATACACAAAAATGCTTAAGAACATGCAATTCATATTCGAAACATAACGATATATACGTATGAATATGAGTAGGAAGATATGACAATGACTAATTTCCTAAATATATATGAAAGGTTAAACTTTTATAAAGTCATTCATTAATACAATGGAAGTTCAATTACAGGTATATCATCATCATCATCAAATAACTATATATAAAAACTATCAGAATACAAAATAATCCACCAGGGAACACAAATGTTTATAGCTAAGTCCATAAGGTCGTCTTCAACGTCTTCGAGCTTAGCCGACTTAAATTTTTTACCCTACCTCATTGAGTGCAATTCATACTTATCTGAAGGGAGAAAAATAGTAATGGTAAGATAAAACTCAACAATACACAAAAATGCTTAAGAACATGCAATTCATATTCGAAACATAACAATATATACATATGAATATGAGTAGGAAGATATGACAATGACTAATTTCCTAAATATATATGAAAGGTTAAACTTTTATAAAGTCATTCATTAATACAATGGAAGTTCAATTACAGGTATATCATCATCATCATCAAATAACTATATATAAAAACTATCAGAATACAAAATAATCCACCAGGGAACACAAATGTTTATAGCTAAGTCCATAAGGTCGTCTTCAACGTCTTCGAGCTTAGCCGACTTAAATTTTTTACCCTACCTCATTGAGTGCAATTCATACTTATCTGAAGGGAGAAAAATGGTAATGGTAAGATAAAACTCAACAATACACAAAAATGCTTAAGAACATGCAATTCATATTCGAAACATGACGATATATACATATGAATATGAGTAGGAAGATATGACAATGACTAATTTCCAAAATATATATGAAAGGTTAAACTTTTATGAAGTCATTCAATTCCTTTATTTCATTTCTGATTTCTTATCTGATGAAATTATACTAAGACAGGTTAAAATATACTATCTAATGAATATCCTAGGTCCAAGTTCTTAACTTTTTATTTTCTCGGAAAATTCTGCTATTAAACCTAAATTTTCATAGTTCTCACTTTAGGAGAACGAACAATAGTTGAAGCCCATAGCTAAGGTCTGTGTCCGAAATCTATGGTTAAAACTTATAGCTAAAGCCCATGGCCGAAACTCGTGATCGAAACCGATAGCCAAAGCTCATAACTAAGGCCCATGGCCGAAACTCGTAGTCAAAACCCATAACTAAATTGCAAAATATCCCCCTTCTTATCCTTGATTATGAATTATATATTTTCATATTCTTAAAATTTAGGCCTTCATAAGTTTCTATCACATGCATAACATAATTTTAAAGCTTTCGATTATAAATTCTTTTATAAATCATTCAATCATAATTTTTGGAACATATATAATTTAATATATTTAACGTACATACGGTCAAACGTCATTATTCACATTTGACGATATTTCGGAATACATAAAAGTAACATATGTAAAATATATGTGCATAAACCCCAAATTTTACAGAGTACCAATATCCATCAAGTTAGGCTTATGAATTTCTAAAGCCAAATTGTACAGAATTTACAATTAATTCGGGTAAAACAAAAGAGGTGTACGGGTTAGGGTTTCGATGAGCATAAAATTATACGAAACTACCAATTCAGATATGAAATTCATATATGTGTATGAACATAAAAGATGAGAATATGAGTGCACTTGCCTTAACTTCATACCCTGCAGATCGGAAGAAATGAAGGTTCGAAATACCCGAACGACACGTTTCTCTCTCCTATAGTTCCTTTCTCTCTCTACCAGATTACTTTCTCTCTCCTCCACGCTACCTCCGACACTGCTTCGCTTTGCGCACGCCGTGTCCGGTCACCGCCGATCACTCGTGCACCGCCGCTGCCACCGATGCCTCTCTCTGCTCCACCTCCCCTCCCTCGGAGAGCTTCTCTCTCCTCGGTGCCATTTTCTCTCTCTCTGCGCGACCCTTGCCGCACATCATCACCGACCACCAGCGTAGGGCCTCCTCCTTGTGCCACCGCCGTCAATGACCCACCTACACAGCACAGCTCTCGCCGCACGTCGCCGTCGTTTCTCTCTCTGTGCAACCCTACACTGCGCACGCCGCCTCTTTCCCCTATTCTCCCAATTACTCGATTCTTCCCAAAATTGGTGCATGTAACCCCAAAATTAACATCCATAAAGAGAATGAAAGGGTTTACTTACCTCAATTTCACCCGATTCCTCTAGCAATTGCGGCAACAGCGGCGGCTCCTCTTTCGGCAGGCGCGATTTCCTCCTCTCCTTCACACCATGGCACATATAGGAGAGCGAGCTTCGCCGGGCTTCCATTTTCGGCGCCGATTTGCTCCGGCAACGACGGTCGTTGGCCTCCCGTGCTGCCTTCTCCCTGCGAAACCCTTCTCTCTCACCTCTTTCTCTCCCCCAATAGTTTTTAAACAATCTACCATGACATTAATAGTGCCGCAAACAAGTCAATTCCATTGCAAAGATAATGATGATGCTGACGTTATTATTTTAAGTTGATAAAATTACAATTTAATGGTTTAGTTTATTTCTACAGATAGATTTGATTGACTTGAATAACTTAAAATTATTTAATTAAGGGCCTCAATTTGTCAGAAGGTGAAATTGCTAAAAAACAAACTGTTAGGAATTTAAATTATCAGAAGACAGAGTTATCGGAAGGAATTTAGAAACCATATTTTAGATGAGCCTCATAGATAGCTATAAGGCTATTCATTGGATAGCAAACTCTCTTACCAAGTGAAAGGACCTGAAAGGGAATAGCACAAGAGATGTTATATCGGTCATAAATATCTAGCACATAATCCCATAGCAAGATAGGAAGCAATGTCGACGATGCCCTTCAAAGTGCTTCATGGAGCCATTAAAAGCAAGGCAGGCAGAGGAAATAGAAATCCGGATCTCAAATCTAAGTCAAGACGAATACACAATTACGGCACATTTGGTTGTTGAAATGAAATAATGTGGGAATAGAATAGTTATTTCTAGAAAATAGAATAGGATGAGAATATAATTATAAATTATTATTCCCATATTTCGTTATTGAAATAGAATTAGTTGAAAATTTGTATTCCAATGCTTGATCTGTAGAATTGTATAAAGAATAAGGTATGAATTTATCGGAATGACGTTTTTATCCTTATTAAATGTGAAAATATATTATATAATATAACACAAAAAAATAATTACATATTTTTTATATTATTACGTATTGTATTCTATTTTTATATTATATTATGTAATATAATTGTATAAATGTAATTACGTATTTTTTATTTATAACAAAAAAATAAAATAATCGCAAGATATGGCTTGCAAAATAAAAATAATTATTATATAAAAATGACGTATTACGTATTTTTTATTTTATTATAAAATTAAAATTTATGTATAATAAAAAATAAGATAAATTACATCAGCAGCATCAATCTACGTTTAAGAAAAAGAGAGATAATTCAAGGTATCACTCAGAAAAACCCCATTCGGATATTGAATTTCAGCGAAAAAACGAAATGCTCTCATAATTATATAAAATTACGCATCGGCATCGGCATCGGCATCGGCAACAGTGTGAAAAAAATAAAAAAGAATAATAATTCCACTACTCATGATGCGGTGCTGTTTGGGGAAGAGGATTTTTCAATTTTCATGAGCAATGAAGACCAAATGGAGAAGCCGAAGGATGCGTCAAAATTGAGCAACGGATATGATGAGAAAATGCATGTTCTGTATTCTTGCGTAAACTCACAGCATAATTTCAGCAACTATTATACTTCCTCTGCATGACAACGCGAAATTGTCGTGGTGAGAGAACTGAAAGATTGAGTAAGAACTGAAAGAACTGAAAAATTGAGCAACCTCTCTTGCTGTTTCCGTCTATACACACTTCATTGATTTGATCAAACACGTCAATAGCCACAGCCGATTCAATCAAACACGTCGGGACAACAAACGATTCAATCGAACACAACCGATTTCGAACAGAACACGGCTCAAAGTATCAGATGCTCAATGGATGTTTCCGATTTCGAACAGAGTGCGAAAGTAGTAGAGAACAATTTCAAAGAAGGAAACGGTTTCGAAGGATAGAGAGAGTGGTTGCGAGAGAGAGGGAAGTGTATGGTTGAGAGAGAGAGAGAGTGACTGCGAGAGAGATTGGATGCGAGCGAGAATGACTTTGGGAGAGTAGGGTTTCGAAGGACGAAGGGCATTTTTGGAATATCGTAAAAATTATGCGGGAATAGCTTTTTCCTTTCATCCAAGAATAAAAAATACATTCTTCTACCAAAAAATAACTATTCCTTTAAAAATTATTATTCTCAGACAAAATTCAACTAAATAGTAAAATTTTTATTCTACTGAAAATAATAAGGGAATAAAACTTCTATTTTCTCCAACTAAACGCAGCCTTAGGATAGATTTGATTGACTTGAATAACTTAAAGTTATTTAATTAAGGGTCTCAATTTGTCAGAATATTAAATTACTAAAAAGCGAACTATTAGAAATTCGAACTATCAGATGATAGAGTTATCTAGATGCCGAATGAACAACTCTCTACCAAACAAGAATCTAAAAAATGATGATACATCAAAATTGATAATAGAAGAATTTTTTTGTTCGGATAGTTTTATTTATTTAAACTTTTAGCGACTTACATTCCTACGTGGATAAAATATAAGTCCAATGAAATGAATAGATTGAGAATTATGACCTGAATGTAAAAATAAATTTTTTTATTGATTTTCTTACATACAAGCTATGTTCTTTTAAGGTAGATACCCAAGTCATTCGATTTGACGAAAAGAAAAGAGAAGCAGAGGGCAATCTGACAACCAAGATTTGAAAATGGAGAGAAGTATAGAGGATGCCGCCCTTTCTCTCAAAACACAATATCAGTTTGATTAGCTCTATTGTGTAGTTTTAAAAGATGTCACCAAACAAGAGTTAAGAGATGGTAAACTGGCTACTCCCTTCTGAGCATGTCGTGCCTCCTTAGTGATCCACAAAAGAACGTGCCTCCTTACTGGAACTGATTCTGGAGGTTATAAATCCTCCATTAGTTTTGAATTGTGTGCCTAAAAATATAATCGATCCATATTATTATCACAGTTTTTGGCCTTAGATTATGTGGTAGAAATACAATCTATCCACGATTATTTACCCCATCGGCTAGTAGGGTACGCTAATTGAGTATCTAGGATATCGAATTAGAATTTCTCAAGAAACAAGTGAGATTTGAAACAGTTTTATGAACCTCGATGCGTGTTTAACAGAATCATGATTTATTCCAATTTTCATGAATGCTCATATTTTTCTGATATTAGCGTGGTCTTCTATCCTAAAGTATTTTTGTTTTGCACGAAAACATGAATTAAGATTATCGAGACCTATTTATATGAAAATTATGTTTTCCTTATGATTATTGTACGTATTTCTGCTCATCTGCACTTATATTCTGTATGAAAATATAAATAATGATTACCAAGACCTATTTATATTAAATCATACTTTTCTCATACCTTTTGTATATATTCCTATTTTTTGACTGTTTTTAGAACCTTTTGCATTTATATTGTGCTAATATTTTCATAATCACTGTCTTAATGCATTTATATTTTATATGTCCATATATCTACTTTATATGTACTTATATTCTATATGAAAGCATTATATTCTACATGTTTTAGTTTCTTGTTGAGTTTCGACTTATTATTTTGTTTTCCCCTTCCTGATAAGCTATAGAGCCGATTCCTGAGGATCATGCGTAGATAGAGATTAACAACGAATGTTTTGGAGTCTCGGTAAAGCCTCAAAGATTATCGTGAAGTATTTTAGAAAATCTGATAGTTCTTCATATTTCAGAGAGTTTTGTAAAGAAAATTATATATAAATAATTGTAACATATTCTGTAAACTGTTAAAACTGTATTTATACTTTCGTAGATTATATCTTTGGTATATTTACTTTCGCTATATGTTTTTTGGTTTTGTGTAGGTTATAAATGATATCTTTCATACGAATTCTGATATAGTAAATAGAATAGTTGATCTAAAGTAATGGATGTCATCTTAGATCTATAAATGCGTGTTGTAGGAGAATTGTGATATTTTAGATAGTTGTGTACTTGGACAGGTTATTTTATATGAATTGTATTGTACAGGTTATACATATTCAGGTTGTATATTTGATCATGGTCTAGATGTAGAGGAAACTTTGCCCAAATTTTTATTAACTTTGACGAAATTTCTGTATAAGTTAAATGATTTAAATTTATGGATTATATTCTGTATCTATTTGATGAAGGGTCCTATAAAAATTAGGATCCGTTCTATTATAATTATCATATTAATTTTTAATAATTTTAATATAAATAAATATGTAAATAAATATATTTAATATAAATAATTTCAGTAGACGTGTGGGTCGAACACTTCGCACCTACTCAGCCGAATTATGCCCTAATTGCCATTGGTGCCTCCAGGGAAGGGCAATTTGGACATTACGACATAGGAAGAGGTGTAGGGGGCTGAAATGGCTGATTTTTCTCCACGTTCACCACCCTTTCATTTTCCCCTCTCCATCTCCTCTTATGTAAACTGAGCAGAATCCATAGCTGTTCTAAGAAATCTTTAGTTCAAGTAAGTCACCTTCAATCCAAGAATTCCATCTCTGTTCTTTCTATGTCCTTTCCTCATCCCTTTCTGTTCGTCCTACTGCTTCAAGTAGTGGTCTTATGCGATCACTAATTAGGGGTTTTGAATGGAAAAGAGCACATAATCGTAACATGACTACAATGAAATAAGAGATGGAGGATTTCGGGGAGCAGAGATTTGGGGGTTTCTAATGGTACAGTAATTATTCTCAAATTTGATTAACGATGCTAGGTTGGAGTTCCAGAATTCAAATGATTTTCTTTCGCTTTGTTATTTTTAAGTAATTATAGAAGGAAGTAGTGAGTTATTCCCCAGACTTACAGATTTTGCCAAGTATCTAATTTTGTTTTCCTTTCATTTCTTGGTGAAAATTGCAGCGAACGGTGCTAAATCTCGAGCTACTTCGAGTGTACCAGTTAATTTTGTAAGAGCAAAATGGAAATAGTTGAAGCCCTTGTTGATATTCCAGTACAAAGTCCATCAACAAGGGATTTTTCCTCTGATGATTTAGAATGGGTGAAGTTTGGAAACGCCGAGCACCACGACGATGTAGCTCTCATCCCTTATGCTCGGGTTGATGAATTTATAATTGGAGAATGTTGTAAGGTAGAGTGCCCCACTCGGTTTCATATTGAGAAGGGAAGAAAAAGATCCAGAGGAAGCTTAAAGGAATACAAGAGTGATGAATATTTGGAATATAGGCTGTAAGTATATAAAATAGTTGCGGTCATTCATCTCTATCTTACATCTGTAGAGGAAAAGTTTGTGCCACAATATCATCATTATATAATGTGCAGAAACCGTTTGACTGTATTTTTTAATTCTAAGCTTGTGTATAGTTATGATAATTTTCCTCATAGGTGGAAATATCAATGCCATTATTGGTCATGGCTATATTAATATCTAAAATATTTGTATTGATTTTAGATATATAAGAAGAAAATAAATTATAAAAATTGTAAGCTGGTAAGGCCGTATTAGCCAAATATCAGGTGTATTGGTTGATATTTTGATTATCAACTTATATATCTCAATAGGTAGCCGATACAAATTTATATTGTGATATTCATGCAATATTAGAAAATATTGGTATTAGAGGGCTCAATACTAATACATATCAGCTGATATTTATAATATCAGCTAATATTTATTAGTGATTTACCATCATCATCCTATAGTAAAAAATGGTTTTTTCATATTAGGAAATGGTCATTTGTGAGCTCCACATGCATTGAACTTGTCTAACTCTTGTGTGGATGCTTAAAAAATCATGCCCTCATATATTTATGTATGGAGCTATAAGTCGGAGTGTATTTATGTGCCATTGAATTCTTAAGGCGATGCTTAGCCAAAGGGGGAAAAGTAGAAGAAAGATTTAGTTTTGTGGATGCTTAGCCAAAGGGTATATTTCTATCATATAGGGATGGCTGTTGCCCAAAATGTAAACTTGAATTGGTCAATAAAGAATATTTCAATGGAGTTAAAAAAAAGCAATCCTGTGCCAACTATTTTTTCTTCTCATTGGAGATAACACTTGCATATTCTATCTTACTGTGGTTGTTAGCACAGAGTTAGCCGTGAGAGTCAACTATCTATTATTAATCCCTTTTCCCCTTTTACCTGCTTCTCTTGTTAATTTGATAAGCTTAAGTTTATATTGATCTTGGAAAGTATGCTTGAGCTTAAGTTGAACCTAACAAAAGATGAGCTTGAATGAACTGTAATTATGCTTTTATGAGCTATTTGAATTTGCTTTCAGGTAGCTTGGTTTATCGCAAGGGAATATGCCAATTAGTAGCTTGCGCGAGCATGGTTGGTTAACAACTTAAACAAGATGCTTGTGTTAGGCTCATTAAATCCTTGCTCCAAGTAAAGATACAAAATTTAGCAATCTTTTGTCATCAATTTTTGAGGATATTTTCTTGTTTGATGGCCATACGAAGTATGTGATATTGTCTCATCTATTGATGCAAATATTAGGGCCTTCGATATTAATATTTATTGGTACCACGACAATATGATGATAATCTTTTGTTTCGACAATATATTATGATATATTAGGTAATATTTGGTTGATACAATTAATATATCAGCCGATTCGTTTCTATCAGCTTATGATGTTTAAAAATTTTTTCTTCTGATATATCAAATATTGATACGTATTGTTTGATATAATGCTGATATCTTCATCCATGGTCTCATCTATTGTGGATTGTGTTATACAAAAAAGATAACAGAGAAAAACTTCCTTTCCTTAAAAGTGATGACTCTTTAAATTGTCATCCAATTTTTTTTTTTAATAAACGTGAAGGTATTGGTGCTCATTTGGACCTGAAAATTATGGAGAAGGTGGAAGCATACTTCCAAGTCGGCGATATCGTCTAAACACCCGAAACCGTGCTGCTAGACCCCAATCTATGAGAGGTTGTATGTGCCATTTCGTAGTTAAGCGTTTGTATGCTGATCCATCACTTGCACTCATAATATATAACAACAGACATCATGTGAACAAATCGGGCTTTGTATGCCATGGTCCTCTAGATGGAGATGCAATAGGCCCAGGTGCTAAGAAAATGGCTTACATTTGTGATGAGATCCAACAACAAACAATGTCACTCATTTATCTTGGCATTCCTGAAGAGAATGTGCTACAAAAACACATTGAAGGAATTCAGCGTTACTGCGGTGCAGACGCAAAAGTGAATAGCCTTGCTTCTCAGTACGTCCAAAAACTAGGAGCGATAATAAAACGGGCCACTCATGAGTTAGATCTTGATGATCAAGCAAGTATCCGGATGTGGGTTGAACGCAATAAGAAATCGATATTCTTTTATCGGGATTCTTCCGAGGCTGATCCTTTTATTTTGGGAATTCAAACTGGGTGGCAATTGCGGCAGATGATACGTTTTGGGCATTGCAGTCTCATGGCAGCAGATTCAACTTTTGGAATAAAGCGACTTAAGGTAACAACCTAGCTATGTACACCATAGAATGAAATTTCAGCCAATAGATATCAGTATCGGGCTTGTGATACCCATAATTTTCGATATTGTGGCAAAATTGTAATATGCATCATTGGGGGCGAAATGTCATTTGAACCCAGAGATAGCTGGTTCTCTTTTAAATGCATTGAAGTGTAGTAGTTGACTAGATATCCAAGTATAAAACCCTGTTTTGGTATGGGCTGCGAGAGCGGTACCAAATCAAGGCAAACTCTGAATCTTAGATATAACCTCCAAATAACAGGGGTCAAGGTTATCCAGTAAGATGATGGGGGATAAGCTTCATTGTCAAGAGGAAAACAACCCGGGTCACTAGCTAAGGCTCCTAATATCGGTGATATATCAGCTGATATTTAAAATGTCAGCTAATAAACACGATATTTTTCGATATATTTGTTGATATTTGCTCTCATGTTAAAAAAAAAAATAGATAGGTGTAGCCAAGCGCATAAAATTTTGCCTATATATGAGGTTTGGAAAAGAATTGGACCACTTAGAGCTTTCCCGAAACCCTAGAAAATGAAAGTTGTGTACCGGGCTGCACTTTTTTTAATCCCAGGGTTAATATTGGCTGGTACACCCGACATTTTCTTATTTATATATAGGTTGAGATTTGCTTCCCTGGTATTGATTTATAAAAAAAAGGTTTTGTTTCGATACTGATATGTATTACTCAGTATAGTCAATACCGATATGGTCTAGACTGATACTGATATTTACATCCATGATATACTTATGCACACATTAACTCCCTCTGCATATACTACTCTGGCAACTCTTTCGCCCCCCTTCCCACCCCGAAAAAACCTCTGCTGCAGAAATCAGCTGAACAGCCTGAACTTAATGTTACTGCTTGATTAAGCTTTTACTACACAAGGCATTTGCTATGGTTTGTTTGATTGACAGTACCCCTTGTGCACGCTTCTTGTTTTTGATTCGAGACAACATGCACTGCCTGTAGCGTGGGTCATCACTCGGAGCTTCGCTAAGCCAGATGTGTGTCAGTGGATGAAAGCTTTAGTTGATCGGGTTCGTGCTGTCGATACGGGATGGAAAGTCAATGGATTTTTGATCGATGATGCAGCAGCAGAGATCGATCCCTTAAGGCACGATGTTCTGATTCTTAGCATATGTTATGATTTAATCGTTACTGTCATCATTTGCTAACCCGCTATTTACCTGTTATTTAGGGATATATTCTGCTGCCCGGTTCTTTTTTCTCTTTGGCGTATCCGTAGATCATGGCTCAGGAATGTAATTAAAAAATGTAGTAACATTGAAGTTCAGAGGGAAATTTTTAATCGCCTGGGGAAATTAGTTTACGGCATTTGGGGTGGAGTCAATTATGCATCAGCAGTGGAAGAACTCATGCAAGATTTTGTTGATCAAAAGGCTTTCATGCAGTATTTCAAGGGTTGCTGGTTGCCTAAGATTGGTTAGTCCCTCCTTCCCTGTTTTTCGGCAGTTATCAACTAATTAATATGAATGAATTTTTTGTCATAAATAATTTCTTATACTTCTTACGAATATGAATTTTCTTGATCAGTAATAATAATGTGAGCTATTTTAATCAGGTATACCCAATAATATGAATTTCCTTATCGATTCATTTTATCAAGGAGAATTTATAGAGAAAATGAATTAATAATTAATCCAATTAAAAATAGGATTCGAATCTTTCTGTTTCATATGATGTCTCTCTATGGGGGAAAAAAAAACCTCAAACTAATTTTAAATATAAACTTCCAAAGTTATTCCTTCATTTGCCAAATTCCAAAATTACCCCCATAGAATTAACTTATTATTTATGGCTACCTAGCACATTCATAATTTGAATTTGTATTACCCAAAATAGCAGAGGGAACGAGAAGTTTCATTGCCTACCCAAATTAAGTGAATTAAGGGCAATTTTGATCCTATAAGGACGAATATTTGCACACGACTTCTCTGAGAAGAATCCGATTATTCATTTTTTCTGCATTTCTTTCTTAATTTTTTTCTTTCTTAGATTGCTTATGAAGTGGTTGTTCTTATTTAAGAGGTAAGTAATTCTGTTAAGAGATAAGTAATTGTTTTTGTAAGCATTGTCTTTTGCTTTCTTTTCCAAGATGATGGGTAAATTGCGAGGCTATGTTTGACAGATAATGTTGTAGTATAACATGCTGTCCTACTGGCTCGATGATCCGTAGATCTTAATAAATTTTCTGGATAAGTAATTGGACATATATTATGAAATGGCAAAAATTGGAAAAAGGAGACATATAATAAGAAAATTGAGGGAGAATAAACTTCATTTTCTAACCTAAATCTCTCTTGTCATTTTTTCTTTGTGATAGAAATGTGGCTTTCAGTGATGCAAAGTCTTCCACTAGCAAGTCAGGAGGCATCTGGTGCAATAGAAGCCTATCATCTCAAACTGAAATGCAAACTGTACGATGACTCGCACTTAGCTGCATTTCAGAGAGTTGATTGGTTGGTTCATAAGCTGACCACCGAGTTGCACTCGAGCTATTGGCTTGACCGCTGTGCCGATGAAACTGATTCATTTCAACACATCAAGGAGGAATACATTGCTTCAACGTCATGGCACCGAGCACTTCAAATCCCTGATTCTGCCGTTTTGTTGGATGAAAAAGATTGCCTATTTGCTAAAGTTCAAAGCATGAAAGATGGAAATATAACGCGTTTTGTGTCGAATCCCGGGTCAGAGTTTGCTTTTTGTGACTGTTCTTGGTCTTTGCAGGGGAACTTGTGCAAGCACATTATCAAGGTCAATATGATCTGCAAAAGTCACAATAACTATCAAACTTCTATGTCGTTCAACTCATTCAGAGAACTGTTGACAACTCTGTTGACGAAACCGACAGATGATTCAATCGAATTGGATAGGGCCACAGCATTGACCTATCAAACGCTCAATCAAATACAAAGACTAGTTGAACTAAATTCCCCAAATAACATTAGTACTGTGGTGAATAATCTCCCGCTGAAGTGGGTATCGAAGAAAATGCGAAATTTTTGTCGCAAGCGATCATCATCGAGCTTGGCTCTTCCATCTGGTTCTAAGGAGTCTGCCAGAAGGAACGGCAAGAGCAGAAAACGGAGGAGATTGTCTAGGCTAAGATGAACACAAATGCAGGAGCTAATTTGTGAAGGCTATGTAGATCATACAGTTTTGATTCAATCAAACATTACATGAAGTACAAAATTTCCCCCTTTTGGCCTCTGAATTCATTGCTTAAATTGATGAATTGTTTCCAGAGATTTGGGTTAATTTCAATAAATTGAATAGGCATCTTTGATAGCATTCGAGATGATCATGATGCCATAGAAGATGGAGATGTAATGAGACATTCAACAGAAAAAAATGTTAAAGTGTTTTACATTATTCTTTTCATCTCCTTCATTGATATCGTTCTCCGGTGTTGATTTGTCATAATGTTTAGATTCGTTATGCCAGTTGAATTGTCACCATGTGTGAAAATGGTTCAAATCGTCGATCTTTGGCAGGTAATTGTAATCATATTTTAATGAGATTTTAACTTTAATTCTCATCATCTTTATCGTCATGCTTTTACTAAATTATTGTAAGAAATATAAATTGATAAATCTGGATTTATGAATATAAAATCTCTAGTTTGTAAAAATAATTTTTAGAATCAATTTATCAAATTGTTATTATTATAAAAAATTAGAAAATAATTTTTTCCTTTGCACTTTTTTTTTCTTAAAATATATTTTGATGGTATGTCATATTGGTGGAAATGTATTGATTTTTAAAGAAAAAGTCACGATTATTTTCAAATTATTAGAATGCCTCAATTTTTTCTCAACGGATCTGTCTCAAATAGCCATATCTAATAAAAAAATATAACTTATATATTTAATAAATAATTAATGAATAAGTCTATATTATTATATAAAATTATAACCTTTATTAATTTAATAAAATGTTACATTATATGAAATATTTTATATGATGATGATGAGATGATTTATAATTAATATTAAAATATATTAAATTTATCTTATAATTTTATAATTTAAAAATCTCATCTTTAATAGCTTCCATGTTGAATTAGAAATTCTCATGTGGGCATGGCCAAATCGTATGAACATATATACATACATATTCATATATATATTGGAAAATTCACTTTCTAATTCTGAAAGCCTTTTTTTTTTAAATAATTATTTAGGGCTTAAATTTTTTTTTTAAAATTGTTTAAATTATACAAATTAAACCAACTCAGACCATAAATTGAAGGTTTGATATATGTTAGGTTCAGCTGGGTTGATTTTTTTTTTTTAAATTGTATTTTTAATTTGATTGATGTTTAAGAACTAAAATTAAATTAGATAATATGTGTAATAAATCTAACTTTTTATTATGACTAGGGATATATTTAAATGTATCTGATTTATTTCGCTTCTAAATTAATTTTTTAAAGTGGTTGGCTTTATTATTATTATTATTATTATTATTATTATTATTATTATTATTATTATTATTATTTCAGGAGTTATTTGTTACTGAAAATGTTGGAGATATATATGTTGTAAAAATTGGCAGTATTCCAAGGAAATTTTCAAGAATATTAGATAAATTGTGGATAATATTAAAAAGTTTAAAGAAATTATCTTTTTTATTTTTTGGTAAGTATTAAAGAAATTATCTGGGGTATTTTTTATTTTCGTAAAATATATAAAGCTTTTTTTTTCTTTTCTTTTTTCTTACTGCATCATTAAGGACTAAGTATAACTTTGACACTTACGATATGCTTGGTTATTAGAATTAAATAAGGTATGAATAAAATAATTATTTTTAGTGGAATAAAATAAGATAAAAATATAGTTAAAAATTTATATTTTTATATTTAGTTATTATAAGAAAATAATGGGAATTAGTATTTTATTATTTGATAAGTGATAATAATATGATAAATAATATAAAAATTTATAATAATAAAAATTTTACCATTATTTTAAAAAATATTTTTTTCTATTAGTTTATTACATTATATCAAAGAAGATTTTATTAGTCGTTAATTAATATTTTTAATTAAAATTTATAAAATTCATAAATATTTAAGAAATTTTTATTAAAATTTCTGTCAATAAATTAATTTGTATTTCACTGATAATTCCGTATTTGATGAATATAAGTAGCATTGGCAAAAATTTTAGTAATTTTTAAATATTTTTAATTATAAAATATTTTATTTATTAATGTTATTAATTAACTTAATGTATAATTAAAAATATATTTGCAATTACTAGAATACCCTTCAATTATTTGTCAATCTATATTGCCACAAAAAGCCAGCATGTATGACTACAATGTTTGATCATACTTTAGTACTAATAAAAATATCCGTTAAGGTATTAACATAAAAATATGAACATAAAAATTACAAAAAACAAGTTTGCCATAGATGTTGTCTAGAACATAGATGCGGTCACTTTTGTCTGTCCAACAACAGGCATTTTGGTCATCTCGATGCTTTCACACCAACTCCTCATTTAACCTACACCAGATATCCCATCAGCAATAAGTACAGTATCCCAGATCAGAAATAATACAACATATAGCATCTATAGCTTTTTTAGCTACAGACAAAAAAATCTTCCATGATTATGTGCATGTTTTACTATAAATATTATTTGATCCAATCTAGTCGTTGCTCCGATAAAAAATTAAATAAAGCCATCATATTTCTTGGATCAAATGTACATTTTGTATAAATTATGTTCCTTTTACTTACGGATAGCTCATGAATCTCAGACAATAATGCATGCAGTTCTTCTGTCCATTGTTAATATCTGCCAGTTGTTATACTCTTGCTCAACATTTGTAACGTCCCACACCCTTATTTCCGTTATTTCCCATTATCATAGTTATTTGATGTGATATATATATATATAGAAGATCCATATAGTTATCACGTTATCAGTGGTTCCAACATCATACTTTTAGATTACGACATTGGATCTTGTGAAGGAAACATACCTGTTAAAAATCAAAATTTAATAAACTTCACAAATATATACCAAAGCATACATAATATCCATAATATTCTGTAGAAGCTATACTAAACTAATATCACTAAATTAGAATATATCATTTCATATTTCTAAAATTTTACAAAATTTCAACACATCAAAATCCTAAAAGAGATATTCTAAGTATTAAAGTTCATCATCATAACCGTAAGAAATTTTCATATTCACTCGTACTTGTTTAACATTAGCTCGTGCGACTCATCTGAATGTTAGTAAAAATAGTAAGAAAATGAGCCAAATACTCAATTTGGCACAATATATAACAAAGAACATGCACATTATATTTAAAACATATCATTAGAGAAAATAGAGGTCATAATATGTACATAAGTATAAGCATGAGCAAAAACATTTTCGTGATAGATTTCATATTTTTTATTTTGTCATTTCATTTTCTTAGTCATTCAATCATATTAAAAATTTACTTATTTTTAGAGACCAAAGCTAATAAATCTTACCAACTAACGGAAAGGACAATCGAAGAAATGATCGTATATATTTTCATACAATATAAGGCATTTCGATCATATTCAACACCTGGATATGGGTGATACTATCTATCATCCAGTAGACGAGGCTATAATCCGCTTTTATAATCCTCGCGATTTCAATGGGCAATTATCTGATTTTTACTATAACATCTTAAGGTATATTAGGAAATATTATTCTTTGAATAATTCCTTTATCTAATTTCTTGATTCTTTTAAAAATCCTTTTGGAAGCTCTACGTCATTTCTTAGTTCTTCTTAAATTTTTCTGAGCTATGGGAGAACCGAGAAAAGATAATCATAATTTTTAATACTGTATAAAGCTTCCAATCATACTTTCATGAATAAAAGAATTAAATTCATAATAACTTTAAATTTACAATAATAAAATTTAGTAATTTCAGATTAAATTTATTTCCATATTCCAAGTAATAGCAAAAATCAGATTCAGTATAATCAGATTGAGCAAATTAAAATTTCAACAAAATCAAATTCAGCAAATTAAAATTACAGCAAAATTAGATTCAGCAACTTATGTGATTACAGCAAAATCAAATTCAGTAAAATTAGATTTACAGCACCCTTAATTTCAGATTAAATTCAGCAATATCATTCAGCACCAATTTTCATATTTAAAACCAGCAAACTATAATGTAGCAATATTATTTCAGCTTAAACATCTGAAGGAACCTTTTCGGTCCCAAATCACACAAAAATTTTGACCCTACAATAAATTAACGGAAGTAATAAAAATAAATAAATATTTAATATACGTAAAAAATATTTAATTCTGATGATATGATCAATACAAATATATAAATGAAAGTAATAACAAATAACAATAAAGGGATAATTTTTTACAACGAAGAAAAAACTTAATAATCACGATTATCGAGAAAAATTCTCTGTATTTTAACGGTTAGAAAAGATATGCACTATGAAAATCAACTTACAGATCGGATGGTAATGATGTACTAACCTAGTCGACTTACTTCTATCTTGTGATTCCTACTAAGGAACTCCTTAAATTTGTCCACGGCAATGGAATTGGACATCTTTCGATTTTAATGTCAATTATTCCTCTCGAACCACTTGAATTGTCAAATACCATTGGAGCCCAGTGTCCATGTCATAGACATTGCTACAAAGGTTGACAGACAGAATATGTGTAAATGAAAAGGAACGATGTGAAAAGAAAACTTTATCAATGAAACATAATTGTTCGTGTGAAGTTTTTTAAAAGATGAAGTACAAGAATGGAGTACAAGTACGATATGTTTTTCTGCTTCTTGCTCGAAATTGATTTCTCATATGTTTGTCTCACTTTCACACTATGAATGATATCTTTGTGGGTGCAA
Organism: Nepenthes gracilis; assembly: GCA_033239525.1. Lineage (NCBI taxonomy): Eukaryota > Viridiplantae > Streptophyta > Magnoliopsida > Caryophyllales > Nepenthaceae > Nepenthes > Nepenthes gracilis. The sequence continues at coordinate 13,267,043 of BSYO01000025.1, read as the reverse complement.
CCTTGCCTCATATATAAGTAGTCAACATGTTATCCTCTAACTATGAATATATAGTGGTATATCAGATCCTTCAAAAAATCTATGTTGTTTTGAATCCTATATGGAAATACAAAGACGAAATTGAATGGCTCATTATTAAACCAATAAATCATCATAATAAAAATAAACATTGCAATTTCGAGAGTCCTTAAATTGTATTTGACACATCTAAAACATTATTTATCACAATTATTGTCAATACATAATGACTTCATAACCACAAGTATATTACATAGGCAAAGTGTGTTTCTTTCGCCGTGTTGAGATGAAACATTTCACACACTTGAAATTAGCCGCTTCAATGGGATCTTTTATCCTTGTCAAAGGAGAAATTACCAAACGTTTAGCATTCCCTCATGTTTGGTGCCAATGAATTTTTTATTTGAGAGAACAAAGAAAACTATGCCTTCACCATATGAAATATCAATAGTAAGTAATAACGGCATGGTATTTTGAATTCGATATATAAAATTATATATATATTTTAAAACATTCGATTGTGTATCACAAGAGTAGTATGAGATAAAGGGTATTTTATATTTATTAGGAGTCTGTTGGGAAAAATAGTACCGGTCAGACAATAAATCCAAGAGGACGAAGATGCCGAACAATCACACACACACAATAGAGTGAGATAGGAGAGAATTGGAAACACATAATTTTATATAAAAATTCTCTTCAAAATAAGAGAAAAAAATCACGGGATATTTAGTTCACAAATATTTTACTGTGTAAATTTTGGTTACAAAAACCCTTAATTACACAATCCATTGGAGAGTAGAAAATAGAGAATAGAATATAAGAACAAAAACGACAACTACTTATTTTCCTCTGTTTTTTTTTTCTTTCGCACTCTCACTCTCTCTTCTTCTCACTCTCAGCATACACACACACACACACACACACACACAGATATATATATGTATTGGACGACAATCTATTTTATAAGCTGGTTGCATGCACTACATGACTTACCACCGTCTCTACAAAATACCTTCTTACCGAGAGCAGTTGACATGCTTTATAAATCGGCTTCCAACTCTAAAAGTCAATTTCTTTTTTTACAAAATTTGCTATCTGTGCAAACTTTGCAGGTTAGCTTTTGAAAATAAATTGTCTTCGCTCGTTGACCAAAGTTCTCAACCTTCTGCCCAATGTCCTCGAACATCATTCCATATACTCGGCTGTCACTTAATATTTTTGGCCTTCAGGCAAAGTTCTCGACCCTTAATCAAAGATTTTGGCTATTAGTCAATGTACTCGACCTCAAGTCAGTGTTCTCGGCTGTCACTTAGAGTTATCGGCCTTTAGATAATATCCTTGGTTTTAAACCGGTGTTCTTGGCCTTATGAACCTCTCCAAAATTTCATTTTAGATTTTTTTTCCATACGAGAGTGACCCAAAATCTCAACAGAGTCCATTTTAGCATTACAAACTTTTTTCATACTAAGAGGATCTTAATTTTAATAATATTTATATTTAAAAAAGTACAAAAAAAAAACTTTTTCCTTTTTTATTGGCTACATATTTTACATTTAGCACATCATATATTATTCAAATTGTGTATAGAATATAGTTCCTGACACGCCGTATCAGCAGGACTGGCGTCCCTGGCATACCATATCTTCAGGGTAGACGCCCATCCAATGGGCTGGTGACAGGTGTCCCTGACACGCCGTACCAGCAGGAAAGGTGGCAGGCATGTCTGATGCACAGCCGGCAAAGCAGGCGGGCGGTCTCCCGGCCACACAATGGCAGCCACATGTCATCTCCTCAGCGGCACAATTTCTCATATAAATACCCAGCAAAGGCTCTTGCCTCAGGATCTTCTACCGGATCCCTTCTTCCAGCTCTTTAAGGCACCAAGAAGAGAGAGAAAAAGAGGGATTTCCAGCGGATGGAGAGAAAAGGGAGAATATTCCCCAATATTTGTATTCTGTAAGACTCACGCATATAGTGAAGTATTTTCCAAAGGCCCAGGGCCTCGTGGTTTTTCCTTCTCATTCAAAAGGGGTTTTCCACGTAAAAACTCGGTCTCAACTTCTCTTCTCCACATCATTTACACCGACACTCGTGTTGCTTCGGACCCCCGGGAATCGAGACGCAACATTGGCGCTGTCTGTGGGAACGTGAAAAAAAGCTCACTAACTTCCCACCGTCACAGAACAACCAGCGCTCTAAAGATGGTGAGCAGACGAGATAGCATGTCCACCCGGGAGGAGGAACGCTACGACAAGTGCCTCCCATCGAGCGGCAGGATGAGTGGCGGCCCCGGTACTAACGTGTGCAAGTTAGCACAGAAGGTGGACAGGCTTTCAAGAGCCGTCCATACCCTCCGCGAAAGGGTGGACGAGCAGTCTAGGGGCACTCACCTCGAAAGCCCATGTCCAGCAACACCCCAGAGGCGACAAGCGGCGCAAGCTCCTGGCAAGTTGAGGGACTACCTCAACAAAAAGAAGTCCATGGCCCAGGCCCCGACGCAGAGGGGGCTCAAGAGGCTCTGAAAGACGGTCTTCGAATCCAAGACCGACGAAGCCAGCCAGCCGAGAAGAAGAGAAGACCCCTTGCCCCCGAGGGCAGGGGAAAGGAAAAGAAGGGCTGGCGCCCAACTAAAGACCCATGGACTGTATGGGCAAAATGAGCCAGAATGGATAGTCCTGGGAGGAGACGGGCCATTAGGCCCACTTACCCTCACTAAATCCCTCACCAGCATCCTGAGGCAAATTAGGAACGAAGAGTTCCTGAGATGGCCCAAGGCGTTGAAGAACCTAGAAGGGGGCGACCAGTGGGAGTACTGCCATTACTACTGCAGCTGCGGACATGACACCGAGGACTGCAGAAAGCCCCAGGTAGAGATCGAGCGGTTGGTAATTGAAGGCCATCCCGACCGCTTCCTACCACGATCCGGGCATGGCCCCAGAACAGCAGGACGCAACCGGTCGCGTCGCTCAAAGGGCAAAGCCATAATGGGCACGGAAACCGCCTGACCAATCGACTGGGGGGCTACGCATGCCTACTTCGTAAAGGCCAGCACAGAGCATAACTGCCAAATGGCCATGGCAGGCAGGGGAGCAACGAGAGAGCCCCAGAGGTCGTATAACTTCAACAAAAACTTGGCTTCGACCGAGCGGCTCCAGAGGTCGTATAACTTCAACAAAAACTCGACTTCGACTGAGCGGCCCCAGAGGTCGTATAACTTCAACAAAAACTCGGCTTTGACCGAGCGGCCCCAGAGGTCGTATAACTTCAACAAAAACTCGGCTTCGACCGAATTGCCCCAGATGTCGTATAACTCCAAAAACTCGGCTGTGTCCGAGCGGCCCCAGAGGTCGAAATCCAAAAACTTGGCTGTTCCCGAGCGGCCCCAGAGGCCGAACTCCAAAAACTCGGCTGCGCCCAAGCGGCCTAAGAGGTCAAATTCCAAAAAACTCGGCTATACCCGAGCGGCCCTAGAGGTCGAATTCCCACAATTGCATCCGACGCCAAAAAACCCGAGAGGTTAAAAGGCTAGAGGATCTCAAAAGGATCATGCGTCAAGCTAAGGACAAGACACTTAGCAACACATAAAAAAAAAACTCGATCCTTTCTGAGCGGCCCCACAGGTCGTATTATAAAAACTCGACCCCGTCCGAGTATTCCAAAAGATCGAGCTCTAAGAACTTCGTGCAAAGCGATGCGATCCAAGAAGTCAGAAGGCGGCACGATCCTTGAAGGCAAACGCTCTAAGCCAAAGCCAGGACGTGGACGATCATAATTTTACCTCCTCAGGAATGTCCTTAACAAGCCACAACGCGTGCACGGACAACCATAACAGGAAGAGATTAACATCCCAAGAAGAGCAACGACTTCATGCCAAACAGTCGAGGATCTCGAACCCTTTGGCATGGGGGGCTATGTTGGGTCCCAATATGATAGCCCATAAAACACGGCCCAAAGGAAGGGCTCAAGTGAGAAGCCCGAAAATTTGTCCACTAACCAAGAGGGCTGGACGGCCCAAGAAGCCCAAGGCACAGGCCAGTATCCCGAAAGCCGAGGCTACGACAAAGGTCTGAGAAGTTCCAAAAGCTCGAGGACACGACAAATGGCAGATGCTATCCAGGTACGAGGACCAGAAGGGAAAGACCCGAGGGCCCTCCACAAAGGACCAATGATCCTTTGAAAGACAATCTCCGGGAGTGGCCTTCTTTAACGAGTCCGCGAACCCATAAAGAGACAAGGTGCGTCGCTCAGAGACGAGGACACTCTCATACACGGCCGAGAACGCCAGCTAAGCAGCCTCACCATCACCAAGAAGCACGCGCCATCATGAAGGATCCAAACGGGCTCGACACGCCAATTTCACTGGGTCGCGTCCCCGGCACGCCATATCTTGTGGCGAGACGCCCATCCAATGGGTCAGTGACAGGTGTCACCGACATGCCGTACCCAAAAGCACGTCGATGCACAAACCAAAGTCCATTCCAGTGTTGGCAACATGTCATCTCCCAATGCACAATTCTCATTTAAATACCTTAGAGGCTCTTGCCTCGATCTTCTAATCCCTTCTTCCAATCTTTGAGGCACCAAGAAGAGAGAGAAAAAGAGGGATTTCAAATGATGGAGAGAAAAGGAGAATATTCTCCAATTTTCTTATTTATTGGCGTATAGTGAAGATTTTCCAGCGCGCCTACGCTTTTTCCCATTCATTTAGGTTTTCAAAAATTGTTCAAATTGTTCTCCACATCATTTACACCGACACTTGCACTTCAAAATCGAGACGCAACAGGTTATAAATGCAAAGTCAAATATATAAAACTCTTATTATGTATAAAATTTAATAAAAAAATATAATCTAATTAACTCAGATGATATGATTTTTGTAGGTGAGGATGCGAGAAGCACACTTTAGAAAGCAAATACAACTTGTAATACCTCCAAAACTATTTTAACCAAAACTAAATAAAAAATACAACTATTTTAACTTGTAATACAACTTTTTGTTATACTAATATTTAAGCATCTAAATATTTTAAAAAAATTAAATAAAATACTTATATATTATATTATTTTTTACATATTTAATATTAACTGTTAAATTATAAATGATTCAATAACTGGACACTGCATTGTAGATATTGTGCGTCACAGTCCTTCTCCTGAACAGTATTGAAATGATATTTGACGACTGATCCACTATTAATATAATATAATTTTTAAAACTAAAAGTTAAAATTATATTTTTAAGTATTTTTTAAATTTTTATTTAATGAGTTATAATATATTTTTACTTTAAACTCATTTATTGATCCCAAAAATTCATTAGATTGCGATTAACATAAATTACAAATTTTTCTATAAAAATAGAATTTTACAAATGCATAATAATTTATATATTTATAAATATATTTATGTCTATATTATTTTTTAAAAAATAAATCACTTTACTTTATTTTAATTATTAAAAATATATAGGTGTTTTTATAATTTTTGTCTAACTAATTATTAAAATATAAAATAACTTATCAATTAAAATATATTTAAATAATGTTATAAATATATACGCGTACTGAAGTCGTCGTCTCTCGTCATCCTTATCCGTGTTCCCAACTCTTCGTCCTTCTTCGCTCTTGACCAATCCTTTGTGAGGTTTTTCTCCTCTGATCATCGCTTGTTAATCGATCATACAATGATCTGAACACGGTCGAATAAGCTCCATCTCAATGCGTTCATCTGTCAATTAGATCTACTCTTTTGTACTGGGAAATTTCAATTTGTGTGAATCTTACTGCATTTGGTGCCAACTTTAGGGTTTTGTTTTGGGGATTTGGGAAAGCAACGGAGCACAATGCCCTCGTTGCCCGCTGATTTCTGTGTTCTTCGATCTTTCATAAAATGTTTGCATAGTTCTTTGTGTTCTCATCGTCTGAAACGTCTTGAAAAAGGTGATCGGCGTGGTAATCTTAGTTAACATTAGGCTTTACCTCTGTTCCTTTTGATCCCTAGTTGTTCGGTATCTTTAGATTTCACTCTAGTTATCAACTTTATCGCGTCGAGGGAGCGATTTGGAGTGGCTGATTGGGTGTAGTTATCTCTTCTATTCCTGGACTCGGTTGAAAGAAGTCGCTGCATTTTTTGTTGTAGTTTTCTGCGATACTTTGCTTCTCAACCTTGAAGGTACGATCTTTTTCGGTCCTCCAAGAAGTTTGCAGTATGATCTTTTCAGTTACTCCGTTTTCTCTCTCTCTATTTGGTTATTGGGATTTTTCTTTACCATTTCAAGGCATGCTAAATGGTTAATATCTTACGCAACTTTTTTGGTGCTTTTTCTGTTGTTTGTATTTTGGCATGGTCTTTTTGATTAACCAACAATACTGTTGTTGGAGCTTCTTGAAGGAATTGCAGTCTATGCTAATAAATAAACATTTTTTATGATGTGCTGTCGCAGCACATGATCCCCCATTAGTGGTATGCGGAGATAATGTATATGTCATTCCTTATTTATGTTATGTGCATGGGTCTTTCCCATAGAATCAAATACGTAAAATATCAACCGATGTATATTATCATCAGCTTTCTTGATGCTGTTATTTTTTCAGACCGCTACAAATCAAGATATGTATTTATCACGACATATTGACCGATACACTCACTATTTTCCTCCCTAAATTTGATTCGTAAAATTTTTTTATTCATTATGAATACGTATAACCCAATAGGATCAATACCGATTTTGATACTGTAATGATCGATGGTACTGCCCCTTCCCTCTTAGTTATCTGCACTAATGTTTGAGTTGGTCATCGGAAGTTTTTGCAGTTCTGTTCTTGATTCAATGGAAAAGCTGCCTTGGGGGATATTGAATTCTCAGAGTGTCAACTATGGCTGTGCATTAAAGCAACAAGAGATCACTTTTGAAGTCATTGGAGAGGATACGGTGAATAAACTTGCGATTACATTTGATGAGACCTTGAAGGTAAAAGATGTGCACCCAGTGATTGGTAATGATCTTCCTGTGGATGAGGATGATAACAATGGTCTGAAGGTTGAGAATGTAGCAGTAGATCTTAACTTGGATTGTGATGACTTTGCTGTATCAACTTTAAAAAAGTGTTTGGGAAAATGTGCTACATTTCCAAACGGTGGCCATATGTCTTCTAAATCTGAGGATGGAAGAGACAAGACACCTGATTCTCAGCTGCAGCAAAGTAGTTCTTACTCACATTCGACGTCGTTGCCAGTAGGTTTCATACTTACATTTTGTGATGCATGTATTTACTAGAAAGCTTGCTTTTGTTTTCTGCTTGCAATAGTTTTGCTGGTTAGAATTAGGGTGGATTAGACATGATAGTGCTTCATAGTGACAGTAAGCATAGCAGTGCAAATTATTGCAAATTATGGCCTCCGTAAGTTGAGGCTTAGTTAAGTTTTACTGCCCAGGAAGTATAAACTTGTGACTTATGTTTGCTTCTAACAATGAAAGAAGTCCAGAGGATATCAAATCCCCTTCTCTTTGACGAATTTACTTCCTCCAAGTGGTGGTATTAATTTAGTCCTTCAGCAGTAATTTATCTTCTTTAATTGGAAGAATAAATTGACCCATATATCCCCAACATACTGTCTTCAATATGCGTTGTTTCATCATACATTCATGCTAGGATGCACGAAGATTTCCTCCATGGTAGCATATCAGTGTCAGACAGCAATTTAACACCAATATGCCCTGGATACCCTCAAATACCTTTGGAATTTTTGCTTAATTCTAAAATGCTAGGAACATGTTTGGACACATTGGGACATGTTTTGGCTTCTAAATTTCAAAATGAATGAGGGTGTTTAAATAGACTTAGTTTTGTGATAATAAGTAAAAATAAATCTAAAACATAGTCTCTTGTTGGAGAGAAGTAGCTGTTTGAATGTATTACTCACAGAAAAACAAATAGGGACAGAGATGGTTGTTGAAAATACTTCCAACTATAAATCAAAGAGCAGGAGGTAATAGAAAATCCTGTTCCATAACTGTTTTCCCATCAGCAAGAAAAATAGAGACAAATCTTAGAGTCTATGATTTTGCCATTTGCATGGGTATGTTGTTTGAGAGGTTGTTTTCTATCAATTAATTCTCGTATTAATAAGAAACCATGGCTTTTGGTTAATGTGTTCTGTTGTCCTATTTTTCAGAAAAATTACTTCCTGTATCTGTATTCCTGTTTTTGCTTCAGTTCCTGAGAAGTAGAGTTGTGAAACCAAGTACTATAACATCTAAGTTCCTTAGACTATCCCCGGGAGCTAAGTTCAGAGTAAGTGTAACTTCCTCGGGTTGCATAAACTTGAACCAAATGAGGTCTATAATTAGCCCAGTAATCCCTCATCAGTAGAATGATTATTCCTCTGTGAGAAAGGTTAATGCTTGTGGTGGATGAACTTCCTTCCAGAGTAGTTATTGGGAATTAATGTGTTTGTATGTGATGGTTGTCTGCCAAACTTATGTGAACATATTTGAAATTGAAACTATTATTTTTCCTATGATTTTCAATTTTATGGGGTAAGAAGTTAGCTCAATGTTTTGGCGTTGACATGTGAATAATTTGATTTGTCCACGCATTATTGTGATGATGTCAGTCAGCCTTATTATTATTTTGGTTCCTTTTGACCGTTATATTCTGCAATCATGTTCATTCTTCTTTCATTTGCATGCATTGTAGTCGGCTCGGAAGCTCATTTCTGCCATGAAAGGTAGTCGTGAGAAAGAGGGAGCATCTCCAAGGGATCTAAACGTGTCATGGGCCCCTGATGTGTGGGAACCGCCATCAACCTCTCTGTCCCACACAGTGAAAAAGACTACTCAGCAGCAGTTTAAGAACAACAAAAAGCACGGAAAGGGAAAGCATAAAGGCAAGAATACGCGGACTGGTCCGAAAGAGAAGAAGCATTACCGGAGGTCATGTGGAAGGTCTGACTGGGGTTTGGTTTCCTATGCTGATACCGACAGTGTATTTTCAAGAAACTATGCATCATCATCTGCAGAACTCCCAGATCTTGATGATAAAAATGGCGGTGGATGCGCAGATTCCAGTTGCGGGACTAGCTTTTTGAGGAAATCCAATGGCGGCCTGCTTGTTGCTTATGCTGAGGCTACATAGAATCGCAGATGTTCTATGGGTTTGGGTCAATGATAGTGTAAGAAAATAAGAAATTTTCCGGTAAGACTCCGACTTTTAAGCTGAACTTTGGAAGACCCCAAGTGCTTCTACTGTTTATGAAATTGGTAAGTTTGTATCTCAAGTTGACCCGTTGCCCCCCTACCTGGAAAGTATTTCATGCTAGTTTGCTTGCTATACGATACAAATATTAACTAATATATATTAGTATTAGCCAATCGAAACTACGACAAAATTGCGATATATCAACTGATACGGTCGTGCCATCTTATAATTTTCAGAAGGTTTTTCTATTTTGATATATTCGATATTAATACATAATCAATTTTAATGCCGATACCCATATTTTCATCCATGGTGCTTATGTTAAACATGCTCTGTGTTGTATCTGACAATCATGATCTTTGGATTCATCTTTCTTGAACTTTTGCTGCTTCATTGTTTTGGATTTTTTGAGGAGTTGAATGCCTGAGCATGCCACAGATGAAATTTCTGGAGATTATGTATCAGAATGCTGTCACTTAGCACTTCACTTATTGAGTAGTTGGATTATTCATCCATTTATTGTTATGTTCATGAATTAGCACTGTTAAATATTTGGCTTAAGAATTCTTTTTGAGGATTGGATGTTGGAAGTGAGTTAATGATTTTCTTAGGTGGTGAGATGATAAAACCTTGCAATTATTATCTTCATTGCCAGATGATTATATGGGCATATGATTGTAGGTCTAGCTGTATGTCACGAGGTGCGCGGTGGAGTATACAGGTTACATGCTATTCAGATTGAGGATACCAAATCATACAATTTAGTTATATAAAGATGTATATTATGGAAGGTAATTGTTTAGGTGGTTCCAGTAAGTTCTATGGTGAAAATAATAAAATTTGATGGGATACACACTTTAATTTAGAATATTCTTCTGTATTGTTGGGGGATATATTTGTAGAGAATATTTTAGGGTATGAATTCTAATCATTTACAATGGAGGATGGAGGAAAAATGGTAGCCATTGGTTCATGTGGCATTCCCACATAAAGGGATGATTTTCTCACATTTGGGACAAACTCTGAGAAGTTAAAAGCTAAATGAGATAAAGCAAAAGAGTAGTGTAAGTAAGAGACTGATTAGCTATGAGAGCTCTTGGGGTGACTTTGTGGGGTTAAATTTTAGGGCAGTGTTTCATGCTTGTTGTACTTATATATATAACAAAGCATGTTTTCTCTGAAAGTTTTGTATTTCTATACATTTGGGATGGAAATTAATATTAGATTTGGAATATTAACTTCAAAGGCTAGTGCTTTATTTGCTCCATCTTCATTAGTAATAGTTGGTTCTTATGTGGAAGGTATCCAGATCTGAGGCTTCTAATGTTAGAGGCTCCAAAAAGGGTAAGAAGTTATGTTGCCTTATTCATGAAATGTAAAGAGAGATTATTTTTGTGCTTTAAATCCACTGCCTCTATGAAATTGAGTGACTTTAATGTTGAGTTGATACTTGCCTGTAACAGGAGTTGCCCATGCTTGTAGTTTATTGGTTTGGGACATACACAATGAAATTTATAAAAAAAAAAAGGGATTTTTTTGCGATTTAAATATGTAATTTTTATATCAAAATTGAACAATCTTAATATTTTGGTTGTACTAAATCAAATTGGAGTCTCTAGTTATGAATGAGGAGAATTCAATCAATTTTATGTTATTGTCTTTTGATTGATAGTTGAATTGGTTGAATTAATATCACATTGATGCGAGTTGGTTGAATTAGTAAGATATTTTTACTTTAATTGCCAATCATAAAATTATAATTCTTAATTTTACTTTTAAAAACTATTAAGAATTATTATATACTATTTTTTAAGTATAAGTCATTGAAATTAAAAATTTTAATTTTTTTCTGATGTCAAACAAGAAAATTAATATTAGATTTGGAATTTTAATTCTAATGTTGAATTTTAAAAACTAGTTATAAAGTTTTTTACGATGTCTTAATTATATTGTCAATTTTATTATCAAATTTAGGTAAATCTATGGACCTTTGTATCAAAGGCTTTAGAAAAACTTTTCGCATGAACTATGGTATATACCATTAAAAAAGAAATTTTATCAACTGTTTTATATATATTAAAATTTTAAGATGATTTATATAACAAAAAAATTTTTTACACGTAGATTGTAAAGTTATTAGAGATGTCTTACAAAAAGATATTAAAAATTTTATTTCTAAACAAATTTTTATTAGAAGATAGACAATTTTATCTGTTATTTGTATTAGAAATTATTAAGAATTATTTTGTCATATCTCTTTAAGTATAAGTAATTGAAATTGAAAATTTTATTTTTTTTCTGATATCAAACAATAAAATTATTATTAGATTTAGAATTTCAATTCTAATGTTGAATTTCACAGCCAAATTTCATTGAACAAATATGAAATGATCTTGAGCAAGTCCCAAGTTCAAACTCCCAACAATCTCTTGAACCCACACAAAAATATTCATTATTTGGCTAACCATTTAACCTTTTTTCCTCTATCTCTATTGGCAATAATTTCTCCGTGAGCCGCTGACCCGAAGGGGTTCACCCATTCAGCCGGTCAAATCTTTCAACCATCAGGAGTGCACGTTGGTTGGTCCGGCCTCCTCTGGTTTAAAGGCTATATTACATCATACGTCTTCATCATTTAACCTTTTATTAAGAGACATATTAAAACTCTTAATTTATTTCAAATATTCGGCAACTTTAATTCCTTGTTAGTGTGCATCCTTTGCTCCTCCGGCCCAAAAACTCGTGACTACATCTTTTTTGATGCATTTATTATAGAATTATCTGAAACGGCGTTTGTATCAAATCGTGCATGAATGATCTTAATTTTATTGAAATGACAATACTAGATAAACTATCATAAAATAAAAAAAGATTTCATGCAAGATCAGATAACCTCAATTTACCATATTTGAAGGATCAGATATATGACGTTTTAGACGATCTCCCCCGTTTATCTCTTCGGTCATCATTAACAAAATTATCTCTTTAAATTTTCATCCATCAATCAACAAGAAGTGCTCTATTAAATTTCTTGGGTTTCCACCATCCTTCACCGAGTAAAGGACCTTTTCCTTTCTTTTTATTGTCTAATTTTATTTTTATTTTTTGTACTATGGAGTCGGGATCTTTTTGGGATATTTCTAAAAATTATATTTGAGTTCCGATTATAATTTAAATCATGTAGTATTTTTTATTTATTAATTTATTATTACTTATCAAAAAAGCCAATGTTTGCCTATGAGGGCACCCAATTAACAACCAAAATTTTCTCTTTATAAATTATTTGAAGTAAGAATGCATAATTTTTATCAATTGGTCATCTTCCATGCCGCTCCATCTTTATATCGGTCAATACTTTAGTTCATTCACATCAACATAAGTAGTACGTGTTATGCACATTTTATTGGGAACAGTTTATTGATTTTAGTTGTTGGAATTTTATGAGAAGACTAGATAATAATATATATTTACAAGAAATAAATCATACGATGGCCCAATTTTTTCACTTTTTATACTTTTTTTAAATTTCTTAATTGAAAAAAAGAATTGGATATATAATTTTACATGAAAAAATCTTTTTAATTAAAAAAATAATCATAGGAGAAATAATCTTCATTATAAAATATGAGTTTAGTTATCTTTAATCTTTTCAAAATCATATTCAAATTTACAATAAATATAGATCAATCGAGTAATTCATAATAAGAAAATAAATGATTATAAGGGAATGAACGTGATTATAAACTCAATAGATAGCAAACACATCCTCCCTGCTCTTATTCTTTTTTCTCCCTCAATTCAACGCTCAAAGTATTTTAAATAAACTCATACACTCACCCTTTAACTCTTCTGAAAAATTCTTACAGAAGAATCACTCACTTCACAATTTCTCACTCAAAAAAGGAGAAATATATTATTAACAAAAAGAGTCTTGTTGTTGGTTTTCGAATGCCAAATAAAAATTTTCATAAATAATTTTCATATATGTGCATCCTTCATAAATGTATCAGGCATCTACCTCATACACAAGTGCGTCCAGGCGTAGTTGCTTATGATACCGATGCACATATGCCTTATCAAGCATTAATGCTTTTGTTACCAAGCTCGTGCATGACATAGGCATATGTTAGACAATAATTTCGCTTGAATGAATCTTGTATAAAAACTAGATAACCCGTCTATTAGATTTGTAAGCAAAAAAAGAGTAACTTAAAACTCATCACACCTTGACATCTCCCATTGTTTTGGAAAATTTTTTACTTTAGTATATTTTTAAAATAAGTTGAGTGTTTGGCTTTTAGTTCAATACATATAAATAAAATACGGTCGTACCTACTTATGTCATATTCTGTCATCATTAACAATCAACGATGTAGATATAGAGTATGAGAAAATAAAAACACACAATATAATAATAAATAAAAATTTGTAAAACCCGTATAAAAAATCTCTAAATTATGAGTCTCTAACGAAAAATCTACTGTACAAAAATGATTAACTTACAGACTAGTTATTCAAATGCGATACTTTCTGCAAACTGACACAAAGAAAGTTATCATTTAATACACTCTTTAAATTTGCAGACACAAAACTAAACTAGAACTATTACGGCCTTTCTAAGTGGACCTTTCTTAACCACGCTCTCTTACCCACAATCAATGAACCAATAATATGCATGAGCCGCATCTGAAATTGCAGGATATGAAATATGGTGTTGGTGTTTTCGTCGGAGAATTCAAGGCTTTCAAGAACTCATTATCAATAATGAAAGAAAATCTCTCTACTAATTCGGTCTCTGAAGAAATTAAAGAGTACGAACACCAAGTTTATCAAAAAAAAACTTCCACAAATACGTCGTGCACTTTCCATGATATGAAGAGCTTAGACAGTAAAAACTTCAAGCAAAATACTTTGGTCAATATCCATCTGAGCCCACCATATAATGAACCTCAAGCATAATTCATTGGTTCAATTTCACTTAAGAAAACTATCAACCAAACTTTGAGCAAAATCGTAACATATAATTTTCTATTTATATTTATCACGTTATAACTTTTATATATTGAATAAATATAAAAAAATAATTATTTAATAAAAAATTTAAGAAAAATCAAAATTGGGAAAATCAAGTCTAATATCTAATAGGCATATATACTACACTCGTGTGTATTTTTGGCCGAAGTATCGTGTCTAAGGAGTGTCCATAAGATGCTCATGTGTGGATGATGTAGAATGTTGGTACCTAATATGCACCTAAGGTGATGTCTGTGCATACCTATGTATGTGAGTGGCACCTGATACACATCTATCTAGTACTCGTGCACCAATTAAGTATATAAAGGGTCATTTGCTGATCTTTTTTCATTTGCATGGGAAAAGAGAGAGAGAAACAGAAGGAAGAAAGAAGAAGAAGAAAGAGAATGAGAAGAAAATAAGTTTTAGAACTATTTTTTGCCAAATCTGTAAAATATGGCATTAAAGTTAAGTATTTCAAAACCATTCTTTGATCTATTTTCAAAATCTTTTAATTTTACTTTTAATTTTTATTTTATAATATATACATGTCACCTTTTAGTTCCTTTTTTTTTTTTGTATTTTATTACATGCATTTGTATTTCACTAAATATTTTGAGATTTTACTTAGTTTTATTGATTATTCAAAGATTTAGTTAGCTTTCTGTAAGATGCCGATTTTTAAGATATAGTTAATATGTGTGGTGAGGTTTCAGATTTTAAAATATAGTAATTTAAAGATAATTAAGTTAAAATAGGTAAATTGAGGTCAAAGGGTACAAGAGAAACCGAATTTAAGGGCCGAAGACTCAGAATTTACGGAATGGGGAACCGGTGTTATAAACCATGAAATGTAAATCCGTGAATAAGATTTTAAGTTTTAAATTATGATAATCTTGACTTATTAAACTAATATAATCAAAATTAGAATCAAAGGATATAAAATATTAGGTTGGAAGGGTTGAAACGGGTTTCAGACGGCGAAAACACGACGCTGGCTTACTGCAGGCTTGACACGAGCCCGCAGTGGCCTCGAGCGCCCAGTGAGCACCAATTCTAGTGCGAGTGCGCCTGCTGCGCGCCGCGGACTGCACTCGAGCGCCGTCCCTCGTAAAAGCCGCGTTCAGGCTTTTATAACCATTGGGAACGCTGTTTTGGGGAGAAGAGAATCGAGCGTTCGGGTAGAGAGAGAGAGAGGGAGGGAGAAGAGACAGAGAGGAGCAAACCAACGCCCTAGGAATAGATTCTGACTTCGAGCTAGTTGGAGAAATTGTAAAGCGGGTCGAGGCAAGTGCATTAATACCATTTTCTTCTGTTTTCTTTGATTTTTGCTCAATTCTCTTCTGGTATTTTTGTCCCAATACCCAGCCCATGTATGTATATGTGTTATCCATGACCTAAGTATAAAGATACTTCAATTTTGTTGTCCGATTCATTATTTTCGTACTGTTTTGCATGATCGAAACCCTAACCCATGCGTGCGTACTATTCACCCACATCTGGATGATTTTGGCCTCCAATTTTTGAGATTTTTACATAAATTGAGACTAAAATATCATTACCCATATCCTATATAAGTTAATTTATTGATTGGATATCCAATTTGGTGGATTAATGAGAATTTCTATTCGCCAAAAACCCTAGGATTCCCCCGGACATGTTACCCATGAAAATTTTAGGGATTTTACTTAATTTGGGTTTAGAATATGATTACCCATGACTTAGACATGTTAATTTATTGATTAGATATCCAAATTTGAGGTTTTATGTGGAATTTTGCTCAAGGAGACTCTAACATGTGCCCGGACCCTATTTAATGGATTAAACTAAGTTTGATACATAAATTGACTTAGGATTATACTTACCCATACATTGAATTTGATGATGTACCTGTTGGATGCCCGAAATTCTAAGAATTAACCGATGTGTATATTCGAATACTATTCATATGTACTGTTCACGCGGGTACTGTTCACCTGAGGATATTGAACAATATTTTATTTAATTTCCCACGTTTAATTGTTAATAGAATAATATGTATATTTGTATAAATTCAATTGTATAATCTAGAAGTTTCGACATATGCAAATGCGAAGAAAATTTATATCCGAAAGCATTTCAAGTCAATCCGCTTTTCAATGGCAAAAATTTTAAATCTTAGATATGTATATAATATTCGTATATAAGTTAAGTTATGAAAGGATTTAAATTTGAAAGTAAGATGAAAAGCATATGAATATTCGGAGAAAAATGCCACAATACGTAATATGAATAATCCATTCTCCCGGTGCGAGAACTATGTGAATGAAATATGGTTGACCTTCTCTTAAAAACTAAGAAATCATAAAATTAGGACCACAAATATATATTCATAGGGTAGTATTCCCTGGATTTCCATTTATATCACGGTGAAAACTCAAAGATTACCCTGGCCATGTATCATAGCCTTTTACGGGAGCAGGTGATATCCGTGGCACGCCTTAGGATACTATTGTGGAAGAACGAGGATTGCCTCTGGACCGTGGGAGATTAGGGTAGCGTTTTATTGGCTTGTATGATTGGATAATGGGCATACTGCTATGCCACCTGGTGTTTGGCCTATTCTAGAAAATTTTATTGGACGTTGAATATGTCTTTTGGCCTTAGATCATGAGGGGCATCATGATCCTTCCTCATTCTCCCGCACCTTTAGATAGTAAGGCATACTAGTCCTGATCTTGGTCAGTAAAGATGAGTAATTATTTATAATTTACATCCCAAAGAAAAGAATGATAAAATATGATAAGTCAATTGTATTCCAAAGGCACACTTGATCACCTTGTATATTTATGCATCTTCATTATACTCATATATCTCTCTTTTATTTTATTTTATATCTATTGTTATTACCTTGAGAATATTGCACTTGTTGAACTGTTAACTCACCATTACTTCTTATTATCTTCAGTTTAGCACAAGTTTGATATACCCGATAGGACAGCGTAGAGATCTGAAGTGGTCTAGGCTTGGATATGGAAGATTATGTCGAAGATTTAGAACTTGTAGTTTTATTTGTGTCATGAAAAACTGTATATATATATATTTTTTTGGGAATCTTAATGTATATTGTACATATAACTTATAATAAGATAGTTTGGTTTCCATTGTATTGGATTTATTTATATTTTTGCAGGTTATTGTGATTTGTTACAGGTTCCTAGTGGTATCTCTCTTTGGCCAATGTTGTATTTAGATACACAATATTAGAGCCACGAGTTATACGTGGCAATTACATTCTGTGTGATTTTGTGCATTGCTGATTGTATAATATCAGAGTTGGTATTATTGAATGTATTATGTTTTGTGTAGGAGATTATACAGATTTTTATATTAACAGATATTTGTATTACAGATAAAATTCTGTCGGATTTTTGGTAGAAAAATACGGTCCGTTACACTTTCATTGAACATGTGTATATTTTGAAGGAATATATTCATACATTGAAATATTTTAAAGAAAAGTCATGAAATATTTGTGCATTGACCTTACATGTGACTTTTATGCAAATATTTATTAAGGACTCTATTTTGTTATTTAATGTGTGTTTACATCTTTTCTAAAGAGTGAAAAAATTTTATATATTGGTTATAAAGTCATCTATTTATTAATTAAGAACCATTGTAAATAATCAACGATTTATATTCGGATAAACCTTAATATAGTAAGCATACTTGAAAAAACGCATCTATTGTCTAAGGGTAAAAAAGAAAGTAATATTTAATCTCATTTATAGAAAGTACTATATAAACGGCTTACCTATAATTTTTGAATAGTAGCTAATTAGTCTAAGGTTGTTAAAAATACAAATAATTTGTTCTTCAAAATTTAGTCTTTTGATTAGTTGGTGCAATGAGTTACCGGTCTTTGATTTTTGAGATCTAGCCAATATCATATTTTATATTTTGAGATGTTTTAGCCATTTGCATTTTATAAGTTTTGATACGATTATTTGAATTACAATATTTTATGGAAGAATTATGTGCTTTGGTATTTTAATGTTTTATATGGTTTACTTAAGTTGAATATTTGTATTTATATCGAATTGTTTGTACAAAATCATACTTTAAAACATGTTTAACAAAAAGTTTCATATTTTCAATTTTGTATGTGTTTTATGATTTTCTGTCTTTTCATTTATTTTACAAACATGTATTATTTATTAGACATATATATATATTAAGCGTTAAACTTATGATTTGTAATTATTTTTAATTTTTTAAAATTAGTTAGCCATGGATATTTGTATGATATAAATCAAGGATTGTGAAGATTTCTGTTTAGCTATTTGTTTGTAAACTTGAGAATTGTTTGGATATTATGTTTTGAATGGGATTATGTATATTTTTAGTTCTGCAGTTGTTATTTAGGTTGGTGTGTTAGAACAAATTTTATAAATTATTTTCTGATACTATATATTGGATATTTTGATTAGAATCGATATGCTAAATATTTAGTTAGATATTTTCTTTATTATATTATGATTTGAGTGATACTTCTATCATTTTAAGGCTGGACAAGATTAGTTTGGATAATTCCTATATCTGCTACAAGTTTATAATATATGATATTGTTTATGGTTTAATTTGTAATGTCCGATCCTTATTTGATCATTAGATTACATTTATTTATGGAGAATTATTATTGATACTGATATAATTGTTTTATTTGCTCTTGTTAGATTGTAACAATTAATAGTGATAGAGAAAGTTATAAAAAAAGTATCTTATATAATTAGACAAGCTAAATATTGACATTTATTATATTATAACTATTGAGATGTTAAGAGGTAGAAGGGTTGATTCTTGCCGCGAGGAAGACTATCTAGCAATGATACTCTGGATGATGGATGTTATGGATCATATGGTCTAGCTGCAATATGCAAAACATATGCAACGCCAAGGAGGTAGAAATTCAGGGCATGGTATGATAACTTTTTCAAATGGACAGGTACATGAATTCTTGAGTGATTCGAACCTGTTCAAAGAGGAAATACGGATGGTAGAAAAGGTGCTTGAGGTGATGAATTACTCTGAAGAAAATAAAGTCAAGTTCACCACCTATAATTTGGACAGAGAGACCGACCATTGGTATAATATATAAATAAGATTTTTAGGCTTGAGGAATGAATAGATTCATGGAACGTATTTTTGGAGGATTCATAGAGAAATATTCTTTGGCTAGTGTCCGAGATTAAAAAAAGGATAAGTTTACTTGCATGAGATAAGGGAATCGTTTGGTGGCAGACTATGATACCAAATTTATTGAATTGGCTCATTTTGGCCTACAAATAGTCATGGACAAAGCTAAGAGGACCAGAAAATTTCTTCAAGACTTACAAAATTCAATTCAACAGTAGCTGGTGCCATTATACTTGAGGATGTATGAAGAAGTGCTCAATGGAACCTTGCTCATTTAGTAGTAGTAAGAGAGAGCTAAATTTTTTAAGAGAAAATTTGCAAGTCACAAAGGCCATAGTTTAGAATCAAGAGGGTCACATTCAAAGCTGAAGTCATAGGATAAGGGCAAATTTATTAGAGTCTATTCGTTGTCAACAAAGCTGCAACACTTGAAGTTGTGCAATCATTGTGGAAAATACCATGGAGGGTGACTGTGCTATAAGTAGCTCTAAGCTTGTTTGAACTATGGGCAAATTCGTCATATAATGACAGAGTGCCCTTTTCCACTGAGGCACACAGATGGAAAGCTTATTATCCAATGGTAGATTTTCGCGGTGATGGTAAAGAATGGTCAAGCCAATCCATCAATAATGGAAGATAATATGTTAATTTTTAAAATCTATGACACATGTATTGATTGATTTTAGGTCCATGAATTCTTTTGTGACTCATCGATTTGTTTGTAATTTGCGCTCATCTCCAAGAATCTTAGATTATACATTTATAGTATCCATTCCGGTGAATAAATTTTTAGTAACAGATATTATGTATTTCTAATATACCATTTCAGTTAATGGGTTTAAATTATTTATAGATTTAGTTTTATTTAAAATATAGGAGTTTGATATTATTTTGGGTATGAGTTAGTTAGCGTGCTATCAAATTACGAATCTTTTGAGTTTCAAAGGAATGTCAAGAAAGAGCCAATATATTTGATATCTTCTTTGCATGTGAGTCATTTAATACAATATAGATGCTAAACTTATCTTACTTACATTATTTCTGTTGGGAGTCATAATGTATCTATTGAAAATATTCCTATGATGTGTGAATTCAAAAATATTTTTTCAAAAAAATTTACCTAGTTTGCCTCTGAATAGGAAGATTAAATTTGCTATTGACTTGTTACTAGGATCTACATCTATATTTGAAAGCTTCATATAGAATGGCACTATTTGAAGTGAAATTCTTAAAGCATCGGTTGTGATAGTTGTTAGAAAAAGGATTCGTCCAATGAAATGTATCGCTATGGAAAGTTTTGGTGCCGTTTGTGAAGGAAAAAAACAGATCAATGAGATTATACATTAACTATCGAGAATTGAATAAGATTATAATTAATAATAAATATAATTTGCTAAGGATTAACGATTTGTTTAACCAACTATAAGGAGATTGAAAATTTTCTAAGATTGATTTCCTTTTGGCTGTACCATCAATTAAGGATTAATAAAAATAACTTATTAAAGATGTCATTTAAAATGATGTACGGCCACTATAAATTTTTTGTGTTGCTTTTTAGCTTGACTAATACGTCAACTGCATTCATAAATATGATGAATCAAAATTTTTAGCCATATTTGTATCAATTTATGGTGGTCTTTATTGATAATATTTTGATTTATTTGATAAGTTATGAGGAACATGAGGTCCAACAGAGAATTACCTTTCAGATGATGAGAGAAAAATATCTATTTCATAGTTAAAGAAGGGTGAATTTTTTCAAAGGAGGTTTCCTTTCTTGGATACATTGTTTCTAATAGAGGAGTGGCAGTGGATCAAAATAAAATTGAAATGGTTGCTAATTGGAAACTACTAACAAATGTCACTAATTGGGAATGATCAACAAATGTTATTGAGGTTCAAAATTTTCTTGATTTGTTCGATATTATAGATGTTTTGTTAAAAAATTTTTAAACATTTTGGTACGTTTGACACCTCTAACTTAAAAAAAGTAGTATTTCATTGGGTTGAGAAATGTGAGAGAAGCTTTCAAGAACTGAAGAATTGATTAACTTCTGCACTTTTAGCTATTTTAGAGAAGCTTTCAATAAATTAATTTTAGTGATTCCTCAGGAAATTAGAGATTTTATATTATACTATGATACTTTAAAAAAATGATTGGGTTGCTTTTTGTTGCGGCATGGTAGGGTTATCGCCTATGAGTTAAGGGAGCTCAAGGTTAATGAGTATAGCCATCTCACCCATGACTTAGGATTGGCCTCACTTGTCTTTACTTTAAAAATATAGAGATAATAACTGTATGGAGAAAAATTTATAATATGATATGATCACAAGAGTTTAAAATATTTATTTTCATAAGATTTAAATGTGAGACATCATCACTAGATGAATTTGCAAATGAAATATGATTATGAGATCCAATATCAGTCGGAAAGAATGAACATAATTGGTGATGCAATAAGTTTTAAATCGTTGGACATGATGGGCTATATGATGATTAAAGAATAGGAAATATTTAGATGAAATTAAGAATTGAAATATCTATTTGCATTTCCGACGCTCGACGATAATATTGTTGTATTTTTAAGTATAACTAGTAATTATGAAAAAAATTAAGAAGTCTCAAATGGACAACCCATATTTTATAGAAATTATTGGAGAATTAAATAGTAAATCACGTGCAACTTTTAACATTCGAGCAGATGAAATATTTTAATTTTAAGATCGTAGTTATGTGCCCAATATTAAAGATTTGAAAGAAGAAATTATAAATGAAACCCATAGAGCTCAATATAACATTCATGTAGGAATTAATAGGATGTGCCATGATATAAAGAAACTCTTTTTGTTGAAAAATATGAAGTGAAAAATTACAACATTTGTTGAAAGATGCATTATGTGCCAATGGGTTAAGGTTGAGTATAGGAATCCAATAGGATTTTTACAATTTTTTCCTATTCTTAACTGAAGATGGAGGTGTATTACAGTGAATTTTGTGACAAGACAGCCTAGAATAGTAAGAATGTAATATTCAACTTTGAATTTTATTGTAATCATGATTAAGTAAATTGAGATAATTAAAATTAAAATCAAAAGATTAAAAAATTTTGGCCAAAATCTAAGTTGGATTGGGTCACATTAAGTTGGCAGATGCATGACCAACACTCGATGTACGTCAATGCGTGTTCTGGGTAGGGAGGTCGTACCTGACTGTCGGATGAGCGGAGTTTGAGTATGCTTTCTAGATTAGCTAGCGCTTGATGCCCGCTCGATGGATGCTCAAGCGCACTGTGACAAAATGACGACGCATGATACACGCCCAAGACAATGCTTGTGTGCCACCATGTTTAGCTGTGGTGCCTAATAGGCGCCGAATGCCTGCTCAAGCACCATTCTGCTATACATAGTGTTCACATAAATTTTGGTTATTTTTCTGCCATATTTGAGAGTGGAGAGAAGATGAGAAGAGGAGAAGAGAGAAATAAAATTAGAGAAGCCGAATTTAAGTAAATTCAAGTAAAATTTCAATAATTTAAAGTTAAGGTAAGTGCATCTCTAAACCTTCCTTCAATTGTTATTAATTTCTTTCACTTTCTTGAATATTTATTATTTTAAATGTTCATGTATGACATATTTTTGTAACTAAATTATTTAAATTTTATATGTATGAACTCTCACTCTCACTTTTCTTTATTTTTGTAAAAATTATGTCCTTAATTCATATATATTTGTTTGACAAACCATTTTTTTGTAAATATATTTGTACATGTGTTGATAACCTAGTTTAATCTTTAAAATGACGTAAATTTCATAGATAATATTATTGCATGCTTATCATCATTAAGTATATAACTTGCATGTCTTAAAATTTTATGTATTTGTTCCTACATGCATGATATTTAAACCGAAATGCTAAATTTTCACGATGATACTAATATTTTTGTAATTTTATTTGAAAACAGATAATATAACATTATTTGTTTAAATTAAGTATGTTCAAATTTTTGCACATGATAAGAAATTAAATAAAAACTCTAAAATATATTAAAGAATTAATTATAATTTTTTAAAATGAAAAAAAAAATACAAAGATTATGAAAAAATGAGTAGAGTTTTTATTCTTCTAAATATCGGACTATTATAATAAGTTCAACTGATAATATATTATAGTGATAAATCGAGGTTTGAACCTATTATCCACGGGTAAAAGTGACGTTTGGCCCCTTCCATAAGATTATATATACGACGGCTTACCTACAAGTATTGAATAGTAGTGTAAAATTTTTAATTGTGTAAAAATAAATATAAACTGTATTTTGATTATCTGCTCATTTAGTCTGTGAGGTCCTACTGGCCATTAGTCTCTAAGAATTTGTATAATTGATTACGGATTTTAAGGCACAACTTAAAATAGGAACATAAAAAAATTAATAGTTGTGTATATTTGTCATGAAAATTCATAAAATTCCATCGAATTTAATTCATTCATCCTTTTGGTATGTTTTAATGAGGATTATATGTTAAATTATGTAAATTTATATATCTTATTGAGCTTTTAACTAACTTATATTTTTATTTTTCACTAATTCCTTCAAATTAGTGGTTCGAGCACTTGGAAAAGAGGTATGGGTTTGGTCGGGGATCTGATTGGGGAAATTAAATTAGGTTTTAAAAGAAAGTTATTATATTTAATTTTTGAACAGTAATTAGAATATTTATTATATTCAAACAATGGTTTGTAAATTATGATATTGATGTTGACTTTCTATTATAATTGTTCATATGCTATGATTTTCTTTTGGATTAGACATGACTCTTGTAATTAGGTTATAATATTTTATTTTGGTCGGTGAATATATTAATGTAAAAGTCACGTCCACGGATAGTTTGGTTGTTAATTATTAATATATTAACATAATTAATTATTAATATTGAGATTAAATTTTGGAACATGACAAAGAAATTATGACTCCATTTTAAGTTATTAATGTCCACAGAAGAACTATCTAATCGCCAGATATTTGATTTAATTTTAAGTTAGGCAATCACATATTTTTAAAAGTGTTTCCAAGAAAATGTACTTCGAGTTTTAGGGAGAATTTCTCCAAAGTGATAGACTATCCAAAGGAAGATAATGTAAAGTTTGCCTCCTACAAGTTGGGTACGAAAAAAGGACCTTTGGTGGGCTACAAAAAAGAGGATTTTGGCATTGATGGCATACAATCATTTTAATAATGGGCAAGTTTCAGAGTTTTTAGACAATCTAGATCCCATAAAGGCTGAGATTTAGATTGAAGGATCGATAATTTCTCCAAAGTAATAGACTACCTAGAGGAAGATAATGTGAAGCATGCGTCCTACAAGTTGGATAGAAAAAAAGGACCACTAGTGGGCTATGAAAAAGAACAAAATTGAAGTTAATGTTTATTAGGATGTTTGAAATTTTATAACAATGAGAGATGGGTCATAAATTAGACTTAACTCCCAATTAGACCGAATGTCATGATATGTTTAATATTTTAACACTTCGAAAGTATATTTTTAATCCCTCGTGTATTAGAGAATATGAACTATTGTAAATTGTTGAGAATTTGACGTCCATTGAGATTTTAGCTTAGATTTTAAAAAGGAAAGATCAAGTTTTATGTATCAAAGTAATTTCATTGATTAAGGTATTTCGAAGAAATCATTCATTTGAGAAATCAATTTGGGAACGTGAGGATAAGATTCTGGAGAAGTATCCATATATGTTTGCTTAATAAGGCTTGTGAGTTTCGATGATGAAATTTTATAAAGAGTGAAATGTTGTAACATTTAATTTTTCATTCGTCTTTATGACATCATAATTTCTGCATATTGGGTAAATGTAAAAATAATTGTATGATTAAAATTTTTAAAAAATTAAAATTAGGGAAAATAGATATAGTACCTGAAAGGCATCTATTTTCATGTTCATACTTGTGTTTAGCAGAAGCATTGCACTTGAGGGGCACTCATGGCACATTCGTATGTAGATAAAGCAAAATATTAGTGCCCAAGATGTGTTTGATGAGGCACCTGTTGGTGCATGTGTACGTGAATGGCTCTTGATTCATGTTTGTCCAACACTTCTATGCCAATGGAGTATATATAAGTGTTGGGCCCCAATATAAAAGCCCAAAAGCACGACCCCCAGAAGAAGGGCCCAAATAAGAGGCCCAGAGACACTCTCACAAGTTAAGGAAATCAGATGGCCCAAGTAAGAATCCCAAGGGCCGATAGCCCAAGAAGTCTTGCGAAGTCTTAGAACTGCCCGAGAGGCCAGATAGAAACGCTCAGACTTTTCCCCAGAAGGCCCTCCTTGAGCCGCTTCGTCCCACGAGTCCACAAACTCACGAGGAACATCACAACCGGACGAGGATCGCTCGTTCATGACCGGGAACGCCAGCTAGGCTACTTCGCCGGTTCCCAAAAAAGCCTGCAGCTACTACCAATCGCCGTCTCAACAGGGCACGCCTAGTCAAATCAAGGCTGATATTCAGATCATGTACGCCTGACACACTCAGATGTTACAGCGGCGCCGTCCGCATGCCACTCCACACATGTCAGCAGCATTAAAGGGAGTCGGTGGACCAGCTGCTCGACCGCCGGATGGACGCCACATGTCTTCTCCCCACCTGCCTGACTCCTCCTATAAATACTCAGCAAGGCCCCTCTCAAAAGGGACCTGGACTTCGACCGGACGCTCTCTCCCTAAGGCTAACTCTACAGAGAGAAGTAAAAAACTCCCAACGAGCATAGTTTTCTAGGAGAGAAACACAAAGTAAGAGACAAGGAAGGGATTAACACTCACAACTGTACTTTGTAAAATCTTCAACCCATATAGCGAAGCACTTTCAAGGCCCTGAGCCTCGTGGTTTTTCCTCCCCATTCAAGAGGGGGTTTTCCACGTAAAAAATCCGGTCTCAATCTTCATCTTGTGTCCAACACCTCAAATACTTGTGTTGCCCGGAAACCACGCATCCGATTGGACGCCGCAGATCCAACACCCCTTATCAACGAGCCTAACTCTAAGAGGTCCATGGAACCAGAACGCAACAATAAGGTTCGCCAATTTTTCATCCTTTATATGGGAAAAGAGAAAGAAAATCGAGAAAGCACAAGAAGAAGAAAGAGAGAGAATGAGGAAAAAAAAGACTTTCGAGTTATTTCATATTAGATTACAAAATCTGATATTAAATACAAGTATTTCTATGTCCCTTTTAAATTTATTTTTAAAATTTTTTGATTTTACTTATATTTTTATTTTACTATACAAATACGTCACCCTCTACATTCATTTTTTTCGTATATTATTACATATTTATGTATTTCATCTAATGTTTTAAAATTTTTCTTGATTTCACCAAATATTTAAAAATTTTATTTATTTTTATTGAACATACAGATATTCTAAAGGAATATATTAGTATATTGAAATATTATAAAGAAAAGTCATGAAATATTTGTACACTAACCTTGAATATAACTTCCATCCAAGCGTTTGTTAAGGATTTAATTTTATTATCTAATCTAAGTTTGCACTTTTTTAGATGGTAAAAAATTTTTATCTATTTGTTGTAGACTTATTTATTTATTAATTAATAACTATTGTAAAAAAATGAAGACTTTTATTTGAACTTATCCTAGTATAATAGAAGTATTTAAAGAATACATTTATCATTCACGAGTAGCAAAAAAAAAATAGTATTAACCCATTTTATAGGGGTAATATGTAGATATCCTGCCTATAAATCTTGAATAGTAGTATATTGTTATGATATTATTAAAAATATGAGTAATCCATTATTCAAAATTTAGCATTTTGATTAGTTGGTTTATGAGTTATGGGTCCTTAATTATTGAAATTTAACTTGCATCATATTTTATATTTTGACATATTTTGGCCTTTTAAATTTTACAGGTTTGATACAACTGTTTGGATTACACGATTTGTGGAAGAAATATACACTTTTATATTCTAATGTTTTCATAAGGCTTATATGATTTGAACATTTGTATTTAAACCAAACTATTGCACGAAATTATAATTTGAAACGTATTTAATGAAAAGTTTGACATTTTGAGTTTAACAACTATTTTATGATTTTTGGTTATTCTATTTATTTTACAAATAGATTTTATTTATTATATATATATATATATACTTGTTAAGCATTAAGTTTATAATTTATAATTTTTTTAACTCTTCTAAATTAATAGATCTTAGATACTTGTAGGATATTAAGGTGGATTATGAAGACTTTTGTTTATCTGTTTGATACCTGAAGGATATAGACAGAGGATTGTAAGTACTTCTGTTTAGCTGTTTGTTTGTAGAATTAAGAATTTTTTAGATATTATATTTTTTATGAGATTGTGTATATTTTGAGTTTGTAGTTGTTATTTAGAGTAGTGAGTCAGAGTAAATGTTATAAATGGTTTTCTAATCTTGTATATTAGGTAATTTGGTTAGATACAATATGTTGAATATCTGCTTAGATACTTTTTTCTGTTAGATTATGATTTAAATAGGTCAAACAGGATTATGATTTAGATATAATTTAGGTAAATAAATCATAATTTAGATATTTATATTATTTTGAGGTCAGGCAGGATTAGTTTAGCCAATTTTTCTATCTACTGTGAGTTTATAGTTTACAATGTTATTTATGATTTAATGTGTAACATTTGACCTAACTTTGATTACTGGATTGTATTTATTTATGAAAAAATATTATTATTATTAATATCAAATCTCTTTCTACACTTGGACAAATTCAAAACATTGACATGGATTAAGGACACTCAAGACATAATAAAATTAAAGAGATTTAAGATACAACATATTATTATAAAATTTATCAATAATAAATACTAAACTAGTAAAATTTATATATCGTTTACTATAATTTGATCGCATCTGTTTATGATTTTATAGGTCTTTATTCAAAATTTTTTTAAAAAAATCCATTATTGTTGCACTATTATATTATGTGACATTGTAATGGAAAATGGTAGAAAAAATTTAAAAAAATTATCTTGACGATGATCTTTTTATTTTTGAATTATTTTTAAATTAAAATATTTACTTATTTATTTTTATATAAAATTATTAATATAAATAGACAAATATTAAACAATATTATTGAGAAAATGTGATTCTTGCTTTTTTTTTTTTTTTTTTTTGGGAGAAGTAAGAACTTGCTTCCTCCATCTATACCATTGATTAGAAAAAAAAAAAAATTAACTGTCTAAATTTGAATATTAAAAAATATTATCAAAATAATTATTTTTATTAAATTTTTTATCTATTTAATTTAATATTTAATATTTGTTAATATTATAAAAAAATTAAAAAAAATGTAATTTTTTTTAATTTTAAATCATGATCATTAATTTTAATTCAATAGCCTAATTTTTTTTTTAAAATAAGATCATACTTTTTTAAAATAAAGAAGTAGGATCTCTCATTCTATATAATTCATTTATTCCTTTTTTTAAAAAAAAAAAAGAAAAAGCGAAAGCCAAATCTGGTGGACTGCTAAGGTAAGCCACACGCAAAACGAAGCGGGGAGGAAAGCAAGACGCTTGGATTTCCGAGCCTACCTCCTCCGATTACGGCCCCTCCTCCTCTTTAATTCCATTGTCCATTTTCATAATACCACATCATACAATATAAAATATATATTTTATAATTAAAAATAAATAAATAAAATTCATATTTAAAAAATTAGCAAAAAAAAAATATAAAATACATATTTCACATTGTAGGATCCCGTTCTCACCCGATTTATGTTTCTCACCTTCTTCTTTCTTTTTAATCACCATCGATATAATTTTTTTTTTAATTTTTTTAAAATTTAGATGATTTTACTGGTTTAAAAACCCTAATTTTGCTTAAATTAGGGCTTTTAAAAATTATTAATGAATCAAAAAAACATACTAAATGTAATGTCAATGAGGGTATCATAATGTCAATTTTTTAAGACTTTATTTGATTTTTATAAATGTAAATTAGTTTGTATAAATTGTCGTGAATATGTAATAAAATCTTATTTGATTTTATTTTGTACTAGTAAAATTAAACCCAAAATCTTAAATTAAAATAAAATTATCTTACACTTATTAATTATTTTTTAAAATAAATAACTATTA
This sequence comes from Nepenthes gracilis, assembly GCA_033239525.1. Lineage (NCBI taxonomy): Eukaryota > Viridiplantae > Streptophyta > Magnoliopsida > Caryophyllales > Nepenthaceae > Nepenthes > Nepenthes gracilis. The sequence goes on along the minus strand of BSYO01000025.1, from coordinate 13,237,455 downwards.
AGATTATTCTAATATTTCTGACCTCTTATCCTAAAAGCTAATTTTCACCTGAATTCAACTGATTTTTCAAATCTTAACACTCTCACCCGCTCGGCCTTGCCTTCTTTAAATTAAGGGGATTTTTTCTTTTAAAGAGATAAAAATAATTTTTTAAATTTTAATTATTTATTTTTAAATTAATGATTATAATCTAATTATTTTTAAATAATTAATTTTTAAATTTTTTAAAAAAATTATTTAAATTACAATTATCTATTTAAAAATAGATGATCAAGATATAAAAAATAAATATTTTTATCTCTTTAAAAGACAAATCTCTATCGAATCTTGTCTTCTTCCTTTCTTTTTTCTATCCAGCTCTCACAGTGGTGCGTTCCTTTTCCTCTTTTCTTAGTATGTCTAAAGTGAATGTCAACTTTTCTGCAGTTAGAGAAAATAATTTTATGTTTATTTTAAATACTTATTAATTCATCTTAAGCCATTCTTATTATTTGTATTTCTTCATTCTTCTCTTAGTTTTCAAATTAGAATTTAATCGTGTTATTTGCTTAACATTAATACGATTATATTACACTGAAAAATAAACTTTTGCCATTCGTCTTTTAGTTTTACTGATGCTAATTTTAATTCTATTACAGATAAAATTTATCAGTATATACAAACATAAAATTTGAACTAACTTAGAAACGCCGTAAAAAATCAAAACCAAAATTAAAGTCTTATTTTATGCCATCGGTTTGTTTAAAAAATAGGGTTTCTGCTTCTCCCAATGAGATATAGAATTAAGATTTAATGATTAAAAAATATTTAAATCTAATATTTATTTTTTAAATAATTATTGAAAAAATATTATTTTATTTTTAAATTTAAATTGTTTAATATTTTTAATATAAAAATACGTATGAGAATAATAAAACCGTATTTCTCTTTAATATATATATATATATATATAGGATATTCAAGTGTGGTTTTTAGCTACCCATCGATATGCTTGTGAAATGACAAGGCATATATGCATATAGATCTTCTTTTGACCATTGATGATGAGGAAAGTGTGCATGATTTTGCTTTATTCTTTTTGTGAGGATTTAATTTTTTTTTTTTTATCAGCTTTGTTATTTTCATAATTTCTTTATAAATTTGTTTGATAAAAAATGTATATTTATTATAAATACAATATCTAAAGTAATATTTATAAACCAAATTGAATATATATTATATTAAAATAGTAAATTAGACATAATATAAAATTCAAACATTAAAAATGAGAAAAAAAAATCTACTTTTTTATTTTATTTTTATAAATATTATTCTAAATTTTACATTCACGATAATTATAATTTGTATATAAGCAATTTTAAATAGGCTAGAACAATAGCTATATGCCTTTTGTATTGGATTTTGCAAAAGCAAATCACAACACACCCACAAGATTCCTTCTCCCTCTTTATCAATCATCTCAATATGCTTAACATAATATCAATTTCACATATAAACCCATTTTTCTTATTTAGAATTTAGTATAGAATGATATATTGAACCAGAAAAATAAAAGAGTATGAATTATTAAAACTTATAAAATCTAACTCAAGAGAAGAAAATATAGAACAACAATGGATATAAAACATTATATGAAATCTACATTGTTATATTAAATCTGATTAAATGGTGAAAGTGAAGTTGTATAATTGTGCTTAATTTGCACAGATGATTGTGTGAGAGATTAATTGTGCTTAATCTATACTGAATCTTCATCTAATAAGCTTATAATCATATTTATAATTTTTTTCTATTGTTTCATTTGGTTTAAATGAATATTTAAATTGTATGATCTGAAACTTATTAATGCAACTTTCATATTGAAATTTTGGGGATATGATTGAAAACATTTTGAAATTAATTAAGACTCAGATGAAAATTCATACCAATTTACTCCTTAATATTTTTTTAATGAAGATTTAATTTGTAAATTTAATTTTCAACCCATTCAACTATGTTTTCTTAAAATTTAAATTACAAATTCCAAATTTAATGAACAAAAAATCAGAACCAAAGAAGGGTGACCCGAAACCAAATCAGGATTACCCACCACCCTCACAGCTAGAGGATTAAAGATTTATGGGCTACGTCTCTATGAGATCAAGAGCCATTCATCTTTAAATTATAACTTTCTATTTTTATATAAATAATAATAATTTATTTATAATAAAATATCAAAATTTAATTAGTTTTATTTTTTTAAAAAAATATTTGTCATAAATACATGTTTAAAAATATACAATTAAAATTAAAAAAATGTCATACTTTTATAAAATATACATATATATAATATATTTAATTTTAAAATTTAGGGGTCCAAATATACTGAATAAGGTCGCTTCTATCTTTTAAAGAAATAAGAATAATTATTTTCTATATCTAAATTATTTATTATTAAATAAATAATTATAATCTAATAATTAATTTTAATTATTTTTTATAAATAATTAAATTATAATTATTTATTTAAAAATAAATAATTCAAATCTAAAAAACAATCCACTTTATTTAAAAAACAAAATCTCCTTCGTTTCAAAGAATGCTGGGAAGCAAACCCTAGTTTTGTCCTCGGCAGTCAATCACGCGTGTACTGCACGCGTCAGCGTCGCTGCAGATATGGCATTTAGGTTTCTCCCTTCTCTTTCTCCGGCGCTCATTTTCATTCTTCCGGAAGACTGCCGCGAAGATCGAGAGAATTGTCAAACTTCGAAGTTCGGGTTCTGAGCCATTCAGATTCAGCAGTTAAAATTATTCATTAACCTTCTAATTATATTTAACAAAACAATAATTTATATTTTCTATATCCTCTAATTTAATCAAAACAATTAGTTTTTTTTAAATATTGGACTAATATAACAATAATTACATTATTTTTTTTATAAATAATATATATATATATATTATAAATGATACTTCTCACAATATATAAGAGTGTTCTAAATGATTTTATAATTTGCTAACTCCTTTCAAACTATATATATATAAATATAAATTAAAAACTGAGTATAAATTATTTAGGTGTTACATATATTTTGTAGTTTGATTTAATTTCAGTTTGTTAACCATTCATTTTAAGATTATTTGAACATATATATATATATATAAATGTTTATATATACTTATATATATGTTTGTATGTATGTATGTATGTATATATGTATGTATTTAGGTTTTTAAGAGATCAAATTGTTTCATTCAATAAATTATTCATGGCATAGGAAGATAGACTATAATAATATACTTGTTTTAACTCAAAGATTATAACTTGAAATGTGACTGCAATTAGGGCATAAAATTATTATATTTGTTCTTGTTATATCATGTTTTATGTAATTATACCCATTAAGTGATTTTTATATGGAAAAACAATATGTTATATAACTTTAGGGAATGAATTATTTTAAAAGATATATAGTTTATTTTATCAAAAATATGTTTTTGTGAGTTATTGTGGTAAATATATATCATTTAACAATTACATCATTTTTCAAATTTTATTTAAAAATGTGTATAACATATTGAAAGTATTATATGAACAATATTACCATGTTATCGAATATGATTATTTCTGAGAAATATAGCATTTCACCGGTTAGTGTCATGCATAATAATTCTATAGTTTATATAATAATCAGTTTATGCTCAAAAAGAAGTGGCAAAATTACATTGACAATCACTATTTATTTAATTATTCCTATTGTTGAAGGAATGCAACTACTATTTGAGGGGTTTGTTGCTTCTTTTGATTCTTTTTAGGCTCCCTATGATTTTTTTTTGGCCCCTAGATGATCAGTTGAATATTAGATTATATAAAATATTAAATAAATATATTAATTACTTAAAAAATAATATTTTAAATATATTATATAATTATTTTTTATTTTCTCGATAACATTATAGTTTAGGTATATAATGGATATATTGTTGTCATGATTTGTAGTCCTTTTAGAAAATTATCATGGGCAGAAAAAAGGGTTTAATTCTTCGAAATTATGGGCACAATCATCAAAATGAGATCATCATTGGAGATCCCATGCAGCATCTCCCCTCATTTTCTGCAACATTCATTTTTATTTTACAATCATTGGAAGACACCAAATTCAATAGACAGTTTATTCAGACAAACACACGCATAGTATATATATTTCCAGCTTTTAATTTTTAAATTCATTGTATTTATTATTTTAGTAATAATTTTTTATACTATAAAGTTTTTGACCAAATTTATTGGATTTCAATGAGACATGATATTATGTAAGTAATGAAAAGATTTTTACTTTATGCTTTATATTTTTGAGTTTTATGACATGTCATGTACACTAACACATGACACAAAAATATGGTCAATACAATTAAAAAAAATTAATCTTAAAAAATTATTTTTGAAAATGAAAATTGAGAATAGAATTAATGGTACAATCAAAGAATTCTGAATGAAATTGACATCTTTTTCTACATTTATATGAACAAATTGAAATTTCTTTTTTCAGACTTGTACTGATTGTGTTGTTGCCAATAGAATTGTTACTTGCTAATATTGGATGATGAGGTCCTAGAAACTTAGTTAAGGCCTTGAGATCCATCCCAACTGCCGCTCTATTCATATATAGATAACGCAAGTTAATAAATATGTTCTTCCTTCTGTGAGGAGAGTTTCATATAAGATAAAGTACGATTAGGGTTTGTAGGACTATCTCAATGCTTAGGTCAATAAATAGCTCTAAATGGGTAGAAATACGAGACCGAGATTAGGGTTTTTGTGAATGATATACCCAAATGCTTATGTTAGGCGATGGTATCGGACAACGAGATTGCCATGTGGCAACTCTTCCACTGTATACGTAGAGTGAAGAAGGATATGAGAGATTAGGGGAAGGGAATGCGATGAGAAATAAGATTAGATAGGTTGGGATTTAGAAGAATTATTGTATTGACAATTCAACTTCTTTTCTATCACAATCTTCCCCATTTTATAGAATTACATTGATGAATATAAACATAAATATAAATATAAATTTCTAAGACAACTCAATATCTTCAAATTGTTGAAGATATAGAAGGAAAAGGAAGGAAAGCAAGAAAAACAAATCAAAGATTTGCATATATAATTAATCTCTAGCGAGCGCAGGGGTGGCGATTTAATATCCAATAATTGAGATTTAAGCAAAAGAAAAATATGTAATTTTTTTAGCCAATAGTTGACATTTAGTATTTAATAAAATTACAAAAAAAAAAACCTTTTAAATTTAAATCCTAACCGTTGGATGTTTAATACCCATCCTCGTTTTTATTTTCTAGGCCGTGTGAATTACTTATTGTTCTCAACCAAATCAAGAGGAAATTGAACTTCATTTCTCAACGCAATGTTTGAATTCTCAGGAGAAAACAGTGAAAGGCAAATATCCATAAAAGTAAATTTTATTGTGATCAATGTTAAGGAAAATCAAGAAATTTGTTGTTCAAATTATTTTATAATATCTGAATTTAATTATTATAGCCAATCAGTAATGTTGTTTTCCTTTTTTACTTTCTAATATCATCAGAGATCGATCTTAGTAGTACCAGTTGTGATTTTCTTATTACTATCGTACTTTAAGCATTTAAAATTCTCTACTCTATAATTTCAACGTCAAAATTTGTATCAAACTGTCATTTTTCTCAAAGCGGCATATGAAATTGTAACGATGGTTGATCACCAAGAAGAATTAATACACTACGCTTCAAGGAAGAATGCAAGACAAATCAGAAATAAATATGGTTGCAAGGCACAAGGGCAGGTTGATTGACACTTGATCTTTTCAAATTCGTACTTAACACGAGTTTTGAGTCACACCTTTTTTTTTTTTTTTTGTTGGTTATTAGCTTTGTAATCCAAAAATAATGTATGGGTGCAATAAAATTTAACAAATCACTCATCAATTTATCTCTACAAGAGAACATATATTAACTTCATATGATCAAAATTAGACTCCATAACCACAAATATTGTTGTTGCTAGCAAGCTCATACGGGGGATGGGGTTGAAAAACCTACTAGCTAGGGTTTTTACAGCATGAAGAGACAAACTCCTAATTACTGGTAGGGAATTATATTTCTTCTTACCTCTACAATGATCTCTCTGGAAGCTACAATAACAAGAAAATTGAAGATTCTTAATGTGAAGAAATTCTAGCTACTGACCACCCACGATTGAATAATGGAAATCGAATTCTAGAAAAAAGCATGGCTATAAAGTAGAAGAAGATGAGTTAAGACCAGATAGATCTGTCCATGCACTAGTACCACTTCCACCACCACTAGTACCACCGCTGCCGCCGCTGCCACCACCCCAATGCCGTTCACTTCCTTGAATTCCAAAAAACTGCCTTGACAAATTCAACTCTTGGTTTTCCTCAGCTTTCACCGGAGCAATGGGGGCTGCAGCGACCCTGAAATCTGCCAGTTTTGGCCGGATGTGGCCACCTCCACCGCCTCCAAAACTCGACATCTCGACAGTTCCTTCAAATGGGTACAGGCTTGTTGTTGCATCCAACCCAGCCAAGAACGGGAATTGCAACGACGCTGCTGATAACAAGGAGCTACTATCACCACCACCAATAACTCCGCCACTTTCGCCAGTGCCTCCCAAGCTAAAATTACTGCGCCCTAATTGGAAGCACATTTCAGAAATAGGGTTAGTGATTCCTGTATAATTTACCCCTATTTCTCCACCACCATAATCACCGAGGCTACTTAGCGGATGGATAAGCTGAAGCGGTGGAACTTGTGCTGTTAAGCCTAAAATATCAGCCATTCTACCACCGCTGTTCGCCGGAGGAGTGGAAGTTGTAGAGGTAGAAGTCGAGCAGTTGCTGCTGCTGGTGGCTGTAGATTTTGAGCTACTAGCCTTGCTCCGCTTGTTCCTCCGGCAGCTACCTCCCACTGGAACGCTCCTAAGGGCCCCGCCGCGGGTCCAATACCTCCTACAGGTCTTGCAAAAGTGCCTAGGCTGGGAGAGGCTGTAGTTGTTGAAGTAGCAAAACTTAGTGTTGGTGGATTCGCACCGTGGGCATTTTAGGGCGGCCTCCGGCATGGGGATGTTGGCCATCCGGGCTCTGTCAGCCATTGATACCGGCCTGATCGAGCCTGTTGTGGTGGCACTGCCGCCGCCACCACCACCAACACCAACATGGGGTTGCGGCTGAGGAGGAGGATCAGGGATCGGTATCGGCGGTTGAAGTTGATGGGGATCTGATGAAGTTCCTCCAAAAGGATTATTATGTTGCTGAGAAAAAGAGGAAAAACATAAGAAAAGCAAAAGATCAAATACTCTCAGGTATATTCAACCAGAGAAGATAAGAGAAAAAAGATGAGAATATTGAACTCTTCTTTCACGACTCACGCTCTCTTCACATAGAAGCCATGGAAACATAAAAATTGAAGGAAAGAAAACCCTTATACCTGTTGCTGTTGTTGTTGCCAGTTGATTGGATCAAGATAAGCTTGGATGGATGAAAAATCCATGGTGGTCTTTTCCTTTAGGGTTTTGGACCCTTTCTCTTTTGTAAAGGCCTTGTTAGTGGTCTAGAATAATATCAACCAGAAGACTGGTTGCATACAAACAGAAAGAGAAAAGGGCGAGAGCGAGAGAGCCAGAGAGAGAGAGAGAGAGGGACGGGGAGGGGGAAAGAATTAAAGGGAGTGGGGAATGAAGAAGCCAAAATAAAAGAGAGGGCTTTCAGTTACACAATAATTGATTATTTTACGTGATAAAGAGAGATAGATTCGAGAGAACAATATTGAGACATGTCCTTTCGTTTTTGTTTTTGTTTTTGCTTTTTAGGGTTTTGAGAACGAGATGTTAATTAATTTGAAGGTGGGTCCTAGTTTAAATATATAGTTGTACTACATTAAAAAATTACAAATTTCATGCATAATCTTTTAAAAAGAAAGCTTACATTCATCACCATCTGAAAATTCAGAACAATATATATTTATCAGGATAAAGTAAATAAAGTATTTTCCAGTCCTCAAAGCAAACTAAAATTTAGACCCATAAAATAGACAATATTTATTTTACTTTGCCTTTTATAAATATTATTCTAAATATTACGTTTGTTATAAATATTAATTTACTTTTTTAAAAATTAGGTTGCATCCAAGATGTTTTCTCTATCGACTAACGCTAATGGCTTCTTATAGTTTTGTGATTTTATTATTTTTAATAGAAAAGATTTAGATTAATTAATTTATTATTTTTGTTTAGAAAGGAAACAATCTAGATAATTTTATAAAAATGAGTGAGTCATAATCATCAATAAATAAATTTTACAAAATTAATTAAAAAACTTCCATAAGATTTGTTAAAAAAAACACTTTAATTATTAATATATTTATATATAAATTTTCTCTTATATTATTTTTTAAAGGGATCAATTATTCCCTCATTCTAACACACATATCCACCACTGTTTAACAGTGATTGTAAGAGAAGTATTCTCCATAAACTTTAGGTTGGTAAGCATGCATTATAATAAGTGAGTTTAACACCCACTAAGATAACAATTCTATATCTTTTTTTTCCAAATTATACTACTGATTATCTATAGAGCATGTATTTCTATCATTAAATATAACATAAATCTAATGAACATAACATAGATCTAATGACAATATTACTCTATTATGATATAAAAGTTAAACAATATAAATAATACAGTCGGCATATTAAAAAAAAAGTACCATAGATTAAACATTTTTCTAATATCATAATAATAAAAAATCTCATATATTATTAGTTCATCATTCAAAAATAAATGTTACTTAGCCTATAAGCTTTCCTAGGATGCCAACAGGCAGCTCTCCCTTTCTCTCCATGGAAAAGGTAAAGAGTTTCTTACTTTACCACAAGATTGAAAGAGACAGAGCACTGTCGTTATGCTTAAAAGCTATGCTAAACGATGAAATTAAGGTAAATAAAAAATCATTTAATCAACACGACTTATCATCCTTAGTAAAAGAATAACCTAAATTGACATTGGATTTATACATGTTACAAATTTGATTATTATTATTATTATATATTTTGACTTAGTAGCAAGTCTAAACTTAAATGGTCCTTATGACCATAATCTATTACACATAAAAAGATTGAAATAATTGTCTTTTCGAACCGAATGACCTTTTTAATGGTGAGAATATCAGAAATTTTATGAATGCGAAAGATAGTTGAGGTGATGACGAGTTACCGGAATTAGCATAATAGGGTTCCATGCTCGTTGGTTTGTAATTCACAATCCGTTGGACGGAGGTAATAGGTATCCGTTTCAGGTATGTCTCTTTAATTGTCTTAATTTTTTTCTAATTGGGTTATTTTCTTTTTAATTATCATAATTTTAAGTGTTGGCTTTTTTTAAAATTTGTACAAATTTTTTTTATAATAAAATATGTAATTCACTTACCTAAAATAAAGGCTATGAATCCAAAATTTAGCCCAACTTCTGCGGTATAAAGGGAGATTCTTCATTAGCAAAAAGGAAATAAATGTTTTTTAATTAAAAAAGGTGTCTCTTGATTGCTTTGTGTCTGCATGCTGCATAATGGCAGTCTCCAGACCAAATGAAGCTTTTCTCTCCCTTACAGTGTGCTCCCTTCAATGGCTCCGGTTAAGATAAACTAAAGTATTAGATTTTAAAATAAATTTAAAGGACCTGATTAATTTTATTTTAAAAGATAAATGGCTAAGATTCAATTTAGTCATTAGTTGGGAAGAATTAATATTATTCCTTTAATTTTTATGATAAAATCAGAGTTGTTAAATTTACCTGTAAATCTAATAGATAAGTTTCAACCTTCGTACTTGCCTTCAAGAGAGTAATGGAAGTTGGTTTCTACCTTCGTTCATTCTTTCTGTCAATACGTGCTTAGCGAATTCAGAAGCGCTTGGTATAATTTTGATTTATAATTTCACTGGAATCTTTCACTTTTTGGAAATTTGAATTTTAAGAAGGAAAAATATATATAACATATACCATAAAGCTTTGGGGATAAATATACCGAATGGGTATCATTACACTAGGTTGACTCGGAACCCGGGCCTATGAACCAATGCAAGGGCCCAACAAGACGATGACCTATGGGGCTGCCCCGTAAAGGCGTGAACTTGTCCAAACCCAGTCCACCAGCCTAGCCCGCCGGCCCGTGAGTCCATGGCAACCTGTCTCATCGGCCGACCATAGAGCTGAAGGCCCTCCAGGTACCGTGGTCATTCATACAATGGGGGCTTGACATACTTGGATCCTTCCCCATCACGTTCGGGCAAAGGAAGTTCAGCGCATTAGGAATCAAGTACTTTATGAAATGGGTCAAGGCTGCCCCACTAGCTTGGATCACAGAACACCATGCAGTGAAATTCCTCCGGCAAAACATTTTCTGCCAGTTTGGGATTCTAGAAGTGATCATGACGGACAATAAAACTCAATTCACCGATGAGAATTTCACCAAATATTGTACCCGTTTGGGCATCCAACTAGTCCATACGTCCGTCGCCTATCTGCAAGCGAATGGGCAAGTAGAGGTCACCAATTAGACCTTATTGAATGGCCTAAAAACCAAGTTGGAAGACGCTTGAAGCTTTTAGGTGCACGAAGTGCCTCCTGTGTTGTGGTCATATTGAATGATGCCGAAAGAACTCTCCCGTGAGACACCATTCAGCTTTTGCTATGGAAGCAAAGCGGTTATTCGGGTAAAAATTGGACTACCCAGTCTTCGGGTTGAAAGTTTTGATCCAGCTGGCAATTCTTAGTAGCTGAGGGAGCATCTGGACCTGCTCGAAAGAGCAAGAGATACGGCCAGGATGTGTATGACGGCCTACCAACAACGGGTCACCCGGTACAATAATAAGAAAGTCAGAGCTTGTCAGTCTGCGGTTGGCAACATGGTGCTTTGTAGTATAAAGGCCACGAAAAAGCTCACAAACAAGAATAAACTTTCTCCAAACTGGGCAGGGTGCCTAGGACTACAGTTTAGGCCCTGCCTTCCCAAACAGCAATATTATTGAGCCAAACAAAAAAAGAGGTGGGCACCAGACACCCAACAGAAAGTTCCAACAACGGCCATTGAAAAGTAAAAAATTCTGCCAATTTTCATTCATGAAGTATACAACATACATGCTAGCATTAGTACACAATCACATCAGTACAAAGGAACACAAATATCTCGAACACAATCAAAGTATAAAATATGGTTCGGCTAAGGCTGGGGGCTCCTCCGTAGGTGCGCAGAGGGCTCCTCTCCGCCCAGGGCTAAGTCAACTAAGTTGGCACGATCTTAGGCTCCACGGTTCATTAGATCAAAGAAGCCAACAAGAAAGTCCGGAACCACCAGAGTAACTATCCGCTTGTAAAGGTAAATGCCTTCCCAAAGTCTTGCATTCAGTGCCTGGCTCAGCTCCTCGGGCGTAGCCGGATCGTCAGCTCATCCTCTAATTTGGCATTTTATATTCAGAGCTCGGCGGTTAGCTTCTTGGTGATGGTGGCCCAATCCTCCAACTTCTCCGTCCTCTCCCTAAGCTCCGCCAACTCTTGATTGAGGGTAGCTACTTGCTCGCAACTTTGCTAGACCTCAACGGTGACGATGTCGAACTGGCTTAGCAGCCCCTCTAGCCGGAAGATTTCCCCCGCGTGATCACTTATCCTCTCCACCCATTGACGTAGACATTTCGCCAGCACATGTTCCATCTTCTCATCCTGCGATTCAAAAAAAAAGGGAGGAATCATCGAGTCAAAGCCATCCTGGTGAAAATGAAAGGAAGGATGAAGGGTTCTTCCAGGAAGTACCCTGATACATTTATGCCTAGCCTTCTTCTTGATAGCTCGATTGGACACCCCAGGAGTCGGATGCAATGGGGCTTCGTTGGGCCCCAAGGAAAGTTTGGCACCATAACCTCTATACCAAGCGCCTCTGTGACCACCGCCTCCTTAGCTTCGCGCCACCCCTAGACTTTTGCCAGATGGACATCCATAGGGACTTCTGCTAGGTGGACCTCCTCTGCAATAGCAACTAAAGGGCCTGCCTCCTCATGAGTAAAACGGGGCTCTTGTTGGACCTAGTCCAGTGTGCAAGCTGGCTCGATGGGCCATACTGTGTCAATCTCCCTTGAATCCCCAATGGGGGAAGAAACGATGGGCTCACCACTCATGGGAGATCCGGGACCTACCTTTGGAACCTTTCCAGTAGAAGTAGATGGGGTAGGTGTGTAATATCTCGGATCACCATTTAGATTATTTTAATATTTATTATGATTTTAGGTATTTTAGACGTGATGAAAATAAATTAAAATATTATAAAATTTTGAGGAATGATTACAGTTTTATAGTGGCACCCGAAGCACGCCTGTACTATTATCTGAGTATCGATTTGGATTTGGGAATAAAAGAAAAGGAAAATAGAAAATATAAAAACAACAACAACAACAACAACAACAATAATAATAATAATAATAATAATAATAATAATAATAATAATAATAATAATAATAATAATAATAACAATGGAAAAAGGGGGGATAAGAAACGTGCGGCGGCAGATGGGGAAAAGAAAGAGGAAAGGAAGAGAGGGAGAGAAGAGAAGAGAAAGAGGGTAGTAGGCGCGGGAGAGTTTTGCGCAGAGAGGAGGAAGAGGGTGAGGCTGCGGCGGTTGCGGGCGCGGTGGTGCGCGCAGCATGAGGTCGCACAGAGAGAGAAGAGGTGGCAGAGCAACTGCGGTAGTGTTGGCGAGGCGACACCAGGAAGGTTGGCAATGGTCGTTCAAGGCGGAAGGCAGCGGCAACGGCAGCAGTGCGGGAGGCCGTGCACAGAGGAGAGAGATGGGTGGGGCAACGGCAGGAGGGAGAAACGCCCAATTCGGGTATTTGGAATATCCTTTCTTCAGATCTGTGAAGTATAAAATCGAGGCAATTATCCTCTAACCTTTTTCTTGGTTTAATTTCGTGTCTAATAATATTTGATTACTGTTTACAAATTTTATTAACATACATATTATTTTTATACACCCAAATCTACTTATTTTGTACATGCATGTATGTTTTACCGGAGGTTTTGCACTGGTATTTGTGATTTGATAAATTTTCGGATACCCAGACAGTATATATGTATTTTGTGTATCCGTACGTTATGAAATCATGAATCAGGCCGTACATCAATCCACATGCATGTTGCCGAGGGCGGGGTTACTATGGGATCATGACGGTCCGTGACTTGAGGGGTCGTTATATATGATCCGAGGTATTAGATATTGGTATTGCTCCCGACGAGGAGGCTTAGTCCCGACGGGGAGGCTTAGTCCTGACAGGGAAGTAAGTGATATGTGATCTCCTTTCTGTAGGCAGGAAGGTGAGCTTTGTTGTAATTAACCTGTCCTACTGTGTATTTAAATGAGAACCATCGTAAGGAATTGACAGAATAATATATTCGGACATCCTAGCATATAACTAAAATTTAAAATTGTACCTAAAATCGCGGGTGGTAAAACGTATATATGGATGGCATTAAGCTACTGGTTTAAACCGTAGTCAAGCCTTGAGCTCTGGCTTAAATCGTTGCCGATATAGTCGTGGTTATCGAATAAGGTTAACCTTTCCTCAAGTTTGTATTATTTATCTTTAATTCTTCGATTTCGTGCATGTTTTATATTTCTGCATGTATTTGCGAGGATTATGATTTGAGATTCGTGGTTTGGCCCATTGACGGGTGATAGGAATCACTTGTACGTATTAATGTGTTAAGTGCCGAAACATATTTTATATTTAGATATTTTGAATACAGTTCAAGTTTTCATATTTATTCCTTTAGACTAGTGGCATGGATATACTCATAGGAGTTCAAACTTGATCTGGTACGGATATCTCTTTCAGTGAGTGGAGATATTTATATTAGTTATGTCTCTAATCTCGAGGGAGTGCTATGATTATTGTCTATTGTTGGATAGGGGTCTTGATCCATGTACAGGATATATTAGAGTTATTGCTTTATATTGATGAGTTGATATTATATTTTGATGCCTCCATTGCAATATTTGGATAGTAGGTCATATATTTTGTTGTCCGAATTTATATCCGATGAGATCTTATACGGATTTTATTATATTGAGTCTTGTATATGTATGGATTATCACATCCAAGTCAATTTGTCGTTATTAATGTAATAACTTTATATTATTAAAAATTATTATTATTATCGACCTGCATATATTGAGTTCTTACTTCGTGACAAGGTGCTGGCCCACAAGATGCTCCACCAGCACCCCGTAACCACTCCGCCATGGGTAGACCTGGGCCACCAGAAGGGGACGAGGATGGACCTGATGAAGAAGTCATTCACTGGCAAGAGGCGCTATCGATGGGACTGCTAATATTTGATGGCCCACACCTCCTTTTGTGCCAAGAGTGTGTCGGGGCCGCCTCCGCCACCGTCGGCTCCCACCGAGCCAGCACAAGGGCCTCAGCGGACAGCAAGTGATCTTTCTTGTTGAACTGTGCCATGTTTGCCTGGACCAGCTCAACCAGCAGCTTCTTCGAGTCCTCCTCCTCGCATGAACACTGCCCCACTCGTTGGGGATGGGCTAGCCGGAAGGAACCTTAATGAAGAAAAATCGGTCTTTCCAATTCTTTAGGAAGTCGGGGATTCCCCCGCTTATGTGCAACTCCCATTGAGAGAATGAAATCTAGTCCGCATTTTGGCAAAATCGGAATATGGCTTTCACGGCAAAAGCATTCATCAGGTGCCCCTAGTGATGAAGGAAAATGCGGAGGTAACAAGGATACCTAATGGTGTTGCCATGAAACCTTGCAATCGGGATTCCAAGGGCCGTGAAAATTTCTTGTAACTCAAGCAGCAAAGGAAAGTGAAAGCCGCTCCACAAGTGCACCTCGTAGACGGTGATACACCCGTAGGGAGGAAAGCAAACTCTATCATGTCTTGCCGGTGCCTGAAACGGGATTGCACTCGAAATACAATACTGAGTGTACAGCTCTTCCACATTGGCGGAGGAAAGTGTCGAACGAATACCACGGACACTAGGTGCAATGGAAGAACAGGGAAATTGAAAAAGGGAAAGGAGTAAAAGAGAGAAGCCGTCAACGAATACCACGAATGCCGCGCTGTCAAGGGGTGGCCTACTTGGGCGGAGCAGCCCAAGCCTAGTCCACCGGCCCAGCCCGTCAACCTGTGGGCTAGTGGGGAGATCCACCCGTGTCATTTCCTTGATTGCTTGCCAACGCCACACAACTTAGAAGGGATTCTTACCAAAATTGCCTCAATTTTGGTAAATATCCTACAAGTAGTTCTAGATTTACTTGCCTCCTGGAACGACAAGCTATAGCTGGCAAAATCCTGCGCAGAATCATTCATCGCCCAAAGAAAGAACCTCTGACTCAAGGAATCATACCCTCGAAGGACGCAATCGTAAGGTAATCTCCACGACCCTCTTGAAGAAAGAAACGATATCGAAGGGCAGTAGAACTTGCCTTAAAATGTGCTTGCAATCATCACACCGGTTCAGCAGTCACTAACCACAGAAGATAGCGGAGACTCAACTGCCTTCATCAGCTATAAATATCCCTCGAGACAGACGATTAAAGGGACATGAAAAAATAAATAGATCCCTCCTTCCAGTGTCGATAGGCCACCCACGACGCAAACCGCTCAGTCACAAAAAGAATCCCTAGAGAGGAGCCCGTAGCATACTGTTGAAAAAGCAGATAATCTCTCACCATCTGAAGACGTTCCATGTTGAACGCCCATCCTCATTCAAGCCGCCATCTTGGCGTGCCCTCCACGCTGGCTATCGTAACTCAGGCGCACTCTCCGTGTCAGACTCAACCCACTTATGTGCATTATTCTCGCATTTCCTCATCTTTTTATTTTTCGCAAAAGATTATTGATTTGAGTGTTGGAGGATAAATTGGGGAGCAAGTCCCGTGGTTTTCCTTTGACATCTTGTCTTCAATTGTGATGCATAGAATCCAAGTGCAAAGCTACTAATCTAGACCTGTTTCGGTTCGACGCGAAGAGGAAGATCAAGGGGACTTCTAAACCCAGTAATAAACTCGATCTCGTGGATGCATCAATACTATAAAACTTTAATAATGGGTAATTAAATAAAGAATTAGATAAGAAATGGATGCTTCAAAAACATAATTTAGATCTATATCTAACACTTAATCATCGACACAATATATATATTTTTTGGATTTTAATAGACAAATGCAAAAAGAAATTTCAAATTTTCTCAATAAATTACTTAAAATTAAAACACAAGTTTTCAAAGTATCATAATTCATGATGAAATGTACCATGCATGCAAGCCGAATTCAAGAAAAATATCAAATGATCATTTGCAAGAGCAAATAATAATCTCAAATATAAGAAAGTAGTATGGAGATTGTTTCGAAATTTTAGCAAGAAGGTAAAAGAAAGAGTTTTAAACACACTTGTCTCGATATGATTTATCAAAATTATCACGATTATGATATGAGTAGGTAATAAAAATAATATTAAATATAATAATTATCTATAATAATTATAATCTAATAATCAAAGTCAAATTGGACATTATATATTAAAACCATTAGTGATACAATTAAATGCAAATCGCATATGTCAAAGAACTAGACAATTTATCCCTATCCGACCTCAAAGCAATATTGTACACGATCAATTTATAAATAACTGGTAAGAAAAAAATATAATCAAAATACCAAATATATAACAATAGAAAACCATACGTAATTTTATTTGGCTTATCGGTCCAAAAATTCAAATTACATAACTTAAAATTATAAAAATTTAGTTTAATATATAAATTTAAACAATCCATAATAATACAAATATAAATTAAACTTGAACAATCCACAATCTACAATTAGTGTAACTATTTTGTCATCTCTGAACAGCTATCAAATGAACCTGAATTAATTTAATCTTATTTAAAGTTTCTTATCTTATATTGGGATCCAAATGCTTAAGATCACAAATCTCTTTTCAAATGATCGAAGACCAATATCTCCTTTGATACAATACTTCAAATGGGGCTACTCTAATTCTAGATTGATAGCTATTATTATACACAAATTTAGTTAACGACAGATAATTATTTCAATTACCATCCATCTCCAAAACCAAGGCTTTAAGTGTATGTAAGGTTTGTGTGTAAATTTTATTATAATCATAATTAATTAAGTTAAAATAATTAAAAATGAGATCAAATGATGAAAATATTTAGATCAAAAGTCAAAATTGGATTGGGTCATATTGAGTTTATCAATTCTAACCGCCGCACGACATGCGCCCGTGCATGGGATGGCCAAAATGATTGCACCTAATGAATGCCTGATCGGTACCCGATCTCTTTTTTTAGTATATCCGCGCTCGAAGCACGTCCAAGGGGACGCCTGAGGCTGATTTCACCTCGGATTAACGCTCAACGCACACCTGATCTGTAACGCTCCGAGCCTAAATCCCCAAACCCTACTTGGATTGTCCAAGTGAAAATCTCGAATCATTCGAAATCATTAATTACATGTCATATAAAATAACACTAAACAATTTAAATGAACTCAACATCATCGCATCACTATCATCTAAGACACCATCAGTGATCATCATAAATGTATTATTAAATAAATATCCATAATACTAATAATAAATAACTTCAATAAAATAGCATCGATGTCTAAAATGTCAATCCTCATAATAAAAATCTAATAAATGTCAAACAATAAATGAACCAATAAAAATTACCGGTCTCTATTATGAAAGCCTCAATATCCAAAATCACCTCTATCTGGTATCCACACAATAACGTGTGATTTCTTTTATCCTGATATCAACCTGTCTACTCTGAAGCTAATAAAATATAAAAGTGAGTGGAATATACAATAAATAAAAATAATCAATAATAGAGGAGTACAAGTATACATCACAGATGATAAGAATAAAGGTATAAATTAATAATAACAGGTGATATATCAACCACTGCCCGGTACTCAATAACATGTTGTTTTTACGACCCAAAAGCCATATGAACAATTGAATATCAAGAAGTAACATGGGTTCTATTGAATCCAATCATTAGATCAATACAAGGTCACCACTGAACGAAATGACAGAAAATCTCCGTGGACCTTATTCTACCATAGTGAACCAAATGTTGTATATTTACGCCCCCAACGGTTAGGTAAGTATCACGAGGTTATCCGGTATCCATGATATCCTCACCATCGGTACAGTTCTTTCTGAGGCTGTACCAGTAGTATACTCATACCACCTCCGATACTCCTCCCTAATGATATTCCGGATATCATACTCTACAATGATCACTAGATAATAAATATTTCTCTTCAATATCAACGACCTCGATCCCTGGAATGGAATAGATATTGAAAAAGTATAGACTACTCTACGATCCCACGGACTCCCATATGTTCGGATACCGTAAAGTCTTCATATACGCTCATGTACTTATTCATAGAGTACTAATAAAATGTACACACATGATCAAATTAAACGTAAAGGGGTATTTATCACAGAAATGAGAAAAAGTACAAAGAAAGTTTGAATATTTGACTGAATGCCATAATACTTTATTTAACCCATGCGCGTATACTTGTTCATATATGCACATTGCCATACCTATTTAATTATAGATACGTCCTATATGCCCGTATATAATCATACATACTTCCTAAACATATACATGCATAATAATATATACAATTATATATATATACACAGCCATACCATTACATATAAAATTATATACCTATATATACCCGTATTGATACTTACACCCATACGTACACACGACAGCAGCAGCCCTTGCTTTACTGTCGGCTTCCAGCTCGGCGATGGCAGCAACTCCCCTTCACACCTCTGGCTCACAACGCAGCTCCGTCTCTCGCTACCACAGCACTGCATGCCACCTACACGGGCGCTACACACCCAAGCCATGCACGACACCCAACAGTACACACACTCGGCCACACACTCACACGATGGTGCACACACGGCCACACACATGCCACAATTCCCACACAAACAACTACAAATTCGCGCACACACCACGCTGCCCATACACAGCTACACACGCACCCACACATACCCAGCAGCAGCAGACCCAACTGAGGCCCTATTTTTTCCAATTCCATTTTACCACAAAATCGGGAACGATAGGCACAAAATTTCTACACGAAAGCAATACTCAACATCAAAGGATGAAAAGGGAAAGATTTACTTGCAAAATAACGGGTTAAAGCCCTCTCACTACCTCCGGCAATTGGACCCGGCTCTGTTTCCACAACGGCACTAAAATCCCCAAAATCGGGGGTACAACATGAAAAATCGATACTTCATGACTCCATTAGATAATTTACAAAGCCCCAATTTATCATTAATTCTAAAAGGCCAATCGTTTCCTTACCAAGCCGAAGCTCTGCATTCAGATTTTTTCAAATTTGTAACCCTCAATTTTCAATAGTTTCCCACTAAATCAAGGCATGAAATCAGAGTATTGGCATCAACAAGAATAAAGGAAGAATTAATTTTTCTGATAAAGAAATTTTACTTGCCTCAAATTCCCTCTTCACTTTCCAGCGACGGCGACAACTGCAAAGTAACCTTCTATTCGTGCTCCCCCCTTCCCTAACCCTACTACCTCCTTAGGTAATGAAGAGGCGAGTTAGGATTTCGCCTAAAGTTTTCATATGATGCCGATTCCCATCCACGCCTTCCCTCTTTACCTCTTTCATTCCTTTTCTTTTTTTCTCCCTTTCCTTTCCTTCTTTCCTCCCTTCTTTTCTTCTTCGTTTTTTTATTATTATTATTATTATTATTATTATTATTATTATTATTATTATTATTATTATTATTATTATTATTATTATTATTATTATTATTATTACATATATATATATATTATTATTATTTATTTTATTATTATATTATATATATTATTATAAACATATTTTAATACATATATTTATATATTAATTTATTACTCATTAAAATATTAATTATTTAATTAATTATTTAACTACCATTACAATAATATTTAAAATTTTGATCTAAATTTTTAATATTTTTAACATTTTTAGAACTTAATTATATATTAAATTAACTTGTTCTAATTTGTTAATTAATCTCAACTCAAATTAATAACCCAAATATTTAAGCCCAATTTATCAATCCAAATTTTCTAAACTTGTTAGGCTCAAGGTTCAATTCAACTATAAGATTTTAAATTCAAAAATAATTAAGAATAATTATTAAAACTAATTTGCCAATTCTATTCTCTTAAAATAATAATAAAAAAATATTTAGAATGTTACACGATCAATGATCGTGCATTGCAAATTTAGCTGTGACACCTAATGCACATTCAAGCACCAATCTGTTATAAATATGGAGTCTAGTTAAATTTCTGTCATTTTTTGTATAGTTTTGAGAGAGGAGAGAGGAAGAGAGAGGAAGTTACAGAATGTCAATTCAGATGATTTTGAAAAAGATTTCTGATAATTTGAAGTTAAGGTAAGTACATTTTAAGTCTTCTTTTCTTTATTGTTATTCTTTTCATACTTCTCTAAATATTTTTTATTTTAAATACTCATATTTGACATGATTTTATAATTAAAATATTTATATTTAATATATATATGAAATTCTTCTCAATCTTTGGTAAAAATGCACGAAATTCAAGTCCAAGTATATGTATACTGTATATTTTACCTAAATTTTGTAATATTTCTTTATGCATGTACTAAAATTATAATTAAATAACTCTTACATATTCTAAATTTGTATATAATACTCTACATGTTTAAAGATATTCCTACATGTTTGAATTTGCTCTGCATGTCTTAAGAATTTCTCAAATTTTCATTTGCATGTTTAGAAGTTGCTAAATTTCTATAGAATTTTGTAGTAACAATTTATTATGGTATAAATTTCATAAAGCAGTCTTTATATGCTTTTAAAAAGTTATATGTTTTATACACTACATGTAAAGAAATCGATAATTTATTTTTTTAAAAAAACTCTACTATAGGTTAAGAATTACGAATATTTTTTTAAAAAAATGAGAAAATACAAGATTGATGAAATATTGTATAGAGTTTTTATAAGTATAAGTATCGGATCATTATAATAAGTTTGGTGGATAGTATATTATGATATGTTTTAATATATTATAGTGATAGTTGAGGTTTAAATTTATCATTTACAGGTAAAAGCGGTGTTCGGCCCTATCTACAACGTTATACATATGATGGCTCACCTAGGGGTCTTATATAGTAGCATACGACTTTTGATTGTGTAAAAATAAATATAACTTGAGTTTTAATTATCTGCTCATTTAGTCGGTGAGATCCTCCTAACCCTTAGTCCCTAAGATTGCATAATTGAACGTGATTTCATGGTATGAATTTGAATAAGAATATAATAAAGAAATGTAAAAAGCTAGTTATATGTTATCATAAAAATTCATAGCACTTCATTAAATCTGTATATTGTCCATTTTGAAATATTTTAATATAAGTTATATATTTAAATTATATAAATTATATACTTTACTGAACTTTCGACTCACTTTATTTCTATTTTTCTACTAACTTCTTCAGATAAGAGGTTTAAGCATTTGTAGGATGATCAGGATTGAAGGCGTAACTGTTTGAAGAAATTAGAATTAGAATTATGAAATGTTCGGTGCTGTATCATAGTTTTTGGACAATAGTTTAATATATGTACGTTATTCGGAGAATGGTTTATCAATTATGAGATGAATATTGGTTTATTTAGTCATATCAAACAAGAGCGTTTGCTCTGATTTTTGTTTCGGTTTAAATGTGACTCCTTAGATGTGATCCGATATCATAGTTTGGTTGGTGTCGGAGTCACATAATGATGTGGCATTTCGAATCCTGTATTTATATTGCACTATTTAATTTGGTCTATTAAAGTATTGACATGAATTTCATGTTCATGGTTCGTTAGATTGCTAATTAGATAACTATTAATGTCAATAATTATTAATGATGGAATCGGGATTTGGGACTTGACATTAAGCATATCTTTTATGATTTGTATTGTTCTTTAGATTGATCATTTGTTTGTAGGTGAAAAGTCGTATTAAATTTTAGTTTCATATCCTATTCTCTATACAAGTTTTTCTAAAATTTAGATACAAATCTTGAGTCTTGATAAAAAATAATAGAAATTAGGAACCCATATAACCTTGCTATTTATTGATGTAAAGTCGAACCAAACTGTCTTGCTAAAATGTTGTTCTTATCAAAAACAAATGTGCTAATTTTGTTAATCAATTTACAATCACTCAAATAAAGTCATAATTTCTTGCCATTCTAGGTAAGCTTGACACAAAGTTCATTGTAATATACTCTTAGTTTTAACTAGGAATAGGAAAAGGTTGTAAAGGTTCTAGAGCCTTTTATAGTTCAGTATTAACATATTAGCAAACAATATATCTTCCCATGAAAGATGCTATTTTCCATTTCATATTTTTTGACAAAAGGAACTTTTTTATATCCTAATACATCTTGTTGTTCCATAGATGAATAGTATGCTAGCTCTATAGGCTTTATTCAAAATCACTTCATTTAATTCTCTAATATTCAGCAAACAATCGATGAACTCTATTTGTCTGAATATTAAAATTTTCTTTTGATTCACTGTTCAAATCCCTGGCAATTTCTGTCAAATATGGATTATCCATTTAAGACTCCTTAATCTTCCCACAATCACCTGTTGTACTTGAAAGTATGACAGCATTATCTTCGTTTGTTGAGAATACAAACGAATATTAAAATTCTTCATTTAGTCAAATATTTTCCATTCTTTAGTTTTCACATGAGCCATCATGCCTGATGACAGCCGACTTAAAATATTGGCAACTATATTCATCATTTTCAGTTGATATTAAATTTTACAATTATCATTTTTCAGCAAGTTCATCCAATAATATTATCTCATATTTAATTCTTTTAGCAAAAATGAGTTTTTCAAACTCAGGTAATCATAGTATACCATAAATTTATTATACAAATAATGCCTCAATATTTTCAAAGTAATGACAACTATAAAAAAAATCAAATCATAAGTAAGATAGTTTTGCTTATAAATCTTGACTTGCCCTAATCGATAGGTGATCATTCTATCATACTGTATCAAAATGTAACCCAATCCATTGAAAAGCCAGTTGACCTTTTAATTCTTAGAATCTTTGTTTACAATTATTTTCCCAATAAAATGTTACTTTCTTTTGCGTCAATATACTATAATCTTCAAAAAATTTTAACCAAGTATTATAATATCCAACAAAACCAATGAAATCACAAAGTTCGGTAACATTCATTGGATATTCCCAATTAAGTCAATTTTATCTCTGAGGTAGGACATCTCTTTGAGACAAAACTCGCACTTTTTTAAATTAATGAATAATTATCTCTCTCTTAAAGTCTATAAGGCGGCACTCCCGAAGGATTTCAAAATTCTTATAATATTATGAGTAAATCAAAATATTATCAATGAAAACCACCTCAAATTGATCCAACTACAGTTAAAAAATTTGATTAATCGAATTCATAAATGTTGCTGGCACATTATTTCAACCAAGAGGCATCACTATAAATTCGTTGTGGCTATACCTCGATCGAAACACTGTCTTTCATATGTCTTATCGCTTAAGCCTCAATCGATGATACTCCAAATATAAATCAATCTTGGAGAAACTTGAGCTCCTTGTAATCGGATGAACAAATTGTCAACCCTTAGTAAAAGATACTTATTGTTAATCATGATCTTGTTTAACTCCCGATAATTTATATATAATCTCATTGATCCATATATCTTCTTTATAAATAGTATTAGAGCTCCTCATAAAGATATGCTTGATTAAATGAATCCTTTCTCTAATAATTCTTAGAACTACTACTTTAATTCTCTTAGTTTGTATAGGACCATTCTCTTAGGTGCGGATCCTGGCACCAAGTCAATGGCAAATCCAATTTCGATATTTAAAGGTAAACTAGGTAATTCTTTTAGAAAGATATCTTTGAATGCTCTAACCACCAAAATTTTCATAATAGAAATGTTATGTCTTCTAGTAGCGGTCACATAAGGTAAGCTTGATACCCAATTCACATCAAATAACACACATGCAAAACAAAAATCAAATATGTCGACTCCTTCATGATACTTCCTTGAAATTCAAATGGTTCATAACCCAAAATACAAAATTTAACCTTTTTATTAAAGCAATCAACATTCATGTGAAAAACACACTAACCAATTTATACCCAAAATAATATTAAATAGATACATCTCCAATAAAATCAACTCTACAAACAACTGAAACCCGCTATACTAAATAGCACATTAGGGATATATTATATCTACTACTGAACATTTGCTTGTCGGAATGGATTCCACCAACATATTTTCTAAAATTCTATGAAATGAATGCAATTTATAAACAAATTGAGGAACTACAAAAAATGCATGGGCCCCAGATCAACTAATAGATTTGTCTTATATTCAAAGATTAGTGTAGTACTTCAACCACCGATAAATTGGCCTGAGCATCCTCAACTGCCACCCAAAAAGTCTTTCTCAAAATTGTAGCTTTTTCATTGGTGTGCTATAATAGAAAAGGGCACTCCTTTGCCATGGGACCAACTTGGCCAAAATTGAAACAAGATCCGAGCTACTTATAGCACAGTAGTCCTCTACGATATTTTCCACATTGGTTATATACTGACCTTGATGGTTATGGCTTTGTCAGCAACGATTGAACTTCAAATATTTTCCTTTATCCTATGACTTTAGCTTCGAATGAGATCTCCTTGCTTCCAAACTCTGGCCTCCATGATTCATATTTAACTTCCAAAAAGTTTTCCCTCTCTTGCTCAAACTTAATGAGCAAGGCTCAATTGATTACTTTTCCATTTGACGTCAAACAAAGGGGCACCAATTGCTGTTGAATAGAGTCCTGTAAGCCCCAAAGGAATTTCCTTGCTCTCTTAACTTTGTCCACAATCACATTTTGGGAAAAATGAGTAATTCAATAAAATTAACATTGTACTCCGCCATCGAATGATTTCTTTACCTCAGCCGAGCAAAATTGTACTCTTTTTACTCACGAACACTTTCCAGAAAGGCCTCTAAAACCATGTCCCATAAAATCTCTTTATTTTCTAATCTTAGAATCCTCTTCTTCATTACCAACAAATAGTCAGTCTCTCCACCGAACTTATAGGTAGTGAATTTGACTTTTTTATCTTTTGGGTGATTATTCACCTCAAACATATTTTCGACTCGATAAATCCATATCTTTGTTTTGATGGAATTTGGATCATCCACAAATTTAGGGACTTGTTTATTGGTAAAATGATCAAAAGTCATGATGCCATGCCATGGATTCCACTTCCATGATTTGCTTCATGCTCTGCATTTTGCTGCTGGACCATTCGATTCATAATTTTTATCATCTTGGCTATTATAGCTAAATAGTTTTTGTTGTAACTAGAATTAGCACCTCTGCCTTTTGATATCTTAGTACCTATCATACAATAATTTCTAACATTTAATTCTTCCAATTATTTAAGATACTTTTTTACAACTTTCTTGTAATACCATTTCTTATCACGACCTCAAGTATAAACAGGTAATAATAATAACATCAAATATAAGTATTATCCATAATAGTTATGATCTAATAATCAAAATTAGGTCAGATATTACATACTAACATCATGAACGGCATAATTAAACATAAATTATTGATATCACATGACTAAAAAAACTATTCTAATTTAGCCTCAAAATAATATTGTTTCTACTTAATTCATAAATCACTGTAAGTAAAAGTATCTAACCAAAATATTAGATGTGTTAAATTGTCTGTGGTGAACAGTATTAGACCATATATAATACTGTCCAAGATTTCAGACCATGTTAAGCTGTTGGGTAAATCGCTCATGGGCTATGCTGTGGCATGTATCAGGTCTTGCTTGGTATGACCCAAATTTTTTTATGTTTAATGATCATTTGATGGAATATCTTTAAAAAGTAAGAGAATTATTATTGGATATATATTTTTTTAATTTTATAAATTATAATATTAAAAATATTTGATAAAGTAAATAAAATATAAGCATTTTTTGATAATATGTTATGTAAGCTTATTTTTTTATATTCTTTTATTTTTATGTTAGGATTGTACCTAATACAGCACGACACAACTTGTAACTGTGCCTAACCCAAGACTCGTTGATCATGTGTTATGTTGAGCCAGGACATATATGTCCTGTGCCATGCCAAACCCAGTCTGTAAAGTTTACGTCTCATGGTAGCATCACACATTTAGTAGCAAGCTACTTAAATAAATAGATTTTGCGGGCTCTACACAGCCTATTTAACACCTTTGTAAAATACCCAATATATAACAATAGAAAATTGTAGATAACTTCATTCGGTACACTAGCACAAAAACCATACAAATCCAATATAGTGTATAAAATCTAAATAATCTACAATATTAACTAAATGGAAGTATTCACCAATCTTCCATTCAAATCTTACAAAATTCTACTACCTATTAATTTGAAAGGGATTTTAAAAATATTTATAAATGTGAAACTAACTCTCAACAAAGGATATAAATATACAACATAGAATTCGCATGAATAAAATAAACAAAATATTCATATTCCGTTGACTGCACAGTCACTAATCAAATCAAAAGAACCAAAGCATGTAAAAACAAAAGAACCAACTATCATTGATTGCAAACTCACTGATTAAAAAGGCAACTTTAATGAAAGAAATATTTATATTTTCAATAACCGTAAATTGATATATTACTATTTACGTCTCATAGGCGGGCTGTTTACATTATCCTATTAATAGGGTCAAATGCCCTTTTTTATTTTTACTTATATGTGTGTTCTTTATGCCATGTCCCAAAGCCAAGGTCCATAATTACTTGAATAATCCTTTATGTTGCTTGAGGCAAATTATGTTCTTTATTTAGCCAAAAATTTATTTATTTTATTCACCGATCAAAACTCAAAGTATTGTCAGGACGTAGCCACAATTGTCATAAACTGATAAATGAACTTGAAATAAATAAAATATTCAAATCATATGATCCGAAATATCATATTTAAAAGTAGTTTTGAATATCAACTATACACGGCCTTAATCATACGTAAGAAAAAGTATCTATATTAGATCAAGTAAACAAAAATATAAATTAAACATTGCAAAAAATTAAAATTAGTCATAATCACCAACATTAAATATCATCAACAACCAAATACAACTGACTCTAAATAAATGAAGTTGATTAATATAAAATACTGTTCCAATAACATCAATACAATTAGATATCCAAATTCCTAAATCTACTCTTGAATAGCCTTCCATTTGACCCAATCATCTTCAAGTATTGCCCCAAATCCCCTATTTTGAAAGGTTAGTAAAAAAATTAAAGTAAGAGTAAGTCAATTACTCAATAATACATATAATTTTATAATTGAATATATACTTTAGATCAAAACATGTTAAAATAAAACCTGAACAAAATTAGAAACAATGGCATAATTGATAAGTATATCGTGCATAATTTTTTTAATCTGTACATAAAAAAATATGGTCAAATTATGCAAAATTATGGACCAAAGATCAATGGTTGCCTCACCAACAAAGAAGCGATTGATCAAAATTCGAGTTATATGTATTTTTATATAATCAAATGTCATATACTATTATTCAAAATTTATATATGGGTCGTTATATATATAACTCTGTGGATGTGGCCTATTGTCATTTTCAATTCGTAGATGATATATTCAATCCTTGATTATTACAATAACATACTAAGATATATTATAATATATTATCATCAATTCTCTATAATAGTCAGCATATAATCAAATAAAAAAATTTACACAAATAGAAATATATTATTTATATTTTTTCATATTAGAAAAAACATCATTATCTTTTAATTTATTTAGAATTTTTTTCCTTTTTTTTAAATGCAAAGCATATAATATATTACAAGTCTTGTAGGAAGTTGAATATTAATTTTAAAACATGTAAAAGTTGTATTATGTAATTTACAATCTTATAGAAATTGTTCATTCCAGAAATTACATGAAATCAATACAATCAACTTAATTTTAACACTTCATTTCTATTATAAAATATGCATGAACCATTATGTTTAAATTCAAGAATTGCAAAACATATATTTAAGGAATTAAAACGTGCCGGAATATATATTTAAAAATCAAGAATATGTAGTAGCATTTAATCATAATTTCAAGACATATTTGAGTATTAACACATAAAATCTGCTTAAAAATACAATGTACATGAAATATGACATGTAATTCATAAAAGTTGTATGAAATGACAATGGAAGTATATGCATGTGAGGTTTAGCCATTTCATATATGAAATTATAGTATGTATGAGTATTTAAATTAATAAGTACTTATAAAAATTAGAAGAAAAAAAAAGCAATAAGAGAAAGGGAGGTTTGGGTCCCACTTGTTTTACGATTAAAATCATTAAAAATATTCTTAAATTTATTTGGATTCTCCTTATCTAACCTTCTCACTCACTTTCTCTCTCTTTGCTTGAAAATCGGGTAAATTTGACTGAAAATCGACCAAGGAATTTTTATATAGAAAATTGACACATATGCGCATATCGGGCATTAGATAGAGCTTCCATTAGACGTGTATCAAGCGTATATATCTACCATGAGCACGTACATACATCTCTCCGATACACATTGGGGGTGACTAATTTATCCAAAATACACACAAGTGCTCTTGAGGTATTTTTCCATCCACATTTTTATTATCAAAAATATGTATGTGTACATATTAGATGCCAATTAAGAGTCATTTAATTTGATGTGATACAGTCAAAATATTAAATTTGACCCAAAGCCTTACTTGATCTTAATATATTCATTAACTTGATTAATTATCATTAGAAACTAATTTAAAATCCATACTTGCATTTAAGTACATCTAACATATTATGACATATTCGAATATAAATTATCAACTTAGAATGATTGTCATTAGAAATTAATTTAATCATCATTAGAAATTAATTTAAAATATATACCTTACATTTTAAGTGCATTTAATATATTAGGACATATTTAAAATTAGGCTTTCAAAATCTGAAATCAAACTTAAATATTTTTATCATCATTGACTTGTGCCCAAATAATCACAACCAAAAATATTAAAATCTAATGATTGAAGCTACAAATTTGAGCCAACAATTTACATTAAAATATTAAATTATTTTCAACATCCTTAAAACTAATTAAATGACTAGCTTTCTCTTGATCCCAAACTCTTGCAAATTTAATGAACCTTTTAATCTAAAAATTAGCAAAAATAGATATAAGAATAAGCTAAATAATTAGTAAGATATACGAAATTTCATCTGTGGATATATAACAAAGTGCTATAATAATCCCATAATCAAAAATCTAAAATGTTGATAATATCAATTTTTGTTAAAACATACAAAAATCGTGTACTATTGATCAAATATGTCAAAAACTATATAAATGCCGAAATAATACCAAAAGTATACTAACACGTAAAGGATCAAAGATTATGATGATCCCATCAATAAATAATGATTATTAAAACTTAGGTTATGATTTTTTTTACATAACCAAAAGTTATACATCGCTATTTATAATATATGATTGAAACGACAACATATTATTTTTAATAGTCGAGGTCAAATATCACTTTTCTAACTCATAGATATTATGAGATGTTAAAAAAAATTTTGTCAATTTTTTACAACGGTCTTTACTTGATCAAATTAAAAACTCTACTATTATACAAATGCGTTCTTGTTTTTTCCATAACGGAGAAAATTGTTCCTTTTATCAAAATTAATGTAAAGTTTTTCTTCATTTTTCTTCAAATATGTGATATATATTAAAAATTATGAACATATATAAACTTTAATGTATAATTTATAAACATGCAAAAGTTGTATGAGTAAATTTAAAACATGCTGAATCATTAAAACTATGATTTCATAAATTTAATATATTGAGTAATTTTATCAACTCTTTAAAATATTAAAAATTGCACAAATAATTACATAAAATTTAAGATATGTAAATTCATATATATATATATATATTTTAGAGGTATGCAAGAATATTAAATATGAATTTAATATTTAAATATTATTTATATAGATTTAAGACATATATTTTATAAAAATTTATAAAATTAAAATAACATTTCATACATGTAAAGTTTAAAAAAGTTTAGATACAAAATTAATATATGTTTGAATATTTAAAATAGGACATACTTAACAATTATAAAAAAGATTAACAATAAAAGATAAAAAATTTAGATGCACTTATTTTTACTTAATTTTATCCAAAAATTGCTTGATTTTATCTTAAATCTTCATTCTTTTTTTTTCTCTCATCTTCTTTGTCTTTTCCTTTTCTTTTTCTATCTCTTCTCTTAGAAATTAGTTTAAAATAAGCAAAAGTCAGCCAATGGTCTATTTATAGAAAAGTAACATATGAACGCCGATTAAACGTAGATCAAGTGCTGATGCATAATCTATACTGGGCATAAGTACCCTTCATACACACCAGGTGTTAATATTTTGGCCTAAACATACATGTTCATCGCTTGAGCACCTCCGGTGAAGACATTATGTCCAAGATGGGCTTATATGTAGGCTAGGCACATGTTTAGCGTTACTTAACTTAACTTATGTTGGTTTAAAACTTAATTTTTAACTAAAAATCTCAATTAATCTCAAAAATTTATTAATTTATTTAAATTAATCATCATTAAATGAATTGTTTAGCATTCATACCTTATATCTATATTAGCTATGTTCTTTACACTTGAGAACGCCTTCCTTTAACTTATAAAATCAGCGTAAATATTGATAAATGTCAACTTTTTTTGCATAAAATTTTAAATATTTGTTGAGAGAAAATTACATTCACTTGTTTATATTTTTTTGAGAGAAAATTTTTACAATTATATTTCGGTGAAAGTGAAAGAGTGAAATAGTATTTGTGAACGATTACCATTCATTTTCTTATCATATTTTCTGATTTATTTTATCTCCTACCAAACTATTTTTAAATGTTAAGATAATTACTCTATCGTATCTACGGTTGATAACATTTCTCACACATATTTGAGTTTTTTTTTTATTGATAGTTGCCTAATTTATTTGTATAAATATTAAGAAGTTATTCTTATTCTAATATCACTTTTCTTTTAGTAAATAAAAAAAATATATGAGTATATTTATTTTATTTTTAATTTTTTTAAAAATTTGCACCCTTTTTAAACAAATAGTAATCAAATAAATATAGCAAATAATAATATTTATTAGTATATCATAGTTATTTACTATTCGATAATAATATTGAAAAGTCCTATAACAGATAATATTTTAAATTTAATATCGATGATAATAATAAATATTAATAAAATATTTAATAACCAATCAAATAAGACATAACAATAAATGATTGCTTGACATGTTTCTCTCACATTTTTTTATTTTTTCTAAACTTTTTAGAAAATATTGTTATCATATAAATATTTAAACTTTAATATAAGAGATATTACATTTCTTTTTTTATGCCATGTGAGATTTCTAACATCAATTTCCTTAAAATCAGTACAACAATAGGGAAGTTTAGATACTAAAAATGATGTGATTTCATCAACTATGGCCAGTCATGATCCAGAATATGAACCCGTTCGGAGGAGCAACCTAGTCTCGACCAGACGAGAGAAAAGATGTTAATGGCTGATGAGTCGTTTTTTATCATGATAATCTATCTTTGTTAGTTAACCTTTATTTAGCTTATTTATATGAGGGTAAGAATGTCAATCAATATTCATTAAGAATAATTGGATAATTATATATCATTAAGGTTTCCTGGGAAATATGAACCAGCCTATGGGCTCATTAGAGGGATCTTTGGAGAAGAATTTGTGTGTAAGAAATTTTGATGGCTTTGAGAGCTTGAAACTCACAATGGTGATTGGTTGGACCTTTCAAGCAACTACCTTATAATTTTTAAATATTTTATTAGTATTTTTTTTATTAGCATTTTCACATTATCTATAAGTGATATATTTTCAATTTGTTCTTTTAATTTTTGTATATTTTATTGTATTTTGTTATATTTATACTATAGGGTGAAAAATAATTTTATAAAAAGACGCAAAATACCGAATCCTTAGATTGAATCCTTATCAACTTGTGTGCAAAAATTTAAGATTTACTCAGGCCCCAAAGATGAATCATACGAGAGACTACTTGTGAGAGATATTGCCCCAATCAACCCATGAGATTTTTAAATCCTATGATAGTAAATTTTTAACAATAATATTAATTTAACCGAATTAGAGCCTTAATTAATTTTGAGCTAGTTGATCAAAATTACTGAAGTATTCAAAGAAGTTAGGGAGTAATTATGAAATAAGAATTTGACATCTTTTTTTTACACAGTTTTACCCTTGTCTACATTTTATCCTCAAATCACACTTGAAATTGTGCATAAGTTATTGGAAGCTGAATAAGATAACCATTAAGAATAAGTACTCATTGTCAAGAATAAAAAGTTTATCTGATTAATTGAAAGGAGCTTAAATATTTTCAAAGATTGATCTTTGATCGAGTTATCATCAATTAAGGATCAAAAACGAGGACGTGGTAAAAATGACTTTCCAAACAAGATATGACAATTACAAATTTTTAGTATTTCCATTCAGATCAAGCAATGCCTTTGCAATATTTATGGATTTAATAAATTGAGTGTTCCAAATTTACCTCTATAAATTTGTGATAGTTTTTATTGTTAACATATTAATATATTATGAGTTATGAAAAGTACGAGATTCATTTGAGAATAACCTTACAAACAATTAGAGAGAGAAAACTATATGCCAAGTTAAGAAAGTGTAAATTTTTACTTAAGAAAATAATTTTTCTATTCCATCTAATTTTAAAAGGAGGTATTTCAATAGATCCTAAAAAAATCAAAATTGTGACAAGTTGAAGTAATTTGATGATCATAACGGAAGTATAAAGTTTTCTTAGAATGGCTAATTATCGAAGATTTGTGAAATTTGTTTTAGAATTATGATATCTCTAGCCTATCTAATGCAAAATAATGTAAAGTTTTGTTGGAAGAAGGATTGGAAAAGGAGTTTTCAGGAGCTGAAAGACCATTTGATGATTGCTTTGATCTTAGCCATTCTGAAAGGATCAATGGGATATATGATTTATTGTGATACGTCAAATAATGGTTCAAATGTTTACTGATATAACATGCAAAGATAATTACATATGGATCAAGGCAAATATAGATTTATGAAAGAATTACCCTACATGCAGTTTAGAGTTAGTGATGGTTATTTTTGCACTCAAAATCTGAAGAGACTATTTATATAGAAAAAAATTTTTAGTATATTTAGATTATAAAAGTTTAAAATATTTGTTCTTCCAAACGATGATGAATATGAGGTAAATGCGGTAGATAGATCTATTAAATGACTATGATTATGAAATTCAATATTAATCAAGAAAGGTCAACGTAGAGGTAGATGTCTTAAGTTATAAAATAACGAATTTGATGGCTCATTAAAAAATTAAAAAAATAGATATGCATGATCACATGAAAGAGTGAGATATTTAAAGACATTCTCAAGGTATGCATATGGTCTTATCATATTTCTAGGTACAATCGAATATAATTAAAAGAATTAAAACTATACAAATGGATGATCAATTCTTTGTGAAAATCATCAGAGACTTGAGTAGAAAATTGAGAGAAGATTTTAACATCCATCTTGATTAAGTTTTGAGATTTTCAAAGCGGATATATATACCTCACTTTGAGGAATTAAAGAAAAAAATATTGAATAAAACACATATCTAAGTACACTATTTATCTGAGAATTAATAAGACGAATCAAGATTTATGAAAAAATATTTTAATGGTATAATATGAAGATAGAAATTGTGCTTTTTTCTAGGATGATACCTGATTTGTCATCAAATAGAAGCCTAACATACAAAGCTGCCAAATCTTTTACAATAAATGGTGGCTCTTCGTTGAAAATCTGAGCATATAATAATAAATTCTGTGGAGGGTTTGCTGAGATTGTTAATAAAACATGATATAGTATGAGTGATTGTTGATCGACTAGCTAAATCAACCTACTTTATTATTACTTGGATGACATTTTTGGCTGATTGATTGGGGAGATTGTACCTAAATGAAATAGTTAGATTTCACGAAATCACAACATCAATCGTATTAGATTGTGATCTAAGGTTTGCATTAAAATTTTATATCAAGAGTTAGGCCCCAATTTGAAATTTAATATTGCTAATTATCTACAAATGGATGGATAGTTGTAGTAGATAATTTAAATTTTAGAGGACATACTAAGAATTTTAGTTTTATAGATAAAAAAAATAAAGACAACTACTTACTATTTCTCAAATTTGTCTATAATAACAGTTATTAGGCAATGATTGGTATAATCCCTTTTAAAATATTATATAGAAGAAAATATTATTTTTCAATTCATTGGGAAGAAATTAGAGATAAAAGACTTTTAGAACCATAGATGATTTTGAAGATATTAAATAAAATTCATATGATTCAAAATCAACTTGCTTAAAGCCAACAAAATAATTATGCAGATCGCAGGAGGTCTAAGTTGATATTTAAAGTTAGGGATCATATATTTTTTAAGAATGTCTCCATCAAGAGAGTTTTTCGATTTAAGTTGAAACAAAAATTAATATTAATATTTATTAGACTATCTGAAATTATAAAGAGAATGGGAGAAATGACTTACTCTTTAACTTTACCGCCAAGCCTAGTTAATATTCATAATGTCTTACATGTATTAATGCTCTGCAAATATATCCAAGACTCGACATACATTATTAAGTATGAATTGTTAAGAATCAATAAAGACTTAATGTATATTGAATAATCAGTTTAAATTTTAGGGAGATAGGATCAAGTGCGCCAAACTAAGGTGATTTCATTGGTTAAAATCTTATAAGAGAACCATTCATTTAAAGAGGCTACCTAGGAGAGAGAAGATAAGATTAGAAAGAAATAATCCTCTCATTTCTCCACAGAGGTACGTGAAATTTCAAGGTTGAAATTTAATAAAGAGGGAGAAATGTAAGATATAAATTTTAAAAATAATTTTAATTATATTAAATTTAATTAAATTGATAGATTTTCATGATAAAGTATGAATTGAGTCAAATTTAAGTATTAGAGCAGAGTTAGTTAGGCTCAAGTGGTATATGACGTGTGCCTGACCCGTACATTAGTATGTTTTGAACAAAGTATTTGCACCTAATGTGTGTATGAGTGACACACATATATGTATAGAATAGAGTATTGGAACATGATGCATACCTATTAGATACTCGTGACAGTATAAAATTAGCCTCTGTGCTTAAGTCGTGTCTAAATGGCATGTGTATACAATAGGTTTGTTAACAATTTAGATTAAAGAGCTCAGGAAAATTTACAAAGTTTTTTGGATCATTGACAAGCTTCAAGAGACTAGTATTTAGACTGTTTAAATTATATTGTAATTATTCGGATTAACAGTGATATTTTAATTTTGGTAAATATCTGTATATGGCTAATGCCCAATGAGAATATTTAAGTTTGAATTAGTATGTTGTTAAGTTCAGTACAGTTTTAAAGTTATTTGACGGATAATTTGATTTTAGTCACTATATTCCCTTACTTACAATTTTAGTTAAGTAATGTTGAGTTTTGAGCAATTTTAGGGTGTAGTTTTCAAACCTAATGTTTGAATAATTATACTATTATTTGAACCATTTGATGGCATTTTTTGCATATTCATGTTCCAATATTTGGTCTGGATTTAAGCCAATTTTAGTACTGTTTATTTAAGGGTTCAAATTAAAGTCTAATTTGATATTAATAAAATTTGATTTGGGATTTGGACCTATTAAATTAGAGTTAGATTTTAAATTAGTCACATATTATGAAATAAAGCAATTCGAGTTTTGGGTCGGGGGATGATTGAGTCGTCTCATTGATCCTACAAGTTCTAATAGACTATGACTACGAGTTCCTAATTAGATTAAAAATTCCATTAATGCATAAAAGTGTGGTAAATGAGACTTCATTTTCATTATATTAAGTTAAATTTAAACTAAAATCCAAGATAAGAATGTTAATAAGAAAGAAAAAGCCCAAAATAGAAATTCTAAAAAAGTGAAAAATTGGCAATATTTTTAAATGTGTCTACTTTAGAAAGTGAAAATTAAAATATCCCTAACTTTTTACTTCTATTAACTATATTATGCTTTTTTATTTTTTTAATCTTAGTTTTATTTTATCAGAACATATGGCATTCTTCCTTATATAAGGAACTAGGAAACTTAGGTTTATTTTCAAAATATATTAAAATAATTTTTAAATTTAACACAAACCCGACCTTTGGAAATTAAACGCTATACTTAAGGCATGCTTGGAATTTAAAAAATAATAATTAGAGGAAATGAACATAATTATATATATATATATATTTGGTGCTTAAATTTGATGAAAAATGGTAGTAAAAAAAAATATTGTGAAAAATAGGTGCGAAAACATTATTATTTTATGAAAATTATTTTTCATTTAAAAACAAAAAAAATAAATTTGATGAAAAATTCATATAATAAATCTTAAAAGGGGTTCCAAAACAGCTGTATATGCAATCTTTATTCCTATGTATTATGTAATTCTAATGAATAAAGAGAAACAAGTATGAAGGGAGGGAAACTAATTTTATATTATTTGATAAATAAATTTTAGATATAAATTCAAATAACTCTATCGTACTTGTTTTGGTATTAACATATTATAATATAATATGATAATTTTGACGATCTATATAAATAATTTCTTCTCATGATTTATTTTCCTTACGTTTACTACCATGTCTAACTGTATTTTTTTTGGCCGTGGGAGTATTATTTTATGTTTTTTTATATGAAATATTTAATTTTTCAACAATTTAAACAATACAATATGTTTATTTTTATATTATTTTTGATAATATTGTTGTTTAGAACGTAATATTATTACCCTTGTTCTGAAATTAGTCCGTACATCAATTTTATCACCATGCAAACAATGGATTCTTCATTTTTTATCAAAAGATTAAAAAGATCGCATTATTCATAAACATAAATAAATGATATTTTTAACAATTATTTGAGGACTTATGTTACGGGCCTAGTGACCACAACCACACTCCCACTACCACCAGCTCAGCAGGATACCAGACAAAGCACACGGACAACCCGACTACCTCTCAAGCTCGTAGGATTATAATTGATTTTTTTTATTTTATTTCTATTCTACCCACATGGCTTGTTATTAATTAGCTTGTTGTTATACAAGTATGTGCTGATGTGAGAGGTAGTTACTTGTTAGACGGGTGTGTATAAGTAGAAGACTATACCGAAACAGGGCAAGACAAGTATTCTTCATTTCTCCTCTTCTCTGCTCTCTCGCTCCTTTCCTCTGCCTGACTCCCCTCCCTTCCTTCTCTCTCCCCTACCTCACTTCCTTTTCTCCGCATCACATCGGCGTTTTACACCTCGATCGTTTGTAGCTGCAATACCGCGATCTTACTGTAGCTCTACGCCGAGGTTGCACGTATCAAAGGTGCTCTCGTTGAGAGGATATCAGAAGGAATGACAACGCGCTATAAAGTTTTAGAAGACTCCATTGCTGGCCTCTCCACTAATTGAAGGCGGTGGTGGCGATAGTCCAAAGAACACACAACGGCATCACGCCGCTCACACCGCCACCACAGAGCAAATACAAAAATCCCTCACTGCTAATGCCGCTACCACCGAACAAATGCAAAAATCTCTCATCGAAAATTTTTAATTCTTGGTTCGAATCAAAAGGAATTCGCCACAATCTGTGAATCCACCATTACTTCCCACCCCCACCTCCTTTGGGTCACCCACGACCATATTTACCCAATCTCCAACTCAAGCCCCATCTCTCTTGCCACACACAACTTCCGATTCACAAATCTCACACTATATTCGTTTGCCTAAACTAGAAATTCCTTCTTTCTCCAGCGACAATGTACTTGGGTGACTTTTTCAGATTGAAAGGTTCTTCCACTATCACGATACTCCACTCGAATAGAAACTGACCATTGTCGTTTTTTATATGACCGGATCAGCCCTTCAATGGTATCAACGGATATCCTCGACCAGGAAACTCTCCACTTGAGAAGTCTTTACGTGCGACCTTGAGCTCCGATTTGGACCCTTGCAGTACCTCAACCATGAAGCAGCGCTTTATAAGCTACGGCAAACTACCACTGTCGCTACCTATATGTCAAAGTTCAAAACTCTTTCCACGCGTACCATAGGTCTCACTTCCACTAATCTTTTGAATTGTTTTATTTTCGGTCTTCGTGATGAAATCCGTCGCTAGCTGTCACTATTGAGGCCTAACTCCTTACCGGAACCTATTGCGATGGCTAAACTGGCGGAGGAAAATTTTGAAGTCGGACGTTCTAATCCACACCGGCCGCCAATTCTGCCACCCGCCGACCACCCTCTGTGACAAAATCAACCAACCCTTCACCGATGCTGTCCAAATTTCCCATTAAAAGGCTCACTCCGGCGGAAATGGCCGCTCGCTGCCAATGAGGCCTATATTTCAATTGTGATGAGCGGTTTGTGCCCGGTCATCGTTGGGCCTCAACAATTCTTGTGCCTGATTACCAAGAAGAGCACAACACTACCAAGTCAAACCCCGCACTCTTGACAATTTGGCAGAGTCACCTTCACCAATGGAGGTCCCCGTTAGTCCATCATCATCCAACGAAGAGACTCCCACCATTTCCCCGCATGCTCGAAGGTCATGCCGCATCTTCCACATCATGCGCTTTACCAAGGTGGATAGCCTGACGATTGGTGGTTATATTGGTGGATAGTGGATCCACACAAAATTTTCTCCAAACATATTTAGCAAAGAATTTGGGATCGACAAGTGAACCTCGTAACATATGAACATTACGGGGGAAACGGTGATTCTATGCATTGCGAAGGCCGCTGTACCAATGTTGGCATTACCTTGGATCAAACATGCTTTAAGGTGGATCTTTTCTTGCTACCCATTTGCATGGGCTAATATGGTACTCGGGCGTGTAGTGGCTATCCCACCATAGAGCCGGGTTCTATTTCGATTATAAGGACTGACGAATGTTTTGATTATAACGGTGCTCACCTCATGGTCTACGCACCACGGCCATCTCCTCATTGACATCAATCAGCCGAGGCACGGTGAACTCACTCACTCGACCTCTACCTACTTCTAATTAACAATCACCTCACCCCCAAATCCCTCCCGAGATCGCCACACTCGATACCCTCATCAAATCACCTTCCTCTAATGTGGATACCACTACACCGGAAGCCTCCGGCCAACTCCTCTCCACTTATGTTGATGTGTTTAAGGTACCCTACTGGCCTCGCTCCAACTCGCAATATTGATCACCGATCCTCTCCAACCCAGGTGCTCAATCGATCAATGAGACCCTATCGCTATCCACACTTTTAGAAATTAGAAATGGAAAATGATCCAGAAATGTTAATCAAAAGCATTATCTGACGCAGTACCAGCCCCTTCTCTCTCCAATCTTGCTTGTCAAGAAAAAAGATGGTAGTTGGCGTATTTGAATAGACTATCGGGCCCTCAATGCGATCACCATCAAAGACCGCTTCCCCATTCCAACCGTGGATGAGCTGCTTAACGAGTTATATGCAGCTTGTGTTTTCTCCAAGCTAGATCTAAGGGCTGGGTATCATCAGATGCGAGTCCACTCCGAAAATGTCTACAAGACCGCATTCCGTACTCTTGAAGGGCACTGCGAGTTCTTAATTATGCCCTTTGGCTTGTCCAATGCCCCATTCACCTTTCAATATGAGATGAACACCATATTTCGACTAATATTACGAAAGTTTGTATTAGTATTTTTTGATGATATTTTGGTATATAGAGTATCCTGGGAGCAGCACTTTAGCCACCTTGTTCAAGTCTTACGAATTCTGCGGTGAGAACTCCTCTTTGCCAAATAGTCAAAATGCGAATTCGGATGATCATCTTTAGCCTATTTGGGCCACATTATATCAGAGCAAGGTGTTGGTATGGATCCCACCAAAGTAATTCATATAATAAATCTTAAAAGGTTCCAAAACAGCTGTATATGCAATCTTTATTCCTATGTATTATGTAATTCTAATGAATAAAGAGAAACAAGTATGAAGGAGGAAACTAATTTTATATTATTTGATAAATAAATTTTAGATATAAATTCAAATAACTCTATCGTACTTGTTTTCGTATTAACATATTATAATATAATACATAATTTTGACGACTATATAAATAATTTCTTCTCATGATTTATTTTCCTACGTTTACTACCATGTCTAACTGTATTTTTTTGGCCGTGGGAGTATTATTTTATGTTTTTTTATATGAAATATTTAATTTTTCAACAATTTAAACAATACAATATGTTTATTTTTATATTATTTTTGATAATATTGTTATTTTAGAACGTAATATTATTACCTTGTTCTGAAAATTAGTCCGTACATCAATTTTATCACCATGCAAACAATGGATTCTTTTTTTTTATCAAAAGATTAAAAAGATCGCATTATTCATAAACATAAATAAATGATATTTTTAACAATTATTTGAGGACTTATGTTACGGCCTAGTGACCACAACCACACTCCCACTACCACCAGCTCCCAGAGATACCGGACAAAGCACACGGACAACCCGACTACCTCTCAAGTCAGTAGGATTATAATTGATTTTTTTCTTTTTATTTCTATTCTACCCACATGGCTTGTTATTAATTAGCTTGTTGTTATACAAGTATGTGCTGATGTGAGAGGTAGTTACTTGTTAGACGGGTGTGTATAAGCAGAAGACTATACCGAAACAGGGCAAGACAAGTATTCTTCATTTCTCCTCTTCTCTGCTTTCTCGTTCCTTTCCTCTGCCTGACTCTCCTCCCTTCCTTCTCTCTCCCCTGCCTCACTTCCTTTTCTCTACATCACCTCGACGTTTTACACCTCGGTCGTTTGTAGCTGCAATACCGCGATCTTACTGTAGCTCTACGCCGAGGTTGCACGTATCAAAGGTGCTCTCGTTGAGAGGATAGCAGAAGGAATGACAACGCGCTATAAAGTTTTAGAAGACTCCATTGCTGGCCTCTCCACGGAATTGAAGGCAGTGGCGGCAACAGTCCAGCAACACACCAACGGCATCATTGCTCACACCGCCACCACAGAGCAACATAAAAATCCTCACCGCTAATGCCGCTACCACCGAACAAATGCAAAAATCTCTCCCGCCGAAATTTTTAATTCTTGGTTCGAATCAAAAGGAATTCGCCACAATCAGAATCCACCATTACTTCCCACCCCCACCTCCTTTGGGTCACCCACGACCATATTTACCCAATCTCCAACTCAAGCCCCATCTCTCTTGCCACACACAACTTCCGATTCACAAATCTCACACTATATTCGTTTGCCTAAACTAGAAATTCCTTCTTTCTCCAGCTAAATGTACTTGGGTGACTTTTTGATTGAAAGGTTCTTCCACTATCACGATACTCCACTCGAATAGAACCGACCATTGTCGTTTTTATATGACCGGATCGCCCCTTCAATGGTATCAACGGATATCCTCGACCAGAAACTCTCCACTTGAGAAGTCTTTACGTGCGACCTTGAGCTCCCGATTTGACCTCTAAGACCTCAACCATGAAGCGGCTTTATAAGCTACGGCAAACTACCACTGTCGCTACCTATATGTCAAAGTTCAAAACTCTTTCCACGCGTACCATAGGTCTCACTTCCACTAATCTTTTGAATTGTTTTATTTTAGAGTCTTAGGATGAAATCCAGGCCTTCATTTGTCACTATTGAGGCCTAACTCCTTACCGGAACCTATTGCGATGGCTAAACTGGCGGAGGAAAATTTTGAAGTCGGACGTTCTAATCCACACCGGCTGCCAATTTCCAAGCCACCTGCCGGACCACCCTCTGTGACAAAATCAACCAACCCTTCACCGATGCTGTCCAAATTTCCCATTAAAAGGCTCACTCCGGCGGAAATGGCCGCTCGCTGCCAATGAGGCCTATATTTCAATTGTGATGAGCGGTTTGTGCCCGGTCATCGTTGCAAGCCTCAACAATTCTTGTGCCTGATTGCTGAAGAAGAGCACAACACTACTGAAGTCAAACCCTGCACTCTTGACAATTTGACAGAGTTACCTTCACCAATGGAGGTCCCTGTTAGTCCATCATCATCCAACGAAGAGACTCCCACCATTTCCCTGCATGCTCTGGAAGGTCATGCTGCATCTTCCACATTGCGCTTACCAAGGTGGATAGCCGGACGATTGGTGGTTATATTGGTGGATAGTGGATCCACACAAAATTTTCTCCAAACATATTTAGCAAAGAATTTGGGATTGACAAGTGAACCCTCGTAACATATGAACATTACAGTGGGAAACGGTGATTCTATGCATTGCGAAGGCCGCTGTACCAATGTTGGCATTACCTTGGATCAAACACAGTTTAAGGTGGATCTTTTCTTGCTACCCATTTATGGGGCTAATATGGTACTGGGCGTATACTGGCTGTCCACCATAGAGCCGGTTCTGTTCGATTATAAGGACTTCTGGACGAGTTTTGATTATAACGGTGCTCATTGACATGGTCTACAGACCGCGGCCATCTCCTCATTGACATTGAATCAGCTGAGGCACGGTGAACTCACTCACTCGACCTCTACCTACTTCTAATTAACAATCACCTCAGCCCCAAACTCCTCCCGGGAGACTGCCACACTCGACAGTCCCTCATCAAATCACCTTCCCTCTAATGTGGATACCACTACACTGGAAGCTCTGTGCCAACTCCTCTCCACTTATGTTGATGTGTTTAAGGTACCCCACGGTCTGCCTCCAACTCGCAATATTGATCACCGGACCCTCTCCAGCCAGGTGCTCAATCGATCAATGTGAGACCCTATCGCTATCCACACTTTTAGAAATTAGAAATGGAAAAATGATCCAGGAAATGTTAATCAAAAGCATTATCTGACGCAGTACCAGCCCCTTCTCTCTCCAATCTTGCTTGTCAAGAAAAAAGATGGTAGTTGGCGTATTTGAATAGACTATCGGGCCCTCAATGCGATCACCATCAAAGACCGCTTCCCCATTCCAACCGTGGATGAGCCGCTTAACGAGTTATATGCAAACGTGTTTTCTCCAAGCTAGATCTAAGGGCCGTATCATCGAATGCGAGTCCACTCCAAAATGTCTACAAGACCGCATTCCGTACTCTTGAAGGGCACTGCGAGTTCTTAATTATGCC
Source organism: Nepenthes gracilis (assembly GCA_033239525.1). Lineage (NCBI taxonomy): Eukaryota > Viridiplantae > Streptophyta > Magnoliopsida > Caryophyllales > Nepenthaceae > Nepenthes > Nepenthes gracilis. Next base: position 13,193,803 of record BSYO01000025.1, on the reverse strand, counting down.
CTTTGGCTTGTCCAATGCCCCATTCACCTTTCAATATGAGATGAACACCATATTTCGACTAATATTACGAAAGTTTGTATTAGTATTTTTTGATGATATTTTGGTATATAGAGTATCCTGGGCAAGACTTAGCCACCTTTGTTCAAGTCTTACGACCTCTGGCATGAGAACTCCCCTCTTGCCAAATAGTCAAATGCGACCCGGATGATCATCTTTAGCCTATTTGGGGCCACATTATATCGTAGCAAGGTGTTGGTATGGATCCCACCAAAGTGGGAAACCATCCAACAGTGGCCAACCCCCGTCAATGTTAGGGAGTTACGCGAGTTCCTAGGGCTAGCCGGCTATTACAGAAGGTTCATGGCCCACTATGCACATATCTCCGCACCACTCATGCAGCTATTACAGAAACAAGCCTTTATATGGAACTAGGACACCAAGCAGGCCTTTGTGACTCTCAAAAAGGCACTGATCTCCACCCCAGTATTGACTCTGACGGATTTTACCAAGCCATTTCTAATTCAAACAGATGCTTCCGGTACTAGCATCGGGGTCGTTCTACTCCAAGAGGGCCAACCGATAGCTTATTTTAGCAAGCAAATTTGCCCAAAGTTGTTAGCTGCATCAACCTATATCAAGGAACTCTTTGTGATTGCTGAAGCTATCACAAAATGGCGTCAATACTTACTCGGAACTCGATTCACCATCCAAACGGATCATCAGCCCCTTAAGGCCCTCCTCAATCAAGCAATTCATACACCGGAATAACAACGCTGGATTACCAAACTTTTGGGATATAACCCGATATTGTTATGCAGAGCTCTGCAAAGAAATGGCCCAAAGGCCTTGCTGCAGAATTTCAAACGGCCCCAGATTGCACTGCAAACGGCCTTACGTCCAATGGTAGCTGTACTGCAGGCCCTGCGTAAATTTCACACCCAACACCTGGGGTCAACTCAATTGGCTCACTCCATTCGGGAGCAGCTAGGTGAGTATATTGACTATGCCTTGCGAGATGGACTCATACTTTTCAAGAACCAAATTTGGGTTCCCATGGAGTCGCACTACCAGAATTAATTTTGAACGAGTACCACAACTTTCCCCTTGGGGGACACACTGGAGTTCAGCGCACTCTCGCTCAGATAGCTGCCATTTTTTATTGGCCACACATGCGCCAAGATGTCCAAAAATTTGTGGCTCAATGTCCTGCTTGCCAGCAAGTTAAGGCTCGCACTGCAGCACCCCAAGGACTTCTGGAGCCCCTTCCTATCCCATGACAGATTTGGCAATCTATCTCTATGGATTTCATCACTCACTTACCTCCCTCCTCCAAGGCCAAATCGGTTATCATGGTGGCGGTTGATTGTTTGTCAAAGCACGTGCATTTCTCGGCCTTAGGCACCACTTTCGCCCCTAGCCTCGAGACCTTTGTAAAAGACATATGTCAATTGCATGGTTTTCCACGGATATCATCTCGTGATCGTGATCCCATATTCATGAGCACATTATGGCGGGGAACTCTTTAAAGCCTCGGAACCCGACTAGTTGCCGGCAGTGCCTATCACCCACAAACCAATGGCCAAACGGAGGTCGTTAACCGTTGCCTGGAAGATTACCTCCGCTACTTCGTCGCTGATCAACCTTCTGATTGGATACAGTATTTACCATGGGCAGAATGGAATTATAACACGGCATGACACTCCATAATCCAGATGACTCCTTTCGAAGCTATTTATGGCCGGCCGCCCCCTTCTTTGCTTGACTGTGTCCAAAGTTCTTCCCCTATTTCTTCCATCGATGAACTGCTGACAGCTCATTCGGCCACTCTTGCCGCTCTAAAGGCAAATCTCAAATGTGCAGAGCTTCGGATGAAGAACCAGCAAGACGCGCATCGGACGGACTGGGAGTTTCAAGTCGGTGACCTTGTTCTTGTGAGACTCCCGCCCTATCAACAAACATCGGTTTCCCATTGTCGGAGTAAGAAGCTCGCCAAGCGCTACTACGGCCCCTTTCGTATATTGGACAGAATTGGAGCCATTGCCTACCGGTTGGAACTACCCGTGACCTCGAAAATCCACAATGTGTTCCATGTCTCCTTGCTTAAGCGCTGTCGCGATGATTTCTCTCCACAACTGACTGCCCTTCCCAACATCACTTGGGGATCACAACCCCTCTTACAACCCAACCAACTCCTGGGATTTAGAACAATATTACACAATGGCAAGCCCCTTCCTCAAGTCCTCGTTCACTGGCAAGCTCACTCTCCTGAGGAGGCTACTTGGCAATCGTTAGCCGAATTTTCTCAAGATTTTCCAGATTTCCACCTTGAGGACAAGGTGCTTTTCGACAAAGACGATAATGTTACAGGCCTAGTGACCACAACCACACCCCCACTACCACTGTCTCAGCAGGGTACCAGATGAAGCATACGAATAACCTGACAACCTCTCAAGCTGTGGGATTATAATTGATTTTTTTCCATTTTGTTTCTATTTTGCCCACATCGCTTGCTATTAATTAGCTTACTGTTATACAAGTATGTGCTGATATGAGAGATAGTTACATGTTAGGTGGGTGTGTATAAGCAGAAAACTGTACTGAAACAGGGCAAGATAAGTATTCTTCATTTCTTATCTTCCACCCGCTCTCAGCCCCCCTCTCGCCTGAAATGACTCCTTTTCCCGTCACGAACCCAACTAAAGGTGTCAATTTAAATAATTAATTATAATTTCTAAAATCTAAAATCCCAATTAATTTTAAAACCAAGAATACCAAGTCCCAAAATTCGGTGTGACAAACCAAAATATACACTAACAAATTTAAAATCCTCACAGACCTCATCGAACAATAGTCCGAGCAAAATAAATATGACTCCGCTCTGATAATCATCAGAAGGGGAGATAATAATCCAACCCAAAATCATAATCGAGTATAACAAAATATTCAACTATTTCCAACGTATAACAATAAGCCTATATCCCACAATTTCATCATCCAAATCCATCAAATATCAATGCAACTATAATAAATGTAAACTCACCAACTCGGCCGGTAATATCTCGACCGATCATGTATCAGACCTTCTACTGCATCCGAACCTTTCAAAACGAGGGACAAAATGAGCCTAATGCCCAGCAAGTATCATATTTAGTCAAAAGACGTCCAATAAATCGGAGGGAATGTCAAATGGGTGAAAATCCAATCAAATTCCAAGATAAATCCAAGTCGCCGATAAAACGAATCCAACCGAAATCCAAGATCCAAATTTCAAAATTCAATGGTAGTCTCGTACTCAAATCAAATATCCAAGTCCAAACAAATATCCAAATTTCCAAAATAGTCCTAAGGTGTATATATATATATAAATATATATATAACAAAAACATAGGTGATCCGAACCAATTCCAAACCGATGTCGATCGAGTCCAAATCAGTCCGATTCCAAATCCAATCCAAATCCAAATCCAAAGCCCGATCGGCTTGTGATCCGGCGCGAATCCGATATAAGGATGCCGAGTCCAAATCCACCCCGAGTCCAAGTCCAAATCCAATGCCCGATCGCCTTGTGATGCCGAGGCGAGAATCCAATAACCGGATGATCCAATAGCGCGCGGCCAAAGACCACGCGACTGCGACCAGATATTCCAAGGTTGGATCAAAACATATATTCAAAATCGTTATGCGAGACATACAGTACCAATTATAGGCAAAATCGGCGAATCTTAAATCCAAGTCCAAAATCCATATCCAAATCAAAGTTCAAAACCAATTGATGCAAAAATACAAATTATGCACCAAAGTTGGGTTCTCATTATTTAAAGACTAGCTTGAGGAAGGGTTACACATAATCCCTTAGAACCTTAGGCCAAAATCCATGTATTGATACTCATAGATAAGGTTGCTCACTATGTTTTGCCACCGCGGCTTTAGGTGCATTCCTCAAGTTTGTCGGATATATTAGGACGTCCGAATATATTCTAGGTCAAATCAAATTATCCAAATGGGAAGGGTCACTACTCAAAGCCTTTCCTGCCGGTGAAAAGGGATTTCCGAATAACGGATAATCTTCTCAAGAATTTTCCAAACTTCCATATTGAGGACAAGGTGCTTTTTTATATAAATACATTAATATAAAAATATACGGTCAATAAATTCTTCTTTTCTTTAAAATTCTTAAATGACCCAAAATCATAAAACCAATCAATAATTCCAAAACATCCAATTAACTACACACGTGTTCGAATAAATAAATCGGGCAAATAAAATACACGCACTTAGTAAAAATCCAAACAATATCAAAATATGGATAACTTAGACCAAAGAGGGTTTTACGATACCTATTTTGCTCAAGAAAGTTGTGAGAAGCATCCATTGACCATTTTTTCTCTATTTTGTATCTCCTCTTTTGCCCACCGCCGCTGCCACACGCCGTTCTTGTTAATTGCGGCCGTCGTCCACCACCACTGGCCTCACCTGGCCACCATCGGCGCCGTACAAGCTTTCTCTTCGTCGAACCCACACCGAGCTCACGAAACGCTGTGAGACGGTAGTTACATGTTAGCGGATGTCTATATCGCGCCGCCCAGACCAAGGCCGTGTCTCGACGATTTCCTCTTCGAAATTTGCAGGGTTTCCAGACAAGCCATTCTTAACCATTTCTCGTCGCACGCCACCGTTCCGCGTGCTCTCCTCCTCCTCCTCTCTTCTTCCTCCCGCCCCTAACTCCCTCCCTCCATTTCTCCTTCTCTCTCCCCGATCTGATTTTCTCTTCCAGCTTTTCTTTTTTTTTTCTTTCTTCTTTTTTTTTCTTTTTCTTTTTCCGATTATATATATATATATAATAATATTATTATTATTATATATATATATATATAATATTTATATATATTATATATATATATTCCATTTTAATTTTCTTTTAATCCAAAATCCAAAACGATATTTGGGCAACACCGGCGCACCCCGGGCGCCAGCCCAACCGATACAAATATCCTCCAAAGATTTTTTCAATATTTAATAAATTTTATCGCGTCCAATTTGCCCAAAATTATAATTAATATTAAATTAATCCGAACAAAGATCCGGGATATTACATTCTCTCTCCCCTGTCTCACTTCCTTTTCTTTGCATCACCTCGGTGTTTTACACCTCAGTCGTTTGTAGCTGCAATACCGCGGTCTTACTGTAGCTCCACGCCGAGGTTGCATGTATCAACTTAATTATTGGCCGTTCTTTTTTAATGGATCAAATTAAATGAAATGGACAGTTTTATAGGGAGAAAAATATTTAAGACATTCTTAAAATAGTTTTGATAGTAACATAATATATGACTATCTATTTTATTCTTATATAAATATATTAAAATATTTAAATATTATATCATATTATTTAAAAATATCTTTAAAATGTTTCATGTATACTCTTTTTAATATCATTAGAAAAGGCAGTGAAGATATTTTAAAAGAAAATATCATTATCAAATTTTATTTAATACCATGTTACACTTTATAAAATTCGAAATCATATTAACCTTTTTATTATATATATATATATATATATATATAGTGGTAGGTGTGTCTAATACTAATGTGTGCTTGAAGGTTGATTAAGTTAGGTGAACAGCACCCAAGTGCGACATTGGCCTAGAGCTATTGCTCAAAGCCCGTGCGATGTCCGCTCAAGTAAAAGATGATTATTTCCATAATCCTACTTTTGTAAGCTGTTTTGATCAGATTTTTCATTTGTTAACTACCACTTGATCAAATATATATCTAATCAAATTTTTTATCAGTATATATATTGTGGCAGTTGTGCCCAATATTAATGTGTGCTTTAAGGTTGATTAAGTAAGTTAAGTAAATGGTGCCCAAGCGGAATATTGACTGAGAGCTATTGCTCAATGCCCGTGTGATGTCCGCTCAAGTGAAAGATGATTATTTTCATAATCCTACTTTTGTAAGTTGTTTTGATCGGATTTTTTATTACGTTTATTTTTTTCTTATTTGATATAAATCTTTCACACATAACCTTCAATACTTGATTTTTTTTTTCTTATTTGATATAAAGTTTTTACACATAACCTTTAAATATAACCTTAGCATGTTAGCCCTTGAAATTATATTGATGTTGAATGCATTGATGCTTTGGTCTCTCAGAGATTCTCAAGTTATTGAAGAAATATTCAAAAAGTCCGAATCCATGATTAAGTGACCAATTCAAAGATTGCATTCTTTGCTCGAGATTACATGTTAATGAAAGCCGATTAAGGGTTCTAGTGTGCATTTACCATATAAACTGTACATTTACTTTTTAATAGATTTATCTTTTAAAAAATTAAAAATTTATAATAATTTTTCTTTCAAATTAGTTTATTGTTGAGTTTTTCCTCTCACTAATACGAAAGTGCATCATTTTATGCTAGCTTGTAATTATATTATTATAATTATGATTATTCTACTTCGCACATTTATTTTAAATTGAATCTAATTCAAATTTTAAAAAAAAGGTAAAAATAAAAAAACATAAAAGATGATGTTTTTAACATATTTTTTTAATTATGAAATTGAACCCGATTGCTCTCTATCTTAGTATAGTGACGAATATTTGGCAACTAGTCTCCATCATAATCATTGGAATTTATTTATTTATTTATTTATAATTACTAGCGGTTTCTATGTATTCATGGGTCCTAATCTAATCTTCTAAGTTGCAAGCAACAACCATTAGCATTATATAATATTAAAAGTAGCATTGAGCCATCCCACATTAATGAGTACTTGATTGCCAATACTATAGTTTCTATTAAAAAATAGAATTAATGATTTAGTGTCAATGGTGTCTTAATCTCTTCCAACCATAACAATTATTTATTTATTTATTTATTTTTATAGTATGCATCAATGGATAAATGAAAATGAGAGATTTCCTTTTCTCATGCACCTAGTAGATGCTACTTGGACCATCCATCTGCAGTCCATCTATATTTTATTTATAACTATTATCTTTACATAGATTCATTATAATTTTAAAAAAATAATGCTAGTTATTCTGACCATATATGATAAGATACTTAGCATCACTATTTTAAATGAATAATGATACTTATTTATTTATAATTCATGTGTAATTGATTCTTTTGTATGTATGACAGTGTTGCTATTTGGATCGTGCCTTGCTGGCATAATGTATTCTTTTAGGCTATCAAAATGTAAATGTGTCGTGCTGACACAGTATGAGGTAATTTTGTTTTGGCTTATCACAACACGTGGCCCACTTGTCATGGACCTGTCTATGCTATGCCAATTTCTGCACGACTCTTAAAAAAAGGTTATAAATAAATAAAAAATAAAATTATACAAAGTATTATAAAAAATAAATCATTATTGATTTATTATGTTGAATAATTTTAATATGACAATTCATAAAAATAGAAAAAAATACATTAAAAAACTCATTTTTTTACTTCACTTTTATTTTTATTTGTACTACAATCGTCATTTTCTCAGTCATTCTCTTTATTGAAATTCAAAATAGTAAAATTTTTGAGATAATTTTTTTCCATTTAACTAATCCTTGAAACTGGTGCATATTTTTATTATCTTTGATGTTATATTACTTCTTTGTTCATCAACTATTCAACCCACAATACTAAAGGTCGACTCTGATATCACTATATTTTGTTAGCAATGATAAAAAATCAAATACAATTGATATAAGTATGAAAATATATACTCATTAATTTTTGCCGAACTAAAATATTAAACTTTGATCTACTACTTATGAAGTTATAAACGTAACCGAACTATAAATAGTAAAAAAATTCAGTCAATATTATATTTTTACTAATTAATTGTATTTTATATCATGCCCAAAGTAAAGAAAGTAAATTTCATCTATTGGGATGTCCTAAACAACCTCTACTACTACTATTGGATTGGATGATTCTAGTATTGATTATAGAGTATACAAGTCATACATATAAATAAATATATATATATATATATATGTATATATATATATATAGAGAGAGAGAGAGAGAGAATCTATATATATATATAGACTCCATATAAATTTACATAAAATTTTATAATTGTGACGAGATAGACTAATATTTGAAAATTTATTTAATATTTTTTAAAAAATATAATTAAATATAATATTAATAAATATATTATCTTAATAGTTTTAATATTTACTTCAAATTATTTTTTAAAATTTATATTTACCTTTATTATCGGTATTATATGGCAAAATTAATAATATACATAAAATTGTCAATAAATAATAATAATTATCTTAATAATAAATTTTATCTTGTATAATGAATATTTACAAGTTTTTAGTAATAATATACAATATTTTTAAAAAATATTTAATCAATTTAATTATCATAAATTTAGACTAAAACAGGTTTAACAATTATATAATTCCAAAATAATTATAACGAATATCAAACCTAGGTGTTATAAACAAACAAACTATACAATTTTATCATCCAATGAAAATAATAAACAAAATTCAAAACTCATCACAAGATTTCATCAGATTCTCTTCCATTCATAAAATAATGCAACCTATTATACAATATTGTAAGGAAGGGACATACCAATATATAAATATCTGAAGGCCTACATCTGATCGAATTAAAATATTCAAAATACAGCTTGTGCCAATACAAATTGAATAAAATAATAATACTTATCAAAATAAACGAAGTTGTGGTCAGATCACAACAAAATTCCTACACTATATCTAAACCCACTAATTTGAAGGGTTGAGAAATAAAAATGTGAGTATAAAGTTTAGTAAATATTTATATCATAAAGTAAATAATAATATTCGAAATCAGATGAAAGATCCATAAATACAATCAAAATACGTATAGGGCACAAATCTAAAAATTCGATATCGAAAGTTTAAATATAGTCTCGTACTGAACTAATAGTCCATATCAAAATATAGTCCCATCAGGACATATACTGAATAAAAATGATTCGGAGTGAAATCAGATAATCCAAATTATATCAAAACCCATATGAAAACATAGGCTGAATGAAATAGAGTCCGAATCAAAATCACATACGAAAAAAATAGAATTTGAAATGAAATCATATAAATCAAAACATGTTTCAAAATAAATTACGTATCAGATGTATAAGACTGACTAAATCCCATTTATGAGTAAATTTGTAAATCTAAAATAGAAATTCAAATACAAATCAATATAGAAATATAAAATATGCACGAAATCGGATAACTAAAAAATAAGAAACTAATTTAATAAATGGTTACATACACTTCCGATAAATTTAAGCCAAATTAATCACTATTTAGACCAATGGATATGGCCGTCTATGTACTCTATCTCCCATTGATAACGAATGTTGTCACTATATTTTGCCATCTGTGAAGTTTGGTACAATCTTTAAATTTACGTATATATATTAAGATGTTCGAATATATTAATTTTTCATTCAAATCGCTTATGATGATTTTCATTAAAATACAGATGATGTAGGTCATTTACAAATAAAGTATTTTTTCTGTCGGTGAAAAAAAAGTTCACTAATATTTTTTATTGGGAACAGAGCTCTCCCCATCGAAAAAAGGTCTAGTAACAGATTAGATAACAGATAACAAAGGTAGATATCTATATTCATCCATTTTTTATAAAATATACAAAACCCTCAAATATTTGTAAAATTCGAATAAAATTCACAAACGATCGATAAAAATAACTTGTATGCACGAAAGAAATAAATGGGCTAAATAAAAATAGCATGTATGAATATAAAAACATCCAAAATATGAACAAACTTTATTGGATACTAAGGATGGGATATAATAATACTTACCTCAACTTTTAATAAGTAGATCAGATAATAAGATACTCTGATTTACCATTTCTCTTCTTCCTCTCTCTCTCTCCTCTCTTCCTTCTCCTACGTGAAAAGATGAACAATGGTAGGGCTGCCTCTTATATACTCAAACAATGCTTGAGCGCCATTCAAACTCGCCTCGAGCACTTACTCTTAAAAAACGGCACTCAAGTGTGGCCCTTGGGCACCTATCGGTGCAATCCCACGGTAAAAGACGCTCAAGCGCCCGGTGGACATGCTTCAGGTGTTAGCCTATTATTTTAAAACTTTTTAAAATTTTACAATATATAATTATTTTTAATGCATCCCATATATCCAAAATAACATATAATGTCAAAATAAATTGAAGGAAAAATTGGATATTACATTAATCATCTTTCAATAGATAACTATAGTCGATTTGGATATTAAAATATTTTTATTATAAAAGATAATTAAAATAAAATGAAAATGTTATGTGATATCCAACATTTGGTATTTAGAATTTCATTGTGTTTAGCTAGTATAGCATCCTAAACTACTATTCTCAAAAAGAAGACAGTCTAATAAATAAATTAATATTTTGTAATTTTTTCACATAAGGAGAAATAAACTACCAACCATAACGGGCATAAAGAATAAAAAAGATTGATAGTATCAATTTTAATAATATGTTTAGATATTTTTTATATTTAGACTGTAAGTATTTTTCACTTACTTCTTGAATTTTTAATCTTTTTTAAAAAAGCTCTCTAAATAATATATATATATATATATATATATATGATTCTTTCTGATTTAATTTTTTCTTGTATTGTGAAACTCTTAACTTTACCCGTTTTACATGTATAATATTTTTTTATATTTTTTTTACAAATGATGCCATCCTAATTATTAACTAATTTAATTTTAAAATATTATGATACAATACTAGGATGCTTTGTAGAGAGTTGTTGGAATTGAAATGAGTAGTGATATTTAGGATAGGTTGTGATCCTAACATTTCAAACTATTATCAATATGTAACATAACCGATATGAAAGTATCAAAATAATTTTTTTATATTAGCAAAATTAAAAAATTATGTATTTTAATTAATAATTAAGTTATAAATAATATTATTTATATATTAATTATATATAAAAATTAATAAAAATAATATAATTATATCAATATTATATTAGTACTTATTGTACAAGAGTAAGAGCGTGGCGAATAAAGAAAGAGTAGAGAGATTGTTGAGTTACAGAGAGTAGACGGGGGTGATAGGATATTTATATTTTTTAATTATTTTTATATGTAAAAAATTAAAAAAAGGGGGCAATGGTCGAGCCATACTCGAGTCCCAAATAATTATATATCTGTTTAAGTTTTTTTAAAAAAACATATATTTATTGATGAGCCATGAGTGCCATGGTTCGTGTGCAAGCACGGTTCAATTGTGCCATAGGCTAACACAACACAATTAAATCATTATATGCAAGCTCGACATATGGGCGGACTAACCTCAGAGTCGCACGAACTGAAGTATTGGGACATACTTGACATGGTCCGATACTATTCAACTATGTCGCAGTGCTGTTCGTCACAATCTTGTTACCACCCCTAATGTATGGCTCATTAAAGTTTATAATAATGAAGAACAAGAAAAATTAAAATATGTCATATACTTGCAGTTGGTTGTAAAATATTGGTTTACATCTGGAATAGATAACTTTATTCTTTAAATTTGAGTTTTATTAGATGTCTCACACATCTATAAACTTACTCTCTACATGTAGTCCTATTGAGATTTAAAAAATAAATTCAAAATAAAATAATGATTAATAATAGAGTCACACGAAATTTAAAAAAAGAAATTTTTTTAAATTTTTTTAGGTGACTAATATATTTCTGGTAGAAATCTGAAAGGTAATTATATGTATATATATAAATATATATATATATCATTAATTGATTTAATTGGAAATAAAAAAATATTATTATATTTATTCCTCTTCAGAAAAAAGAAAAAAGGAAAAAAGAAAAGTACAATTCTTTTGCCTGTTGGAAAGGGCAACGAGTGACAACCAATGTCGTTCTTCAGAAACCAAGGCCACCCATCTAACCAGAGCTTAATTCGTCGGCCACCTTAACGGAACTCCGATCAACACAGAGGCGGCCAGCCACCCAAAACACTCACACTAACGCTGCTGAATCCGGCAATCCTTGATGGAGATCATCGTCCTCATAACCGGCCGAAACCATCGGAATTTTTCTCGGTTTCGAGGCAACAAAAGCCCGGCAAACCGGGCAACTCGAGTGACTGCATAGCCACTTATCAATACAACAAGCATGGAACAAGTGCTTGCACATGCTCAGCCGCCGGAGAACATCCCCGTCTGAAAACACCGACAGGCACACCGGGCAGTCTCCGGTTCCATAGCCTTCCACCTCAGCCTCCTGGCCACTGATCTTGACAACGACGATAGCCTGCTTCTCAAGTCCACCAGCGATCGTCGCTTTCTCGTTCATGGTCACTTCTCCAGAAGTGGCTCCCGCCGTCGTCGGCGGCCGGCACGGTGGGTCTGATGGCCGCCACTTGATGAGGAAGAAGAAGACATAGATTAAGGTGGGTAGGAGGATGAGTGTGAGTAGCATGAAGATAAAGCAGAGCGGGGACATGGTGAGGGTTTTTTGATGTTGAAGAAAGAGGAGTGGAAGAGCTTTTAGTTTTATAGGAACAGATAAAGATGGTAAGGAATTGGACGTCAACATATTTCATACCGTGTATTTATCTTTTAATTTTAATTATTTATTTATAATAAATAATTAAATTATAACTATTTATTTAAAAATAATTAATTAATATTTATAAATAAAATATAATATATAAATTCTACAACTGGGGTCTACCATTCTAAAATAAGTTAAATTTAATTTTTATATTAATTAAATAATTATATTATTTTTTTTAAAAAATATCAGTTAATTTTTTAAATAAAAACTTTAATATTTTAATATTAATTAAATAATTATATTTAAAAAAATTAAATTATTTTTTTAAAAAAACAAGAGATAAAGACAGAAAATTAATTGATTCCGGTTAATAGGTCGTACGTATTTCAACCGCCTTAGGAAATCACGTTACGTGCTTGTGGTTGAGGATGGCTCGTGTGGGAGGTTGTCCTCTAAGATCAATAATTGAATGAATTCTTGATAAGATTGGTCCACGTGTCATCATCGTAAAGACTTGTGGTCCTTATTTCTTTTAAATAAAAAAGTATGCTTATGGAATTAATAACCAGACAAATATTTTAAGGATTATATTTAATATTAATTTAGACAATTATATTTTTTTAGTAAAAATTTTAATTTCTATATCTCTTGATGTATACTGATAATTTAAAATTTGATATTTTTGAGTTAATTATTTTTTAAGAAAATAAAAATTAATTAAAAATAATTATATTAAAATATTAAATTATAATTATTTATTTTTAGAGTGATGATTGAGAATTATATGGACTATATCACTTGTGTACATATCCCTTAGATTAGTTTATCACAATCTTGAATGACATGATATCTATCTATTTATTTATTTATTTTTATATATGTCTATTAAATTATTTAAATAAATTTAAATAAAATAAATAAATAAATATATGTCTACCAAAATTAATAAACTCTATTTTATATAAAGCTGTCAAAATATGATTCAACTGATTTAAAAATTAATGTCTTTTTATTAATTATTACTTTTATAAATGATATATCTTTTTTATATTTAAAGTGTTAGGTGTACGTAGTTGGGTAGTTAGGTCTTCCCTATTAGTATTAATTTTTAGGAGATGATGTACGTATGATGTTTTTGTATTTGTTGATGGGACTTCTTATACTATAAAATATTGGTGATGCTAACTTGATTTAATCATGAGTATATATGATTCTACTAATTAATTGAATCTTTTTATTTATCTTAGATATGAATGGATTTTATTTATTTATTTATTTATTTCATTCTAATGCTCTAATGTAAATTCATCATTAACCCTTAGGTTTAAAAAATTTAACCGTGAGATTCAAAAAATTAAGAATATTTTTTAAGTAGTATTTTATGTTTTATATTAAATTTAATATTTGATAGATATTTGATAGATATTTGATGGGTTCGACAGGGTACGGGCCGGCCCAAAGCCCAGCCTGTGGAGGATAGTAGCGGCCCAACAGACATTTTCACAAGGTCATGGCCCAAGAGGTGCGGGATATGGTAGTTTGGCCTACCAAAGGAAAGAAGCCCGGATGCTAGGGCCCCCTTGTGCGGACTGTCAGGCAAAAGGCACAAACTTCAAAGCGGTTGGCCCGTGTCAGTTGACCAAGAACTGTTCAATAGGAAATAGGCGATTAGGGTTGCATTTAATGATGTGACCATGATTGCCCCTCCCAAATGGCCTCGATACCCTGATAACACAACATAGGCAAGTAGGAAGAACTTGCTATAATACAACTATAATAATTGTCCTGACAGCTTAACAAATCTTTTTAAAATATTATCTATGATTGTGCATCACCCCAAGACGGCAATTACAGTTCAGCGAATCTCCTCAAAAGGTAATTGCTATGCAATGACCTCCAATATCGTCCTAAAAAGGGAAGGAATGTTCCCTAGTGGTAACAGTTACCATATATGCCTTGCGGACGATAATAGAAACAGCTCAACGGATTTGCCAGGGGTAGCCAACATTAGTTACAGAGGTCACATTGATCCTAATTTTATAAATACCCCTTCACACATACGGAAAAAGGGACCGAATAATCTTTACTCTTAAGCGTCCCTAAGGGATCGCATAGCTCTTTTTCTCAAGCCACTTAGCCCACGATGCACCTTTGTTTAAGTTGCCTTCCATTGAGCACATCTCTCAAAACTTAATCCTCTAACTCACACTCAATCCCTCATTTATTGTCTCATCCATACATTCCTTAAATTCTTCATTTTTCTCTTCATCACAAAAAAATTTCTGACTTAAATATCATAAGATATAGTGAGGAGCAAGTCCCGTTGTTCTCTGACCTCTTGTTAATTTATTATGGTATGTAAGATCCAGATTATCAAGAGTACATACTGGACCTGTCTCGATTTAACCTGTTGAGAGAAATCAGGTGACTACCTAACCCGTTGTGGAGTCCTTTAGGTTAAAAATGTATCGGCCGTAATGTATTATAAAAATTGTGGTATTGGCTTATCTTTAAAGCCTTTTATTTTTAAATTATAATTTATCAAATTTAAGTTAAATAATTATTTTCCTTCGACCATATTTTTGTAAGAACTTTATCTCCCAAAGGAGGTTGTGCCCCCATTTGTGACTATGAACAAATTTTGACAACTATTCTTGGATAAACAACATCTAGACAAGGACCACTTAGATAATCAAGGTTTAAGTACAACCGCTAATGGGCCACTTGGATGACCAAGATTCATATTCGACCACTTATGGGCCGCATAGATGACTTTCGGTTTAATAACGATAGTAAATACCCTCTAACTTTTAATTTAGGTCGGGTAAACATTAAAACACATTTTATATGCTTAGGATGTTAAATAAGGCAAATGCTTAGGAAACACTTCATTTGACAAATTAAAATAGAATGAAACATACATGATAATTAGAAGTACATAAATCCTTTATGTAAAGTGGCGTTTGAGGTGGATCGCGTTAATTTCCTATAAATTTTTCAACCTTCTAATTTGTAAATCAACCCTCTATAAAGACCTTTTTGTTCTTTTTTGAAAAGAGGTTAAATAAACATTATCTATAAAGATGTGTAAAAAATTCAATTATTCTTTTTGGTCATGGACTCCATCTCCCCTTTTTAGTCCTGGACCGTGTGTTGGCTTGAGCCAAGACATTTTGGACACAAGTGGACAATATCTCTGGCATGGCAACACGACAACGTAGGAAAGGCCTTTTCCAATTAGGGGAGAGCTTGTTGTGGCCGGCCAATTTGCTTGTGGCTTCGATGCCTCTTAGAACCAAATCTCCAATATTGAATTGTCGTGCCTTTACCTTTTTGTTGTTAATAAAACAAAAAGTATTTTTAAAATAAAGGGCTAATAAGTTTAGGTGTTTCCTGATTTTCTGAAAGTTACCCCATGGGTCAAAATGGTTGCAACGCAACATCGTGTAGGACGTGCGTCATAGTGGCCCTCGTTCCTTTTAGGCACATGGCAACATGACACCTTGATATATGGGTAATCCAACCTGTTGTGTTTGATAGGCCAAATTTGATAGCCTGACCTGAATTTTTTTACAATATATTCTGACTATCTTTTTTTGTCCAATTAATTTATACTTGACCACTTATATCTAATCTCATTAAAGTGAAAATGTACATGAAACTCACCTAAAAATGATAACCATTGCACAAGAAGAAAAAATCCTTCAACCACTGTGAACCCTAGGTCCAGCTTACACAGCCGAGGGGCGTATCCCCTGCCACTATAATATCGGACGAGCCATTGACCAGGCAATTCAAAATTTGTTGAATAGAATTGCACAACTAAAAAAACGATAGATCATTTAAACTACTTTCGAATGGTCCTTCGGCTTTAGAATATGCCTAATACTACTCATTGTGGGGCATATCCTTCTTTTTTTTGTGGAACCACATAATTAACTTGTAAAATAATGTGTTAAAGTTCATGCTATCACTTTTGGGTTATTTGAGAATCACAACAAAAAAAATATTAAAATTTTGTTGATTATTATTTAGTAGTTTGTTACATTATCACCTTGTCCATTAATTTTTTTAAAAATCCATGGCATGAACCCTTAATTTGTTAGATCAATCTTTTGAGGATACAAATTAAGGCCCTCTTTATAAATTTTGTATATAAGTTAGATTTAGTGAATAACAAATAATCTTTTTTATAGTAAGTCAACAATCTTAGATAATGATTTTTTTATTTATTAAAGTTTTAAAACTATTTTAAATATCAGTTTAAATTTAGAAGAAATACAAGTATAAAAATATTTTTAAAAAATATAAATCCGTAATTTTATACTAAGAAATAGATCTTTGAATTTAATAAAATAACATACAATCATCATGAATTTTCAGCCAGTAGGTCTGTGGTTCCCATTCAACTTATCATTGAACACCCCTTTTGCTTCCGTGTTTCCATCGTGCACAAAAAAAAACCATCCGTTATACAAAGCAACTATATGATATAACTAAAAAATATTAAATATATATAGTTTAATTTGTATATTGTAAGAAAGATATTTTAATAATTTCAATACATGATGTTGCAAACAAAAGTTGCTGAGGCACGACCCTTCCCCAAAAGGTGCATTCCGAGGGTAGAAAATTTTCTAACTTATAAAGTAGCAATTATGGAGCTACCTCCCTAATGTGGGACTCACAACATTCATTTCTCATTTGATAACCATGTAATTTCATGCTTATCTTTCTATGACATTTCACTTGCGGTTTTCATTTTGTGGCGCTTCACTCCATCTCAACACACCATAGCAGGTCAAACTCCTCCACGGAGTAACCGTTTTGGTCAAAACCTCCATGAGGTAACCTCTTTTGGATCGGGGTTAGTTTGAATGAAATCATCATATTTAAAACAAGTTTATTAGGACCCAAACCTCTTACCAAAGGTGCACCCTGAAGGACAAAAATTTTTCAAACTTATAAGGCTGTCCTTGTGGAGCCACCTTTCCGATATGAGACTTGCAACACGTTACCACTATAGTATGATAAAATAATCTTATTAAAATATAAAGACTTGACTTTCATATTTAATCAAAAATATTGTAACGTTCCTAGACACCAATTTGTAGATATTGTCTGCTTTGCGTCTAACCCACACGGTTTTCTCTTGCCAGGTCCAAAGCGGACAATATCTACAAGTGAGTGTCTGGGGATATTATAAATGGTATTAAAGACAAGGCTCGATTTGGTTTACCAGCGTGGACCCTGGGCTCCCAATGGGAGTGAATTGTGATGTCCCACATCGGATGAAAAGGAAAATAAAACATGCCTTATAAGGGCGTGGATACCTCTCCCTTGTGGACGTATTTTGGGAGCGGTGGAGACCGTTTACTAAGAAACAAAATAGGTATTGTGTGGTAAAGTGAATAATATTTATAAACGAATCAAAACGTTACAAATATAATACCATTGACTAAATTTTGTTCATAATTAATAACACCAAAAATTAAGACAAATGGTTTATCAACATAACCCAACAGCATATAGAGGATGACCCTGTAACATTTTTTTTTTAACTATCAAAGCACAAGCCAAGTTTCCATGAGATAATATCGAGATATTTATTATTAATATAATATTTTATTTATCTATATTATCTACTTATGTAAAAATAAAATAATAGATAAAATAAAATATTATTAAATAATATCTAAAAAGTAATCATATAATATTACTTTTTTTTTTATTATCAAAACTTTAAATAAAAGTTCTATATCATCCTTAATTAAAGATCTTATATTGGAGAGAAATAATATGTGTAACCCAATTCTTCCCAAATATGGGGGTCATTTATCTTTTAAAGAAGATGTACTTGATATATTTCTCCTTCATCATTGAATGAAAATTCAATTGTGAGATTAAAAGATATAAAAATTATATATATTATTTTTATATATTTTTGTTAATATTAACAAATTAAATAGTAAATCTAATGGTAAAAATATTAAAAATAATTATTTAAATAAATTTTAAAAATTTGTATCTTTTCATCCAATGAATGAGAATGAGATCGAATATAGATTAAATACATATATTAAGATACAAAAATTTCTTATTTTAAAACAACGAAATTACTTTTTACCTCTTTTATATACTATATAGGGGATTTCACTAGGAAAAGAAAATATTTTATATGAACAACTTGGGCTCGTAACTATAGATTTCAATGCACGAGATCTTGTAGTGCTTACTAGTGAGGCTCTGTTGATTAGGGTTATACAGAAAAAATTTATTATATATTCGATCCGTTCTTTAAAAAAAAATTTAGAATTCATAAATTTTAAGTAAGATCAGTTCAAGATCATGGGATCTACTCCAAATTTGACCTACTAAGCCGAAGTAGGTGCATTATTTTTTGCTAATTAATTAATTATATTGTTGATTCTAATAAAAGGTTGCACTTTTAATTTGCTTATTCTACACATCAACCCTCGTTAATAATAATAACAATGATAATCAAGTACAGATTCAGAATTTTTTTTAATATGGTCAATAATTTTATAATTTTAATATAGTAAATTTAAAATAATTATATAATTATTTTTAAAAAAATATTCAAATTTTGGCTAAGTCTATACTCACTATTATTTTATCGCCAATATTTTACTGCCACGGTAAAAAAATAAATAAATTCTGCCTTGCCTAGAATTGTTGGAGTATGATTCAACTGATTTAAAATGTAATGTCTTTATATTAATTATTATTTTTATAAAAGATATATCTTTTTAATATTTTAATTGTTAGGTGTACGTAGTTGAGTAGTTAAGTCTTCCCTATCAGTACTTACAATATTTTAGTATTTTTTTAGTATTTTTGTATAAAATTTTATATTTAATAGATATTAATATTAAAAAAATTAATAAATAATTATTTTTAACATTTTTATTTTTAAATTAGAATTTATTAAGATTTAATTAAATAATTATAAAAAAAAATAACAATATTTTCGTAAGAGCTTTCTTAAGCTTTTTTAGTCTTGCGCTCTAAACAAGACATTCAAATGTGATATTTCAAATGTGATAGCTTGACTTGAATTTTTTTATCATATGTTCTAACTACCTTCTTCTGTCTAAGTAAAATACATTTAGACACGTAGATTCGATCTCATCAAAGTAAAAATATACGTGAAACTTACTAAGAATAATTAACCTCTAGTAAGAAGAAACAATCTTCAATCACCATGAAACCGAGGTTCAACCTGCACAGTTGAGAAATTTTAAATTTTATCAAAATTAATTAAATTGAGATAAATAAAATTAAAATCAAGAAAGATTAAATTGAGTTAAAGTCAATTTTGAACTAAATCACATCGACTTGAATGATGCGTTATTGGAGCCTGATGCGCACACTTGTATATTTTGGGTAAACAGGTGACACTTGACAGATGCCAAACCTGTCCTCAAGCTCACTTTTCAGATCAGTTCATACTCAATAGACACTTGAGCGTGCTGTGATATAATGTCAGTGGCTAATGCGTACCTAATATGACACTCATGCGCCATTGTGCTTGGCCAAGATGCCCGATAAGCATTTAATGAGTGCACGTGCATCACTCTGTTATATAAGTTATATCCAACTAATTTTTGATAATTTTCTAGCAAATTCTAAGAGAATGAGAAGAGGAGAAAAGAGAAGAAAAGGGAGAAAAAGTCAAAAAATGCCAATTGAAGTAATTTAAGGTAAGATTTTGATAAATTTAAAATTAAGGTAAATATATCTCAAACCTCTTTTTCTTTATTACTGAATTTTTTTCATTTCTTAGAGTATTTATTATTTTAAATGATCATACATGTTATAATTTTATAATTAAAGTGTTTAAAATTTACGTGCATGAACTATCACTCTCACACCATTTTTTGTGAAAATTATATTCTTAATTTATATATAATGATTAGCCAAATTATTTATCTGCAAATATATTTATGCATGTATTGAATATCTAATTTAATATCTCTATATGTGATGAATTTTATATATCATGTTCCAATATGTTTGAAATCTTTAAATATATACTTGCATGTTATGAAATTTTAGTAATATCTTCTTATATACCCAAAGTTGAAAAGAAATAACAAATTTTAGCAAAACTACTTATAATTCTTTACTTTCTAAATCATACAACTATTATATGTATAAAATTTTATAATATCACCCTTATATGTTTTGAAATATCACACTTAAATTTTTCACAGATTTTATACATTACATGATAAAAAATTAAAAAAACTTAAGAAAAAACTTCTATAATTTATTAAGAAATTAAGAATATTTTTTTTTGAAAAAGAAAACACAATTATTATGTGAAATTATGTAGAATTTTATTTGTTTATATATTGAACAATTGTAAAAAATTCAGCGATGATATATTATAGCATGCCTTAATATATTATAGCGATTATTGAGATTTAAATCTATTATCCGCAGATAAAAGTGGCATTTGTCCCTATCCACATAATAATTTGTATGATGTCTACTTACAAGTCTTAAATAGTAACGTAAAGTCTTTGATTGTGTAAAAATAAATATAATTTAAGTTTTGATTATTTGCTTATTTAGTTGGTAAAGCCCTATTGGCCTTTAGTCAATAAGCAATAATCATGTTTAAACGAAAATTACATGGCACGTTTTGATTAAGAACCAAAAGAAAAAATTAAAAAAGTTACACATTTTGTTATGAAAATTGACGGCATTACATCTGAATTTGATCCATTATTTCTTTCAACATATTTTAATGTAAATTGTGTATTGAATTATGCCATTATATGCTTTGTTAAGCTATTGACTTGCTCTTATTTTTTTTTTATTTACCCCCTTAGATTAGTGGATTCGGACACTTATAGGTTGAGGGTATTATTAAGAAGACGGTTCGAGGATGAAGAATTAGGATTATTGGATATATGATATTGTATTTAGTTTTTAAACAATAATCTTACGATATTATATTTAATGTTTGAGCAATAGTCTTAAGATGGTCTATTATATCTTCAGTTGATGGTATTGTGTTGAATAATGATTTCCATTGTTATCATAAATAATATAGTTAGATTTTAACTTTTTGACATGGTTGTTGGATTGCTTCGATTTTGGTTTAGATATAATTTTTTACGCATGTATTAGCGTTTATTATGGTCCATTTTTTAACCACCTGATAATGTGATTTTTTTGAGTCTTGTAATTAGATTATTTACTTTATTTTGGTCTGTTGTGATGTCGATGTGGAGCTCACATTTACTGTTAATTGAGTTTATTAATTATTAATATAATGATATCGTTAATTATTATTCAGGTTTGGTATGGGGATGTAACAAACACACTGTTTGCCACTGTAATGTTGAAGTTCAGGCTAAATACAACCAAAGGTAATAGATTACTATTCACAATCTATATATGGGTTATACATATATAAACATATAGATGATGCCAAATATTATTTTTTTAACCTGCAAATGATAAGTTTGACATTAAATTTACTAATAATATATTATAATATATTTGAATATATTTCATCTATACTTTATAATTGTTTATACATAATCAAACTAAAAATTATACACAAATATGAATATTTCTTAATTTTTCTCTTATTGAAAAAATATTTCATCAAAATTTATATAGAATTTTTCTTTATATTTATTCAAATATGTAATTTGTAGTAAAATTATAGATATGCACAAACAATAAAGTAGAAATGAAGACATATAAGAGTTTAAATGTATAATTTATAAAATTATAAAACTATTATGTATGAAGTGTGTGAATTTAGTATAATTTAAATGATTTATCTCAATTATAAATATAAAAAATAATTATATGATAACTCAAAATATGCAAAAATATATAATTAAAACTTGAAGGCATATAGTGACATTCAATAGAGAATTAAAAATATGCAAGAATAATATTATAAAAATTTAACATTTAAATATAACAAATAATATTCAGAAAGTTTATTTATTAATTCTTTTCACAATGTACAAGTTTATAATAGTGAAAGTATAACTTAGAAAGAAAATAAATAATACATTGAGTAGTGATTCGACTATAATAGTCCAATCGACCTTAAGGTAAACAAAAATATAAGAAAAACTCTCAACCCAGAAACAGTAGTAGAACTCTAAGAACCACCCACTTTAGGCAGAAAAGAACGAAAAAGCACTTCTTAGAGAAATTGTGGCTGCCCTTTCCAAAATTGCAACAAAGTAGAATGTCCAACACATGGAGAGATGAGGAAATTGGCATCCAAAACTCGAGACCTTGCCACAACAATGAATGACTAGTTTTAGAATGGGAATAACAATGTAAATTTTCATATAAAAGAGGATAATCATGGCAAACTTCAAGTGCATCGTTGGATCTCAACTTCCAATGTTGGGAAAAAACTCCACCTGATTTCAACTTGTAGCAATGATGGTTCCATGGTGACTTCGAATAGTCTTACCCCTTAGTAGATAAGAGGTTCTTCATAATGCAATGCATAGAAAGCCCCTTTATTTATAACCATGAGGAAAATCAACAAGCATTTAATTCGAGAAGATAATGAATCATAATATTAATAGTAGAGAATCAAATCAAATATTTCCAAATAGAGTATCGAATCTATCGAATATTTAAGAAAGAAGCATGCATGAAAGATCTGCAGCTGGCGTCTCATTATAAGCATGTTAGGAGAGTTACTCTTAGGTGAAAGATGGAAAACAAATGTGATTTTCACATGAGAATCCCTAAGAAAAAATGAAACTATCAGCCATGTGACAATCCTTACAAAAAAAAAAAAAAGCAACTATTTTTGCCTATTGCATACCAATAAAATGTCATTTAGTAACTAAGTCACTAGCTTATTTCTCTCTTGCACTATAATACTCTTCTTTTGCCACTACTTATTCATATTTAGCAACAAAAATTTGTTGAACTAAAGGAGACATGGCAGTGGAATTGGTTGTGCAGCAATGGCAGCACTGTTTCACACAAAGAAACCTAAGTTCCAACTAATCTAAAACGAAATTCAAGTTGACTTCCAGGGGCTTTTAAAGAAGTCACAGAAGCAACACTAGTTCAATGGAGGAAAAGTAACCATTATTGAAAGAAATGTCTGAGTCTTCCTACTTATTTACATCTTATGTTTCTATTCCCTGTTTGGCCACAATGAATTTGATTGCCTACTGAAGCAACCTTTATAGGGTAGGTGTGAGGATGACTAAATTTCATCTAGTTAAATGGGAGTTTGTAAGAAATCCATCCGAGGAAGAGGCTTATTAGTGAAAGAGTTCAGGCCTTGAATAATTGTACAAAGCCCTCTTGGGCTGATGCCTTGGAAGATTCATCACTGAAAACAAAGCCTTTGTAGAAAGATAGTTGCCGCTAGTTTTAGGGTAGATTAGTTGAGCTGGTTTGAACACTTGAAAAAAATAATAAATAAATAAGCATTGGACTGTCTTTCCAAAAACTCAAAGTAAAACGGGCATTGAGCTTCAGATGATGTCTGCTGTTATGGGGAAAGGAAATGTGTGAGATTTTTAGAGTGTTTTAAAATATACATTCCTGATTATGTTAGGTGGATGACCAAGAAGCTGAGTCTCTTGAGTATTTTGAAGTTGAAGAATCTAAAGTTGGATGTCAAATATTTTTTAAATCTTTGCTTCTTAGTACTCTTAAGGTGCAGTGAGTCCTGTGCCACTCAAAAAGTTGAAACCAATTCCTAAAGAGTCCAAATGTTTCCTACTTGTTTTGAAAATTACCCATGATCAGACAAATTGGTGAAAATATAGAATGTTTCTTGCAAATGTAATTTTAGATTGCTTGAGGCTATAAATTTGGTTATTTGAAAAAAATTGTGTAGTATGTTACCTATATATTATATACATAGGCTTCATAAATATGACACAGTGAAAAGGTTATGTCACTAGTGTGAGAAAAAGAATATAATCTCTATT
The DNA here is from genome assembly GCA_033239525.1 of Nepenthes gracilis. Lineage (NCBI taxonomy): Eukaryota > Viridiplantae > Streptophyta > Magnoliopsida > Caryophyllales > Nepenthaceae > Nepenthes > Nepenthes gracilis. Next base: position 13,169,253 of record BSYO01000025.1, on the reverse strand, counting down.
ATTATTTAAATGTTACTAGTTCAAATCACAAAAATATTTTTATAATATGGTGAAAAAATTATATGTATATAACATTCCTCGAATCCTAACGGTGTAAATAGTTCGTGGATAAGCTCTTGGTCATCTATGAAAACAATTGTGGTCTAGCTACAGTTAGAAGAGAATTAATTGCTTAGAAATGAATTTTCCAATGCAGAAGGAAGAATACCTAGAGAGAATTGTGATACATCAAATCATGCATAATTTTGATATTTTTATCATTCATCACACTGTATACATCCATTGTTCTTTTAGATGTCATCAGATTATTCACCTTCATTTCACCATTTTAGATCAAGGTTCAGATATTTATACTGATTTTTTATATTTACTAAAATTATTTTATATTTTCTAGATTTACATTTAATAGCAAAAGAAATTCAGTATGACCTTTGGTACAACATTAAGATTGCTCTATTTGACTTAAAAAATTACATGTTCAAACTATGAAAGCAGACTTTTAATAATACTTGGGTAAAGCTGAATATATCTAACCCTATTTATATCTGATGATGTGACATCTATGTACTATGTTGTCCTTTTACCTTTTATAGTTTTTAGAAGGGAGTTCTCATAATTTTGTTCCAAAGAGAGTGAAATGAATGTGGAGAGAATTAATGATAGAATTATGTCTATTTAGATGGTATTAGGAGAAGAAATCCTAAATATAATTAGTGCATGTGCACCACAAGTGAGGTTAGGTGAACCATTGAAAGTGAAAATTTCATGGAGTAATTGGATGAGGTGATCAACATGTTCCACATTGGGAGTTGATTTTACAGTCATTTATCTAAATGACTATGCTGAACAGGGTGAATTTTGATATACAAGCACACATACAGACTATTATTATAGGAAAAGAAATGAAGGGAAGGATATTTAATTTTTTTAGAGTTATGGTGATTAGTATCCTTTTCAATAAGGGGAATGAGCATTTGATCATATGCAAGTGTCTAATAAAAAATCATATCGTTTTATCCTCTAGAGAAGAGAATTTGTGTGGTAAAGGCGGCAAGATTATTCTTAGGGACAAATTTACTAAATTACATTTATTGCTGATGGACATGCATCTTAAGAATTGGCAGAGGAAGAGGATAGAGTTCAACCGTACAAGAACTAAATGGTGAAACTTCAATGATTTCTGGACTCATTCAACCAAAAACAGACTTAAATCGAATGAAGTGTGTTGAAGATTGTGAGGAGTGAGTACTATAGCAAATGAGGATATCCAAGGCAGAGCTATTTCCATAGCACTATCAATGGAGGTAGGGAGAACACAGTGCTTGGGGAGTTTTATGCCTGTAAAGCAAGTCCATGTCACTCTTTCCAAAAGAGAGGAAGTAAAGAAGAATTGAAAAAGATGAAGATAGTGCAGACAATTAAACCATATGATGTATATTGGTGCATGATTTTTGCATGGAAATTTTTGTGGATAGGACAAGAGAGAGCTCTAATTCTATGTTGGGATTTTGGAGAAAGAAAATAGAATATTTTAAATAAGTAAAAAGTGACTAAATGGAATATAACTTTAGTAACAATAAGAAGTAAAAATTAGTTAGGTGATAATCGGAATTAAACGCCTATAAAAAGAATTATTTCAAATATCTTGGATCAATGATTCAAAGAGACAATCAATCAAGATTTTATCTTTTGATATAAAGTAAGCTATATGAAGTTGAGTAGGGATTCAAGGGTGTGTGATAAGATAATACCGCCAAACTCAAAACGAAAAAACTATAAGTTGTCTATTAGGTCAACTAGATTTATGGTATGGAAGGTCGAGCACTTGATAATTTTGATAGCACAGATGAAAATGAAAATGGATATATGGTCATACAAGAATTGAAAAGGATTTGGATTTTGGAATGGAATATGGGAGAAATTGGGATAACACCCATGAAAGAAAAAAAATGAAAAGATACATTTAATATGATTTGGTCATGTACAGTAGAAAGACTCTAATGCACCTATTAGGAGAAGAGAGATCTTGAGAGAGGCTTTTTAGAAGAGGTAGAAGAAGAGCATAGAAGAGCTTGAAGGAACCAATTGTATGCAATTGGGTGTAGTAGAGAATATGTCATACAATGGATTTGAAAGGAGGCAAAACCTTCATTTTGTTCAGTTCAGTTCACAGCTTTTATATTTATTGAACTTCGGGGATGCACCCCTTGTGATCCAAATTTTATAATCCTTCATACTCAAGACGGGATTTTATGGAGGCCACTTGGTTTGGACATATAGGAATACAAGCAAAATCAGTTGTTTGAAGATTTGATTGTTTCCCACTGAAGGTAGGAACAAATGCAGCTCTTATTAGCTTCAACGATTAAATTGCCAGTGGAAGCAGTTTTTCTTTAGCAAAGGATACAATTAAGAAGAACTTACCTCCAACTACTTCAACAAAATCAACTCAGAAGATGAAATTGCTAGGCTATGGCCCAGAACCAAAAAACAGTTCAAGCTATTCAGATTCAAGCACTGGAGGAACAAATCTCGGACCCTGAACTTGAAGGCAATGATCCATTTGGTGGACCATTTGCCCAAAAAATATTTATTAACTTTGAGCTAATATTTGTAGGTATTATTCTAAATTGTCTTTTAAGACAAGGTTATACATTTTTCAACAAAAGAAGGCTATTTCGAGACCAAATATTTCAAACACTGACTAGACAACTGTATCAGCAATTAGTAAAATTATTCAAAAATTTCACAGCGTGAATCATTCAAGAGCAGGAATGCATTCATCATCACATAAAGAGAAGCTAGCTCTTCAAAAAGTAAAGATACTATCAAAAGAAGATAAAGCAAAAGCTAATTTCAGTGGATAAGCACCACTACTAAAGTTGCAAATTATGGAAGATTAACAACACACTTGCTACTGTCATTCATCATTAACAATCCAGATTACTCAACCTTCAACAAGATGATTAATACTAGTTTTCTATTTAAGCTAATGTTTCTGATTTTCAAGGCATCATCCATTTTTGGAGTGAATTTTGAGAGTTTGAGGTGTTCTCTTCCTGTATTCTTATTCCTTGTGTAAAAATCAATTTTCACATAAAATTGTAGTCTTGTTTCCATTTGATTTATTATCCTTTATCTAGAAGTTAACTTTTTCCCACTAGCTAGTTTTAAACCTACAAATAGCATCTTATCACATCACAAGCCATCAGGGAAGGAAAATTCTAGACAAGCACTCACAACAAGGACATTACATCACAAACCACTTTGTTCTTTTGTTCCCTGCTCACGAAGTGCCATACTAGAAAAGAAAAGGAAAGAAGAAAAAGTGCAAACGAATGTGAAGCGAGGACTTTCCCTGAGGGGATGAAACCTTTAGACTGGTTATCAAGCCTACCATTATTCGACTTGATCTTCCATGGATGTTATGAACGAGTAGTCCGTAAGACAGATGGAATGTTCTTTTGCCTCTAAAAGCATCCTTCCTTCTCAATGCAAGAGCATCTATCTCGTGCATTCTTTTCAATCCAGATAATCCATTCTTTAATTTTTCAGCACTGGCCTCTCTATTTACATGTTACAATTGGCTCTACTTCTTGCGTCCCTAGAAGAAAGAACTCCTATTTTTGCTCTAGAAGGTGAGTAGATGAATAGGAGAACCTGTGGAAATAAGAGTGAGAAGAGAATGCCTTAAGATCTTGAAATTAACTCTAATCGTTCATGCCTAGAATTATCGGATACATTAGCTTAAAAAGAAAACTTAAATGAATCATCACCGTTGAAGGTTGAGTAATCTAAATCATTGATGGCTGAAGACAACAATAATATGTTGTCAAATCACCCGTTATTTGCATCTTTTGGTAGTAGTGTTTTTTCCACCAAAAGTTGTTTTTGCTTTGTCTTCTTTTGATAATGTTTATACTTTTGAAATGATGCTTTGTCTTTTTGTGATGATGAAGGCCATCTTTGTCTTGAATCATTCATCTTGAGGAATTTTTTGAATAATTTTAATGATTACGGATAAAGTTATCTAGTCAATACTTAATTAAAAATCTTTGGTCTTAAAGTAGTCTTCTCTTATGAAAAAATGTATAGTCTTTTTACGGAAGATAATTTAGAATAATACCTGTAAATATCAACATTAAGTAAATTTTTTTTTCATGTAGTTACAAATCAAATGGATCTTGGGCAAATGGACTACCAAAGGAATCATCATCTTTGAGACTAGGGTCAAAGATTTGTTCCTCTTTAGTACTTGAATCCTAAATAGCTTGAAATTTATTTTGGATATGGGCCACAATGTCTTGCAATTTGGCTTTTCAAGTTGACTGAATTGAAGAAGCAAGAGACAATCTTCCTAGTGGTCCGTCTTGGGGCAATTGCAAAAGGCTTGTCTGGTGTTGCTAGTGTGGTTGGCAAGATGAGTGAAATTGAGCAATATTCAAAAATCATGAAATAAGATTTGAATAATCTGTGGGGTGCAAATTGAGCAATTGTATTTCTCCCACAAATTGCATTTGAACTTTTGAACAATTGATAATAGTAAATTTGAATAAAATTATTTGAATGTGAAACATCAGACAATACTATATGGAATTTCAAAGTCAATAGGGAAAGCTATTCGTTTAAAATAAGGCAATATTGCCTTCATCTTTGAGATGCTTCTCATAGTATAGTCTAGATTTTTTTTTTTTTTTAAGCATAGTATAGTCTAGATTGTTAAATAGTTGGTAAATGAACATCTAAAATCAAGCCAAAATAATGCCACCATTCATGAAACCAGTTCAAAAAGTCTTTTAGGCATTGTTTGTCTAATTTGATGAACCAAGAATGATTGTATGATAAAACATAAAAGGCATTATACTAAGTCATCTCATAATCCTGATAATTGAAGGTTGTTGGTATAAATGGAACAAAGAAAAGCCCTATTATCCATGACGTTAAGTTTAACTAGATTTGGATAACCTTAGTAATTTTACATACTGAGTAAGAAATTGAGTTGTCACTATCAAGGTTCCGATGGTGTTTGATTTCAACATAGTCAGTATCAACAACTATAAATTCATAAAAATTTTTAGTTTTGATTGAATTGTTTGTGTGGTATAAAAAATCTTCCAAAAACTTCTTGAAGTTACTTAATAAGTTCCTTGACTAGGGGATTGTAGTGTATATTGTAAGAGCCATTTAGACAGTTGATTTGGTAATATAGTTTGATTTTTATGGGTTATGGGATTTAGAAGTTTGACACAAATTCTTGTGTCAAAAAATAAGGTAAATATTTAACTCCCCTTTTATAAATTCAATTTGAAAATAAAAAACAAATAAAATAATTGGTCATCTTGTAAATATTTGTTTAAATAATAAATTTTGAATATCATTTTGTAAATTGTCTTCAGCAGCTTTACAATTAATTTGAAACAAAAATATTTTATTGTGTAAATCCTCTTAAAATTTTAAAACATATAAAACAATAAAAAAATATTTTTAAAATATTTGAATTGTTTATTGAGGACTAAGCCAAAGTCTTGAATAATATTGAACTATATGCTCAATTTTGCTAGTGTTAATTTGTTGGTTTAATGTGCAACCATATCCTCCATCTAATGTAGCACTTTTGATTATCATATGTGTATGTGGGATGCCTAGACATGATAATGCTTTACTTGAGATTTTAGTTTTTTTTTTTTTTTTTGTAATTGTTGAAATAATTGATCACATATTTTCCTTATAATTGGAATGAAATTGGAAACATGATGTAGACATTAAAAAATTCTTGAAGTGGAGTTGTCTTTAAGTTTATCTGAAAATTTATCAGCAAACTGTATGACTCTTTGAATTGGGATAATTGTATGTTGACGAATATTTAATTCTAGAGATCTTACATTCACTAAAATAATTTTATTTTGATAGCGGAGATTAACAATCCATTTTAATTAGTAATATCAAAAAATTAATATAGATGTTTGAAGTGTTGATCTATGGAATGAAGAACACCAAAACACCATCAATATAAATGATAATATTTCAAGTTTAGGGTTTGAGGCTTGGCATTTGGTATTTGGGATTTTAAATTTTGAGTTGAGAGGTTTGAGATTTGGGATTGAGGTTGGGATTAAGGCTTGAGGTTTTTAGTTGGCTTAGGGTTTAGAATCGGGTTTAAGGTTGAAGGTTCAGAGCTTAAGGTATAAGACTTAAGGCTTAAGGCTTATTGTCTAGATCTTAAGAGTATAAGTCTTAAAAATTTATAATTTATAGTTTATAATTTAAAATTTTAGATTTTGGATTTTGAATTTTTGGATTAGGGATTAGAGATGGTGGCTCAATCTTAAAATTTGGGGTTCTAAGGAAAATAAAAAGAATAAACAAGAAAAGAATAACTAAAAAAGACTTTACAAAATGAAATATGGAGACAAAAAAAGAATATATATTTTTTTGTTAGAACTCAATATTTAACATTAAAAACAAAAAATTAAGAAAAATAATAAGAATATACAAGGAAAAATGAAAATATAAATAAAATATAAAAATTTAGAAGAATGAAACATAAAAAAATTAAATATTTTAAAATAAAAATTTAAAAATAAAAAAACCAAAAAACTTAAAAATAATATAATATAATGAAAAACAATGAAAAGAAAAAAAAATAAAAGATAAAAAAAAAAAAAAATTCAAAACATGAAAAATGTAAAATAAGAAAAATAAACACAAAAAACAAAAAATAAGAAGGAAAAAATTGGAAAGGGAAGAAATAATGGAAGGAAATAAATGAAAAAAATATAAAATTTGTATTTGTATAGAGTTTTTCATTTGATTATATATAAACCATTATAGAAAATTGATGGCGATATGTTATGATATATCTTATTATATTACAATAAAAATCGATATTTAAACATATTATCCGTAAATAAAAGTGACATTTGATTCTATTTATAAGTTTATATATATGACGCCCCACCTATGAGTTATAAATATTAGCATATGACTTTTAATTAGAACTATAAATATAACCTAAACTTTAATTATTCACATATTTGTTAGTAAGGTAATAACTGATCCCTAGTCCGTAAATTGTGCATGTTTTAAGTATAATTAGATAATATATAGTTTTAAAAAATTTAATTATTAGCCTCAAAATATGCATAATATGTTATTAAATTTATATGTTATTACTTTTGATTTGATCACGTCTTATTCCTACATATTTTGGTTTATATATATATTTAATTATAAAATTATAAACATTATTGAATAATTAACTCACACTTATTTTTATATTTGGTAACCCCCTTCGTATTAACATGCTTAAATTACCTATAGGAGTTTGGATTGAGAGTTCTTTTATTTTAAAGAGTTAAATTAAGATTTTTAAATTAATTTTTATATTATTATTCATCAAAAATAATATTTTATATTATTAGTTATAATTATTTTAATTTTTCTTATTATAATTTATGAATTGATGATGTTATAATGTTACTGTTTAAATTTAATTTCTAAATAGTTGAAAGTTAGTATTGATATTCTAATATTGATAAGATATTTATTCTTATAAATGTTGTGAGGTTGAGTTATTGTCTATTTTTGAGAGCCATTTGCAAGTGTGGCTTTTGGATTCCATAATTGTATTAATATTTTAATTCAGATTGATTTCTGGTATACGATTGGTAAGTTTATGTCTAATCTTTATTTAGATTTTTATTTTATCGATGAAATAAATAATAAACATTTTAAAAAATTAAAAAAGTCCAAGGTAGTTTAGATACAAAATCATAACATATATAATATTTAGAATAATAAACATTTCAAGAGATAAAAAATAAATAATAACAAATAAAAAAGGTTTAAATGCATTTATATTTATTTGATTTCTAACAAAGCATTTTTAATTTTACCTTAAATTCTTCTCTTTTTTTATTTTTTTTTTCTCTCATTCTCTCTTCTATCTTAAATCTTTAACAAAAATGACTTAAAATTTGCCAATGAGCTTATTTACATAAGACTGGTTCATAATTGTCAGTTGAGCACAGGTCACACAATCTGTACAGTGTATGAGTGCCTCTCAAACACCAATATTTTAACCTAAACACGTACATGTACTGCTTAAATGCACCTCATGCATAAATATTTTTCCTAAACTGTGCTTATACATAGGTTAGGTGCAAGTTAAGCAACATTTGTCCTAATTTATTTAAATTTAAAATTAAAATTTTAATTTGAAATCTCAATTAATACTGAGAATATTTTAATTTAACTAAATTAATTATTATTAAAAATAATCCTTTAAGAATCTATATATTACAAGTTATACAACACAGTATGAGCATACAAAAATCATAACTCTTAAAAGTAAGAGAATAATCAATATGAAAATAATCGATAATATATTCTTCACATAATTAAAAATAACATATCTAAAATTGATAGTAAATTACGCATAGGTCAATCTGAAAATGGTAGTCCATTTAATTTAAATGTATTTAATTTTTTATTTAGCTGATAAATGGTTTTAATAAATGTACTATGCACTAAGGTAATATATGCTTTGTGAATTTGAGTTAACTTTTGGGCAAATAATTTCATTCATTTGATCATATATCAAGTAAGTCCAAACATATATAAGTAGTAATCTAATAGTAGATCTATAAATTAAACTAATATTTTAAATAATTCTTATTAACTACATAATCTGTTTGATATTCTTCAGTCTGGTTTTATTGGAGTACTACCTATTTGAGAGGCACCAAAGTACATGTCCCTTTTCTGTACTATTTGGGATTAAGGAAGTTTCATCTTTTAAAGAGATAGAGTCTATTTTTTTTATAATTTAAGTCATTGATATTTAAATAAATTATTATATTTAATTATTTTTTAAAATATAAAAAATTAGTTAAAATTAATTATTTAAATATAATAATTTATTTTAAAACGAATGGTTAATATGTAAAAATAATAATTTTTATTTCTTAAAGAGATAGAGTCACCCTTAACCTTATACTATTTGGTAAGATCAACTTACTGCTTTTCCCTTTTGCCATGATGCCCTTCTAGAATCCTTTTTCTTTAGAAATAATATATGTATTTAATTTAAATGCAAGGGAATTGACGGATACAGTTGAAGAGTCTATTCCTTTAAAAAAGATAATAAATCTAAAATTTTTTGATAATAATAATTTAATATTAATTAAATAATTATATTAATTTTTAAAAAAATTAGTTTATTTTTAAAAAATCATAATTTTACTATTAAAAATTAATTAAATAATTATAGTAAAAAAAATTAAATTATTCCATCCCTTAAATGAATAAAAATCTTGAATTTAGGATAACTGTAGTTTAATTTAATGAAGTTATTGAGTATTAATTATGAAAAAAATTACACATATAAAAATAAATAAATAAATCCAAAAAATATGATGTGACTTATAAGTATTTGAAAAATATTTATTAAATATCCTAACAATAATTCCATTAACTAATTATATATAATTTTAAAAATAATCACAAAAAGTGAACTTTCACCTATCCTTATTTTATATTTTTAAAAATTAGTACAAAATATTTCTTTTATTTTTTAAATATTGAAATATTAGAATATTTATATTTAAAAAATTAATTAAAAATACAAATTATTTACTATATTTTTTATTGTTTAATCAGAAAGCAAAGAATATTATCAATGTAATCATAATTCACAATATTAAAAATAAAAATAAGAATATTATAATTGATTCTAATGGGATAATTTAATTAATCATAATAATTTGAGATATCATAGTTAGGTGCATAATTATAATTTTAATTCCTGCTATGTATCTTTAGACTTAGCTAATCTATATAATTAAAATTTACTCCAAACAATTAAAATGAGGTTGACTTTTGTTATTGGATCGAATTATGTCATAATTCTTTTAAATATAAGGAATTTTTGTTAATTTAATAGTTAAAATTTATTCTTATAATATAAAAAAAAAAGACTAAAATTAAAAATAAAAAATAAAAACACCCACACACACATAAGAAGTTATCTCAATGAATCCAATCTTTTCCTTGGGTTTTAATTTGTGAAATTATTATGCTCATGGTTCATATAATACCGATACTTATCACTCGATAAGTTTATAATTAATACTAACTAATAAGTCTCAACCATACAAATCCAATCCTTATCTTTTCCTACTGTTACTCAACAACATTAAATTAGTCAAAGGTGCCAAGAAGCACCACACTGAGATTAAACAGATAATTTTTAATATCGTGATAAAATCATGCTATATGTCAATAGATATTTAAAGTATTAACTGATATACTCGATATTTGTCAATCGGGTTCAAAGTTGTAGAAAATTTGACATCTTTATATCAAAACGGATCAACTAACATAACCGTAACAGATACTGATATTTTTATCCATAATTTACCCCCAACAATTTACTACCCGGCACAATACAACAGGCATCTTTTCTCAATAGAAGGCAAGGAAGACGATAAAGGCAACTGAAATGAAGAAGAAGATCATCTTCAACATCCCGAATCACAAGTTCTTGTCCAGAGGAAGGGGGCATATTTGAGAAAATAATAATAGCATGAAAAAAGTTCATTAGCATTTAATAAAAATGACCCTAAACCACTCCGTTATGATATTCGATTCGGGTTACAAACTGGGTGTGATTAGCTTCAATCGTTAGAGATAAATATAGATGCACCGAAGCACCAATGATATCAATTCTCATGGGGAAAACGGGTAAGACAAATGCGAGATATCTCACATCTTTTCATAAAATGGACTAAACAGGCACAAAGTTTGTGAAAGATAAAGCAAGTTCGAAATCAACTTCCTTGCTCAATATGTACCTAACCTTGTCATAAGCTCATAGGCTCGATGGCAGGCCGAAGGCATACACGAACCTCGTGTTCTTCAAGACCCGGATTCAGTTTTGGAACCATAATCTCCAGTGCTGTTCCCAGCCCGTCATAGTATGCTTCTATCTGGGCAACTTCAGGAATTCGGGTTGAAAGAGGAATTTCTCGAATGAATTCCCCAGGCGGGCAATGCTCGGGCGATGGGTCTGTCAACTCGAATGTCCGTTCACGTCTCTTGACAAACGGCACACGGGATGTACTCGCACAGGAGACCTTTATAATTCCATGTGTGAGGGTATTCCTCCAAGAAACCCTAACTCTTTGAAGATCCACGAATGGGAGGCTGATGATGATCAAATAGCCATCTTGGTCCTCGTATATTGTTTTTGCACAGGTAACCGGGCCATATGCGTTCCTCATTACTCCGCTAAAATCATTCAGCCAGTGAGGTTCGTTCATGTGAATTTCCTTATCTGCTATAAAATAACGGTCGTCAATGCTTCCATGGGAGAAAAGATCCTTTCTTTTCTTGCTGCAGGCAGAAAATACGTGTCCTCCATTGCCGCTGGTACTATACAGCTGCGACGACAAATTCAGCCTGGACCCGTTGAGGAGTTTCTTTGGTTGGGAGTTCGAGTTGCTGTTAAGCGGAGGAGGAGGCCTCTCGAGCTCGAAATCTGTGTTGGGAAGGTTTCTCCATGAACTAAAACCACTTGCCTCGGGAGGAATGGTGAAATTTAACTCCCTGCCTGTAAGCTCGATCCACCGTTTCTTCTCTTCTTCGTCCAGACATGTCAAATTGGGTGATGGTACAAACTCAATTCCGTGCACACACTGGGGATTAGAAAGCCCACGGTAATGCTTGCGCTGCATCTTGTGAGATCGAATGAAGCCTTTCTCTACATTAAAGGGAAAAGGGCGTTCCCCAAGTCGAGAATGCCCATTCATGAAACTCCTCAACTGCATCTTCCCCAAAGCATTCTCTGGCCTTTCCTTGAAAACCCACATGTACATATTCTCCATGTCGTGCTGAACAATGAAGGTTTCGAGCAGGAGATCGGATCTTTCAAACCCAGAAACTCCATTGTTATCCCTAATGATCTTGGCCTTTGATTTCTCATTCAAAGCTGGCTTAAAGTAGAAACTAAAGAACAACCAAGCACCCCAAATACTATCCATCCGTTTTGCACACTTTCTTCCAATTTTAGGAACACTGAGATAACTCTCTGTCTCATAAATTTGGGAACAAAGCCCTACATCCAGAATATCACTGGGATTCGAACTCCATGACTGAGGAGAAGAGCTGCGGTCGGAGGACAGAGGTAAATTAATGTCAGGAGGACCAGAAAGAACAACTTGGCGGTTCATCTCCTCGTCCAATTCGTCGTTTGAAGTCACACAATCTAATCCCGAGATAGCAGCGTGGATGGATGACGATTCTCCTCCACTGATTCACCAAACCTCCTATGGAATAGCAATTCTTTCTGGTAGGTTGAGAAATACCATATCCAAATGAATTTCAACACTAAACAATCTTGTATACCTCTGTATATATTATAATCAACAACATTTACCCTTCAAAGGCCTCCAGAATAGAATAGAAAACCCTAAAATCTCAATCCCCTATAAAAATCCCGCTACTAAACCCCTTAACTTATTCATAAATTCAAAACCACAATAAAATCAATGAAAATAAGAAAGATCCAGAAGAAAGACCCAAAACTAATAATGCAAAATAGCGAAACCAAGAAACCATAGGAGCCAAATTTTGGTTAGTAATTGCCTAATTCAACTTATAGGCTAATAAGAGAGAAACAGACGTTACAACATACGCGAAGAGGATAAAAAATCTGAGAAAATCCGAGTTAGTAAAGAAAGGTCGCTTGAAACTGGTAACAAAATATCAGAACCACAAAATCCATCAAAACAAAACTAATCTAGACCGATCTATTTTGCTTTCAGATTGTTTTGTTTTAGGGTAATTAGATTCTAGAGAGAGAGTGAAGACTGAATCTCAAGGGATCCTGGACGAATACCTTTTGGGATAAGCTTCGAATCCATAGAACTTAAGACTTGAATCGATGACGATGAGGTTCATTGGCCTCCTTTGAAATCTGCTACTTGGGTCGGAGAAGAGAGGCGGAGGGAGGCTGTTCTGTTTCTGCGAACGGAGGGTTATAGAGAGAAAGTTGAGGTAGCTTGGGTAAAGCCTTCACCTGATAACTCAACTTTATCGCCGTCAGTTGACGGTGGCGCTCTGCTACCGGACACGGAGGAAATGGGTGAGAAGCGCCACGGTACGGATAGTTTAATATATTTTTAACGGGATAAATATTTAAATAATTAATATTTTTCAGTAATAATAATTATTATTATTAAAAGGAAAGTCAGAGTATGATAAGTTGACGTTAAGCTAAAGAAAACCTAGCCGAGATGAGGCCTCGTTTGGTGGGACCCCAGCTGTTACGTTCGTTTATGGATTCTTCCTCACATGTTTTGCCTTTTTCTAATATTTTATTTATCAAAAATATATATATATCAAAAATAATTATCAAATACAAAATAATTTTTATAAAAATATTTTTTAATATTTAACGTATATAAAAAATATAAAATATTACATAAATTAATTAATAATATTGGATATTTACTGTTATTATGTGATATTTAAGAGATGTATATATGTGTTTGTTTTAGTGAATATTTTAAAATTTTATTAGTTTTTATTGAATATTTAAAAATTTTATTTATTTTTATGAAATATTTAGGTATTTTAAATAATTATATTCTTATATAGAAATATTATAAATAAAATTATAAAATATTTAAGTATTTAACCTTACATACTATTTTCATACAAGCATTTGAGAATGATTCTATTTATGATATAAATAGACTTTGTACTTTCTTTGTATTTGAAAAAATTTGTATATTTCTTATAAAATTTTTCATTTAATAAATAAGAATCTTTGTAAGATAATTGATGATTTATATTTAAATATATTCTAATACCCACTTGAGAAATGCATCTGTCATTTATAGGTGAAAAAAAAATTTGTTTAATACTGTCTATATAGTAGTATAGACGGCCTGCCTATAAGGTTTTAAATAGTAATATATCGACTTAAAATTATTAAAAATATAAGTAACTCATTCTTCAGAGTTGCCATTTTAATTATTCTTTGTGTAAGTCACCAATCCTTTAGTCTTACATTTTTACATGTTTTTCTTTTGAAGTTTTGACATGTTTTTCAATATTGTTTACGGATTTAATATTTAGAGACATTAAATATTTTAATCTTCTGATATTTTTTTCATACGACTCTTACATTTAAACATGTAAGGATTGGCAGGATTGTAATAAAGATTAGGAACCAAAGCTTATCCGTTGGAGTCTAAAGCGGGTTCGGTCTCCATACGTTCTTATTTTGAATCATGTGCAACATATAATATAATCAAATGATTAACGGGACTCATTTCCAGGTATATCCACCAACGCTCAACTTAGAATTCTTCTTTGAAGAAAGGAAAATGAGAGAATGCAAATTTAAATGTTCGTAAAAATAATTTTTATTTGGGGGTTTGTACTTTTTTGAAAGCGTCTTAATTATAGATAGTATATGTGCGCACTGAGTGTCTTTTATTTGCCTTCAATTTGTTTGAGCGTCGACTCTTTTCTTGTTGAAAAGGAAGGGTTTTTATAGAAGTTTTGGGACGGTTGACTTTTTATCAATCGTCCAAAAAATTGTCGGGAGGATAGGATTTTGCTCAATTGATGGTTCCAACCGGCGTCCAAGGTCGTTCATTCAAGATAAGAGACGAAAATTGCTTTAGCCCTTGATGTTGGTTCCATCTTCATTGAAAGAGTTAATTGAACGTCGGATTGTAGTACAAATAATATGTTATCGGATTCAAATTATAGTATGGATTATGGAATTAAAATTTATCCGTCGGATCTAAAGTGGGTTAGTTTCCTTACATTTTTAATTTGAATCTTATACAATACAAAATACAGTTAAAAGATTGACGAAATTTACTCTCCGGTATATCATCCAACACTTAAATTAGAATCCTTTAAACAAAGGAAAATGAAATGATGCAAATTTAAATATTCATAAAAATAATTCTTATTTGGGGTTTATACTTTTCTAAAAGTGTTTTAGTGAGAGAGCGTGTGTGTACACCGAGCGTCTTTTACTTACCTTTAATTTGTTTGAGCATTGACCCCTCTTCTATTAGAAAGGAAAGGTTTTTATATAAATTAAGGAGTAGTTGACTTTTTCATCAATCGTATATGAATCGTCAGGTGGATAGGATTTTGCTTAGTTGGCGACTCTAACCGGCGTTTAAGACCGTTAATTCAAGATAAAAGAGGGAAACCGCTTCGACCGTTTGTATTGGTTTTGTCTTCATTCAGAGAACTAACTGTTGGAATAAAGCCATCGGACGCGTCCATCGATTTGGGCCGTATGGGCCAACTGGACTTCCATATTTTATGGGCAGAATCCGTGGGCAAAATCTTGCTCTAGGGTCATCGGTAACAATACCTATCACTGGCACCCCATCTTAGTCAACGATTTCCAAGGGCCGTGCTCTTAGTCCAATGGGCATCCTTGGCTAGCTAGACAAGGACTTTTAATCCAAAGGGTTTCATCAGATGAGAACTATTAATCCAACAAACTTTGTCCATGCCATTAGTAGCCGCATTAAATGCAAGCATCTTCGAATCTCGTGTCATTCTTAAAAACGCACCGGTCATTATTACTAACTTCGAGGGATTTGATGTGTTGAAAAGCCAATGGGGTGCCGACACGTATTCGTCATGATGAGGAGTGTCTTTTTGAATTTTAACCTCAACGGCGTCATTTGACTCAAGTGTCCCGGTCTATAAATAGGCCCCAAATCTTTCGTTCCATACTTTTGAAACCCTTCATTTCTTACTTCACTTTCGAAATCCTCTCGCCACCTTCTTCTTCTCCGAAAACCTTTCTTCTTCAATGGCTCCCAGCGTCAATGATATTCAATTAGTCCTTACCTTCGGCGACGTCAACTACCTCCAAGCTCAGTATAAGATTCCAAACTCGTTGGTGTACCTCTTACCTAGAGTCAGAGCCCTTTTCCACCGGATGGCTACATCATTGTCTACAAAACCCATCTAAAAGATGGTCTCCGTTTTCCTCTCGCGCCGGAGTTGTACAAAATCATGGTGGACCTCCACATTCCGATCGCCAAATTGCAACCTAACGCAGTCAAGTATTTAGTTTCTTTGTCCATTTTTGCTTGCATTCACGGCCTAGTATTGGACACTATGGCTGTGAAAGTTATTCTTCGTTTTTACCATGGAGCTGACTGAATTTCCTTTCTCCACGTCCTAATTTTGAGTTGAGTGGGAAAAACCCTGTCTCAATGAAGAGATGGAAGGATTGATTCTTTTACTTGGCGGCTCCTTATGGATGGGAGCTCTCCAATCAATGGGGCCGAGTTTCTTTAGTTTTTAATTTCAAAATAATGGAGTATGAGAAGTCGACCAAGGCGTTGACAAATCTTCTCAAAAAAGGTTAACTCCTTTAATGAAAATAAGAAAAATTGATGGCTATTGGCCGAGTCCATTACTCAGGCCAAATAGGAGCCTGTACTGGAGGGGTCGGAGGCTCCCCCAACACTGTTAGTTCATAAAAGGAAGTATAAGATGAAAAAAAAACTTCTTCAAATAAAAGAGACATCGGCCCAAGTGCCTGAGTGCTAAGAGATCTTGGCCAGGTCCTCCTCTAAATTCGAAGCCACCATCGATCAGTTAATAAGAAGAAAGAGGCCGTTGGTTAGAGTGGACTCAACTTCTATATCCTCTCTGGCCCAAGCCTCTGAGGCCATCGGGCTAGATGAAAATTGCGAGCCTTCCAAGCATGCTATTGAGGCTGGAGTTGAAGACATTCCGATTCTTACTCCAACACTTGTTTCATTTGGGGTGTCGACCGTTCTATTACCACTGTCCAAAGAACCCTTGCCCGACTTCCCTACTACATTTACTGATGGTACATCATAGATCAGCAAGACTCAATCTGGTGAGGCTAAGGAGATGCCTCTAATTGAGTTCCAGGTGGCTAGCATCATTGAGGTGGTCACTTCGGATCTTCATGCTGAGGTTGCATGTGCATTCTCCCAAGCCCTCAGCATCCAAGGCCAGAGACAAAGATGAGGCTGAAGGGCGAGTCATGGAGGCAAACGTGCCTTTCTTAGAGGCACCCACGTCCGTGGCCAAGCCGGAAGCAACTCCGAAAGTAGCAATTGAAACATTTGGTTTTGAACCCCCAACACTTGAGGCCAAGGGAGATGTTTTTGCTAGAGAGTCCATGAGGTGGTTGAGGTGGGCGTTGCAGAGCCCTCAGAGCCCGAGGTCCATGAGATATTAGGAGGTTCCTACAAGTAATGGTCCTTCAATGAGCTCCTCTATCTCTGAGGTATTAACCGAACCCTTCCTTAGTACTTTTATTATTTTCTTCACAATCTCTGACTTGCTCTCTTCTTTGCAACTTCAAGAATAAGCCCATTGTCTTGCCTGTGCTACTGACCGCCTAGCTCATGATTATGTTGAAAATGAAAACTTCCTGAGTTCAGCACAGCATACTTCTCAAATTGAACGCGAGCTAGCTAATATGAAACAGAAGTACACCCTCTTTTGAGACAAGAACTTCAAGATAGAGAGTGAGTTTCGGATATTATTCATCCAATGTTGGAGCATAGTTACTAAGAGGGTATCGGCTAGTGTTGGCACATCATCCAGATAGTAGCTCCTAATATTCCAATTTCCATACTTCATTTTAGGAATGCCAGCGTTCATCATAACCCATATGTGTTATATTTTTCCAAAGATGATGTGGACTCTTGGGAACCTCTACTGGAGACTTCGCAACCTCATCCTCATTCTAAATAAATATTTATATTTTATTTTTTACTTTTTTATCATACTAGTAATTGTAATACTTTTTTATAAGAAAATGAAAAATTTTTCATCATTGCGTCAATGACACTTTCTCTCTCTTTCTTTTATATATATATATAAGTTGTACCGACATTATTTATTAAATGTCGAGCTCCTAAGATTACTTAAGTCGTTGTTCACACATGACCTCTATTCCTTGGATAAACCGAAGGGTATCAAAACTCTTACATGTCTAATTTAAATTTTTTAGGCCATGATCAGCTGACAATTCTGCCTTGGAGGTCTTTGCATTCATGCTTTAAGGAAGGTTGGTAAATTTTTAATCTTCAATCTCATTAGAACCTGTCACGACCTAGGATCTCAAATGCAGGTCAAAATAGAATCTAAAATAAGATATTTCATCACCCATAAAAAAATCCAGCTCGAGTATGACAATCCATATACATACAAGACCCAATATAATAAAACCCACACAAGATCTCGTTGGATATAAATTCGGACAAATAAAATACATGACCTACATCTAAACATCACAAGGGAGGTATCTAAATATGCAACTCTGATATTTTTCATACAATGATCAGGGCCATCATCCGACTATAATTAATAACTATAACACACTTCCGAGATCAGAGACATACCCAACAAAATATCTCCACTCACCGAAAGAGATATCCGCGTCAAATCACGTCCAAACTCCTGCATTGTGAGTTTGTGATATTTCGTCATTGTTCATACCTAAAGAGTTTGGGATTCGATTGAATCTACGAGTTATATTTGATAGAAACCATATGTCGAATTTTACGCTATCCGAATTCAGTAATCCATGTTATTAATGTTTGATGTTTAGGTCTTTCGCGTTGACATTTGGATTAGAAAATCCCTACATATCTCTTGATGTTAGATTCTGAGGGGTTTCCGCATGTTATTGGCAATCTTGTTATCTTTGTCGCATAAGGGTCCAAGGAAACTTATTTTACTTTTGGTTTGAGTCATGTTTACGATGTGTTGTGACTTCCTGAATATAATTAAATTGTTATAGTAATATTGTAACTATTATATTTTTGATATCTGAAATATTTATTATTTATTCAGCATTTTTTATTATTATCCTTTGTTAGATTTTGGCTCACCATTATTTTAGTTTTTTTTTGCTCTAAATTGAATTGATTACATAGTGCGGACTGTGGAATCCTACTTTTACTACAGGATTTTTAGATAGAGTGATTTGTGAAGACTAAATATTATTTCTCAGTGGAAGACAAACTAGATATACTATTAATGAAAATTGAGTAGTTTTTATTCAGGCTACAACCCGTGATCCTTGGTAGTTTTTATGTCATGATAGTTATATGATATATTTATAAATTTGATAGTAGTTTAATTTAATTGTATTGTCATTATGAAATATAATGAATGATTTTAAATTTTGTAATTATTACGTGAGCGATCTGAGCTATATTTGATATTTTTGATTTAAATCGTCACAATTATTGCATCGGATAATTAAGATTCTGTGGGAAAGCTTGAAAATTTTAAAATTGCTAATTGAGGATATTAGATGATGCAATAAAATATATGAAATTAGATTAATTTTGCCGATTCTAAGTCTAAATGTAGGATTGCAAAACTTTTAAGGGATTTAAAGGATTTAGTATGACAAAAAATTATGATTTGTCCAGTGGTTTAAGGATTTAGGAATCAAAGATGCTTGAAAAAATTTTTGGAATTTCCTAAATGAGTTAAGGACTTATAATATTTTGATAAACTCTAATTAATGAATTGATTGTATATCTCAAAGTTTTGGATCGATTGATGTTTTAAGTAAACTGTTTGTGAACGACTTTAAAAAAAAAAAAAAGTTAACTTAGATTTATTTTAAACTCTTTGTTTTTATATAATGTCATAATAACAAATTACGAATATGGCAGACTTATGAATAACTTTTGATGGCAAAGAATTCTAAAATTTTGCAAACATTTCAACAAGAGGCCTCTCTTAAATTAGTTAGCCATAGATTCTCCTAGAATTCAAATAAATAACTATTGAAGAATTTTTTTTTTTTTAATTTTGTATTTGTGGTGTTATGGTTATTTAAATTTTATATACTATATTAAATTTATATATTTTTAAGTTATATAATTTAAAATTTGGATTGTTATGCCTAATAATGTTATGTATATATTTTTATTATAATATATGCAATATTTTAGTTAGATTTTTTTTTCAATAGAAGTTTATAGATTCTAAAACTACACAAAATATATGTAATATTATTTCAAAACTAAATTTGACTAATTTTGTGACTATTAATATTTATATTTATTTACATTATTTATAATATTAGTATATAATATCTAATCTAATTTTAATTATTAAATTATAATTATTATAAATATATTATATTTAATAACATTATTATTACTACTCGTACCTAGCCACCATCAACTCTCATCGAGAGGCATGCCCTAGCCATGGGCACCAAGTTGTCGACACCTTGACGACAAGTCTTCACAACCGATTGCTAGTCGCCACCCCACCCCCAACCCTGTCATAGGTCAGTCATCCCTGAACCCGCCACTAGACAAAACATCACCAAATTATAGACCAACCCAAGATAAATGTAAATATTTTCTTGATTATAAATCACCATCCAAAGACATTAACTTTGTCAATACTATTGTTAAGAACAATAATAAGAAATTTGTATGATAATTCACATTTCCTTATTCATGCCAATATTAAATAATATTAAGAAAAATTATTTTCTCATCATTTTTCATAAAAATAAATAAATAATAATTTTTAAAAATATAATTTCCAAAAATCGATATAACCTCATACTGCAATAATGAAGCTTTGATACTAGCAATGCTTTAGGGGTAAAAGTCGTAAAATGCCATCGACGGTGCTGCGATGGCGGTGGATTGGAGGTGGTGGTGAGTTATACTGTAAGACCAATGATGCTTCTAGTAGGACACAATATTCTATCTATCATTTTTTTTTTATTTTATATTGCAAAAATCATAGATATGCTTCAAATTTTGAGGTACTTTTATTTTATTTCTAGCTTACTTTTTTAGGATGCTGAAATTTGATCTAGATATAAGAACTTGGATCATATGCAAATGAATATAAAACAACCCCCTTCAATATCTTAGAGAGAAAATCTTGATTAACAAACAAAACAGGCATTACTAAACTGGGAAAGACATTGTCATATGGCTGTCAACAAAATACAGCAACACTGTTGTCAAACAAAAAAGATAGAATGAGGTAACAGTCACCTGGGTTATAGAGTGGTGGGTGATGGCGGCAGCAGCTCATCTCCTTTTAGTCCACCTCTTCAATCTTAGGCCCAGCACCACCAGCAGTGGGAGGAGCATCATCATCATCCATTGCACCGCCGCCCACATCACCTCCTGCCCCCTGGTACATCTTGGCAATGATCGGATTACATATGCTCTCCAGCTCCTTCATCTTGTCCTCAAATTCATCAGCCTCAGCAAGCTGGTTGCCGTCAAGCCACTGGATGGCCTGCTCAATGGCATCCTCAATCTTCTTCTTATCGGCCGAACCAAGCTTCCCACCGATCTTTTCATCCTTTATAGTGTTCCTCATGTTGTATGCGTAGTTCTCAAGAGCATTCTTGGCCTCGACCTTCTTCTTGTGCTCTTCATCCTCGGACTTGTACTTCTCTGCTTCTTGCACCATCTTCTCAATCTCCTCCTTTGAAAGCCTTCCCTTGTCGTTGGTGATGGTAATCTTATTCTTCTGCCCAGTGGTCTTGTCCTCAGCCGACACATTAAGGATGCCATTGGCATCAATATCAAAGCACACGGTGATTTGAGGCACACCCCTCGGAGCAGGAGGAATGCCTGAGAGCTCAAACTTGCCAAGCAAGTTGTTGTCCTTGGTCCTCGCTCGCTCCCCTTCATATACTTGGATTAACACACCGGGCTGATTGTCTGAGTAGGTTGAGAACACCTGCTCCTTCTTTGTTGGGATAGTTGTGTTTCTTGGGATCAGCACAGTCATGACACCACCAGCAGTTTCAAGACCAAGAGAAAGAGGAGTGACGTCAAGCAAGAGTAGATCCTGCACCTTCTCATTCCCCTCCCCGCTTAAGATAGCGGCTTGAACGGCAGCACCATAGGCAACAGCCTCATCAGGGTTGATGCTCTTGCAAAGCTCCTTTCCGTTGAAGAAATCTTGCAAAAGTTGCTGGACCTTGGGAATTCGGGTTGATCCTCCAACAAGAACAACATCATGGACAGTGCTTTTGTCCATTTTGGCATCCCTTAGGCATTTCTCAACAGGCTCCATGCACTTTCGGAAGAGGTCCATGTTGAGCTCCTCGAAACGGGCACGGGTAATGGTGGAGTAGAAGTCAATGCCTTCATAGAGTGAATCAATCTCAATTGTGGTCTGCGCTGTGGACGAGAGGGTCCTCTTTGCCCTCTCACAGGCCGTCCTCAGCCTCCTAAGGGCCCGGGGGTTGCCACTAATATCCTTCTTGTTTTTCCTCTTGAACTCCTGGACAAAATGGTTCACCATTCGGTTGTCGAAATCCTCGCCGCCAAGGTGGGTGTCACCTGCTGTGGCTTTCACCTCAAAGATACCCTCCTCAATGGTGAGAAGGGAGACATCAAAAGTACCCCCACCGAGATCAAAGATCAAGACATTCTTCTCCCCAACACTTCCTGCCTTCTTGTCAAGACCATATGCGATGGCAGCAGCTGTGGGCTCATTGATGATCCGCATGACATTAAGGCCAGCAATGACACCGGCATCCTTGGTGGCCTGTCGCTGGGAGTCGTTGAAGTATGCAGGGACGGTGATGACAGCATTCTTCACGGCAGATCCTAAGTAGGCTTCAGCAATCTCACGCATCTTCATTAGCACCATGGAGGAGATCTCCTCGGCTGCAAACTGCTTGTCCTCACCCTTGTAGGACACCACGATCATGGGCTTATCGCCTGGACCAGGTACAACCTTAAATGGCCACAACTTGATGTCACTTTGGACACATGTGTCACTGTATCTCCGGCCAATCAGTCTCTTAGCATCTGAATAAAAGGGCAGACATTATTAGATCCACAAACTAAAACAACAGAAGTATCACATAACAGAAATTGAAAGACACAAACAAGTTCCCATAAAATTCATCTCGAATGGGATATTACCAGAAAACAAACATATTCATTATAGTATCTTTTAAGCTTACAAATTAAACAGACTAAGAGTTTGTCCTCCAGAATTCCTCCACCCACAAAAAATTACTAGAGCCTAAACATAAAATCATCTATTCTCTCTCTCTAACTCAATGAGAGACAGTGGATATAGGAGTCACTTCCCCATGAATTCTCTCATTTTGGTTTATAATGCACAGAATTTGACTTTAAATATCCAAAACCCTAATTCTAGAGCTTTTTATGTCCAAATCAAGTCTAAGGTACTTGAGAAGTTTGGATATACGAAACAGTTTGTAAAAAATGAAGAAACAATAATTCCAAGCATTTTCTTATTTCTGTTCAGCAATAATCGAAGCTAATGAATCTATAGACGAGAGCTCATATTAGGTTCACTTATTGCTTAGTTTTTTTGACAAAATAGCATGAGTTCACGGAGAAGGTAGGTACATTCCAAATACTTATCTAATCAAATATTAGAAGGTGATTACAATAACTACACAATCTTAAGACTCTTCCCAAAACATACAAAAATGCAATTATAAAATCTGTTGAAAAAATGAATTAACATTTAGACCAATCATTCGATTATCTCTTTTCATTAACCGCCTCCCTAATCAAATTAGATAAAAAATCTAGAATAAAATCCTAATACTATTTAACAGATTTTAAACAGTAATTACTCGCAGCATGAGTTTACTGATGCATAAACATGTTTGAGCTCGTGCAGGCTCCATTGAGTTCATTGTTATTATTTTGCAAGGTGAATAGACAGGTATGCATAGATAGCCAAATCATTGTTTTTTATAAAATAAACAGATAAGCATTCGATTATTTCTTTTTAGTGAACGTTGAATAAAAGCTTCAACCAGTCATTGTGAATAGGACGAAACAATAGCCACCAGAATGGTATCTACAAGAATCACTAGATATGCATACATCCGAAATGCATAGATATCCCTGATTAGACAAGTCCCACTTACTAATGCAGCTAAGAAGTCAATTGGAAATTGACGGGTTCAGTGAGTAAAAAGAAGAATCCGCGATCCAGCCAAGATAACTAACCCTGTGAAATGGTTAAATATCTTCTACCACACACCCTTTTCCCAAGATCGATCAATCCGCTACCTCATGTTGCATGAGAAGGGTCTGGCGTCATTTAAGCTAAAAAATATCCCTAAAACTATTGTCGCTGCCGTCTGATGACGTATTTAAATGTTGCACACGATCGAATCTATATCCCAATTATAGAATCGAAACGTGTCTTAAATGGATATACGGACGACAACAGGAAGAATAATCTAATCCATGCTTTTGCTTATTTAGTGGCGAATTTTGGTGTACACATTTTTCAAGAATTTCCACACAGAAGAAATGTTTCCCCACTACTCAAACCGACGCAACTTTTATTAAACGAACCAGTGAACTGAGATTTGTCATTGACGAAAGCTAAATTTCCTGTTCCGGAAGAAGGGATAATCGGATTAGAAAAATACTACGGCCCAAGCCCAATAAAAACCAACAAATAATGTGAAGTCCGCTTAAATCTTGGGCTGGGCTCAAGCATGCATTCAAGACAAACACGGCCCCACTGAAATCTACAGATCTAAATCTCAGATGCATAGCATGGCAAAGTTCTTTACTAAAATGCACCGCCTTAAATTAATAAACAATCATTTTTAAAGTAAAGATGGAGGGAAAGTAATAAAATAATCAGTTCAAGTTCAGATCCAAAAGACTAAGGAAGGAAAACGACAGCGGCGGTGTGAACGAAGTGACGTAAACAGATCTTACCAAAAACGGTGTTGATAGGGTTCATCGCGACCTGATTCTTAGCAGCATCTCCAATCAAACGCTCAGAGTCGGTGAATGCAACATAAGAGGGGGTCGTTCGGTTACCCTGGTCGTTGGCTATGATCTCAACGCGATCATGCTGCCAGACACCGACGCATGAGTAAGTAGTCCCCAAGTCGATCCCGATCGCTGGTCCCTCTCCTTTGCCTGCCATTGCAGTTGTTTTCGCTACTCTTCAGGACTTTCCTACTAAGCAGTACTTCGACAGAGAAAAAGAGGAGAGAAAATGACGGTGGTAGAGAGGCAGAGATGATTGTAAGACGGCTAGCGTGGAAGAGAGGTCTTATATAGTTGGAAGCGTTAGGGTTTTCAACTTCTAGAAAATTCGATGCGTTAGTTCTGAGCCGTTGGATTGTAATTTTGAAATCAACGGATCAGATTGTTTCCGCCAATCGCGAGTCGATGTTGACCCGACCATGTCATTGAAATCGGGATTCTACTTTTTTTTTTTTTAATAAGTTGGGCGCTATTTTTTTAAAAAAAAAAATTATTAAATTAAGATTTATTAGTTAATATTTAAAAATAAAAAAATATTTAAAATATTTATATTTTTAATTTTTTATAATATTAATATCTATTAATATTAAATTTAACACTTTAAAATAATTAATAAAAACAATTATTTAAAATATATTTAAATTTTAACCATTAATTTTTCTTTTAATTAATGATTCAGATAAATAAAAAAATACGTGATAGGTTTAACTTTCATATGGGCTGATCCAAATCCCAATCCAACAAAGGAAAAAGGGCCTAGGAGGCAAAAGCCCAGCAGAAGTCCTCTTAGCTTAAGATTCGATAGATATGACGGTTGATTTGACAAATAAGATCCAAAATCTTTTAACCATAAATGTTATTTTTGGATAATCAAAAAGCTATCAGCGCCGATTACCATAGTCAACGGCCAAAAATTATAACAGTCAAACTAATAAATGTAAGCAGAGGTGACACAACTAATCCCCTCATAACTATAAAGATGTAACACCCAAAAACAATCAACTAGCACTCCACATTATAAATACATATTCTCCTCCACAAGGGAGGGGGATTGACTTCATACAAAAGAATCATTAGCCTAAAGCATTCAAACACTGAGAGACCAACAAAAAAAAAATTAAGGTACTCTTTCTACGAGTGCACTCTCTCAAAAACGACTTTTCTTAAAGGGTGTAAAATTCTTAAAGTTGCTCTTACCCGAGCGTATCATTCAGAGTCCAATTCTCCACTTCTTACATTCAATTCCTTTCAACTTGTATTTACGCATTTACAATCCTCTATTTTTCTCTTCAACTTAGAAAAATTTTTAATTTGAATATTAAAAAATATATTTGGAATAAGTTTCATTATATCTAAAATACCTTTTATTTATTATTTTGATATAAATCACATGATCCAAATTTTAATGAGAGGATTACCAAACCCAAAACTTCATTTTTATTATAAAAATTTAGCGAGATTAAGATCTTATTTAAAAAAATAAAATGTGAATATATTTTAATTTTGTATAACAATTCAAATTTTAAAACGATATCATTTATAAAGCAAGTATAATTTTTTAAGTATCCCAAGTCCATAATTATCTATTAACCAATGCTACTATCCTTAGTTGAATATTAAATTTTTAAAAATTAAAAAAAAATAAATTTTTTTAATATTATAGATTCAAAATTATAAAAGTCCATAAAATATATTTTATTTATTTTTTGAATATAAATTTAAAATTTTTAATTTTAATAGTTATGTGGATTACAAAACTTACTAAAACTTTTCATAATTTTTTACCTTATTTTTAAAATTTTAGTTAAATATTATGAGATCTTATTTAAATAAAATGTGAATAAATTTTATTTTATTTTTGATGCGTCAATAGATTTGGATTATTGTACGGATTAGGATATTACTTGGTTTTCACTAGGGGTCGAGATAAAGCAAGTCCGATCTCTATTATTTTGAATATGGATCCAGCACATCACAACTATCAAATAAGAGATCAAATAATGGTAGAAACTCACTCTCCAACATATTTTTCGATATTCAAATTAGAAATATTTCTCATATAAATAGAAAGATAGGAGCAATAAATGGATGATGCGTAAATGCGTATAGTGAAAAATTAAGTGTTTAAGTGTGCTCGATTAGGGGGGCGATTTTAAAAGATGGAGGACAAAGCTATGGCTGTGTGCTTAGTAGGGGAGCGGTGTAGTGATGGGGGATTGGATTCTAAGAAATGCGCTTGGTTGGAAAGTGGCTTAGAGATAGAGAATTGGATTGCAAGAAGTACGTTCAGTTGAGGAGCGATATAGAGAAAAAAGATTGGGTTCTAAGGAGTACACATTCGGCTTAAAGATAGAGGATTGGACTCCATGGAGTGGGTGAGAGTAGGAAAATGTGATCTCATGGGGAACGAGAAGGGAGTGGGCATGCCTTATGGGTCTTCTCTCCGTACGCTCATTTCCTCTCCTCATTTTCTTCTCTTTTTCTTTCTATGCGTCTCATTTTTTGAAGATCCTCTTTGCCTGTAGGGACAAAGGGGTATTTATAGTGTTAGAGTTGGTTCAGTCTTCCTTTGACATCATGGTTGGCAATAGCTGCTAGCCCTGATCTGTTAAGCTGTCCCGGCGATTGTGGATGCTAGTTATGGCAACCATAGCTGTATGCGAGCATTCTTTCCTTTGTTATGGCAATCGTAGGGATCACCGCTTTGGGGATGATTTGTTAAATTGTGAGTACCATCTTGGGAGGTGCATAATTTTGAATAGAATATTTGTTGGGCTGCCTCTACAGTTTTCGCAAGTGTTGCCCACATGTTCACTGGATATTGCGACAAACTGGCAGTCACTGTCTATTGATACTTTTTCCATAACTACCAGGAACCACGCACTGGCATGTGGGCCCACCCACTGGGCTAGTGCAATCGGGCAATCTCTGAGCCGAACTATACGGGCTGCTGATTGAACTTGCCATGGCGCCTCTTGGGCTTTGGGTTTTACAGAATCTCACTGAGCTTCTACTTTCTCGGTACTTTTACTAGAGGGTTGTATTTTAGGTCAGCCTAAAAAGTTATCAAATCCATCACTCACCCTCCATGCAGGGAGGTTCGAAATTTCAACCCCTAACATGTTTATGATGAGAAGCCCCTATAGGTCTGAGTACACTTTCCTTTTCTAAGCGTTCTGCGACTTTTTCGTACAAGAGAGTAGTGATTCAATACTTTGTTTAGTAAGATTTGGCAGCAATTCGCTACACCCGCTGATTTGTCGCGGATAGCACCAACTAACATGACCTTCTACATTAATGGATTATCGACCTCCTTTTTCGATTATAAATGGAGGGGCTTCTTATGCCTCACTTTCTAAGCCACTCTTTCACCAACCAAGCGGTGTAAGAGTTGGAGCGGGTATGGTGCTTACACTACCATTAGCCAGGATTGGAGGAGGTTCTGAGATGTTCGATGATGCATTTGAAGTCTACTCTGATTTCCATACTCTGACCATCCTCATGTTGTAACGGATGAGGCCTAGGTACAGAGTGACCATTATCCTCTTCTCCCAACTGTTATCGCATACTCCTTGTTGGGGCAATTTAAGGGAGTGGTGGTTTAGCCCCTGAACAGAATAAGGTTGCCTCTTCTCATTTTTATTAGGACGGACGACCATTCCATTTGTGTCCCATGCTGGATTGTTGGTAACCACTGGGGGAGGAGCTCCCGAGTCCACCTCAAGCTTTGGCCATCGTCACTATGTTGGGTTTGACACAGACTCACGGGTCTTACAGCTATAGCTCATCTCGGTGGAAGGTCTCTAGTGGTTGCTTCTCAGGTGAGAATTGGTGCTTTACTCCTCATTCTCGTAAGGGAGGGCTTTTGCATGTGCCTCCTTCAACAGCTCGAGAGTAGCAGTATGTGGGAGCCTCATCTTTTTAACTGACTGGAATGGGCTACTTTCTTGGCTGATATTCATTTCTGGGGTCAAGCCCCTACTTGCCCTTTGAGTGTTTGCCCCTATTTGCCCTTTGGGCGTTTGCCCGTAGGGATGATGGGGCATTTATAGTATTAAAGTCGATTCAACTTTCCTTGGGTATCACGATTGGCGACAGTTGCTAACGCCGATCCATTGAGCCATCCGGCGATCATGGGTGCTGGCTATGGCAATCACGATTGTCTATGAGTGTTCTTTCCTTTGTTATGATGATCACAGGGATCATCGTATTGTGATTGCCTTTTTGGGGACGATTCGTTAAATTATGACTGCCATCCCGGGGGGCGTGCTATCTTGGGTAGACTATTTATTGAGATGCCTCTATAATTTTGGCAAGTGCTACCCGTGTATTCGTGGGGTGCTACGACAAACTAGCGGTGACCGTCTATTAATACTTCTTCCATGACTGCTAGGAACCACACGTTGGCAGCTGCATATGGGCTTGCCCACATGGTTGGTGCAATTGGGTCGTCTCAGGGTCGAGTTGTGCGGGTTGCTAATTGGGCTTGCCATAGCGTCTCCTAGACTCTAAACTTTATGGAATCTTGCTGGGTTTCTACTTTTTGGACAAGATTATTGGCAAATTGGATTCTAAGTCGGCCTATAAAGTTACCGGACCTATCAATTTTTTTTTACATTTCTTATAAATTAATAATTTATAATTTTTCTCTATACTCAACAAATAAAATGTAATAACTAAAGTTTATCAAATTTATTTAAATTCACACATAAATAAAGCATACAAAAAGACTCGTTCCTCCACCTCCCGGCAGTTGCCTCACGTGAACTGAGCGTCATGGGCCGAGGGTCACACACATTTGCTAGGCCCAATAACTATTTGGGCCTCTCAAACAACGATTGGAGTATTTGTGAAATGGATATTTTTATTTATAAGACTACTAACCAACAAATAAGAAAAATAAGATTTCTAATAAATATAAGATTTATAATCTGTCACAGTATAATATTTGTGCATAAATTATACTTTGTAAATAGTTATTTTTGTTTCAATAAAATATATACATAACAAAGAGAAAAAAATTAATAATTAAACCAATTAAATACAAAAATTAAAGAAAAACAAAAATAGAATTATATATGTTGGCACTTGAAATTCCTTCAAATGTTGGCCAAACAACAGTGTGATGATCAAACACTAGCTCAAACGCCAGTTAAAATATCACATAAAAAAATGATAAAAACGAATCATATGAATATGAAATTAAACTTATGACTCCTGTATTTTACTTGTTAAATTAATTTAAAATTTGAACTAACAAAAGTTGAGGAGAATTTCATGAATTTCGATGGATAAAAATAAGGATTAGATGGTCCAATAATGGTAGAGATTTCATTGGTATCAAGATATGTTAAAAGAATAGGTCTATTAATATAGACGATTATTCCTCTTACTCTCTGAATAAACCATGAAATCACTGCCAAAGAATTAGTCCAAGGCCAAAGGAGAAGGCTTGAGCAATGTTCCTTGAGAACGGGGGGCTGCGACGCTGTACAGCCATCGCAGTTTCTACGATGTCGTCAGGGGCCATTAGATTATAAATCTAGCGGCCTGTATTTTTCTTAATAAAATAAAAAAAATAAAAAAAATATTTTTTATATATAAAAACACGGGCCATTGGATTTTAAATCCAACGGTGCTGCTGATGCCGGAGATGCTACGACACGTACAGGCATCCCAGCACCTTGCGTTTTATGTTCCTTTCCTCTCACTCTACCTTTCTAAATCATTTGGTTAAAATAACAAGGTCAACAACAACAAAGGAGGCATGTCCACTTAAATAGAAGGTTGTTAGATTAAATAGAAGGTAGGAACCAAACTCTCCTACTCATTAACTCTTTTCCTAGTTAATTGCCAAGGTAATTAACAGGATGCATTTGTTCTAAATGCATGTAAGGTGTAGCCAAAATGAAAAAGAAGAGATGGGGGCATGAAAGCAATCAAGTAAACCAAGACTTGGTATTTAATTTCATATTTATTTCCTTTCTTTCCATGCTAAATGCTAGCTTAAGTATTTAATTTCCATGCTAAATGTAAGATGCATACATGAGGGTGGCCAAAATGATGAGAAAATGAGAGGCATAAGTTATAAAATCTCCATTTGTATTAAATTTGTTTCGTATTTCAATTTGTAGTTAAGTATTATATTAATATTTAGTATACTTATTATTTATTTATTAATTTATTTTTTTAGTTGTATACACAAACACCTAATAAAGTCAACCAATAACTAATGAATAGCCTAAAATAATTATTAACTATAGTCGGAACAATTATCATGTTACCCTCATTTAATAATCTTGTGAATTTGGCACATTTGATTTCTTCACAAAATTAATCTAAACTCGTTTATAATTAATTAGCAGATTAGTTATCTTTATTAATGACATCTCCATGTCAAATGTCTAATAAACTCAAATTAAAATATTGGGATATTATAATCTTTCTTAATTAAAGAAAATAAAGATGGTATACATATACAATAATATATGTTAATCCTTATGGTTATTAAGAAAATAAATTTTTTCATAACAAAACCCAAAAATCGAACTAACAAGGCATGGATGAGTCACTAATACCATATGACAAAAACATATCATACCTGTAAATAAATATGCTTACGTTATATGTAACAGAAAAGAAATCTAATATACCTCCAACTATATTTGACAAGCACCATTGGTGATGTGAACTAAAACTAAGTCAATAAAATAGATATTTCAACCTATTCCAAATATCAATTATGTGACTATATAGATAAATACACAAGCCCCATATGTATATATGTTAGATTAGGAGTACTTCTATTTGTTGGGATTCAACTCAAATATACACAACTTGACACAGTGGAATTTGAACCCTAGTTAATTAACAGCAACCAAATTTGTGAGTATAAGAAATATAATAGTACATAATTTTTAACTTGAAAAATCCTTTTCAATTAAAAAAAATCACGACAATTTTAAAATAATCTACTATAAAAGTGCAGGTTATAAGAACTCTTTTCAAAATCTATTCACTATAATTCCGTGTGAAAGAATAGTTGATTACAACCTTTCAACACATCCAACAACCCAAAATAAAAATATAACAAAAAATAAGAGTAACCAAATAAAAATATACTTGAAAAACTATTCTAAAATAATATACCCGATCTTGACAAAAAATAAAACTCAGATCGGATATTAACAGGATATCAAACATTCTTCCTCTTCTCTTATCTTATCCCCTCTCTATCTACGGAGCTTATTGTGTGAAAAATAATTTTCAAAATTAATCCTAAAAACATCTGGTACGTTTAAATTGTGAATTGCATTCAAGAGTCCTTGAAACTGGCGTCTGAGTGGCCCTTAGGCACCAAACCCCTGGATTTGGCACAAGCTATGCGCGTAAACATCACAATCCTCGTATAAACCTTACGTGATTCTGTAATGACTATCTGTTTGTTATTGGAACCTATAGGGGAGTGATCAAAATTCAATACTATATTCTTCTTCAAACCTTCTGATATTCCTTTCATCGAGGAATATAACTTTCATCATAGAGATAAATTTAACCATACATCAATTACCCTCTTATTACTTAGACATAAAGTACCATCAATATCAAATATGAGAATTCTAACTGTTCTATCCAACTATAAATACCAATGAAAACACTATAAATCAGGTCAGTCCGTTTTGTCTTCAATCCAACGGCAAGAATTTATGTTATTTAAACAAAGCACGAGGGATGGAAACCATAACATCTCCCCATTCATTCAACGCGTCCTCTTGAATTCTCTTCGTTTGAAATCTTTCCAAGCTCTTCGATGTTAAGTTTCCTTTTTCATTTCATTATAATTTTGATGTATGTAATTTTTATTATTTGTGTGATTTTTTTAATATAAAAATATACAAATTATATTTTTATTCTTGTCAAATTGTGAAAAAAAAATATATTTATTAATAAATTTTTTTAATTGACAATCAAACTTTTGTTATATTCTTCTAATCCAACCATGCCTATGCCACTGTCCATGGAGCCATATCTAGGGTTATGGCCATCAATAGCTTGACATCGAGGATGCCATTAGTTAGACCTGTTTAGTTATGTCAAAATTAAATTAAATTTTCTTTTATGTAGTAAATGTTATTTTAAATTTAAATAAATTTAAAACTTAAAATTATAAAAATAATATTGTTAGATGGAATTTATGATAAGATTGATCTAACCAACTGATATATGGAGTCAGCAAACTATAAGCTCATACAGAGGAATGAGTTAGCCAAAGTGTCAAGTCTGGATCATGAAAGAATTTGAGTGAACAATTAAAATATCAAATAGTTATATGATTTGACTATCGAAGAGTTATGGTTTATAAATTTGAACAGTTAATCCTTTCGAACAATTATATAAAATGAGTGATGAATGATTAGATCAAATAAGTAATTAATGCATCCAACAGATAAGCATTAACTTTAGAACTTATGAATTGATTTGATTATTCAATTTACAACTAATATAATGTCACAATTTATGTGTGGTCACGCCTCTTCAAGAAAGATATATTTATTGACAATTAAATTATAAATATACATATTTTCTCTGAATAGAAAAAAGGGGAAGCTTATCTAAAATAGTCAGTATAGAGTTTTAGTACTATAAATAATTACAAATCCCGAAAATTATGGAGCCAAACTCTCCTATTCTTATTCTATTATATTATTAGTAACAAATAAAAAAAAAATATCTTTTTATGTTTTTAAGTAACTTAAATTTTATTACAAGCGAAAATAAAAATATTAATATTTTTCAGTTTTCTTCTTCAATTGAAAACAGAGTTTAAACAGTTTATTTGTCAATTTATTATTATTATTATTTGAATTTAATGCATCTTGTCATCATCCAAAGTTTCCATCTCGCGTTCGTCAGTAGCCTCTCCGCCCGTGTTTTGAGAAGAAACCCCAGTCGGCATTCTCAGTGGGTTCAACTCATCAATGACTTCGTCTTCCTCTCATTTTTTTAAAACGGTATATAGTTTTCCATAGTTGATTTCATTTGGCGAGGAAACGCCCCCGATTTTTGTGGCATAATTATAGTTGTTAATGAATCACTCTGTTTCTATTCCTCTCGGTAGTTGTGTAATGATTTTTACTTTATCTTTCTCTCGTTCAGGTTTGTCTACACGATTGGTGGTTGATTAGAGCGGAATCTGGTATTGTGGGCAAGAAGTTAGCGGTTTCTGGATTAGAATTTGCTGAGTAATCATTCTTTCCCCCTCCGTTGCCACCCTTTTCATTTGAAACTGGAGAACTCTAACGGTCAACTTGTCCATAGTCCTCCTCCTAATCAAAGCAGTTTAGTGGACTGCTTGAACTCAAATATTGGGTATTGTTGTGCAGAATAGGTTGTATGCTGTTCTGAAACAGTTATCATGTATAAGGATTGGAAAGCAAGGAGGAGGAATAGAAATGGAAAGAAGAGTTCTCCCCCTTTTCATCTGAGAGATGGAGATGACTTTCTAAAACAGGGAAGTTTGATGCTAGAAAATCCTGCAAGTTGGATTTTGGCATTTAGTCCCCAAACGTTCAAATGGGTCATACCTACTTACAGGCTGCTAGTTATAGCCTCTCCAAGGCTTGTATCAAGTATGTTGGCTCGGTAATGAAAAAAAAGGCAAATTTGGCTGACTTTTTTTCAGCAGCAAAAGATGTTTTGAAAATGATTTAATGAGAATGAAAGAGATGTATACATCTTATTTCATATGGAGCATGAGAGAGAGAGATTTCAATTTGATTATATGTTGTGAGGGAGTGAGAGGGAGGGAAATCTTGTAGTTCCAGCCACTTGATTTCTTTTTGGCCAGAATCAATTGTTGGAGCTCACAAGTGCTTTCCTGTATATGCTCATGTTCAACTTCTGAATTATGGAGGCAATATTGTTTAGACTGCAACTTACTCCAGCACAAGCTTTCATGCTGGTAAAATGGGTTGTTTTTTGAAAATAGGGCTAAATGGTTTGGTGATGATCCTAACAAAAGAAATAATTTAGTTTCTTGGGCAGAGGCATGTTAACCTTAGCAAGGGATTAAGAAGCAGCACTATTAGCCCATGTTTGGACCATTTCAATGGAGGACAAGTTTGGTCAGATGGTTCAATGCTTATTACCTGAAAGTTTTTAGTGTGTGAGTGTAATAATAAAACAGAATGCTTCTTAGATTTCGAAATACTTGCTTCAAATTTGTGGTCACTTTCTTGAAAGGTGTTGCTTTTGAAGGCAGCAGCTGTTTTTGGTGGCGAGGGAAGAAGCAATTAGTGTCCATTGAAGAAGCATATGGCTCTTTTGCTGGGATTTTTGAAGGCATTGGAGCGGAGATGCTGGTTGACGGGCAAGAAAAATGTGCCAAGACAGATTAATGATCTGGTTGTCCTCCACTGAATTCAGGTTGCTAACTAGAGATAACACGATTTGTGAAGGAATGGAGGGAAGATTTGTGTTACGGGGCTCCTCAATGCCCCCTCGGACGTGTCTCATCACTTGACCACTGCCAGACGGAGGAGCACTTGGGCAATCCAACTGCCCCTCAAATTTCGCAATTATATTTAATTGGTTTTGTTATAACCCCCTACCCTGCATGTTTACTTTTTGATTGTTATACTAATTGTTATAACCCCCTTTCCTTTCTGTTATGTTGCTGTTGCTCTGCTGGGCCCACGGGTGTTGTCACCCTTCCTGTATAAAGCCCATTATTGTTCTGATTGCTTAATAGGAAACATACTTCAGTTTATCTCTTCTTCTCTCCCGTCTCATTCTCTCCTTCTTTCTTTCTTTATCTCTCGAACCTTCTCTGTTCTCAATCTCCTCTCTCTCATTCCCTCTGCTTGAATTCTCCTTCCCTTTCCCTAATTTCCTCTATCTCACTACTAATTGACAACGAAGCACGAATCATTTGGTGCTTTCATTGAGACCATGGTAGAGGGTATGATGATGCGATACAAAGCTCTCGAAGATGCAATTGTTGGGCTGAATGAGGTGACCGTCGCCTTACAGCACCAATCCGAAGGTATTGCCGCTACTTTACAACATCATTCTGAAGGTATTGTCTCAAATACTTCCATTAATCAACATCTACAAAAGTACCTTGCCGATATTTTTTCATTCCTTGGCTTGATTCGAAGCTCAACCTAGACCGTCAGTAAATCCGCCATTGCTTCCAAACCCTTTCTCGTTCCTGGCGTCTTCGACTGCAAATTCCCCACCATCGGCTCAAACCTTACCTCGTCTCCCACATGCATCGCTTGATCCCCATACCGCTCCCCTCGTACATTTGTCCAAGCTAGAAATCCCTTTTTTTTGGGGACAATGTGCTCGGTTGGTTGTTTCAGATTGAACGTTTTTTTTATTATAACGTTACCCCACCAGAATAGAAATTGACAATCGTTGCCTTCTACATGGCTGGCCTTGCACTTCAGTGGTATCAATGGATGCACCTCGACCTGACAGCTTTCCACATGGGAGGCTTTTTCCCATGACTTGGAACTTTAATTCAGCCCGTCCACTTATTCCAATCATAAAGCCATGCTCTATAAGCTCCGCCAAACCACTATTGTCACCTCATACATGATAGAGTTTGAGGCCCTATCCACTCATACTATAAGCCTCACCGTCGTGAATCTTTTGAATTGTTTTATTTCCAGACTACGAGATGATATCCGGTGAGAGCTCTTACCGCTAAAGCCTCAAACATTACCGGAGGCCATTGGTATGGCCAAACTAGTGGAGGAGAAATTTGATACGGGGCACTCCAATCCTCACCGTCCACCGATTTCCAAATAGCCCTTACACACCCTGAGAGCACCCCCACGATCTTCTTCTTCTCTAAGCTTACTTCCAAAGTTACCCATAAAGAGGCTCACTTTGGCTGAACGTGGGTTGTGTTTTTAGTTGTAGTGAACGTTTCACTCTAGGCCACCGTTGTAGACCTCCACAATTCCTATGTATGATCGCGGAGGATGATGACACCACACTGGTCGATCCACAGATGATCGAGGAAGTTTCCCTTGGTTTTGACTATTAGACAATGATCCTCAATGAAGCAGAGCCCCCGCCTCCATCGACGACGCCACTCCAACCATCTCCCTCCATGCTTTGAAGGCCACTTTGTCCCATCGACATTATGTTTGCAAGACCAAATCTCGAGACGTTCCGTAATCATACTGGTTGATAGTGGCTCACTTCACAATTTTCTTCAAACTCGAGTGGCTAAAGCCTGGGGCTGCCCATTTAGTCTTCCAAGCATCTTGATGTCACGGTGGGAAACGGGGACTCCTTGCACTGTGAAGGAGTATGTTCCAACACTCTTGTAACTTTGGATTAGTCTAAGTTCCACGTGTATCTCTATTTACTCCCCATTTATGGGGTGATTGTGGTATTTGGGGTGCAGTGGCTAGCCACAATTGGCCTAGTATTGTTTGATTATAAAGCCTTGTAGATGAGCTTCGACTATGTAGGCATTCGGCTCACTCTACGTGGGCTATGATCCGTCACCATATCTGCTATGATATTGGGCCAGCTGAGGCGAAGTGAGATGACCAAATCAACTGTCACCTACTTTCGAATGACAGTCACACCCTTGTTGGATTCCCCTTTGAGCCATAATGCGATTTCCCCTCCCTCCTTGGATCATTTGCCCTAAAATGTCAATTCCGCCATACTGGAAGCTCTCTGTTGCCTCCTCTCCACCTTTGTAGATGTATTCTCCCTTCCCCAAGAGCTACTCCCACACAGTGCCACCGATCACCGCATCCCTTTAAAACCAAATTCCAAACCAGCGAATGTAAAACCTTACCGGTACCCCCACTTCCAGAAGGTAGAAATGGAGCGCCTGATTCAGGAAATGTTAGAAGAAGGAATTATCCGGCTCAGTACCAACCCCTTTTTATCTCTAGTTTTACTCGTCAAGAAGCGTGACGAAAGCTGGCAATGCTGCGCGGATTATAGAGCTCTCAATGCAATTACAGTGAAAGATCGATTTCCAATCCCCATAGTGGATGAGCTGCTAAACGAGTCGTTTGTGGCACCTAGATATTCTCCAAGCTTGATTTAGAAGCTGGATACCACTAGATGCACGTTCATTCCAATGATGTCTACAAAACAGCCTTCCGAACTCATGAAGGGCATTATGAATTTTTGGTTATGCCTTTTGGATTATCCAATGTCCTATCTTCCTTTCAATCCGAGATGAATGAGATCTTCTATCTAGTGCTACGGCGATCTGTGTTAGTTTTCTTCAATGATATTTTGGTGTATAGCCCTTCGTAGGAGGAACATCTCCAGCATCTCACTCAGGTACTGCACATCTTGTGGACCAATTCATTCTTTGCTAAGCAGTCCAAATGTGAGTTTGGACGGACTTCCCTTTCATATTTGGGTCACATTATTTCGAGCATGGAGTGTGTGGTGGATCCATCTAAAATTGTGGCTGTCCAGAATTGGCCACCATCGACCAGTGTGACCCAATTGCGTGGTTTCCTTGGGTTAGCAAGATATTATCGGCGCTTTGTGAGTTGGTATGCTCAAATTTCAGCTCCATTGGCGCAATTATTACGCGAGAACGCCTTCTTATGGACATTAGAAGCCGCACAGGCATTTGACTCCCTCAAAGCAGTCCTCACTTCCACCCCTGTGCTGGCTTTGCCAGATTTCTCCAAACCTTTCGTGGTACAGACTGACGCGTCCGAGCAAGGCATTGGAGCCGTGCTACTTCAAGACGGACATCCCACCACCTTTTTAAAGAAACAACTCAGTCTCAAAATTGGCAAAGACCTCCACTTACATTAAGGAGCTCTGCCATTACCGAGGCCGTGAAGAAGTGGCACCCGTGATTTATTAAGCACTAAATTTACCATTCAAAAGGATCATCAACCACTCAAGATGTTGCTGACCCAATCCATACATACTCCGGATTAGTAGTGCTGAATCACTAAATTATTGGGATTTGATTTTGACATTGTGTACCAGCCCGGGCAAGAAAACAGACCGGTTATGCTTTGTCTAGACCCGTTGTTGGGACCTGTTTATTCCTCAAAGCCGTTTCCCAACCAATCGCAGCCCTATTGTTTGCTCAATGAAAATTTTATGAGCGGCATCCAGCTTCCGCTAATCTCTCCCAATTCATTCAAGAACACGCTGGAAATTATGCAGAGTATTCTTGGCACGATGGGCTGGTCTTCTTCAAAAATCGTATTCTGGTGCTGGCCGAGTCTGCTCTACAAGAGTTGATATTGGAGGTCATGCTGGAATACATCGCACCTTATCCCGAATAGCATCTAGTTTTTATTGGTCGCAAATGTATAAAGAGGTCCGCGACTTGGTAAACTATTGTCTGGTTTGTCAGCAAATGAAGCCAATTCATACCACCCCACAGGGCATTCTCCAACTGCTTCCAATTCCATGTAAAAGTTTGGAATCTCTCTATGGACTTAATTACTCATTTATCTCCTTCACACGACAAAACTGTTATACTGGTGGTGGTTGATCGGCTCTCTAAATATGCCCATTTCACAGTGGCTCAACTCGTTGAGACATTTGTCAAAGACATCTACCGGTTGCATGGTTTACCCGTGGATATTGTCTGGGACCGGGACCCCATTTTTATGAGTGCATTTTGGAAGGAACTCTTCAAATTACAAGGAACCAAGTTGTCCACTAGTAGCTCATTCCATTTGCAGTTAGAGGGGCAAACCGAAGTTGTTAATTGGTGTCTCGAAGACTATCTGTGCTGTTTTGCTGCTGGACACCCTTCCTCTTGGGTTCAGTACTTTTTTTGGGCTGAATGGAGTTATAACACCGCCTAACATTCTTCCATAAAAATGAGTTCGTTTGAGGTAGTGTAGGGGCAGATGCCCCCATCGCTGCTCAACTATGTCCAAGGCACCTTTTTCATAGCTTCCGTTGACGAGTTGTTTACCACTCGTTCCACTGTTCTTGAGGCTCTTAAAGCCGATCTGCAGCGGGCACAGCTTCGGATGAAACAGTAGGCGGATTCTTGGATTCTCTGTGAACCGATAAGGAATTTCAAGTTGGAGATTTTGTCTACGTTTGACTTCATCCATATCGTCAAACTTCGGTGGCTAATCGGTAGGCGAAGAAACTTGCCAACTGCTTGGAATTATTGGAACATTCCAAAATACATAACGTATTCCATGTCTCCTTACTCAT
Organism: Nepenthes gracilis; assembly: GCA_033239525.1. Classification (NCBI taxonomy): domain Eukaryota; kingdom Viridiplantae; phylum Streptophyta; class Magnoliopsida; order Caryophyllales; family Nepenthaceae; genus Nepenthes; species Nepenthes gracilis. Next base: position 13,129,207 of record BSYO01000025.1, on the reverse strand, counting down.
GCAATGTCATGGGGATCAAATCCAGCAGTTGTTTTAGTTGCTTGCTGATACTTGGGGTTCTCAACTGCTACTGCAACCTCAACAATTTCTCGGATTTCGGCAGATTCTCTGCAGCAACCAATGCATTTCCCAGGTTTTGGTGCACTGGCAGTTGTAGACACCGGAGGAGGAATTTTGACAGGACTTTCCATCGTTCGACCTTGAGGAAAATGTTCTTTTTTATGGGTATGACAATGTTTCGGGGCTCCTCAATGCCCCCGCGGACATATCTCATCACCTGACCACTGCAAGACGGAGGAGCACTTGGGCAATCCAATTGTCCCCAAAATTTCGCAATTATATTTAATTGGTTCTGTTATAACCCCCTGCCCTGCACGTTTACTTTTTGGTTGTTATACTAATTGTTATAACCCCCTTTCCTTTCTGTTATGTTGTTGTTGCTTTGCTGGGCCCACGGGTGTTGTCGCCCTTCCTGTATAAAGCCCATCACTGTTCTGAGTGCTTAATAGGAAACATACTTCAGTTTATCTCTTCTTTCCTCCCGTCTCATTCTCTCCTTCTTTCTTTCTTTATCTCTCAAACCTTCTCTGTTCTCAATCTCCTCGTTCTCATTCTCTCTGCTTGAATTCTCCTTCCCTTTCCCTAATTTCCTCTATCTCACTATTAATTGACAGCGAAGCACAGATCATTTGGTGCTTTCATTGAGACCATGGTAGAGGGTATGGTGACGCGATACAAAGCTCTCGAAGATGCAATTGTTGGGTTGAATGAGATTACCGTCGCCTTACAACACCAATCCGAAGGTATCGCCGCTACTTTACAGTATCATTCTGAAGGTATTGCCTCAAACACTTCTATTAATCAGCATCTACAAAAGTACCTTGCCGATATTTTTTCATTCCTTGGCTTGATTCGAAGCTCAACCTAGACCGTCAGTAAATCCGCCACTGCTTCCAAACCCTTTCTCGTTCCTGGTGTCTTCGATTGCAAATTCCTCACCATCGACTCAAACCTTACCTCATCTCCCACATGCATTGCCTGATCCCCATACTGCTCCCCTCGTACATTTGTCCAAGCTAGAAATCCCTTTTTTTCCGGGGACAATGTGCTCGGTTGGTTGTTTCAGATCGAACGTTTTTTTCATTATAACGTTACCCCACCAGAACAAAAATTGACAATCGTTGCCTTCTACATAGCTGGCCTTGCACTCCAGTGGTATCAATGAATGCACTCAACCTGACAGCTTTCCACATGGGAGGCTTTTTCCCATAACCTGAAACTTTAATTCAGCCCGTCCACTTATTCCAATCATAAAGCCATGCTCTACAAGCTCCGCCAAACCACTATTGCCACCTCATACATGATAGAGTTTGAGGCTCTATCCACTCGTACTATAAGCCTCACCATCGTGAATCTTTTGAATTATTTTATTTTCGGACTACGGGATGATATCCGGTGAGAGCTCTTACCACTAAAGCCTCAAACATTACCGAAGGCCATTGGTATGGCCAAACTAGTGGAGGAGAAATTTGATACGGGCCGCTCCAATCCTCACCGTCCACCGATTTCCAAATACCCCTTACATACCCCGAGAGGACACCCACGATCTTCTTCTTCTCTAAGCTTACCTCCAAAGTTACCCATAAAGAGGCTCACTCTGGTTGAACGTGGGTTGTGTTTTTAGTTGTAGTGAACGCTTCACTCTAGGCCACCATTGTAGACCTCCATAATTCCTATGTATGATCGCGGAGGATGATGACACCACACTGGTCGATGCACAAATGATTGAGGAAGTTTCCCTTGGTTTTGACTATTAGACAACAGATCCTCATGAAGCAGAGCCCCTGCCTCCATCGACGGACGCCACTCCAACCATCTCCCTTCATGCATTGGAAGGCTACTTTGTCCCATCGACATTATGTTTGCAAGACCAAATCCCGAGACGTTCCGTAATCATACTGGTTGATAGTGGCTCAATTCACAATTTTCTTCAAACTCGAGTGGCTAAAACCTGGGGCTGACCGTTCAATCTTCCTAGCATCTTGATGTCACGGTGGGAAACGGGGACTCCTTGTACTGTGAAAGAGTATGTTCCAACACTCTTGTAACTATGGATTAGTCTAAGTTCCACGTGTATCTCTATTTATTGCCCATTTATGGGGTGATTGTGGTATTTGGGGTGCAGTGGCTAGCCACAATCGGTCCAGTATTGTTTGATTATAAAGCCTTGTGGATGAGCTTCGACTATGCAGGCATTTGGCTCACTCTATGTGGGCTACGATCTGTCACCATATCTGCTATGATATTGGGCCAGCTGAGGCGAAGTGAGATGACCAAATCAACTGTCACCTACTTCCGAATGACAGTCACACCCGTGTTGGATTCCCCTCTGAGCCATAATGCGATTTCCCCTCCCTCCTTGGATCATTTGCCCTGAAATGTCAATTCCGCCATATTGGCAACTCTCTGTTACCTCCTCTCCACCTTTGTAGATGTATTCTCCCTTCCCCATGAGCTACTCCCACACAGTGCCACTGATCACCGCATCCCTTTAAAACCAAATACCAAACCAGTGAATGTAAAACCTTACCGGTACCCCACTTCCAGAAGGCAGAAATGGAGTGCCTGATTCATGAAATGTTAGAAGAAGGAATTATCCGGCTCAGTGCCAACCCCTTTTTATCACCAGTTTTACTCGTCAAGAAGCGTGACGAAAGCTGGCAATGCTGCGTGGATTATAGAGCTCTTAATGCAATTACAGTGAAAGATCGGTTCCCAATTCCCATAGTGGATGAGCTGCTAGATGAGTCGTCTGTGGCACCTAGATATTCTCCAAGCTTGATTTATAAGTTGGATACCACTAGATGCGCGTTCATTCCGATGATGTCTACAAAACAGCCTTCCGAACTCATGAAAGGCACTATGAATTTTTGGTTATGCCTTTTGTGTTATCCAATGTTCTATCTTCCTTTCAATCCGAGATGAATGAGATCTTCTATCTAGTGCTACGACGATCTGTGTTAGTTTTCTTCGATGATATTTTGGTGTATAACCCTTCGTAGGAGGAACATCTCCAACATCTCACTCAGTTACTGCACATCTTGTGGACCAATTCATTCTTTGCTAACCAGTCCAAATGTGAGTTTGGACGGACTTCCCTTCATATTTGGGGTCACATTATTTCGGAGCATGGAGTGGCGGTGGATCCATCTAAAATTGTGGCTGTCCAGAATTGGCCACCATTGACCAGTGTGACCCAATTGCATGGTTTCCTTGGGTTAGCAAGATATTATCGGCGTTTTGTGAGTTGGTATGCTCAAATTTCAGCTCCATTGACGCAATTATTATGCGAGAACGCCTTCCTGTGGACATTAGAAGCCGCACAGGCATTTGACTCCCTCAAAGTAGTCCTCACTTCCACCCTTGTGCTGGCTTTGCCAGATTTCTCCAAACCTTTTGTGGTACAGACTGACGCGTCCGAGCAAGGCATTGGAGCCGTGCTACTTCAAGATGGACATCCTATTGCCTTTTTCAGCGAACAACTCTGTCCAAAATTGCAGGCGACCTCCACTTACATTAAGGAGCTCTGCGTCATTACCGAGACCGTGAAGAAGTGGCACCAGGATTTATTAAGCACTAAATTTACCATTCAAACGGATCATCAACCATTCAAGATGTTGTTGACCCAATCCATACATACTCCGGATTAGTAGCGCTGAATCACTAAATTATTGGGATTTGATTTTGACATTGTGTATCAGCCCGGGCAATAAAACAGACCGGCTTATGCTTTGTCTAGACCCGTTGTTGGGACCTGTTTGTTCCTCAAAGCTGTTTCCCAACCAATCGCAGCCCTATTGTCTGCTCAATGAAAATTTTATGAGCGGCATCCAGCTTCCGCTAATCTCTCCCAATTCATTCAAGAACACACTGGAAATTATGCAGAGTATTCTTGGCACGATGGGCTGGTCTTCTTCAAAAACCGTATTTTGGTGCTGGCCGAGTCTGCTCTACAAGAGTTGATACTGCATGAATATCACAATTCTCCATTGGGAGGTCATGCTGGAATACATCGCACCTTATCTCGAATAGCATCTAGTTTTTACTGGCCGTAGATGAATAAAGAGGTCTGTGACTTCGTCAACAATTGCCCGGTTTGTCAGCAAATTAAGCCAATTCATACCACCCCACAGGGCATTCTCCAACTGCTTCCAATTCCATGTAAAATTTTGGAATCTCTCTATGGACTTTATTTCTCATTTATCTCCTTCATACGACAAAATTGTTATACTAGTGGCGGTTGATTGGCTCTTCAAATATGCCCATTTTTCTGCACTGGGAGCCCATTTCACAGTTGAGACATTTGTCAAAGACATCTACCGGTTGCACGGTTTACCCGTGGATATTGTTTGGGATCGGGACCCCATTTTTATGAGTGCATTTTGGAAGGAACTCTTCAAATTACAAGGAACCAGGTTGTCCAGCAGTAGCTCATACCATATGCAGTTAGAGGGGTAAACCGAAGTCGTTAATTGGTGTCTCGAAGACTATCTGCGCTATTTCGTTGCTGGACACCCTTCCTCTTGGGTTCAGTACTTTTTTTGGGCTGATTAGAGTTATAGCACCGCCTAACATTCTTCCATAAAAATGAGTTTGTTTAAGGCTGTGTATGGGCGGCCTCCCCCATCGCTGCTCGACTATGGCCAAGGCACCTCTTTCATAGCTTCTGTTGACGAGTTGTTTACCACTCGTTCCACTGTTCTTGAGGCTCTTAAAGCCAATCTGCAGCGGGCACAGCTCCGGATGAAACAGTAGGCGGATTCTCTGTGAACCGACAAGGAATTTCAAGTTGGAGATTTTGTCTACGTTTGACTTCATCCATATCGTCAAACTTCGGTGGCTAATCGGTAGGCGAAGAAACTTGCCAACTGCTTGGAATTATTGGAACATTCCAAAATACATAACGTATTCCATGTCTCCTTACTCAAGCAATGTCATGGGGATCAAATCCGGCAGTTGTTTGAGTTGCTTGCTGATGCTTGGGGTTCTCAACTGCTATTGCAACCTCAACAAATTCTTGGATTTCGGTAGATTCTCTGCAGCAACCAATGCATTTCCCAGATTTTGGTGCACTGGCAGTTGTAGACACCGGAGGAGGCCACTTGGAAAGCCATCGTTGAATTTTGACAGGACTTTCCGTCGTTCGACCTTGAGATAAAGGTTCTTTTTTATGGGTATGACAATGTTATAGGGCTCCTCAATGCCCCCTCGGACATATCTCATCACCTGACCACTGCAAGACGGAGGAGCACTCAGGCAATCCAATCGTCCCCAAAATTCCGTGATTATATTTAATTGTTTCTATTATAACTCTTTGCCCTGCACATTTACGTTTGATTGTTATACCTCCCTTCCCTTTCCATTATGTTGCTATTGCTCGGTTGGGCGCACGGGTGCCGTCTCCCTTTCTGTATAAAGCCCATTACTGTACTGATTGTTTAATAGGAAACATACTTCAGTTTATCTCTTTTTCTCTCCCATCTCATTCTCTCCCTCTTTCTCTCTCTATCTCTCTAACCTTCTCTGTTCTCAATCTTCTCTCTCTCGTTCCCTCTGCCTGAATTCCCTTCCCTTTCCCTAATTTCCTCTATCTCATTACTAATTGATAGCAAAGCACAGATCAATTTGTGTTTATTAGTAATATTAGGATGGAAAGTAAGACTAGGACTCATATGTTTCCACATACTGTTATTCTAAGGATATATTTACATCTCTGCTGGAATTTATGAAGCTTTAAGGAAGAGCTTTCAAGTAAAATGACTGGTGCTCTTGGCTTCCTAGAGCAGTATGGTGTAAGAACAAAGTTGTCATGTTTTGAAGAGCTATTCTTGCTGCTATGGCTTACCATAATGTAGTGAGGGGAACTTGCAGCTGCATCAAAGCAGGAAGACACATGCTGAATTGGCTGTCCTCGTTAAAAATGATATAATTGCTCCTGCCAGTGTCCTCCCTGGCATTAGTTGTTGTTTCATTGCCTAGTCTCCTTCCCAATTGAGTTTCACTTTCTGGTTATGCTTGGTTGTTTATGTTATTGAGTTGATAAGCAAATGAAATTCATTGGCTTACTAGGGGAAGAATTTGCAAACCTTGCGTAGAAGGAGGTCTGGGGACTAGGATAGTATTACGTGGAATAAAACTTGCCTTATTGAGGATTGTTGAGTCACTTTGGATTCAATGGAGCTGCTCATATCATGTGAATTTGATAATTTCTGGCAGGTTACCTAGTAGATCACATTCTTAATGATATATTAACCTCCTATATGGCTGAAAATATCGATATCGATCATGGCTGTATTTATATTAGATATATTAGATAATATGTATCGGTATAGAATATACGGGAAAAAATGTGTGAAACCGTAAGCTAACGGAGCTATATTGGCTGTATCGACCAATATATTGTGATGGATCATTGTATGGCAATATATCGTGATATTGTTGCATTATTGGCAAATATTGGTATTAGAGAGCTCTAAACTGATACATATCGGTTGATATTTATAATATCGACTGATATATACATCTCCTTTTATTGCTGGATGAAGGTAAAGCCATCATTGATGCTCACACACGGCAGAATTCTATTAAAAACAGTTACTTAAAAATCTGTGGAGGATAGTTTGGAGGGCTATGAAAGGTAAGTTTTATACAAAGGGTGTTCTCTTTAGTCGAGAAATTCAAGTAATCCAGATTGTATTTTCTGCAATCTGTTTGATGAGACTTCTCTAACTTCTTTGAAAGCTGCTTCTCATGAATGCAGTTCCTTCTGAAGCTGGTTCTATACATGGTCCAAGTTGTCATTTGAGGTGTGAGATGAATAGGTTGCATCAAAACTGAAACAAAGAGGGCTTATTTTAGGAACTGTCTCATTTTGCTGCTCCAGTTTAGTTCTTATAAAGAGAGCAGAACTTCACAATCTTTAAGGGCAAAACTCTACTATGCAAAGCATTTTTATAGATATGAAGAGGGTTTATTTTAGGAAACTGTTTTATTTTTCTGCTCCAGTTTACTGCTTATGGAGAGAGCAGAGATTCACAATCTTTAAGGGCAAAACTCTACAATGCATTTTTACCGATATGAAGAGGGCTTATTTTAGGAAACTGCCTCATTGTGCTGCTCCAGTCTACTGCTTATGGAGAGAGCAGAACTTCACAATCTTTAAGGGCAAAACTTTACAATATAACACATTTTTTTATACATATGAAGAGGGCCTATTTTAGGAAATTGTCTCATTTTGCTGCTTCAGTTTACTGCTTATGGAGAGAGCAGAACTTCACATTTTTTCAGTGCAAAACTCTAATATACAAGGCATTTTTCATAGTGTATCTAGTGATGTCTTAATTAGGATTGGCATTAGTCTTGTCTTATTTTGTTTGTTTGGAATGTTGAGCTGGTTATATTTCCCTGGGGATGCCCAAGGGCACCTTGTATGTATTACACCAGGTTGGAAAGCAAGGAAATTTTCTTACCACTCTCCAAATAAAAAAATCCCAATCCTTACCTCGGGAAAATATCTGGTGGATTCAAGGCCTTTGACATGAAAAATGTGCTATGGGTGTGTGAAACTCAGATTTTTGTTCTCTAATTTGTCTCATCATGGATGAAAATATCAGTATCGGTATTGATATCGCTTGTAGCCATATTGGTATTGGATTATATATATTATTATCGGATTTATCAAAATAAAGTTTTTTTTTAAAATTATAAGTTAACAAAGCCATATCGGTTGATATATTGCTAATATGGAAATATATCACGATATGTTCATGGTATTGGAAAATATTGGTATCAAGGTCCCCCGGTACTAATACATATCGGTAGATATTTACATCAATTGCCATGTATAGTGGTCTGGTTGTTGTGTCTGTGCTTGTATCATTCTCTAGATCTTCAGTCATCTTTAATTTCAGCCAGCTTGAGCTTGCAATTCTGTGATATTTGTGTGAATATTGCGGGATTCTTTTGCCCTCATGCTTTTCTTTGCCTTTGTGCTCTAGGCAGGGGGCTAAACGGATGTTCTCCTCTGCACCTATCACCAGGCGACTTGATCTCTTCACACTAGAGACAGCAGATGGGGTATTTGTTATACTTAGTGGCTATATAAACAAGAGACACACCATTAGGAATGGCTTTTCCTCAGAGGTATGAAGACGTTCATTGTATTTCACACTATTCTTTGTTGTCAATGTCTAGGATTAGCGGCTCTAGGAGGACTGAGTGCATGAAAGCCACTAAAGAAAACCTTAAGCCTGTAGTTGACACCCAATAATCAATTTTAATTTCCTGCGCCTTGTCGTGTCCCATAATGAGGCACTTGTGAGGAATATGTGTTATGCTTGGAATGAAATGATAAAAAATGCTTTAAAATTACCACTAATATTAGAGATATTGTACTAAATCAAATGAATAATGAAAGCAAATTCATATTGCCGGCACCATTTAGTTGGATTTAAGCTTTTGTTGTTATTGCTATTGTGTCCAATTAGGCTTGAGTCATGGACATTTAAATTTGTGAAAGCTGTTTGCAATGTGCTTACTTATGGTTTTATGCACTTGGATGCAACTGTCCTTGTGCATAAGCTGATTTGATGGCAAAATGTTGAACTCAGGCGTCCCAGGCACTACTTGATGATATGATACTTCCAAATATCCATTGCTACCATAAGTGAAAATATTGGCTGATTTCTATTGGTATCGTGCCCCTTGATTCTACTATAGAATTGCCATATGATACCGTATTAATAATATATTATAATATATTGGTTGATATTTTCCTATCAACTTAATATTTTTAACTTTTTTTTCTAATATATTTAATACCGATACTTATCATATGATTTGTCCAATTACATTTATGATAGCTACTGATATATTCTTTGGTGCAGTCATTTTGTTAGCTTTAAAAATTGCAGTTTGTATTTTCTACTTCTCTGAACAGGTCTTCGGTCATTTCTTGCTTGGCTTTCCTCCTGACTGGGAAGAATGTGCAGAAAGGTGCTTTGAGGGAGGAATGGATGCTGAGGCTGTTTCAAAAAGCGGCAAAGATTCAGGTAATTGTGTTCATTTGAGAGTTTAGGTCACCGATTGTATTGTTAATGGCTCCCATGATACCGATATTTTTTAATATCACGACAATATCACGATAAGCTTTCATATAGGCAATATATCAGTCGATATTCAAAATACACATAAATACAGTGTTGTCAACTTACGATTTTAGAAAAAATTTTCCTTTCATTATCAATAAGTATTGTACGATATGTCTAATATTAATATAATAGTAATCGATATTGGCATTTTCATCTATGGTTCAAGTATGTTAGACACATAATTAGGCAATGAATTTGAACATCATGTGCTTCTTTTGTTGTCTCTTTTCTTATCTCGATCTGAATGAACAGTAATGACGAGAATTAGGAGCACTTCTTCGACACCAAAGAAGTCCTTGAAAGGTGAAACTCCAAGCAAAGCTGGTAATGGTAGAGATGCGCCGTGTGAGAAAACTCAGGTCTCGCAAGATGATAGGAAGGTGCAGTCAGAGACGGAAGGCTGTATTCCCTGTTCAGCGGCCAGTGGCATACAACACGATGTGAGTTAAACTTCTATACTCTTGAAAATCTTTTGATCCTCCTTGGTTCTAAGAAAATTTAGAGGAAATAAAACATGGTGTCAATAAAAGTATTTTCTTATGTTTGATTTACTGGAAAAAATATAATGAAAAATGTAAGAAATGTAAGGAATCATAATATTAAGGTTTCATAACAGTTTCTCATTGTTTTTCTTTGACAACTAAATAAACAAAATACTTTTAATGCAAAAAAATTTATTTTCATGCGATATTTTGTCTGCAGCAAAATATAAGAATGAAAATATTTTTTGCTTAGTGATTTCTTTTATTCAAAATTTTTAAGAACTAAACAAGCCATTTCTGATATCTGGAAGAGGAAGGATATGGAAAGGGGATAAGAAGGAAAAAAAAAGGAATTGGTAAGGGGGAGGAGAGGAAGGATTGAGAAAAAGGGGGAGAGGAGGTCCACAAGAGGGAAGGGAAGGAGGCAACTTCAGGCGACGTAAGCATAATAATTAATCGAAGATTCAATAACGGTAACCTAAGTCTGTAAATGGAGAACATAATGAAACACTAATAATAAAATAAGAAAGTGCTAAAATAAGGAAATTTAATACAGACAAAATAAAATTCTAACGGTACGTTTGGTTGATGGAATAGAATAATGTGGAAATAGAATAGTTATTTCAGTGAATAGATTATGATGAGAATAGAGTTAAAATTGTTATTCTCATGTTTGGTTATTAGAATAGAATAAGGTGGGAATTAGTATTTCATTATTTGGTTTGTAGAATAGTATGAGGAATAAGGTGGGAATAATAATAATAATAATAATAATAATAATAATAATAATAATAATAATAATAATAATATGTGGGAATTATTATCCCCACATATGTGAGAATAATAATTCTTAGAGAATATTTATTTTCGATTAAATTTGTAAACAAACGGATGAATATTTATTCTTAGGGAATATAAATTTTATTTCCACATTATTCCCTCCAACTAAACGTGCCATAATAATAAGAAAATTGTTATAGTCATATAAGGGAATTTTACAGAACAAATTCAGAAGTAACACCCCATAATCAGTAGAGCATGAAATTATAAATAAAAATTCATGTCATCGTCACTTTGCCTACACCTTTTCCCATTTCGTAAAATTTCTTTGCTTAAATAATTATGATATGCTTTTGGTGTTGGGTTTCTTTGGATGATGTGCATAGAATCACATTTGCTCGGAGAGTGGATTGAATGAGTTCTATTGCTTTAGGAAGGTCAATGAGTCCTTTTTGTTCATAGACACTGGTTTAAATTGTATGGTTTATTACGTCATATGAAACTGCTAGTATCAATCTCGCCCACTGCCATATCTATATTGGATATATTGGATAATTCACACACACATACACACACACACACACACATATATATATGTTGAAAAGGGAACAATTCTAAAAATTGTAAGCTAATAAGATCATATCGGTTAATATATCAGTTATATCGATTGATATTTTAAAAATTAGCCTATATATTGTGATATTATTGCGGTACCTAGGAATAAAATATGAATATTCGAGTCCAATATTAATATATATCAACCAATACAGGTGATATATCAGTCGATATGGCCTTGTCAGTTTATAAGTTTCTAAAATTTTTTTCTTTTGATATATTCGATATTAATATGTATTATCTGTTATGTACAATACTTATATATCTTTAATCAATATTGATATTTTATTACGCTTTTCAAGAAGAGCTTTCCTTGGGCCAACACTGTAGGTGATGCTCACATTACATGCCCAACCCTAGATCTTTTTGCAGCTGCAATGACTTGAAGTATTGCACAATGAACAAACTTCGAAGTAATGGGGCAATCTTATTATGGGAGTATTTGGTAAAGTGTCAGAATCACCTATTTTTTGCAACAAATTTTGTATTTATAGTATAGGTGAGTTTTATTTTTCGGTATTTTTGGTGGAATGACTTTTTTATTTTATAAGAGAAGTTAAATATCATTAATTTTTATATATATTTTTGGTATTTTTCAGTAAAATCTTGGCAAAAGATATGGCTTAGCAGTTTTATGATAAACCATTGTTATGAAAGAGTTGGTTTATTTGTTGACATCATGGATAAAAATATCGATATTAGTATAGATATTGATTGCAGATATATCGATATTAGATATATCGGATAATATATATTGGTATTGTATATATTGAAAAGACATATTTAAGAATCGAATGTTGATAAGGCCATATTGGCGATATAATGGCCAAATATCGGCTTATATTTTGAATAATAATTGATATATCGTTGATACGGAAACACATTACGATATTGTTATCGTATTAGAGAGCCCAATATCGATACAAAGCGGTCGATATTTACATATATGCGGTGAACCTAAGACCCAACAGTATCCAAGCCCCAGGCCTCTCCCTAAACCAATCCAGACAAACAGTTATATGATTTGCTACTGAGTGCATCCTTTTGTCTCTTGATTGATAGAATAACCTGTGATGAATCTATCCAAATCATGAAGTAAAATATCGGCTCAGTATCATACATTATTGGTATTAGGCCCTTGATATTAATATTTTTCGATACGGTGATAAAATTGTGATATTTTTGTCGATATTTGTTATTTTTCGATATATTGGTTGATATTATCCCTTTGGTTTAGATTCACAAAAATATTTTGTTTCTAATATATTCGAAATTGATATATATAAGTAAATGACAATATAGAACAATATGTATTGGTATAGGTACCCCAATATTGATATTTTCTTGTACTTTGACATTATTGCGATATGTCATTGTATTAACAATATATAATGATATATAAGCTAATATTCAAAATTTTTTGATTGATAAATTGACCGATATTTCTCTATTAGTTTATAATTTTTAGAATTTTTTTTAATATATCCAATACTGATATGTGTTGTTTGTTATCAATACCGATATTTTTCATCCATTAACCCTATATAATCAATACTGTTATGGACACAATCAATAACAATAACGATATTTGCATCCCCTATCCAAATATTTGTACTTAAATATCTTCTGATCCATTTGATTTGATGGTCCAGGTAACTCCTGTTGGGGCAGGAATCAAGATGGGCCGTAGCGACTCATCTAACGCTTTAAATTTCAAGAGATCTAGATCAGGTGATTCCCCCTCTAAAGAACGCAACTATTATTCAAATATTAATCGATATATATCGATGTTGAACATCCTAATATCAGTATTTCCTGATATCATTATATTATCTGAATATATTACTGTATCGATAATATACTGATTGATTGGCCCTTATTAGTTTATGACTCTCTTGAATTTTTCTTTTAATATATTTGATCCTGATAATGGCCTCGATCAATACCGATATTTTTCATCCGTGACTTTGCCTTCTGTTGCATGCTAACTAGGCTTACTTTATGCTGCAGGGAGATTGCTTTTGCCTACCTTAGAATTTTGGCGCAACCAAGTTCCTGTTTACGATGCGGTATGTCAATTATTTTTTTCGGCTTATTTTTTCTCGTGTTTAAGTTTGTTCATGTTTGTTGTCTTAGAAAATTTGAGTTGGCTTGATTAGGATCAGGTCATCCGATTAGTTTGGTTTAATTGATCTAAAATTTTATAGAGTTTAATCAATGTGTTTTAATATTATAGATGGATATAGTCAAAAATTTTGGCTTGATTAATTTTTGAGGTTGGGCATGGCCATCAGAGAAAGTGATCGATTCAGCCTTACCTGGTTAAAGTGACCAACTAGTATGGCTTTATTCGGTTTGGATTATGAATTTTTTTATAAATTTATTTTTTATTTTAAATAAATACCAATTTAAAAAAAAATCATTTCAATATATCATAGCTTTGTGTGATTAGTATCATTTTTATGTAAGGATTTTTTATTTAAATATGTAATTAGGTAATATTTTTATCATAATATTATAATTTTTGAGATATTTATATTGTTTGATATTTCATAACTAAATATATATTTTACATACCTCTTTCACCTAAACGGGAAATTAAAAATACTTACAAATCAAAAATCTCCATGAATTAACGAAAGAGCCTGGGTTAGATTATGGACATGCACAATTATAATTTCTAGTTTAGTAATTGGGCCATATATATCAGGAAATATCGTTTTGGGAGGTCAACACAGTATATATAGGCTGACATTTCGTTCCATGGGAGATATGTGTATTATTAGACTAATCGGTACAAAATTTTTTCATGCAGTAGAACAAAATGATGTGGGAGGAATATTGGTCGATACACTGTCATATGTCATGATTTTGCTACCATATCAAAGGCTTAATACTTATATATATATTAGTCTATATTTTATAACTCGGTCGATATTTCATTCTAGATATTAAAGAATAAATATTCGAATGCTATGTTCTTGATGCTTATTTTTTAACTCCGAATTTCCCTTCTAAATTTTCAGGATCATGGGATATGTGGCATTAGGGAAGGCTCTGATGTAGTAAAGCGACCTAAAGGTTTGCCATTCTTTGAGCTCCAATGCTATTATGCCTAAATATTCATTAGTTATAATATCAATATCAGTATTAGTCGTGACCATTTTGATATCAGCTATATCGAATAATGATACAGTATTGAAAGTATTAGGTGCATATTTTTTATGATCATATTTAAATTGAGTTATGTATTAAAATTTGACTATACTTTTTCATATTTCATATATTTGAAGGGTTTTGAGTTAATCTTATTAATGGATTAACATTTTAATTAGGAATAAAATGACTGTAAGTAACAAAATGATAAAAATAATAAGAAATATTAGCAATAAATCCCCCAATGAATAACACATATTACTTAAGAAATGCAATTATGGAATTAAAGTTGTAATTAAATTTGTGAGGTTAATGTTTAGATATTATTTAATCGGGTTAAATTTGAAAGGAAGAAAGAAGAAAAGAAAAGTGGGTCAGCTGTTTCGGATGCTTAACAGAAATAAATGAGTAGACAACAAGAGGAAAATAGCGGTCGATATATCGAGCCAATGTCGACATCATTTGGAAGGGGAATTTACGGTTTTATCTCTATTTGGGATGGAGGATGATTGTTTAAGGGCAAACTTTTTAAGGGTAAAATCGGTAACAAAATTTTCATCAAAAAGTATTTCCTTTACTTTTGGAACTATTAGGGTCATCTATTACTCTCAACAGTAAAGATTTTATTCTATTAATTTAAATAATTAGGATTATAAGATCGGTCTGATATTTTTAAATCTGAGTATATGTTATTCTCCCTACATGCTTGCCATCTTGCAGGCTCCAAATCCAAAACGAGGGTTCGAAGATAATACTCGATCATCCTACTCGTCTACAAGGAACGACGGCAGGGAATTTCGTCAGATGACAAAGTTTTCATTTCAGATGAAGGCTTTTAGCGAATCGATCCGAGTTTGTAGGTCAGATGTTTATTGTGTAACCTTAAGAATGACTCATCGAATCGTTAATCGTAACTTTGTAGAAGAAATAATAGAAAACATCGCAGTCGATTTTTAGTATTGGGGTTCATGAGAGTTGATTGTGATTAAAATCGGAGTATCTAATCGGCTTGATATGTTCAACTTAAAATTTTATAAGGCATGGCAATGAATTTAAGTATTATGGACATGTACTATTAGAAATTATTTAGTGTTTGGTTAAATAATGAATTGGATATGCAAAAATCACTCTTTTTGATGTTTTGGATAATTTTTTTTATTTAAATATTATTTTTTATTATTTTATGGAATATATATATATATAAATATAAAATTTTAAATAAAACTCTTAAAAATAAACAGAGATTTTCTCTTCTAAGCCTGACCTGAGTTGGGTATGAATTTATGCATTCAAAATTGATTTTAAATATAAGATGGTTTTTTGTAAATTTAATAAATGAGCATCAATATTAAGTGAAATTTATTATTTAATTCACTCTTTTCATATTGCCCAATTCATTTTCTTAATTTATCAAAATTTATTGTCCTACTATTTTTATAAAGAGTCTTGCTAGCTCTCCTATTAATTTATGAATTATTTACAATTTTAAAATATAAAATAATAAAATAAAATAAAATCTGTTACCGGTCTGATTAACAGTGATGCTCCGGTTGTCCGGAAGAGTACTCGGGCCTCTCAAGCACCGATGTGATTATGGGATTATATCTTGGATTGACTCGAATATTTATCACGTGGATTCTGTTTCTGTTATACTGCCCCACTATTATTATATTGCTGTTATATTTCTGTTATGCTTCTATTTCTTTGTTTAGCACCACGTGCAGCTTACCGCTTCTGTTTCTTAAATTACTTCTCGTTATATACTGTGAATCGATCAGTACAGGGAATATATGAAAAATCCTACTTCTTCTGCTCTTTTGTTCTCTCGCCCAACTTCCCTCTTTTCTCTCTCCCTTGCTCTTCTTCTACTTCTCCTTACTCTCTCCCACTGTCAGATCTCCCCTACCCGTGTAATACCCATTTCCAGAGCTCACTCACAGCAGCCGATCCTCTCCGGTGCGTGATCGTATCAAAATCCCTCTATATAAATAATAAAATTATAAATAAACAAAAATAATTAGCGAATTTTCTTTCACAAAACGCAAGCCATCCCTAACCGTAAGCAGGGGGGGCCATTGAAAAACCACAATCCATACAACAATCATATCCGACTCGTCAACCGTTGATTCAAAGTTAATCCACGGTTCATTACTCACCAACTACAACATGCGGATCGCTATTTATAGCCGTCGATAAGCTTTTCTATCCAATGGACAAACTATTCCCTCCATTCTCTCTTCCCAAACTGCCAAACGGTCTATAAATCCCAAACCCGGCCGCCGTAGCTCTGTTATCTCTTCGAAATCTGAAATCCATAAATCTCTATTAGCGGTTCTTTCTCTCTCTCTCTCTCTCTTTCTACAGGATGTCTGGTCGTGGGAAAGGAGGCAAGGGGCTGGGGAAGGGCGGCGCAAAGCGTCACAGGAAGGTGCTGAGGGACAACATCCAGGGCATCACGAAGCCGGCAATTCGCCGCTTGGCTCGCAGAGGTGGCGTCAAGCGTATCAGCGGTCTGATCTACGAGGAGACAAGGGGCGTGCTGAAGATCTTTCTGGAGAATGTGATTCGTGATGCTGTTACCTACACGGAACATGCGAGGAGGAAGACTGTGACAGCTATGGATGTGGTTTATGCTTTGAAGAGGCAGGGTAGGACTCTTTATGGGTTTGGTGGTTGATTTTAGGTTTCTTGGTTAGGGTTGCGCTGTAAAATTTAAATGTGGCGAATCCGTGTTTTTTAGCCTTTTAGAGGGAAAGGTTGTCTGGATGGATGTAATAGGTTTTTCTTGTGGAATGAAGATCTAGTTGTTTCTCTCTGTGATGCTATGCAAATTGATTGACGTTAGAAGGTTATTTCTCCATTGACGCTTCCTGACAAACAAAGTGTACGATCCTTGCACCATACTCTGAGGTCGTAGAGGAGCTCAGGTACTGTTTGAATCACAGCATGAAGGAGTATTTAGCTTCAACGGCATCGAATTCATCGATCACTCTATCCTTGAAGGATGGACCTGAAAGTCTGCTGCAGCTGTAGGACTTATTGCCATCAATACAGTGCTCAATCCCTCCTCCCTAGAGGCTGGTTATAGTATTTTGTGCATCAACTTTTTATCTACTTTGATTGTGTTGCGGTGTCCAATTTGCGATGTCAATTTTTCCTTTACAATCTTTGCTTAATTTAAGTGGGATTGGCAGCACTTTCGCGTTATCAGCGTTCTCGAAACCAGTGTATCCGCAGGCCAAGTCCTGATTGCTGGTCTCTGCATTTGCGATTCGAGGATCACCCTTTCTGTTCATGATTCCACCCATCTCTAACTAATGGCAGAATTATCAAAAGTTATTGTCATCTCTAACTAATCGATCCACCCACATGGGGCGGATCGATTGATTGGAATAAAATTTGAAATAGGGAGTAAAATAGTTCATAAAATCATAAGCTTTGAATTGGTGGGGAGTTCACATAGAAGGGTAATCCCGTGTACCCAGAAAAATAAAAAATTGTTGAGTCGATTCCAAGTTAAAAGCATTCAATTCGATTCAGGGCTTCGATGAGTCTTAATTATCAGAGATGGTTAAATACAATCAGATTTCCAAGGGCGACTTTTATCAGAGATGGTTAAATGCATCAACACTCACATGTATTTCATCTAACTGGTATGCTTCTTCATATAATAAGATGTGCCAGATAGTAACTAGTCATTTTATCAGGACAAGCTTTTATTGTCTCATGGTTTTCTAAGCCTCATTTCTTTCGGACAAAAGATCCGTGACTAAATTTCATAGTTCTGGATCCTCGGTCCCCATCTTAATGACCCAACTTTTGTCTTTATTCTAGCCATTATTATTGGTTTTTTAGTAGATGATGATGATATTTGTGAGCTTGTTTTTTGATATCTATGGTATGAAAATTATTGGGTTATGGGTCACTTGCATGTGGGTTTATATCCACTTGATATGGTGGATAGAGGTAAATATCCTCACTGTATGAAGAAGGATTGAGTTGTGCTTGTTAGGCACTCGAGTCACAAATTTCAGTAAGCCCTTGTTTGCTTGCTTGCCTGAATGTTGCTTGATGCCAAATTCCAGTAGTATGCTGTTCGCTGTGCGCCCGAATGGCGCTTGAGCACGAGCTTGGCCCAATGCGTGCTCGACGAGTGCTTGAGCGCGTGCCTATTATATAAAACGTACACTTTACGTTTTTAGGTTATTTCAATCAACTTTGAGCGCCGTTCAGAGAAAAAAAAAGAGAGAAAAGAGAGAAGAAGAGAGGAAGATTTGAGAATCCGTTTGGGTTTTCATTAAGTTTGATTTTTGAATCACACGTATGAAAGTTCTTACTATCAAAAATAATATCCGCTTGATTTTATCTCTACTCTTTCTCTTTTTATATTTCAGAGTGCAGGCAAACTAGTTGTTATTGATTCTTTGTGATTTGGGGTCCGTGAATGTATTAATCTTTACTTAATGAAAATTTGACTTCGTCAAAGTGGTTTTTTCTTTTCTCGTTTTATAAAAGTTTTTCACATAAAAATCGTATCTTTATTATTTGTGGTTGTTTATTGTGTGCTTGTTATCATCTATTATGTGTTTTCTTCATAGTTTAAATAAGTATTTAATTCTAATAAAAATAATATAATCTCTAATGCTATTATTCTTATTTTTATTTTTGTAGCTACAGGTTCAATTTTTAATAGATATGGTAAGTGGTATGTTTTGATAAATGGTTATACAATGGCAGTTCTTATGAGATAGGTTTTCTATAATTCTTATTTGGTGTAGTTTATCATATGGATGGTGAGTAGGAACTTAGTTTTTGCCTATGCATGTGGTGTTTAGAGTTGCTGTTAGCACATAGTTAATGGATGATATTAAAATTAAAGAACTAATCGTACTAATTTTGAGCACATGAAATGACCATTAAGTTTGATTTTGATGTGCTTCAAGGACTCAAATTAATATACGAATTAAAAAGTTAATTTGTCACGCCTACGCACTTGGATAATAATCAGTTCGGTCTTTATAACACGAAATCCTAATCCTGCTACCACAACAAAATAAGCGGTATATGCGGCCTATTTCTCGATATATTTTCTAATATTTAAATTAGTGATATTTTAATTCAGGTCAGAATGAAGCAAAGAAATAGATGTGAGAATTTAGATACGATGGGGATAGGTGTTTGTATAGAAAGCAATATTCATTTTTTGTGTACTCATTTGGTTGAGAGTTTTTAGTTTGTGCACTTGTTTGGTTGAGTGTCTTATTTATTTAAGAACTCATTTATTTTTAAATTTTATTTGTATTTTTATTTGTTTTGTTCTTATTCCTATAATGTATGAGTTTTAAATTATAATTTTAATTATGATTAATTAAGATAAGAATAGAAAAATTTTGAGATCAAATGAATAATTAAATCAAAGTTAACTTTTAAATCGAGTCATATCAAGTTGAGTGACACTTCATCATTGCTTGGCACATGTACCTGTGTGTTTCGGGTGGAAGCGTCATATTTGAAGGACGTTTGACTAGCGCTTAAGTGTACTTTTGGCATATTATTCACATTGAATGCATGCCCAAAGGACACTTATGTGCACTTTTGGTAAATTATTGGCGTCTAATATACATCCGAGATGACATTTGAGTGCCACAGTATTTTGTTTCAGCGCCAAATGTGTGCCTAATAAGCATACATACACCACTCTTTTATATAAATTACATTTGACTAATTTTTAATCATTTCTTTTAGATTTTTGAGAGAAGAAACAGAATAAGAAGATGAGAAGATAGAAAAAGAGAGAAGAAATGCTAAAAGAGGACATTTAAAGTGATTCTAAGAGAAGTTTTGGTAAATTTGAAGGTAAAACAAATGTATTCCAAATTCTTTTCTCTTGTTACTGTTTCTTTTAATTTTTGTAGGTATTTATAATTTTAAATACTCATACATATTATATTTTTGTACTTAAAATGCTTATTCACATGATTTTGCTAAATTAAAACTTATGCATGTTCTGAATTCATATTTAAAATTTTCTTATATATTTTAAATTCATACATAATATTCTTATATGTTTAAAATTATTAATTATATACTTTGCATGTCTTAAAATTTTATCAATTTGTCCATTTATGCTTGGCATTTGAAAGGAGATGTTAGAATCACAATATTTTTCTAATTTTCTTTTTTAAATCTTGTATAAATCGTTTCATATATTTAAAAATTTTAAAATGTAGTTTTTGTATATTTTAAAATTTACATATTTAAGTTTCTATAGAAATTTGATACATTGTAATGACTAGTATTTAAAAAAAATATAAAAAAAAATTTATAATTTGTGAAAGAATAAGGATATTTTTTTCAATTTAAGAAAATATAAAAGATTATTTATAGTTATGTAGAAAATTTTCTATTCATTTATGCATAGATTATTGTAGTAATTAACGGTGATATATTATGACATACTTTAATATATTATAGTAGTAATTGAGATTCGAACTTATCATATGTGAGTTGAAAGTGACGTTGAACCTAATCTATAGGATTATATGTCTAATTGTTGTGACGGATTTCATTCAAAATCCTATCATTAACCATAATTATAATTAATTATCTTTTAATTACTATTTAACCTTTTGTACATTCAATTGATCATCTATATGTGAATTTTTATGTTGATACCATAATCGTCCATAAGTAAATGATACATTATTATACACATGACTCAAATCAAATACCATATCATAGGTGGCTCCGACACCAACCAAAATAACAAAATGACAACGGACTTTAATAAGGAAAGATATTTATTCAATACCGAAATCAATATATAAAAATCTATAAAAGTAATAAATATCCATAAATTTGACCAAATGAGACTAAAATTATTAACAAAACCAAACTAACATCAAACTATATACTTATAATATCCAAATTATAATATAAGATCACAACGTATCTTAAACTGATACAACCTACTATCCAGACTTAAAATTTCAAATAAAATGTATCACGTCATTCATTCATAAGTTATTGCAACACAATTGACACATCAATTAATACTAAATACTGTAAAATATCATTCGAGGAATCTAAATGTTATCTAATAAATATATACATCACAATTCATCATCTAGATCTGAAAATTAAACAAAGACATAGCCATTAAGTACATTAAATATCATTTGAAAACATGAACAAATAGAAATCATCCATAGGAGTATAAACTAAAACTCTTCAGGCTTCACTTGTGAGGATTAAGATTTATTATTCATTATTTGGTAAACTAAATTAATTTATATAAAATTAAGATCAATAAATAGTAAAATTTAGAAGTTAGAGACTCACCCCAAAATGTAATAAAAATTTATTTAATAAAATTGATTTTAATTTTAATTAATAAAAGATAGAAAAAATAATATGGAATTAATTCGGTTAATAAATTCTCAAATTGATTAATAATCAAATTAATTTTGATTTACGAAAAGATAACCCGATTATCAAAATTACACTCGATTAATAACTAAACTTGGCCTAATTGATTAAATATAGCTCAAATAAAATAAGAATTAAATCGCTAAATTCGGTTGGTAATCGAATAAGTTTTAGTTGATCAAATTAGTATCCCGATGAACCTGAAACCAGCCCGGAAGCTACCGAAACTTCTAAGCAACGACCTAACCAAACTTTATGATTGAAATTAATATTTAGAAGGACTCGAAAGAGGCTAAATTAAATTAAATAAATTAGGAAGAAGTGTAAATCTATGGACTAACTAATACAATAATAATTAAGTAATTTTTAATACACCATTAATAAATATATTTTAATTAAAATTAAGGGACATATGTCACATTCTCATAACCTCATACTCAGTAAAAGTTTGGAAGAAAGAAAGGGAAAGAAAGGAGAGGGCCGGCCCTCTCTTCTCACACACCCACCCACACATGCACATTAAAAAATAAAAAAAATAAAGGAAAGAAAAATAATATTACATGAAAGTTTTATGGGATACATGGCACATAATAAGGCTTAACATGTATCAAATAAACCCTAAATTAGAAGCTAATAAGTGGCTCATGGAGGAACCAACAACTCACCCCACGCAAATGGTGAGTCATCCTTGAGTAGCCAAGAGGTTGCCACCTTAAAGGACATGTGACAACTTCTAAAAATTTTACAACTAATTTATTTATTTAGGGAGATAAGAAATAAAGAATTTTACCAAAAGAAAGGAGGAAAAAATGGAAAGAAAAAGGGAGAAAGAGAGAGGAGAAAACCGGCTAGAACTCCTAGCTATGAGAGAAGCTTGCTATTTGGATAGAAAGATTCAAGAATTTTTATAAATTAATTAAGGCAAGAACTTCTCTCATTTTTTGATTTTTTAGTTAAGTTTTGATCTTATCTTGAAATATTATCGATCCAATACTTAAAAATTTCACCGATCCATGCTAGAATAAGTAAAGTTTAGTAACATGTCAAAATGGGACTCTGTTATTAAACTCTGTTGCACCATGTTAATATCCGAATTTTTACATACCTTATTTGATCAATTCATGCAATGAACTTTTTACTAAAAATAATTCAAGATATTAGCTAAATCACCATATTTTTTTAAAAAAAATTATTCTTTATAAAATCGGCCGGTTCGATTGAAAAAAATGAGACTGACAGAGTGAGCCGGCTGAAATAGAGTAGTAACTAGTGTTGGATTTGGACTCTGTTTTCACCAAGTTTTAGGCTGGTTCAAACTCCACAAAAATTATGAAAGACACTTCAATGAACCAACAGTATGCCATAAAATTGGCATAATTTTATCGGTTCAAAAGCTGATCAATTCAGGCCAAAGAAAATGAAGTATCACTGAACCAGCCAGAAGCAGAATGATGTTTAAAGATCAACGCATAATTTTTAACCAGGCATGAATAAGAATAAAAAATTTATATGAGCTAGTCCAAAATTTTATACTGATTTTGGAAATATATAGAAAATAAATTTTCATGGTGATTTGCCCACTGAACCGGCAAAAGAATCGAGGACTGCTATTGAACCGGTCATAGGATCAATTTGGCATTTTTTCCAAGTCTGAGAGAACAGGCCAAAATTTCATAGATAAATCGGTCATATGCATCATGTTAAGATAGAAAACTAACCAAATATCAAGTGGATTGATCAATGGAGGGGTGAACCGGCTGCCAAACCCGGGCAAAGAATTAGTTTCGAAAAAACCAGTTCAACCCTTGGTTCTTGAGTGAATTAAGGGACCGGAAAGGTTAATGGATCGGAAGCCACTTAATATGATTTGTAAAAATTTATTCCGGCACTTAGAATGTAACGCCAGGAATATTTAGAATATTATAAAATCAATTTTGATAATTATTTAATAATTTTAATCATCACTGGGTTTGGAATTTGTATAATTGGACAGATATATTTCAAATTAAATTTAGATTTAATTTATAATAATTAATGAATAATAATAATAATATAATAATAATAATAATAATAATAATAATAATAATAATAATAATAATAATAATAATAATAATAATAATCAGGTGAAGGAAAGAAGGGAAAGGAAGAGAGGAAAGGAAAGAAGAGATGAAAGGAAGATAAAGGAAAGAAAGAAAAGGGAGTGAGAGACGAAACGCGGTTGATGGCGAAGAATGAAAGGGGGGAATGGCGCTTATGTGAAACCTTAATCGGCCCTTCTCATTATTTAAGGCAGAGTAAGGGTTAAAGAAGGGGAAGGACGAACCGAAGCCGTCGTTGTCGATCACCACATTGAGGTAAGTAAACTTCCTACTTTGCCAAATAACCTCTTCCTTCATCATTGTTAATGTCGAATATTTGATTTATGCCTTGATTTGAGTGAGCAATCGGTGAAACGTAGAGTTCTAGGTTTGGGAACCCGAATGTAGAGTCACGGCTCTGTGAGGAATCGACCCACAAGTTGGGATAAATGATGAATTGGGATTGCATAAATTGTTTAATGGAGTCATGTAGTATTAATCTTGCTTGTTGTACCCCTGATTTTTGGGATTTTGGCGCCATCGTGGAACCCGTTCGGGTGAGTGTGTGTGTAGCTGTGGGTGGGCAGCGTGGTGTGTGTGTGTGTGTATGTTGTGTAGTCGTGTGTGTGAGATGTTGGAAATCGGGTTTATGTGTGGGTGTTCTGTGGAAATTGAATCAGGAAGAGAAAACAAAGGAAAATGCTCTGTTTGGGTTATCGATTAGCTTCGTGCTCGATTGAGGCGTTCGACCATTGGCTAAGAGGGATGGTTTGAGAATCGGTGTATGTATATACATATATATGTGAATGTATGTGCAATTATTTAGGTGCATGTATATATTTATACTTACACTTGTGGCTTACAGGTGTGTGTACGGTGCTTGGTGTGTGGGTGAGAGTGTGAGTGCACGTGAGTATTGTGCATGAGAATTGTGTGTGCATATATACGTGTAAATATACACGTATTACTATGTGCAGGTGTGGGTATGAGGTGCTCAGTGTACTGTGTGTGTGTGGGGATGGCTGTGTGAAACCGTGTGTGGTGAGAACAGTGGAGTGTGGTGTATGTGTGTGGAGTGCAGGTGTGTATAGGAAACTGTACACGGCGGATGTTGTGTGTGTGAGTATATATATATAAATATGGGATGGTATATTATAAGTATATTGATTTATATTGGTGGTAAAATATGTTATATGAAATTATGCGTGAGTGTTGATATGCCTGAAATGCTAATAATTGATTACGTGATTATTCCTGTATCTCATTGATAAAATCCGATAAAATTATTCTTTGCATTAACCTTGGTGGTGTACGTATGTTTTATTGACACTATATGGATAAGTAAAAGAGAGTGTATGAAAACTTTATGGTATCTGGATGAATGAGAATTCGTGGGACCTTGGAGTAGTTTATACTTTTTCAATACTGAATCCATTCCGAAGGTTGAGATCATTGATATTGAGGAGGGATACATATAACCTGGTGATTATCGTAGATGATGATATTTGGGATATCATTTGATGAGGGATATCATAGGTGGTATTGACATGTTACGGGTACAGTCTCTGGGAGGACTATAGGGGTAGTGGGATGTCATGAATAATCTCGTTGTACTTACCTAACCAGTAGGGGCGTAAATACCCAACCTTTGGTTTACTATAGTAGAATAAGGTCCATGGAGATTTTTTATTATTCGTACGGTTGTGACCTCGCATTAAACTGATAATTGGATTCAGTAGAATCCATATTACCTTCTTGATATCCAATTGTTAATATGGCTTTGGGGTTGTAGACCCGACTTGTTGAATCTCGGACAGTACTTGGTGTATTATCTATTATTATTAATTTTATTTATTATTTTATCATCTGAGATGCTTTATTGTACTAATCTATTATTATTTATTTTTACTTGTTGGATATTCAACTCACTCTTATATTTTGTTGGCTTATTAGGTAAAAGCTCTACAATAACGATGGATGTGAGCTTCACCTAGATATCACAAGCGATCCAAATGAAATAAGTATAATAAATAATCTAATCATAGGATCTAAAATATTATATCAGCATGTGGTTGGAAAATAAACTGCATCAAGACATCAATACATGTGTAAGGAGTTATTTCTAAATGATAATTTAAGCTAACTACACCCATGTCATCATATTATCTTTTATTCAAAAATCAATATCGGACATATCATAAACATTAGGAGCTACTGATTGGAAACTAAATACAATGTTAAATTCTTTTAAATTCTAAACTAATTGTTCCTTGAATTAGCTCCTCCTTCAAAATCATTACCTGTACGTGCTCGAGCCATTAATATGAAGGGGGTTAGAAAAAAATAAAATACGAGTGAGTCAAAAACTCATTAAGGCATATTATTTCATAATTAAACATATAGTATACATAAAACATGTCGGAAGGACAGTAGATCAAATTCAGATGCAATGATGTGAATTTTTTTAACAATTATGTACTGTTCCCAAATTTGCCTTTTTTTTTTGTTCTAAATTAAACTTGTTATGCAAAATTATGTAATTCTTGTGGATCAAATACTAGCAAGGCCTTACTAATTAAGTAGCAGATAATTAAAATTTGAGTTATATTTATTTTTACATAACCAATAGCTTTACCTAATATTTAAGACCCGTGATGGGTCGTCGTACATATAACCTTATAAACGGAGTCGAACGTTGTTTTTACCTATGGATGATAAGTATGAACATTGATTACCATTATAATATATTAATATATGTCATAATATACAATCGCTGATATTTTTATAATAGTCAATGCTTAAGCAAATGAAAACTCTATACCATTTCACATAATTCTTGTATTTTCTTAATCCGAAGAAAATATTCTTAATCTTTTAATAAATTATAAAATTTTTCTTTAAATTAGTTATCATGCAATGCTTTAAATTCTTTAGAAATTTTAACATGTATACATCCAAAACATGTAATGCCACATCATTAGATTTTTAAATCAAATTATAGAAAAATCAGTAACAATATAAAAATTTAACACTTCATTTCAAATATTATGCACGCAGGGACAAATTTATGAAATTTTAGACTATGCAAAATTTATACTTAGTGATTTTAAATATGTAAAAGTATTATATACGAAATTCATAATATTTTGAAGTATTAACAATATTCTTGACATATGCATAGCATATTTGCTAAGAAACAACTTAGCAAGCCAATATAAATGAACTAAAATCTTAATTTTCACAAAAATGGTGATGATTTAGAGTGAGAATTTATACATGTAAAGTTTTAAAATTTTAGCTACAAAGTTATGACATATAAAAGTATTTGAAATAAGAAATATTTAATGAAATAAGAAAAGACTAGTAATAAAGGAATGAAAGCTTATGAATACACTTGTATTAACCCCAAATTACCAAAATGTTACTTTAATTTACTTGAATTTGGCTTTTTTTTTTCTCTCTTTCTCCTTCTCAATCCTATCTCAAAATCTGATAGAAAATAATTAAAAATTAGTCGAACATAACTTATATAGCAAACTGGCGTACAAGCACACGTCAGACATGCGCACAAGCACACGTCGGGCACACACCAGGTGCGAACGCCAAGTGCGCTGCCAAGCGCCGTGTCCAAACTCAATAGCACATGAGCGTTGTTCCAGTGTGCGTCAGGTGCTGATATTCTACATCAACACGCTCGAGCATCATTCGGTCATGCATCAAGTGTGAACACACTAAAAACTTCGCTCAAACTCCGATCAGGTATCAGTCAAATACGACCTCCCTGCCTAGAATGCGCACAAGTGCACATCAGATGCTAGTTATACGTCCTTTGAGTCAATATGACCCGGTTGAACTTTGTCTTTGGCTCATTGTTTTTCTTTTAACTTAATTAATTATAATTAAATTTAAAATTCAGAACTCAAACCTTACAATATGAGTCTTTTGAATTTTAAGGAAATGTTAAGAAATAGTTGATGTGTTCAATATCAACTTTTCATGAAGGCCATTTGATGTGTTTACCTTAGAATAAAGAGATCAAATTTGCTATTGATTTGGTGTCCAGATCTGCACTAATTCAAGGGCTCCACATTAAATGGTCCCATCTGAATTGAATGAGTTATAACAGTAATTATAGGGATTATGGGAGAAAGAATTTATTTGACCAAGTATATCAACTTGGGGAGCTCCGATGTTATTTTTGAGAAACAAGGATAGAAAGGTGAGGCTTTAAATTGATTAATGGGAGTTGAATAAGATCATGACTAAGAACAAGTATTCTTTATCGAGATTGACGATCCATTTAACGAATTACAAGAAGTCCAAATTTTCTTCAAAATTAATTTGCGCTTAGGGTATCATCTATTGAGAATGAAGTGAGAGAATGTACTAAGGTTGACATTTAGAATAATGTATGACCACTATGAATTTATGATGATGTCTGTTGGATTGGCTAGTGCCCTTGTAGCTTTCATGAATCTAATAAATTGAGCTTTTCAATCATATAAAAATTAGTTTGTTGTGATCTTTATTAATAATATTCTGATTTATTCACGGCATTATGGGAAGTATGAGGCTCATCTCGAAATCACATTGGAAATATTGCGATATAGGTAGCTATTTACAAAGTTAAAGAAATGCGAATTCCAGCTTGAGTGAGTATCTTTTCTTAGGTACATCATTTCTATAGGAGGAATGGTAGTGGATTTGAAGAAGATTGAAGTGATGGATAATTAGGAATGACTGAGGAATGTTACTGATATTTGTTGTTTCCTTTGATTGGTTGGATATTGTAGATGCTTTGTCAAAAATTCTTTTGAGAATGCAGTGTCTTTAATCCATTTGAGACAAAAGAAGGTTGGCTTTCTATTGTGATGAGGAATGTGAAAGAAACTTCCTAAAGTTAAAGAATCGATTGAGTTCTGCGCCAATTTTAGCAATTTTGAAGGGTATTAGAGATTTTATGATTTATTGTGATATCTATAAAAAGGCTTGGATTGTGTTTTGATGTAGTTTGGTCGTTTTCTCGCCTATGGATTAAGACAGCTCAAGGCCTATGAGTAAGACTATCCTATCTATGATTTGACATTGGCTGCAATTATCTTTGCTTTAAAATTTTAATGGTATTATTTACATAGAGAGAAATTTATGGTCCATTCTAAACACTAATATCTGAAATATTTATTTTCGTAAAAGAATTTGAATATTAGACAATGTCGTTGGATGAATTGGTAAAAAAAAACTATAATTATGAAATATAATATCAGTTGGGGAAGGTGAACACTATCACAAACACATTAAGTTGGAAGTCTTTGAGTATGATGGCCTACATGATATTAAAGAATGGGAGATACTTGATGGGATAAAAAATTATAATATTTATATGCATTCCCATGGCTCAAGGATAATACTGTTCTAGTTTCGAGTACAACTAGTAATTGTGAAAAAGATTAAGGAGTCACAAATTTTGATGAAAATTACTAAAGATTTGAACCATGAGCTGTGAGTGAACTTTAACATTAGAACAAATAGAATTCTTAGGTTTCAAGATCGCATTTATGTGCCTAATGTTGGAGATTTAGGGAAGAAATTTTTAATGAGACCGATAGAGCAAAATATACCATTCATCTCAAAATCTAAAACATTTATCAAAGCTTTTTTGGTGCAGAAACATAAATCCAAAAATAGCTACTTTTGTGGGGAGACGTATAATGTGTCAATAGTCAAAGTCGAACATTGAAAACCCCCAAAATTTTTGTAATATTTGCATATTCCTAATTAGAAGTAGGAGCATATTATAATAGATTTTATGTTCGGTTTGCCTAAGATTGCAATTATTATGATTCAATTCGGATGATTGTTGACCAATCACCGAAGGGGGCATATTTCCTTTTTGTGAGGGCAACATTTTCAAGAGATCATTTAGTATATTTGTATATCAATAAAATTATTAGATTACATGGAATTCTTACTTCAATCGTTTTTGATAGGGACCTAATGTTTATATCAAAGTTTTGAGAAGGCTTACATAATGAATTAGATAAAAATCTACGGTCTATTATGTCATTTTACCCCTAAATAGATAAATAATTATAGAGGATGATTAAGATTTTAGAAGACATGCTTAATGCCTTTGTTTTGGAGATGGAAAAAGTGGGACAATTATTTATCACTAATTGAATTTATTTACAATAATAACTATCAATTGAATGTCAAGATGGCCTCATTTATGATTTTATGGGAAAGGAGATGTCGGTCTCCTACTAATTAGGAGAAAATTGTTGATCATAAACTTTTAACCCTGACATTATTAAAGTAATGTCAAAAAGATTAAATTAATTCAAGATCATCTGACAATTTTACTTAGTCATCAGGAGAATTATATTTATTGCCGAAGATTTGATTTGACCTATGAGGTGGGTAACTATATATTTTTAGAGTATCACTAAGAAAAGGAATTTCAAGATTTCAGATGAATGAAAAGTTAAAATTTGGAGTTATTAGCCTATTCTAAATTTTACAACGAGCAAAAGATGTGACTTACAAATTTGTCGCATCTCCCAATTTTCCAGGTCATTATGATGTATTTTATGTCTTAATACTCCAAAAATAAGTGTTTGGTCATTCACATTTCATCGAATATAAATAATTGTAGATTGATGACAATTTGTCATATGTTTAGGTTTTAGTTAAAATTTTGGAAATAAAAGATTAAATTTTGTGTACCAAAGTAATTCTATTCGTTAAAACACTCTCGAGGATTCATTCTTTTGCCGAAGCGAGTTGAGAATACAAGGACAAAATCAGTGAAAAGTATCCTTATTTGTTTGCTTAATGAGATATGTAAATTTTAAAGATAAAATTTTATAATGAGAGGAGAGTGATAATATCCAATTTCTAACTCATGAATTATGAACTCATTGTTATATGTTTTGCATTGATGTGGTAAATAATTATATAATAAAAATTTGAGAAAATATTAAATTTGACTACCCAAGGCAGTGCTTGATTTGTGCTTTTCTTCATACTTATGCATATTTAAAGTAGTAGCTATATAACTAATGGATATTTATGGGACACTCATATGTGTTTTAGATAGAATGGGTGACTTTCAATATGCCATTATTATAGCGATTATGCGTCGATTGGATAGAATGTTGGTACTTAAGCTGCACTTGATGTAGCGCTTGTGTGTGTGCACGTGTTCAATTGGTGTCTGATATATGCTTGTCTGACACTCGTATGCCAATTTAGTATTTATGGGCCATTCATTCGATTTTTAGTTATTTTTGCGGAAAGAGAAGACAGAAGAGAGAGAAAAAAAAGAGAAGATAGATAAAGATGAAGATGAAGAGGGATAAGATAAAGAAAGAGATTTTGGAGATGTTTTAAGTCAAATCCGCTAGATCTAAAGGTTAAGGTAAATATATTTAAATTCATTTTATGATTTTTTTTTAAATCGATTGATTTCACTTATGATTCTTACTTTATTGTATATATGTTACTTTTTACACATATTTTTTTAATATTGTTGCATGCATATAATTTTCAAGAAATGTTTTGAAGTTTTGTTTAGTTTTGCCGATGTTTGAATATTTTGTTTGTTTTTAACTAAATAAATGAACATTTTAAAAGATTATATTTGTATAGAAAAATATTTATATGTGACATTCTATGTAAGCATTCCAATAATAATTATATTTTATTATCGGGTTTGAGTTTATACCTTTTTCACATGGTAGAAAATTTCACATTTATATTTTTTCACAGTGTGAAAAAAGTTTTATATATTTATTATAGAGTCATCTATTTTATTTTATTTGAGTTATATTATAAAAATTGATAATAAATATATTCAAAAATCATAATAAATTAGTAACACTTACGAATACACTTATCATCAGATGTGGCAAAAAAAATTGGTGTGTGACCCCATTTCTATTGAGTAATATGTGAAAAGCTCGTCTATAGGTTTAAATAGTAGTATTTTGGCTTATGATTATTAGAAATATGTATAATTTTTCTTCAATGTTAAATTTTTAATAAGTCGATATATAAGTCAACGGTTATTAATTTTTCGATTTGATATGATTTGATTTGATTTTAGAATTTGACTTAGATTACATTTAATATTTTGAGATATTTTGACATTATTAGATTTATAAATTTAAATATAATTTTTGAATTTGTATGATTTTAAACTTCTAAGTTTTATAAATGTATCATATGATTTGGACTTTTGATAATTTTGTACTATTTGTATAATTTGATATTCATATATGTGTAATGAAATATGCATACCAAATCATGACTTGGTCTCTAATATTTTACGATTTTATATTCCTTCACATATTTTATGGACATATATTTGTGTATCATATTTACACACTTTACTTTAAACTCATGACTTGCAACATTTTCTTACCCTTTTAAATTAACGAGTCATGGAAACTTGCAGGATGTGGATGAATAATTGGCAAAAATTTTGTTTAATTATACTTGTCTTTATATTTATATTTTGGAAAATATTTGGTAATCATGTATTAACTTGTTATATATTTTGATTATTAATTTGTATACTTTGAGATGTTGTATTTGATAGATAGTTCATACTATTTTACAACGTGATATTTTGGATCCTTGGTTAGGTACTTTTTCTTATAGATTATTTGAGCTTGAGTATGTTCTTATATTATTTTTAGAGACTAGATGGGTTTTAGATTGGCTAAATCTTGTATCCGTTATGAATTATGATGCGGTTTGATGTTAGAATGATATATTTATCCCGATATTTAGATTATTTGGATTTTAAATTATTTATAAATAATTATTACTTGGTTTATTATTTATTACTTATTCGTATCGGGGTTATGATAATAAATGATAATAATTGACTTAATAGTAAATTTGATATTTATAATGGGTATTTATAAGTTCGTTAGTAACAAAATAAAATATTTCTAGAGTGTTTAATCGATTTATCATCTTTTATTAATATCTGTAATTGATTTAGCTGATGAGATATTTTCCTTATAAAAAATGATTAAAATAGAATAAAAAGATATAAAGTATCCAATATCAAATAAATAGAGTTTTATCATATTACATTATTGATATTTATTTTCTTATAATTTGGTTTACTTTTATCAGTATAATGTTATGAACTACTAGTAATAAAAAGAAGGTATTATAATGAATGGAATTCAAAATTTTAACTTCTCCACATATGAAAAAATAAATTATAAAATATCATTAACACAAAGTTTAATAATATGATATGTACATTTTGTATAAAATAATTTATAATTTTAAATTAAAAAAATTGTAATCTAAATAAAAAATAGCAATATTATTATTTAAAATACATCAAAATAATAGAAAAAATTTTATCAAATATTTTATATTTATTTATAATATTATTAATTGTTTTAAAAGTTATGAAAACAGTGTGTATATTAAAAAAATTTTAAAAGAAATAATTATTTTTAATAATTTTAAATTTTTATAAATTTATTATGTGGTAATACAAATATAACATAGATTATTATGTGATGATCATATATTTATAGTTAAAACATATAAAATTTTATTATTATTAATTTAAAATTAATTTTATTTCAAATTATAAAAAATGATAGTATCACATTTAATAGTATATCAAAATAATATTATATTTTTGAATATAAATATTTTTGCATATACTTTTTGAATATTTAGTCGTTATATTCTGCCAATCTTTTTTAACTTAATATCTGATCGTATAATAATAATCATTATCTATCTATAAATAACACAATAATACATTCAAATTAAATTAAAAATTATTTATTATTATTATTTTTTTACTTTTGGATATTTATATACAATATAATTGGATTGGAGAACTGCTAATTTAGAAAACGATCACCCAAAAATGAGTTGAATCCCTAAAGAGGAATGCGTTTTGCCCCAGAGCCATGGCTGATTTGGATTATGGGATTAACTGTTTTTTTACCGCCCCTAAAGTTGCCGTTATTTACTCCTCCAACCTCGTCTCTCGTCTCGCATTGCTGCTGCTGAGCCCAAGCTCCCCTAAAGCCCTTCCAATCTTCTCCTCTTTGTTCATCGATCAGTGGTTAGGGTTTAGGAGTGATGGCAAGCGGAATAGACATGACACTCGACGATCTGATTAAGAAGAACAAACAATCCAAACCTAGCAGAGGTTTTGGCGATCGCTCTTCTGGTCCTGGTGGTCCTAGGGGCCGCAACTTCAAGCGGAGAGCTGACCGCCCGGCGCCATATTCCACTTCAAGGGTTAGTAACGATTGAAGTTCTCTCTTTTACTGAATTGTTTAAACGATTTGATAGTTCTAGACTTGAGGTTTTGTTTTGTTTTAAGTGTTGAGATCTGGTTGTCTTGATTTCTTTGTTTGCGTAGTGGCTTTTTCCTGACTAATACCGAATTTGGATGTTAAATTTTGCAGGCCTCCGCACCAAATGGTGTGTGGCAGCACGATCTGTTCGCGAGTCAAGCTGCCGCCCAACCTATACAGGCGGCGACAGTTCGAGCTTCGGCTATAGAGACGGGCACCAAGCTCTATATTTCCAACTTGGATTATGGTGTTTCCAACGAAGACATAAAGGTGAATCATTGATTGCATTGTCGTCATTTAGATAGCTGCGATTGTTCGGTGATCCGAGTTTTTAGCGCTTTGGGCAGTTGTTGGAATTGTTCTCTTTAAGGTTAGATTGTTATTCGGAATCGTCTGCGGTTGTGTGGCAGTATGCCATTTTCTCAATTTGTTGGTCCTGCTGTTGAAATTATAGTGAGCCGAGAGAGTCTTCATCTCTGATGCATATTTTTAGTGTGGGCGTTACCTTGCGAGTTGCTGCTTTGACTGAAAAGAGGAAGGGGGAAGCTGATTTAGGTGGGTCAATTTAAGTTGTGTGTTTTGTTAGATGATCAACATTTTTTCCATGTGAAATATTAATTACTTGCAGATTAAATGTGAAAATAAATTAATGACCAAAAAACTAAGCTTTCGCTGTTGTTGTTAATACTAGTTGCTTGAATTTCTGCAAATTTATCACTTGTTTGAATCTTTTAGGTTTTTAACACTCTTTAATAATAATGTATAATCAGAGCATTTGATTTATGAATCCAAAAAACCCAAGTCTTTATATACATAGATATTTTTTATGAAAATGTCTAAGGTGGTAGTTACCTTTGATGGTGTAAGTGGGTGGTTACGTGGATACCCCAAAATCAGGAAATATGGACCAATTAACTGATTATTTTTTAAATACAGAAAAATCAACACTGAGTTTTATGGGCTGCCAATGAGATCCTTGGCAGAGTGATAGTCGTTGGTGTGCAGGATTTTGGAGGTTTGGGGTTTTAGAATGGTGAGAAAAGCATCTAAAATGGTAGGATAAATAACTAGAAGAAAACATATTGTTGAAATTGTAGACATGAATCAACTTGAATGGAATGAATACTCAAAGAAGACAGTTGCAGGAGACTGACATAAATCTGTTTCACATAAAATTGTTATGGATGTCATTGTATGAGCCGGAACAACAAGTTGATTGATACTTGCTTGAACTCATTGCATGTGCTTTAAGTTTTTAATTGAATGTCCAATTCTAGTAATGTCAAAATTTCAAGTCAATTTCTCAAGTATTTTCCTTGGAAGTTGTTGACAAGACATGCCCCTTGGATAGAATCCAAGAACAGTAGGATGATTTGGCAGGCGTGGCAATCACCGAAATGATATTGGATATAATAAAAATGAGGCAAGATGAGCTGGATTGTACTCCACCTCTTTACTCCTGGCAAACTTCAAGTGATTAAGTGATTTGGATCAATTTGTCTGCCAATTGATTTGTCAGCCAATTGTAACATTCAAACGAAGAAAGTCAAGCCATTCTAAATTACCTTAAAATGCTAATTCTAAACCACATTCAACTGAAGGAGCTACGGAGCTTGCTCTGGATCAATGAATAGCAAGTTCTTCACACCAAAAATACAAACAATAGGTCATAGGGCCATGGATATCTCCCTGAGGGTGCTGCTCTGGCCAAACTAGATTGCGTGAGTAGATAACAACTCCTTGCCTTTTTTGGGCTGAATTTGCTTCTATGCAATCAGTGTTCTACTCTAAATTTGATCTTCCAAAATTACTTTCAAAGTTATTAAAGGTCAATGTGCAAAGGGTTCATGGGCCCTACGCATTAGGCGTAGACTTGATGGAAGCAAGGTGTAAATTTATGTTACATATTATAGGATACTTTTCTAATGAATTTCTAATTGTTAAAATTAATTATAGACTAAGAAATATTTAAAAAAACATATATATGTCATCATTATCAAATAAAAATTCATCTTCTCCCATTTTGCTAGACTTATAGGACCCAATGCCTTCTTCCTCTTCATATATATCCTCTAGGTTAGTAACTTTTTCATTTACATGCTCCAATGAAAGACCCCATGAGGCACCTATCAAAAAGGCGGAATCATTCCCTTTTGATGTGGCATCACATTAATGGTCAATCTACTACGATGTGGAGGCTTTATTTACTCTAAACATCTCTAACAATTTTCTCATATGATGCAATCATCCAAGGGGTCGGTTTGAAAAGTAATAGTCAAATCTAGTGGCTAATTTAAAAAGAAAGAATTTAAAGTAATAAAATATATGAAGTCTTATTGTTGTTAAAGGGATGCTCCTTGGCTTGGAACTTATAGCGTGGTGCCTCTCGCATACCCAAGCGAGGTAAAGAAATCTATGAAGCTTTATTGTTGTTAAAGGGGTACACCTTGGCTCGGGGATCATATCTTAACGCCTCTTGCATATCCAAGTGAGGCTCATTCCAAGAGGTGTCATGGTCTTCGTGTCGATGTGTTGATTAGGTAGGACACTAGGAAAATTTCAGGGGGCTTGGGTCTCTAAACAAGCACTTGGAGGTATTCTTTTGACTTGACAGATGTGGCTTTGATGCAACAATGCCGGAACACTTACTTTCACTGCAAATATAATGAAAAATGTAATTATTACTGTAGTAATTACTACCATTCACGATCGTTGTCTATATTCCTCGGAAGTTGTTCAAGATCATTTTATGATCTAGATCTAATCAATCCTTTGGTGTCATGTTCTCGATCCCTGTTCAATTATTATCTGATTAATTCTTAGTTATCTTTAAACATATTGGAAGTTGTTAATTATTCAAAATTTATATTTTTTTAACCAAAACCTTAATTATTTTGTCGAGATGTAACCATAAATATTATAAACTGACAAAATCCTCAAATAATGGTAGGTCAATTCACAGGACCCAAAATGCCACACCAAAAAGTGGCTCCAAATACCGATACACATGACCTCGAGCCAATCACCTGCAAGTATTTCCTCAAGCCCTCTAATTTAAAGGTTGGTGGAGAATCCAAAGTACGAATTAGTTGATTGCTTAGTAAGGTATGTAATTTCACAGTTAAACATATACTTTACATCAAAACATGTTGGAATAAAATCTGACCCAAATCATAAACAATGGCCTAGTTCATAAGCCTATCATGCATAATTCTTTTAAGTTGACGATCAATTTCCTTCTTAAATTGTACATCAAATAATTATGCTCAAATCGTACAAAAGCCTGTGGACTAAGGATTAGTGTTGGCCTCACCGACAAATGAGTGATTAATTGAAACTCGGGTTATGTATATTTTCTTACAACTAAAGGTTATACGCTACTATTCATGACCCACGGGTAGGCCATCATACATGTAACTCTATAGATAGAATCGAATGCAGCTTCTAACTCACAGATGATAAGTTTGAACATCAATTATGACTATAATATAATAGGGCATGTCTTAATATATCTCCATTAATTCTCTACAATGGTTCGTACATAATCCATTGGAGAACTCTACTCATTTGAACATATCGTATATATTTTCTCATACAAGAGAAAATATTATTATTTTTCAATTTATGTAGAGTTCTTTTTTTCTTCAAATATGTAGCATGCAATATATCATAAGTGTTGTAAGAATTTGAATATCCAATTTTAAAATCTGCAAAAGTAGTATTATATAATTTATAAACATGTAGAAATTATTTATTATAGAAATTGTAGGAAGTCAGTATAGTCAATGTAATTTCATTACTTCATTTTCATTATATAGCATACAGGAGCAATTAATTATAAATTCAAGGTATGCAGAACACATATGTAAGCATTTAAGACAATAGGAATATATATTTGAAAAATAAGAACATGTAAGGGCATTTAAACATAATTTAAGGACATGGTTGACCATTGTTGCAGAAAATCAGCTTGGAAACACAATGTACATGAAATAAGGGCATGTATTTTGTAAAAGCTTCATGGAATTGGAGTGGAATCACATGCATGCTAAGTTTAAATTCTTTAGTTACGAAAAGTATCGTATGCATTGAGTATTTGGAACAATAAATCTTATAGAGATTAGAAAAGAACAGTAACAAGAGAAATATGGGTTTGGATGCACTTTATATTTGCAATTACCAAAAACCTCCTAAATGTTACTTGAATTTTCCTTCTCTAGTCTTACCTCTCTCCTTTTCTCTCATCCTCTCTTCTCTTTCTCTCTCTTCTCTCCAAAACTGGACAAAAATGACTGAAAATCGATAAATTGAGCCTTATATAGAAAGTTGGCCTATGTGCACCTGCTAGGTGCGCGTCAGGCACTAAGACAAACTGTACGGCGCATAAGCGTCCATTAGGCATGTGCATTTTGCCAAGAACGTGCACGTGCGTCTCTCGGGCGCATATCGGATGTGATTAATGTGCCTAAAATATGCACGAGCTCCCTCAGCGCATCTTTTAGACACGTCTTTACTGTCCAAAATACGCATATGTGCGCATCAAGTATCGGTTGAGCGATATTCAGTCTAATGTGACCTCGTCAGAATATTGGTTTTGACCCAAAATCTCATTTGATATCAGTATATTCTTTAGCTTAATTAATTATCATTAGAAATAAAATTAAGATCTATACCTTATACATGGTGGACTATGTGGTAGGTTATTAGCATGGGTATTAGTGTGGAATGAGGATACTACTACTTCTTATGGTGATGCACAGTGAATGAGTTCTCGGCCCAACAATTTATCTTCCCGAGCACTGAGAAAATAGAAGCGAGTCCTCAGTCAGAATAAGAATTACAAGAAATTCGTTTCAAAATGCTTGATAAATCAATAGAGATATGCCGTTGTGATAGTTGGGGTATTTAAATATTTATAAATAAAAATCCCTATAAAGTCTAAAATCATGCATAAAGGGGAAGTTGATGTTTAGCTCTCAACCACTTTTGTTGTCGTTGTGCATCAAGCACTAGATATCACCTCAGCGAGCAATCCTGTGATGGGAGATGGACTCTAAGAAATGTCAGAGTGCAACATACTCTCTCTAAGAGATAGGACGCAAAGTGGGTACTACCTAGTGAGGGCTAAATGACTCGATAGTGCAGATGCCATTCATTCAAGATGGACACCTTATGTGATGCTTGAGGGGATGGACTCCTAGCCGAGAGGCAAGCTTAGTGCCTCAAGCCGACTAGTTGCTCACAACATTGCATTGGATTAAAATCAAGTTCACCAAGTATGTTATTTGTTGAGATATGAGGAATATTGTTTGCTATCATGCTCAGATGACCAAAATGTCTTACAAAGTGGTTGCTTTTGTGAGTGTCGAGATCAATACTAAACATAAGGCTAGAGAGCCCGAGTGTTGGGAACAATTTAACATGGACACGAATGGCATACATTGATGGGCTATTGAGTCAGCAGCGATTATTATGAGCAAGGTGCTCCATGTGTCAATATGCTACATAGTGAGTCAATGTGATGATTAGGAGCAAGGGTGCTCCATGTGTCAAGGTGCTACATAATAACCTGCTGTGAGTTGCATGTTGGGAAGAATCACTATGCTACTAGTTGCTTGACAGAGAGGTGCGGGAGCTTTGAAGTAAAGGTGTATGATGTGGGAGTTGTTGAGAGGGGTTCGATTTGCTAGGCTGTGTGTGTCTAAATATAAAAAATGAGACTATTAAATCGTTGGATTGAGAAAATCTAGCTTTGACTTGAAGAAGTCCCTTTGCATGCTTGATTTTAGCTGCAGTAGAGTGAGATTGGGACACCTGGTGCCTCTTACATACCAAAGCAAGGCTCATTACAAAAGGTTCAGACCTTTTAAGGCTCAAGGTGCACACCTTTAGGGTTTCATAGATTTTTTTTAAAATTAGTAATTGGATTAAATTGTTGCTTTTTTTTTTTTTTTGAAAATAATATTGATAAAAGTAATGATTGGCTGATTGGAAAAATAGAGGAAGACTTGGGGTGAGCATAATAAATTTGCATCAAGGATGATTTTTTGACATAAGATTTCATTGCTTAAGTTGTTGGAGTAAATGAGGATTCACATTTCACTAGATTGAGAATTGCTTTGAAACCTCATTTAGAGGTGGCAAGTGCCTCTAGAGCTAATTTTTAAAGCAAGGAAGATGTTGATGTAGAGGAGACATGAAGATAATGAAGCCATTGAGGTTTATGAAATTTAATAAAGGGAAAGAAAATGAACTTTTATTTAATGATGATTGAGCATTAGTATTTGCTATGAATAGCTTGAAAATAGTATTTCAAGCTTGTTAATGAATTTATCATTCTTGTGCGTTTGTGATGAACTATACTTTTTAATTGTTATGTTATATTGCTAATTGAACTCTGAGTATATAATTGCTATCTAGAAATGTTTTTTTGATATATCTTATTCTATTTTTAGATTTAACAAATGGAAATCATAAATGTGCACCTCACTGCCATTAGGCCTTGCAGCTTGCCCAGGGCCCTTTTTGCCTTTGACTACATGGCGGATGCCTTTCTCCTTATAGCCTAGGCATGTGTCTCTTGGTATACGCCTCACCGGATAATGTAGAAATTGCTAGGCCTTGAGCCCTGCCTTAGGTGACATATTGAATTACTGTGATTTTCAGCAAGCTAGAAACTTTCCACAATGTGATCCAGCTAGGTGCTTTGTGCAACTTGTCTTTTTCCTCCTCAACCCGGGTTAAGATTGTCTTACAAATGGTGACCATCCTAGTCGAGACAGAGCACCTTCACATTATGTTTGAAAATGCACAGATTAGTAGGAAAATTGTAACACCTGTTCAAACACTTACTCAAATAAACAGTGAACTCTGCTAGCCAAAATTGATGCAATTGTTGGCAATGGAAGCACAAGGGAGTAATGATATTATTTCATTTCATTGTACCAAGTTGAGTATTAATTGTTGGCTTTAGCATGTCTTGATATTGGTTTAGGTTAATGAGGACATGCTTAGTACACATTAATGAATTAAGAATGTAGTTTTTCCATTAAATCTTATCACCTGTGACCTTTGCTGTTCAAACTACTATATTTAGACACACTTTTTAATTATGTGCACCTAAGTTTTGTGGTCTAATAACTTTGATTTGGTTGTAACAGGAGCTATTTTCAGAGGTTGGTGACCTGAAGCGATATGGTGTGCATTATGATAGGAGTGGAAGATCAAAGGTACTGCCAAGTCAGGATTACTGGCCCTTCCTGGAATTGTTTCTGTAACATTGTTAAGAAAGATTGTTTCTCATAGGGTACAGCAGATGTAGTTTTTGCACGCAAGGCTGATGCCTTGGCAGCTCTCAAGAGATATAATAATGTTCAGCTGGATGCGAAGGCCATGAAAATTGAGATAGTTGGGACAAATGTTACAACTTCAGCTCCTAGACCAGCTTCTGTTGGCATGAACGGAAACCAAAATGGTTCACTGAGAAGGTTTGCACTACAATTTTTTTCTGTGGTGTTTCATTGATCTCGTTGAACAACTGTTAAGAGAAACTCACATCAAATGGAATCTGAAATTCACATTTTCTGTCTGGATTAACTG
The DNA here is from genome assembly GCA_033239525.1 of Nepenthes gracilis. NCBI lineage: Eukaryota > Viridiplantae > Streptophyta > Magnoliopsida > Caryophyllales > Nepenthaceae > Nepenthes > Nepenthes gracilis. The sequence continues at coordinate 13,087,511 of BSYO01000025.1, read as the reverse complement.
ATGTGGATGATAAGAGAACGAAGAAAAAAATTATGGGAGGAAATTTCTTTACAACTTACATGGGTGGAATTACAGTTTTTAACTTCGGGATGGTTTTTAGGTTATATATCTATTATATTTTAGGCATCCTTGTGCAGCGGAATTGTTTTCTGGTTTAATAGTTGAGTCTTAGGTGGAATGCAATACAAGTCCTATTTTAAAGTCGTTGGTTTGGAAAACGTTTTGAGTTGCTGACTTTAGGAGGCTGAATTACCCTTTTATGTTCTTCCATAATGTAGAATTCCTTTACTTAACCAATCATCAGGAGAAGAAAATGCAAGTGATTTTCTTGAAGAGAGAGAGAGAGAGAGAGAGAGAGAGAGAGAGAGACAGCCTTGTGAATAGGAAGATTTTTCCATTTAAATCATCTTCGTGGCTCATACATTTGGGTGGCAATTTGTGACAACCACCAACACGACTTGGCTGCAGAGAGCTGGAGTTTGAATTGATGGGAATAGCCTGTTTATATTATTTATTGACATGGCTTCATTTACCTGCTTAATGGGCATGTCAAATGTTTATGATAATACTTATTCTTGACTAACAGAGGCTTTATTAACGTTTATGTGATTCTAATGTCAAATTAATGTATTATTTGAATTTGTTTTTATCTTATTTCAATTCAAATCCTGTATTCTGAAGTTGGGCTAATTGAGAAGAAATACGGGGCTGGATGCTGACAACACTAGTTAGTAGGGCTAGTAACAAACCCAAGGAGGATTTTGTTGAAACTTGATAGTGCTACATGTGCAGGAAAAACCCAAGCTTGGTAGGAAGTCATCTTCTACATGGAAATATGACTTGTGCGAACCAAGCTGTAGGAGTTTCACTGGTCAGCAATCAAGGATCTGGGTATCATGGGATAAAGCGGATCTCTAATAGTAATAGCACAATCTATCATATCAATATGGAGCATAAACGGTTTAAGTCACAGTAGTAACGAAAGCAGAGAGGATGGGATTCTCGTTTGAAGATTCAGATCTCTGAAGTTTGTTCATAGGAGTTTTTTGAGCATTTTCTGAAGTATACGAATTCACCTTTCTTAAAATGTGAATGTTTAAGCAACCAAGCTTTCTATGATTGGCAATATTTAGTGCAAACAATCTCTGTTGGCTGTTCTGACAGAAGTCACTAGGCTTGCAGTGACATTTCAGATTGATGTGAGAATGTGATCATCGTGTTTTTCTATTTGCCTTTCATAAGTTTGAAGGGGCATGGAAGTGGGCTGATCCCTCTTTTGATATGGACATTGTGAGTCCTTTCAATTATGACAATGAAGCAAGTGAAGGTTGCCCCAAAGGAAGGGTTGCACTTAGTAAATTATTGTGAACAGAATTAGAGAGTGTAAATACAAAGCTGTAAGAACAGTGTGCTCCACAAAGCATATTACCTTGGTTTAGCTATCCATCTGCAGGGGGGTACTTTGGACAGCTTCTCCGATATTATCATGACTATTTGCTGTTTATATGGCTGCATGAGTATGAGGATGTTTCTTGTTCTTCAATGAATGGGGCAATCCTAGTACTGGAATAAGCTAAGCAAAGAAAGCGAGGCAGCGTATGATCAATGGGTTAGTAAATCCTGAAATATAATAAAGTTTCTAAACAAAAGGAATAAGTTAATTTAGCCCGACCGGGTACTCACCATAATAGGGATAGAGGCAGTAAGACAATGATATAGAGATCGCGTTCAGGTATTGAACTAGTTTCAAAGTGAGGTTCACTCTAATCTAAGTTTTAATCCATTTTATGCATTGCATGTCTCTCATTCCTTTTCAGCAGTATGGTCGATAGTTTGATTCTTGTAGCGATTGCTTGTCACAGTCCTTGTAGGTCATCATATCCTTGGTTGTTGGTGATGTTGGGTTTGGAGCAAAATTCTTGTATTTCTAGTTCACCAGGGACAATGATCATTGGTGGTTGAAGTGTTGTTGTGTTGGTGATTATTTTGATGCTGGAGAGTTGATCTCCGCCAAAAACTGAAGTGGCCTGCAGCTGTGGTGGCAGTAATGTTCCTTGTGTTTTCATTCTTATTCTGCTATGGAAGACGATGGTGTCAGTGGGTCGCAATCTGGGGTGAGATTCTCAAGTCTTTGGGCTGTTTGTCCAAACTAATTGTTAGCGTTGTGTGCATTGAAAAAAATATTAATATCAATATCGATCACGATCGTATTGGTATGAAATAATATATAATGATATGAGATATATTAGAAGAAAAAAATTCTGAAAATAGTAAAATGATGGGCTGTATCAATTAATATATCGTGATATATTACTGATATGGTAATATGTCCTAATATTATCACAGTATTAGAAAATATCGGTATTGAGAGGGGCTCCATATTCATACACATCGGTCAATATTTTCATTAGTGGTTGTGTGGCTTGTCCCTATGTTAAAGGCCCAGTTTGGCAAGTGTTTTTTTTTTAATCCAGCAGGCCCTGAGATTGTTTCTTGTTTGAACAGGCAATTCATAATCCCTGTGAAGTTCTTAATGATATATAAGTAGGGGTTTTAAGGTAGTTGGCTATTATTGTTCTTGGAAGCTGACGGATGATGTCTTTGCATCTGTAGATTTGAATTTCATTCATGTTGGAAAGGCATCGGGCACATGAGCAAAATGTCGCTTTTCTAGTTGATGAAAATGGCTGCTGAAGTATGATTGCATGATCATTTGCCTTTCTTTCATGAGGATTTTGTAGGAAATGAATGAAAATGATGTGTGTATATTCGACATTTGGATACCTTCCCATCCGTCTAGCTGCATTGTTGTTGATGGTGGTGTAGGTCTTAACAATCTTGTCGGGGTGGACAATTTGTGAAGGAGATTCGATGTGAGATCACAGAATGAATTTCATTGCAAATCTTTTCTGGATGCAGATGTTTCTACCAAACGAGCAGATACTTTTATGGGTGCAACAGGGACTCTTTCGAAGGTCAAAAAAAAGTATCCATGATTGTGTTAGCGGAAATGAAAGATTTTAGTACAATTTTTATGACTTTCCATGGTATTGATGACCTGTAGGAACTATAGTATGAAAAGCAGCAAGAAAGGCAGATATCAAAAAAGCCGTGAGTAAAATGTATTCTCCGGCATTTCTTTTTCCTTTATAGCTTGCGTGGTAGGATAGAATAGAAATTTCATTCATACCTTATTTTCATTGGAATTAGTATTCCATTGTTTCGTTGCTCCAGCGGTGGTAGGAATAAAAATTCTAAAAAAAAGTTATTTTTTCAAAACAATCCCCTTGGGGCAACAAGCTAAAGAGTAGTGAAAACAGGCTTGCTATGTGAACTGGTACGAAACATGGATAAAAATCTCAGTATTAGTTGTTGCTACATTGATGGCTATTTTAGAAGATATATAATAGTATCAAAAATATTTGCCGTACAATTTTTTTGTCAGATTGGGACCTGTCAAGGATAGATAATTGGCCATTGTTGTGTAGGACTAATATTTTAAATATCGGTCAATATATGATAATTTTTTTATAATATTTAAAAATATTAGTATGAAGGATCCAATATTAATACATATTGATCAATATTTTATTCTATATTCTCAAACTAGTACATTTGAGTGGGGGAAGAGATAAGAACGGAAAATTATTCAACCAATTTGTTGTAGAGTTGGAAGAAAGAAATGTAAAAGTGAACCCTTTTGCAAATCCAAATCAACTACATTGAAGATGGTTGCGTTGGGTGTGTTGGGATTCGGACAAAATAGACTCCTGACCCATTGGAACAAGCTCAAATCACTCGTCAAATGTCAATCATTAAACTTATAAAAATAAAAAAACACAATAATGTTTAATGATTTTTAACGTGAAAAATCATTTTTAACTAAGAAAAAAATCACGAGATAAATTTCGAATAATTTTATTATAAAATAGTTTTGGTTATAAAAATAACCTCATCTAAAATTTCTTCACTATAACCCGAGTGAAGAATAGTTGAATATTAACCCTCTTAACACACTTAGTAATCCACAAAAAAAATATACCGAGGAATAAAAATAACCAAACAGAATTACATCATTAAGAACAACACTAGAAGAATGTATCTTACATTGGTGAAAATTAGAATCCAAATTAGATTTCAACCAGATATCGAACGTTTTCCTCTTAACTCTTTTCCTCTTCTCTCTCTATGCGGTACTTTTTGTGTAAGAAAATGACTTCGGATGCCTAAAATCGCTCTGAGAAAGTAGACAACATAGTTTCTAGCTTTCTCTTGTTTGATTTTGTGATTGATTTATCGGCTCTGAAAAAACAATACCTGCCGATTGAAAAACCTAAAAATCATAAAGACGGACAAATATGAGAGCTGCTGGAGTCCTCACATACTCTCAATGGTAATGATTTTATCCGGATGGTTTGAACGGCCAACATATTAAAATATGTTGCCATAATCTCAACTCTTTAAATTATTAGAATAAAATTTTCACCAATAAATTATAAGAATGATAAATAATAGGAAAATCCTGACACAGACTCTTGTCCTATCCAAACGCTCCCCAGGCAGGCAAAATAGCATCAAACAATTGATTGTCTTTCTATCAGAAACTATTGTTATTTGTTAGTAGACTCATTTTTAAAAATTTCCTCAACGATTCCACCCCCTTAAATTTGTATATTGCTACCCACCCCCTTAGTAGAAAAAGGAGGAAAGCCTTCAAAATAACAGGAAATACACTTGGATGAAAGACATCTGCTTAACATCTTTTAGTCAAGTCAATATCTCTCAATTCATCTGTTGAATTCTGTGACTATATGAAAATGATGAATTTTCACTCAATGAAACAGTGGCCAAGGTCAAGGTGGTGTTGTGGGGCTGGCTCGTGGTGGCGGCCGAGGAGCTAGAAGGGGTCGTCGATGGGGCCAAGGTACTACAGAAAAGGTATCCATTGAAGATCTCGACGCTGAGTTGGAGAAGTACCACGCAGAATCAATGGAAACCAGCTGATGGGGTGGCCCCAACCTCGTATCATCGGCCAATGTGAAAAATATGAACTGTTGCTTGATGTTAGTGTGTTGCTTGAAATCGATCTCTGAGTATTTGCTTGTTTGATATGAAGCTACTACTCGGGTTCGACTCTACTTTTACCATGATATTAACTTATTGATCAATGATCGAAGAGGTAAGAGGGTTCTGTTATTACCATTCCAAACATTAGGCATTATTGTTTTTCAGATGGTAACACAGTTTTAAAGTGACAAAGTATAGAAATTAATATTATATATTAATATATTGTTTAAATATTAGCTTTTGTCACAGGGTACCATAACAGGCAAGAGACTAAATTTGATTGGGAATTGTATTAATTACTTGGATTATGATTGTTATTTATTAGATTTGATACTTTCTAGGGCATGATTTTGATTAAATGTAGTTGAAAGTTTGTATTTATTATTGATTCATATAAAATAAACCACACGATAATTTATCCATTGGTGCTTGATATATATTAAGGGTCTGTTTGGATTGCAGGATTGAAAATAAATTTTAAAAATATGTTTTGGTTTAATTCAGTTAGAGTTGAAATTGAATAGAAATTAAATTTTATTTTTAAATTGCTTAAGAGATTGTAATTTTAAGAGAAAAATAAAATTAATATATAATCACTATTTAATATCAAGTTGCCCCGTGTATCCGCCGTCACGTCAAAAATTTGAGCGAGTGGACGGACAGAAACGGACAACACACAATGAAGAGAGCTCAAGTAAAGAGAAAGATGTATAGGGCAGTGGGAGAACACGTTGGTTTACGTGGAAAATCTCTTTATCTGACGAGGGGTGAAAAATCACGGCTTGATTTGCAAATTCAGAAATCTTACTATAGTAAAGAGAAGATACAATGGATGCCTGAGACTTTCACGCTCTCGTGATATTACAACAGAAGGAAGATAAAGTTCTTTCTTTTTCTCCTCTCTTTGCCTTAGTTTTTCTTGTGAATTTCTTTGCTTTTAATCGATGGATTCTGTAATCAACCCCTTTCTTAGTAGCAAGGAAGGGGTATTTATAGGAATGTAATGCCGTAAGGGGAGGCGACACGTGGCATTGTCGTGGTCTCGCACCATCGCCACCACCAGAGGGAGACGATCGCGGATGTGGGACACCTATCACAAATAACAGCGCTTTTAGGGGCGCATGGCCCGCAGTACGGTGTGTCGAGCCGTTGGTCGCCGGGCAAGAAAAGCCGTGCAAGCCGAAGCCGGGCGCCCGGGCTATTTTGGCCTTCTCGTGGTCCCTGTCCTCAAATGGATCTCTGTCCGCCGGGTTGCTAGTGCTTTTGTCACTCGATTTGCTTTTCGCCTCGGAAATGAGCTAGTCCTTTGGGCCTGATTAGGCTTGTGGGCCTTTTGGGCCAGCCTTCTCGCGTGACTCTTTGGGCCTGCGCTTGTAGTTTTGGGCCTTGGGTTCCAGGACCCATCGTGAGCCTCCCATGTCAAACGGTTCGTGGACTCAGCCGTTTGACATGCCTTGTAAACATCTTCCTGTTGGGGCAAAAGGTGTCCGAGATCTTTGGCAAATACGAGACTTGTCTTTCGTCGCCGTTTCGCCTCCCCGTGGAGCATTGAATGCGATAGGCGATTGATGCGACGTTCCTTCAGGAAGCCCTAAGGCCCACGCCCGCCTACTGCGTATGGGGAGCCGACACATGGAATGGTCATGATGAAGGCGCCTTTTCGCTTGTTTGAAAATTTCTTTAAATCCTTCGTCGCGTCCTCATTCATTCCTCCCATTTTCTTCTCCCTTTCCTTGGCGTTCTTTGAGAATCTTCACGACGCTTTGTTTTCCTTCATTGCTGCCATGGCTCCTGGCGTTAATAATATTGCCTCTTCCCTTTCTTCTCAAGATCTTGAGCAGATCAGGACAAAATATAGCATCCCGGAGTCTGATTTGATGGTGGTTCCAGGAGCCACAGAGAGGGCGTGCAGTCCTCCGAGCGGTTACATTGCCGTATACGAGGTTCACCTCAAAGGTGGACTTCGCTTCCTGCTTTGAGCTCCATCGCTCGATGAAGGAGTTGGTCGTCCCACAGGCTTCACCAACGCCATCGTGTGCTTGGTTTCTTTGTGTCTTCGCGTGCCGCCATAGCAAGACTCTTGAGGCGGTCATGGTGAAGATCATGTTTCGCTTCACCCATAACCTTGACTGGATCGCCATGACCCCCCGCCCTGAGTTTGCTGAGATGAGTAGTGGAAACCCGGATTCCACCAAAAGGTGGAAGGACCGGTTCTTCTTCGTTAAGGCTGCTAAGAACTGGCAACTCTCATCCTTTTGGGGGAATGTCGCGAGCAAATACGGCTCCGACATTACTGAAGAGGAAAGAGAGGCCGCCAGGGAGGCCACGGACTTGGTGCTGGCGAATCTTGGCGGCTTCAACGTGGGGAAGAATATCTGGCTGTCCCCCAAAAAGCTGGCGGAAGCCAAGTGGGTGGCGCTATCCGGAGATTCTGCCATTGCTGCCTCGAAGAAGAAGAAGAAGAAGAAGAAGAAGAAGCTGAGGAAAAGAGAGGGTCCTCTTGTGATTCAGGAGCCCTCCGAGCGGCCTCCGAAGAGTCAGCGGATCGAGGTCCCAGAGGGTCCACCTAGCGCCGTTGGTGAGTCTTCATCAGACGGGGACTCCGTCATTGCCTCATGGTCAAGAAAGCCATGGGGTTGGCTCCTGGTCCCTCTGCGCAGCCCGAGGCCGCCGTACTTCCTTCTTCTAGCGCCGAGACCCATCCTGAGGTCTCGGCCGTCTCTGCGGGTCCTCCTTCCAACGATCCCGTAGCCTTTGATGCCCCGGGGGAGGCAACCTTGGACGAGGCCGTGGAGCCTCGTGGGATCGAGGCAAGGGCTAAACATTTTTGACATTCTTAGCGGTGGATTCAGATCCCGACCGCAACGGTAATTGGAGGCAGCAGAGCCCCCCATTCCTGGAGGTCCTTCCTCCGAGGCTGCTTTTGATGTTCTTGCGGTTCCCGCGGAGTACTAGCCAGTGCCCGAGGCCTCAAGGGAGATTGCCCCCATTCAGGATCCTGTGATCTCCCAGGTACTTTGCTACCTTCCCATTTGCCTTACTTTCCGTTGACTGCTTCTAAGTGGCTTTGGTTCTCTTTGCAGCTCCAGGGTCTGATCAATGGCCTTATCCAACCGGTGGGCGAAATCGCTCGGTCTCGTTTGGAGGCGGAGTCTTCAAGGGCAGCCCAGGAAGAGAACCAGAGGCTTCGCGCGGCGCTTGCTTCATCTGTGGAAGCTCTGAGGCTCTTAGAGGTTCGATACGGCTTCCTGATGGAACGAAACCTTTAGCTGGAGGAGACGCTAAGGACCTCTGAAGGTTGCCGACATAGCCCCCCATGCCGGAGGCCAAGTTCGGGACGACATCCATCTATGCCGCCGGGCCGATGCAGTCCCGTATCCACGGTTTCCTACTATCATGTTTGATCCGCGTAACTCGAGCGCCGCGCGCCTCGGACGTGTACGGTCCTTCGAGACAGGCCATTTCACGGGTCCCTGGTCCAAGCTCCTCGTGGTCCTCGCTCATCGAGACCAACCGGGAACTTCGAGCCACGGGAGGATTCCTCGTCTCTAGGAGAGCCATCTGGAGCCGTTCTACCTCAGGGCCCCGGCGAGGGCTAGACTTTGTCTCTCCCTTTTGATTGTTGTATTATATTTTTACGAAATAAAAGGAGATCCTTGAGTTTATCACAAGTGCCTCTCTTTTTTTTTTTTTTTTTTTGTATACTGAACGAATCCGAGTTTGCATGACCTCACGGGTCCAACTGGGGCCGCCCAAGGCCGAAGTTTTTGTTGCCCGACCACCGGGTCCGGCCATTGGGGCCGCCGGGTTGGGCCAAATTTTGTTGCACGACCACCGAGGTCCGACTGGGGCCGCTCGGGTTGGGCGCCAAGTTTTTATTGCACGACCACCGGGTCCGTCCGTTGGGCTGCCTGGCGGGTTGGCGCCCAAGTTTTTTGTTGCCTGACCACTGGGGTCCGACCGTTGGGGCCGCTCGGGTTGGCGCCCAAGTTTTGTTGCTTGACTACTGGGGTCCGACCGCTGGGACCGCTCGGGTTGGCGCCTAAGTTTTTTTGTTGAGATGACCCGCCTTTCACTAGTAGTATTTCCTTAGGTGAGCGGCCCGTGTTCGGGTATCGCCTGCCCTCTTGGGTGCGTAGCTTATAAGCTCCTCCTCGAAGGATAGCCGAGACCAAAAACGGCCCTTCCCAATTTGGTGAGAGCTTGTTTCTTCCAGCTATTTTTCCCGTGGCTTCTACGCTTCTTAGTACGAGATCCTCGACCTCGAATTGTCGCGCCTTCACTTTCTTGTTGTAATAGCGGGCCACCCGTTGTTGGTAGGTCGCTACCCTAAGCCTCGCCTGGTCGCGAACTTCCTCGAGGGCATCGAGGCTTTCTCGGAGCCTCTGCCTGTTATCCGTTGCGCTATAGCACCCAACCCGGGGGCTTGTGAGGCATACTTCTATTGGGATGACAGCTTTGACCCCGTAATAAAGGTTGAAAGGTGTCTCTCTTGTGGGCTCTCGGGGCGTTGTCCTATACGACCAGAGGACTGAGGGCAATTCATGTATCCACGAGCCCTCAGATGATTCCAGCTTGGTTTTTAGCCCATGTAGGATTATGCGGTTTGTCACTTCTACCTGCTCGTTGGCCTGTGGGTACGCCATTGACGTGTGCACCAGGTTGATCCTCGAGCTTAAAGCATTAGTGAACCGCTTTCCGTGAATCTGCGTCCGTTGTCACATCGATGCACTCGGCACTCCAAACCCGCACACAATGATATGTCGGAGGAACTTCGCCGCGTTTTCGCTCGTTATTCTGCCAGGCCATTCTTCCACCCATTTGGTGAAGTAGTATATTCCCACAATCGTGAATTTCCTTTGTCCCGGAGCGAAGGAAATGGTCCGAGGATGTCAAGCCCCCATTAGAATGGGGATTGCAGCACCCGAGATCCGTGTGGGGCGATGGCTCATGTTACATGAAGTTGGAAACTTTCGTGACGGCGCACGAAATCCATGGCGTCATATTTCATTGTCGCCAACAGTACCCTTTGCCTCATAAGCTTAAAAGCTAGGTTCTTTCCCCCAACATGGGATCCGCATATTCCGAGATGCACCTCTTGCAGGGCGTATTCGGCTTCCTTTGGAGTGAGACACCTTAGGTAAGGGGCTGAAAAGCCCCGTCAATACAGCCGGAGCCATTCACGATTGTGTACCAATCCGCTGTTTTCTTTATCTTCTTAGCCTCGCTCGGGTCCTCGGGCAGCGATCCATCTGACAAAAACTTGTGTAGGAGTCATCCAGTGCTCCCGTCCGGGCGACCCGCATCACCTCCCGCTCCGGCTTCACGCCGGACTCGCTTTCAGATTTCGCATCCCGGCGCGCATCGCTCAGATCTCCCGGGTCGCGGCTCGCGCAAGCGTGTCGGGCTTTGGTGTTTTCCTCCCGCGGATGTGGATGAACTCGGCCGTCTTGAAACCCACGATCATGTCCTTAACCTTCGAAAGGTACTTGGACAGCTGCTCGTTGTTGACGTCGAAGCTTCCGTGGACCTGATTGATGACCAACTCGGAGTCACTATAGATGATCAGCTCTTTGGCCGAGCATTCCTTGGCAAGTCGGAGTCCAGCTAGCAAGGCCTCGTACTCTGCGACGTTATTTGTGGTCGAGAACCCCAGAGTTAACGAGTACTTTATCTCCAACCCCTCAGGCGTGCGCAACACAACTCCGCCTCCTCGCAGCCTCCCTCATAGAGGAGCCGCCCACGTGCAAGGTCCAAGTGGAGGCTCACGAACTCGTCCCGTGGTAGTCCTGGTCCTCGCCACAAGTCAAGGCGGTCTGCTGCCCCAACGAAAAGTCCCGCGAGCGCCCGCCCCTTTAAGGCTGGTCTCGACGGAACAGTATGTCAAATTCCCTAATTCAATGGCCCACTTGATCACGGGTCGGAGATCTCTCGGCCGCATGTCGGCCCTTAAAGGCTGGTCGGTCAGGACCACTACCTTGTGCGCCTGGAAGTACGGCCTGAGCTTCCTTGCGGAATAGACCAACGCCAAGGCCACCCTCTCCGTCAGGGGATACCTGGTCTCGGCGCCCGCGAGAGTCTTGCTAATGTAATACACGGGCTGCTGCTTGCCATGCTGCTCTCGTACTAATACCGAGCTCAGTGCTGTGTCGGACACGGAGAGGTACAAGTATAGCTCCTCGCCCTACTGGGGAGAAGCTAGGAGGGGCGGACTCGAGAGGTAGCCCTTGAGTCCTTGAAATGCATCTTCGCAGTCACCATCCCACCGGAAGTCCCGGGATTTTGTCCCTCTTAGGGCTTTGAAGAATGGCAGGTGCTTCTCTGCCGACTTTGCCAGGGAACGGGATAGGGCAGCCACTCATCCGGTAAGTTGTTGAACTTCCTTTACCGTTCGCGGAGACCGCATGTCTAGGATCGCTTGGATCTTTTCTGGGTTTGCTTCGATTCCCCGGTGTGACACGATATAGCCCAAGAATTTTCCCGAGGCAACACCGAAAGTGCACTTACTGGGATTCAGCTGCTTCCCATGGGCCCTGAGTACGCGGAAAGTTTCAACCAAGTCTTTCACGTGGTCACCGCTTATCTTGCTCTTGACGAGCATGTCGTCAACATATACCTCCACGTTTCTGCCTATCTGGTCTTTGAACATCTTATTCACAAGCCGCTGATAGGTCACTCCCGCGTTCTTGAGACCAAAGGACATTACCTTATAACAGTATGTCCCTTGGTCCGTCATGAATGACGTGTGCTCCTCGTCCTCAGGGCTCATTTTGATCTGGTTGTACACAGAGTATGCATCCATGAAGCTTAAGAGTTCATGGCCGGACGTCGAGTCTACAAGTTGGTCGATCCTGGGCAACGGGAAGCTGCCTTTGGGGCACGCCTTGTTGAGGTCGGTGAAGTCCACGCACATCGTCCACTTTCCATTGCTCTTTTTTACCATGACAACGTTGGCCAACCAAGCATCAATTTCTGGACAAATCCAAAGGTCCAAGAGTTTCTTGACCTCCTCGCGGACGGCCACTAACTTCTCCGTGGAATAGTTTCTGCACTTCTGTCTGACCGGCTTATGCCGAGGATCGACGCCAGCTTGTGGACGATGACCTCGGGCGAGATCTCTGCATGTCACTCGGGGACCATGCGAACACGCCCGAGTTCTCCCGTAGAAAACCGATGAGCTGGTTCCTTACCGTCTCTCGAGAGTGAACTCCTATTTGGACATACTTCTCACGATCCGCGGGATCCAAGCAGACCCGGCTACCGGGTTCTCCCGGGCCGAGCGTGTTGCGGTGTTGCCTCATCCCCGAGGTCGAGGTCTTCCATGGCCGCGGAAGTGTTACTTGCCTCGGTGCGCCAAGTAACACATCCGTCCGGCCGACCGGGTCCCCGAGGACCTCTCCTACCCCACACGGGGTAGGGAACTTCATCTTCGAGATGTGGGATGGAGGTTACTACGCCGAACGCGGCCAAGCAAGGCCGTCCGAGTATCGCGTTAGTAGACCGAGGGCAGTCCACAACAAGAAAGGTGAGGACCTTAGACGCTGTCCTCGGATACGTTCCCAGGGTCACCTCCAACTGGATGATACCCTGGACGGGCACCGCTCGTTGTTCAACCCGTAGAGTGGCCCTTCCTAATTCGATTCTTCTTAAGCCCTAATTTGAAGTAAGCATCAAGATACAAAGAAATCATGCGAGTTTCCATTATCAATAAATACTGCTTCATCTAGTAGTCATTTGCTCCATCTCAAACGAAAGGTTACAACCAGTTTGGAGTGAGGAGAAGTTACATGGTCTAAGTCCCTACCGCTAAAGCAGATAACATCGTCACTCCCAAGCCCCGTTCTTCGCCTCTTCGCCGCAAGCTCACGCCTGTCTCCCAAATGCCTTGGCCTAGAGATCATGTTTACGACCCCCGCAGCCTACCGGTTCCTCGGGGCTCTCGTCTCCACCGTCCCCGGCCCCGAGGCTTGTCCCGGCCTCTCAAGGAAACGGGCCGAGGTGTCCTCTCCGGATAAGTTCTTCATCTCCATCTCGGGGGTCCCTGCAGCTCCTTCAGGCTGACCCCTGAGCGGTGGAAGTCACAATATTTCGACGGGTCCCCACCGTCCGGTTCTTGATTGCTTGGGCCACTTCGTAAATTTTTCTCCCCGATCTGCATGAGGACATTGGTGTGGGAGTCGCTCTGGGCGTGAGATGGATAGGCCGCGGCTCTCTCCGGAGCCTGGCCGGCCTTATGGTGTTTCTTTGACGCCCTGGGACTTTGGTAGTCCCTGCATTTCCTTTTCCTCCGCGGCCTCTCGCCGAGGGTGCTCGTCCCTCTCAGCCTTTTTAAGGCGCTGTTGGCCTCCTCGGCCGCGATATAAGCTCGCTACAAACCTCGGCCTCTGAAGGTCTCAAGGGCCTTTGTGGATGAGGTGCTTAAAGAAAGCTCCCCTTCGAGGGCCGAGAGGAAGGCGTCGGCCTTTACCTCGCCGGTCGCCTTTGGGATCTACCTCCGGCCTCCGCTGCAAACCGTGTCAGGAATCCCCTCAAGCTCTCCCTGGCCCCTTACTTGATTTGAGTGAGGTGCCAGGGCTGTTTCTCTACTCTTCTGCTAGAGGCGAATTGGGACAGGAAAGCCGTCGCCAGATCTCCAAAATCACGGATAGAGTCCGCGGGCATTCCGTAAAACCATATCCGCGATTCCCCTTTAGAGTCAGAGGGAAGCACTGGCACATGGTTGTCTCGTCCAGGCCCTGGAGGTTCAGGTGCTCCCTGAAATGATTAAGGTGGTCCATGAGATCACCGCTGCCATCGTACAACTCCAGGTTGGGCATCTTGAACTTTGGGGGGAGCGTCCTCGTCCTAATCTCCGTGAAAAACGAAGATTGGAGCGCGTTAACTCCTCCTCCGCTGCCCTCACGCGTCCTCGTCCATCTTCTTTCCGGTCTGGCCTCCACTCGAGGTGGGGCAGCCGTCCTTTTCTCGTTTAGATAGTGCCTTAACTCGTAAGGCTCTTGAACTGCATGGCGCTCTGGGACCATGCGGGCTCCTCTTGGGGGAGCATCTCGGGGAACCGCCTCTTGATCATCGTGCTCGCGGCGGTTCCGTTGGGCCTCTGAATGGTGCCTCTCGGGGCTTTCGCCTCGGACCCGAGGACCTGATTGGTCATCGACCCTTCGTGGTGCTCTGCTGCTGGAGGCCACCTGGGTCCTCGGGTGTTCGCGTCGACTAGGAGGTTTTTCGCGGCGACTACCTCCTTCGTTCCCAGCTTGTGGCGCCTCAGCCTGGGAGGCCCTGTCGGGAGCCGCCTGTTTAAGCTGGTCAATTTTGGAGCAGAGGGTAACGAAGGCCTGCGACATGCCGTCTACCTTGGCGGCCTAACCCCTCACCACCGGGTCGGGATGATCCTCAACCCCAGCATAGGGGTTAGCGCCACCGCCTTGTGAGGCCACTTTGGGGCTACGCCGCCTCGCGCCTTGTGTTCACCATTCGAGATTCAAGCATGCGTTGTTGTGTGCTTGTAGAAAATGTGAAAAGCAGACTTTCGCCGCTTCCACGACGGCGCCAATGTTAAGGCCCCGTGTATCTAGTCAGACGTCGCTTGAAGCGCGAGTGGCTTCTTGAGCGAGTGGACGGACAGAAACAGACAACACACAATGAAGAGAGCTCGAGTAAAGAGAAAGATGTATGGGGCAGTGGGAGAACACGTTGGTTTACGTGGAAAACCCCTTTATCTGACGAGGGGTGAAAAACCACGGCAACGGACGAGCAGTCCGAGAAATCTTACTATAGTAAAGAGAAGATACAATGGATGCCTGGGAGACTTTCACGCTCTCAGGGTATTACGGCGTAAGGAAGATAAAGTTCTTTCTTTTCTCTCCTCTCTTTGCCTTAGTTTTTCTCTTGTGAATTTCCTTGCTCGAGCGTAATCAGATGGATTCAGAATCAACCCCTTTCTTAGTAGCAAGGAAGGGGTATTTATAGGGAATGTAATGCCGTAAGGGAGGCGACACGTGGCGTTGGCGTGTTAGGGTTGCCTGCCACCATCGCCACCATCGTAGGGACCGGACAGGACACCACAAAATACGGCAGATAGGGCGCAGTAGGCATGTCCGGCGTGTCGAGCCGTTGGTCGCCGTGGGCAAAGAGGTAAAGCCCGGAGCCGGGCGCCGGGCTATTTTGGCCTTTCTGGTGGTCCCTATTCTCAAATAGATCTCAGTGTCCACTCGGGTTGCTAGTGCCTTCGTCACTTGATTTGCTTTTTCAGGCGCTCGGAAATGAGCTAGTCTCTTGGGCCTGATTAGGCTTGTGGGCCTTCTGGGCCAGCCTTCTCGCGTGACTCTTTGGGCCTGCGCTTGTAGTTTTGGGCTTTGGGTTTCAGGACCCATCAAATACATGCATAAAATTTATTAAAAAAAGTGATTCAAAATAAATGGTAAAATTTTTAATATATATAATTTTTTAAAGTATAATTGTATAGCATCTTTTTTTTAGATACAAATAATATTTTATAAGCATATATATTTTAAATAATATTTTTTTAGAATATAGATATTTAAGTTTTTTAAATAATATTTATATATTTTTTTAGAAAAAATAAATTAAAAAAATAAAATTATGGCTAGTCTATTTTTATCTTATTTAAACAATTAAAAATATTATGTTCAATAAGCTTGAAATTGAAATAAAATTATTTTTTTAATTCAAAGAAATTGAAATATACATTTAGAATTTAAATTCCTCTACTGGTAAACAATAATATTAGGATTAAGCTTGAAATTTAAATCCTAATTTTAAATTTTGAGGTTCAATTTTTACAACCAAACTGCTCCTAATGTTTATGCTTAAAATTTTTAAATTTTGGAATAACATTTGTTCCAATTCTACATAAATAACATTATATGTCAATTTTTAGAGATTTTGAATTTTTTAATAGTGCAAAGCTAGACATTCAAATTAACATTATTTTTTAAGTTTAATTTTAATTTTTTAATTTGGTATTAGATGAAATTAAAATTTTAATTTTGTATTTCAATACTTTGTAATTGAGAAATATTATAAATTTTTTTTTATAATTTTTTAAAATCTAAAAATAGTATAGGATAATGAATTATAATTTATAAGTATAAAGTAAAAAATTATAATTTTAAAGCTAAAATTATCTATCAATTAAATATAATAAAATTAAATAATAAAAACTCATTAGATAGAATATTTTTAATTATTTAGGTCAGAAAGAAGTGAATTTAAAATAAAAAAATATTTAAAATATTATTTAAAAAAATAAAAGTCAATATTGTAAAATAAAGTATTGCTTAAATATATATGCATATATAAAATATTAACTATATGTAAATATAAAATTTTATAAAACTATATTATATTAAGTTTTATGAATAAAAAATTTTATAATTTATATTAAACTATTTATTTATTTATTTTTATATGGAATAAAAATAACTATATATTGATTTTATATTTTATCTCATAACTATAATTACTTATAGAATTAAAACAAAAAAATTTCAAATTTTATTCAATTCTAATTCCATTAAAATTAAAATTAAACCAATATTTATAATTTTAAATTTCATTCCATAATCCAAGCGGACGTTAAAAATTTAAAAAAATAAATGTCCTATTTTGACATTATATATTATATATTATTCAAATACGGTCAATTTTTTAAAGTATAATTAACATTAATATGAAAATCAACAATAAATAGCCAAAATAAAAGTTCATAAACAATATTTCAAAAGTTCAAAGTTGATTTGTTGGGTCTAGCATCGGTGAGACCTAAGGATCGTGAAGCCTAATCCAGGTAGCAGCAACCCAAACAACTAGCGTGGCCCAAAATTCAAAACGGCCTATGGAGCAGCCCAATATGTGAAACCAATTGGGGCCTCCTGCAACTCATTAATGCAGTTGCAAGTGGTAGGCGTAGCACCGGAAGAACGAGAGAATCAGAAGGAGGTGAACTTTGCCAGCCGCGGCTCGCGCTGCTCCCTGTGACTGATTAGCCAATTCTCATGCAAGAAGCAGATCAAGCGTGATCAGTGATGCACGATAGTTTTGTCACCGCCACAAAGCGTCAACTGACACCACCGACTGCTGTCAGCGATCCACAGCCGGCGAATCTCTGTAAGAAAGATTCGTGAGCCCAAAGCTTCATGCCATGGAGCCTATAAATCCCTTCTCCTTCTACAGGAGAGATGATCGGATCCAAAATTGCTAATTTGAGCCCAGGTATTGAAGTTAGTACTCATCGAGTTCCTACTCTTAGACTTACGCCCAACTCTAATCCACTACGGCCTCTTTCAGGCTACCAAAGTGAGTCATCCCTTGCGGTGCATCCCAGGGAGTTAGGCCTTTCATTAAACGCTCATCAACTCTCATACTATTGTATTCACACACTCCCACCGCACACTCGGCGTATTTCCGCATACCTTTTAGCGTGCGCTCCCTTTCCGTTCATTGCAGGAAGTTATTGACTTGAACGTCGGAGTGTTTTTGGTGGAAAAAATCCCGCTGATTTCTGATATCTTATTTGTAGTTTATATTGTGCGGGTTCCAGGTTAACAGTAACGGAGACCAGACCTGCTCGTGATCCCTTCCAGATGACGAGGAATCCGAAAGCTCATTAATTCGTACGACAACCAGGGACCAGGAACGTAACATTAGCGTCATCTGTGGAAATGTGATAAAAAGTCTGGCATCTCCCCTCAATACTCACCTCCTTCCACCAAGATGGTCAACACCAGGGCGCAAGTCAGCGCACCAGCAAGAGACGCAGCCGCTCGTGGTGACAATCCCTCAATGGGTAGCCGTGCCAACGAGCGACCGCAGCCTAACATCCACCAGCTGGCAGCTGAAATGGGTGACATGAGGCTGATGCTTCAGGCCCTATGCAATTGGACGAGCACCTAGTGGATGGTGGTTGCTCCCTAAACGTCTCAAATGTCATCCTCCAGGAGAGGACGGCGTCGCACCAGAGCCCCCAGGGGCAGATCAGATCAGCCTGACGGCACCGAGGCCCAGGTGGCTTTTTGCTGCAGGGCCTAGACAATGGCCGAAAGCCAGCCTAGACAACAGCCGGAAGCCACCCTAGCCGGGACGAGTGAGAGGAGAGGCTAGGGTGGCGCAAGAAGGCAAACAGCCGTAGGCTCATGCAGCATGTGGCCGCCCCGTGCGGGAGGCCATTGTGACCAGCACGTTCAGCAGAACTTACAGAGTCCTACGGAGCTCTGCGACATCATCAACGTGCAGAGAAGCGAGTCTAACCTGCTGATAGAGGAAAAAGTGAAGGTGATTTGGGACCACCTATTCAAGGAAAATCCCGTGCGGTCTTCTGCAGACTTGCGGAGATCACCCTTCGCCATGGACATCTGGACCTAGCCACTTCCCCGCAAGTTCAAAATACCAGCGCTAGACGTGTACGACGGGAGCAAGGATCCAATGGACTACCTCAACTACTTCCGCACTCATCTGTCCTCTAGGGAGCGAGTGAGGCCGTGATGTGTCAGTATTTTCCCATCACTCTCAGGGGGGACGCCCCGCTTTGGTTCCGCGGCCTCCTGCCAAACTCCATCCGCTCCTTCGACGAGCTCACAGATTGCTTCTTGAGCCAGTTTGCCTCTAGTCGGAGGGAGGAGAATAGCCATGGCACATAGTCCGCCTTTGCCAGAGGCCGGACGAAAGCCTGAAGTGGTTCCTCAATTGCTTTATCACTGAAGTACGCCAAATCTCCCAACTCTTTGAAGGGCTAAAGCTTAACGCCTTCGTTGCCACGCTGGCAGTAAGGGACTTCTTCAAGTACTTATTGCACTAGCGCCCTCAATCCTTCTGTGAAGTTGAGGCCATTACTAGAGCTTATAACTCAACGAAAGAGGCCAATGAGGCAAAACATCCCCAACGTGCGGACCGCCCCCCGAAAGTGCCTAAGCTAGCCATTGGGAAGAAGAGGAACGGTGACAACAACTGCTTCCAGGAATGCAGCAAGCAACTTCGGCCTTCGCTGGGATTTAGGAAGGAGCACGGATCAACATCCTTAACTCCCCTAAATGATACCCATGCAAATATCCTGATGTAGATCCAAGACGAGAAGTTTTTCAAGTGGCCAAAAGCGCCGAAGGGCCCAAGCGGTGGGGACCAGACGAAATACTGCCAGTATCACTGTTACTCGGGGCATTCATAAAGAAATGCCAGACCTTACAGTATGAGATAGAAGACCTGATCTGCCGGGAACACCTCAAATGGTTCGTGAAGGGTTCGGGGTAGGCCTCCGCAGCCTCAGAATGCAAGGTAAGCGAGCCTCTGAAGAGCCGTACGGCCCCAGCGTGATCAACATTATCTCAATAGGGTCAGTCAAGCGCAGCAGGCAAGCGTAGCATGAGAAGACTTCCAACAGCAAGAGAGCAAGAGTAAAGGATATGAGTGATGTCATTAGCTTTATCAGTAACGATATGGCACATGTAACCTTCATCTATTCAGCGCAAAAGTTGAGATCCTACTTCCAAGCTCACCGGATCATCATCTTGATGGATCAACCCCTAAAATCAATCCTCCAGAAGCCAGAGACCTCTGGGCGGCTGGTCAAATGGGTTATAGAGTTGGGAGAGTTCGACGTGGAGTTCCAACCATGACCAGCCCTTAAGGTCCAGGCCTTGGCAGACTTCACCATCGAGGTGGCGACCCCAACTCTAGACGTCCCACACACCCTGAAGAGCTTGGGCACACCGGATGTTCCCTCGTGGATCCTGAATGTGGATGGATCATCCACCCAGATAGGTAGAGCGGAGCTAGAGTCGTGTTCAGAACTCCAAACGGGACAGAGATCAAGTACTCTATTACACTGACTTTTCCTACCACCAATAACATGGTAGAATACAAAGCCCTCATTATGGGACTTCGTCTGGCAAGGGAGTGCTTTGCCAAGTCGCTGGTAGTGCGCAATGTGACTCGGAGCTAGTGGTCAATCAGATCCAAGGAGCCTTTGAGGCATCAAACCTTCAACTCGCAAAGTATCTGGCAAGAGCAAAAGCCCAGATTCAGGCGTTCGAACGTTTTGAGATCAAACACATCCCCAGAGCCGAAAACTGAAAAGCTGATCAGTTGGCAAAGGATGCAGCCACAAGATCTCCGGAGTAGCACGTCAGGAGCCTACGGGAAATCCTGGCCGCACCAAGTGTGGAAGGCCTGGACTAGGAAGTGCTGTAAGTCAACAAGGATGACAATTGGATGACCCCATACCATAGGTATTTGACGGATGAAACATTGCCTACGAACGCCGATAAGGCCAAGCGGATCAAGAAGACAGCAGGTTGGTACGCGATCCTCGATGGTAGGCTATACCAGCCGGGGTATTCCACTACCTATCTAAAATACCTAACTCCTGAGGAAGCCGAGTATGTGCTGAGCGAAGTTCACATCGGTATATGTGGCTCACACATCGGAGGAAAAAATCTTGCATTCAAGATCATGTGGTAAGATATTTTCTGGCCCACGATGAAGTGAGACGCACTGAAATTCGTGAAGAAGTACGAAAGCTGTCAGGTTCATGGGACTATGGCTCATCTACCTCACACAGAGCTGCACAGTCTTTAGTCCCCATGGCCGTTCGTGCAATGGGGGCTCGATATCCTTAGACCTATGCCCTTAGCCTCCGGACAGAGAAAGTTCCTTATCATCGGTATTGACTATTTCACCAAGTGGGTGGAAGCAATTCCTCTGACATGGATCACCGAGCACAATGCAATGGAGTTCCTCCGCAAGAACATTCTTTGCCGTTTTGGGATTCTCAAGGTCATGGTGACTGATAATAGAACCCAATTCACCGGCAAACAATTCACAAAGTATTGTGCAAGCTTGCGCATCAGGCTAATCCATACATCCTAGCGTACCCTCAGACAAATGGGTAAGTTGAAGTTACCAATTGCACACTACTGCACGGGCTAAAGACTAAACTAGAAGACGTAGAGGGCTCCTGCGTCAACAAGTTGCCTTCCATGCTCTAATCATATCGAACAACCCCACGGGAACTGACGAGGGAGACGTCCTTCAATCTCTGCTACGGAGTTGAAGCATTTGTCCCCGTCAAAGTGGGACTTTCTTGCCTGCGGGTCGAATGCTTCGATCCAACCACCAACTCCCAGAGACTGAGGGAATGTCTAGACCTGCTTTCAGAAGTTCGTGAAGCGGCACGCCTGAGGACTGCAGCCTACCAGCAATGTGTCGCACGATACTACAACAAGCGGGTGAGAGCACGCCCGCTTGAGGTTGGAGGCCTGGTCCTCCGGAGTATAGAGGCGGCGGGAAAGGCCACAAGCAGGAACAAACTCTCCCTAGGCTGGGAGGGCCCGTTCATTGTCTTAGCAATCCTTCGAAATGGAGCGTACAAACTACGCACTCATGATGACAAGTTGGTCTTGCGAATCTGGAACGCCACCAACCTTGGGAAATATTATCAGTAGGACAGCACCAAGCCCAGGTGAGACATACAAGCACACCATAAGGAATGCTTGTACATGTATTGTGTTTCCATTTAATAAAATTGATTATTTTTACAATCTTGTGTGTTTATTCATGTGGGTATTTGTATGCATAACATTTCAAAAAGTAAAACGACCTAGACTGCCCCTAAATCGAGAGGATTTTCATCCGTTCGTAAAACAAAGCCTTGACTCTGTGCCAAGCCACTTGAAAGTGGCTATCTCCAAATCTCGACTCCGCATCGAAAAACCCTAAGCGGCCCTCATAGCCTTGGCTCCGTGCCAAGTGGCCCGAAAGCGGCCACCTTGAATCTCGACTCTGTGTCGAAAGGCCCTAAGTGGCCCTCATAGCCTTGGCTCCATGCCAAGTGGCCCGAAAGCGACCATCTCGGATCTTGACTCTGCGTCGAAAGGCCCTAAGTGGCCCTTCATACCTTGGTTCCGTATCAGACGACCCTAGCGGTCGAAACATTAGGCCGGGGGCTTTTGAAATCCCTAACATACGACCACCAAAACTTTAGGGGGCAAGAATTGCAGGCATGCGACGACCTTCTCTTGGAGAAAAGAGCACTCTCAGTCTACGATGGTCGTGGGCTAGGACTGTGCACACGAGAGCGACGACACCTTGAGCAGGGCCAAGTGCCTTATACAAGTATCGTGTGCGAAAAGGCCTAAGACTTGGCGTCCGGCTGCTGTGGCCTGAAAACCCAGCTAGCCCTTGGTGTGGCTCCACCGGGCTTGTGACGATGTCCATTTCACTGGACTGAGCTTCCCACTAAACGTGCGAAATACGACGACATCCTCAGACGAATGACAAGTACAATACAAGAAGGCACCGGATCGGAGCCTTGGTGATAATGACTTTAACCGTTAAAATAGGAGTTATGATTTTAAAAATTATATCGTGCACTCAGAGACATCAAATGCAAAAAAGATAGCTGCCCTCCATTCATCATGTACATACAAGGGTACAAAGTGTTTTCAAATAACAAAAAAGAAAAAGAAGCTATACAAAGGCAATATTGTCCCTACGGATCTGATGGGTCCGCCTCCTCAAAGAAGTTTATCAGGCGAGAGCTATCAGAGATCGCGGCATTCCCTGAATGAAAGATGCCACGGAGGCACTCGGAAGCGCAATGGAGGCGATTCGGCGACACAGGCGGATGGCATCTCAGAACCTGGGGTCAAGCGCGAAGCCCATCTCCTTTGAAGTGAGCCGCCACCTAAGGTTTGTGGAAAGGCGGGAGATGTTATCCTCCAGAGTGGCGGCCAATCCCTGCAACTGCTCAACCTCCCGCCTTAGTCGCACATCTTCCTACGTCAGCTGCCCGTTCTCCTCCCTCAGTCGCCTATTCTCCTCCCTCAACAGCTCGTTTTCCTCCTTGAACGTAGCAATCTCAACTTCCGCACGCTGGGTTGTCTCCTGCTTGGACTCTTCCCTGACACGGTGAAAGTATCCGCGAAGTTGAGTAATCACCGCGTCGAGAGAGTTGGCTTTTTCAAGGACTTGTAAGGAAAAATGGAAGATCAATAATCCTTGAAAGTTCCAGTCAATAAAAGAATGTTCGATTCAGGATGATCATACCTGAGTGAGGGACACATCTGGACGATAAGCTTCGCCTCCTGATGCTAACAAGCTCGGTGGCTCTATGTGCTCGACTGCAACCTCCGCGGAGCTGGGAACGTCTGGAGCCACGGATGATGGGGGGATGCTTGGGGGCTCTAACTCTTGAACCATCCCCACCGCAACAGTCTCTCGGGTCAAGGCAGCACTAGATGGACTAGCAACCCGTCCGACTTCAAACACCTCTTCAACGACAGCACTCTCCTGGATGCATGCCTCCGAAGGCGGCCTAGCAGGTGATCTAGAAAGCTTTGGAGTCATTGCTGGACCTGGCACAGGCTCCAAAGTGCCAGTCCCCTCAGCCTCCACAGGATCTGGCGCATCGATCTCCACGATCGTCACGCCCTCGACAGCCACCTGCGGCTCTGGGTCAACGAAGAGACCCACGGGAGACCCTACTCCGGAATGAAGTTCCACCATGGGAATGCCATATTTAGCCAGCACCATGGCAGGAATCGACGAGTGCTCAACCGCTCCCTCCTGTGGCTCAATATCCAGCGCCTGCCCTGGAACAGGACTCATGGCACGTTTGGCTGGCTGTACAGCTAGTCTTTGGAACCTCGGGTGGAAGTTCCTCCGGCCTCCCTTAGCCTCTTCAGTGGAGCCTCAACCTCTTCATTTGAAGACGTCTCCAGCAACGAGTAGCTCTCCTCGACGTTTTCCCCCAACGGTTCCTAGAGCACAATGGCCCCAGACTTTTTCTTCTAGGGGCTAGCAACTTCCCAACTAGATTCTGGACCCCACTGGGCGACAGCCAAGGCATGGGAGGTCAAATAATAGCCTTGGATGGAAAACGTCTTCATCTCTAAGTTGATGGCAGCGACCAGCTTCGCCACTGTATTGGCCTCCTTGACGGCCACCTCCCCGTGAAAGAACCTCGGGATTGGACCCCACTCCCAGGAGAGCTCCAATTCCGAGGGTTCCTACAAGAAGAAGAAATGATTCTTTGAGTTCTTCACTGAGTCTAGGTTGGTCACACAAAAGCGGAAGCCGATTCGGGGAGACATGGAGATCTAATTCTTTGACTCCATGAAGCAGAAGATTACATTCGCCGCGTTCGCATCAAACACTCCAGAATGAAGACCGGTGAAGATACACAAAGAGACCAAATAGCGGACGACATTGGGGTGGAGCCTCGCAACAGGGACACCCAACGCCTCAATAAGTGCATACAAGACGCATGGCATGGGATAGCGGAGCCCTCCCTTCAAATGGTGCTCATAGACAGAGATAAAACCCTCTGGAGGGGCGTTGACCCTACCAACTAGGCCAGGAGCGAGGTAGGCCATATCCCTAGGAATCCCATAATCCACTATCAGTGTGGCGATAGCACTCGCCGTTAGGACGGACCCAGTGTTGATGGCCCCATGACAAACTGTTTGAGAGACACGAGAAAAGGAATGAGAACTCTTATTCACCATCTTTTTCTCTCAAGGAAATACTAGAGATTCTCAGCGTAAGGAGGCGTGAAGAATGAAATCCGTCAAAGGCATCGCTTAAATAGGCAGCAGGGTTCCATTGCACGGGAAACTCAATAGGCGCTTCGCTTGATGACCAGGCCACATGTTTGTTCAGCATAAGCGTCGCGAATTCTAAACAGTAGCCAATCATGGCCCCTGCCAGACTGTGGATCGCTATCGCCTCAGCCGCTTGCCCAAAATCCGGGCTGTCACACCAGCATTTAATGTGGATTCTGATTGGCTGTGGCAAGGCTTCCAAGGCGCGCATCCAAGAGGAAAAATTAATCATTCCAGCATAATAGACTATAAAAAAACAAACCGCATGACTAAGTAAAAAGTTTTATTATGTAATCCACTAATAAACTCTTTTTTATAATAGGAGGCAGCCAACGACCACAAATTACAACTAGCTACCCTCACTGAGCCTTGAAGGATCCGAAGCCATACTCTGACAGGTCTGCGCGAGTCTAGGCGCCTAAGTTTTGAGAGTCCAGGATGTCGATGCAGAAGTTTGGCTCCTCCAGCCTGACCATCCTATGGCTGAGACGGATGTCGTCCTAAAACCTCCTTTCCAGTGCAGGAGGCACCTCCTCCGGCCTGAGCCTTAACCTCAACTTGGTCTCCAACCGCACGCGTTCCTCTCTAGAGTGTGCCCGAAATCGCTCAAACTCCTCCTAAAGAGCCGAAATGTGGTCCCGAGCCGGCATGTTGGCACCGGCAAGCCTTGACGCCCTTGCCTCTGACTCCGTCCACGCCCTCTCAAAGTGTGCGGCGCGAGCCCTCGTTTGCTAAATTTCTGTAACCGCAGCCTGCACCCTGGCCTCAAAGTCTTCAACCACCCTGGCGACTTTGTGGAGCGCGGGATCCACCCTCCTAGGCCTGTGGCTCCGTGAGTAAGTGGACGCCCACTCCATCTCGAAGCCTGGTGGCGCTCTCAGAAATCTCATTGGTCCTACGACAGAGGCCTTTGAAAAAATATTGTTGCGGATCTTTGACGCATGTGTCCCTCGTGGACCTCGTGGACTGTAATATCCCAAATTTTTATTCGAATTAATTTAATATTAATTATAATTTTAGATAATTTGGACGTGACGAAAAAATTAATTTAATATTATAAAATTTGAAAGAACAATTGGATCAGTTTGGTGGCGCCCGAGGTGCGCCGTGTTATCGCCCGAGTATCGATTTGAATTTTAGAACAAAAAAATTAAAATAGAAATATATATATATATATATATATAAAAAAAGAAAAAAAAAGAGAAAAAAGAAATTTACAGAAACAGATAAGATTGGGAGGTGAGGGTTTCGAAGAGGGAGGAAAGAAGAGAGAGAGAAGGGGAAGGAGGAAGGCGGCCGTTCAATGGTGGTTGGCAACGGCGATGTTCGACGAGGTCGGTGAGGTGTGGGTCATTGTCGGCGGCTAGTGGCGGGTCGGTGGCGATGTTCGGTGAGAAGCCAGTTGGTGGCCGATGGTGTTGTCGGCAACAACCACAGCGACGGTGTATGAAGGTGAAGCAACGGTGGACGACGGTGGCCGTGGTGACTCGCTAGTGAACGGCGACGGCCGTGGGTGAGCAGCGGTGTGGGCTGAAGCACGCGAAGAGAGAGAGAAGGGGAGGGTTTGCGCGATGAGAGAGACCGGCGCCAGGGAGAGACCGACGGTTGGGTTGCGGCACCGGTGCTAGCAAGGCAATACTAGGAAGGCCGGCGATGGCCACGCAGGCGGCAGCAGCACCGGCGACAACACGCAAAGGACCATGCATGGAGGAAAGAGAGAGGGTGCGACAGAGGAGAGAGAAATGATGTCGTTCAGGTATTTTAAGATATCCTTTCTTCATATCTACAAAATATGAGGTCAAGACAAGTATCTATAAACCCTCTATTTGGTCTGATTTAATTTCTGGCATATTTTGTATACTGTTTAAAATTTGTACTAACATGCATATAATTTTATCTATCCGATCTATTTAATCTGGACATGCATGTGTAGTTCATTGGCTAATTTGGATATTTCTCGATTGAGTTTTATGATTTTAGAGAGTTTAATATTTTTTTAAAAATCTAAATAATTTTTCGATACCGTATATTTTTATATCAATATATTTGTATGAAAATGAGTATGAAATTTTGTATACGCAGTGCGGTCACATGCACGTGTTGGATCGTGGTCACTACATTTGGATTCGGATTATTGGATATTTTGGTCAACTCCCAACGGGGAGACATTTGTTATTGAAAATCCCTTTCCGTCGATAGGAAAGGCTTAGAGTAGTGACCCTTCCCATTTGGACAATTTGATTTGACCTTAGAATATATTCGAACATCCTAATATATTTCACAAGTTTGAGGATTGCACCTAAAATTATGGGTGGCAAAATATAGTAAACAACCTTATCTATGAGTACAAAATACATAAATTTTAACGTAAGGTTACCAAGATTATGTGTAACCCTTCCTCAAGCTAATTTTTAAATAATCGAAACTCAAATTTGATACATTATTTATTTTTCTGTATCAATTGGTATTGGAATTGGATTTTTAGACTTGAATTTGAGATTCACCGATTTTATCTATAATTGGGTTTGGTATGTCTCGTACAAACGATTTTGATTATATATTTTGATTCAGACATTTGGAATATTTGTCGCGATACTACTTTGGCTTCTGCGTACGCTATTGGATCATCCGATTATCAGATTCTACCCAAAATTACAAGCTGATAGGGTTTTGAATTTGGACTCGAACTCGGACTCGGACTTGGATTGGACTTGGAATCGGCTATTTGCCTATTGGAATCGATCCAAATCACTTTTGTTTTATTTATATATATATTTATATATATACATGTCCCGATGAGGACTCTTTTATGATTTGAATATGTGTTTTAAAATTTGGATATTTGATTTGTGTACGAGATTACAATTGAATTTTAAATTCGAGATATTGGATTTTTATTGAATTTGTCATATCGGCAATTTGAATTTATCTTATCATTTGAATAGATTTTTATCCATTGGATATTTTCTCTAATTTATTGAACTCCTTTTATTTAAATTATGATACTTATTGAGTATTAGATTCACTTTTTCTATTTTATCCATTCAGAATAGAAGATTCGGATGCATTGTCGAGTATGATCGTGATCTGTCAGTTATTTGTCTGATTTGATAAGTTTTGGTTCTATTATGATTTAAATTAGTTTTTATGTGATTGGATTATGGAATTGGTCGTATATTGGCCAATGGATGTATTTTAGAAACAGTTGGATATTATATTATGTCTGATTTATGATTTTGGTTGAAAATTACCTCTCTTACGATAATTATAGAGCAGGTCGTATTTATTTTATCCGGACGGTTATCTGATGAGGTCCTATGTAGGATTTGATTGATGTTGGGTCTTATTATTGATTTGCCACACCCAAATTTTTGGGACTTAAAATTATTTGTTTAAATTTTTTTAGGATTTTACATTTTAAAAATTATAATTAATTATTTAAATTTACCTATTTAATCCAAATTCATGACATAGACCTACTAGGGGACTACTTAAATTCTGATGAAAAAGGCGATCTTTCCATTAATGTCAAAAAAGGGCAAAGATAATGCATGTTTCACGCTCTCGAAACCAGTAAAGGACGCGAAGGTCTTGGAGGGGACTCAGGCGTTTAAATAGCCAGAAGCTCCCCAGTGAAATGGCGTCGTCCCGAAGGAGAACCGTGTTAGGAAAGAGTCAACGAGCTCCTCCACGTGGCGGATCCCTGAAGCATCGCGCCTTTTCAAAGCAAGTCATTATGACGCGATATCCCAAGATCTCCCACGCAATTAATGAGTCCGATAATCCGGTGGATGTGACGTCTGCCAACAGCAGTTGGTCTCTCAGGGTGGCAGATGCCAGCGATCTCTTCACGTCGCGTCCTCCCATCAATGGTCTACATGGGGGCTTGAGGGACGACGTGGCGGAATAGACCGTAGGTAACTGGGAAAGCTCGAGTGCGCGGATTGGCAAGCATAACTGCGAGGGGATCCAATCGCCCATGAAGTGCAATGTGCAAGGCAACAAAGGGAAGAAGATGCATGCAACAAGATAGAGGAATAAAGGTAAAGGCTACTACTTTTATTAATCAAAATTTTCTTTATAAAGTACAAAGCTTGCGATAGAAAAAGTACAAAAAAAACAAAGATACAACACGGAGCATAAAGCCTGGAATAGCGGCCAAGGATGCTTGGAGCCTTATCAGAGAAGGAGATCTACAACAGATCTCTCTGGCTCCGTCACCAGAACTCTAATCTGCCCAAGCATCAGCCATCGGTGCTGGCTTGACCGTAAAGGTTCATCCAATGTTAACTGCAGCAGCAAAACCAACACTCATAGCAGCAGTTCTAGTGGGGACGTGGCTAGCCCGCGCTTCCCCTACAAGGACTCCACCTCCTGCCTCCTCTCCAGGAGGCACATATGATGAGCCAAGTGCAGTTAAGGCCGTCAGCGACGCGCTATCCTGAGGACAAAGTGCCCCGTGCAAGGACCCTCCCGCACACTGGAGATCGTGCCAACCATGAGGGAGGCGTGTAACGGCAGTAGAGTGGCCAAGCTACCCTTGTTAGTATAAGGAAGTGCCCGCCATCGGGGCGTGAAGACAATCTTCAGCAGAAGCTTTGGATCTCTAGCAAGTCCATCCGATTCCTTCACGGATTCTCGCCCGGAGCGGGACAAGCCAAGGGCTTCACATCGTTCTTTTGAGAATCAGCTAAGGTCTGGATTTCTCCATAGGTGAACTCCCCTATTTATAGGCGAGACAACGCTCTGTCTGCACTCAGCGAGGTGCGCCGCCTGATGGCTGTCTATCACTAAACAGGAAAGTCTCCAATGCTGACGCAGATTTTGGCGTACGGATCTTTCCATTCAGAGCAATGAATCTCTATGACATTTGGAAAGCCTATGTGATCGTCTAAGGAAGGCACGACGCCGGATGAAGACAAAGTCTAGTGCATCCCGAGGAAGGACGCGTGGTGGCCAGCCGGACCCTCATGGACATGCCAGGTCTCGACTATAAGTCGGCCCAAGCATGGGAGCTAGTGTTGGGTCTAACATCAGTGAGGCCCAAGGATTGCAATGCCCAATCTAGGTAGCAGCGGCCCAGACAACCAGCACGGCCCAAAATTCCAAGCGGCCTGCGTGGCAACCCAATACGTGAACCAATCAGTGTCTCCTGCATCTCATTAATGCAGCTGCAGGTGGCAAGGGTAGCGCAGGAAGGGCGAGCCAATGAGAGGGAGGTCAATGTTGGCAATCGCAGCTTGCGCCGCTCCCTGCGGCTGATCAGCCAATTCTCACGCGAGAAGCTAACCTAGCGTAACCAGCGATACATGACAGTCTCGTCACCGCCATAAGGCGACAACTGACACTACCAGCTGCCGTCAACGATCCACGGCAAGTGAATCCCTACAAAAAGGATTCTCGTGCCAAAACTCCACGCTATGGAGCCTATAAATTCCCTCTCCTTCTACAGGAGAGAGAGGATCAGATCCAAAATTGCTAATATGAGCCTGAGCATTGAAGTTAACACTCCTCGAGTTCTTGCTCTCACACTTACGCCCAACGCTAATCTACTACAGCCTCTTTCAGGCTACCAAAGTGAGCCACCATTTACGATGCATCCCAGGGAGCTGGGCCTCCCACAAAACGCTCATCAACTCGTACTCTTGCATTCACTCACTCCCACCGCACACTCGCGTATTTCCGGTGCACCTCTTAGGGTGCAACCCTATTCCGTTCATTGTGAAAAGTTATTGATTTGAGCGTCAGAGTGTTTGCGATGGAAAAAATCCCATCGACTTTTGACTTCTTATTTGTTGCTTGTGTTATATAAATTTCAAGTTAATAGTGACGAAAAACAGGACCTGCTTGTGATTCCTTCCAAAAGACAAGGAATTCGAAAACTTTCTAATCTGTACGATAACCAGGACTCATGACGCAACATAATCATATATTTGGGCATTCTTTTTTTATTTAATTTTTTTTTTTGGAATTTCTTTAACCGATAACAATAGTTTAGATTACAAGTCCTAATAATTTTATATGAAAAAAATTGGGTTATCAGCGTAGAGCAATGTTAAAAAAATATATTTAAAATAAAATAATATTTTATTCATTCATCTATCAATTTTAATAGACCCAAATAATTAGCTAAAAAAATAACAGTCTTTTAGATATGTCTAAAAAATGTCTTTTAATTACATCTCAATGGGTATAAAAATACTTCCTAAATATGACTTAAAAAGGTTAAGAAGGGAAGGAACATTATGAGCCAACCATTCCCTAGCCGCGATGGCAGCTAATCGTGGAGGCTGACAATAACACAGCCGGCAGGGGAAGGTGGCTAGAGCCAGCAGGGTTTATCGATGGCAACCGGCCAGCCATGACTGTCATAAATGGCGCTAAACCAGGCAAGTAATGTAAAACTAGA
The DNA here is from genome assembly GCA_033239525.1 of Nepenthes gracilis. Lineage (NCBI taxonomy): Eukaryota > Viridiplantae > Streptophyta > Magnoliopsida > Caryophyllales > Nepenthaceae > Nepenthes > Nepenthes gracilis. Next base: position 13,056,422 of record BSYO01000025.1, on the reverse strand, counting down.
CGAATCCAAATAGAGTCCAATAAATCGAAGCATAGACAACCCAAGCTTAAGCCTGAAGCAAAATTAAATTGCCAAAACAGTTTAACATCAACATGGTTTAGGTGCAATTTGATTCTGTACTGAACCTGTATTTTTTATTTACTTATGGCTTAAAGATTCTAACTGAACCAACAAAATCAAACCACATTCCCATAAATTTACATATATATATATATATTTATATATCACATAAAACTTCCTATTATAACTAAAAATATCTTAATCATATATATTTTTATTGTATTATTATTGTTTATTTATTTTAGTATATACATATTACATATATTAAACAAATAATTTTTAGACTAATAAACTTAGTATTATAAATCTTATAAATTATCCAAACCAAACCACCTAACACATTAACAGTTTGAACGATATTCAAACCATAATATATAATCTGATTACATATTATCTTACAATCTGTATCAAATCGACTTATGATTGCCATTTTTGGGTAGGACCAAATATGGCAACAATTAATCAAAATTTAAATACGAACTTAGTTATTTTAACTTTGTAAAAATAAATATTTTCAGATAATATTTATGCTAAATTGTCAAATATAAATATCGCCTGTAATACCTTTTCTCCACCTGTAAAAACTTAATTCACTCTGAAAATTGCAGTGTTCATCCTCTCCACCTGAAACAACTCCTATGATGTATCCATGCAATCATTTTCATGGGAAAAGTAGCCCTCCTGATTGACAATTTTACATATATAAAGTACTAATTAAGACAATACCTTTGCCCCCAAAAAAAAAAAAAAAGAGAAAATAGTATAATATAATAATAATTTCATTGGGGCTAACCTCAGAGAAAGCCACCCTTAGTCCATAGGGCATCTGATTTCCCGTCGTGTCCTTCAGCCTTCTTATCAGAGTCACTACTATGGTATTTACTTTCATACCTCTCTTCCTCACCATCATCCCAACCAGCCCAACTGTCCTTACTGAGGGATACAGACCCTTTTGAAGGACCCTCGTTCTCATCATTCTTTCGATCCCAATTGTCCCAAGAACCCGAGCTAACAGAACTAAATGGACGGTCGGATGAGCTCTGTCCTTCGGACCCATGATGAAACTCGTGGTAGAATCCATTACTCTCATTCTCATTCCAACGAGAGCTGTCGGTCCTCCAGTTGACGCTGCTTTCCTTTGTGTATTCCTCGACCTTTTGTGTCGCCATTGCCATGACTCCTTTCATAATTCCCCATGTTTTTTGCCCGATTTCTGCTGACTTTGCAGTGACCACATTGACTGTTTCATTGACCTTGTAATCATAGCCTCCCTCTCTAACCTGGACCAGAGATTCAGCCAAATATAAAGAACAGAAATAGCCCTTAAGAAGACAGATATACAGACAATGTTTCAGTATGTAATTTCTCAGGAAGCAAAGGGTTTGTCAATATTTGAAGGAAAGTAAAAGAAAATTTAAAAAAAATCTTTTTTATATGTGAACTGCAAGGAAAATTACAATGAAAAAATATGACGAAAAAGTGTACTTGACTTTCATATTTGAGATAACTGGTTTTTCTTTCATTTTCATTTTTTCCACAATAATTTTTTTCCCTTTAAATTTTCCTAGATCCAAACAAAGACATTGAGGAACAAATAGGTAGTAATACAACTTCACCATTTATTATATTGACTAGTGATAATGTATCATATGGGGATACCCACAAAATTATTCTAAAGAAACATCTCATCTCATTTCTCAAACAGGAGGGCGGTTGTCCTCCAAACAAAGACAATTATACCATTTTGCTTTGCCTTGCATCAACATTATGAAATAATAAGAAACCTGTATCTCTCACTCATCCACTTCTGCTGTCACTACATTGCTGCTATCTTCAGATTTATTCCTGCTTCTTTCTGTAGTTCAATATGTTCTTTCCGTTGAGTGGCTAAGGGTTTTGCAACCTTCACTTTGGCAACTCGCTATTTCACTTTGGAACCTTGGTGTAAGCTATCACATATCATGAAGTTTATGCTTAATTTCTTAGGGAAATCTCAGTTGATATCAAAATCTTTGTTTGTTTGCATACCATATGCATCTCATTCTTAATGTATAAATATTTTTTGGATCATCAATGTCACAGTCAATAACTAAACACCATTTGAAACAAGAGCTCCGAGGGCTATAGGCAGGCCCATCTATATTCCAATTCCTGCTTCATTTGAAGTCTCCTTGATGAGGGTTTCACATGCAATCATTTTTTTACGGGAAATGGCATTGTGTGAAATAACATTGTTTTCATTTCAGTTAAGAGTTTGACACGTGTAGCATAGTTGGTAAGGTCAACTTAGAACAACAGAATTGACCCTGGCATGACAGGTTTGATTTCTGCCCTAAGGATCTTGGACTTAGCTTATTCAAAGTTCTTATGGAAGGGATTATGGATCAGAGTTGCTCTAAACACTCACGTGAGGTAACGCAGGGGAGAAAGGATATGCCTGTCATAAAAAGAACAAATATATAAATAAATCATGGGTTTGATTCTTCATTGTCTAAAGATACAAATAGGAAGAAGAAGCAAGGTCTTAAAAGCATGATAGTGTTTTGAATCCACCAAAGACACCATAATGTGCAGATTGCTTCTTGAACATGTTGCAGTACAACAGCAATTTAAAATTGTCCTTGGCAATTTTATATCAAACTGGGGTTTTGAAAAGAACATTCAAATGTGATTCCACACTTAAATTTGAACGATGAATGTTGTCATCAAAAGTTCAAAATTTTAAAAGTCAAAACTTCCCGAGTATGTAGTAGAGTTCTTAACAATGGTTAATCATCATTTTGAATTTTATTTTGACCATTACTGCATACATACTAATTTGCTCCACAGCACTCGGATTAGTACAGCCACTTGTCTGTGTAGACTCTCAGTCACTTTCTGATGTATTATTTGTTGAAAGTATACATGATGGTACTTGTTGGAAGTGTACACATGTGGGTCCATTTGATGTCAACTGCCTTGTATTTGGTCCAGTTGTCGTCAATTAAAATTCCATATTTCCATAGTATTGCAAATGGCAATGAGGAGCCCAAAGTGGTATCAAAGCGGATCAATTGATAGTTGATCCTCCGATATGGCTTTGGAATGCCACATGAGATAGACCTTTAGCCATTAATACAAATATAGGCCGATATATATCAGTATTAGGACCCCTGATACTAAGTATCAAAGTAGATCATTTGCTAGCTGATCCTCTGATATGGTGTTAAAATGCCTCATGAGATAGACCTCTAGCCATTGATGCAAATATTAGGGTCCTTGATACCGATATTTTTCAATACCATGATAATATTGCAATATATATGCCAATAATCAAAATACTAACTAATATGACTCTACCAACTTATGATTTTCAGAATTTATTTTAATTTTTCGATATATCATATATTGATACTTATTGCTAATATATTCACACCAATATGGCCATAACTGATGTCAATATTTTCATCTATGCCTCTAGCACGAGTTCAATTTTAGTTACCAGGATCCCAATCATGGGTTCCGACCTTCATGAAATGGATGCGCTTAGAAAGACAATGTGCTGATATCGAACTCTCAGAGTGTCGAACTCCAAACTACCCACTCATTGAGTTCCATTGACGTCAGGATAACCAGACCAAACTCTTGGATGCCAAGCTACAAAGAGCCAATGAATGGATTCCCACAGCCAAACCTACCAAGACTGTGGACCCGAGCAATACCAAAAGTATTGAGCCAAACTAGTGCTGTATCGAGTTCAAGGACCCCAACAACACCGAAGTATAGGAGGACTAATTGCCAAGATCCATAGACCCGGATGCTAAGCCAAGGGTCATGAACCAAGTCAATGCTTTCAAAGTGCACAATGCAGGGAAACAAGCAATGACGTATCAATTCCTTTTCAATAATGGGGTATTGCAGTGTTCAAACTAATGGGCACCGAGGTAAAGAGGATAATGGACATCATTAGGATTCCACTGACTATATAACTGGAACTAAAACCAAATTGGGGGAATCATTTAGTTATCTTAGAACTTGTCAACTTTTGTACAACTTTGGGAAATTTTGGGGTACTTTCTCGACTAACCTAGAATTTGATCTAGGTGTGCTTGGGTTGATTAAGAATTAATTCTACGATTCTACTTGAAAGGTTCATTGTTATCCTTAGATTTTCATTATTGATAGTCATTGAACCGTCTTCTATTGATAGTTGTCATATTCTATTCCTCATAGTTGTCATACTCTTGTTCTTCATATTTGTTGTTATTCTATAATTCGTGAGTGTTAACGAACGGGTCGGGCTTGATATTGAATTCCTGGAACAGGGTCCTTATCATATTCCAATCATGTCACATTAATAAATTCAAGCCAAATCATAACAATGAGCTTGATCACACACATGGGCTTGACCTTACTAAAGAAGTACACATGGAGAAAGAAAACCTGTGTCCAGAACTGGACATATATGTTGGAGAGTGACAAGGACAGGGCTAATAAAATAGACATTGGTGACCAGTTGGGCAGTCCCCAAGGAGACCTTAATGCTAAAGGATATCTTCATAACAATGAATACAACAGAAATCATATTAATGATGCCATTGCGATAAGCAAAGATGCAGTCAAATTTTACCAGAGACATGCTAGGAAAAAAAGATTCTGAGTATCAAGAGAGAGTTCGAAATGTGATAAAGCTTTGGATAATACATTCACAAGTTGCATATAACCTCCAGTAGGGCAGGTCAAAGTCAGAGAAAGCCAGCCAATGGTATCATATCACAGGCTTCACAAGGATATGGGTGCAAACAATGGATCACCAATGCTTGATTATCTAATGAAGCAAACATCTTAATAAACCAAGAAACAAAGAAATGAAGGATATAAAATCTAATATAATCAGGAGGCAACATTATAAGAAAAAATACATACTAAGCTAGTCAGAGTAGGGCAATTTTGGGAACAAGATGGGACGATTACTTCCAGGATTATCACAAATCACAAAGAGAAACATTACACACACCAAAGAAAAAAGCTTGAATTTAGCAAGGAGGAATAGTAAGAACTCCTCAAATACCCAGAGCAGCCATGTTTGATTCTCTAACGAAGCAAACATTGAAATAAACCTTGAATGAAGGAATGAAAGACTATAATGCAATAATAAACAAGAACCAATACTTTGAGAAACAAAATCAACAACAATTCAAAAAAAAAAAGCGGAAGAAACATTCGAAGATCATTTAGACAACTGAAAAAGAAACAATTGCACAGGCCAACTACTTGAAATCAAAGTAGCGGTGCTGCAAGCTCTCTAAGAATCATCCCCTCCTTCCCACACACCCACACCCACTCCTGCCACACAAACACACATGTAATGATCTCAACTCTGCATCATACCTTAATGAAGCCAAACTTATGAACCAAAAAATTAAAGCTAGCGAATACAATTGCCATTCAAGAACTAGGAAGCACAGAAACATACAAGACTCCTACACATCATAGTTGCAGCCCCCTATGTAACAAGAATCTTGCTTAAATACTTCCCAAATGATTAGCCATCAGTATAATGTGTACACTTTCAGGAACTCTTTTAACATTTTTTCCAAAATATGCAAATTGTAGACTGATGAGTTTGGACAAAAGCTTCTGTAAATGTGTCACAATGGATGAGGCACCTAACATAATTAAATATTGGATGCTCTATCAGACATTACAGTTTATCCGACTTGATACAAAAATGATTTTTGCTTCTCCAATAGTTGCTTAACTTTACAAGAATATTGATATTTATTTTTATTTCCACTTCGTGAAATGAACTTACTTTGTTGCTTTCAACTATTGCATTGCATTGATTTGTTAAATGAGCTTTCTTATGAAATACTTGGGGAAAAAATCAAAGCAGAATGCCATCTAAACCAGGATTGAAGCTTCCATTTGGCAGCCCCCACAGACTAAAGAATGAAATGGGCACTAGCACAACAATATAGACTAAAGGCACTAGGCACGTTGCCAGTAGCAAATGCAGGGGACAGACTGCTGGAGGATTCCTACTCCCTCAAAGCCCTTCTCTGAAATCAGCTTGCATTTGATTACACTAAAGAAACTCATTAATGAATGATGCTAAGCCTTGAATTTCAGTTTACCAGTAAACTTGACCTTTAGCCACATTTTAGCTTTTTATTATAAGGAAATGCTACCATTACCGAGGAGTTGCAGACAGTGATTAAGGGCAAAGATTCCTAGACAGGACTGATGGAATTGTTGGTTCCACATGCCAGTTGTTGAAAGTTTTTACTAGCACAGCGTGCTTTATATGATCCCTCACAATGGCTTGATTCTTTTAGTGGGAATGAGAGCCGAGGCTATGCTCTCTTCTGGGTCTAGGTATGTGATAAAGGTTTTGAAAGGGTACTCTTTTTTTAATTTGTAACATCTGCCGCTCCTTCAATGAGTCTTTCTAACTTATAAAGTAAATACCACATGTTAAATACCGATCATTATTTGCAAGACGAGAACATGAAACATATTGAATTTATAAAATGCAATTGATAAAGGGTAAATACCTTTGAAGTAAGCTCTTTCCTGCCTGTTTGTACAACATTGGCAGCGGATTGAGCAGCCGATGATGCCATCATAGATAACCTCCCAAACCCCTGGCCAAACAACAACCTCAATCATCAAACAACCAAACACAAACTGGCACACACAACCACATCAAAGCCAAACAAAAATCACCTGTGAAACAACAGAAAGGACATCGCTCTGCGAGTTATTCATCGGCGCTGGGTTCGGACTCGACCCAAAGCCAACATATTTCCCTCCCTGAGAAGGGGGTATCCCTTCAGGCCGTGACTCGTTCTCCGCCAATTTCCTAGCGAAAAAACTCTCCTTATTCGCCGCAGATACCTCCAATTGTGCACGCGTATAGATGTCCTCCGTCGATCTCGACCTCACAGGCCCACCGTTGATCCCAAGCCCACCGCTGCTACCACCGCCACTTCCGTTATTCCTGAATTCCCCAACCGATTGATTCCGCCTCATATCGTTATTAGATCTAAACGAATCATCATTGTCCCAACTATCCCAACCTCCATTGTTCGCAAAACTACCACCAACACCAATCCTAGCACCCCCTCCGCCGCTCAAAGGCGGCTTCTTGTTATTTCCAAGCGGTTCCCTGACAACAGGTGGATCGCGCCAAGGGCGACCCTCGGCGAGCGCTTGGATGCGATCGCGATACACACTGGCGGCGTGAGTGTTGTACTTGGTTACGATATCGGTCTCCTTAGGGATCCCATACTGTGCGAGGAAATCCGTGAGCTTGTCGTTGCCACCGGATTCCATCTTCTTCAACTGGATCTCGGACCAGGAATCCATGGTAACGGATCGCACGAAGCTGATGTGAACGCCGAGACCGCGGTGCTTACCGGAGCACTCTAAGCACATGAAAATGCCGTAGGACACAGACGCCCATTGAGGGTTTTTCTGGGAGCAGTCTACGCAGATCTTGTTGCCTATCTGTGATTGAAGGTCTCGGAGCCGTCGTGATGCGGCCGCCATTTCTCTCTGTGATTAAAGGAAGATCGGAGGGACGCGAGGAGAGGGAGAGCGGCAAGACGACACCCTTTCTCTAATGGGGGATCGAAAGGGTGTGATCACCGGGGAGCTGTTATGGGACCATTAAAGAAGCCGGCAGTAGAAGAATTAGTCGTGAAAACTTCAAGTCTTATTTTTGTGCACGACGGAACTGAATTTTAAGAAAGCCAAAGGTTAAATTTATTTCTCAGATTAATATATTTACGATAATATCGAGTAAATGAAATATATTAAAGATTTTATTTTATTATATTATAATTTTTAAGCATTTTAATAAATATTTGATAGGTTAATAGACTCTGAACCTGTCAATAGATGGCCCCAAAGAAAGTGACGACCAAGTAGTTATTCACCCAAGACCAAGATCCAGGGAACACAGCGTCTACAAGGAAGGGGGAGCCTAGATAGCAACGACCCATCGCACAATCCCTCCAAGCGAAGGCAATAGACAGCAATGCAAATAGTCCAGTTAGATCAACCTGGGACTATACAGTAAAGAGTGGAAGAGTAGGATTGTATGCGGTGCGGTACTCATGATTACCCCTTTTACATGGATGCCAACAGCACTAACAACATAGCATGCGCGGGCAAGGAGAACCTGTCATACGTGACCACAACAACTATCCTAGCAGCCTAACCGATATCCGCAGGGCTCTACTCGTGTAGTGGTTGGTTCCAAGATGTCATGTGCAGTCCTCCGGCGTCCTCAAGAAAAGGCCATGATTACCACTCTAATTCCCAAGCAAGCTCAAAGAGACAACAGGATATCAAATGTTAGTTGTGAAGCCCAAAGAAGGTTACACCGATTTTAAATCTATAAATCCATCTTCTTCCCTGTGGGAAGAGGGATCTAGAAAATTCAAGAGAAAAAGAATTTGAACAGACAAGTATCTTTAAAGTAGCGATTTGCTTTCTCACAAATCATTTAGCCTATAAGTATACCACTCTCAAGCTACTCAACCTACGAGTGTATCTTCCGAAGATTAGTCTTCCACAATTTACTTAATCCCCTTTCCTACGTGTATCCACGCTCCTAGCATTCTCCTATCTTTCTCACATTTGTAAAAATATACTAATTTGAATGTTGAAAGATATACCGAAAAATGAATTACACCATCATCTGATATCTTATTTATCTGTTGTGGTATATAAGATCCAAATTATCAGGGATGGAAATCGGGTTTGCTCTAATTTGACCTAATAGAAAAGATCGAACAGTTTCCTAGTTTGTACGATAATTTGGATTTAGGGACGCATCAACATTCATTTTGCAAGTCTTCACTAAACCTTTATAATAATTTGTTAGTAGAAAGAAAAATATTTATACTAAAAAATAATAAAAGTTAACTACATAAGAATAGTGAAAAGTAGACATATAAGTAAATGAGATTATGAGAATTAAAGAGATTTTTAGATTATCTTATTGAATAATATTTGCTAGGGCAGAAGGGGCCAGTCGGAGCACAATACACAAAATTACACGCACACAATGAAATGAAGGATGAAGAAGAGGAATTGAACATACATGATTTTACGTGAAAAATCCTTCTCAATTAAGAAAAAAATTATGGAATATTTAGTCCACAAATGAGGATCTACTATATGAGATTGGTTACACAAGCCACACGATTATATAAGCCCAAGAGACAAAAACATCAAAGAACAGAGCACAAGAAATACAAAGAGTTCAACACTTTGTGCTTTCACTCACTACTCTCTTTTTCTACATTGTTTTTCACTCTTGAAATCTCATATATTTTCTAGATACTTATCTCTATCCAAAAATGCTTAAGTATACTGTATATATATACGTATATTCTTCTAGCAGAATGAGCAATCACCAACTCATCACGCCATGGTGGTTAGCCTCCCAGGTCTACAATGGTGGCGCACGCTTTCTCCAATGGTGGTGCACGCTTTGCCTTGCGGGCAGCAGCAGTGGCGCACGCTTTGTCTTGGAGCGGCGCGCTTTATCCCAGATGCCTATGTTTGCTCAATTTATTATCTTTCCAAAATGACATCTCTTACCTACCCAATTAGAAAGGTCAACTGCACACCATTTGCAGAAGACAGTTGTTCAAGATTTTATTCTCAAATGTTAACGTTCACGTTGACCGTCTTTTTCTCTCGGTTGGTTAATGACCACGTTGACCGTCTTCTTCTATCGACTGGTCAACACACATGTTGATTGATTTGACGTCCTTTAGCAATCCTTGTATCAAGTTCTCATGTCTTCAGCCGGTCAACATTATGTTGACTGAAATATATAATTTGCCGGTCAACAAGTTGATCAGTTATTTGTGTCCGTCCAAAACTTACAGTCAACATGTTGACTGGAATTCCTTTATGCTTTAATTGTGCATAGTCCGCGAACATCAAGCGCACAAATCCGCAGACCTTAGTCGCACACAAGGTTCTCGTACTCCGCCCAAGTCCTCCAGCCATTAAGACTTCCACACGGGAATGACCCCTAACAATATTAACCTTAACTTTGGGAAAGCATTGGGTTGCATGGTCAATTTTAGCGCATAAAAAGTTAGATGGTGATAGATTGCTCTTAAAACTAAATCAATCAAGACTATGGTGCTGCATTTTGGGTGCATGGATTTAGGACAGAGGATGTTATTGACAACAAGCAGTCTTGATGATCTTGATTAGAATTGAAGAAACTTTTGTTGATACAAAATACTACATATTTATCTTGTGATGTTATCTAGTTTTGTGGCCACTTCAGAATTTGTCTGCTGCTACATTGGTTTTTGATATCATGGCATCCTTAGATTTTGATTTGGGATGCTTAATCGAAAAACTGTACTGAGAGAAATTTTATGCTAACTAGTCATTAGTGAATTAGTGGGTCATTTGAATAGATATTCAATAATATCTTAATAATTGAAATCTTTTGTTGAATAGTTATATTTAATAGTTTGTACTACTTTACAGTGCTACCTGCACTTGGAGTATGCAACCCTGAGAGGTGTCAGTCTTGGATAACTATCAACAAGTGAACCTGACATGAAAATATGAATAATTATACAACCAGTAGGACAAAGATTATGACCTTAACCATTGAGTGGCCTTATTTCTGAGACTTGCCTCAGCCTCTGAGGTTCAGCCAAGGGGTCTTTTGAGTTCTATTTTGGAAATGTGAATGGCATGCTTCAGTTTTTATTTCTATCCAATTGAGTTTCTGAATTCTATAAATTAGACTTTTAGTTTATGAGTAATTAGCAATCATTAGATTGAGTGATTTTTTAATTAAATCTTCAGAGTATGATGATTATCTGATAGTATGCGATTTTAACTTGTGAGTGATTGCCAAGAAGGATAACTGATTACCCAAATACCATCGGCTATAATTTGAAATTCTACGATCTATTTATTGCAATAATTTGAATTTTGTACTACATCAAAAAGCTAGATCCTTGGTCATATGATAGGAAGGATGTGTCTCAACTAGGGGAGCTAGTGAACGTAGGTTAGTGTGCTAGAGAACGAGGATGCGAACTTTGCATAGTTGAGAAACCTTGTTCTCAAGCTATCATCATTTTCTACTCATACGAGCCCGTGTGTGTTCCTTGTTCTGTGGAGTATACATTTTCAAGGTTGTGGTGTTATTTGAGTTTTGTTATCGATCTAATTTGGAAGAAGACCTCATTGTCAAAGTGGATGTGGAGTGCTCTTTCCCACCCCTCTACTTAATGATGAGTATAATGAACTTCTTGGAGCCAAACTTTTGGCCCCTGATAAATAAAGGACTCATGAATAGAAAGAAGTAAGCTAAATTACCTGGAATTGATCTTAATTAGGATATTTCCTAAGCTCTAGCACTCCTTCGAATCTTCCCTCTATTAGGAATTCCCTTGCTGCTTTGGCTAATCTGGAAGTTACTGGTGCTGATTCTGTCGATATGGGGGCTGCTGGTTTTGTGGGGCCTAACGGCAAGAGGATGTTATGGTGTTCCCCATGTCAAAGAAAAAGGGCTCCCCGAGAACGAACTCACTTCAAGACAAAATAACGAGAGAACAAGAGCAAACACACACAATTTTGCAAAAATCCTTCAAAATAAAAAAGAATCATGAGACACTTAGTTAATATAAATAATTTTACTTGTAATTTTTGGTTATAAAAACCATGGTTAAAAAACCCTTGGCGATTGAGCACAAGAGTAGAATGCCTACACATTGTTTTCTTCTCTATTTTTCTTCGCACTCTCATACTTCATCGCATGCCCAAATATACATATATATATACACAAATATTGACCGGGCGGCTGTCTACTCGATTGAGAGTTGCGTCTGTAAGAAACCTACTACCAACTCGAAATCGCTGCCAACTTTGTAACTTCGCCACCAATCACCTCTTGGAAGAAGTTAACCAACTCGATCAATCAGCTACCAGTTCTGAAAATCAATTTCCCTTTCTGAAAAGTTGATTGTGCAGATATTGCAGGTGAGCAAATTTCCAATTAGAGTTTCTAGGCATTGACCAAAACTCCTTGAGCTTTTGCACAGTGACCTCGGGCATAATACCATGTCCTCGGTTGCAACTTGATGTCCTCGGTCTACATCTAATATCTTCAGCTACTACTTAGAGTCATTATCCATTATTCAAAGTCCTCGGTCTTGATTAAAGACTTCATCTATTAAGTAAAGTCCTCGACTCATTTAGATAATGTCCTTAGTCATAAACTGGTGTTGCTTCCACTTCGCCAAGTAAAGTTACTCCGATCTTTATTCCATTTCGCCACATTACTGCGCGTGCAATGTTTCCCACATGAAAGTGACCATAAATCCCAACACCTGCTCCTTTACTGCCTTTTTTGTGGCCTTGGAGAATGACAGTGGAGCTCCTAATTTGCGCATCCTCCTCCTCAATGAGCTCATGTCCTTGATTGATGGAAAATTCTGAGTCAAAGTTCCTGCTGTTGGTACTCCTAAGCGTATAAGTGAGAATCACAAGAGGTCTGAAAAATTATGCTCTTTTGTCATTACATGTTAATGTGGCATGTTGTAACATCAAGAGGCTTAATGACCCTCTTAAAATAAATAAAGTTTCTACTTCAATGGTCAATTCAGCCTTTAGGTTTGCCTTTATGGTGAAGACTAAAATTAGGAAGTGAAAATGTTCAAGGTTGGCTAAAGAATTGCATACGACTGGCATTGGATCACAAATCACCCTCTTCTGGGGTTGGCCGGGTGTGGGGTGGGGTGAAACTCTAATGAAGTGAACCTTCGATGATGTCGACGCCATCGAAACAAAGTTCTCAACCTCAAGTCTCCTAGATACCACTTGTCACTGTGGAAATGGGGCGTCTACCGTCCAAGCACAAAGGGATCGAAGAGAAGGAAAGAAAGAATAATGACAACCCGACATTTACGTGGAAAATCCTTATGAATCAAGGAAAAAACCACGGACGTTGAAATCGAAAATTGCACTATGTATGAGATAGAGATTACAAACAAGAAGGCGGAAATACTCACACACTCGGTCGGGCCTTCTTCCATCCTTTGTCTTTCTTTCTTACTCACACACTGCTCTTCTACACACTCTCATATATAAGGATATACAAAGTCTCTCAGGTTGAACCAAGACGTCCTTCCTCAGGTAGGCACGGGTTTCCAAGAGGCATGTATCGGCCTTAGCAAGAGATTGCATGCCTCGCAGCAGCTGGAAGGCGGCAGTTTGTCTTGGGTTTCAAGGTTACTGCAAAGGGTAGGGTCAACTTATCGCCCATTTAGTCATGGCGTCTTCACGTTATTCGTAGCCTGGCCATCATCAGACATTTGTCCTAAGAAGCACCGGCCAACGCCCTGCTGGATCACTGGCCAACGCCTGTTGACGCCCGTCAATCGACCAATATTTGGCATCAAATTTCTTCATGGGAGAGATTTCCAACACTTTGTTCTGTAGTATACATTTTCAAGGTGGTGGTGTTATTTGAGTTTTGTTATCGATCTAATTTGGAAGAAGACCTCTTTGTCAAAGTGGATGTGGAGTGCTCTTGAAAGCCCACCCTCTACTTAATGATGAGTATAATGAACTTCTTGGAGCCAAACTTTTGGCCCCTGATAAATAAAGGACTCAAGTGAATAGAAAGAAGTAAGCTAAATTACCTGGAATTGATCTTAATTAGGATATTTCCTAAGCTCTAGCACTCCTTCGAATCTTCCCCCTTCTATTAGGAATTCCCTTGCTGCTTTGGCTAATCTGGAAGTTACTGGTGCTGATTCTGTCGAAGCCAATATGGGGGCTGCTGGCTTTGTGGGGGCCTAACGGCAAGAGGATGTTATGGTGTTCCCCATGTTGGGGAAGAAAAAAGGCCGGTCGGTCAGACAAAAATAAAGAGAGAACGAGGACAAATGGCACTCAAACACTCAAGACAAAATAACGAGAGAACAAGAGCAAAAACACACACAATTTTATGTGAAAAATCCCCTTCGAAATAAAAAAAAAAATCACGAGACATTTAGTTCATAAATAATTTTACTATGTAATTTTTGGTTATAAAAAACCATGGTTACAAAAAACCCTTGGCGAGTAAAGAATAGAGCACAAGAGTAGAATGCCTACTCATTGTTTTCTTCTCTCTATTTTTCTTCGCACTCTCATACTTCATCGCATGCCCAACATACATATATATATACACAAATATTGACCAAGTACATTGTCTACTCGATGAGATAGGTTGCGTCCACACAAAACCTACTACCAACTCAAATCACACCAACTTTGTAACCTTTTGCCACCAATTTCGCGAAGCGCCATTCCATGTCAAAGAAGTTAACCAACTCGACCAATCAGCTATCAGTTCTGAAAATCAACTTCCCTTTCTGAAAAGTTGATTGTGCAGATATTGCAGGTGAGCAACTTTCCAATTAGAGTTCCTAGGCATTGACCAAAACTCCTCGAGCTTTTGCACAGTGATCTCGGGCATAATACCGTGTCCTCGGTTGCAACTTGATGTCTTCGGTCTACATCTAATATTTTCAGCTACTACTTAGAGTCCTCGTCCATTATTCAAAGTCCTCGGTCCTTAATTAAAGACTTCGTCTATTAAGTAAAGTCCTCAACCATTTAGATAATGTCCTTAGTCATAAACTGGTGTTGCTTCCACTTTGGCCAAGTAAAGTTACTCTGATCTTTATTCCATTTCGACCACATTACTGCGCGTGCAATGTTTCCCACATGAAAGTGACCATAAATCCCAACACCCTGCTCCTTACTGCCTTTTTTGTGGCCTTGGAGAATGACAGTGGTAGCTCCTAATCCTTGCGCATCCCTCCTCAATGAGCTCATGTCCTTGATTGATGGAAAATTCTGAGTTCAAAGTTCCTGCTGTTGGTACTCCTAAGCGTATAAGTGAGAATCACAAGAGGTCTGAAAAAATTATGCTCCTTATTGTCATTACATGATTAATGTGGCATGTTGTAACATCAAGAGGCTTAATGACCCTCTTAAAATAAATAAAGTTAAATACTTCAATGGTCAATTCAGCCTTTAGGTTTGCCGTTTGGTGAAGACTAAAATTAGGGAAGTGAAAATCCTCAAGGTTGGCTAAAGAATTGCATACGACTGGCATTGGATCACAAATCACTCCTCTTCTGGGGTTGGCCGGGTGTGGGTGGGGTGAAACTCTAATGAAGTGAACCTTCGAGTTACCTATGTGCATGGCCAAATCCTCCATTGTATAATTGAGTCGTTGATTGATAGAAACATTTGCATGTGTTCCTTTTTTATGGGTCAAATGATATATCATTATCTACCGTGGGCTTTGGCATGTGCTTGAGGCTATGCCTCTGGTGGTGTTTGGAGATTTTAATACTCTCAGGAATGCATCTAAACTGATAGGAGGTAATTTTGATGATGTTGTTGTCTCGATTTTGATAAGCACATACTAAATGGTGGTCTAAATGATCTAAAGCATTTCGAGTGCTCCTATACTCGAAGCAACCACCGGGATAGTGAACATCCTAAAAGTTGGCCAAAGATTTGTATACAACTGGTCTTGGATCACCAATCACTCCTCTTCTACAGGTGGCTAGGTGTGGGAGGGGCAAAACCCTGATGAAGTGAATCTTCGAGGTACCTATATGGGTGGCCAAATCATCTATTGTACGATTGAGTCGATAATTGATAAAAGTATCTGCTTCTATTCCTTTTTCATAGATCAAATGATATCATTGTCCACTGTGGGCTTTGGCATGTGTTTGGGCTATGCCTTAGGCGGTGCTTGGGCATTTTAATACTCTCAGGAATGTGTCTGAACTGATAAGAGATAATTTTGATGATGCTGCTGCACAAACTTTGATAGGCGCATACTAAACTGTGGTCTGAACAATCTAAAGCATCTCAGGTGCTTCTATACTCGGGACAACTGTAAAATAGTGATCCCTGCACTATCAGGAAGCTGGACTGCATTCTGGTAGTAGTGAATGGCTCTTAAGATGGTTGATATCCTATGCACTTACTTACCAAAAAAAAAAAAAAAATATCCTATGCACTGTCCCTCCCCCAAATGGTTTCAAACCATTCTCCTAATGTGCTTATGTTCGAGGACAGCATTTATACAAGAAAAGGTATGTTCATATTTAACAATTTCCTTGCTACCCACTTCTGATTTGCTTTTGTGGTTCAGGAGGCATGGAACACCCCAGTGTCCAACCATCCTCTGTTTAGGTTGTGGGCAAATCAAAATCAATCAAATTGGCTGTAAAGGGTCTCGGCTTAGATATTGGCAATGTTTACATCAGTAGCCCTTAAGGCCAAGCAAGAGTTTGAGAAATGTCAGCTGGAGATTGATCGACTTTCCCACTGTCAATGGCTTATTGAGTTTGAAAGAGAGTTGGGAGGCATTGATTTGAACGCCTGAGAGGATGACATCTTCCTATACAAACAGAATGCTAAGGTGCATTGGATTAAAGATAGAACCAATGCTCCAGTTCCTTTTTTAGGACGATGGCTGAAAAGAACAATAGACGGAGGATCTTGTCATTGTGCAAGTCTGGATGATTCTCCAACCTCTAGTTTTGATGAGGTCAAAATTGAAGCGACCGCTTATTCTGCAAACTTGCTAGGCAACTCTTCTCCTAGGCACCTCCTAACTGAAGAGAGTGTCAAGCCCTAGATTCTCAGTAGTGTTTCCACACTCCTCACTGGATTCCTTGACTGCGTGGGTAACCCTGTAGCATATAATTGATGGTCTTTCGAGTGCTGGGGATGACAAGGCTCTGGGTCCTAATGGCTTCTCGTCGGGTTTCTTTAAGAAGGCTTAAAGGCTTGTTGGTCCTCTTATTTCTAAGGCAAAGGAAGGTTGCTGCCTCGTCGCAGCGCGTACGATTTCGTTCGACATCTATTGAATCTGCTACCCTTTTATTTAAAAAAAATATTGTTTATTTTTTTGCATTTGTCATTGTATTTTTGTGAGGTCGGATGAAGAATGCGAGCACGAGTGCGACGACAATGACGAGGCTAAGGTGTTGGTAACGGCATCAATGTTAAGGAGTTGACAACCGTGACGACTGAGTTTATATTTTTCATTTTTTACTCTATTTTTAAAGATCAATTTGGGTTTATAGAGTTAGGGCAATGGCGATAAGGCTTAGGTGCTGTCCAAGATGTTGATGCTGACGAGTTGACGACGACAGAGTTATCAAGAACGGCTTCGATAACTAGGTTTATATTTTTTATTTTTTTATTTCATTTTTGAAGATTAATTTGGGTTTTTTAGAGTTAGGGCAATGGTGACGAAACTGGGGTATTGTCGATGGCGTTGATGATGAGGAGTCAATGGTGGCGGCAACGACTGAGAACGATTGAGAATGGGAAGGTTTTTTTAAATGAAAGGAAAAAATGATAGCCATTGGATTAGATCCAACGACTACCGTATAAAATCGTAAGCACTGTAATGTCAAAGCGGCATTGCACTGCCCCTTAGCCATTTCTAAGGAAGTTATTTATCTTTTTGCTTGAGGAAAACAGGGCAATACTACCATGATCAATCTTGTCCCCAAAGTGGATACCTCAATTGGGAATACTGTTTTCAAATTTATTTCTTGCTCTAATATCTTGTATAAAATTATCTCTAAAATTCCAGTAAACTAGATCCAATTGTTCTTTTTTAGTTTTGATTCACAAATCCCCAACTGCCTTTATATTAGGGAGATGTATTTGTAATGATATATTCCTTGTCCAGTGTATTCTTATTTGATACCACCTCAATAAAGGCAAGCCATAATGCACTACGAAGAATGACAAATAGAATCCCCATGATATGGTGAAATGGGATTTTCTCAACCTTTCGATCATGATTTATGCACTGGGAAGAATGACATATAGAATTATGTAGTGCCCCTACTCCATTTCCCTTAATGGAGAAGTTGTGGGCTTCTTTCCTAAAGCAAGGAGTTTGCATTAGGATGACCTATAGTCTTGATATTTGTTCACTATTATGTCATGAAAAACGAAATTACAAGAACAATTTTTATCTCGAGGATTGATCCTAATAGGATACAAAAGTGTAGATTAGCAGATTATAAATAAACACTAAATTTTACGAAAAACCCTCTGAATCAAGAAAAACCATAGGACATTCATTGAGCTGATTATGCATTAAGAACAGAGCAAAATAATTAAGATTCTCACACTTGTTTATCTCACAACCTCTTTTTCTTTCTCTCCTGACACACTCTCACTTTTTCTTCTAATGGAGTGCCAAGTGTATATACATATACACATGCCCATCACCATCACCATAGCTCGGCTTCTTTCCTAAAGCAAGGAGTTTGCATTAGGATGACCTATCAATCATCCAAAAGAGAGAAACCGTTGATATCTATTCGCTATTAGAGCTCCAAATGGCTATTCACAAGTCATAATTTTTTTATTGACCGGAAGAATTGACTCCGATAAACTTTGTTGACCGGGATTTCTTCTTCCCAACACATTCGAATCAAATATTTGATCTATTATTATGGATGTTTTTTTATAGAATTATTTCTACAAAAATTGAGTAATGAAAAGAAATTCAAGTTTTACTGAAAATACAAAAAAGACTAAAACCAATATGTTAATCTTTATGAACAATGTTCTTTTTTTTTTATAAATGTAAATCTCTGATCTATTCCCTTGATTAAAGAATGCCTCCACCTTTTCTCGAAACTCTTTGGTTTGAAAGCTAACATTTTTAAGAGTGAAATCTTTCTATGTGGTGTGGCTAAGATTGATGCCAATGGTATAAAGGATGCTATTGGATTTCAACTCATGTTTCTCCCTCTTCATTATCTAAAG
This sequence comes from Nepenthes gracilis, assembly GCA_033239525.1. Classification (NCBI taxonomy): domain Eukaryota; kingdom Viridiplantae; phylum Streptophyta; class Magnoliopsida; order Caryophyllales; family Nepenthaceae; genus Nepenthes; species Nepenthes gracilis. The sequence continues at coordinate 13,037,504 of BSYO01000025.1, read as the reverse complement.
GTTTCATGTTTTTTTTCTGGTCTTAAAACTTTTGGCTATAAGCTGATCATCGATAATGTTGTTAGGCATATTATAGTGTGGAGGAGCAAGACCCTTTCCTATGCAAATTGCCTTTTATGTATCAAGTCCATCCTCTCTACCATTTATGTTTTACTAGGGTTTTATCTTTAATCTTACCCAAGCTTGTATTAAAAAAAATGGAATCCTTTACTTGCAACTTTTTGTGGCATGGTGGGAAGGATGGAAAATCCACTGCTAAAATTGCCTAGGTTGATGTTTATAGACCTATTGATTGATGGGGCTTTATCAAGGATATAATTGCTTGGAATCAAGCACTTTTATGTACAGTAGTTTTGAAAACTTCTCTCCTTTTTCCTAATTCCATTTGGATTAAATGGATTCTTTAAAATTTCTTAAAACTCATTTTGAAATTTCAAAAAGATTATGAGTCTTCACGATCATATTAGACCATTTGTTTCCCACTATGTTGGGATCAACAAGGACACGTGGCCGTGGACCGATTGGTGGCATCCGAGTGGTATCTTGTGTCATATGTTTGGTGATGTTTTTAACAAGTTAGTCATTATTCTTATCTTACAATCTAAAATCGTAAGCATTGTCAACGATTTTTGTTACGTTTACTTAAATAAACAGGATCATATTTTAAGAAATCTTTTAATAACACACCTTCCTACAACCCTCATTTTGGCTAAGGTGAATAGATTGGCATGGAACCTAGGGCATAAGGGCACTTTCTATACTAGATTAGCACAGAGGATCTTCTAACATGAGGGACCCGGGGCTCATTAGCATCACTTGGTTTAAACTTCTTAGAGATATTAGTTCCATTCATTTATACTGTGGCTGACAAATAAGAATAGACTGAATATTAGAAATGGGATTTGCAAGCCTTATAACTTAGAGACCCTATGCTACTTCTATCGGTTTTAGAGTGAAGATCTTTGATATATATTCTTTCAATGTCAATTTACTATTGACATTTGGATGGCAATATATAGAGATTCTGGACATCCTTGATTAATTCATCAGTGAGTTTATGAAATTACTCAGGTGTGCCTTATATGGAGGGAGAAGCATCCAAGATCAATGATCTTTTCCTTGACCTAGGAGGCTAAGATTTATTTCATCTGAAAACCAGGAATGATATTACTTTTAGCGGGATGCCTTGTTTATCTATTTTAAAGCTTACTAATAATATTTGAAATAATATTTGTGGTAAAATCTTATTATTATTATTATTATTGGTTTGTCTTTTTTGTCCAATAATAATATTTATAAACAATAAAAATTTGAATCGAGGGCAGTCATCTACATGTATAATTACAAATCTTTAAGGCATATTTAATTATTGGAATTAAATAAGGTATGAATAAAATAATTATTTTTAGGAAATATAATAAGATAAGAATATAGTTAAAAATTTCTATTTTATATTTTGGTTATTGAAATAGAATAAATTGAGAATTAGTATTCTAATATTTGATATGTAGTAATAGTATGAGGAATATGGTAAAAATTTATATTAATTACTTTTTACCTTTATTAAAAAAAAAATTTTGGAGATCGAAAAGTATGAATAATGCCTACACTCTTCCACAATAATATTATCGATAGTAATGATATCATCCACAATAATAATAATAATAATAATAATAATAATAATAATAATAATAATAATAATAATAATAAAAATGAGAATAAAAATTATTAGCTGTAGGAATAAATATGGAATAAAAAATATCTAATAACATGTGGTATTTTTTATTCACCAAGTTTGATGAATAAATATTTTTTAGGAATATTTATTTTATATTAAAATAAAACTAAACGATAAAATAAATATTTTATTAAAAATAAAATAAAAATAAAATTTTTATTCCTATCAATCGAATATATGCTCGTAGTTAGGCTTGTGGAGTTTCGGTGGTAAATATTCATATAATTTGATCGCCTTGCTATCTTTTAGATTTTTGCGGTTTTGCATGTTCATAATATTATACAATTTATACATATATTAATTACCAAAAGAACTATTAATAATCAGAGAGTCTGACTGTCCCTAGAATCCTATGAATCAAGCAAGCTCCGGCTTAACACGTTAATGGCAAATTCAAGACTCGGTGAGTTAACGCAATGGAGCATAAAACGGACCAAAAAGAACTTGGCAGTTGTAGCTGTTTGCTTGATACTCATCATTTTCTCCTGCTCCCTCCTCCCCGATTCAAGTCCATCCAGCATCAAACATACCGATCCCTTAACTCTTCATTCCGATTACGTGGATCTAACTCTCCTTCGCAATGCCAAACATAAAGGAGCCTGTTAAGTATTCTTTCATAATAGTTGATTTCTTGTTCTGTTTATATTTTTAGACCTTAAATTGATTGGATTATTCTCGGGTTTTTTGCCCCCCTCTAAAAAAAGTATATACAATTTTTGAAACTTTAACTGCTTGCAGTCTGCTTGGATGGGAGCTTGCCAGGCTACCATTTTAAAAAGGGTTTTGGTTCTGGATCCAACAATTGGCTTCTTCATATTGAGGTTAGGGTAATTTCTGCTTTGTCAGTCGATTTTTTGGTTTGATTTAATTGTGAAATTGGAGATTGGGATTTAGTTGTTAAACGCTTGGATTTCTGGGATGTTATTTGACTGCTTGACCTTGGACTTTGGGATTGCTGTGAAACGCTTTTCCTCGTAGCACTAGCCACTTTCACAAATAACTGTGATAGCTGAAGACCTTATTTTTTGTAATTGTCATTAGGATGACGAAATATTATGCAGCCACAATATAGCCATAACGTCCCTACAATACGAGCAACAATGAATTAATGCAGCTTTAATTTAGGATAGGTAGAGTTGCATATTTTGTTGTTTTAAATTGTAGTGCTATTTTGAAGAAAATATTGTCTGCATTGAGTTGGAGGAATAGTGATGAACAATGAGTGCTCCATGGATCTATTACAGCAATTTGCAATTTGAGGATCAATCCCTGTCTATGACATGGACCAATAGTGCTACGTTAGTGTTGACACCTAGGTCTTGCATCTTTTAATGTAAATATCACTGATATGTATCGAAATTGGGGCCCCTAATACCGCTGTTTTTTGATACCGTGACAATATTATAATATATTTTTATATCGGCGATATATTGTGATATGCTAGTCAATATTTTGAATATCGGCTTTTACGACCAACATTTTACTGATATATAGCTAATACAACCTTGTTAGCTTATAATTTTTAGAAAATTTTTTTCTTTTAATATCTTTGACACCGATATATATAATCTGATATGCTCAATACTGATATAACCGTGATGAATACTGATATCGATATTTTCATTTATGCTTGCATCACCTAGATGAGTTAGCAATTAGAAAAGCGGATCTTTTCTGCAGTTTTATGTATACTGATTTAGCTGGATGGTCAATCACGTAGGTGATTTTGGCTATAAGGAGTCTGAGTAAGGATGATGAAGCCACAAAACAAAAGTGACAATAGCAAGAACACAAGTGTCAAAATAAAGATGTTCTTGCTGATACACTGTATGCCCTAGACCACAATGACCAACTTATCGTGGATATAAAAATAAAATAATAATTGTCTGATAACAGTTTCTCCAAAAAATTGATTATTAAACTTTCTGAAATGGAAAAAAAGAGGTTGTGGAAAGGGCACAAAAGCGAGAGTTTTAAGTCCATCTACTATTCTATCTTTACTAACTCTGAAGAGAGGCAATTATTGGAGAATGTGTGCATAGTTGGGCCATGTGCAAGATAATTTTTGGCTATGAATTCCCATTCCTATGGCTACACAACATGCTGTGTATATTTCATAGTTTCAGGATTTTTTCAATGACCAGCATTTGAAACAGGTGCCATCAAATCCTTATTAGAATCTATCCATGTATCTGTGACATATCACAATTTTTGTAGCAGTGTTGGAAAATATCATTATCAGGGGGTTTGACACTAATATATATTGGTTGATAATTTATATATTCGCTGATATTTTATTCCATGATACATATAAACACCACTTTGGAGATGTCACAAGTGGTTATTAGCAAGTTCATCCACGTTCACAGTCATAATTTGTCATGCTATTTACCTTGGTCCAATTTGCCCACCTGTTAGCTAAAGCATTCCAGTCTAAATTTTTGTAAAGCTATCAACTTTTGTTGAAGATGAAGGACCTTCTTCTGTCCTTGGGCTCCCTAATACTGGCTTTTGATAACAGTGATGATTTCTAAATAGGAATTTATCAAAATCAGGATATTTTCAGGTTTAATATTACCGTGCTTTTTTTTTTCTTTGTTGTCTGCTATTCTGATGGATTGATCTAGATGCTGCCTGATAAAATATTTTGTGGTGTATGCATTTGTCTGTATTTTTGTTTTGCATGCAATATCAAGGGAATTTTTTTTATATTCACTTTTAGTCACTTGTAGCTCCTCTGCTGTTACATTGCAGGGTGGAGGTTGGTGTGACACAATAGCATCATGCTCACTTCGCAAAGCTACTGCATTAGGTTCTTCAGACCACATGGAGCGCCAAGTCCTCTTTTCTGGAATTTTAAGTAATGACCCAATGCAGAATCCTGGTAATGTATATACTTGCCTGTTGTAATTTTGAATTCTATGCCTACAATTTCCCAGATATCTCATCTCTGTGCCTGTTTAAACTGATCTTTGTAGGCTCACACTTGGCTTGCAGAATGTCTCAACTTTGTAATTTTGCACGTTGAATTGCTAGATATGTATCATTTAATTTTTGATGCATATGGTGCTTTTAAATATGAGAAAAGTCAACCATTACAAGCATTTACAAAACATCAAAGGGTGACATTGCTGGGACATACAAATTTCCAATGTTTACCATTTGCTTTTAAATGCAAAGAGCTGGGTAAGATGATCACATATGCCTTAACATCAAATAGTTGGGCGGTATGGTTCTGGTGGAAGACTGTGTTCAACATACTTGTGATCAGAAAATACATGAGTGACTTCTTTGAAGCCTTTGACTCCATTAAAGTCCTTAACATTTCTCTAGAGCAGATTCATGACTGTTTATTGCATTGTAGATGAAGTGAGGCTCTAGTACTAAGTGGCGAGCTGTCTGTATTTAGACAGATATGCTTCTATATCTTCTCCTATATCGTCTCCTATTTTCCTTTTTTTTCTTGAATGACTGACCAAGAGTGCAAAAACTTTTGGCATCCTTTCACCATCAACTTTGCACTTCATTTTTTTTTTCTACATTAAGTTGTTGACCACTTATTTTTTATTATATTTGTATGCCATCTGTTGAGTTTTTCTCCCTGTATCAAACACTCGACATTCTGATGCTGTTCTCCATATACTCACTCCCAATATTCATTATGAATTTTACCCACTATAACAAGGTCATGTGCAGATGCCGGATAGCTTAATCTAGAGGCATGGTTCAGTAATATTTATCCAAAGCCCCTGATTATAAGTAGCTTGAATATTTTGTCAGGATATTTGATCTATGAACTCTTTCCTTTTTGTAATAATCTTAACATAGATCACTCTTCATGAGGCTTTGCGCTTTTTATATGTTTGAATTTTGGCATATACTGGTTATGAACCAGATATAGAAATCCAATGTATGGATCAATAATATGAAATATATGAAACACCCCTGAGCATCATATGGGGTGGCTGGTAATTTAAGCAGCATTCCTTGAAAGCATTGTCTGTTACCTCATTATCCTGATCTGGGACACCTTAGAAAGTGTCAATGAGTGAACTGTCCTAGAAACCTAAGTTGCTGGTGTATGATTTTTTACTCTTAACAGAGCGTTTTATGCAAATGACCTTGGGGCTTGAAACATGAATTAGCAGATACCAGTTTTATTCTTCATGCTTTAAGTTCACAGGATTTGAATTAACAACCACTTGGTCAAGACTTCTATGGCACCATGCCAAAGAACCAACTACCCTAAAAGTTTAATGTGTTAGATGAAGATCTAAAAATGGTTTTTTTATCCTTGCACAAAGTATTAATCTCACTTTTTTCATCAATTTCTAACTGCTGCCCACTTTGGCTGCTGTAGGTGAATTGTGCATCTTTTGTCTTTTTATTAGACATCTGGAATGAATCTGAGCTTGAATTCTCAAGTTGAATGCCATCCTACTTGTTATTCTTATTTTCACATGCTCATCAATTGCCCCTTTGTTCACCATCTACTTGAAGACCATATGGCGTAAAATAAATATTCAAGCATAACTTTTAAAGTATCAATTCATCTTAGTCCTGATATTTGTGTAGCCATTAGGAAACCGAGGGGCTTTCTGGACTAACATTTTGGAGCCATTTTAGATTTCTACACCTGGAACAAAGTCAAAATACGTTATTGTGATGGTGCATCTTTTTCTGGGCATCCCGAAAGTGAGTTTCATGTAAGCCAACTAGAAATTCTTCTATTCTGCTCAGTGATTGGACGTCCTATTATGATTTTACTCATCTCTCTATTCCATTCTTTTGCAAGTATAAGTTTCTTGTGAATTATGTTTAGCAATTTCTTATAATTTGTTTATCTGCGTGGACATCACCACAGAATGGAACCAATCTTTTCTTCAGAGGTCAGCTTATCTGGGAGGCACTTATGGAGGAACTTCTATCATTGGGATTGTCTAATGCTAAACAAGTATGTTTTCTTTTATGTTATGCAGTTCATATAGGAGTGTATTTGAGCCAAGCTAAGCTGTAGCAGCATTTCTGGCTTGAACTTGTACATAGGCAGACAAGTGAAGACCTGAAATGAAATTTCAATTTCTGCCTGCAAGCTTGGTATATTGGAAACTATGTACTTGGGTTTCTGTTTGTTCTTTCCTTGAATGGCAAGTTTGAGCTTAAACACAAGATCATCTTTTGGTTTCAAGAACCCCAAAACTCTCCCATATATGCATATAACGCTGACATCATGATATTGTTGATGAAACCAGACAAAAATAATCAATTATGTGTGGTTTCACAAACTTGTCAAACCTCAATTTTTTTAATTTTCACCTAATAAGAAATCAACCCGTGTATACACCTGGACCATCCACCATCACGTATACCTTCTGCTAACAAAAATGCATATCATATGCCTGCATGTATAAATGAAAAATGGCTATGCCTCTACTATTCCTTGGATAAAAAACAAACAAATATTTGCAAGCTAGGAATAGGTCCTACAAGAGAAAGGCATATCTTAGTACCAATTTCTTTGCATCTGCTGTCAATTGTTGCTCTGCTTCCCATTTATGAACAATTGAGAAATTATTGGTGAGTTGACCAATACTCACTAGTCTCTTCTTAATGATAGAATTTTTTATTTTAATTTTTTTGGGAGGGGGTGAGGTGTTGGTGGTGGGTGAAGGAAGAGTTTGATTTAAAGAATTGAAAGAAAAAGAAGGAGAGAGTAGGAGTCATTTCTAAGGTTGAAAAAGAATATGACATTAGTCAATTAAAATCTTGATATCTTACAACAGCTGTATGTTTGGAATCCATTGGGCATTTTCTTGAGCTATGCATGGGGCCAATTAAGAGTAGCTTGTGCTTTCATGTGTTAATGAGGACCTCTATGCCTAACAATTGGGGAAATTGTCTCGACTATGGGATAGAATATCAACCGATATGCAAATAACTGCCGATATATTTTATTATCACTCCCCAAGTAATTGATATTTCTTGATACTTTAAGACAATTGTTATATGCCATCATATAGCCAAATATGTTTCTTTACAAGGCCAATATTTAAAATTTTATCCGGTATACATGATATTGGCCAATGTTCTCTTGTAAGGTTTTGATTTGCGATAAAACATGGCTGATATATTTAATATCAATATGTATTATCTCTATAGCTAATACCGATACATATACGATTAATATGATACCGATGCTGATATTTTCACCCCTACTTTCAACTAATTATCCAAAGTGACATTTCATTGAGCATGGATTGGGTTGTCACTTTATGACATCTAGTTGGTGCATGGTGATAGTCATTATCAATCTTTACTAAAACCTCTACACTATCACCTCAAGTAAGAAAAGAAGGGGTGTCTACACTACACAATTCACATCATCTTTGTAAAAAAATTTAGAAAAAGTGTGCATCCATTTGCTTTCCACTTTCATGACTATGTGCCCGCTGATCTTATACATTTAGTTCTCAACTCATGAACGATAGGTAATGTTGAGGGAGAAATTAGTGGTGTTAAATGGGCCATCAGCATGTAAACGTGTTGTGTCACATAACACAAGACAAATATGTCCTTGCCACACACGGCACATGACTCACCTATGCTAGGCCAAGAGTACATCCTGGCCATGGTGCCAAGTACAACTTTAATATAAAAAATTAAAAAATAAAAAAATATAAAAAATAAAATTACAAAAAGTATTATAAAAAATATATCACATTTTATTTATTTCATTAAATATTTTCAATATTACAATTTACAATAGTAAAAAAATACATCTAATAATAACTCATTTTTAAGTTTCAATTATATTTCTATTGCTGCTGCTTTTGGAGTCATCTTCTTCACTGAGACTCAAAATTATTGGACTTCTAATGTGATTTTTTGTGTTTAACTAATCAATTAAAAGGATGCACATTTCTATTATTTTCGGTGTCATCTTGTTTTTTTCATCAACTATTTGACTCCTGACGTTGAAGGCTGATTTGGATGATACTGTACTTGCTAGTGCGATTAAGAGATCTGGTGCTATTGATGCGAGTATAGGAAATGTTTTCTCGTTAGCTTTCTACTAATCCAAAATCTTAAACTCTGATTTGCCACTTGTGAAGTTAGAAATGTGGTTGGATTGTAAGTTGTGAAGAAATTCAGTTAGTGTTATATATTCACTAACTAACTGGGTTTTATGTCAAGTCCATAACAAAGAAAGCAAATCATGTTAGCCACCTCTATTATTGCTACTTGTTTCTACTGTAGGATTGAACGGTTTCGCTGTTAATTGTAGTGTATATAAGTTATACATTAAATGCGGGTTGCGATGGATACGGGCTTTCATTTCTTCTGTACTATTGGCTATTCTTATATTGGCATAAAATTTTTTAAAATAAATATACACCCCACTTATATTCACATAGGAGTCTACAATTTTGATAAGACTGATTAGCATTTGACGATTTTTCCAATATTTTAAAACTTTTTCTTAAAAATATAATTAAATATAATATTAGTAAATATGTTATTTTTAATAATTTTAATATTTTTTTAAAATTATTTTTTAAAATTTTATATTTATCTCCATCACTTGTATCATATGGAGAAAATCATAATTATCTCGATAAAGTGCAAAATTGTTTGTAAATGACAATAATTGGTTTAATAATATATTTTGGGTGGTTTAATGAGTATTTATAAGTTCGTTAATGACAAAATAAAATGTTACTAAAAAATATTTAATCATTTTAACCATCTTTCAATTGATATTCGTAATCGGTTCTGCCGTTGAGATATTTTTGTTATGGAAGATGGTTAGAACGTAATAGAAAATATACGCAGTCTCTATCATCTAGTAAGTCAAATTTCTTCATGTTGTGCAACCGACCTTCATCTTCTTGTAACTAAATTTGTTATGTCAATATGATGTCATGAACTACTACTTTTGAAAAAAAATATTCTAATAAATAAAATAACATTCGTTATTTTCTCCACATAAGAAGAAATAAATTGTAAAATATCATTGATACAAAGATTAATAATATTCATACACATTTTGTATGGAATAATTCACCATTCAAAATTTAAAAAAAAATATAATTTAAATAAAGAAATAGTAAAATTATCATTTGAAGGATTGTCAAAAGTAATAGAAAAATCTTATTAAATATTTCATGTTCATTTATAATAATATTAATTGCTTTAAAAATTACGGAAATAGTGTGTAGATGTTCAAAACCTTTAAAGCCAATTTTTATTTTTGTAATTTTCAGTTTTTAGAAATTCAATGTGTTATAATACAAATACAAAGTAAGTTATTACATGACAAGTGTATATCACTAGTTTAAAAAATTTTAGTTTTTACTTGTATTAATTTGAAATTAATTCTTGTTTAAATTGTAAAAATAGAAAGATAGCTTCACTTTTAACATTATATTGGGACATTTTTATATGCATGTGCTGTAAGCAATTCTGCATATATCTTTCAAATCTGTAGCCTTCCACCATGGGAAAATGACTGTTCAAGTAAACTATATATTTTATTAATCATTCCCAATTTAGTCTGTAATTGAATAAAAAAATTTCTAACCATGTACCGCCTAAAAATATTAATTTAGTTTGAGTTAAGAATAATTGTTATCTTTCACATGTGTCGATTTTGGTGTCTGGTGCTTTTAGGATTTTTATAAGTATAATCTTTTTTATATTTTTACAAATGATTAGTTTTTTATTGTTAACTAATTTAATTTCAAAAATTTGTCATATTGTCATGATCCTAGTTCGAGTAGGTAATTAAATAAATAATTAAATAACTCGAATAAATCTTTCACTTTCTTTTCTACAATTGAATAATATCCAAATAACCTAAATATCGGGTTGGATTTAACAAACCAACAAACCCAAAACAACATGATATCTATGCTGATAAATATAATTTCCAATATTACAAATTATAAATAAAACAACTAGCAACTTCCCAACATAATCTCAAACTATGTCTAGATATATGCATAATAACAAAATAATAACAAAAGCCTTCAATTTTTACTGTCAAAGATCTTGTAAAAGTCTAATATTCTCTAATCTAAAAGGGTTAGAAAATAGGCAAAATATAAACCTAAAGCTCAGCAAATATATATGTATATGTACGATAACAAAACATGTCCGCAAAACGAAACAAATGAATAAAAAATAATAAAACATGTGTTAAATCCAATCCAATGACTAAATGCATCAAATGTTCAAATTTGATATCGTACACAAAATTTGTAATATATATACGAATACTAAATAACATCAAACTCTATAAAATCGTCTAATATTCAATTAGCAAATGATTCTGAAGGCTTAAAATCCAACATCGGATATATCACATCCCCAATTCCAAAAGCTTAATTCATCTTATATTAATCAAATTATTATTTTAATTCATTTCAAATCTAAAAACTCAAAAATTGCCAACAAAATTTTAAAATCCCCAAATAAGCATTGGATATGAACCTATATGGAATGTCAACTACTGTCAATCAACAAAGATAAAAAAGAATAATTTCAATCATAGAACCTGAATGGCTATGCCCTAAATGGCTCAAATTATTAACCATACAACAACATTAACATCTGCATAAGGAAGTATGTCTATACTAGTATCAAAATAAACAAATTTGTAGCTTAGACATTCCACTGGACAAACCAAATATCCCATTAAATTACTGACACAACATCACGATAACAATTTATATATAACCATTTAGCTGAAGCAAACAAATGTCATAAATCTACTGTTCTAATATAAAAATACATCATTCAAAAATCACAAGCCCTATTTCTAATTCACAAATAGTCCTTTTGGTTCTTCCATCACCTACAAGATTGTCCTGAGCCCTCTAATTTGGAAGGTTAGTAAAAATCAAAATTGGAGTGAGACAATTACTCAACAAGGTATATAAATTTTTATAATAAAACATCTAATTTACATCAAAACAATGTTAGAAGGAACATTATCAAAATCAAATGTGAAGTCATGCAATTTCTATATCATTGATGCATAAGTTTTCGGGTTGACAATTTAATTTCTTCATGTAACAATGTACTATTAAAACATGCTCAAATCATGCAAATTCTTATAAACTAAGGATTAGTAAAATCTCACTAACAAAGAAGCAAATAATCAAAACTCGAGTTATTTATGTTTCCATACAACAAAAAAACCTTACGCTGCTATTTAAGATCCGTAGATAAGCCATTATATATATAATCCTATAGGTGTGGCTAAATATCACTTTTAACCTGCGGATGATAGGTATAAATCTTGATTACCACTATAACATACTAAGACGTCATAATATATCATAACTAATTTTTATAATGATTCGTGCATAAACAAATGGAAAATTCTATACAAATATAAATTATCTTTATATTTTCTCATACTGGTGAAAATATCCTTATCTTTTTACAAATTATAGAGTTTTCTTCATAATTCTTCAAATACTTGTCATGCAATTTGGATATGCAATTTGGATGTGCATCATAATTCTTACAAGAACTTGAATTTGCAATTTGGAAACATTTAAAAGCTACATTATAAAATTTTCGAATATGTGAAGCTATTCACAACAAAAATTGTAGAAAAATTAATAAAATTCTATGATTTCAACATTTCCTTTCGATTATCAAGCATGTGGGGATAATCTATAGCAAATTCAAGGCATGCGAAGTATATACTTAAGGATTTAGAACATGCTAGAACATTATATATGTTAATCAAAGCATATAAGAGCATTGAAACAGAATTTTAGAACATGCATGTGTATAAATGTAGAAAACTAGCTTGACAACACAATGTATATGAATTAAAGACATGAACTTTATGAAAATTGCAAGGAATGGAAAAGAGAATTCATGCATGTGAAGTATAAACACTTTACATATGAAGTTATGGCTTGTATGCTTATTTAAGATAATAAATACTTATAAAGATCAAAATGAACCGTAATAAGAGAAAGAAAGGCTTGGAATGCACTTATCTTAATTTGATTTTACCCAAAAATTACTTGATTTTTCTTTAATTTCACATTCTCCTGCTTCTTTCTATTCTTTTCTCTCTTGTCCTCTTCTATATCTCTCACATCTCTCAAAGATTGGCTCAAAATAACCCAAATTCAGCCAAAAAACGCATTTTTATAGCAAGCTAGTGTGTCATGCGCGAGTCAGGCATGGATCATGCACGACCACGCACATGTGTCAATCAGGAATGCATCAAGTGCCAAGATAGAAGCCATATGACACATAAGTGTCTCTTAGACATACATCAGGCGCTAGTAATATGCCAAAGCCACACGCGAGTATCTTTTGACATGCATTAGGTTTGAGTAATCTGCCAAAAATACACTTGAGCGCCCTAGAGGTGTCCTTTAGGCGAGTCCCTTCTATCCAAAACACGCATGTGCGTGTGTTAGGTACCGGTCAAGCGTGACTCAACTCAATGTGACCTGGTTAGAATATTAACTTTGATCCAATTCTTATTTAACTTAAGATTTTTTTTTATCTTAATTTAATTAATCATGATCAAAACTATAAATTGAAACTCACACCTTATAAGATAATTCTGTTGATTATGCTAAAACTTGCAAATATCAAAAGTCAACACATTTCAAATATCAAGTATGATGCAGGTGAAATTTTGAAAATCCAAAACATGCCAACTGAGAACAAAAGATCAAAAGATTAATTTTGAGGAATGATTATACATACTCATGATAATCTTAGGCCAAAATATTACTATTTAGACCGTTTTCCTATAGATGGGATTAAACTTTATTTTTTGGCAACTCCTAATAAGAAGCGTAGTCCTTAAGTGTGTTGACATTTAAAATATTATTTTCTTTTGATTCCTTACAATAATTTTTAACAAAATATCAGACGGTAGAGTTCATAACAATTTACAAAACTTTTTATTTTTGTAGGAAAAGTACAAATTAAAACTTTCCACCGTATGAGAAAGTATAAAATCAAAGAGACAAAATAGAGTCCAATTTAAAGCACTTACATGAAATATCAAATGCAAGATCAAATGCACAAGTTTCATGGCTTTCCTTTTACAAATATGTCCATATATGACATATTATCTCAAAATATTCACTGAATTTATGAAAAACAATCTCTTCAAATCTTGAGTAAAATCCAGCAAAATGTCAAAGCAATAAATGAACATCACATGCATGCAATAATATTTAAAATGAAAGTAAAATATGGCATGCATTTACAATAAAACGAGAAATATAAGTAACAAATGAAAGAATCTAAAATAGAACAAAGAATAAACTTAGAAATACTTGCTTTCTACTTTTGATCTAGCAAATTTGACACAATGGCTCCGAAATCTTCTTCTTTCTCTTTCTCTCTCTTATTCTTCTTTCCCCTTCTCTTTCTCTCTCCTAACCTACATGAAATGCTCATGTTGGTGTGCAAGTGCCTATATATTACAATAGCTGCACATCAACTCCAGTTAGGTACACATCAGGCCCACTTTCTCACATAGGCACGCACGCGCGCTATATTAGGTGTACATCAAAGGCCAATATTTTGCCTCATCCATGCACTAGTGCCTTTCAGATGCACGTTAGGCATCACTACACTGCTTAAACTGTGCATAAGCATTCCCTCAGGTACATCACGGTTGCCACCATTTTGCCATAAACTCGTGAGCGCCATAGAGGCACATTTTAGGCGTGCGATTTCTACTTTAGACACGTACGAGTGTGAGCTAGGAGCCCTTCATGTGTTGTGCCTGATTTCCAAAATCAAAATTTTCTTCAAATTTCATGATACAATTATTTTGAATCGACCCAAAAATCATATTAATGACATCACAATTCAATAATGAAAACCGGTATTACACAAAAGCTATTAGATTGTTTTTTAGGAGGCGACTAGAACTAGGAACAATAGTGGTATCTAGGATAGATTGTGATTCCGGTACTTTAGAACCATTATTAGAATGTGTATGTGGTGTAATTGGTGTAGGAGTATTGGAATAATTTTTTCATATTCCTTTACTATTGAAATTAGAAAAATTATGTACCATAATTAATAATTAAATTATAAAATAATATTATTATATAAATTAGTGATAAAAATTAACAAAAATTATATAGTTATATCAGTATTACACTATCACTTGTTATACAAGAGTGAGAGAGTAGAGATGAGATGAAGAAGAAGAGGGGGGTATTTATAGTTTTCTATTTAATTAATTATTTAGAAAACAAAAAAAAATAGGGTTGCCACAAGCTGCACATCCCACGTAATTGCTTTAGGAGGAATAGTGTGTCCTCAAACAATTGGTCAAAAGAAAGTATATCCTTTAAGAAAAATTATTAAGTTAAAAAGGGAATGCATTTTTATCCTCTATTATCATCGTTCTAGCTGTTCATAATTTCATTATAAAAGGATTTCTATGAAAAGGGCACAAAGTTTCCATGTGCTAAGTCCTAAGAAAGGTCCAACTATTTTAGATATATTGGATATGGTCTTACCTTGTATTATACAAGCTGCCATTTCCATAAAATGAAGTTTTATAAAGTTCTTAAAAAGAGCAGTCCAATGTACGGAACTTATACATTTGTGGGTTATGGAAATTTATAGGAAGTATTTAGTGTGCAAAAAATGTTTAGTAACAGAAAAAAGAAGGAAAACCTTTTGTTGGCCCAAAAGAAATTGAGAGAGAGAGAGAGAGAGAGGAAAGAAGAAAAAAAAAATTGAAATTAAAAAGAAAACAACTGATGAAGTCTTAGCAAGTTGGCTATCGTCAAGGTCTTGGGAACACCAGGTCTCAGGTTTGATATTCCTTCCCCCATCATTTCCTGCAAAAAAAATATAAAAGAAAGAAAACTTGGGGCTCTATTTGGATAGTGAAATTGGATTTGGATCTCAGAATTGTAATTCAATTCCAATTTAGGAACACGTGGAAAGTTGAAATTGGGGTAAACTTAGAATCTGTTATTTGGATTACTCAAGGAGTTACATTTTGGAATTAGAATTTTCAGCAAAATTTGAAGCTCAAAGATAGGAGGCCCTCAACTCCAAGTTGTGGAGTACAAAAAAGAAGTCAGAGTTCTATAAAAAAAAACAAAAACAAAAACAAAATCATTTTATTCATCTCTGTCAAGCAGACCAGATTCAATGGTTGTAAAATGGAGGTCTTGAGCTTTAAAACATGTAAGGAAAATGGTTAATCAATTCTTCTCCTGCTAAGTATGTTAATTAGATTTGAAGCTGGAAGAGGAGGAATAAATGCAGAAACAAGGCCTAGATCTGAAGCTTGAGGAGAACGGCAATGGCATTTGCTCTAAATTCTGAAATATCGAAAATAAAAAAAGGATATTTGATCACTGAGATTTTCTTAATCACCAACATCCGTGGTACTTCTTTCACAATTGAAGAAAAAGAAGTTGGAGAAAACCATTTGCAAAACTCAGATGTGAAGCTCTGAAGGGCGTCAATGGAGACTGCTAGTAGCAAAGTCCATTGATATGATCAGAAAGAATTTACATCAGCAGTTGCGTCTGGTAGACTAAGAAGTATGGAGCGACTTGGTACACAAGCACAACACTGACTCATTATTTTTTTCTAAATATGAGGACATGGCATGCTGAGGACATTTGTCAAGTAAAATTTATGGTTTGTTTATAGATATGAGGTTATAATATACTCGCAGCACTTTAAAATAATAAATTAGCAATTAAAAATGCATGTTCCTTGTTTGCTTATTAAAAAGATAAATTCATAGGAAGTTGTAACACTATGCAGGTGAGATAATATAAAAGAAATGTGCTATAGCATGCATACCTCATAATAAAAGAAGACAACATGGGCTTAGGCTTTGAATTGTGTCTAAATTACAAAAATGGCTCTAATTTTCTTTCTTTATATTAGGAACCCTCTTTTTAATGAAAATTATAAAATATCCATGGATATAAATATTAATATCGGTATCGGTCGTAGTCATATCGGACAATATATATTGGTGTTGGATAATATAGGATAGGAAAATATTTTTAAAATCATAAGTTGACAAGTCATCTCGGCTAATATATTTTGATATTTTGATAGTGGTTAATATGTTAGTTATATCGGTCGTTACAAAAATATATTGAAATATTGTTATGGGATCGGATCATATCGATATTGGGAGGCTTCAATAATAATAAATGTCAGCCTATATGTATTATATTAGCTGATATTTGCATCATCAAAATATCACATCATGTCCAAAATGTATCGGAGTCTGCCATTTAATGAATGTCAACTAAGTATCGTAAATAAATTGCTCCCAATTGTTTAATCATTTGATAACCAAAGTCAAGTCAAGCCCCAACCCTAAAAAGTGCTAGAAAGCAAAATGAAAAAGATGTTTAAAAATAAATGGAAAAATCCATTTTGAAAACATTTGAAAGACTATGTTCATTTTGGGCTTTGGGGTTGGACATTTCTTAGTTGATTGAAGAAGATAGTTCATTCAGACTGACTCTTCAGGGGCTTCCATCTTTGTAAGCCATAATTTGGAAGGCAGAGATAAGGTGGTGTTAAAAAGAAAAATAATAAAATATTTTGACACATATCAAGCACCAATATACTAGCCTAAGAAGTGTTATTGCTTGTTAGTTGGTAGATTGCCACTACTGGTGCTCCCCGATACCAGCTTCAAGGTGTTGAGCTAGAGCTTGGGTGGTAGTCAGTATCGAGCTAGTCATTGGTGTCCAATGATGAATGAGGATGTTAAGATGTGAATATTGTATGCCAAACACTCAAGTTTGGAATTATTATTCTTAGCTTAGGGGTTAGGAATTGAAAATAGAGGTCCATATTTATCTTTCTATCTATCTCCAAGTACTTGGAATTGGAATTCCAATTCTATATAGGGCCCCAAACAAAAAACTTGAACTGGGTGGCCCTATTCAAATTGTCAAACACGACCTTACTCCAGCCAAAGTGAGGGAGTCTCACCTTGACATGCTGATCAGAGTAGGGGAATCTCACATTGATACAAGTGGGAATTGAACCTCCGGGGTGAAGAAAAATGAGCTATTGTTAGGTCATCCAGCTGAGATACTGCATTAATGCACTCCTAAGGTGCTCTTATTCATACATATAATTACTGTTGATTTTTTTTTTTTTGGGCAGTGTGGATAAGGCCAGTTGGCCACCCTCAGCCCCTTAAAAGCATCCCTGATGAGACCAAATTTTATCTTGTCTAAAATTATCTGATTTCAAATTGAGTAGTGAGCTATTCTGTTTGACAACCATGTATTTCTCACTTTCACTGGGAAGAACAATGTCTGTACTATATTTGTATTTGGTTTAGTTTAATTCATGCAACTTAAGCTTTTAAAATGTTATTTTGCGCTCTCAGTCCTGACCTACCTGTTGATTGATTGATTATGAAATATGATATGGTACCTGTTGATTGATTGTTTATGAACTATGAAGCATGATATTGTTTCCTGTGGCATCAAAATCGAAACGAAAGCACAATGGGGCAAATGGAAAATAGTATGGTTTAGTAATCCTGAAATAGTGGAGGCTTATGGTGGTCATTTGGTATGTGCAAGAAGAGTTTTTACCTTTGTTCCTCTTTCTCCTGAAGAAGAGTGTTGGAAGAGATAAAATTAACCCCCTCTCCCCCCCCTATTTTCCTTATCTTTCCTGTTAGCCTATTGTTATCACTCCAGATCTCAAGATGCAGCAAATGATGGCTTGCAATATTTATCCCTAGGGTTACTTACCAGAGAGAGAGGGAGAGAGGAGAATGGAGGGGGAGAGAGAGAGAGTCACCAATCTTAAAGCTCCAGGGTTTTCTATAGGCGAGAATGGACCAGTGGGGAGGAAAACCAAGTGAGGGGGGAGAATAATCTAAATGATTTCCTTCCACCGGTCTACAAGTCAACGCCTCTTTGGCTTTTGATTTTCATTAAGAGAGGAGGAGCAATCAGAAAGGAGAAAGTAAGAGGGCAGTATTGTAAATGAGTTTCCTACCAATCTGCAATTCAAAACTTCAATGTTTCCTATAACAGAGCCTCTTTTTATATCAACAGAATGCAGTAGTAATCAGTGCTTTTGGTCTTTGTTTTGTTGTCCTATTCATTAAAATATAGAGGAAAAATAAAAAATAATAAACACTACCTTGTTTAATTTTCTTCTGAAAAATCATAATCTATTGGTATCAATATTGGTATTGGTTGTAGTTATGTTTGTATTAGATATATCAGATAATACATATTGACATTGATATATTTGATCGAAAATAATTATAAAAATTATAAGTTGATAAAGTCGTATTAGTCATATTGATCAATATTTTGAATATCAGCCAATATGTTGGCTTTTTCAATTGATTTGGAAACATATCGCGATATTGTCACAATATCAGGAGTCTCAATAACAATACATATTAGATAATATGTATTGTATTGGTCGATATTTGTATCGATGCTAGCCCCTCACCCCTGCGAACCTTCAACAATCTATTGTTATGAAAGATATGTCAAGTCTTTAGCCTCATTGCCTGATAATATTTTTGAATGAGAAACCATGTTTATCTCACATTTATGTCTGATAATCTCACAGGCTCTTCTTTCAGGATGCTCTGCTGGCGGGCTTGCAACTATGATACATTGTGATGACTTTGGGGAACTTTTGCCAAAGGACACTACTGTGAAGTGCCTTGCTGATGCAAGTTTTTTTCTTGACGAGTATTTTCTCTCTTTCTCCTTTCACCATTTTTTTTTATGCCAATGTGTTGTGATTCACATGTCATTGGTGCTGCTTCATAGATATCTATAAAAGGTGCATGTTTTGTCAATAATATTGCCTCTATCAATGACAACTCATGAAAGAAGGATAATGCCAGTTAGCTTAAGAAATGCCTGTTATTGGGATAAATTGGCAGAAATGTTAGCGCCTTAACCTTTTTCCTCCTCATTTCATTTTGCACCAACCATGGGGAATGGGAACCATTATTGGGGGAAGAAGGAAGATGTAGTGGGGTGGAGAACAGAGACTCTCTTTAGCTATAGCTGTACTTTGTAAGAAATTTTCATGGGGCAAAGTAGTCATGTTCAAGATGCATGACTTTCTCCACCCATCCACAACTCACCATGACCATTTAGTACCACTATAGGCCGACCACCAGCTACTGCATCTTTTGGGAGCTCCATTGGCTGGCAGCTGGATCTCACCAGGTGTCCAATGTCTGGCTGACAGGCTTTTCCAACCTAAGTCAGTGACCATTGTGCAGAAGGAAAACTTATCTTGAAAATTTTAGATGTTGTTTGTTTATTTGTGTCTAGAAAGCATGTTTTTATGAACCTTGGAAGAATGCGTGGTCCTGTAAATAATACGTGATGATGAAGTTGCATCTCTTGCAATTTAGATGCTAATACCATTCAAAGAAACAAAAATAGCATTTCATTTTCCTGTTCACTCTGCACATAATCCCTAATTAGGGTAACTGAAGAATGACAGATTCTTTAATAACTAAATAATTACTGTGCTAGATTCCCACGTGAAGACTAAATAAAGGTTTTAGATTTGTTCTTCCTTTAAAAATTCTCTAATCAACTGGCATTGGTTTCCAACGTGCATATTCACAGGATCTCTAATAATGCATCTTTGCCTAACTCATGTTGGTGTAAGGGTGGGGATCCCGTTGCCCCTTTATTAAATTTATGTTACTGTCTTGGTGATTGAAAAATCATTGCTATCTAATAATTTTATGGTCCTGTTTGATTTTTTTTTTTTTTAACAAGGAGCCCTAGATAAAGATTTGTTCTTCCTAGCTTGTGTTTGCCTGACTCATGTTGGTGTAAGACCCCGTTGCCTTTTATTAAATTTATGTTACTGTCTTGGTGATTGAAAAATCATTGCTATCTAATAATTTTATGGTCCTGTTTGATTTTTTTTTTTTTTAAAAGGAGCCCTAGCTTGTGTTTGGAAGACCTTGGGTAAGTAAAAAAAATACCCTGCTTGCCCCTAGCTACCAATAAATTCAGGATTCCTAGGGCAGGAATGGAACTCTTGTCCAGACTTCCTGATGAGTTATTGGTGGAATAACTCATACACCATGGAAGAAAATTTAGGATAGGATGGTGAAGATGGAGAGGAAAATCAGAATTTTTATTCAAATATATTCAACTCTATGATATTTTTGTAAATCAGAGACTCCATTAATATAGCACTAAGTTGGAGTCTTTCAAATTTCAATTTCAAATTGCAAGACATAAATCTGTTTGAAACTCCTAGGGACAAGATAATAAAATACATTTAGTATACCTAGTCAAATTTTAAATTTCAAATCCCCTAATTAATTGGGATTAGTTTTTAACTTCCCTCCTTCAGCCCAATTATCTGGAGTCTTCATCCATAATCGATCTCCTCATCCATAGCTTTTCTCAACTTCTCTTCTTAAACCTCTTCTACAAAATTATATGCATCATATCCTATGAAGAAACAAGACAAGTTAAGGTTACCGCCGTCAATCTCGGTGGAGTCATAAATTTTCCGCAAACTCCTTGTCTTCCGTGACCTCGTCTTTGATGATGAAGATGATAAATGAGCACTTCACTAAGTAGATGATGATTCAAATTGAAAAGGAGTAACACTCTTTTAGAACACGGGAGAATTGGGAGGAGGATTCGACTTCCTTGAGGCTTCACTCTCCTTCATTGGTTCTTTTTCATCAAAAACACTATCTATACTTTTATCATTTACATTTTGCTTCCAATTCCACTTATCACCCTCTTCAATAATCACATCTCTACTCATAATAGCATGTCTAGTGAGAGGATTATACCACACATAACCCATGGTTCCATCATTGTAACTGAGAAAAATGCATTTCTCACATTTGTCATGAAGTTTCATTCTTCTTGCCTCCAGGATATTTGTATAGTCAGCACATCTGGACACTCTAATGTGTTCGATTCTTGGCTTGGAAAAACTCCTAGCCTTTTCAAGTGTCATCATTGAAACACTCCTTGTTAGACACCGGTTTAGTAAATAAACCACACAAGCTGCTGTTTTGGCCTAGAATTCTCTAGGCAACTCTTGCATTTCAACATGCTTTGAATCATGTCATGAATGGTTCTATTGTTTCTTTCGGAAACTCTGTTCAATTGGAGTGCATAGGATGGCTTAACATGATGGACAAATAAATGCTCTTTGCAAAATATCTGTATAGACCTAGATTTCATTATTCATAATTCGATAAACTAAATTAATTTATGTAAAATTAAGATCAATGAATAGTAAAATTCAGAAATCAGGAACTCACATCGAAATACGATAAAAATTTATTTAATGAAACCAACTTCAATTTCGTTTAATATATGATAAAATGAATGATACAAAAGTAATTCGATTAACGAATTCTCAATTAATTAATAATCAAATTAATTTCGGTTGATGTCAAGATAATCCGGTCACCAAATTATCAATCAATTAATAATTGAATTCAACCCGATTAATTAAATATGGTATAAATTAAATTAAGTAAAATGTGATATTGTATATATATGTATTTATCTCACACTCACTCACCAACACTTAGAAAATTACTTAAGAAGAAGAAAAGAGGTGGGGCTCAGTTGTGAGGGCAGCCCATGGTTCCCCTCCTTTTTCCCCTAATTTTCTAGCTAATAAATTAAAAGGAGAACATGGCTAAAGAGGGGAGACACATGGCATATTTGAGGACTAACATGTATCAAATTTGACCAAATAAAATAAGGATAAGTGACAATATAAGAGGGCAACATATCAGCTTGCATGAAAGCTGATTCAGCATAAGGCCACTGAGAAACTTGACACCTAACGAGGTAGGTGGTAAGCTCCAATTAATTTAAGAAATTTACAGCAAATAATAGATAAGTGACGCTAATTAGTCAAAGAAAAACCAGAAAAATTGGAGAGCAAAGCAAAGGAAAAGTAGAGCAAAAACAGAGAACCAAAACCAGAGTTTGGAGAATGACTCGTTTGGCAGTTGAACTTCAAGATTAAATTAAAAATATTTTTAGGAAAGAACTATTCTCCCTCTTTAATTTGTTGTTAAATTCTTGATATTAAATTGAAGTATTGTTGGTCCAATACTTAAAATTCTCACCAAATCTATGCTAGAATGAGTAAAGTTCAGCAACATGTCAAAATGGAACTCTGTTGTTGAACTCTGTTGCACGTTGATGATGTTTGAATTTTTACATGCTTTATTTGATTAATTCATACCATGAAATTTTTATTGAATATACTTTAAAATGTTAGCTAAATCACCATATTTTTGTTCGGGAATAATTCTTGCCATTACCATACTAAAAGGAACAAAGTTTAGGAACATGTTAAATGGGACTCTGTTGTTGAACCCTGCTGCATCATACTGATATCCGAATTTTTACATGTCTTATTTGATCGATTCATACTATGAAAGTTTTACTGAATATACTTTAAGATATTAGCTAAATCACCATATTTTTGTTCTGGAATAATCTTTACCGTTACCATACTAGAATAGCCAAAATTTAGAAACATGCATCATTAAGTTGATTCTGCAACCTGCTGTTATGTTTATTGATATGCTAATTTTTACATACTGTTAATGGCCGATTTATCTCATGAAAATTTTAGTGAAGAAATTTTAATATGTTGGCTAAATCACCATATTTTTATTTTGAAATAATTCTCATGAATTAGGCTGGATTCAAAGAGTTTTAAGTCAACTGGCAGTTTGAACCGAGAAAATCAAGGACTGCTGTTGGTGATGATTTTCATCACGTTTTTGATCTATTCAAGCTCTATAGAAATTAGTATAGGAATTTTAATGAATTCTCTAAGATGTCATGAAGTTGACTTAAAAATATCTCTTGAAAATTCGAGCAGTTCAGCCTCAAGAAAATTGAATAAACCGAACTGGCCAGATTGCACTAGAATACTAGAAATGACAGTTTGGGGAAATCAGGCCAAACCGGCCTCCGTCCGACCACCAAACCGGCTCAAAATTGGTTACTAATTAGTTAATACCCTTATTAAGATTGTGTAAAATCGGTTCATGAAAATAAGTTGAATGAACTACCAAACTGGATCCCTGAATGAACAAAAAAACTTACCTCTGCATCCTTGCTGATGCTGATGCAAATCTGGCAGTCCACTTTGGTGGACTGAATGAACCGGTTGAACTAGCAATGAACCGGTTGAACTAGCAGCCGACTTGGACATATTTTCTAGTACTAAGGTTGAACTATCACCATGTAAAATGATTTCCAAAAGTTCCTCTATATGGTCACTGAATCGGACCACATATCAGAACCCAGACTAAACTTCAACAGTTTGTTGAAATTTTGAATTTCATCCCATAAAAATGAGTCGAACTGGGCTCCAATTCTGCTGAACCAGCAGCCAAAGTATTTTAAGTATGTTAAAATGATATTAAAGTATCAACTTGTAAAATTTGGTACGGTTTAACCACCAAATTGCACCCCAAAACGACAACTGAACCATACCCTATATTTCTATTGATGCTGTAGTAGGGCAGTCTAGGAAAATGGATTAAAATGGCTGTGTACCGGTTGAACCAGCGGCTGGCCCGGCCAAGTCTTCTAGTACTAAGGCTTAACTATCACCATGTAAAACGGTTTCCAAAAATACTTTGATTTGGTCACTGAACCAGCCCCAGAATGGAAATTGCCACTAAACCGGCCGATTTACACTTAATTGTCTATCTTGCTAATTTAGTGTGAACCGATCAGGAAATAAATAATAAACCGGTCAAATATGGTATGTTAAATTAGTAATCAAGTAATAGATCATGTAAATCGGTTGGCCATTATAAGAATCAAATATTAAAGATATTTAATGAACCGGTTTCTAAGGAACCAGCTAATTTGGTAAGTGAACCGATCTTTATATATGCTCCTTTAAAATAATAACTCGGCCATTTATTATATAGATAATGGTGAACCGACTCACATGATATAATCGGCGGAATATTATGAAAAGTCGAATCGATTCATAAACTAGATTTGTGATCAAACCGGTTAAAGAGATGAAATAGAATCGAACCGATTAGTAAATTGGTAAATTATGGAATTTATGGATTGGAAATTGAATAATATGTTGTTTAAAAATAAGTCCAGCACATGCTAAAATATATATGAACTTATAATATGCATTGATATGATTTTATTATGGAAATATACAATGTGTTTTATCGTGATTTCATTACAAATGTATATGATATGTTTATACATGAGTGGAAGCCATTATAATACCAAGAAAATATGAATTTTTTCTAAGATGAGAAAATTAAGAAGAAGTAAGATTATGAATAAGGGCTTTTACTACAAAATTTTAAGAAGTAAAGAAACTGAACTAATGATTTATTTCAACGGATAGTATTTTTTGGTATACCTTAGGATATTATCATGTAGATCGTTGTCTGAATAAGTATTGTTGTGCGATTTTGGTCTCGTCTACTAGGAGACAATAGATAATACCATCCTGTCTTTGGTATATAAATAAGGAAGATAAGTCCTTTGATTTGTGTGGAGTGAACATAATCCATCCTGTCTTTGGGATAAAAATAAGGAAGAAAGTATCGCTATATTATGCGATTATAGCCTTTGATTGTTTGGAATGAACACAATCCAAATATCGATTAAATTCTCTGTTAGTTGATAAGGCCTACTAGTCTTGGTTATTCAAGATATGTAAGGTTAAGAATATGCTGACAAATAATAAGAATTAAGTATGAGAAAAAGAAAAGCCAATTACATCATGAAAATGTTCTGAAAGTATATATGTATTTTTACATGCATCATGATCCACATTCCTCCTTATGAATTATTTTAAAGATAAGCATGCATGTCCTTGACTATTATGTTCTTATTGAATATTTGGTTCACTCTCTTGTTATTTTCTTTCTCTCCAGATGTTTCACTGGAGTTCAAGCCTGGTAAATAAAAGTAAAAAAGAACCAATAAGTATGCGGTAATCTGTAATGATATAATTGGTTTAGTTTAAGTAATAATGTAAGAACTTGTAATTTTATAAGCATCCCAAAAATATAAGTTTTTAGTATTTGTAGTTTAGAAATATGTTTGCTAATTTTTTATGGTTATCTTGTAAGTTTCGGTATAATTTTTATATGATGAGTTTGGAATTTTAGTTGGCATCTTTTCTTATCACTAGTTGACATTATATTATGGTCGAATAAATGTTAGAGCCATCGATTATTGGCTTTGTTTTGGATCCTGTGTAATATGATTTACCGTGATTTACCAAATTGTTAAGATAAGCACACGTTCCCTATAATTATGGGAATGCAGGATGTGACAATATTATAAAAGAATCATAAGTGTACTTGCCTTCTTGATCAAACCGCAACATCTTAATGTAGTGCCACTTTGTTTCTCTACAACACTTTTACACTCTTTGAACATATCAAATACTTTGGATTTTTTATTTAAGAAATAAAATAAAATTTTCTGATAATAAAATATCTATTATTTCATTATGGTAGGAAGGTATCTACTATTTCATTCGAAATTATATTCAATGAACCACAAACATCAGTGTGAACAAGCTCGAGCGGTTGTGGTGCTTTCCACTTTACATCCTGGAGAAGTTAGATCGATGATGCTTTTCAAGAATACATACTTTACAAATCTCATTCAGATGGTCAATTAAGGGCATACCTCTTACCATGTCATTGTTTGAAAGCATTTTTAGCTCACCAAAATTGAGGTGGCCAAACCTCAAATGCCATAACCATGCCTTGTTTTTCAAGATCACATTTAAGCACTTCACAACATCATGTTTGATGCCCAAGAAGAACATCCTATTGCTTGACATTTTTACACTTAGCAATCAAATTATTAGAAACCTCTTTGATTGTAAGATAAAGATTCTTCATGCTAGTAGTGTAACCCTGTTTTAGAAGTTGTCCAAACTTAAGATATTGTTGGTCATGCTCGGAAGATAATAAACATCGGAAATAAAATCATGAAACTGTTATTGAGTTTGACAAGAAAATTTTCTTTCGCATTTCACCAAAATTTTGGAGGAGTCACCAAGAATGACTTACCCATGATCAATAAACATCTCATTCTTATTGCACATGTGATTGCTCGTACCGGTGTCTAGGAACCACGTATTCCTTTTGTCTCCATCAAGCCCATGGTGGGCTAGAAATAAGGTGTGGCTGGCTTTATAGCCATCTTTCTCTACAAGATTAGCATGCTCACTACTTTCATCTTTGCCCTTCAATCTACATTCATAGCTATAATACTCAGTTTTGACAATTACAGAACTTCACATCTGTTTTGCCATGTCATTATCCACCATAGCTGCCATTACCTCTTCCTCGTGATCTTCCTCTGCCCCTTCCTCTAGAATTAAAGGAATTTTCACCATGTCCACCTCCATCTCTACTTCTTCCACCATTATTCATACCTCAGACTCTATAGCCTTGACCTCTACCTTTCTAAAAGGTCTTTCCTTGATCTTTGCCTTCCTTGAAAGAAAGCTTAGATTGGAGGGCAAGTTCAACTGAAGTCGAAGACTTCTTGTTGATCAATTGCTCATGAACTTCAAGTATGGCTTTCAAGTCATTGATAGTTAAAGTAGTAAGATCATTTGACTCTTCAATTGCAAAAAGAACATGCTCAAACATTGAACTAAGTGAGCTTGAACTTTTTCTACCACACTTTCAAGTTTCTCGCTATGTCTCCGGATTCAATTTATAATCATCATCATTCTTGTGAAATAATCAGCAACGGTTTCATCATCATGCATGTTCAAAAACTCAACTTCGCTTTGTAGAATTTACAGTTGCAACCTCAACGTCTTATTAATTCCCCAAAATGAACTTTTTTAGAATCTCTCACGCTTACTTAGAAGTATTAGTGACAGAAATCTTTTCAAAGCTCACTTCATCTACGCGTTGATAGATAAAATACAGCACATTTTTTTTTCTTCCTCTCCTTATATTGATTTCTTTGATTCTCTGCCAAGCTGTCCTATTGTGCTTGAGAGTTGGGCTCTTCATACCCTCTATCAACAAGGTCCCATGAGTCCTGGAATCTCAAGAGCACATTCATCTGGATACTCCAATTCTGATATTTGCCTTTTCCTAAAATTGAAAATTTTGGTTGGAAGATATTGTTCATGGCTACTACTCGTTGGATTGTGGTTTTGGGCTAAGTGTGTTTAGTGGCTAATTGTTTAATGCCTTTGATACCAATTTGATGTGCTAGTGGGTGGACTAACTCATACACTATGGAAGAAAAATAAGGATAAGATAGTAAAGATGAGAAGAAAATCAGAATTGTTATTCAAAAGTATTCAACTTCTTGATTTTTTATAATTAATGACTCCTTGATTTTTTATAGCACAATGACTCCAATAATATAATACTAAGTTGGAACCTTTCAAATGTCAAATTTAAATAGAAGACATAAATCTAAAACACATTTAATGTACCTAATCTAATTTCAAATTTCATACCCCGTAAATAATTTGGATTAATATTCTAATAATGACAATGTTGAACACTATGAAGCTCATTCTGTGGTGTGGGGATTTATTTTGTGGGAGAAAAAAAGGACTGAATCCCACTGTAAACTAGCTTTATTTTATTTTTTGATTCTTTTAGGAGAATTTCATTGGTGGATAGCTTCAAGTAGGGTTTCAGTACGGTGTTTTGCATGGCCTAATTTGAGGAGGAAAGTAAATTATGTGCTTTTAAATTGTGCTGTCTGCAGAGAGCTTGTATCTCTGGGTGAGCTTGCTCTTTAGTTTATCATGGATACTCTGGAAGGATTTCAACATGACTATGAGGACTGTTCCCATTATTATTATTTGATGTCATAGAGAAAATATAGTAAATGAATTTCAAAGTTTTTGAAACCCCCTATTTGTAATCTTCAAAAGGTTTTACTTTGGAAAAGCTCATTGAGTCAGACTAATAGCATCATTGATGCAAATATCGACATATATGATACATATCTACTGATATATATCGGTATCAATATTTTGTCAATATTATGACAATATTGCGATTTATTTTCGTAATAGTCGATATATAAAATATTGGCCAATACGGACCTCTTAGTTTTCAATTTTCAGATTTTTTTTCATTCGATATATTTGATATCAATACATATTGTCCGATATGTCTGATAATAATGATTGTGACCAATACCATACTAATATTTTCATCATAAATGGCTCACATAATCATGCTTTGACTTGTTGATATAACAAATTGTAACTCTCTCTCTCTCTCTCTACCTTCTTATATCTCTTTTGTTTGTTTGATACTCATTTTTTGTGAGATATACGATCGGTGATCCACCATGTAGTTTTTTTTTTTTTTTAATTGTTCAAAGTTTATTGGGTGCATAAGAGGGCTGCATTGTTATGGAAACTGTGATGTTGCAATTTGTTTTCCTTGTTACTTTTATCGTGTTTGAAAGAAAAAGCTTCTGTCTCGGTATATAATCTATTGAATTTGTTCTGAATTTCAGGAAAGATGTTAGTGGAATGCTCACTATGCGATCTTTTTATCAGAATGTAGTTCAATTACAGGTACATCTTCAAATTTATTACACAGGCCAATTTTTTGAATTCTCTATTGTCCCATGCCCTTTTGTCCCTTCGTTGAACTTCATAATCTATCTTTTCTGGTGAATTTCTAATTGCTGATATTTCTTCTGTTTTTTTCAGAAAAATTTTAACCATTTATCGGGTGTAATGATCTGGTTTTCCAGCTTGACTCTAAAATGGCGTATGTTAACTTTGAAACATCGATAAAAATAATAATATCGGTATTAGTCATGGTCATATTGATATTTGGCAATATCTATTGCTATCAGATATGTCGGATGAAAAATTTTTTTTAAAAATTGTAAGCTGACAAAACCTCGTTAGCCAATATTGTCCAATATATTAGTTGTATTAGCTGATACAAAAAATATTGGCCGATATGAATTGTATTGGCCGATATCGGCCGATATTTGCATGCATCAATGCTCGGAAATGTTTTGCATCTGATCAAAATCTTTCGCTTGATCTCAGTCTTATTGTTGTGCTGGAAGGCTAAGTTAAGATTTCATTAGACTGAAATGATGGATTAAGCCATTTTTTCTTGAGATTTTTTTAGGAAGGTTATATATGAGGATTGTGTTTCCTTATTTTTCTATATTTTCCCTGTGTTTATTTGTTTATAGTATTTTGTACATAGGTCTACTGTTGGTTTTTAATGGAGTTAAGTGAATTTCAATTACTTTAATGTCATTGATTTTTGGCATACACACACATGTTGTATTAGTAATTTATTATGTAATTTTGTTACTTTTTCGAATTATAATGGAGATTGCTTAGCTGATAATATTGATTCAAATGTCACTTCACAGTTCACACTAGTGCTTTTTTCCTCTCGTTATCATCCAACCCTTCATTTTTATTCATCAAACATAGATATTAATATCGATCTATATGTATTAGTATTGGCTCCAATACCTATATTTCCTGATATCGCTACAATATTGCAATATACTATTGTATCGATGATATATCACAATATATTTTCCAATATACCCTATATCAGATTATGATTCTTATAATTTTTTTTCTTTTGATATATATTATATAGATATTTATTATCCGATATAGTCACGAACAATACCAATATCGATATTTTGTGATATCACCGTAATATCACAAAATATTGCCTTATCAATGATTTATTTTAATATTTAAAATATTAATTGATATATATGACGTCAGCTTACGATTCTTAGAATTTTTTTTCATTCGATATATCTGATACCAATATAACCGCAATCGGTACTAATACCAATACTGATATGGATATTTTCATCTATGCCTTCAACCATTTGTCGTGAGATTTGCTATGGATTTGGAGATAAAAATAAGACAATGTAATCTCAATCTTGCTGGCTCGTCTATCTAAATTCCAACCTAATTGAATCCAAATTGTTTATAGCATATTTTTTTTATCTAGATTTTGGTTTTAGAAGTTGTTATTTAATCTGGCATGTGGTTTTGAATTTATTTATTTATTTTTCATTTTTTTCCTTGCTGTGATTTTTCCATCTGTACTATAATTCTTTCTTTCATTTCTAAAGCATCATTATAATTAATTAGATCTTATTTGTCCTGAATGTTATTAGGGATTAGCGAAAAGTTTACCTAAAGATTGTGTTGCCAAGATGAAATCATCTGAGGTGGATTATATTTTCTCTCTTTTTTTCATATTATTTGTTTTGTTTACTCCACTTTGATTCACTAAACTCTTTATGCATTGGCCAGTGTCTCTTTCCCAAAGAAATTATCAAAAGCATAAAGACACCATTTTTCCTTGTCAACCCAGCTTATGATTCTTGGCAGGTAAACTCTTGGTTGAAACAATGCTGGTTGTTTAATTTGGTCCGTGAAATAAAATATCAGTTGATATATATCAATAACGGATCCTCATATACCAATATTTATAGAACCATACAATATCAAAAAATCTTCTATACCTGTTATGTATCGCAATATATTACTTGATATTCAACATATTGGCCGATATATTTTATATTTTTTAGAATATCGGCTGAGATATATCGCTTAGGTTCAGATTTGCAAAAAAAATTTAGGTCCAATACTGATATATTTCACCTGGTATGACCAATACTTATATAGCCACACTTGATAATGATATTTTCATCCATGATTTGGTACATCTAATACACTTGGACCATTGATGCAAATATTAGCCAATATGTATCGTGATGCCCCTCCTGATACTGATATATATCCGATATTATTACTATATTATGATATGTTTTTGTATCAGTAATATCGTGATATGTTTTGTAGCAACTGTATATTGCTATATAGCCTCTACCACTGTAGATATTGGTACCAATAATTTCATTGATGACTTGGACATTGACTCTCTGGGTAGTTGTTTTTCAGATACTAAATGTTTTGGCACCAGCTGCATCAGATCCCCATGGCAACTGGCTCAGATGTAAAAACAATATTCATAACTGCAACCCCAGTGAGATGGTGATACTGCAAGGTAATAGGATAACTTTTTACCTATAAACTTTCTACCAGGCTTATCTCAAAAAGTACAAAGCTTGTTTACTTATGATTGGATCATTGATATAAATATCAGTCACTATGATACACATCAGCTTATATGTATCGGTATGAAGGCTCCTGATAAGTTGCACACAGTTAATAAACAAGAGACTTCTTGTCTTCTTTCTAATAATAGATAAAATTACCTCATAGGAAAATAAATACCTTAAAAAGGAAAGAAAATGACCTACAAAACCTTAAACAACTAACAGTGCCATGAGTGTCTCTCGGGCGAGGGTCAGGAGCAAGGCATAAGGAATAGAGTTCTCAAAACTATTAAGAAATCATCTATTTCTAATAAGAATAGAACAAGGACTTTAGATTTTCTATCATAGAACATGATATTTTTCGATATTGTGACAAAATTGGAATATGTTGTTGTATTAGCCGATTTTTGGCCGATATATCTGCTTATATGGCTCTATCAGATTACAATGTTTAGAATTTTTTTTTTATACATTTGATATATCTGATATATATACGTATTATCCAATATTTTTAATACTGATATGACTGTAGATGATACACATGCAAATATTTTCATCCATGAATTAGATAGCTGTTATTAAAGTGATTTTATAGATATTAATATCAATTCTCGACCATATGCTCCATGAATATCGACGTCCTAAAGAGACAATTGATATTACTTGGTGAAAGTTTTTGTACACTGCCATCAATTTATGCATTTCTTGTTGAAAATTCATATGGGCAATTTCGTGAATTATAATATGCTCAAAATTTTGTTCATAGAATTATTTTCAGTCAAGAATATATCTTGGAGACTAGATTCTTTGTGGAAGTAGTAAATCTCGACTCAAGAAGCGAGGCCAACCTTAAGATTCCGAACTTTTTCCATCTGAATTTTAAGGCTCTGTTTGCTATTAGAAAAATTTGAAGGAAAAGAAATTAGCTCTCCCACATTTCAGCAAACTACCACTGATATGGCTGCTGCCATTTCCATGTTTTCATTGTGCATCATAAACCATTTAAATGGATATTGGTCAAGATCCATGTTACAGAAAATGAATTGCAAGCATATGAAAATCACTCAAAAATGTGATTATTGCAACCCAAACAGTAAGCATTACCTTCTATACTTCAGCAAAAACATCAAAAGATTGGCGGATATTTTTTTTTCTGGTTATCTCTATAATATCGTAATATATTACTGCATCGGGAATATATCGTAGTATGTCTGTTGATATGTTAGCCGATATTTTTCTATTAGTTTGATTTTTAGATTTTTGTTTTATTATATTTGATACCAATAGATATATCAGACATATTCGATACTAGTATAATCGCGACTAATACTAGTACTAATATTTTTATTAATTCAGCCACCTCCCTGATTCTTTGCTACTTCCACTTCTTATTATTATCTAATTTGGCAAATTGCTGTAACTGCACGTGCAATTACTCTTTAGGGGCATTATGCTGAAAACACAGAATCAAGGATAGCTTGGTAATTGACCACCCATTTGCGTAGCCTTCATCTCTCCTTTGGAAGATGCATCTGGTACATCCTTCTTTCAGTGTTGGATAAAAAAATCCAACTGACTGAGACTTAAAATTTGAAAAATTATGTAATTTTTTTCTACTATTAGGTTAATATTCAATGAATATTAATATTATAAATAAATCTAAAAAAATAACTATATACAAACCTTTTTATCTTAAAATTCCTACCATTGGACACACTCGCACAAAAATGAGGGAAAGCCCACCACCCCAAACAGTAGTTTGGGGGCTATTTTTTTTTTTTTAAGTTTTAAATCTTATTTGTTGGATTTTTAATCCAACGGATAAAATGGAGATGTGTGAGCCCACACTCTCTCTCTATATCTAAACTCGTTTTACTGTTGCATTGTGCATTTTTGGGCCTCAATATTGTCTGCTAGCGCTTTTAGGAGAAAATTTCTTGATGGTGTATGCTTCATGTTGTTTATGACTGTAAGCTGATTTTAACTTTAAAGTTTGCTATTTCAATCATGATGAAGCTAGTGGGAATGCAAATGAACAGGAAAAGATTAAGATTAAGGGTTTGTTTTTATTTAGAAAAGTTCAAAAGAAAGAAAAAAAATCAGGAAAAAAACAAATTTACATAATAAAACCTGCACCGGGTTACGATTTAATGCTGCTCTAAATAAAGTTGTGAATGATGAAAAAACAAGAACAGAATGAGCCAAAACCTCATCTAGGTACATTCCAGTTATCACTGCTAGTTTTTATTCACATTCAATGCTTTTGCTATCAAGAGAATTACGCATTGTGGCAACAATAGTAATCAGTAGGGATGAACATGGATTGATTTGTTGCAGATTTGAGGACAATGGGCAATCAAGCTGTGTCCTCGGATTTGAATTTTTATGAAACCAAATCAAACATTACTGCCAAGGTATCATGTGGAAAAGAATGGACATGGAATTGCACGCCTCCGTTTGGTTAGCCTAGGTGAGAATCTTCTCGTAGAATTGCTATTCCTGAAAGGTGGGAATAACAATTCCCACATATTTTTTTTTTTGTTTTATTATTATTATTATTATTATTATTATTATTATTATTAGGTATTATTATTATTATTATTATATATTGTTATTATTATTATTATTTTATTTTATTATTATTATTATTAGGTATTATTATTATTATATATTGTTATTATTATTATTATTTTGTTTTATTATTATTATTAGGTATTATTATTATTATTATTATTTTATTTTATTATTATTAGATGGAGAAAATTATTATTATTATTTTGAGATTATTATTATTAGAGCTTGTGTAATTATTATTATTGCATTATTACTTTGTTAATATTAGAGATATTGCACCACCGGTTTTATTATTATAAAGATTATTATTAAGAGAAAAACAAGTGTGTTTTTCTTAGGTATTATTATATTATTATCTTCTTGGGTTATGTATTATTCCCTTATTTTATTTTTGTTTTATTATTATATTTATTATTGTTATTATTATTATTTTTATTATTATTATGTTTATTATTATTACTATTTTTTCTTATTATTGATTATTCCGTGTCATTTGTCCCTCGGTCATTGCACTTTGGGAGCATTCTGTCTCAGCGCCCGTTTGCCCCAACAAAAACCTCATCTAGGTACATTCCAGTTACCATTGCTAGTTTTTATTCACATTCAATGCTTTTGCTATCAAGAGAATTACGCATTGTGGCAACAATAGTAATCAGTAGGGATGAACATGGATTGATTTGTTGCAGATTTGAGGATAATGGGCAATCAAGCTGCACATTATGATTTGAATTTTTACCAAACCAAATCAAACATTCAGTTGTCCGAACTGTCAATGTACGAATTTGTTTGACTTGAGTTGTTTATAGTACTGAACTGCTAATCTAAAAATTATTTGTTCAATTTTATATATTATACATGAAAAATTAAAATACTAAGAAATAATATTAATTTTATAATAACATTTCAAATATGTCATGAAATGAAGTAATAAATATAGCAAACATAAAAAATAACGACATTTAAAACAACTATGAGAGAAGTATCAATCATGAATATTAAGAATTATTCTAATGCCAAATTTGAACTTGGCCTGCAATAATCCATTTAGAAAAAAGATATATAAGATTTTATTAATCAAATTAACTATATTAAAATAAATAAAATACAATATTTAAAAAAGTAAATATAACTTTATGTAATTTCTTTAAAC
Source organism: Nepenthes gracilis (assembly GCA_033239525.1). Classification (NCBI taxonomy): domain Eukaryota; kingdom Viridiplantae; phylum Streptophyta; class Magnoliopsida; order Caryophyllales; family Nepenthaceae; genus Nepenthes; species Nepenthes gracilis. The sequence goes on along the minus strand of BSYO01000025.1, from coordinate 13,001,863 downwards.
TTTTCAATACAATCCAAAACTTCTCTAACATTTTGAAAATTCATTTGAAACGTGACCAATTTTAACTACAAACAAGAGTATGTAATATTTTATTTTATAATGAACTCTTGAAGGGATCAAAAATTTGATCACTTGTAAAGAATTGTGAATCATAAGCACAGTAGAATTATATAGGATAAATGTATCTTTAATTATAATAGAAAGTTGTATATTAAATATATAAACATATACTTATCTCTGTGTTTGCAGTTTGAATTGGTTTGGTTTAGTTTACGTTCTTGAACCACAATCAAACCAAAAATACAGTTTGTATAAAATATCAAACAAACATCAAACTATGCGTAAGTAAAAACTGTTATTTGTGGTTTGGGTTGATTTGATTTTGACGATTTGAAAAGAATTTATGTACAGGTTTCAGGAATTCCTTGCTGAATGCCCTCAGTGATTTTGAGAAGAACAAAGAATGGGGAATGTTTATAAATTCATGCTTTATTCACTGCCAGACATGGTTGACGGAAACATGGCACGGGCCTAATTCTCCAAAAATCGATAATAAGGTAAGTCACATTCATCAACTGAGCACTAAGTAGGCGTTAACTAAGAAGCATAGATATCGTCACAGGACACGGACATGACATTGAGATACCAATACATTAATCTTCTAAAAATAAGAACACGGCACGTTGGAAACATATTTACTAAATTCATAGTTTATTTCTGTATGTAAAATATAATTGATGAATAACACTACTTTATATTGAATTAGCGATAAAAATGCATAGTTTTTGTTTTTTCATCCCCAAAATAGTTTTGCAATAAGAAGAAATATGCAAGTTTTTGATGAGCCAATATAAATGAATTGTGGTGTAATATCTTCAAAAAATCTATCCAAATTTTCTCTGATTTATATCATGAACTCTAATTTTTTTATAAAAATTTTACATGTATTTTGTGTGGCCAATGTTTTCAATGTTTGAACCTCATTAGAAGTACTTCACTCATCTGATATTCGCTTGGTGGAACTACCAACTTATTGTTGTGGTCCTATTGGCCCTGCAACCTTTGCAAATCTGCTAACTCCTCTACCCAATTTGATGTTGCACACTAATAATTTCCAATAGATCCAAATTTGATGGAAAACAAGTACGATAATTTGCTTCATGGGTGAGGTTATTTGGTTTTAATTCGACAATGACCCATCTGCAATTTAACATTGTGAGAAGGGAGTAGACTTGAAAAATCTAGCTCTTCTGCAATTTAACATACATATCCCGTCTTGAGTCTTGTTAGTGTCCTTTCTTTTTTATCATCCATATTTCCAACGGTGAGGATCTCTTCCAGACAGTTGGAACAGATATAATTATGATAATATAATAAAATATATTGAACCCATCTTATATTCATATCTGTCTAAGTTGTCAATGTAAAATCTTCAGCATTGAGAATATAAAAGCACTCTAAAATGGGAGGACTCTGTCAACTCCCATCTTGTTAGTTTGTTCTGTCTTTGTGAATTGGACAATGGGCTGGTCTTATTTTTCCGCTCTCTTCATGCAGTCAATTGCAGAATCGGTAGGCGATTGGTACTTCGACCGGGAAACAGTGAAGCGAATTGATTGCCCTTTTCCATGCAACCCTTCTTGCTTCAACCAAAATTTGGCTTGAGTTTGATGAAACTGTGCACTTACTTTAATGGTGGTTGCTTTCTCATTGGTTGAAGTTCTCTGTCATTGGCATGAAGACGGTAAAAACTCCATCCGTCGAAGCTCGAAAGATTGTTGCATGACTGCTGTTCAAGTCATTCCTATAGCTACTATATTTATGAATCCTTCCTTGATGTCATGTAAAAGCCAAAGGATGTTGAAATTAGGGCATGCTCTACCTTTTGACTGAGGTTATCATGGATGGATAAAAATATCGATATCGATATGGTATTGATCATAGTCATGTCGGTATCGGATATATCAGATATATGTATCGGTATTTGATATTTTTAAAAAATTATTTAGAATCAAAAGCTAACAAGAAAATATTAGCCAATATATATTGCTAAATATTAACTATATCGATCGATATTTTTGAATATAATCAATATATTGCGATAAATTATTGATATAGAAATAAATTATATTATTATTGTGATATTAAAAAATATTTATATCGGGGCTCGGATACCATAACATATTGGCCGATGCTTTCATTCTATGGTTGGGAGTGATTATTGATTGGCAATATTTTTAAGGAGCCTTATTTATGATGATATGAGTTTATTTATTAAATGTTTTTATTGCTAATTTTGTTCTGTTGTAGGTATTAATATAACTTTATAATTTTAATAGTTTTTTTAGATATTATTACATGTCTTGCATCGTCGTCAATTAAGAAGTTATATTTATTTTTAAATTATTATTTTATATTTTAAGTTATCGTTATCTATAAAGTTCTATTTATTTTCTAATTAATTTAGAAATTAATTATCTATATAAATATTTTATTATGTGTAGCTACCGTCTAATTGTTTCTTTTTCTTTTCATTATTTTTTCTTCCCTTTCTCTCCCATCTATCTCATCTCTCTCGCATCATTGTCTCTACTTCTTCTATCCTCTCATGTAACTAAACTTTTCAAGTTTTGTTTTGTGATGTAGATATTAATATATTTTGTTATGATAGTGAATGTATTTTACACTCGTACCTCTTAAGATCATACATTAGGTAAGTTTTAGATTGCATAATAGGCAAGTATTGAACTCGAGACCACTAATATGATTGTTATGTTCTGTCATCACTTTTACACTGTTGTCATATGATTTATTTATTTTTTTTTTTAATGAATGGTTTTATGGTCATTTTAGTGGATTGATTACATATCCACTCAACACTCAACGATGAGAATTAAAATTAAAAATAAATAGTTGAGATTATATTAATTAATTTAAATAACAATTCAATTATAATTATTTATTTTAATTTTTAATTCTAACTTATTGAACAAATATAGAAACTAGTCCACTAGGAGAACTATGACAGCTCTGTTTTATAACTAGTTAACCCAAATTGTTCAATGGAAAAAATGTGTTATGAATTCGTTGTGTCGTATGGTTATTGGGAAATTATATAATACCTTCACGGTATTGTATCACTTTGTGATATTGCTAAATTTTGAAGACACATTGTTATTTTTAAAATGTTTTTGGTTTGATTATTTATTAAGGGTGATTTCTATCAATTTTTAGTTCATTGATATTACAAGATAATATGTTATGTCTTTTGGCATATTTTATAATTTTTTTTAGTCGGGACATGGATTTAATGTATTATAATTTTCTTAGAAAAATTGGATTTTTTACAAATTTTCTTTTAAAAATAAAGTTAGTATTAGGTATATATTCCAAGAGATGTTGAAGGATTCTAGTTTAGTCTCGTCCTTTGGCTAGATCGATTGGAGGCAATTATAGTGTTGGGTGTATTATATATAAAAAGATTATAATATGAATTATTATTCTGAGATTCAATACTCTACAAATACTTTCAAGCCGATATCAATGAAAAAGAGTGGTTTATAAGACTTTGCCTTTTTATTAAGATACTTTTTTAGGTGAATCTGACGGTATTAATATTTGACTTTTCATGATTAAATTCATATTCGTCGTTAACCACACCCAAAGTTGATTGCCTTTCCCGAGATTGTAGTGAAAACAATTGTTATTATCTAGTTTTGCAGTTTTGGTTTTCGCGGATCAAAGCAGACAATGGATACCGGTTAGATGTAGTCGAAATTTGAAACATATGGCCATATTGACGAGGTCTAAGTAAAATTTGGATTTTATATGGATCATAGATGAATCGAATGGCCTTAAGCAAAGCTCTGGCTGAGAAGGTCGATGCACTAAGAGTTCAAGGTGCTTGAAGAGGTTGAGGTCCCATAAGAATTGTGATCCTAAGGTACTAGGACAACTAGGGTCCCATATGAGGCGTATGTAGTGCTAAAAAAAAGGTTAAAATGCCTTCTATTTAAGAATATGTTGACTTTCTAAGTCTTTATTGATATCAAATATATTTTTTTTTATTATTTATGTTGAAATTTGGGATAGCTAACTAAACTAAAAATTAGGGTATAATAATGTCATGATCACAATCCAATTTGATTTATCTCTGATTTTCTTTCAAAAAAGTAGAGTTATCTTTCAATATGCCAAAAATGCTAAAGAGGAGAGAGGTCCCCAAGAGGTAATTGGCCCTTGTGTATGTCAATAGGTTGATTTTCTTTGTTTTTAAGTCACAAGAGGACAATCTCCTCCACACACACACACACACACACACACAAGAAAAAAAGAAAAAAAAGAAGAGAGAGAGAGAGAGAGAGAGAGAGAGAGAGAGAGAATTCATGTGTATTTTAGTCTAAATTAATCACCAATGCTAACCTAGAGAAAAAGGTAGCTTGGGGGGTTGACTATTCACAAGAAAAGGAGGGAGGAGGGTGAATATCATAGCCCAAGTTCCTACTTTATAAAGTAAAAATTTTATGCTTTTTACAAAAATATTTTTAATACAAATTTTATAAAAAAAATCAAAAAAGAAAAAAAAATTTGCAAAACAATAGCTTCATGAAGCAAGATTTTTGGGGGTGAATATCAAACATGATATTATCTAACAAGTTTCAAATAAATTTAAAACAAAAACAAAAAAAAAAAAAAATAATTCATTTTTCTCAACAAGTATATATTTTTTTAACTTCTTAATTTTATGAACAAATGGTATATATTTATAAAGTATGGGTAGTTTCTCACAATCATGGATAGTTGCTTTTTTAAGTTACAAGCTCATATAGGTATGAGAAATGGTAATTTGAGGGGGATTGTGGCCAAGAAAGTGTTATGACTAGAGAGGGTTTGACAAGGCACAATAATAAAATTGAATAAAAGAAGTGGTTTTTTTTTACTAATTATATCTTGATATAATGATAGTATTATTTAATTATGATTTTTAGACTATAAATTCATATTATAGAAATAACTTCTTCATATTGTAATGTGTATAGTGTTTCATAGAGAACACAATGCAAAACGTTTTACAAAATGGGTCACGATGATCATATTGGAACTCATCTCATAACCGATCAAAATTAAACCGTCATCTAACTTGAATTTTTGTTGATGTAGAAGGGCACAATTAATGTGTTCGGCCAAATTATATTTTGAATTAGGCATGGATATGGAAAAAATACCGGCCCAATCCATAATTTAATATTTTCAATATACTTGTTATTTTTTTATATAGATATAAAAAATCTAAAAATCAATGTTTGATGTAGATAAAACATTATGAAAACATGTTATTTGTTCTACTCTCTTACAACTAGTATTTCAAAATTGTTAAAAAGAAAGCTAAGGTTATCCTTGTTATTAAGACATTGAAAGTTAAGGGCTCTATTAGTTACTTGACCAAAATTGCCTTCTCTCTCTCTCTCTCTCTTGCACACTCTTTCTTTGCACTTCATCATAGGAGTCCTCTTAAAGTGAACCAATCAAATTGGCTCATAGGTAGAAGTTTTGTATAAATATATCGTCATTATATTAAATATTTTGATTTAAGGTCTTTTTTTTCTAAGAGATGGAATAGAATAACCCGATTGAAGCGTAATGATCATACTTCTGTAATGCACTATATGTCCCGTAATAGGTCCCATTCTTCTACCCTTTTTCGGAAGTCGATGACTATTCATAATTATTACCTTAATATTAAAAAAGAATTCAACCCAATACTTTATTTCTGTCCTAATTAATCCTGATTCGACATTAGAAATATATTGATTTGTTTTCCAATAACCAAATATTTTTATCTGTAAATATTGCATATTTGATTTTATCCATAAATTTATTTTCTTCCCTATGAGTTCTATTGGTGTACCTAATATCGCTTGCATAACTGAGAAGGGTTTGATTGAATCTTGTAAATGAGAAGGTGAACAATACGGCTTTGATTGAATCTTGTAAAATGAATGGCCAAGATTACTCATTCACAACTAAGGACCAATTTAATCTTATCTCTTCATTTCATAATATTCAATCAAGACCACAAAGTTCACCTGAGATCCAATTTGTGGATTCACCATAACAACTCTCTTTGCCATATTGAAAAACTTTTTTGAAAGTTCAATCTTCTCTCCACTTTACAATGTTTGATTTTCGCTTGTTTTAGTGTCTTGTTATATAATTCAATACTTACGAAAGTAATTTCACCGTTAATAGAACACTTAGAAAATCGACACTTTTCAACTTAAACAAAGAACCTAAGAAAATTAAGCATAATGCGATCAACTTCTTATTGTGTAAAAATTATCATATATGACATGATATATATTTAATATTTTATTAAATGGATTGAAGGTTATGATTTTATATAATTCTATTATAATTTATTAGGAGAATTATTTTCTTTAACTGACGTAATTATTAACAGAAAGTATTAGAAAATATTTCATAAATATTTTGTATCATATTTGGAATATTAGTCTTTTGTATTTTAGGATATTGTATATTTTATTTTTGGTATTCTTTCGTTTACCGTTGTATTGCGCCGTGTATATATACTCGGTATGCTTAATCCTAGGGCTGTGAAAATACGCGATCCTGTCCATCAGCCTTTAATGCATTACCAGTTTCTTTTTCCTTTTCCAACACAACTCTCGATTACCGTTTTCTCCTTCGTCTTCCTCCTCCATCTTCCTTCTTCGTCTTTATCTTCGGCCGCTATCTGGAAGCCGTTTCCTTGCATGGTATCAGAGCGAGAGAGAGAGAGAGAGAGAGACGATGGCGAACCACACCGCAGATCTAACACCCAATGTATATTTTTCTACGCTTCCAAAATCTTTCGGATCCAATTGGAAGTCGATTATATTTACTCTTGACCGATTTGCTCACGGCCAACAATTATTCCACCTGGTCCCGTACCATGCGCCGGGCTTTGAGGGCAAAGAACAAACTTCCTTTCATTGAAGGTACGATTCCTAAACCCTACGACCCCATCGATCCCTTTTTGAGGCATGGGGACGATGTAATGAATGGTGGTGTCTTGGATACAAAACTCCATCACTCCATCCATTAAATCCAAAGTGGCTTTCATGGATGATGCTTCCGAAATTTGGAAGGAATTTCAATCGATTCACGCAACAAAACGGGCCCCGTATTTTTCAACTCAAGAAAGCTTTGGCAATCTCTTGCAAGAGCAAGATTCGTTTTTAGTATGTATTATGAACAAACAATCTGGGATGAGCTCCTTGTGTATGATCCTCCCGATTGTAATAAACTTCAGTGCTCATCGACCGTATCAAAGGGATTGTGTTATACAATTCTTAATGGGTCTCAATGATTCTTACACTAATGTGAGAGACTAGATTATGCTAATGGATCCTTTGCCTTCTGTAAACAAAGTATTTTTCATTATACAAAGAACAAAAGACAGCATCAAATGTTGTATATTGCTCATCCTTCAGAAACGGTGGCTTTGTTTACAAAACAGGTCCCTAATCCCTCTAAAGGTATTGTCAAAATTAACCCCATGTCTAAGAAGGATCGGCCCTTCGTTCTTTCCGGGTCCCCTGGACACACCCTCCGCAAGTGCTTTAAGGCGAAACGCAAAATGGTTTTCACACACTTTCATAAACAGGGGCATGTAGCTGATAAATGTTACCAGCTCCATGGCTTCCCTCCAAATCATAAATTGCATGGTAAGATTGGTTCTACAACTTTTTCGGCCAATCACTCAAGCTTTACTACTGCTGCTGGTTGCGAGAACAATGAAGAAGATAAAGTTGCTTTAACCAAAGCTCAGTTCAAGCAACTGATGACTTTGATCCAACCAAAGGACACGGCCTCTGCTCACACGGTCAAACAGATGTCCTCCTCGCTTGACCCCGTTGACCCATCCAAAATGGATAACATGACTTTGATAAAAATAATGTTTGGATATTGGACACCGAGCCACGGATCACATGATCTGCGACCCCTCTTTGTATTTCCAAAAATTCCCATTTCTAGTTCGTAAAACTATTGGACGAAAATTCCCGTATCCCACATTAGTGACGTAAAACCCGACCCCAAGGATAACACTTGAAAATGTTTTATGTGTTCCATCCTTCACATTTAATTTAATTTCAATAAAAACTCTTGCAGATTACATTGTTCATGATTTTCTTTCTAGCCTCCTAGACCACGATTGGGATGGGTGAAGAGCAAAATTGTTTATATTATCTACGGAATAAGAATGTCCCTCCGAACACCTTTTCTTCTTCTCTCAAAATGTTCGAAGTCCCTTATGACGCCTTCCGTTAATTTTGTTTCATCGCCAATAAATTTATGGCATTACAGATTAGGTCACATTTCGTATTCTAGAATTCAATTGATACAAGATTATTTGTAAAAGAAGCATTGCATTCTTCTAATAATAATCCATGTTCCATTTGCCACATGGCTAAACAACGTCGCCTTCCCTTCACTCCCAAAGACAAGTCACACACACTTTTGCCGTGGTGCATTGTGACTCGTGGGGACCCTTCTCGAAGTATCTTATGATGGGTATAAGTATTTCTTGACCATCGTGGATGACCTTTCAAGAAGTACGTAGATTTACCTTTATCGAGACAAAAATCTCACAAAATTGTGTTTAGAAGCTTTTTATAATCTTATTGCAACACAATTTAATGTCCACATTAAAGTTATTCGGTCTAATGGGTCCGAATTTAGTCTGCAGAGACTTCTACAAGAATGTTATCCACTAACGCAGGTTGTGTGGAAACACCACAAAGAAACGGCATTGTTGAACGTAAACACCAACATTTATTAAATGTAGCTAGAGCAATTAGATTTCAAGCAGGCCTTCCCTTAAAATTTTGAAGTGACTGCATTCTGACTGTGGTCTACATTATCAATAGAACCCCCACTCCCGTGCTATAAAATAAAACACCCTATGAAATTCTCTTTGGAGTCAAACCAAATTATGATCATTTTCGTGTATTTGGTTGTTTGTGTTTCGCCTCTACACTTTCTTACGGACGAAAGAAATTTGATCCTAAAAATAGAACTTGTGTATTTTTAGGCTACCCCTTTGGTGTCAAAGGTTACAAACTCCTAGATTTAGACAACCATACGACCTTTAATTCAAGGGATGTCATATTCCATGAAAATAACTTCCCCTTCCAACAAGATAACATCAACAGCATGCCCAACGTGCCATCTAATGAACAATCCCCTAGCATTGTGCAATATGACTGCATGCATCCAACTACTATTGTTGACTCAACCATAGAATCCTATAATAATGAAGAACCTGACCTGACTCTCGTCCAGGAACCATCAGACGCTACACAAGAAAATCCTAATGATGACACACAATCAAATATTTCTCCTGAACCAATCAACAACCCCCAATCTCCTGTCAAAGACAAAATTCCTATTCGAACCACTAGAACTAGAAAAGCCCCTAATATCTAAAAGACTTCCATTGTCATCATGCATCACACACTGCAACCGCTCAACTAAACACATACTTTAAGCATTACATATCATATCGAAAATTATCTCCCATATATAGTTATTTTTCATCATCCATCTCTTCCCAAACTAACAACAAACTTATGCTCAAGCTTTTTTTATTATCCAAATTGGCGCAAATTATAAATGAAGAATTACGAGAGTGTTACCGATCTACCTCCGGGTAAGAAGGCTATCGGGTATCGATATGTCTTTAAATTGAAACTTAACAAATGATGGGAGTATCGAAAGATACAAATGTCGTTTAGTTGCAAAAGGATACACGCAACACAAGGAGTAGATTATCATTTTGCCAAACTTACAATCTACGCTGGATAACATCAAAGGATGGCATTTATATCATTTTGATGTTAACAATGCTTTTCTAAACGGAACCTTAAATGAAGAAATCTATATGAAACCCCCTCCCGGTTACACTACAACAAAACCCAACCAGGTTTGTAAATTGTCCAAGAGTATTTACGGTCTTAAACAAGCTTCTAGATAATGGTACTCTAAACTATCCAGCTCCTTGATCCTTTTTGGCTTCACTCAATCAAAGGCCGATTACAGCTTATTTACTAAGCAAGACCAAAAATCCTTTACAACTCTCATCGTGTATGTTGATGACATCCTCATTGCCGGTAATTGTTTAGATACGATAGCTTCTATCAAAACCTTTCTTAATCACACCTTCAAAATCAAAGACTTAGGTGTTCTCCGATACTTCCTCGGGATTGAAGTTGCTCGATCTCAACAGGGTATTCACATATGTCAAAGGAAGTATACCCTCGATATTTTGGCTGACTCTGGCACCATCGGTTGTAAACCTCAGAAACTACCCATGGATCAAAACTTGAAACTAAGTAGGCAAACTGGCGTTGCTCTAACAGATCCTAGTGTGTATCGGCGTCTCATTGGTCGCCTCCTTTATCTCACCGTTACTAGACCAGACATCGCATATGCAGTACAAATTTTGAGCCGGTTTATGAATCAACCTACCTCGCATCATTTGAATGCGGCTCACCAAGTTTTCATGATATTTAAAACTCAACCCCGGTCAAGGCATATTGCTCTCTTCCACATCTACCATTCAACTACGAGCCTTCGATGCGGTTGGGCGTCTTGTCCGCATTCACGTAGATCACTCACTGGTTATTGTGTCTTTCTTGGGAACTCCCTTATTTCTTGGAAATGCAAGAAACAATCCGTGGTTTTCCGCTCATCTGTTGAAGCAGAATATCGTTCCATGGCTACGACTTGTTGTGAATTATCTTGGTTTCGTTATATTTTAACTGATTTGCAGGTTCCACATCCTCAGGCAGCATTGTTATATTGTGATAATCAAGCCGCTCTCCATATTGCCGCGAATCCGGTCTTCCATGAACGCACCAAACATATCGAGCTGGATTGTCATCTCATTCGTGACAAAATACAAGAAGGATATATTCGCCCGCATCATGTCACCACTCACAATCAACTTGCGGACATTTTCACCAAGCCACTGGCGTCGCATCGTTTGAACTTTCACTTGTCCAAGATGGGCATTATCAATATATATGCTCCATCTTGCGGGGGACTATTAGAAAATATTTCATAAATATTTTGTATCATATTTGGAATATTAGTCTTTTGTATTTTAGGATATCGTATATTTTATTTTTGGTATTCTTTCGTTTACCGTTGTATTGCGCCGTGTATATATACTCGGTATGCTTCGTCCTAGGGCTGTGTGAAATACGCTGACGGCTGTCCATCAGCCTTTAATGCATTGCCAGTTTCTTTTTCCTTTTCCAACACAACTCTCGATTACCGTTTTCTCCTTCGTCTTCCTCCTCCATCTTCCTTCTTCGTCTTCGTCTTCGGCCGCTGTCTGGAAGCCGTTTCCTTACAGAAAGAAGTGCATTTATATGATTAAGAAATTAGTCATTTTTCTATCTTATAAATGGTAAAATTGTCCATCGTAAATTGAGATTATTAGTGGTGGTTTTTCATATATTGTCTGGTATATTTTTATATTTAAATTGATGAAAATTTATTAATTTTTTATCATCTTTAATTTTAATAAGCCCTTCAAAAAAACTATTATATTAAAACTTCTCTCAAAAATTCGATACTTTCTCATGATGAAAGAGAAATAATGATGGAGAGAGAGAAACTGATTTTAAGTTTATTGGGAAAAAAAGATTTAGATATAAATTCAAAAATATCTATAATATTTATTTTTTTTATTATAAAATCGTATAAAGAAGAAAGAGAGAGAGAGAACAAGCAAATTGAAGAGAGGTTGGCCGCGACAATTTTGGGCTGGATAACATTAGTAGAGCTCAACTTTATATATATTTATGATTCCTTTTTCTAAAGATGTTCTATTAAGCAGACATTTTTTTTATGCTTTTATGCAATATTTTAAAAGAGAAAAATAACTGCGGATCAGTCTGGTATAACCTAATGCTTCTTGAGAATTTAAATTATCATACGAATCAAAGAGCTGATTGCTTCACATAGGTATTTGAATGCAAACGGGTCCAATCTTCGTAATTGTGAATCAGAATTCTGTGTACCATAACAAAATAAATTAGAAGGAAGAGATATACATGACTCATTTTTTATATATTTTCTGACGTTTAAATAAGTGATATTTCTAACATATTAGAAAAGATACTGAGGAAGAAAATACAGGGAATGAAAAATGATGGAAATTAGTGTATGTTTGGAGGATAGTGCTCCTTTTTGTGCACCGCTGATTGAGTAGCCTTTTTTCTCTCTCCTTTTCTTCTCTATCTTCTTTGGGGAGAGGCTTTATATTAATAGTTAGAGGTACTGTTTAGTTAAACGATACTTAAAATCGATACATATGTATGATGCCACTTTGGATCAGTGGTGAGAGGCATTGTCAACAGTGTATAACAACCGTTTCTATTTAATGATGGAACCACCTAGTTTTCATATTCAACGTTACTTCAGTGACTCATTATGGTTATTTAATGTCTGAATATTTAGACTTTGTTCCTTCGTTTCGAGGGTTCAAGTGCTATTATTTGATAGGTTCTATGGCAACTTCTATTAAGTCGTTTGACATTTAGGCCTATTATCAAATTGAGTATTGACCATACCTATTTTTAACCGTACCCATTACTACCTTTTTTAGATGTTAGATGAGCATTGACCGGTGTAGGAGGTTCGGCCAGAATAATCAAAACCAACCTAAGGTGGTCGAAGATGACAAATATACTACCCAATTCTAGCTTGACCTAAAACCCGACTTATAACCAAACTAATTCAGACATATAAAAGGGAAAAAGCCCTCTTTTATGAGGTAGAAAAGGTAAGGCTGATCCGTAAGTCATACATCTTTTTATTTGCTGGTTATTAATTTAAAAACTCTAAAAATATCTTAATAAAAATGTATTATGTAGTAAATTTTGCCCTTGATCTAAGTGTTTTGATATGATTGAAATATAAAGGTTTATTTAAAGTAATTTTTGCACAAATTTTTAGAAGAAATAAAAAAAATTATGTGCAAGGACTTTGAATTTATAGAAACTCATTAGCTTTTGTTAGAGTTGATTGAGAAATCATCTGAAAAGTTATTAATCTTTTTCTTTAAGGAGTTAGTATTATCAAAATTTTCACATTTATAAACGTGAATGACTTTATCATGTTTGTAATTCCTCAAATGTCTCATTCTGATAGTGGCTAGCGTAGCGCCTACTAGTGCCAACCTATTTAACCATAGTCGATAGCTCTAAATATTCCATAACTTTGGTTTGGACTACTACAGGGATATTCTAACATGACGGATGAACATGATTTCGCTTATTTAGGGAGTGTCCTCATGATAAGGAGGCTTGACTCCTTGACAATTTGACATTTGGGAGACTTTGGTGGCTTTTTTGTTACATCCCAATACACTTTTTCATCATTAATAATTATTAACATTAATTATTATCTAATTAGCAATCCAATAAATCGTAAATATGATCTTCACGTTGATACCTCGACCGATCAAATTATAATAATCTAACCTAAATACATAACCCAAAATGCCACGTTATCGTGTAACTCCGACACTGATCAAAGTATGGCGTCGGATCATACGTACAAAATTGTATCTAATTTAAACAAAATCAGAGTAAACTACATTCACATGATAATAAAAGAACCAACATCCATCTCATAATTTACAAAGCCATTGTCTGAATAATGTAAATATTAACTGCTAAAAAATTAAAATACAATATCAGATATTTCATAATTTAAAACCTAATATGTTTGATCAGCTCTTCCTACAATTCAAATTATTCTGCAAGTATCCGAACATTTCATCTGAAGGGTTAGTAAAAAACAGAAATAGAAATAAATCAAAAACTCAGTAAGGTATTAATTTCATATTTAAACATATAATCTTCATTAAAACATATCAAGAAAGTGCAATGAATCAATTTCCATGAAGTGCTATGAATTTCCACGAAATATGCACATAGCTTATTAATTTTCTTTGTAAGTTCTTATTTAAATTTATGTCATATAATTTATACTCAAATATGAAGTTTTTTAGGACCAAAGGCCAGTAAGACTTTACCAACTAAATGAGTAGATAATCAAAACTCAAAATATATTTGTTTCCATAAAATCAAATACCTTATACTACTATTCAAAACCTATAAATGAGTCGTCATACATATAATCTTATACATGAGACCGAAAGCTACTTTCACCCGCGGATAATAGATTTGAATCTCCATCAACAGTATAATATATTGAGTTATACCATAATATATCACCTGTTGAATTTATTATAATGGTTTAATTGAAAATTTTACATAATTCTTTAGAATTATTATATATTTTTTATTTCAAAAAAATATTCTTAATTCTTAACATATTATAGAGTTTTTTTTTCAAACTTCTTTTAGTTCTTAACGAGTATTGTATAAATTTTGTGAAGAAATTTAAACATACATATTTTTAAAATATATAAAAGCTATTTTCTAAAATTTATAACAGTTAGTATAATTTTTATAAAAAATCAACAACTTCTTTCTTATATTTTAAACATGTAGGGAAAATCTGAGAACTTGAAACATGTAAGGCAATTTCAAACATGTAAGAATACCTTTAAACATGTAGAAAATTATGTATGAATTTAAAACATACAAGAGTCATTTAATTATAATTTCAGTACAAATATAAAAGAATATTTTATAAACTAGCTGAACTATACTGTGTATGTGTACTTAGACTTCAATTTATGCATAATTGCAGAAGAAATAGGGAGAATTTTATATTCATGTTAAATATAAACATTTTAGTTATAAAATTATGTCACTTATGAGTATTTAAAATAAAAAATACTCAAAGAAGTAAGAAAAAAATAATAACCAAAGAAAGAATGCTTGAAATTCACTTATCTTAACTTGAATCTCACCAAGATCTTTCGTAAAATCACTTGAATTGGCATTCTCTAACTTCATATCTCTTTCTCTCTTTTCTTCTTCTCTGTCCTCTCTCAAATATGGAAGAGAAAATGATTGAAAATCACCAAAATATGATATTTACAATAGAGTGGTGCTCAAACGTATGTCAGACAAACACTAGATCCACGACCAAACTGAAGGATGTATGAATGCCACTCAGGCTTGTATCAAGAGTTGGTCACACCGGAAAACGCACTCAGGCATTCTCTTAGACGTAAATCAAACGCGAATACACTAAAAAGCGCATTTAAGCTCCGATAAAATGTCTATCAGGCATAACTTTTCTACTCATCCCATGTATGGATGCACGTCACATACCGATCAAGTATCCATCAACTTGATATGATTAGATCCTAATTTGACTTTTGGCCCAAATTCTTTATCTTTGACCTTAATTTTAATTATCTTAATTTAATTAATCATAATTAAATTTAAAAATTAAAACTCATACTTTATATTTCTCCCATTTTTATAAAAATTTTATTCTCAAAATTTTATATACCTTATCAAAGAAACAAGTGCAGGTACTTCTCTCAGATCTCATCCTCTCTTTCCCATGTGGCTCCTTCATACAAATAATTTCTCCATAAGATATTGACCAATGTAATTATTTTCGTTCAAAACACTTAATCTTTTCTTCCCAAAATCTGAACCAATTTCTTAATGTACGTTAGATCTTCATTTATCCTCAATGGCTCGTATTCAAATATATGCGTTGGATCATAAATATACTTCCAAAATATAGACACGTAAAACACATTGTGAACCTCTCCTAGATTTGGGGGTAGAGCTAATCTATATACTACTTCACTAATTTTTTCCAAAATCTCGAACAATTCAATAAATATCGGTTTCAAATTTTCTTTAATCCCGAATCTCAAAATTCCCTTCAATGGAGATATCTTCAAAAATACATAGCCCCCAACATTGAAATTCGACTTCGATCTCCTCCGATTAACATAACTTTTCTACTGACTTTAGGCAACTTTCAATCGATTGTGAATCAAACGAAACTTGTCAGATATCTCTTGAATAACATTTAGTCCCAAAAATCTCTGATCATCGGTCTCCTCCCAATAATTCACAGAACGATATTTTCTTCCATACAAAACCTCAAATGGGGCTACACTGATACTTGCTTGATAGTTATTATCATACATAAATTCAATTGAATACTAATACTCGTCTCAATTGCCATTCATTTTTAAAATCGAAGCTCTCAACATGTCCTTCAAGATCTAAATTGTTTATTATGATTGTTCATCCGTTTGAGGATAATAAGATATGCTGAATTTCATATTGCTCCTCAATTTTCAATGTAAACTTTTAAAAAATTTTGAAACAAATCTTGAGTATCGATCTGATATAATGGATGCTAGCACACCATACAATCTAACCACCTCATTAATATATAATCCCACTAAATGAGTCGACTTAGTGAGCCGATATATAATTACTCAAATAGTATCATGATTCGTTGGCATTATTGGCAAACCCATCATAAAATTCATTGTTATATCCTCCCATTTTCAACTAAGAGTTAGTATAGGTTGTAATAAGTCGAGTGACTTCTTGTACTCGGCCTTCAATTATTGGCATACCAAATATCTTCCCACATAAGTTGCTATTTTTTTTTCATATTCTGCCACCAAAATATCTTCTTCAAATCTTTATACATTTTGTTAATTCCAGGTAGATAGTATATTTTGATCAATGGATTTCATTCATAATTTTTTCTTTTAATTCTCTACTATCTTGCACATATATCTGTTCCCAAAATTTTAAAACTCTGTTGGCCCAAATACTAAAGTCTGCTTTAGAATCTCTGTTCAAATCTCCAATAACATCTACTAAGAATGGATCATCAATTTGAGCTTCTTTAATTTTATCAAAAATTTTTTATTGTATTTGAAAATAAGATAATATTATCTGTACCTTGAGAGTGCCTTTAAATATTACATTCCTTCATACATTTCAGAATCTCCATCTTTTTTATCCTCAAATATGCCACATGACTTGTCTTTTAATAAATCAAGGTATCTGTCACAATATTAACATTTTCTATTTGATACTGAATTTAACAATAATAATCTTTTAGAAAAGATATCTCTCTTTTCTATCTTATATTTAGTTCTTTTCAACAGAATAGATACTTAATATTCCTGTGGTTAAAATACACTAAAAATGTCTCTCCATATAAATAATGTCTCTAAATTTTCAACGCAAAGATCACTGCCACCAATTCTAGATCATGCGTCGGATAATTCCTTTCATGCATCTTTAATTACCTTGATTCATATGTAATTACTTTTCCATACTATATCAGTACACATCCTACTCCGGTGTTGGATATATCACAATGAATTACAGATCTTCCAAATCCTTCAAAAATTGTCAAAGTTGAGGTTATCGTCAAACAATCCTTTAACTCTTGAATACTCTTTTCATAATCCTCCATCTAATTGAATTTAATTTTCTTCCGTAACGATTGGGTTAGTGGCATGACAATTTTGAAAAAATTCTCCACAAATTTTCAACAATAACCTGACATTGTTAAAAAGCTCCTAACTTTAGTTATTGTTGTCGATCAACTTTAATTAATCACTGCTTTAACTTTTTTGGGATCAACCAAAACACCTCATTTTGAAATGACATGTTTCAAAATATGACTTTTTCACGCCAAAACTTACACTCCTTCAACTTGGCATACAAACTCTTTTCCCGAAGCATTTGGAGTATAATCCTTATGTGCTATTTATGCTCTTCGTAACTCCAATAGTATATCAAAATATCATCAATAAATACCACCACAAACTTGTCAATATAGGGTTGGAATACCCGATTCATCAAATTCATAAAAATTGTAGAGGTATTAGTCAACCTAAAAGGCATGACCAAAAACTCGTAACACCCACACCTCGTTCAAAAAGCCGTCTTTGCCACATCTTTCTTCTTAATCTTTAATTGATGATAACTTGAATGAAGATCAATCTTTAAAAATACTTAGACTCATTTCAATTGATCAAACAAATCATCGATTTTTAATAATAGGTATTAATTCATGATAATGATATTGTTTAACTTCTGATAATTTATATATAATCGTATAGACCCATCTTTTTTCTTAGCAAATAACACTAGATCATCCTATGAGGACACACTTAGCCAGATAAAATCCTTCTCCAACAATTCTTATAATTGTTGTTTCGATTCTTTAAACTCTAATCGTGCAATTCTATTAGGGGTCCTTGATATAGGGGCAACTTTAGGTATAATCTCAATTTTAATTTCAATCTCTTAGTTTAACGGTAGTCCCAAAAAATCTTTTAAAAAGATATCTTTAAATTCACATACCACTGGTATATCGTTCGCCAGAACACTATAACTCACAATCGTGCTTGCATAAGCCAAATAGGCTTGGTATCCACTATTCTTCAAATGAAAAATATGCAATGTCAAATCATGTATGAAGATTGTTTTTGCATTACTCCTTAAAAATAAAATGATTCACATTCCGAAATCGTAAAATACACCCTCTTATAAAAATAATTTACACTAGTATGATAAATAGCTAACTAATCCATACATAAAATTATATCAAAATTATGTATATCCAACAAAATCAAATCTATTACCAACTCCAACCCATTGATCCAAACAATGTTCTTAGGGTACATGACATTAATGATTAAAGACGATCTCGTAAGTATTGACACTATTAACAAAAAATTTATAATCATTGGGGGTGACAATAAGTAATAGACAAATTTATGAGACACAAATAAATGTGTTGAACCAGAATCCAAAGTATATATCAGTTAAAGTTTTAAAAATTATAAGTTTACCTTCAACCACTATAAGTAACACGTCTGCATCTTCGATTGTCATCGTGAACGCTCTTCCCAAAACACTTGGCTTCCTCACCATTTGCCTCGAGAGATAAGGCCTGTCCTTAATCATGTGATCAAGTTAGTCATCATTAAAGTATGCTCCAAAGACCTTATAGCATGGCCTTCCCTCGTGGGACTTTTCACAATGAGGGCACAGAGGCATTGATTGTTAAGAGCTTGACTCACCATGGAGTTCAGCTCCATTCTTCCCTTTATCCATCGACTTTGATCTTTTATGAGATCCTCCCGATCCCAAACTCTGGTCTCTTCGGTTGGTAGACTTCTTCTCAAAGAATTTCTCATTTTTAAGCTATCGTTCAAATAGGAGAACTCGATCCAATATATCTATGTAGGTCCTCAATTTTAATGTTAGAAACTGCTTCTGGATTATATCATTCAACCCTTGCAGAAATTCTCGCCTTCCTAGCCTCATCATGGGCCATATGAGAGATATAACGAGATAGTTCAATAAACTTGGAGTCATACTATACCACCGCTCAATTTTCTTGCCGCAAATGGATAAATTTATCCTCCTTTTACTCTCTCAAGCCCGTTGAAAAATATTTATCTATAAAGACTTTCACAAATATGTTCTAAAAAATTTCTCCATTCTCTAATCCTATCGCTCATTTCTTCATCAATCACCAATGGTTCGCCTCTTCTTCCAACTTGTATGAGGAAAATATTACCTTATTTTCCTCTGAATATTTAATTACGGTCAAAACTTTCTCAATCCAATGGATCTAAACCTCCGCCTTCATAAGGTTTGGATCCCCGATGAACTATGACAACCTCTCATTGGTAAAACGACCATAAGTAGTTGCTGCTGTATTAACTGTCGTTGGCTCCGAGTTATGGGTTTCTCGAGTCATGGACTCCATAGCATCCGCCATCCTGGCCATCATAGTAAAATATATCCTTGTCCTAACGGTATCTTTCAATCCTATTACAAAATAGTTAATTATATTAGATCATCAAACGAAATAAAACATCATCCTTATGACTTCTTTGAAACTACCTTAAATTATCATTTCCCAACACTCATCTCCGTCATTAATAATTATCGACATTAATCATTATTCATTTAGCAATCCAATGAATAATGGATGTAATCTTTACGTTGATACCTCGACTATCCAAAATAAAATAATATGACATAAATACTGGATCTAAAATGTCACGTTATCATATAGATCTCACACCGATCAAAACATGATATTGGACCATACATAAAGAGTCATTTCTAATCCAAATAAAATTAGAGTAAACTACATCCATATGATACTAGAAAAACCAACATCCATCTCAAAATTTCAAAGCCATAGTCCAAATAACCTAAATATTAAATTACTGTTTGGAAATTAAAATACAACATCAGATATTCCCTAATTCAAAGTCTAATCTCTTTGATCAACTTTTCCTTCAATCCAAATCATCTTATAAGTGTCCTAATTTTTCATCTAAAAGAGTTAGTGAAAAATAGAAATATAAATGAGTTGAAAGTTTAATAAAGCATATAATTTCATAATTAGATTGATAATCTTCGTTAAAACATATCGGAGAGAGCAATAAATCAATTTCCATAAAGTGCTATGAATTTTCATGAAATATGTATACAACTTATCAATTTCCTTTGTAAAATATTATTATAATTTATATTATATAACTCATGCTCAAATATGAATTTCTTAGAGACCAATGGTTAGTAGGGCCTTACCTATTAAAGGAGCGAAAAATCAAAACATGGGTTAGATTTGTTTCCATATAACTAATGGCCTTACGCTACTATTCAAGATTTGTAGGAGAACCGTTGTACATATAACCCTATAAACGAAGCCGAACGTCGCTTTCATCCGTCGATGATAAATTCGAACCTTGGTAAACACTATAATATCTTAAAATATACCATAATATACCACCCGTTAAACTTATTACAATAATTCGATATTTAAACATATAAAAACTCTACAATTCTTAATAATCCTTATTTTTTTCTCATTTCGGTGAAAATATTCTTAATTCTTAATATATTTTAAAGTTTTTCCTTCAAAATTATGTCAATTCTTAACATATATTGTATAAAAGTTGTGTAAAAATTTAAACACACAAAATTTTAAAGTATATAAAAACTAATTTCTAAAATTTACAACAATTAGTATAATTTTTACAAAAAAAAAAAATTAGTAACTTATTTCTTAGATTTTAAACATGCATAGAAAATCTAAAAATTTGAAACATACAAGGCAATTTCAAACATGCAGGAATACCTTTAAACATGTAGAGTACCATGTATGAATTTGAAACGTACGAGAGT
Organism: Nepenthes gracilis; assembly: GCA_033239525.1. Taxonomy (NCBI): domain Eukaryota; kingdom Viridiplantae; phylum Streptophyta; class Magnoliopsida; order Caryophyllales; family Nepenthaceae; genus Nepenthes; species Nepenthes gracilis. The sequence goes on along the minus strand of BSYO01000025.1, from coordinate 12,980,651 downwards.
CATTTAATATTAATTTTACTATATGTATGAAGGAATATTGCAGAAATTAGTTAAACCATACAGTATACATGTACTTAGACTTCAATTTCATGCTTAATTGCAAAATAAATAGGAAGAATTTTTTATGCATGTTAAACATAAATATCTTAGTTATAAAATTATATAATTTATTAGTATTTAAAATAATAAATATTTAAAAAATGAGAAAAAAAATAGCAACAAATGAACGAAGGTTTTGAATGCACTTTTCTTAGTTTGAATCTGACCAAACTCTTTTTTGAAATTATTTAAATTGGCTTTATTTAACTTTATTTCTCTCTTTCTCTCTCTTCTCATCTTTTCCTTCTCTATTCTCTTTCAAATATGATAGAGAAAATGACTAAAAATTAGTCGGTCATGATATTTATAATAGAGTGGCACTTGAACATGCGTTAGACACGCATCAAACATCATTGCCAAACTAAGTGACGCACGAGTGATACTCAAGCACACATCGAGTGTTAATCACACTTGAAAGCATGCTTGGGCATTCCCTTGGGTATGCATTAAGCACGAATATATTAGAAAGCACGCTCGAGCTCCGATTTGATATTCATCAGGCGTGACCTCTTTTACCAGCTTACGCATGAGCATTCGTCGGGTATCTATCAACTCAATGTGATCAGGTTCAACCTTGACTTTTGACCTAAATTTTTTCTATTTGACATCAATTTTAATTATTTAATTAAATTAATTATAATTAAATTTAAAAATTAAAACTCATACTTTACATTTTTGGTATGTAGCTCGGTAATATGGCCACTAATATACCAAAGTTTCAAAACTAATTTTTTTTTTCCAAAAATCACTTTTAGAGTATTTTTTTTAAAAAAAAGAAACTAATTGATTCATAATTGTTAGAAAATCACTGCATTTCCCCTTTTTTTTATTTTTTTTGCCTTATGATTTAAAATATATATTATCATATATTTCAATAATCACTAATTAAAATGGGGTAGGAGCCCTCTTTTAGGTTGGAAACCAATATCAAGCTTTTGCCTGCTGCATGCGCCACAGAGAAAGTAGCCAATTTGATTGGAATGATGCCCAAATCAAAGACTATGATTTATTTTTAATTATTATGTCAAGGGATTTTGTGGATATTGCTTTTTAGTTTCATGAGAGAAATTGATTTATCTATTTCTTAATTTATTTATAAAGTTGATAATCAGTAAAAGAAAGTGAGATTTAAACTGTATCAAAGATGAATTAAAAAATTTTTAACATTAACTGTATTATTTTTATATCTCAAAAAATATATATATTTTTCATCTGATTAGAGAGATATTATAAAAGAGAGGACTTTAAAAGTTGACCTAACTCACAAGAACAACTTGCAGAGATATCATGAGGTTCATAGTCATAAGTTTGATTCTTATATTATCTGCAAAAATCACATATCAGATGAATCTAGATATATAATAGAAGAAATTAAACTCAAAACTACAGATCTAACTATAATACCCCAATCATATTTACCAGCTATAAAAATATGATGAGAAAAAGAAAAATTTTACATAATTTTTATATATATAACTGGATAACGGGTCATTTTTTTTATAAGAAAAAGATGCAATCTAAACTAAAAAATTATAATAATTGTAGTTATATAAATAATCTAAATCAAAAAATATCAATCATCTAATTTATAAAAAATATTACGCATATTTTAATATATATAAGTAACTTAAATTAGAAGATAATAAATTTTTAAAATAAAAAAATGTAATAATTATTAATAAAAAAAATATTACGTGCTTAATACCAACTATACTTTTAATGAGATTTCTTTTTAATGGAATTGAGCCACCCTACTCTTGTATTTATTGTCTTTTCTTTTTTCATAAATAACCATACTAGTTAGTGTAGCAGTGACTTAAAATTGATAACCAAATTAAAAGATAAAATTTAAATATTAAATAAAATTATTTAAATAATTTTTTAATTTAATTAAATATTTAATATATTTTGAAATTTTCAAAAATTTTAAAAATAACTATCTTTACTTTTTTAATTTTAAAAGTACTATTATTGAATTTTAATGTGAATATACTATTCCCATTTTACTTTATGCATGTTGACTTTCTGTATTATTTATTATCAATTTTTTAAAAATATTTAGTCAACATTATTATTATTTTCATAAAGCAAAAAATATTCTAGCGATTATGTATGATTCATGCCTCCTGCCCGTTACAATATTATAAGAATAGTGTCATATGGTTAATTAAATTATTATATATTTATTTTAAGTTAGGATGTATTTTTTGACAATATCTATTAATTATTCTTATTAGAAAATAAAATATAATTAAAAATATTTTTACCATAAAAATAATAAATTAGATAAACATAACATTTACTTTCAAAGAAGAGAGAAAAAATATTTATTTGATATTTTATGAATATTATTCTTGGTATTATATTTTTAATAAATATAAGTTTCCAAGGAATTATATGATAAATTATATTATAATTAGTGGGAATTAACTATGATAAATATTGACCTATAAATTATAATATCTTACATTCAAACTTCTAGAAGTTACAATTTTTTTTTTTAATTATTATGTCATATCTGCTCTAGATTATGGTCTTATTTTGGTAAGTTTGAATGTGTGTTTCTTGACCTAAATTAAATAATTATCTTCTAAACTTAGATGTCATTAATAACACACACAAAATAAATAAACAAAATATAAATTGATGATGTATGTTATCTTCCGACGACTTTGGGATTTGTATTTTTTAATCATATCAACTACTATTTAGACTCATATTTCAAATTTTGATGTGTTTTTTGCATTCATTTGTACTGAGATTTTGTCTGAGATTTGTAATTTTTACCGACAGTTGGAATTCAGTCAGTATCGTATATTTAATTATATGATTTCATATGAATTCATTTGGATTATACCTTCGTTCGGAATATACTTTGAGTACGAGACCACATTCAGATTTTTATTGCTGGTATTTTTATATACATATTTATTGTCATTCATTCTGATTTTGAACGCGTATGTGTTATATTATGTACATACTGATACTTTCTTTTATTTTTTAATAAATGCAGAAGCTTATCTCCATTTTAATACGAACAAATCATTCAATGAATTAAAGTTACAATCTTATATAATTATTTTATTTTTTATTAGAGAAGTTATTTTATTAATTAGTTAGCTGAGGATAATAACTGTCTTTTTTGAAATAATAAGCAGATTATTTATTTCCTCTCTTGGCAATTATTTTTAAATATTAAAATATTTAATTTATTCTCTCACATGGTCATACTAAATTATTTTAAAAAGTAATAATTATATAACTCATGTATAATTATTTTATAATTATTTTTGTGTATATTTTGAGAGGATGATCCCTTTTAATAACCTTATTATTTTAAAAAAATACTTCTATATATAGAAAAGAGTTATATAAAATTTATAAAAAGATATGAATAAAATGATCGTAAAACATTTATTATTGGTTGTTATGTTATTTTTATGTATAAGTATGACGATATAATTTTTAAGATAATGATGATTTTCTTTTGTACACAAAAAAATAGGTAAATTTAGTTATTTGGAAAATTTATAAAGTATTTATTCTATAATTTTTTTAAAATAATAAGTCAATATATCTAATTAAAAATATATTTATTAGTTATTTAATATTCAATAATAATATCTCAAAATGCTCAAGATGCTATTTTTATATTTAATATTAATAATACTACCAAATAACCAACAATAAATATCATATTATTTAATTCTTATAAAAATAAATATTTTTATCTATGAATAAATATTTTCCTAAATTCTAATTATAAATAACCTTAATTTATAATATTTTCTTGAATTCTAACTATAAATAACCTTATTTTTAAAAAATATTAGTCATTCTCATTTTTCTTATAATATATATTTTTATCTAAAACTTCTAATCAATAAGATAAGAAAATGACAATTTTCAAAAAAAAAAAAATTGTCAGTTGTTAATGTAAAAATTTTATGAAATAAAATTATTTTATAAGTCATTAAATTATTATATTATTTAACAATATAAAATATAAAATTAATATCATAAGATATATGAATCTATATTCTTTATTATTATATCTAAGAACTTAAAATCATTTTTTTTTTTTGCCATTTTATCTCTATCTCATGATATTATTCAAAAAAATTACTTTACTTATCTGCTTGTTATGATAAATAATTATAATATATATAAGGTTAAAAAAAGAATTATTTTTTAATTATATAAATATTATAAAAATTATGCTAAATAAGAAAATATTTTTAAAATAAAATATAATAAAATTATATAAAATTATAACCTTTATTAATTTTAATAAATTATTAAATAAGTATTACTAAGGTAACTTTAAATATTAATATTTTTATCCCACAAGATTTTCAATTAAAAAGAAAGATAGAGAGAGAGAGAGAGAGAGAGAGAGAGAGTTCATGATTTTGTGCCATGAAGGCATAAGATCAAGAAATAGTTCTTTACAGCTTTACAAATCCCCAAAACTTACAATCAAAACGACACCGTGTGCTACAAAATCCCCCAAAAAAAAAGTAGGGAAAATTGGGAGAAAATCAGGAAAAAAAAATAAAACATAAAAACTTTAGGCCAAGGGATGAGGATGAGATTTGAACTTATATCTAACACAAATTTGTATGGACTAAGTGTCAATTACGTTATCTTTTTTCCCTCATTTCGATATTCATAAAGGACACTGCACGTGAATAACTATTTACACTGACGAACGCCAAATCTGACCCTCTAAAGAGATAATGATAATAGAAACATCGTCGTGGTAGCGTCGGCGTTCACCTTGCGGTATATCGAGCAACTCATGGAAGTCTATCCCTACAGATATAAGGCCAATTAATCAAACAATTAGATAGAATCGTAATCTCGCTTATTCGAATGAGATACATGAGACTTAAGAAAATGATGTCTGAATGATGGATCTTATATTCTTCTATGGATATAACCGGTATAAAGTTAGTGCAATCAAAACTACTCTTAATTTGTCTAATTAATATAAAAAGTGGTCTTAGAGGCATTAAATAGATTGTATCGAGTTAGCATAACTTATTTATTCAGACTACTTGCTTGTAAACGGGCTGTATTGATACAACCCAAGATTTTAAAGTCCCAGCCCAACACTGCTCATCTTGAGCTAGGCTTGGCACGACCCATGGCAAGATGAATTGCCCTATGTCACAGACGGTTTAGTCCATTTAACACCTTTAAAAAGTCTAACAATTTCGTAGATAAAAATAAATAGATAAAATGTCACATCATTTAAATATGTCTAATACAGCCCCATATATTTTTCTAAATAAAATTGGTCCAACATTTCTATAAATATAATTATATAGATAAATTAATGAGATATCAAATCACTTGGGGTATCTAATGACTTCTCCTAAATATTTTCTAAAAAATGTTAACAATAACTATAACCAAGTGTTATGTCTTACTATATAAGATCAGTTATATTAATTTATTTTCATAATTTTACTTAATTTAATATAATATCATCCGTGATTGTAAATAGTTTTAGATAATTTTTATTGCATCACTTCAATTTTTTAAAAAAATCTATATCTTTCTTTTATTCTTTAATAACTCTCATTTTATCACTAGTACTTCCCTTAACCAAAGTTTTAAGTGCCAAAACCATCTTGATTGTTCTTCATTCACATTATTTTCTACAAGTATAATTTTTAAATATTTATGAATACCAATATTTCTTATCTTATTTTTTAATATAACTTCATTTATATATCTCAGCATTCTCATTTTTTCAGTATGATATTTCTAAATATGTTGTTTAATTGCCTAACATTCTAATCCATAAATAATAACAGGTTTATTAACAAATATTTTATCTTAACAAATTAAAAGATTAGGATTATAATAACATATTAAAATATATTAAATTTATTTTTTTAATTTTAATCGTCTAAACTATCATAGGAGGCCACCATCTTGAATGCAACTCCCCAGGGCCACTAATACCAAACCAAAACCTAACGAAATGTGACCTTAAATTTTGGCCAGAAGGATTTGAAGAGAAAGATCATACTAACCAGCTTTCTTTGCAGCTCTAAACAGAACTTCTTCAATGAGGTGCTGAGCAGGATCTCCTTCTGGGGTTGTCGCCATGAACATCTCAACCTCATTGACAGCTTCCTCGTTCGTGAAGTACTGATATAGACCGTCCGATGACAAGATCAAGAATCGATCTCGTTGTCCAAGCTTGTGGTGGTATAGTGATGGCGAACTTATTATATAAGGGGAGTTTCCTATATAGTCTATCTGGAACATTTCCAACAGAGTCTCATTCCATTTAGGCTGCAATTAGCATCAATACATACAGATTAGAAAAATATGGATTGTTTTGACTTCTCAGTAAGGTGATGGAATTCAGCAAATAGAAGAAAAAGTCCTACCTGATTAATTCATTACTAGGGCTACAAAGGAGTCAAATCGAGCATAGCCGAGTTTATAAATGTTCTAACTTGACTTGATTCATTTTATACTGTAATTAAGTTTGAGTTGACTCGAGCCAATTCTTATTTTCTTAGAATGAGCTCGGCTCGGTATAAATATTACAGGATTAACATTAAATTATAACTTGATTTGTTTATGTATAACCCAATCGAGCTCGAAACAGAACTCCATCATAGTTTGTTTACACATAAACGAAGCAAGATGAGCTTAAATTGAGTTGAGCAAGCTTCATTTGCCCGTTGGACTAAACCCAACTGAACCCAAACTATATGCAGGTTTATTACTATGGATTGAAACAAGTTTATACATAAAGCTTATAAATAAGTTGATTTTTAGCTTTAAAATGAATCTATTTATAAGCCAAGAAATGAGTTTGATCACTAGCCCATAAAAAACCTAATTGAGCACTTTGTGAACATAAATGAATCAAATCCAATTAGACTCGGGTCTGATTAGTTTATTTAAGATCTTAAAATTAATTAGGTAGCTCATATTTTTCGATATGAGTTGTCATATTATCGATATATCAATTGATATTAGTCCATAAAGCCTAATTTTTAAAAAGTTTATATTCAATATGTAAAATATGAATATTTATTGCCAAATAGGCTGATACAATTGCATTCACGGTCGATATTGATACACCATTTTCATGCATGATTGTAATAATTATACCTTCTTAAGAAATCCAACACCGAAGGCTCGAGTGACCTTCAAGGAGCCCTTCACACGATCGTTCACCACTGCAGAAGGATCATCAGGGTGTTCATTCTTAATCCTCTGAAGTTCCTGAAATTCAAATTATCCAAAAGATTATTGCATATGATCATAGCTTCACGCTGATCACATAAGATGATCTTTCTATTTACCTCTTTGACATTAGTGTTGTGATCAACAGTAAGCTGAAGAGGAGTCATATAAGGAAAACCATCAAAAGGATCATTCTCATAGCTCTTGATATCTCTGTTATCTCTCCATCCTTTCTCGATGCAGAGATCAGGCTCTGTTTTCTGGCCAATTACTGCTCTGCTATCACCCAAATTCATCAGGTAGATGTCTTCTCCGATCATCACCATCGCCAAAACGCACGAGCCCATCAGAGAAAGCTCTGGATTCTCCATTACCAAGGTATCAGCTACATCGAAATATTTAGCCTCTGTTTTCCTCAGAGCCTCTGAAAGAGCTCTCAGAACATCGGAATGCTTGAGATTTAGTAATTCATTTGAACGAATTTCGTTATGTTTCTCTCTTATTTTCCCATCAAGTTCCAAGAACTGATTATCGAATTCACAATTCCAGTTCCTTGAGTTGTTTTTCTTCAACATCGCAAAATCGCCATTTTCAGAATGGCTGTTTTCGTGTTCAAAAGAGTAAGGGGAGGAGCTAGAGGCCGTACCATTAATCCTCCTGAAGCATTCCATTTCATCGGATAAATTGGAGTCCTTCGACATGGTCGTTTCATTTGAGGAGATGGGATTCGATTCGAGCTTGTCGTTAATCCCTAGAAGACCTTTGAGCTCTCTGTCGACAGCAGCGTAAAGATTGGAAAGCAAGAAATCAGGAGCATCAGGGCCGTTGAATCCATCGTAGATCCCAACAAAAACCCAACCGTAATCCTCCGAGATCACGACGTGCACTCGATCCTCGCCCGCCTTCCCTTGAGCCCACTGAAGATTTTGAGCTTGCGCGCAGCAGTTGTGAACATCGCCACCATGATTATCATCGTTGAAGCTCGCTTGACTACTCAAATTAGTACTGCTCTTGCTCACGCTCCCTTCCTTCTTCTCCGAACTCCGCCATTCCAATTCCTTAAACCTTTTGTTTAACCCCCAAATTAAATTCAAAATCGCGCGTTTTAGACCTAGAATTGAACCCCATTTGTTGAACTTATACTTGGATTCAATACCAATACGTTCCAGAGATGGAATCCTCCGTATCTGAACATCACCCCTGTTTTCCAGTGACCCTGAAAAAATAATTGAGCCCGAATTCCGATCCATCGGCCCAGAAATAAATGCTCTCTCTATTGGCCCCGACAAAAACCTCCTCTCGATCGGGGCCGATCCAAGAATCGAACCGGAATTTCTCGGAAGAGGGCCAGAATTGATAAAATTCCTCGGGATCGGCTGTAGGGGAACGGAGGCGAAAGATGACGAGCTCTCGAAGGATGAGGCCCGGTCGATGGCTGCGATTGACGAGTAGGGGTCAAAGACAGCGGTGGAGAGAGGAGTCGAGGGGTTAGCACTGATCGAAGCGCCGGAGATCGTACGGAACGTCGTCGGTTGATTGCCGCCGTCTGTTAATTTGGAGGAAGAAGAGAAGCCGAATTGGTCTGGTCTGATGTAGCAAAAAGAATGCCCTATCCCCTCGTCAAGTGGGTCTGAAAGCACTACGGCTATATCGTGCCGCCCGGAAACCTCTCCAGCGTTGCAGAAGCATGGCGTCAGCTTCCCGCCGGCGTTTCCCATCTCCTAGAAAAAACTCACAGAAAGAGAGTAAAGACGCGCAGAAAACAGCCTATCGTTCTTGCTTCTTCATAGCTGGAAACAGCGACTGAGGGATACTAACAAAGTAGCAGAACAGAGAGAAATCAGGAGAGAGGGAGAGAGAGGGATAGAGAGAGAAAGTGAGTGAGAAAGTTGACTTTTGATAGTGCGTGATGAATCTGCCCATCATATTAATTTTTTTAAATGAAAAATATCGCCAATTTTTGTGGCGCGTTGACTTTGATTTATCCAAAAATTTATAAATGCAAAGTTAAAAAGTAAAAGGCGCGAGGGGATTAAGTGGTCAAGTGGGGGGTGGAGGAAGATATAATAATTAAGTATCTTTATAAAATATTTTTTAAAATAGTTATTTTTATTTTTTAAAAAACTAATAATATTAAATATAATATTTAACTAATATTATTATTAGTAATTAAAAATTAAAAATATAATTATATTTAATAATTTTTATTTTTAAATTTTGATCATTCAACTTTGATATAATAGCCTTGCAGAAAAAATAGGACACTATTTTTTTTTAAAGATAATTAGAATCCTATTTTTGTAGAATTTTGATGAAATATATATCAAAATATTTAAAAATAAAATTTTTTTATATGGGTAGTTAATTATTAAAAAAATATATAGTTATCGTATAATTTAATCAATAATAAAATTATAAATATATATTAAAAATAACTATATATATCTTAGTAACCGATAGGTACGCCACTAACGCGCTGGCCCATGAAGGAGGAAATGGATCAAACCATCAACAGCTCATTTGTTCCTGAACGGTTAGCGCTACTGTTAATTAGACGAAGAAATAGGATACTATTTTTTTTAAAGATAATTAGAATCCTATTTTTATAGAATTTTGATGAAATATATATATAAATATTTAAAAAATAATTTTTTTTATATGGGTAGTTAATTATTAAAAAAATAAATAGTTATCGTATAATTTAATCAGTAACAAAATTAAAAATATATATTAAAAATAACTATATATATCTTAGTAACTGATGGATACGTCACTAACGGACTGGCCCGTGAAGGAGGAAACGGATCAAACCATTAACAGCTTACTTGCGCCTAGACGGTCAACTCTACCGTTGATCAGACGAAAGGCCAAGTGAGATGGTAAAGTCCAAGAGTATGACAGCCCATTTGGGTCCAAAATGGTCAACGCTCTCTCTCTCAAAAGAGTAGCCCAGTAGTTCAATATTTGAGGACCAGGACTCATATGACCCAAGGCCAGATTGGTGCACGTGTCTGTCCTCAAACCACAACGGTCACCTTCCCTGATTTCACGCGCTTCCAAAGAAGACAAATTTTCCTGTAACGGTCACCTCCAGAACCTCCAGAACTAATGTGCATCCTTGAAGGAATGCGCCAGAATTCACTTCCTATTTGTAGGAAACCCTGACGGTCACAAGATGTAGAAGGAAGGGAATCAACCCGATGACCGTTACAGCCATAAAAGCGCCTACGCAAGAAAGGTAACAATCTCCAATAGAGCGTGAGTATCAAGTTTCTCTGCACTAGGAAGGTAGCCTAGGGCCATGGCTATGAAGGGCTGTAGAAGCTCTCTTCAATGACATCGCCTTCTCCACGCACAAAAGCCCTCAATCATTTACAAATCTCTTACGCTCTCAATACTCGAGCAATTATATGCTCTCTCTCTCTACTAATAATTCCCAACGAATTCAATACTTAAAGAACCTTGTTCCTCACAAGTATCTAAAGCTTTTTTGTCTACAAGAACAATCCTACTCCCATAAACACTCTTAGTATACATACTATATTTCTCTGCGTCCACCTTCTACCTGTGAAGGTTACTAACTGACTTGAACGTTAGAATATTTTCGGTGGGATAATATCTCGTCATCACCTGACCTCTCGTTTGAAATTGTGGTGTGCAGGATCCAGATTCAATGGATCGAGCTGAACTCAAACGGACGACTTGACTTGAATATGTTCGAAGTATGGATTCATGACACATTAGTAACAAATACCAGTAACTGTGTTCTTACAAGTGAAAAAAAAAAAAAGATGACAATTTTACAACAAGGCAACTATATTTTAATAATATTTTTTAGTATATTTTATGCTGTTATTTTATTACAAAAATTATCAACACATAAATTATAGAAAAAATATTGACTATAAAACTCTTAAAAATTGATAGTTTAATTTTAAATATTGATTATATTTAAACCATTAGCAAAACGTTTTGCTACGTCCGCGGATTCTAAGTACTGTACAGATAGGGATCCAAATGTGTCCACGGATTTGGAGTACTCAGACAGAATCCACACAACACAAAAAGTACAGGTACGATTTAGAGAAACACAGAGAGAGAGTGGGAGCAGAGAGTAATAACACACAAGATTTTTATATGGAAAACCTTATCTTAAATGAAAAGGAAAAACCACAAGACTTTGGATCCGAAAATCTATTTCACTATAATGTGTTTGGTTACAAATGAAGATGAGATTACAGTCGAGTAAAGTAGAAATATTTCTAGCTTTTCTCTCTCCTTTTTCTCTCTCTATGAGCGTAATTGCAAGTGTAAGATTCTTGATCCATTATTAGGTACACAGTTAATGTATATACAGTGGTGTGAGTCCTCTAATGTGGAGCGTCCATATGGAGTTGGTGTATACAGGGAATCTTGCCACCAATTTTATTAATCCAGCTTGCCGTATCAAACGCGTTACATGCATGCGGGCTGATTTTGCATGACATCGCTTCTGCAGGGTGATCGCGCATGCTCTACAAGTCATCATTCCTTCTGTAACCTAACAGAGTCAGCCACTAAATCCCGGCGCGTTGATTTTGCAGGCGCTGCAGAGTCCACGAACCATTCCTGAGCTCTCGAGCCTTAATGGACTTTTGACTCCATTAGGCCTCTTGGGCCGACTCGGCTATTTGGATCTCTCAGGTCTCTTTGGACTACTTGGTCTCTATAGTGCACGGGCCCAACTCACGGGAACGTGTCCTCTAAATAGGTCTTGGATATCAGTACCTATCATTAGCCCCCCATACCAAAGGGTTTGAGAACTTTAACTTTTTGGTATATCCATTAGCTATGGACGTATCTCATGCGAAGGTATTCTCCTCTAGAAGTCTGCTCGTGCCTTTACTCTATGGCACTGTTCAGCTATTGCCTGACACCGGCATTAATTATTTTCTCTTACAAATGTCCACAGATATGGTTGGAACCAAAAACCCGGGACATATTGACCAAAATGTCAGCGAAATTTTGAGACTTACAATCTGACTAAAATCTTTGAAAAAATTTTGGGGTTAATGGTTTGACCCAAATGTTTGAAAAAAGTTTAAGTTCTAGGCACTGGTGGCACCACTAAGTGACAGGTGTTACCACATACGTGTCCATGACCAAAAATGTCCTCGGGTACTTTAGAGACCAAAAACTTTGATAAAAGCGCTTTCCGAGGGCCTCCTTTGAGTCCGAGGCGCTGGCTTCCACCACCATCTGAGTCATTAAGGCGCAACAAATATGAAACAATGACATTAATGTCACCTCAAAAATATAAAGCCCAGTATCGTTTGCAGCGTATGGGAGATTGATGCGTGGTAAGGGCAATTATGAGATGTGCCTTTTTAAATTTTTAGACGTCTCAAATAACCTTCTTTGCCTTCATTTTCATTACGCAACCCTAAGGCTTTCTCTCTTGAACACTTGGCTGCGTTCTCTTCCAGACTTGCACCTCCCATTTCTCCTACGTTTTTTCTTCTTGCGTTCTTCATATTTCGGGATGGCCCCTAGCGTAAAAGGCATCGCTTTTCCCTTTCTCTAACTAATCTTAATGCCATCCGCACAAAATATGATATTTCAGACACGATGGAGATGGTGGTCCCTGAAGCCCACGAGAGGGCTTGCAGCCCGCTGATAGCTTCATCACCGTTTATGAGGTCCACCTCAAGGGTGGGCTTTGTTTTCCCATTCCTCTGTAATTATACCATATTATGATTGAGCTCCAAGTTCCATTTGCAAGGCTGCAACCCAACGCTATCAGGTACCTTGTGCCACTTTGTATTTTTGCTTGTTGTCATGACAAGGTGGTTGAGGTTTCAATGGTGAAGGTGATGCTCAGGTTCACTCATAGCTAAGAATGGATTGTTATCACTCCACGTTTTGAATTCACTGTGATGAACAGTGGAAACCCTAATTCCACCAATAGGTGAAAGGACAAGTTTTCATCTTAGGGGTCCGTGAGAAATGGGCCCTCTCTAATGTCTTGAAAAATGTGGCATCCTAGCATTGCTCGAACACCTCCACTGCAGAGAGGGTGGCTGCAAACGTGGTCACGGACTTGGTGCTAGCCAACCTTGGCACTTTTAATGAAAATAAGAAAAATATATGGTTGAGATCCGAGAACTTGGTGAGAGGCAAGTGGGGGTCTCAGCTCGAGGACTCTGGTGCCCTTGCCGCTCCTTTTGTGAAGAAGAAGAAGAAGTTGAAAAAGCAAAAAGCTCTGAGGATTGAGAAACCATCCGAGAGGCAAAGAAGAGTCAGCGGACTAAAACTTCTAAGCGTCCGGTGACCACTATTGAGTACTCTTTGTCCGATGATGACAATGTTATGATAGCGCCGCTTATAAGGAAGTCGAGGCCTTCACAGGTGGGGCCAATCCGAGGAGCTGAATACATCAGGCCTTCAGTCGCTGCTGAGTCCTTTGGGCAACCTCCTGAGTTCGCGGACTTGCCAGCGGAGACACTTGTTGCTCAGCCTCCCCTTGATAAGCCCATACCTAATATTCCTTCTATTTTCACTGGTAAGGTCTCAGATTGGATTGATAATCCATCCAAGGACACTGCTGAGGGATAGGCAATAAGGGAGACTGAGGCGACTCAAGCTGAGGAAACAGCGATGATGACTACAATGACCATTGCTAAGGCTACTGAGGCTGAGGAAAGCCGTATCGCAGAGTAGTCCGTTGTTGAGACTGCTAAGCTCCCTTGCCTTGCAATCCAAATCTACAGTCCCATTAGGATTCCACCAATGGTTCCTAAAGAGGTCCTAGTCGAGGACGGCGTAGGGACTTCACGTGCTACTGAAGCACAGACTAAGGCTAAGGATTATTCTAAAACGAGTGAACCCCCAGTCTTAAATTCTGGTGAAGTTTTCCCTGTGTCTAAGACTAGGGTTAAGGCTTTTGTGGCAGATGAGGTTGCTGTCTTAGAACCCAGAAAGACAGAAGCCCCCAGAGAGGGGAGCTCTGCCAGCAGCTCTCTCGTGTCCAAGGTACCTCTTTATCCTGCTCCAAGCTTTTGCTCTCTTTTGTTCATGCCTTAACGACTTGTCTTCCTTTTGTATTTACGTGAGATGGCCGATTGATTTACTTCACTTATTGATGAAGCCATCCATTCTTGTGTAGACTTGGATTCCTTCAAGGCCTTAGAAGAGCAGGCCAACCGCCTAGAGCATGAGCTGGTTGAGGTAAAGCATGAGTTGGTGGAGGTGAAGGATAAGATCTCAACTCTAGAGGAGTCCCTGAGGACTCACTAGCAGCAGCTTGCTTCTCTTAGGGGCCGATTCCTTCGTTTGGAAGCCGAGCACAGGATGTCAATAAAGCCCAAGGAACTCAGGCCTATCCTGGAGAGGAAATATTGGGATGGCATTGTTCTATGCCATCGCATAATCAAGATATTGATCCCAAGGTTTTCTCTCTCTCTGCTCCATCCAAGGAACTTTTGCGCTGAGTGTAAAGCAGATTTGGTTGGCTACCCGGACGAGGATGAGATCCTGGCTCCCTCTGTGCTGGGTCTTCCGGGTCTTGATGTATTTTTGTTTTTTTACTTGTATACTGCTGTACACAAGTTACATGTATAAATAAAATTTATTTTATTCCAGTGCAATCCTTCTTCTTTATCTAACTCAGACTACTTAAGTGTTAGGTTCTTCTTTGACATGCCGTAAAGAAACTTTGTATTTTGTTAGCTAAGTATTTGAACCTTTTGACCATCTTAGGCTAAAAATACCACCTTTAGGGTCGTTGTATTCTTGTTATTTTGAGTCCCTTAAGTTTTTAAGTTCAACCTCTAGGGTTACTTGGTATCGTAGCCAAATTTTAAACTCGACCTCTCACGGATCGCTCCGGCACAACCGAGTTTTAAATTTGACTTCTTAAATTGCTCGGACATTATCGAGTTTTAAGATCGTCCTCTTGGACCGCTTGGACACTGTCGAGTTTTAAGTTCGACCTCTTAAGTTGCTTGGACACCGCCGAATTTTTGAGCAAGTGAAAGGAATTCTTTTACCTGACTTAGGGGCAACCTAGGTCTTATAGATCAATGAAATGATATGAAAATATTCAATGAAGTACAAGACAGTAAATAAGAAAAAGGAATTTTATTATATTAACAAAATGTGTTACAAGCACATCACATGATACATTTTGCCTTACCTGGCCATCTATACATTTATTGGTAGTAATTTTTTGAGGTGTGCGGCATTTCACGTCCTAGGGACAAGTCTGCCTTCTTGGGTGCTCAACTTATAGGCCTTGTTTTGAAGGATGGTTGAGACCAGGAATGATACTTACTAATTCGGGGAGAGTTTATTCCGGCCAGTATTTTTACCTGTGACCTCAATGCTCCTTAGTACTAAGTCCTCCACTTCGAACCGTCATACCTTCACCTTTTATTGAAGTATTGGGTTACCCTCTGTTAGTATGCCGCTGTTCTCAACCTTACTAGGTCTCGTACTTCTTGGGGCATATTAAGATTTTCACGGAGTCTCTGATCATTACCGCTCAGATCAAAGCACTCAATTTGAAGACTTGGCAGTCCAACTTTTATTTGAATGACTGCTTTAACTCCATAACACAGGCTAAAGGGTATCTCTCTTGTGGGATTCCTCGGTGTCATTCTGTACAATCAGAGGACACATGGTAGCTCGTGCACTCACGAGCCCCCAGATTTGTTTTCAGTCCATGTAAGATTGTGCAGTTTATGACATTCACTTGTCTGTTACTCTACAGATACGTGACTGATATATGGACTAACCTAATCCTCAGGCTGGTACAGTATTTGATAAATTATTTTCCAGTAAATTGGATCTCATTATCAGTCACGACATACTCAGAAATCCCAAACCTGCACACAATGTTCTGCCAAATAAACTCTGTGGCATTCTACTATGTGATTCTTACTAGTGGCGTAGTTTTAACCCATTTCGTATAGTCGATCTCGACGATCAGGAATTTTCTCTAGCTAGCTGCAGTAGGTAAAAGTCCGAGGATATCAAGCTCCCACTGAGTAAAGGGCCAAGGTGATAGTAGAGTTCGAAGCTCTATGTGAGGCTAGTGAGTGAGATTGTCATAGACTTGGCAGTTTTTACATTTACGCACGAAATCAATTGCATCATATTTCATGGTTCGCCAATAGTATCCTTACATCATGAACTTGAAAGTAAGGTTCTTACCCCCAATGTATGGTCCACATATTCTGAGATGCGCTTTTTAGTGGGCATACTCGGCCTCCTCGGAAGTAAGATACCGCAAATAGGGGGCGGAGAATCCATGCCGGTACAATTGGCCGTTCATGGTAGTATACCAACCTGTTGTTTTCTTTATCTTCTTGGCTTTGTCTGCATCTTTAGACAATACCCCATCGGACAAGTATGTTAAGTAGGAAGTCATTTAATTACTGGCACTCGAAACCTACATCACCTTTGACTCGGGATCTTCAATGCTTGGCTTGTCAAAGACCTTGCGTATCTCTCGGGCATATTGCTCTGGGTCTCTGGATGCTACTGTCCTTGCCAGTATGTTGGCCTTTCTGTTCTCTTATCTAGGGATGTGGATCATTTTTATCTTCTCAAAGTTCGAGTACAAGTTTTGGATCTTTGAGAGGTACTTGGAGAGTTGTAGGCTATTAACCTCAAAATATCCGCGGACTTGGATGACGACCAACTTGGAATCGCTGTAGACAATCAAGTTTTTAGCAGAGCATTCTTTGACTAACCTGAGTCCTGCTAGCGGTGCTTCGTACTCCGTGGCATTATTCGTTTTCGAAAATCTAAGGATCATTGAATATTTTATCTCTGACCCCTCATGTGTTCTTAACACAACGTCAGCACCATAGTTATCCTTCATTGAAGAGCCATCCATGTGCAGTGTGTATGTTGGTGAGTTACTTGGCTCATCTGCTTCACGAGGTCTGGATTGCCAAGAGTCAAGGTCGTTTTAACGATGAAGTCCGCCAGGGTCTGACCTTTTAAAGCTGACATCGAATAAAATTCTATGTCAAACTCTTCCAACTCAATAACCTACTTGGTCAGTCATCCTGACATTTCAGGCTTCTATAAGATTGCTCTCAAGGGCTAATCGGTCAGGACTACTACTTTGTGCACATTGAAGATGATCTCAACTTCCAAGCGGAATATACGAGTGCCAAAGCTATCTTCTCCTCGTATGGGGATGTTCTTCTTCACCGGACCAGGTTTTTTGCTCATGTAGTACATAGGCTACTGGCTGTCCCACCGTTACCGTACCAACAGCGAGCTCAAGGCCGTGTCAAGCACAGCAAGATATAAATATAGCTTCTCGCCTGATTGGGAAGAAGCTAAGAGAGGAGGGTTTGACAGATAATCCTTGAGTCCTTGAAATGTCTCTTCGCAGTCATTAGTCCATTAGAAGTCATTAGTTTTCGTCCCTCTCAAGGCCTTGAAAAATGACAAATACTTCTCGGCTGATTTGGCCAAGAAACGAGAGAGAGCAGCTATTCTTCCAATTAGTTTCTGGATCTCTTACACGGTCCGAGGAGATTTCATATCAACGATGGCCTTGATCTTTTCTGAATTTATTTCAATCCCTCAGTGTGAAATAATGCAATAAAAGAATTTTTCAAATGACACTCCGAATGTACACTTGGCTGGATTGAGCTTT
Source organism: Nepenthes gracilis (assembly GCA_033239525.1). Classification (NCBI taxonomy): domain Eukaryota; kingdom Viridiplantae; phylum Streptophyta; class Magnoliopsida; order Caryophyllales; family Nepenthaceae; genus Nepenthes; species Nepenthes gracilis. The sequence continues at coordinate 12,962,674 of BSYO01000025.1, read as the reverse complement.
ATCTGGTGTGCCCTTAGGACACTGAAGGTCTCGTTCAAATCTTGGATGTGATAGTCGGTTATTTTACTTTTGACGAGCATGTCATCCACGTAAACCTCCATATTCCGTCCGATCTGGTCCTGGAATATCTTATTCACGAGCTGCTGATAAGTAGTATCAGCATTCTTGAGACCAAAGGGTATAACCTTATAACAATACGTCCCTTGGTCCGTCAAAAATAATATGTGCTCCTCGTAACCTTATAACTTTATTGTAACCCGAGTACGCATCTATGAAACTTAGAATTTCATGGCTGGACGTCGAGTTTATAAGCCAATCAATTCTGGTAATGGGAAGCTGTCTTTGGGACACGCTTTATTAAGATCTGTAAAATCCACGCATATCCTCCACTTTTCGTTGTTCTTCTTCACCATGACCACATTTGATAGCAAATTTGGGTACTGTACCTCTCGGACGAATCCAGCATCTATGAGCTTTTTCACTTTCTCAAGGGTGGCCATCAGCTTCTCAACCGAGTAATTTACTTTTTGCCAGACGGGTCTTTGACGGGGATGCAAACCCAATTTATGGACTATCACTTCAATTAAGGCCCCCAACATGCCACTCGGTACCCAGGCAAAAACGTCCAAAATTTTCAAAGAAAATTGATAAGCCGATAGTCTTCGTCCCTCTCAGGGCCTTGAAAAATAACAAATACTTCTCGGCTAATTTAGCCAAGAAACGAGAGAGAGCAGTTATTCTTCCGGTTAGTTTCTGGACCTCTTTCACGGTCCAAGGAGATTTCATATCAATGAGGGCCTTGATCTTTTCTAGATTTATTTCAATCCCTCGGTGTGAAATAATATAACAAAAGAATTTTCCAAATGACACTCCGAATGTATACTTGGCTGGATTGAGCTTTATCTGGTGTGCCCTTAGGACATTAAAGATCTCATCCAAATCTTGATGTGATAGTCGGTTACTTTGCTTTTGACGAGTATGTCACCCATATAAACCTCCACATTCTATCCGATTTGGTCCTGGAATATCTTATTCACAAGCTGCTAATAAGTAGTACCAGCATTCTTGAGGTCAAGGGGTATAACCTTATAACAGTATGCCCCTTGGTCCGTCAAAAATGATGTGTGCTCCTTCTATTCGGGGCTCATCCATATTTTATTGTAACCCGAGTACATATCAATGAAACTTAGAAGTTCATAGCTGGACGTCGAGTTTATAAGTCGATCAATTCTAGGTAATGGGAATTTGTCTTTGGGATATGTTTTATTGAGATCTGTAAAATCCACGCATATCCTCCACTTACCATTGTTCTTCTTCACCATGATCACGTTTGATAGCAAATTTGAGTACTACACCTCTCAAATGAATCCAGCATCTAGGAGCTTTTTCACCTCCTCACGGATGGCCACCAGCTTCTCAACCGAGTAATTTCTGCACTTTTGGTTAACAGGTCTATGACGGGGATGCAAACCCAATTTATGGACTATCACTTTAGTTAAGATCCTTGACATGCCACTGGGTACTTAGGCAAAAACGTCTAAATTTTTCAAAGAAAACTAATAAGCTGGTAGTCTTCATCCCTTTCAGGGCCTTGAAAAATGACAAATACTTCTCGGCTGATTTATCCAAGAAATGAGAGAGAGCAGCTATTCTTCCAGTTAGTTTCTGGACCTCTTTCATGGTCTGAGGAGATTTCATATCAATGATGGCCTTGATCTTTTCTGGATTTATTTCAATCCCTCGTGTAAAATAATGTAACAAAAGAATTTTCCAAATGACACTCCGAATGTATACTTGGCTAGATTGAGCTTTATCTGGTGTGCCTTTAGGACATTGAAGGTCTCGTCCAAATCTTGGATGTGATAGTTGGTTATTTTTCTTTTGACGAGTATGTTGTCCACTAAACCTCCATATTCCATCCGATATGGTCCTGGAATATCTTATTCACGAGCTGCTAATAAGAAGTATCAGCATTCTTGAGGCCAAAAGGTATAACCTTATGACAGTATGTTCCTTGGTCCATTAAAAATAATGTGTGCTCCTCGTATTCGGGGCTCATCTATATTTTATTGTAACCCGAGTACGCATCCATGAAACTTAGAAATTCATGGCTGGACATTGAGTTTATAAGCCAATTAATTCTGGGTAATGGGAAGTTGTCTTTGGGATATGCTTTATTGAGATCTATAAAATCCATGCATATTCTCCACTTTCTGTTGTTCTTCTTCACCATGACCATGTTTGATAGCAAATTTGGGTACTATACCTCTCGGATGAATCCAACATCTTGGAGCTTTTTCACCTCCTCACGAATGGCCACCGAAAAGCCGAGTAATTTCTGGACTTTTATCGGACAGGTCTGTGACAAAAATCCAAACCCAATTTATGGACTATCACTTCAGTTAAGATCCCTGACATACCACTTGGTACCCAGGCAAAAACGTCCAAATTTTTCAAAGAAAACTGATAAGCTGGTAGTCTTCGTCCCTCTCAGGGCCTTCAAAAATGACAAATACTTCTCAGCTGATTTGGCCAAGAAACAAGAGAGAACAACTATTCTTCCAGTTAGTTTCTGAACCTCTTTCATGGTCCAAAGAGATTTCATATCAATGATGGCCTTGATCTTTTCTAGATTTATTTCAATCCCTCGGTGTAAAATAATGTAACAAAAGAAATTTCCAAATGACACTCTGAATGTACACTTGGCTAGATTGAGCTTTATCTGGTGTGCCCTTAGGACATTGAAGGTCTCGTCCAAATCTTGGATGTGATAGTCGGTTATTTTACTTTTGACGAGCATGTTGTCCACATAAACCTTCACATTCCGTCTGATCTGGTCCTGGAATATCTTATTCACGAGCTGCTAATAAGTAGTACCAACATTCTTGAGGCCAAAGAGTATAACCTTATAACAGTACGTCTATTGGTCGGTCAAAAATAATATGTGCTCCTCCTATTTGGGGCTCATCCATATTTTATTGTAATCTGAGTACGCATTCATGAAACTTAGAAGTTCATGGTTGGACGTTGAGTTTATAAGCCGATCGATTCTCGGTAATGGAAAGCTATCTTTGGGATATGCTTTATTGAAATCTGTAAAATCTACGCATATCCTCCACTTCCCGTTGTTCTTCTTCACCATGACCATGTTTGATAGCAAATTTGGGTACTGTACCTCTCAGATGAATCCAGCATCTTGGAGCTTTTTCACCTCCTCATGGATGGCTACCAGCTTCTCAGTTGAGTAATTTCTGGACTTTTGTCGGACGAGTCTGTGATGGGAATCCAAACCCAATTTATGGACTATCACTTCAATTAAGATCCCCGACATGCCACTCAGTACCCAGGCAAAAACGTCCGAGTTTTTCAAAGAAAACTGATAAGCCGGTAGTCTTTGTCCCTCTCAGAGCCTTGAAAAATGACAAACACTTCTCGGCTAATTTGGCCAGGAAACGAGAGAGAGCAGCTATTCTTCCAATTAGTTTCTGGACCTCTTTCATGGTCCGAGGAGATTTCATATCAATGATGGCCTTGATTTTTTCTGGATTTATTTCAATCCCTCGGTGTAAAATAATGTAACAAAAGAATTTTCCAAATGACACTCTGAATGTACACTTGGCTGGATTGAGCTTTATCTGGTGCGCCCTTAGGACATTGAAGGTCTCGTCCAAATCTTGGATGTGATAGTCGGTTATTTTACTTTTGACGAGCATGTTGTCCACGTAAGCCTTCACATTCCGTCTGATCTGGTCCTGGAATATCTTATTCACGAGCTACTGGTAAGTAGTACCAGCATTCTTGAGGCCAAAAGGTATAACCTTATAACAGTACGTCCATTAATCGGTCAAAAATAATATGTACTCCTCGTATTCGGGGCTCATCCGTATTTTATTGTTACCTGAGTACGCATCCATGAAACTTACAAGTTCATGGCTGGACGTTGAGTTTATAAGCCGATCAATTCTAGGTAATGGGAAGCTGTCTTTGGGATACGCTTTATTAAGATCTGTGAAATCTGTGTATATCCTCCACTTCCAATTGTTCTTCTTCACCATGACCATGTTTGATAGCAAATTTGGGTACTGTACCTCTCGGATGAATCCAGCATCTAGGAGCTTTTTCATCTCCTCATGGATGGCCAGCAGCTTCTCAGCCGAGTAGTTTCTGCACTTTTGCCGGTTGGGTCTGTGATGGGGATTCAAACCCAATTTATGGACTATGACTTCAGTTAAAATCCCTGACATACCACTAGGTACCCAGGCAAAAACGTTTGAATTTTTTGAAGAAAACTGATAAGCCGGTCTCTGAAAGACTGAAGAAGAGAGCTCCCTATCTGGACATACTTCTTAGGATCGTTGAGATCCAGTGGGACTCGGACGGTTGGCTCTCCAGATTGGGCTTGTTGCGGCATTACTTCATCTCGTAGGTCAAGGTCTTCTAAACGTTGGAAAAGAGGTGTCTGCATTACTTGGGACAGATAACATGTTCGCTCAGCAGTTTGGTCTCTGAGGACCTCCCCAATTCCAAATGGAGTCGAGAATTTTATTGTTAAATGTGGAATGGAAGTGATAGCACCGAATGCAGTCAAGTAAGGACGTTCGATGATTGCATTGTAAACCGATGGAATGTCTACTACTAAAAAGGTGAGAACCTTAAATGCAGTCCTCGGGTATGTTCTTTGTGTGACTTCCAATTGGATGACACCCTAAATCGAAACCGGCTCATTGTCCAGCCCGTAAAGTAGTCCCTCAGTTGCTCTCATTTGACTTCTCTTAAATCCCAATTTAAAATAAGTATCAAGATAGAGTAAATTTTTTAAACTTTCATTATCAATAAAAACTCATTTCGTATGTTAGTTATTGATTTTGTTCGAAACGAGTGCAATTATAACTAAGAAGTCAAAATGAGAAAAAGTTACATGAGCCATATTTTCGTTACTAAAACTAATGATTTCATCCATATTTTCTACCCTTGGCCTCTTCGTGCAATGATCTCCCGAGCGTCTTCACGGGATGGGCGAGTTGATATTATGTTGACAACCCCTGTGACCATTCAGTTCCTTGGTAGGTTGACATTAACGTCACCTGCTGCTTTGGAGGCTTCTCTGGATCTTTGCAAAAAACTGTTAAGGTGACTCCTCCTTATTAGCTCTTTGATCTCCTTCTGCAGCGCCTGACAGTCCTCCGTACTTGGCCTCCACTGCGATGAAAATGACAATACTTTGACTGGTCTCTACCATCTAAATTCTTCAGTGCGTTAGACCACTTCAAAAACTTCTCATCCCGAATCTGTATCAAGATGTTAGTACAGGTGTCATTCAGGGGAGTCAAGTTTGAAGGCTTGGGCTTCCACCAAATGACTTGCTCGGATTTGTGCTGCTTCTTTATTGCTTAGGGACCATGATGGTCCTCGCCTTTTCTCTTCCATTCCATTGCCCTCGAATGGAAGTTCTCATCCTTCTCCGGCCTCTTCATATCGTCGGCTTCTTCGGCCACAACATACACTAGCTCCATGCCTTGACCTCAGCAAATGTTTGGGGTTTTTATGGATGAAATGCTTGAAGAAAGCCCCTCCCTCTAATGCAGACAAGAAAGCATTCAACTTGACCCCATCTGTCAATTTTGCGATTTTTCTTGACTTCTACGATAAATCGGGCAATAAATCCCCTCAGACTCTTCCTAGCACCTTACTTTACACGAGTAAGGTACTAGGGCTGCTTCTCGATCCTCTTGTTGGAGACGAATTACGAGAGAAAACTTACTGCCAGCTCATTAAATAATTAAATGGAATTGTCTGACAGTCTATAGAACTACACCCTTGTGTCTCCTTTGAGTGTCAATGGAAAGTATTGACCTATTGTCATCTCGTCCAAGCCTTATAGGTTTAGATGCTCTCGGAAGTGATCAAAATGATCCATTGGATCACCGCTCCGTCATACACATCGAGGTTTGGCATCTTAAGCTTTGGGGAGAGTGGCTTCATCCTAATCTGCATCATAAATGGAGATTGGCATAGGTCAACTCCTCCTCTATTGTCTCCACTAAAGACTCGCTGCCAGACTTTCTCCAGCCTCTCCTCCATGTGGGGTGTAGCCGTCATTTTTTTCTCATTGAGGTAATTCCTTCACTCGTAATAGCCTTGGACTGCTTGCGGTTCTGGGAGGCTCCTAACCCTTAGAGGGGCTCCACCACGAGGAGCCGCTTCCTGATTGGCGTGTCCCTTGTTGTCACAGACAGATCGAGGATTTTTACTCTCTAGGCTCTCCACCTGGACCCAAGAACTTAAATAACCTTCAAGTCACTGTGGGACTTTACTACTCGAGGCAACCTAAGTCATCAGTTCCTCGCGCCGAGTCACTTGCTTGTTGGGGTTTTTCTTCCCCTTGTCCCCGTTTTGGAATGTCGCAGTCTAAGAGGCCTTGAACATGTCATCCATCCTCATTGCCAACATCCAGATGTACGGATCAAAATGATCTTCTATCCTGATGCACATAGTAGGACCATTGCCACATTAGGTAGCATATCTGATAGGGGCATTGGCTTATACTCTCATGTTCACCATTTTTTGACTTTTGGAAAACTACTGGAAAGCTCTTGGAGAACTTCTGAAAAATGTGAAAAACTGACTTTTAGTCATTTCCCACAGATGGGGCCAATGTTGCATCCCCGGATTCTGAGTACTGTACCGACAAGGATCCCAATGTGTCCGCGAATTTGGAGTACTCGGACCGTGCAACACAAAAGTATGGGTGCGATTTAGAGAAACATACACACACACACAGTGGGAGCACAAGAGTAATAATACACAAGATTTTTACGTGAAAAACCTCCTCTTGAATGAAAGGAAAAACCACGTGATCCTGAGTCCGGGAACCTATTTCTCTATTATATGTTTGGTTACAAAGGAAGATAAGATTACAACCTAGTGAAGTAAAAATATTTGTAGCTTTTCTCTCTCCTTTTTCTCTCTCTATGAACGTAATTACAAGTGTAAGATACTCGATCTTTTGTTAGGTGCATAGTTAATGTATATATAGTGGTGTGAGTCCTCCTGAGGAGCACTCACGTGGAGTTGACGTGTGTAGGAGATCCTGCGATCAACTCTACCAATCCATCTTGCCATGTCAGACACGTTGCATGCATGCGGGTTGATTTCGCGTGACGTCGCTTCTGCAGGGTGATCGCGCGTGTTCTGCAAGTTATCATTCCTTCTATAGCCTAACAGAGTCATGTACCAAATTTTAGCGTGCCGATTTTGTAAGCGCAGCAGAATCCGCGAACCATTCCGAAGTACTCGGAACTTAATGGACTTTTGAGTCCATTAGGCCCCTTGGGCCGACTTGGTCATTTGGACCTCTTGGGTCTCTTGAACCTATTGGGTCTCTATGACACACGGGTCCAACTCATGGGAACGGGTCAGTACCCATCAACTTTAGAATTAGTTTTGATTTATAATTACTCATTTGAACAATATCTATGTGACTTGTAATACATATTTTATGTTGATACATAACTTATTTATATTGAGAAATTATAAAATTAACTATACATGAATTGAAAATTAGTTGATAAATGAGCAAAATGGGAATTAAATTTTTTAAATAAATATTTCTGCCTCTTAATTAAAAATAATTTCTCACCAAATGCTAGAATTCTGCTTCCATTATTTAAAATTTTGCCTACCACTTTTGTTCATTTGACTATAATAATAATTTCTATAAAATCAGATATAATATACAAAATTTTACTTATAAAAATAAATAAATAAATATTTATTTATTTATTTTTATAAGATAGGAAAAACCAATTTTGGCTGTCGCAAAAGAAGGAATATGCCTGAATTTTTGGGTGCAACTTTTATACTAAATTATAATATAAGATTATTTGATAATTTTATTATGGTAGTAATATTTTTAATAATATTATATTATTTATTTATAATAATAAATTGATATATTTGACCACTTATTATTGCCAAAAGTTGAAGAGCTTTAAATATGGCAGAAGATGTACGTTTTGTGTTTGACTTGTTCTAAACGCAAACTTCTGGCATGTCAAATAATTTTCTTTTTTTTTTTTTTTGGCTTCTTTTTTCAATTAATTTGACTTAATTTTTGTATTGAGTTTTTGTAGCCCATTGAAAAAATAGATAGTTTTATTGAACAAATTACGATAAATAATATTATTTATATATTTATTTATATTAAAATTATTATTTTTAATATAAAAAATAATAAAAATTAAAATAGAGTGAGCTCATGTCTATTTATAATAATTTTGATAAAATAAATATATAATCAAATTGTATAAAAATAACTTTCTCACTTATCATTATCTTGTTTATGCATAGATAATATACTCTCATGAATAAACACGCTATTATACGATTGCTCGGAGCTCAGTCAAGCATTTAATTAAGGGGGCTACATCTTTTTCAAATGGATTATTATCTAAATTTGAATTATTTATTTTTAAATGAATGATTATAATTTCTTTATCTCTAAAAAAATTAAAAATTAGTTAAAATTAATTAATAAATTATAATTATTCATTTAAAAATAAACGATCTATATTTGAAAAATAACCTTATCAATATCTTTAAAAGATAAAAGTCCCATCATCCTATCGATCACCTATCGACGCCATATTCTATAGATGTCAAGCTTAATGATGAGAACACATTGATACCGATGAGCATGTACGAATAGCATGGGCCCTACGTGGAAGTGAATCAATCCTAACAAATCCAATAATTTCAAAGGGTCCTTTGTTTATAAAATGATTTGTGGGGTGCATCATAAAAAATATCATACCTAATATTTGATGTTCTTTGATACATATTTCATGAATCATTGAATCTCATCCATCTTTATCCTTATATATTAGAAAAAATACAGTATTATCGATATAGTGTTTTTTAATGTACTCGAATCGATTCTACACCGACTTCAACAATTAATATGCTCTAGAACCATATATAAATGTAGAATCAACTGAGAAAAAGAAGTGGGCATCAAAGAATATCATAAAGCAATGTTAAAGATGTATTGGTTAGTGTTTAATAGTTTGAGAATCCTAAACTTCTATAGCCTGTCAATCAATGTTACAACTAAACTTCATATTACCTTTTCTTTTCTTAATATCAACTTGGGCTTATGGTTTCTCTTTTTTTTCTTAATTTCATAATATTTTTTATTTAGAGTGTAGTTTAAGAACATATGGGATTTTTAAGAAGTCTATTCTCTAAAGCTAGCATAACAAAAATGACTCAGTTTAAATAACTTTTCGTATTATCTCTAAATTCAATTGCTATAACGAAGTACTTTTGGATCGGTCAATTGAAATCTCAAACCTTTCATTCATTTTTTCATATGGGTAGGGTCTCAGTATTCTACAACTCCATTGTACTTATATCATATTATATTTGAGCTCGTAAAAAAATGCTTCAATGGTGACCAATTTGATTACATATTAAGTAATGACTATTGATACAATAATTTGCTATTCTATTATAGTATATAGACTGTGGGTTCATATGTTAAAAATGACATCTTTACATTATAGGGTATGACGTTGCTCTTATTCATATGATATCTTCTTATTTTGGGGTCAATTAGTTATTTAAAATGATTGCTAGTGAATTTGGTAAATGAATGTCATTTTTGACAACTTGATGACCACATTGTCATATTTGCCATAAAGACAACTCCATAAGTTTGAGTTCAGGCTACCTAATCCCTAACCTCTCTAGTTGTATTATAAAAACTATAGAAAATATGTGTAAGTTAATAAACTATCTTAAATAAAAGATTTAGAAGATATAATAACTTATAAATATATGTTCATCCATGATCTATGAACTCACATTTCTTAGTTTTAAAATGATATTCAACACATATAAACAAATCTTATAAATATTTGTGCCTACACATCTCACTGCCAATGTGTTTTTTGCACAACCAACACAATATTAATTCTTTTCTTGACAATTTTTCTAGTCTTAACAAAAGCGACCCATAAGAAGGGGCTACATGTGTAAATGAGTGTACGTAAAGGACTTACTCACATGTAACGAACTCAATTTTAAACTCAACCTTGAAGTACTGGGTCATCGGTCGACACACATTTATAAGATGTTATATCTTTTTTAAAATTTTTAACTGGCGTGAGACTTTTTAACTTACACATAATCTCAACAACCTACATCTAATTTCAAGGCAAGCTAAACTGGTGACATGGTATACGAAATTTTCGTATGAAAGCAATATTATCCATGTATTATAAATGGAATATTTTCGTTGATTAACCAGCATTTTTTATATTATTAGTAATCTTATTATTATTTTATGACTTATTTATATTATCTAACTAAAAATTTCTCAAAAAATGTGAAGGATTCAAGTCCAACAAGAGAAGGATCTTGTGTGTCCTATCGACGAGAAAGATCGACACAATGGTCACAAAGAAGAGGGGCCATCATCGGCAAAATTTAACCATTCAGCGAGCACACAACTGATCACAAACGAATCTATAACAAGTTTTTCATAATTTAAGCTGGTGTGGTCTCTAAATTTAAATCTTACACTTTGTTATTTTAATTAATTTCAAGTCATGATAATATATTTTTTAAAAATGTTGGTATTTTTCTAGTAAGAGTTATTAGAAGAGGCAATTCATGCCAGAACCAAATAAATCCGACAGCCACGGCGATTGCACTTATGCCGATTGCGACCCACAAGACTGGCTCATGGTGTTGCTTGTCATTGATTGGCTGAGGAGTAAAAGCAGATTGTGGGTCTCACTCCTATAATAAATATTTATATTTAAATAAGATATTTAATTTAAAAGATATAATATATTAGACCGTTGTAATTTTTTATATTGTATAAAATTTAAAATTTATGAGTAAAAATATTTAATCGACGCTTATTATTTTCTTCGTAGTTATTGCAGTCACTGATCTCAATTTTGATTTACATCCTCCTCGCACCTAAAAATAGTTTTTAAATAATATTTATTTTTTAAAATAATGTCAGTAGATAATATAATAAATAAAATTTAAGTGTTGTGAGAGAAGCTAAAAAAATGTGTTTAATTATAATTTCATATAAATTATAATAAATGCCTAAATTGGTAATAGTAGTCTAGATAATTTTATTTAAATATTTTAAAAAGACAATCCAACGTGAGTAATTTATGTTGAATTTTGATCACTCCCTTATGGATGTTGTAACAAACATATAATTATTAAAAAATCGCGCAATATTTGTATGAGGATTAGGGTGCTCGAGCACGCAAAGCGCATGCGGCGAGTGGCCCATTGGTGTGTGTGGATTCTAGTTTGTTGCCGACATATGCGTGCTCGAGGCTCACTTGAGTGCTGATTCAAGAGGCATTAACTCGAGGTGCACCTACCAAGTGCACAAGTGCGGCCCATGTTATAAAATCACAGGAACGCGATTTTAGAGTTATTTTCAAATTATTTTCACACAATGAGTATTGTATAGAGAGAGGAGAGAATAAGAAAGAAGATAAAAGATTCGATATTTAGTTAAAATTCGATTTAAATTTTGCTCTTCATTAAAGTTGGGTATGTTGTTATGGAGATGATTTCTAAAAGTGTATTTTTGTTTGGTTATTATTATTTCTTATTGTATTTCTTTTATGGATGATTGGATGTGTTGAATGGGTTATATTCAACTTTTTTCACTCAAGATTATAATGAATTAATTTTGAATGGGGTTCTTATAACCGATATTTTTATATTTAATTTATTCAAAATTTATCCCATAATTTTTTTTATTATTAAAAAGGGTGTTATACGTTAAAAAATTCTACATTGTTATATTTCTTATACTCACTAGTTTGATGGATGACGTGTGACAGGAGGTTTGAGTTTGTTCCGTTATGTCAGATTATGTATATCCATATCGAATCCCACTAATCTAATCAATAATTTTTTACATCAACTTTAAGATCATTAAATATAAATTTAATAACTTATATATTTTTTAAATATACTCTCAAACTTTTTTAAAAAATAAAACACACAGAGAGTTGGATGTATATCCAATAGCCTCGCAATTAAGATTAAAGGGTTGCACCTCTGGGATAAAGTGTGATCCCCCCAATTCTCATGTGAGTGGGTATCAAATTGAGTAAATGTTTTATCTTTTAATCTTAACCGTTTATTTATAAATAAATAATTTATAATAAATAAACAATATAAAATTAATTAATTTTTTATTTTTAAATAATTAAATCACATCCATCTACCTAAAATTAAACAATTAAGATTAAAAGATAAATAAACTTTACTTATATTATTTTAACTTAATTACTCTTTTATTTATGCTAGGGAAATATAAAGGATGATGAGTTGAATTTTAATCAAAATAGTTAAAATCTATATTTAAGTAGTCAAATTAATAGCCTGCTAAAATAATTTCTCTCACCAAATATATATATATATATATATATATATTTGATCTATTGTTAAACCTCGATGTCCACAGAGACCAATATTTGAAAAGATAGATATTTTAAAAATATTATTTAATTTTTTCTAAATATATTCAAATAATATAATATCTATTAATTTATTTATATATATATATATATTAATTTGAAAATTTTTAAATATATTATGAATTTGTTTGTCCAATTTAGCCTTATGAATTAATGCTTTCCCAATAAGATAATGCTTTCATTAACTTCATTGCAATGAGATAACCCTCTTGTGAAATCCATGCAATTGCTTCTCAAGGGCCAAATGCATAAATATAGAGGATATCATTGTGCTAAATGAAGTGAAATATCGTATGATTTCTTTCGGAATCTTGATTTGGAGTGCGATATTGTGCGGCTCGATAAATTGTCTAAGGGTTATGCTCGTGATATGTTCCCTAGTCCAAAAATTTGTCACATGTCTATGTAATAAAAGAGAGAACAGATAAACCTTGCTAAGTCGACTGATTGTTGAGTCATGGGATATTTCGAGAAAATTTTAAACTTCATGTGGGAACTTAAATGATATTTCATGGTATAAATTTTTACCATATTTATCATATTATTGCTACATATCAAATATTAAAATACTAATTTTTAATTTATTCATAATTATTTTAAATGAGTAACTAAATATAGGAATAAAAATTCTCAATTATATTTCTATCTTATTTCATTTATTAAAAATAATTATTCTATTTTTACTTTATTATATTTCAGTAACCAAACATGCCATAAGACTTCTAAATTTATGAAGAAATTCTAAAAAATTTAACGATATTATTAAACATATGAATTTGCCATATATATTTCATAAGCTTAAAGAATATATCTTAAAATTATTCAAACAACTTAACCGAAATTCTACTAATTTAGAATGATAAGTCTATTCTAGTACCCTGTCCTTACTCCTAATAATTCTAAACTTATATAGTTTACTCTACATAACTTATTCCTATATAATACTTAGTAGCTTTTGGATTTGGGTGAATAAGTATCTATCGGCATGCTCAAATCTTTCAAATAGAGAAATTAGGGTTCCTCCAAGCCATGAAATCCTTAGGAATCAAGTGTTTGTGTTTGAAATTAGAAATGAATAGAATAAATCAACCTTTTCTTTTTTTCTTTTTTTTTGGGGTAAGTAAAGGAATAAATCTACTAACCCTTTGGATGAGACATAAGCAAAATAGAAATACCTTTCTCTAAAGTATTGGTAGATATAAAAGAAATTTTAAAAAAAATGTTTAAATCAAGCTAAACTAAACCCCTGATATTAAATATCAGCTCCGATAATATCACACTTACTGATATAGTTAAGAGATCTTATGTCATTGATACGAGTACGAAAAATATATATTTATTGGCCGTTCACCAATTTAAATTTTATAACTCTACACTATTATATGTAATGTTAAAAATGTAATCTAATTGTAAACATTAAAAAAGTTCAGTCAATGTTATATTTTTATTAACAAGTTGTATTCCACATCAAATATATATCAACAAAAGCAAATCTCGTTGGCCACATTCACTATTATTACTTCTGCTATCAAAGTGGAAGATTTTGACATTAATTGTGGCATATATAAATTATATATTGTATGTAAATTGTGATAGATATGAATTTTTATTTCTTTTATACTGTTAGTCACCCCATATTGTTATAAGATTCTACTAGATATATGCATAATCTATATAAATTCACATAGTGATCTATAATTATAGTGAAGCATATTAATATTGGAGGATTTATCCAATATTTTTAAGAAGTTTTTGAAAATAAGGTTAAATAATATTGGTAAATACACTATTTTAATAATTTAAATATGTACTAAAATTATTTATTCAAATTTAAAAATAATATATTTACTTTCAACACCGATATTATTTGGTAAAATTCATAATCGTCTTGAAAAAATATAATTAAATTAATAAATGATAATAAATGACTTAATAATTGATTCTAAGTGGTGTAATTAAAGAATATTTAAAAGTTCACAGTCACAAAATAACAAAATTTTAAAAAAATTTAATTATTTTAATTATTTTTTAATTAATATTTATAATTGGTATAGTTATTAAGATATCTTCAGTATATAAGATGGTTAAAATATAATAAAAAAATATGCAGCCTCCAGTAGTTGGTACATTGAATTTTATTTTATTGAATAATTGATCTTTATTTTCTTATAACTTAATTTATTTATTTTTTATACAATGTCTTAAGTTATTATTCTTGAAAAAAAAATATTCTAATAAATAGAATAATTTATTTGCTTCACGTAAGGATAAGTGAATTATAAAGTATCAATAACACAAATGTTAATATTATAACATATACATCTTATATGAAATAATTTACTAAAATTATTATTTAATAAAAAATAGTAGAATTATTATTTATAATATTATTAAAAGTAATAGAAAAAATCTTATTAAATATTTTAAATTTATTTATAATAACTTTAATTATTTTTAAAATTATGAAAATAGCGTATGGGTACTCAAAAATTTTAAAAATAATATTTTTTTATAATTTTTATTTTTTAAAATTTAAATATATTATAATATAAATATAAGATAAATTATTATATGATGAGCACATATCACTAGTTAAAAAAATATTAAATTTTATATATACTAAATTAAAAATTAATTCTTGTTTGAAATATGACAAAAGAAGAATAATTACACCGTTAATAATTTATCTGAATATTTTTATACAAATGGTTTATAATACTTTTGCACATACCGTTCAAACTTGTAATATTCTTCCATGAGAAAATGGTTTTATAATTGAATTATATATTCTATCCGTTCTTATCAATTTAGCCGCTTGTTATACTGAAAAGTTATTAACGCTACACACTTAAAGATGTTATTTCAATTTGAGCAGAGATAGAGTAGAAAAGGTGTGTATTGTGTGTAGTATGGGGAGAGGGGGGATATAACTTTATATATATATACGGGCCGTGTTAGGCACGGCCAAATCGTGCCATGGACAATGCCGGCTTGTAGCTTATCCTTATATATATATATATTCGGGCCATATTAGGCGTGACCAGATTGTACCATGGGCTGTGTCGGCCCGTAGGTCATCCTTTTTATTATCTGATATGATTCAAAATATTAGATCATATTATACATAATTTATTCAACACATCTACACATCTATACACATACATACATACATTATTAAATTATACAGTAATTATATATTAATTTTTGATATAAATTGTTAAATTTTAGATTTTCTAAATATTTTAATATCATCTAAGTAATTAAAATACCTAAAATACACATAGTTTGAATATTTTAAATAATATTAGGTAATATTTTTCAATTAAATAGTATTTCATAAATTTTTTTGCCATCTTATGGACGAAATTTAAATTTAATATTTTAGTATTTCTTAATATTTAATTAAGTTTTTACTTAAAATATTATTTTTTATTCTATATTATATATTTTTACTATATTTGTTATATTATTTGACCCATATACTATTATATTAATATTATTACTTATTTATTTTAATATATATATATATAATATCATTAAATAAATAATTTTTAGATTAATAAGTTTAATCTATAAATCACATAAATCATCCAAACTAAATTAACTTGCACGTTAACAATTTAGACGATTTGAATAAAATGATATTTTATTTTAATTTGATAAAAATTTAAATCGTAATATATAATTTGATTATCATTATCATTTAATTCATATCGAATCGATCCGTACTTATCCCTAATTAAATTCATGTGAAAATAGATTTTTAAATAATTATTTGGTAATTAAAATATCTTAAATGTGGCCCGTGGACCCCGGAAAGGCCCACGCGGCAAATGTAGCCGTTAAAATCAAAACCAAGCCACGTTTCAAATCCTCCAACGGTCACTATCTGCTTTTACCTTCATCTTTCCTCCCCCAATCCCTTTCTTTCTCCCTCTCGTTCACAGAAATTTCGAAACCTAACGGTCGTTTTTCTTCCTGAATCTCTCCCTGCTCCACTGTCTTCCTCATTTCACCTCTTCACCAGTTTTTCAATCCTCAATTCTCACACTAACACCAAAATTCTCCTTTCGTAGGCACCATCATCTCTGTTTTTTACTAAAAAAAAGTTCGTCGTAATGGCGCCTCTAACTATGGTTTCAAGTAAAAACCAAGTGCTTAATCCCTCAACCCCTTCAAAACCTTCACAGCACACTGCGATCTCAAGAGTGAGGGTCATTGTTAGGTTACGTCCTTTTCTTGCTCGAGAAATTGCCTCAAAGAGTGGCCACCCAGTGCCATGTGTCTCTGTTATCCAGTCAGAGTGCGGTTCTGGCGAAGAGGTTTCTGTCTACCTTAAAGACCAGGAGACTAGGTATGCATGATTGCAATCACTTGCTCTCCAGATTTACTGCAATTTCTGTCCCATGTATTTGATCAGATCTTGTGTGGTTGTGTTTTTATAATTCTTTTGAGGTCGCAGTCGCAATGAGTGCTATAACTTGGATTCTTTCTTTGGCCAAGAAGACGACAGTGTGGTTAAGATTTTCCAGAAAGAAGTGTGCCCTCTCCTGCCTGGGATCTTCCATGGCAGCAATGCGACGGTATTTTCTTACGGGGCAACGGGAAGTGGGAAAACGTATACAATGCAGGTATATATGGTTACAGAAAATTGTTATTTCCCTTAACTTCCTCTGTCTTTTTCGTTTGTTCTCCTTTGCCTTACGGATTTTGGGTCGGCAACTATAACTTAATTACCAATAAGAATTATGTGCAGCTCTCTGTAACTCCTAGCTTTGGTCTATAAAATTACAAGAAAGGTAGAATGGTCAAGAAACCCAAAAAAACCCAGAATATTGGTTTTAAATCAGCTAGCAAACCCCATCACACGAATGTTTGTGGATATTAGGAATCGAAATGATGATCATCTGAATGAGGCATGATACCTGTCAAGGAATGGCCACTGCAAAATTTCATGAAGACCCAAAAATGGTTTTCTACTCTAACATAAACTTAAAAGAAACAACAGAAATCTCAGACTTTTTTTTTTTTAACAAAAAACAGTCTTGTTCAGTCTATTACACGATTTTTAATCAGCATCAGTGAATGTTGCACTGTTAACCAGTTTTATCTTGATTCAAACATGAAGTTCTCGAGAGAACAGCATCCACATCAGGTTGTACTTGTCTGAAAACTGTAACATGATGAAAAGAAGCATTGAAATCATTCAATTGAAACTCCTGAGTACTTTTACAAGCTTTCATCAGCAATTCATTTACCTCCCGCCATCTTTCTAGTGCTCTGCTGGCATTTGAAATGCTAAAATAGGTGGTCCTCATCTCCAATCATTTATTGTGCTTGATGTACTGATCAAATCATCCATTATTTAGCAGAGACTCCTTTAGTCTGAAGTCAATTTCAAGCTGCCAAATCCTATAACAATCCTTACTGAGTTACCCTTAAATTCTTTCTATTTAGAGCTTGAGATTAATGGCTTGCAACTTTCATTTTCACATTGTAATATTTATCCCCTAAGTCCTAACTAGAGCAATAATGCCATTTGTTCTGAATTGCAATTACTAGGAGGCTCCAAGTCACTGTATCCAGCATCTAGAAACATCTCTCAGCTTCATAAGCCCTTTAAATGGCCAAGCACATGATATGCTTTTTTCACTCCCCCTACCCCGCCCCCCCCCCCCCAAAAAAAAAAAAAAAAAAAAAAAAAAACTTCTCTTATCATATAATTCTTTTCCTTAAGAAATAGACAGAAATCACCAATCATCAGAATAGAAAACGTATTGGGAATTCCATGTTGACCTATGTTTGTCTCAAGAAACATGCATCTAGACAAAAAGCACTTTCTTTGGCAATAATTGATTGAATTTTGACAAGCAAAAAGATTATTAATGATTATATTTTACCCAAGAGACATTATTAATGATTGAATCTTGATGAAATGCATTTTGTTTTGTAATAAGTTGTTGAATCTTGAAAAGTGAAACCATTATTAATGATAAGGGCTCTCCATTGCCTCATCAACCAACATGATTCACCTGTTTCTACTTTAGTCGGTTAGCTTATATTTTCACATGCATTTGTAAAGAAATTTGTAAAGAAAATTGCAGCATGAAATGTACCTATAAGCTAATGCAACTTGAGGACTATCACATTTAGGGATAAGAGTTGTAGTAATTAAATTTTCCTCCTTTAAATGTTTACCAATACTTAAGTGAACTGCTTTGGTGAAAATTGCCAATAATACTCCGTGCTGCTTTAGAATAAGTGAACTGTAAATTCATCTGTGCCAGAACTCATATCCTCTCCTTTTCATTAACATTAAGCACTGTATGTTTTTCTGCTGTCTCACTTGACAACTTCAGGAAAACTATGTTGTTCAATAACCAAATTAACACCCACTCAATCATAACATATCAACATCCAGAAGATCCGATTTGTAACCATTGGAAGTTTAAAGGGAAAGAATGCTATTGCTACTTCTTGTTTGTTTGTTACAAGTATGAAAACAAGATGAATTGCTGCCTTAAGCCCATCAAACACTAGCTTTTTCTGTTTCATACGAAGAGGCTTCTGATTCCTTTCCCTTCCATGATCCCTCATTTTTTCCTTCTCTGCAAACTGTAGTTATTGTGGTGAGAAGTCATCAAACTTAATGTTTGGTTGGCCCTGATGGAGCCTTTTCCAAGTGTCATTCCAATGTGAAATGTTAAATTTGTATAAATAATAGCTTTCAATGAAAGGACAAATGCGACTGAATGAATGAAAAATCTAAAAAGAAAGTTGAGACAAGCTGAGAAAGAACTCGAAAACCACTTTTAATCAATTCGTATTCATTTATGGGAATATGAAATTCAAACCACTGATTCGTCTATAAACTCTTCAAACCAAATAATTTGTGGGTTACTGAATAACTTCACTTAATATTTTGTTCATCTCTACAATACAACACAAAGGCAGCATCAGCAATGCAAAAATCCCCACGGAGCCACCCTTTTCTTTTTCTTTATATTCAAAGAAAAATTGGAGTTTAATGTTGGGGTACTTGATTATACCAATTTAGACATTTTCTCATATGTATCTCACTAGTACTAGTAAGTGGATGGTGTCTCTCGTCTTCCTCTTCTACTAGACTTGAATTTTAATTGTAGCCTCAGGTATAAAAATGTATTCAGGTACAAGGCATGTGTCTCGTCTTCCTATTCTACTAGAAATGATCACACTATGCATTACATAAGCGAATAAACAATTGCTAAGGTTGGAAACTGTAGTTGATTATATATGCACATGGATTGATGCAGGGCACTGAGGAGCAGCCAGGTCTCGTGCCACAGGCCATGTCTATGATTTTATCCATGTGCCAAACTACAGGAAGTACTGTTGAGATTTCATACTATGAAGTCTATATGGATCGCTGTTATGATCTTTTGGAGCTCAAAGCAAAGGAAATTGCAGTGTTGGATGATAAAGATGGGCAAGTTCACCTCAAAGGACTGTCTCGGGTCCCTGTTAATTCAATGTCCGAATTCTACAAGGTCTTCTCTTGTGGAATTGAGAGGCGTAAAGTTGCTCATACAGGTCTCAATGAAGTTTCTAGTAGGAGTCATGGGGTGCTTGTAATTGCTGTTTCCACTGCTTCACCTTATGGCTTGGGAACTGCTATTACTGGAAAATTGAACCTCATAGACTTAGCCGGTCAGATTTTATCTATTTCAATTGATTCCCTCCTTGGATTTCGATAAAATCTAGTGTTATGAATTGTGTGATTTTTGGTAACTAGGTAATGAAGACAACAGAAGGGCTTGCAATGAAGGGATTAGGCTGCAAGAGAGTGCCAAGATTAACCAGTCTTTGCTTGCCTTGTCGAATGTGATATATGCATTGAATAACAACAAATCCCGAGTCCCATATCGAGAGAGCAAATTAACTCGAATATTACAGGACTCTCTAGGAGGAACTAGTCGTGCACTAATGATTGCTTGTCTGGTGAGAACCTTAACTAAAGTCATGATTTTCATACACCTCTCCTGTAGACAATCCATAGAATGTAATATCGGCTGACAAATATTAATGTCAAGGCCTTAAACCAATTTTTCCAAACAGAGTGACAAAATAGAAATATGCAACTGTGTTAGCTATTTTCCGATCTATCAATCAAGAGACCAACTATTTAAAACTGTGTCCCCGATGTTCTAATTTGAAAAAAAAATTGTGTCCAATACGTATGATACTGGTATTTTCATTCATGAGAACAGCTATTTAAAATTTAATTGATACCAATCTGTATCTTATTTTATGATAGAACCCTGGAGAATACCAAGAATCTCTCCACACTGTCAGCTTAGCAGCTCGATCACGCCACATTTCTCATTTTGTTCCTTCAGTACGAAAACAAGAAACTCCAAAGGTTAAAGTCGATATGGAGGCGAAACTGCTTGCTTGGCTTGAATCAAAAGGAAAGACTAAAAGCACCCAGAGAATGGGAGCATTTGGCTCTCCACTTTTCACCAAAACTCCCGGTTCTCTTAGCTCTTTTAGAAAAGCAGCACCACTATGTCTCAGTTCTGTGAAATCAAAGACTACACGTCAAGGGGATTCTACAAGAAAAGATAGGTAACAAAGCCACCGTATGGCCCTTCTTAGTAAAGTAAAAACTAAGTGTGCTAGTTTTTACTCACTTATCTCTTTCTTTCAGGCTCATTTCGATGCCTCAAAGCAATTTATTCAATTGTGAGATTACATTTGATAATCACAGTGCAGTAAGTGCAAGAATTTATTAACTTTCATTGAAATTTGGTTTCTTTAAGTAATTGGATTCGGAAACATAAATTTTATTGAGACGGCGAACTGTCAAACTCAACACGCATTTTTGGACTGCTAAAAGGTGTCTCCTATCACGTTGGCAGGATCTATTTGTTCAAAAGCTAGAGGATTGTCAATGCAACGATTCAATAGTTCCAATTTCTAACAATTCTCAACTTTTATCATCTGATGTTTCTACGGCCAACAGAACTACATTACAATTAGGATATCTACCTGGTAAATTGCTACTTGATTCTTATTAGTGGTTTATCTAAACTCATTGTAATTGCCTCAGCTTTGCTAATAATAAAAATATCTACCGTTATCCCGTGTTTAAAGTTCACACAATATGCGGGGTCCAACATAGGATTAGACTATTGGTCTTACTTTGTATTATGTATAAGGTCATTTCTATGACTCGAACTCAAAATTACCAAGTTGTACAACAATAATTGATGAATTTACCATCTATTGGATCATTGTGATTTCTGATGAATTTACCTTTTAAACTCATAGTAAATTTATAACTCTTTGATATTTTACAGAGGAACTCATGGATGAGGAGAAGGAAACAACCGGTAGAACTGCTGTCTCTATTGGATCATCACCTTGCAATTCAATAACTAAAGTATATGAAAGAGAGAGTCCATTGAGAAAAGCTCTTTCACCCATCAACTCTAACATAACAAGAACAGCTCTCAAGGAAACATCATCGAGAGAAGACGAAGCATGCAGGAAGACACCATTTGTTGTGACCCGTGACAAGTTTCAAGATTTTGGCACCCCCCTCGACAAATTCACTGTCCGTAGCTCCAGTTTGAAGGTATTGTTGGGAATGAAGAATTTAACATTGTGAATAGTTCCTTATGGGATCAAGGGCAGCCTACATTTCACATGGGTATCATGCAACCGTTTTTATTAAGGAAAAATTATTCAAAAACATCGAGAGAACTACTACGGCTGTTCATTTTCAGTCGTTGGGTTACTCACTTCAGTAAATTGAGCTGATTTTTATAAGTTGCTTTCTTCAGAGTTCTCTAGTGGAGGAGTATGTTGATTTCCTGAATACTGCAAGCAGGTAGTTCTTTCCACACTAAATATTTATTCAATTTTTCCTTCATACGGCTGTTCATTTTTGCTTCTTGATTCCCGTTTTTGGATAACTCACCAACTCTTTGGTTCTTTCTTACATGATAATAGAGAGGAGCTGCTAGAGTTGAAGGTATGCTCGATGAGAAATACTACTCTCTCTCTTACTACACATTTACTACAATCCCCAAAAAAATTGTGACAAGTGTTGTTGATCTCTTTATTTTTTTTACTAAGTGGGACAAAACATCATAATTTCAACAAGCACAAAGTAAACTTCTATAGTAAGTAGCATATCGATGAAAAAATGATTTTTTTTTTCTGCTATTTGATCATCGAAAACTAAACCGATCTGAATTCCTCCAGGGTATTGGACCAAAAATGGCCAATTACATAATTGAGCTTCGGGAAAACGATCCACTAGAGTCGGTAAAAAATCTCATCTAATAATTTCTCTCTCTCTCTCTCTCTTTTAAGTCTTTATTTTTTCATACCATTGAATAAATAAATCTTCAAATTGATTATTCTGCAGTTGAGTGACCTTGAGAAGATTGGTCTTTCATCCAAGCAGGTGATCACCATGCTTCTTTCTTGACCCTTCAATAATTAGATTTAACTTTTTACATTGTAAGCTTCATTGGGTGGAATTGAATATCTTGAAGCAGGTTCAGAAAATGTTCAGTAGAGCTGCAAGAGGAATATTTTAGTTGAGCAGAGAATAGTGCCTGTCCTCCAGATTAAAAATGAACGGTGGATGATGATGCTGATGATGTATTTAGAGAAATAGTGCACTGTACTTTCATTCAATTTCGACAATCTACCGTTGAATCCTTGTAAAAATGAATACTATCCTCTAGATTAAAAATGAATGGTGGATGATGATGCTGATGATATATTTAGAGAAATAGTGCACCGTGATTTCATTCAATTTTGACAATCTAACGTTGAATCCTTATAAAAATGAATACTGTCCTCAAGATTAAAAATAAACGGTGGACGATGATACCGATGATGTATTTAGAGAAATAATACATGGTTGAATACTTGTAAAAGTGATGGTGGAATTGAATTATGTCTCTTAAAAATATAGACATCTTTAAAACTCATTTGATATATCAATGTGGAATACTGTCTAGGATGACAGTATTTACCATGAACATATTTTTATTTAACCCTCGACGAACGAATTTTATTTACCATGAACAATATGTAAACTAGGATTAAAATAAACAACAACAGCAGCAAAAAGAATAATGAAAATAGGAGCCAAAATGCTAGAACAAACAAAAATCTATCACATGAAAAGACACTTTCAACCATGATTGAGGGAACAGATCCAATTCAGGGAGAGATTGAGGGAACAATATGTAAACTAGGATTAAAATAAACAACAACAGCAGCAAAAAGAATAATGAAAATAGGAGCCAAAATGCTAGAACAAACAAAATTCTATCACATGAAAAGACACTTTCAACCATGATTGAGGGAACAGATCCAATTCAGGGAGAGATTGAGGGAATTCAAACTTGGCAATTGTGCTACAATTTAAACAGTCGATCCCAATTGTCTAGTGCTTTCGGCCAGAGAGCATTTTCATTTAGATGCAACAGGGGAATAATCCCAATTGTCTAGTGATTTATGTACTTGAGGAAAATTCATACAACAATACTAAGTTTTACATCTTTCCCGGGGCTCAAAGCGACTTGGCAATCGCCAATTCATTCAGCAGGCAACGTCAAGCCGACTGTATGACCTCATTGTAAAGGGCGTTGTGTGTTGCCAAGAGCAAACGAGTCGCAGGCAGGCCACACCTACAGCAATTTATTTATTCAGAAATGACCTAAAACTGTTCATAATAAGGACACTGAACTTATTTACTCTTTTTCAAATTTGATAAATATTGGTTGATTGTATTGTATGCTTCACCATAGTTCTATGTGATGAAGAAGTTGATTTCTTTCTTTTCCTTGACGGTATTAAATTTTTTTCTAATATATGATGGGAGAATTGTTTGAGGGTTCCTATCATGGTCCTTCCAAATATCCTCTTAACAGATAAGATCTATCAGTACCAAAGATTAAGATCAAAATAACACATTAAAATATTATTTTAATCTCTACTCTTGTCACCTTTAAAATAATATAATCATTGAAATGATATGGGAGCCTAAAATTTTGCGAGACCATAAATATCATTGTTACTGGGATACAATCAATTAGCCTATCGATATCAGTAGATACATCCTTTCACAAGAGAATTTCAAAAATATTTTACCTTTTAATTATCTACGCAATGAAGAACGGACCGATTGTCGTTTGCCAAAGAACCTTAGAGCTTCGATCAAGGCCATGGGAGGCAACCTAAGAAAGCAAAATATTAGCCCATAAATGGAAAATACTAACATGTTTGGTTCTAGAAAATTTTAAAGAAAAGAAAAAAATTAAAAAAATAAAAGTATTTTTCTATATTTGTTTTACAAGGAAAGTAAGTTATTGGGGAAAAGTACGATGAAAAATGTATAAAAAAAATCATAACATTATGAGCATGTGATATTTTTCAGTTTATTTTTTTTCTCAACAACCAAACAAATAAAATACTTTTATTAAAAACTAATTTTTTTTCATGTGATTTTCAATCAAAATTCAAATAAAGAAAGTAAAGTATTTTTTATTGTTTATTCTTTTTTCTTATATCTTTTAAAGTTTGCTAAACCAAACAAATCCTAAAAAACACGTATTGCTCAGTGCCAGAACGATAACATGTAAAATGAAGCGTTTAAATGGTAAGGGAACGATTTCTTCTATTTTCAGAGCTCACCATGAAAGTCAATGCGGCATACCGCTCCTCGTTCAAATAAAGTGGCTTCCCTCTATGCATCTCAACATCCTGCAACAACAAAATATACAGCATAAGCAGCTGCTGATTGTGAGGAAAACTAATATTTATAATATCGGCCAATATATATCGATATCTAATACTTCAATACCACAATAATATCATGATATATCGGCTGACATAGACCTATCAGCCTATAATTTTTAATTTTTTTTTTTACAATATATTCGATACTAATACGTATTGTCTAGTATTTTCGATATCAATATAGCCGCGACGGATATCGATATTTTTATCCATGGTTTAGACACTCCTACTATTTGGATGAAGGCCTTGCTAGTATGACTTTCCAGATAGACAACATTAGGATGATGAAAATATCGCCGACATACCAATATTTGGTCCATACATTAGTCAGCGCACTCAACACTTGGCCAATATATCGGCTAACACAATTATGTTAGTTTATAATTTTTTTAAATTTTTTTCTTCCAATATTATCGGATATTGATATTTTTATCCATGGTTCAAACATTTCTACTGTTTGGATGAAGGCCTTGCTAGTATGACTTGCTCGATGGACAACATTAGGATAATGAAAATGTCACCAACACACTGATATTTGGCCCATACATTAGTCAGTGCACTCAACACTTGGCCAATATATTGGCCAATATAATTATCTTAGCTTATAATTTTTAAAATTTTTTTTTTCTAATATTATCGAATATCGATGTGTTAAATATTAATATGGCTAATATTTTTATCTATAGAATTGACATCTTGAGAGCTTTCCTTTTCATCCAGTTGCCTTACCCTAAAAATTTTTGCCTTCACATCTATGGTTTGGAACAATATAATTTATTTACTTAATAGAAGGGGAGACCATCACAATAGAAACTCTGCATCAATGATCAACTTACCTCTTCACCAAAAGCGTCAAGATAAGGAGAAGGCCAAGGCACTTGGCGTGCATTCCTCTGAAGCAAGATTGTGGTTTTCTATTTTTCGAGCAGCAAACAACACAAAAGAAAAAGAAAGAGAGATGAAAAATAATGGCAAATCTTACAAGATGCTGCGAAAGGCCAGAAAATTAGAAAATAGAATAACAGAGAGGAGGCTCAAAAGAGATCACTTCACGTACCCTAATCCTAAGGAATACGCCAGTCCCAGCACCACAAGATACGGCATGAGCTTGACACCCACTTTCCCTTGAGAAACAACAAATGCAACAATATCATGAGTAAAAAGCTTAACAAGCAAACCATAAACACTGATATAAATATTGGCCGATATGTATCAACATTGGGATGATTTCAACACCGATATTTTTCAATATTGTGATAATATTGCAATGTGTTGTATCAGTGTTATATTAACCATATATGACCAGTTTACGATTTTTAGAAAATTTTTTCTTTCAATATATTTGACATTAATACGTCTGTAACTGATACTAATATTTTTATCAATATTGAAAGCAATGGTAATATTGCATTTGGTTATGCTTAAGGAGAGTGATAATAAAACCTGCAGCATTGCTTCCAGCTAGGAGAACATAATCTACCACAAAGAAGACATAATGCGGGATCATCCTGAACAGTTTTGCAATCAGGGCATCGAGCTTTGATATACCTAATGAAAAGGAAATGCTTCTCACTTGCAAAGACCCAAGATTCAGACAAATAAAAACCAATAAATAGGTGCACTAAACATTTCAAAATCAGTGCAAATTCAACAAACCTCTGCAAGATATCTTGGTAAACAAGTGGCAGACGCATCAGCTGAAATGGAACAGTTGGTGTCAAGTGAAGAATACGCTGAATACTGCAATGTTCATGTTCAAACTGCACACGCAAGTGAAGGAGCCATTTTTGCGCCAGAGATCGTAACATTTCATCATCAAGAACAGCATTCAATGGTGGAATTCCAAACATTTTCTCGAGATCAGAAACTTCATTTAGCTCCCCTACCAAATTACAGGTCTCTATGCCATCGGCAACATCAGATGTTATGTCAAAAACTTGGGAACTACTGAGGATTGGTGTTGACACGGAAGGATTCAAAACTCTCCAAAGCAATGCACATCTTCTCAAATACGGGAAACACATTCTACGGATTACATCCTTCATTTGACAAGTTGGGTCAATATAGTTGGAAACAAAATACTGTTGTGCAACGGCTGATTCTCCTATCAGTTTGTCAACATCGGCTACCAGGCAATCATGGAAGCCTAACTTGGCAACATTGCTCTGACATTTTCCACAATATGCAATTACAGCCTGCAACATGATTCAGACAAATTATGCTAATAGACTGACAAGGACAAGCCCAAGCATGATACATCTCCTGGGAAGAATTTGAGCCCATTGCCATTTGGGTTCTAATGGAGGTCCATTTCATGTACGTCATAAAGCAATCCAGAATAGAAAGAATTTGAGAAAAGTTACTATTTTTTAATCTATTTTTGCATTTAATTATTAGCCTGCTAGTTTAAGGCTTTGTGATCCATTAATTTTGGGCAATGGTAAGGTCATCCTAGTGTAACATGGATGTCATGGTTACAAACTATAAAATAATCTCTCTACAATATTAGGATAGAGTTACATTTCCCTTCCCAAAACCTTCAATATGGAAGAATCTGATGAGGTTGTGGTGGCATAACTCATACACCATGTAAGAAAAATAAGGATAGGACACTGAAGATAGAGAAGAAAAATTAGAATTTTAATTCAAGTTGTATTCAATTCGATGATTTTTCATGATATAAGGACTCCATTAACATAGCACTAAGTTGGAACCTTCCAATTTTCAAATTCATTACCAAAACATAGCTCATATTAAATCACCTAGCGAAGTGATAATAAAAGGCATTTAATAATCCTATTCAAATTTCAAATCCTATAATTAATTGGGATTGAAACTTAGAGACAAGACATTAAAGGATTAATATTTATAACTAAATTTTTAATCCCCTAATTAATTGGGATTAGTATTCAACATCCCCCGTTAAACACAATTAATCCAGGGTCTTTTATCCTGAGCATTGTCTTCACCCTTTCAAACTTATCAAACTTTAATAGTTTTGTAAAAATATCAGCAACTTGATCATGGGACTTGCAATATATCAACTCAACTTCTTTGTTCTTCACTTGCTCCCATATAAAATGATAACGTGTGCCAATGTGCTTACTTCTCTCATGGAACATAGCATTTTTCACCAAAGCAATCACAGACCTATTATCAATATAAATCTTTGACGACTTTCTCAAGGAAATCCCCAAAAATTTAGAAAATTTCTAAGTCAAATTGAATAACACTTGATAGAATTAGTCGCCAGATACTTGGTTGTACAAGTTGACAGTGTAACAATTGCTTACTTCTTTGACCATCATGTAAAAGACGAATTGCCCACAAAGAAAGCAAATCCGATTGAGCTCTTTTGTTCATTCAAATCTCTCCCCCAATCACTGTCAATACACCCACAAGGATCAAATTCATTAGCATATGAATAAAATAAACCATCATTAAGGATCCCTTTGATAAAACAGAGGATCCATTTTGCCACATCGAAATGAGTTTTGATTCAATGCTTCAATGTACCCACTAATTAAAGGGACACCATTAACAATATTTGGCATCAGACAAGGTATCGAAGACTTCCAACAAGATTTTTGAAGTACGTAGGATCGGCACCATTACCATTAAGATTCTTTCTTAGTTCCAAACCACTTGCTATGGGGACATTAACCAGATTGCATGCTCCCATATGAAACTTCTTGAGAACCTCCTTCGCTTAGGCACTTTTAAAGATCCCATCTTCTCTTTGTGCTACTCCAAACCCAAGATAATGAGACACCAACATGCTCAACATTTCAAACTCCTTAAGCATGTTTTGTTTGAACTCATTGAATAACGAAGAATTATTTTCGGTAAAAATCAAGTCATCAACATAAAGACTTACAAACAGCACATCTCTATTAGCAAAAATCTTATAAAGTGCATGATCGTAAGGCCATTTCTCAAAATCATTATCATAGAAATACCAGTCAATTCCTGTATTTCATGGTCGTGGTGCTTGTTTAAGCCTGTAGAGCGCTTTCTTCCACTTGTAACCTTTTTATTCGTGCCTAACTTTGACATACCCTAAGGGTTGTTCAACATTTACCTCTTTTTCAAGAAAACCAATCAAGAATGCCGATTTCACATCATGTTGGTAGATCTTCCATATTTGTTGAGCGGTGATTGAAACTATCAACTTAATGGTCTCCAATCGAGTTACAAATGCAAGAACCTCTCCATAGTCAATCCTGGCTACTTGCTTACAGCATTTGGCAACCAACCTTGCCTTGAATTGTTCACTTCACCACTTGCATTTTTCTTTGTTTTGTAGATCCACTTTACACTGATAGCTTTGTGGGCTTTTGGTAAAGTGATGAGTTCCCACATGCCATTTTTTCTATTGCCCCAATCTCCTCACCATGTCTTTTTCCACTTCTCTTCTTGGACAACTTCTGCAAAAATAAATGGATCATATCCTATGAAGAAAAAAACCAAGTTAAGATTATCATCATCAATCTCGGTGGTATAATAAATTTCCTGTAAACTCCTTGTCTTTCATGGCCAAGCCTCTGATGACAAAGATAATAAATGAGCACTTTGAAGAGTAGATGATCATTCGAATTGAAAGGAATAATACTCCTTTAGAACACGAGAGAATTGTGTGAAGGATTCGGATCCCTTGTGGCTTCACTTGCCCGCATCAGATCTTTCTCTTCAAGAACAAGATCTATATTTTTATCAGCTATTTTTCCTCCCAGTTTCACTCAACAACTTCTTCAAAAATCACAACTTTGAAAACTTACACTCATGACAACTTGTTTAGTGAGAAGATTATACAGCTTATAACCCATGGTTCTATTATCGTAACCAAGAAAAATATATTTCTCACCTTTGTCATCAAGTTTTATTCTTCTAGCTTCCAGGATCTTAGCATAGGCAACACATCTAATTACTCTAAGATGTTGACATTAGGCTTGGAAAACTCTACGCCTCCTAGAGAGTAATCTTTGGAACATGCCTTGTTGGACACCGGTTTAGTAAATAAACCGCACAAGTTATTGCTTTGGCCCAAAATTCTCTAGGCAACCCTTTGCCTTTTATCATGCTTTGAACTATATCAAGAATGGTCTTATTTTTCCTTTTGGAAACTCCATTCAGTTGTGGCATGTTGGATGGTGTAACATGATGTAAAATTCCTTTCTCTTTGCAAAATTTCATAAAAGCATCGCAAGTGTACTCACATGCTTCATTGAAATGCAACATCTTGATGCATATCTACTTTTGCTTCTCCGTAACACTTTTAAGCTCTTTGAACACATCAAATCCTTTGAATTTTTTCTTTAAGAAAAAAACCCAAGTCTTTCAACTATAATCATCAATAAAGGTAAGAAAATACCTATTCTTTCCATTTGACATCGGATTTAATGGACCACAAACATTGGTATGAACAAAGTCAAGCAATTATTATGCTCTCTACTTCACTTCCTTAAAGAAGTAAGATCAATGATGCTTTTCAAGAACCCATTTTTCACAAATCTCATTTGGATGGTCTATTAGGGTCAAATCTCTCACCATGTCATTGCTCGAAAGAATTTTTAGCTCACCTAAATTGAGGTGGTCGAACCTCAAGTGCCATAACCATGCCTCGTTTTTCAAGACTGCATTCATGCACTTCACCTTATCATGTTTGATGTCTAAGGAAAACATCCTATTATTTGAAACCTTTACACTAGTAGTCAAAATGTCATAAGCATCTTTGATTGTAAGATGAAAATTCTTCATGCAACTAGTATAAACCTTTTCCAAGAGTTGTCCTAAACTTAAAATATTTTTCTCATGCCTGGAACACAATAGACATCGGAAATAAAATCATGATTACAGTTCTTGAGTTTGATAAGGAGCTTGCCTTTTTCTTTCATCGAAATTTTAGAGGAGTCGTGAAGAGTGACTTGCCTATGAGACATCTCGTCAAGATCGACAAGCATCCCCTTTTTACCACACATGTGATTGATCGCACCGGTGTCTAGGAACCACGCTTTCCTTTTTTTTTTTCCATCAAGCCAATTGTGGACAAGCAACAAGGTGTGGCCAGTTTCATAGTCGTCTTTCTCCACTAGATTAACATACTCACTACTTTCTTCATTGCTTTTCGATTTACATTCATAGCTATAATGTCCAAAGTTTTGACAACTATAGCATTTCATATCTTTCTTGCCACGCTATTGTCCACCATAACCATCATCTCATCCTCTTCCTTGTGATCTACCTCTTCCTATAAAAATAAAGGAATTTTCACTACATCCACCTCTATATCTACCTCTTCCACCATTGTTCCATTCTCGGCCTCTACCGTTGTGAAAGGACCCCCTTGATCTTTTCCTTCTTGAAAAAAAGTTTAGATTGGAGGCATGCTCAAGTTAAGTCGAAGACTTCTTGTTCATTTGTTACTCATGAATTTCAAATGTGGCTTTCAAATCATTGACAGTCAAAGTAGTAAAATCATTTGACTCTGAATTACAACAACATGCTCAAACTTGGAATAAATGAGCACAAATTTTTTTTTCTATCACACTTTCATTTTCAAGTTTCTCACCAAATCTCCAGTACTGATTCATAATCATCATTGTTCTTGTAAAATAATCAGAGACAGATACATCATCATGCATGTTTAATATCTCAAGTTTTCTTCGTAGAATTTTGTAATACTAGATTTTTCAATTTATATATGTGAGATCATAACTATTATACATTGGGTTAATTAAATAATAAAAATCTATAACAAAATCGAATTTTTACGAAGTAGGTTCAACGCTTGATAGGTGCCTGTGGCACGTTTATGTGTGTTTCAAGTAGAATATTTATGCCTAATGAGCACTCATATGTATTTTAGACCAAATAGGATGTGCCTGAAGGGTGCCTGATGTGGTACTTGTGTGTGTGCGTGCATGTACTTGGGCATGGCACTTAATGGGTGCTTGATCAATTGCTCGTTCACCGATCTAGATGTAAAAAGCTTCTTTCACCCAATTTAGGGCATTTGGGCCAGATAGGAGAGAGAAGGAGACAAAAAGAGGAGAAAAGAGAAGAAAGAAGATAGAGGATAAGACGGGATTTCAAGGCTATTTCACATTAAATTTGATACATCTTTGAGTTAATACAAGTTTATCTAATCCTATTCTTTAATCTATTATTAAATCCTTTGATTTTTCTTCTAATTCTATTTTAAATACACATGCATGCATGTTACCTTTTTTAGCCTTTTTCCAATATTGTTGCATGCATATTTATTTTATTGACTATTTTGAGAATTTGTTGGTCTTCACTGAATGTTTAGAGATTTCACTTATTTTTACTGAACATTTGAAAATTTCGTTTTCTCTACCTAACATTTGGGTGTTTTGAAGGTTTACATTCAAAATTGAGATAATGTAAAAAAAATCATGAAATATTTGAATATTCGACCTTGCATGTTGATTTTATACAAATATTTAACGAAAACTCTACTTTGTGAAATGAAAATGATGATCTCACTTTTTTCTTGATTTGAAGAAGTTTCAAATACATGATATGTGATGTAAAGTTTTCTGTTTGACAAATAAGTCCCATTATATTGTGAATAAATTAATTTCAGACATTTTTTAGTATATTATACGCACTTAAAGAATGCATCTATCATTTACAGGTAAAAAAAAGTGGCATTTGCCTCAGTTTATAGGGCATTGTAGATGGCTCGACTATAAATCTTAAATAGTAGTGTATCGATCTAAAATTATCAGGAATGTGTAGCCCGTTCTTCAAAGTCTTTCGATTAGTCCGTGTACGAGTCACTGATCATTGATTCTTAAGTGTTTATATATTTTTGACATAATTCTTAAGCTTTTGCATGTTTTCAATACGGTTTTCATGTCTTTGGAGACGTAATACATTTTTCGTTCTTATATTTTTTGTATGATTCACATACTTTGGATATATATAGAGAGAGAGAGCGCGCGGCATTATTTATGAAATCATGGTTAGAACATATTTATCAAAAATTGGACATTTTGGACGTTCATATGTAATTTAAGATTTTTTTTATCATTTTGCCAGTTTTACTCATACATATTCATTTGTCGTATATATATACATGATTTGCTAAGCACCAGACTCACGTTTATAAATATTTTCAAAACCTTCCAGATTAGAGGGTTGTGAATTCTTACAAGATTTAAATAGAAGACTGTTGAAGAAAGATAGTTAGGAGTTCATTTATAATTTTTGAATTTATTTCTGAATCTTTTGTGTTGGTCAGGATTTATATTTTAAGTTCTGCAGTTTGAATTTTGAGCCGATGTGCCTGACAAAATTATATATGGTTTTTCGCTATTGCATATTTGGTATTTTAGATTGATACTTTTCATTGCAGTGTTTTGTGGATTAAGAACGAATAATATTGTATCAAGGCCGAACGAAGATAGTTTAGCCAGACTTGTGGCTGCAACCATTTATATTTAATTATAATGTTTAAGGTGTTAGTATGTAATATTCAACCCAATTTTAGATTATGATCATTTATGGACAAGTTTTATATTTGATATTATTATTATCTACTCGTATCGAGATCATGACAAAATTGGTTGTTGTGCCTGGAAAAGAACTTTTAAGAATGCCCCATCCTGACTTAGAATAAGTAGCAGTAGAAATATTTTCAAAATTCGCTTCGTTTAAACCTTGATACATAAAATACAGCGCCTATTTGTCTTTCTTCATCATCTACTTAAATTGAATTCTTTGATTCTTTGGTAAGCTCTCCTCTTGTGTTTGGTAGTTGGGCTTCTCATACCCTAGATCAACAAAATCCCATAAGTCTTGGAATCCCAACCTTCATTTAGAAACTTCAATTCTCATAGTCATCTTTTCCTAAAATAAGAAAATTTGGTTGAAAGAAATTGTTCACGGTTATCACTCCTTGGATCTCAATTTTGGGCTAATTGTGTTTAGAGGATAAGCGTTTAGTGGCTTTAATGTCAATTTGATGAGTTAGTGGTGGTATAATTCATACACCATTAAAGAAAAATAATTATATGATAGTGAAGATGGAGAAGAAAAATTAGAATTTTTATTAAGTGTATTCAACTCCATGATTTTTCATGTACAAAGACTCCATTCATATAGTCTTCCGTTGAAGCCTTTCAAATTTCAAATTCAATACCAAAATATAACTCTTATTAAATCACCAAAGGACAAGACAATAAAGCGTGGGGGCGCTGTGGCGCCACGTGGGCCATTGGATTTTAAAACCAACGGCCCAAGTTTTTCGTACAAAAAAAATAAAAATAAAAATATATATTTTATTTTTTTTATACGAAAAACTTGGGCCGTTGGTTTTAAAATCCAACAGCTAATGTGGGCCGTTGGAGCCGCTATGATGCCCGTACAGCATCGTAGTGGCCCTCATTTTAAGATAATAAAGGAAATTTAATATTTATAATCAAATCCCATACTTAATTGGGATTAAAGCTTAGGGACAAGACCTTAAAGACATTAAGATTCCAAATGAAATTTCAAATCCCAAATTAATTGGGATTAATATTCAACAGTATGGTGGAACGGGCCACCCCTTTTTATTTCCTTTCCAAGGTGGAAAAAAAGTTCCACTAAGTTTATTATCAGCATCTAAGTTAGGATTGCTTAATTTCAAGGTTTGTAGCCTATAAAATACACTTGTTATTTATTTTCATTAGTTTTCAAATTAATTGAACACAAAATTGAACTTTGAGTACTTGTGTGTTCTTGATTTGATGAGGTTTCACGTCAGTTGGAGTCAGAGCCAAGGTTTTGGCCAGTGCTTCCATTGCAACCGCTGTCTTGTGTTCATTGAAAACATGTTTCATTCCACTGCTTTTCCTGCGTTAATCATCACAGATGTTACCCATCACCACTATTAGCCAAGAAACTCACTGCCATTCTCACCAATCACAACATCAACATCGAGCCCCCTTCTTCCTACCTACCATAAACATCCTCCCAGTCGAAACAATAACCAATTCAACAAAGCCTAGACACCATAACTTGCATATAGACAACCACAAGGCCACCGCACATTGTCCCTGGTCACCACAAGCCATTTGCTCCACTGCATATCACCACAAATCATTGATGCGGATATCCATAGACATCGATTAATATGTAGCGGTATCAGAAGCCCCAGATACCGATATTTTTCGATACCACGAAAATATCGTGATATATTTTCGTATCAGATGAAAATATCGTGATATATTTCTATATCGGCCGATACGGTCATATTAGCTTAGAATAGTCAGAAATGTTTTTCGTCTAATATAATACAATACTAATATATATTATCCGATACAAATATGACCGCAACCGGTATTTTCATCGATGCTACCAACTTTAACACAACTATAATGCGGATAGAAATCATCAGCAACCTTATCGCATCCCTTCGATTTTTAAACATGCAGGCCCTGCTCTTTTCCATCCTATATTATCGCAAACAACAAGAATCCAAACACTACCAGACAAGCCACATAAACAACACAAGGGATGGTGACACCCACTCCCACATCCTATGTATCCACTGGCCATCCCACCCAAGCCCTTTGCCTTCACCCTCAAGCCATGCAAACCTTAAGTGCCTATTCAGTTTGATAAACTAAGGTTGTTTTCTAGAGAATTTTCCATGAAAATAGAAAATTTGAGGAATGTGTTCAAATTGTTTGTTTTATATTTGAAAAATTGTTAAACAGAGTTTTGAAAGTTTTCAACTCTGAATTGAATTTTGAAACTCAAAAACATTAAAAATATATTTTGTAGAATTTTCCACTAGCCATAAATAAATATTTTTTAGTCTTCTAAATCTAACTTATACAACACTCATTTAAGAATTCATAGCTAGGCTAATAAACATATATAAATGTCAAATTTGAAGTAATATTTTCAATAAATAATGAAATTTAATTGTTTTAATAATCAATTTTTTTTTGTATACTTCTATCCTTTTTCATTAGAGTGTGGTCATTTCTGCACTATTTAGTGTCTAGCTATTTTCAAACTTATAAGAATGTATCATTTTTGTATCATAAACTTAATGACAAAATTAAACTAATTATATTACAACACTTCAAGGAATTCTCGTTATTAAAACATAATGTTTCAATAATAGCTAGACTTCCCTTGCTGAGAATACATGCCATAAGTTCTATTATAAATAAATTGAGTATAACTTAGACTCGACTTACTAATTTGACAAGCTTAAAATTAGATTCGAACTCGACTCATTACGTTAATGAGTTAAGGTCAAATAAACTAAGCTCGCACTTCTAACCTAGCATGGTTACAGCTCACTTTCTAGTACACACAACACGGTATGCATTATGTCAACCAGGATCATTTTACATAAGATAATATTATTAAGAAACAAATTCTATATAAGGTGTCGCTACATGGTACAAATGGATTCTTGCCAATTTCAGTAACTTTAAGCTATGCTATGCTTATCACAAATTGATCTCAAATAGTAAGTTCATTATAAATAAATATACTTGCATAAAATTCACTCCTTACTTAAACAAGCGCATATAGATTTGATTCAAATTGTCAAAGTTACTAAATTGAACTCAATTGAGCTTCAACATATACTTTCCAGCCAAGCTCCAAGTAAATTTTTGTGATTGGCAACTCTAATCATATGTTAAATGAGTAATGCTTTGCTAACGGATATTAACAAATATAGACTTGCTGAAATGTGCATTTTTTAAACAAATGAACATATCGTATAGAATTATTATGAAATGGAAAAGCGAAAAAAACTGGAAAACGAAAAATCAGAAAAATTACTTTCCCAACTAAACAGGCCCTACTTTTTGCAATAGCTAAAAACAGCACAACTAAGATCCGAAACCCATGAAAAACACAATAAAGCATGCGGCTCTACACCTTTTTTTCCCATCGCATGCGGCTCTACACCTTTTTTCCCTTAAGCAGAGAGGAGTTTTATTTTCTCTCTAAACAAGAATGTACTAAGAGATCAATAGCTTTGACTGTGGCCCAGTTCTCTCTTTCTTCCAACCCAATCTTTTAACAGATACACCCTTGTCTTCTTTCAGCTGAACCAAACCAGTTTTCTTTTTTTTTTTTTTCCCAACAAAAAGCAGAAACAAATCCTTTAATTTGGAGCAGCAGCAATTCCCAAAAAATTCAGTGTAGAACACCCAAATGTCCAGTTAAGATTGAGGAATATTCACTGCAAGTGGACATATGCAACAAAGAAACTGAACCCAACTCAGCTTGCTGCACAAGACGAGGAAGTTGGTAATGGCCTAGATGAGGTCCATAAGGGACAAATAGAGGTGCAAGCGCAGTGGGTAACATAGACAAGATGTTGAAGGTGTTTATGGTCAACGATATAGCTTTTGAGAAACGAAAGCAGATGATCCCAACTCCTACAAGTATGGAAACACTGGCAGTCAACTGTAACAATGATGCTCTTCCGTCAAGTACCATCAAATTACTAAGAATGAATTTAGATAACTTTGCTAAATTAATGGTCAATCAGAACCTGATTATTATTAGAGTTGTTCAATGAGATGTTGTCATGTAGACAATCTGTTAACAAGAACATAAGTTACTGCTGTTGTGACTTTCCAGAAGGTTTATGAAAATTTTGAGACGCCAATTTGCTTTCTTTGTGACGTCATCATAGGAAAGAACCTATTACTAGTTGATATGCATGGAGGTAATTGTTGAGAAAATTTGTGCCTATTAACTATGAGCAGGAGACATCTCTTGCATTGTTCACTGCAGCAGGATAAGGATGCGGAGTCTTGCTCACGAGAATTGTACACCACAGGCTTGTAGCTCATTGTGAACCCAAGTATCCCCAAGGATCAAAATAGAGCAAGACACTTTCCTTTCAGTAGATCATAATGCTTCCTCGGCTAAGATTACTGCTAAAGGGATAAACCATTTTGGACGTCGGCACAAAAAGAAGACATTTTTCAGACTTTAAACTGGATAAGCAGACGCCCAAGCCATAGACTAGAGATGATTTGAAGAAGACAACTTTGAATTCCACTTTCAAAAATCAAAATTTTAGGGAGAAGGGACATGCTGCTAAAGGGTACCCTTATACATGAAGACTGTAATAAAAAAGAATAGGTGGCTATAGTTATTGATGTAGAAGAGGGTTTTCACAATTTTTTAGATGAGGAAAGTGGCAATAAGCATGAAGTAGATGATTTTAACGTCATTCTTGTGCTTAAGGTCAATCGTATGCACCTTTTATTAGTACTATTCGCAAGAAACAAGTGTCTAAGCTTTCGATTCGAAATTTTAACAATGAACTCAAGTATACAAGATGGGAAGAATAATATAGACAAACCCAACCTTAATGTGACTCATAGGCATAGAACTGAAGCCCATTGCAATTGGGGTTCCCACTAGAGAGAAGGTTCACATCACTTCAGGTTACATGACTTCATGAGAAAAGATAGGATTTTTAATCAACATTTATCATTGTTGTATTGATGTATCAGTCGATTTTTAAAAACTTGTTATTTCCTTCCTTAGAAGAATTAAAAGCATACATGAAAATATCAACCGACATTTAAAATATCAGCTAATACGTATTGTTATTGACCCCCGACAATGATATTTTCCAATAATGCCATAATATTACAATATGTTATCGTATTGGTGATATATTATTAACAAATATTCAAAATATCAGCTAATATACTTAATATTTGACCAATATAATAAGCAATTTTTCTCGGTCAACATGCAATTTTTAGAAAATTTTTCCCTATATATCCGATACTAATATCATTATTTAATACTGTTATAACTACGAACAATACCGCTATCGATATTTTTATCCATGATTGGGATTCTAATTCAATTTTTTTTTTCCTTTTTGAACAGAAATGAAGTTTAAATCTTGTGCATTGATGATATAAGGAGGTACCACATCATGAGCAGACATCAAAATGTTTAACTAGGTCAGAAAACAAAGTTTTTGACGCACCTGGGTAACAGAAACAGCATAGAAGATATGTACAAGAGAGAGCACAGACTCTCTCGATGATAAAATTGGGTATGGAAGACAAAAGAGAGTCCACATCAACGTAGAGAAAGGATCTCGAGCAAGTACAGGGCCCGAAGCATCGTTCCAAAATTGCATGTCAGAAAATGACTCATCACCATCAATGTGCTTCAATAAATATGAAATTTTACCTCCTGCATAATACCAAAATGATAACCACATAATTGCATCATCACCAGGCAGAATAGATATCCAAACTCTGCCAGTGACCTTCGAGTGGGAGGGGAAGGGGAAGAGTCTGCCAGTGAAAGAAACATACACCCTACAATAGACGACAATTTGTGCCTAACTTCAGATGAAATTCTTTCCGCGTCAGTGATAGTCATTTTTTTCAATTCCATACAATCAACACATGATAGTCAATTGGCAACAAGTTTGGCAGATTGAAATTTTAATGAACCATGAGTCCATGAAACATACCTATCCTAGAATTTTTAATATGGATCACTGCGATTCAGCTAACCCAGCCAACATTGCTCTAGTATATGTGAAGCATTTATCCACTCATTGAGTTATGTCAACATAAACTTGACCTATTTTCTGCGGCCAAAATTTCAAGTTTATCATGCTACATCGAACAAGGGCCAGCTTCAACAACAGCAATATGTTTTCCTCATGCCAGTAGTTCAATTATTCTTGGTCACAACGATACAGCTATTATCATGGCAGTTACTACAGGCAATATACCAGGTTCAAGCATTACCATGCACCTCAAGAAGCCAGAGAAACTATCACCCAGTACACATACAGCAATCTAAATACAAATGTACAAAAAATGGAAACACAGTAATTATAAAAATTGAGGCCATAAGCTCCTCTATACTTCCACTCACTGGGGCTAAACTGAATCTAAAAGTGAGTGCGCCAAAATAAGAATAGAGCTCCGACATGCTTTGCAGAAATAAATCATGTTTAGCTTGCTGAAAATCTGATGTTGGAAGCATTGAAAACACAGAGAGATATTTAGTTTGACTTATTTTAATTTGTCAGAACACCCTATGCAAAATCAAGATTGGCACGATTCTTGAAATCTACTTTTAAATCAGTCATGCATGATTTTTTATCTCCCCGCGTTTTTTTTTTTTTTTTTTGGTTAAACTTTGACCACCTATATATATATATATATTTTTTGTTTTTATATGACTGTCACTTTGCTCTTTCAATAATCCTACCTATAATTCATATTTCCGTTCAATTAAAGATTTTGCACTATTTCCGGTACAACTTTTTGTCGTTTCAATAATATTTTTATTGAAAAGAGAAAAATCTGTATTTCCTTGCCAAACATGTAAGAAAAATGGTTAATTTCATCAAAACAAATGTCAAAAAAAAAAAAAAATACTGGGAGGTAAATTGAAAGAAATGCAGATTACAAGTGTTATGTCAAAGGAAAAACAAAAAGGTGGATGATTGTTAAAAACCATTTCCTTTTTCTAACCAAAACAAAAAAAAAAAAAGAAAAAAGAAAAAAGTGGTTAGTTAGTTAGACAGCCCCTTGCATCCCTCTCACTGATGTTGCTTCAAAAGAACAAGTAATAAATTGGCAACAAAATTAAAAAAACAAAAAATGCAAAAAAAAGGTGCCGGATAATATAAACACCACTAATAACTGTTCCAGCTAAAAAAACATATCCTTACAAAAAATAATGGTTTAACAATAAACGAGTGTATACAAGGTATTAAGATGATTATACAGCCTTAAATAAATAGCATTTTGCCCCATCATTACAAAGGACAAGATTCCGCAGCAAATAGCTTCATTTCAAATAATAAATCACATGTAAGGTATAGATCTCAAAATATTCTTTTAATGATAATTAATTAAATTAAACTGATGAATTTTCGAAATCAATTAATATTCTCAGTCAAAAATTAATCTTTTGACCGAATTAAGTTAGACCATGTGACGTCTAACTAACGACTAACCCATGCTTATGCGTAATTTGGACAATAGGCGTGCGCCTAGTGGATGTCATTGAGGCGCTCATGTATGTTTTAGGTAGATTGGTCCAACCCAATGTAGACCCGATCGACGCAAATGCATATTAAGGACCAAATGTTGACACCTAATAAATGCTCATACAGTTTGGTATAATTGAACATCAATTTGGATTATGCGTGACATGTTTGCAAGATGATATTATCGGCTTCTCAAATTTTAGATCACATCATTATTTAACATGTTTTTTCGTTATATGTCCAAATATGAAAGTTATATATGTCTTATTGAGTTATTAGCTCACTCTTGTCTTCATTTTGTTAACCCCACCAAAATAGCAGGCTTAGATTACTCACAAGAGTTTTGAATCGAGAAATTTACTGTTCAGATATTACCTTAGGAGGTTGTAATCGATTTAATGTTTTGTTGTAAATTAATGTTTCAAAATATTAATCTTTCAACTTTTGGAGATTGTTGTATTCAATCGATGATGATGCTTAAGTTTGATTTTAGAATTTTTGGAAGCTAGTTTGATATTCTAATGTTAGTTAATATACTTTTTCCTTGCGCATAAATTTGAGGTCAAGTAATAGCCAGTTTTGGGGCGGTGTGACATTTGGATCCTATGGTTAAAATATTATCTTATTTCGCACTATTTAACTATTTTGATTTATATGTTCACGTCCTGATATTTGTTTTGGGTTTTTAGTTGGTGGAATAAACAATTAAATTTTGAGTCTAAGGATTAATATCTTGACATAACTTAATTATTAATTAATAAATTAATAAATTCATTTTTGGAAACGAAGACGTGAAACACTAATCATAGGAAACTGTTTTTCTTTCTTTTTTTTTTCAGTCAGAACGAAGACGTGAAACACTAATCATAGGAAACTGTTTTTCTTTCTTTTTTTTTTCAGTCAGAACGAAGACGTGAAACACTAATCATAGGAAACTGTTTTCTTTCTTTCTTTTTTTTTTTTCAGTCAAAAGGAGTGTCTGTATTCGAACTCGGAAAACAAAATGCAAAAGACATATATAGAAAAAAATTATTATCTTCTTTGAATAATTCCCATGAAATGGAAGATCAAGTACACCTTACTCATGACAAACAGAATACAAAGAAACAGCCTTTCACCTCATCACAAACACTGCATAGCCACATGATTGACACTCCATATAGCACCACAGATCACAATTATGGTAAGCCACATCTTGAAGTGGAAACTAACACAATCTGTAGTGTCGATATTCTAATTAAGCTAGAGATGAACCAAGGGTTACAAGAAAAGTCACCAGTAATTAATATGCACACACAAAAGTTGCTGGAAAGAGATTGTTCATACCTTCTTTTGTTAATATGCCCCCCGAGGATTCATCGAAGTGAACACCAGAGCATACTGATGCTGCAAGCAGCTGAATGCCTCTGAATCTCAGAAGCACATCAAGTGAGTTCTTGCATCTTGTACTTCGTACAATTCTTAGCAACAAGTGCAGTATAAATCCACCAGATGATCTGAGTTCCTTATATAAATAACTAAGGCCAGTGGCTGAAGTCATATCAGTCCTACCACAGCGAGCAGCAATTTCCGTTGATATAAGGGAATACTTGAGAGTATCCCACATAATTAGAGAGGGGCTCACTCTCCCTGATCTGGAGAAAATATCCTGCTTCCCTTGAAAATACATTCCACAAAGTACTCTAAAAGCAGGTTTGAGATTTTGTTCGATCCTTCGATTATATTTTACAGGAAAAGCTTGAAATATTTTGCCTTTGGAAACAAGAGAAGCCGCAGTTTTCAGCAAAGAAGTGGCATGTTGAAGCTGGAGGGCGTTAATTTCTTCGTTAGATCCGCTTAAAGAGCCAACAAAGCAGAGCGGACCAGAGTTAGAATTACAAGACTTCTCCAGAAATACTGCAGAATCTAATTTATTAGAATCCCTAGGTACTGCAGGAAGGATAGAATTTGCAAGTCGCCGGCACACTGGACACAGGAACTCTCCCTGGCAATAAAAGTAAGAAGACAATAAATCACTTTCTTCATCAGAAGGGCAAACAGCAGTCAGGAAATTTTGTGGAAAAGTACCTGATCTGGATCAATAATATGTCCCCCTTCAAAAACAGTTCTTCTGATATGTCTGTGTACATATGAGAGCATAAGCAAAAACCATTAACCGGTTGAGTGCTTGAAGGCATGCACGCATAGCAATATAGCGCTGTAACAGCAAAACAGACATGATCACAAGGCACATAAAGAAACAAAGTGAGAAGACCTCCCTGCTTGCAGCTTGTCACAAAATTTTGGCGCTTCTCAGTTCTCTAGCATCTCACAAGATCTCCCCCACTTTGTGGGATACTCAATTATACGCAAGAGATACTTAGCTTCCTTTTTTTCCCCCTCTTAACATAGACTTTATGATGACCACCTATATAGTGCATGACAAAGTCTTAACACAATAAAGCTGGATTTTCCTAGAAGCATCCTAGGTCATGGTTGAAAATATGAGCCGATATGCTATGTAACGACCGATATATCTCAGTATTGGTGGTACTAATACCGAGAAATCCCGATGCCTGGATAATATTATAATATGTCACCATATCATGGACATATCGCAATATATTGGCAAATATATTAGGCCAATTTTTTTAAAAAAAAAAAAAAATTCAATTATTAAAGTGTGTTCGTACTTCCCTCATTCTCCAATCATTATTCCCACTTCAATTAAAACATCGATTTTTCTTAAATAAGTTTGCCCATTTGCTAACTCAGCTATACTATACAAAAGATACAAGACTATAAATATGTCATTTACTCTTACTTTTTAAGTTATTAATGACTTGCATGCATGCCATTTGGCAATGAAAGGCAATTCATTCTCTTCATATGGTTTTATTTTTATTATTTAAATATTTACTAGCATATAATTTAATATTAAAATGTTGATTCAATGAATAAAAATTATCTAAAATGCTTGAAATATACAAAATATAATTAAATATTATTATATTTTAATATTTATCTCATTTTAATATAGTTACGTAAAAAATTTACATCTAATATAGCCAAAGCCAATACATATCACCAAATACGGCCAATATCAATACAGTCGGAACCAATACTTATACCGATACCAATAGTTTCGTACATATCCTAGACAATAGAGCATAAATTATGAGATGTTAATCAAGTCATCATCACATGCATGTAAAAGTTAAGACTCTGGGAAACTGCAGTTAGTCAATGCCTTGGCTAAGATTTCTAACTCCAATGTTTTCTGTGCAACAAATTCTCCTTAAATTTGCAAGACGCATTCATCATTCACATTTGGTTTGGAGAGTATGCCGATCATATACTGGAATTTCAGAAGAGCAGCATATTTTCTTGTTACAATTTTCTCTCTCCCATCAATAACAAAGTGATGGATGAAGATCAAAAAAGGAGAAAGTGGTCGAAGGCGGATGCTAGGGGAGACAAGGGGCCAGATATCAAAAGAATGAGGACGAACCGATGAAAACAGGTGGAGGAAATTGAAACTCTATACGCAACGATCTACTGAAGAACAGGGGAAACAATAGGAGAACAGGTGGGAAGAAGGAAGCTA
The DNA here is from genome assembly GCA_033239525.1 of Nepenthes gracilis. Taxonomy (NCBI): domain Eukaryota; kingdom Viridiplantae; phylum Streptophyta; class Magnoliopsida; order Caryophyllales; family Nepenthaceae; genus Nepenthes; species Nepenthes gracilis. The sequence goes on along the minus strand of BSYO01000025.1, from coordinate 12,917,712 downwards.
GAGACATACTGATGCAGGTGTTAATCAACTCTTTTGCCACCAAAAATAAATTAACACTTTGAAGGAGCCATCAGACCTAGGATCCCTAATCATTTGTCATGAAGAACCTTGGTACTCCAAGCTTTGAAACCCAGGCCCATAATATTGGTACTCCAAATCCGTTTTATCTTGGAACTTGATCAATAAGATCATGTTCTACGAAATCGTTTAAGTATGGGAAGGATTTTTTGCTTTGTGAGAGATGAGAAGTGTAATTGAAAGAAAAGTGATGAACTTCCATCTGTCTGCAATTTCATTAAATGCAGCAAGGATTTAGTTCCTCCCAAATCCATATTCTTCTTCTTCTTCTTCTTCTTCTTCTTCTTCTTCTTCTTCTTCTTCCTCAGGCATTGTTGATTGAGTTTCTTTTATTTGGTGATGTTTCCATTTGTTTCTCTTCTAATCATCTCAGTTTTCCTCACTAATGATATTAATTGGGTATCAAATGGCCAGTCAAGTGAGAGTACAAATGAACAACCACCCTGAGCCTGTGGTGCGAGAGCACAATCTCCGGGACATCGAAATTTCTGAACTAGGGAGGCAAGTCCAGTTCAAGCAGAGTCTGGAGCATTAGAAAACTCACATGCGACCTGGGACATCCCACAAAGCAGATTCGAGATCAACCAGCGACAAAGAGGGGGTCAACCTTTTCATCGGAAACACATTCTTGTGTCTGCTGAAGAGGAACCATTGATCATCCATCTCAAAGGAAGAATAACTTCAAACAAGATTTTTGCAAAATTAATTACATTCATAAAGAAATCGATTGGAATTTACCTCCCAAATTTGATAAGTCCTATGATGGTTTATGTGAAGTGGACACAGTGCATGAAATAAAGGAAAAGGAAGATGTCACCAGAAGGAGTTCTAATTATTATTTCTACTCAAAACCAAAGCAACATTTCGAAGATCCATTTGTTTACATATTGTAGAGAATCTTTAGTTTTGATTCAACAACTGATAATTAATAGCTTTTTTGCTGTACACTGGGCTGATTAAGTAAATGGATGCTATATCAAAGGTTGGCCAATGCAAGGTTCGAGACCATGATGCAAAATGTTACTTGAGCATCACCTCAAGAGTTTTGTTATTAAGATTGTCAACAATTACATATTTTAAATTCAAGGATGAGATGACCTGGGACATCTCACGAAGCAGATTCGAGATCAACCAGCGACAAAGAGGAGGTTAACCTTTTCATTGGAAACACATTCTTGTGTCCGCTGAAGAGGAACTGCCGATCATTCATCTCAAAGGAAGAATCACTTCAAACAAGATTTTTGCAACATTAATTACACTAATGAAGAAATCGATTGGAATTTACCTCCCAAATTTGATGAGTACTATGATGATTTATGTGAAGTGGACACAGTGCATGAAATAAAGGAAAAGGAAGATGTCACGAGAAGGAGTTCTAATTATTATTTCTGCTCAAAACCACAACAACATTTCAAAGATCCGTTTGTTTACATTTATTGTAGAGAATCTTTAGTTCTGATTCAACAACTGATAATTAATAGCTTTTTTGCTGTACACTGGGCCAATTAAATAAATGGATGTTATATCAAAGGTTGACCAATGCAAGGTTCGAGACCATGATGCAAAATGTTACTCAAGCATCACCTCAAGAATTTTGTTATTAAGATTGTCAACAATTACATATTTTAAATTCAAGGATGAGTTCTTTTTTCAAGGATGGGGGAAAGATGCAGGGGGATTAATTAACACTCTGAAGGAGGACCCCTTGGACCTTGGATCTCCAACCATTTGTCATGTAGAGCCTTGATACTCCAACCATTGAAACCCAGCCTCGCAATGTTGGTACCCCAAAAATGAAACTCAAGATTATCAGGGCCATGTTCCATGAATCATATGTGCGTTTAAAAAGTGGATTTTTTTTTTTTTTTTTGCTTTGGGGGAGATGGGAATTCTAATTGAAAGAGAAAGTGTTGAATTTCCATCTGTTTGGAATTTCATTTAATGAAGTTGTAATGTCTAGTTTTTATTTATGATTTATAACATCATTAATATAATTTTGGATCAAATTAGAAATAATTATATAGTATAAATTTGAGAAAAATTTCTAATTTGAGAAAGCACGATGAATGCCTAAACGGTGCCTATCTCATGCTCATTCGCGTTTGAGACAAAAGAGGTGTGCCTGATGTGCATCTATGGAGAGCTCAAGCATAGTTTGGACAGTGTGTTGGTGCTTGATGCAGCGCTTGTGCGCAAATGAAATAGATTGAAGGCACCTAATACGCACCACCTGGCACTCATGCACTGAATGTGTTAAAAAATATGTCTGCATACCGTTCAATCATTTTGTCTAAAAAAAAAGAAAGAGAAGATGGAGAAAGAAAAGAGGACGAAGATTTTGGAACTTTAAAGAGTCAAATCTACCAAATCAAATGTTTAATACAAATATTTCTAAACTCGTTCTTCAATTTATTTCAAAATCCTTTGATTTTGTTTATGTATCGGGTTTTATTTACATGCATGCTATTTTTGACATCCGAGGTTTGTTTATTATTACATGCATGTGATTTCCACCAATTGTTTTAAGATTTTGTCGGGTTTCACCAAAGATTTGAAGAGATTTTTTTCTCAAATTAAATGAATATTTTGAGATAATATGTTTTACACATCTGGATTTGCTTAGGTTTTATGTTATAATGGTTTAGATTTTTGTTAACGCTATTTCTTATGGGTCTTTGGAATATAAGCAGGTTGATATATTTTATTTTGGAAACCGGAAAGGATTAATTCAGTTAGGTCTTGTGTTCCGCTAAAATTTTTGGTAATTTTTGCTCTTTGGTATTTGGGTCTGACGTGTCCGACTTGACTTTGAAAATATTTAAAACTTTAATTATTTATGATTTATTATTCGAATTATTTATATACATAATTATTGCCTATTCAGACCAAAGTCATGACATAAATAGTATCAGAGAAGTTGTAAGGGAAGTGTTTTATGTGATTTGATGAACTAAATGTTTCAAATTGGTTGCATGAAAGGTACATGAGATATTAGGAAGTCGAGGAGCTAAATCTAGCCGCGATGTAGAATATTCGACCATGATAGACAGGATGTTGAATATAACTGCTCGGATGGTTCAAAGGCAAAACACGAAGCTTGCGGCTAGGCAAAAAGGTGGATATCCGAGGTATGGCATGATGCCCTTCAATCGTTTTTTGAATGAAGAAGTTCCTAAGTTTTTGGAAAATTCGGACCCAATCAAGGTAGAGGTTTGGATTCATCAAGTAAAAAAAGTATTTGAGGTAATAAATTGCTTAAAAATGACAAACTGAAGTTTGCTGCTTACAAATTGGACAGAAAGGCAAACTATAGATGGACAATAAAGAAAAGGATTTTAGACTTAAAGAACGAAAAGATATCTTAAAATATTTTTGTGGAAGTTTTTATTGAGAAATATTTTTTGATGAGCGTCTGAGAGCAGGAGGGCGAGCACACCTGCTTAAGGCAAAGGAATCTATCGATAGCAAAATCTGATACTAAATTTATAGAATTATCTCAATTTTCCGCACATACAGTGACAAATGAAGCCAAGAGAGCTAGGAAGTTTTTTCAAGGCTTGCGAGATTTGATTCGTCAGCAATTTATGCATTTACGTTTAAAGACTTATGGTGAAGTGCTCGATCGGGCTTTACTCTCTAAGAAAGAGGAGAAAGCTAAATTTGGCAAATTATAAATAATTGAAGTTGATGATTCATTTGATGATCAAAAGATAGACGATGATTAATGATGATTTGTATATTTTGAGGCTTCAATTTGAAATTGAAAAAGAAGATATCAAAGTTGCGTAGTGGAAGTGTGGTAGACCCAAGCAAATATCAATATCTTGTATGCTTATCGAGGTAAGTAAATTTCAAGGACAAGATTTTAAAAGGAAGAGAGAATTTTAATATCCAGTTTTTATTTATGAATTATGATATCGTTAATATAATTTTGGATAAATTTAAAAATAATTATATAATGTAAATTTAAGAAAAATTTTAAATTTGAGAAAGCAAGCCCAGTGGCTAAAAGGTGTCTATCTCACACTTATGCGTGTTTATGCATGTTTGAGGTAGAAAAGGTGTACATCAGGTGCTTATACATAGTTTAGACAGCATGTTGACACCTGATATAGCACTTATGCACAGACGAGGTAGATTGAGGGATCCTAATGCACGCCACTTCTCCACTTATGTGCTGACTGTGTTAAACAAAAGTATGTCTGCACATTGTTTGCTCATTTTGCCAAAAAAAAGAGAAAAGAAAAGAGAGAAAGAGAATGAAGAAAATCTTGGAGTTTTTTTTGAGTCAAATCAGCTAAATCAAATATTTAAGGAAATATCTCTAAACACATTCTTTGGTCCATCCCAAAATCATTTGATTTTATTTATATATCTTGTTTTATTATACATACATGATATTTTTGACATCCTCGGTTTGTTTATTGTTTCACAAATATAATTTCCACTTATTGTTTTAAGATTTTGTTGGGTTTTATAGAAGATTTGAAGAGATTTTTTTCTCAAATTAAATGAATATTTTGAGATAATATGTTTTACACATCCGGATTTGCTTAGGTTTTATGTTATAATGGTTTAGATTTTTGTTAACGCTATTTCTTATGGGTCTTTGGAATATAAGCAGTTGATATATTTTATTTTGGAAACCGGAAAGGATTAATTCAGTTAGGTCTTGTGTTCCGCTAAAATTTTTGGTAATTTTTGCTCTTTGGTATTTGGGTCTGATTTGTCCGATTTTGACTTTGAAAATATTTAAAACTTTAATTATTTATGATTTATTATTCGAATTATTTATATACATAATTATTGCCTATTCAGACCAAAGTCATGACATAAATAGTATCAGAGAAGTTGTAAGGGAAGTGTTTTATGTGATTTGATGAACTAAATGTTTCAAATTGGTTGCATGAAAGGTACATGAGATATTAGGAAGTCGAGGAGCTAAATCTAGCCGCGATGTAGAATATTCGACCATGATAGACAGGATGTTGAATATAACTGCTCGGATGGTTCAAAGGCAAAACACGAAGCTTGCGGCTAGGCAAAAAGGTGGATATCCGAGGTATGGCATGATGCCCTTCGATCGTTTTTTGAATGAAGAAGTTCCTAAGTTTTTGGAAAATTCGGACCCGATCAAGGTAGAGGTTTGGATTCATCAAGTAAAAAAAGTATTTGAGGTAATAAATTGCTTAAAAATGACAAACTGAAGTTTGCTGCTTACAAATTGGACAGAAAGGCAAACTATAGATGGACAATAAAGAAAAGGATTTTAGACTTAAAGAACGAAAAGATATCTTAAAATATTTTTGTGGAAGTTTTTATTGAGAAATATTTTTTGATGAGCGTCTGAGAGCAGGAGGGCGAGCACACCTGCTTAAGGCAAAGGAATCTATCGATAGCAAAATCTGATACTAAATTTATAGAATTATCTCAATTTTCCGCATACAACAAGACAAATGAAGCCAAGAGAGCTAGGAAGTTTTTTCAAGGCTTGCGAGATTTGATTCACAAGAATTTATGCATTTACGTTTAAAGACTTATGGTGAAGTGCTTCGATCGGGCTTTACTCTCTAAGAAAGAGGAGAAAGCTAAATTTGGCAAATTATAAGTAATTGAAGTTGATGATTCATTTGATGATCAAAAGATAGACGATGATTAATGATGATTTGTATATTTTGAGGCTTCAATTTGAAATTGAAAAAGAAGATATCAAAGTCATGTAGTGGAAGTGTGGTAGACCCAAGCAAATATCAATATCTTGTATGCTTATCGAGGTAAGTAAATTTCAAGGACAAGATTTTAAAAGGAAGAGAGAATTTTAATATCCAGTTTTTATTTATGAATTATGATATCGTTAATATAATTTTGGATAAATTTAAAAATAATTATATAATGTAAATTTAAGAAAAATTTTAAATTTGAGAAAGCAAGCCCAGTGGCTAAAAGGTGTCTATCTCACACTTATGCGTGTTTATGCATGTTTGAGGTAGAAAAGGTGTACATCAGGTGCTTATACATAGTTTAGACAGCATGTTGACACCTGATATAGCACTTATGCACAGACGAGGTAGATTGAGGGATCCTAATGCACGCCACTTCTCCACTTATGTGCTGACTGTGTTAAACAAAAGTGTGTCTGCACATTGTTTGCTCATTCTGCCAAAAAAAGTAGAGAAAAGAAAAGAGAGAAAGAGAATGAAGAAAATCTTGGAGTTTTTTGGAGTCAAATCAGCTAGATCAGATATTTAAGGGAAATATCTCTAAACACATTCTTTGGTCCATCCCAAAATCATTTGATTTTATTTATATATCTTGTTTTATTATACATACATGATATTTTGGACATCCTCGCTTCGTATATTGTTTCACAAATATAATTTCCACTTATTGTTTTGAGATTTTGTTGGGTTTTATAGAAATATGAAGAGATTTTTTTTTTCTTTTTTCCACAAATTAAATGAATATTTTAAATAATATGTTATTTATGGAAATATTTGTGAAAGAAAAGTAATGAAACTTATGAAGTTAGCATTACATGTGGTATTCCATATGAGTGCTTTTGGCCAAACTCTATTTTGTCTCCACAAGAGTTTATACTTTCTCATATGGTAACAAGTTTTGATTTGTACTTTTCCTATAGAGAGAAAAAGTTTTGTAATTTGTTATAGAGTCTACCATTTGAAATTTGTTAAGAACCATTATAAGAATTTAAATGAAAATAATATATTCGGACGTCCTAATATATCAACACGCTTGAGAAATGTGTCTATCATCCACGGATGGCAAAAAAAAGCAATGTTTGACCATATTTATAGGGAGGAATTTGTAGACAGCCCGCCTACGAATCTCAATAGTAGTTTTTAGTCTAAAGTTACTGGAAATATGTATAACCCTTCCTTAATATTGGTCTTTTGGTCATTGGTTCTCAGTTTGGCATGTTTTGGATTTTCAAAATTTTATCAGTATTGTACTTTATATTTGAAATGTTTTGACCCTTGAGATTTGCAAGTTTGACATAATCATCGAAATTATCCGATGTTGGATTTTGAACCTTCGAAATCATTTGAGAATTGAATATTGGACAATTTAGTACAATTTGATATTATTTGGTATTCATATACATATTACAAATTTTGTGTACAAGATCAAATTTGAACATTCGTTATTTGACATTTGACATATTAGAACATTTGATGAATTAAATTTAACATATGTTTTATTATTTTTCGATCCTTTCGTTCTATTTTGTGGACACGTTTTTGTTATCTTATATATATACATACATATACTTACTCAATTTTAGGCTTATAATTTGTCATGTTTTCCAACCCTTTTAGATTAGAGGGTATTGGATACTTATAAGATTCAGACAAAAAAGACTAGAAGATTGCATTTAATTATATTTTCTATTTGGATTTCTATTTGAGGTAATATTTTAGGATTGATATATGATTCAATTATTATAGTTTGTTTATATTTGAGATTATTATATTAGCTGGATTTGTTCAGGTTTTATATTGTGATTGTTTGCATTATTGTTGACGCTTTTCCTTACAAGTCTTTGGGATATGAGCAGGTTGATATATTTTATTTTGAAGACCAGGCAAAACTAGTTCGGTTAGGTCCCGTGTTCCGCTAGAATTTGAGGTTATTTTTACTCTTTGGTCTTTGAGTTTAGTGTGTTCAATCCAACTTTGGGAATATTTAGAATTTTAATTACTTTTGGATTATTATGCAATCGTTTATTTATTTAATCATCACCTGCTCAAATTAGGGTCGTGACAAAAGCAATGATTTGGTCCCTCCCAAATCTGTCTTCTAATGCATGGTTAATTTCTCGGCTGAATCTCCTGCCCTGTACATCCGTTTTACATTGAGAGGATAAAAAAAACATATTGGATGCAAGTCTTTACTGGGAAGCAATATTTGCTGGGTCCATTGAATGAAAATGGCTCCACAGCAAGAATTCAAATCATCAATGGTTGGGGACAAACACCCTGCCATAGTGAAGAAGAAAAACCAAGAGTACAAAAAACTCCAGATCTCTCAACTAGTAAATATGACTTACCTTTCTTTCAGAGACAACAGATAACGATCAAGACATCCTTGATGCACAACATGGCCACAGGAAGAAAGATGTATTCCGTCACAACCCATGGGTCCAAATCCATCATATGGTGGAGTCTGCACAGAAGACTCCATAGCACGTGAAATACCATTATTTGAAGCTGAAGAATTTTCTATAGATTCTCTTCCTAGAGCAGCTAAATATTTTCCAAGCAGAATGGAGTCCACATCAGGACTATTTATTGTCCTCTCTTCAGCAGAAACTTCTTTACCATCCTTAAAAGTAACAGAACCAGAGTCACTACTACCTATCCCCTTCTGAATAGACAAGAACATGTCCTGCTCCAATGATTCAAAGGAATTGACATTATATTCCTTTGTTTCACCAGATTTGCAATGAAGACCAATATTCCTCAGCACAGGGATCTGTGACTTGAGATAATCAATAAAGGCATTAACTTCTGCAGGACACCAATCACGGGCAAACTCATTCACTGCACTTTGAGCTATCTGCGACAACTGAGATGGAGACATTGTTTCCGTTGAAGTTTCCACAACATTTCTTCGAGATGGCTTTCCCATCTCATTTGCAGTTACTCCCGCCTTTCCTCTGTCAGGAGCAGCTTTCCAATCTGGATCCCATGAAGGAGCACCTTTGTCGACAAAGCTGACAAGCCTAGATCTCTTTGTTTGATATGAAAAACCAAAAGAGGTAAGAGTAATTGTCAGTCCTTTTCTTTTCATACTCCATAAACATAAAACTATTCACACACACGTGGAAAAATTTTATGAAATCAAGCCACAAAAGACCCTAGAAGCTTATTACCTGAAGAAGAACAAGGAAAGATACTGGATTTTCAGAACTGGCATCATGGCAAAGAGAGCAGATATCATGATCACTGTCTACAGAGTCCAGCCCTCCATCAAAAGCATGGTCTGCTTTTCCATGTCTCAAGTCATTTGATAATTTATCTGCATCAGCTTTCAAGCTTTCCAAAAATTTGGACTGCTCAGCCCTCATTTTTGCCTACATATTTCGCATATAGCCGGAAAGAAACCATGAATTGAGAATTTATAAGCAAAATAAGCATCCAACCAACCCAAGTAAAACCAGTATCAATCAGGTTGTGTTAAACTTGTCATTGCCCAGACCACACCCAAGCAGTTATAGAAACCACTATTTTGAGAGGGTGAAATGCAGGGATGGACCTTGTTAAATAACATTAATACAACCAAATACAGTAGGTATTCTGCTGCACAAGTGCACAACCATTTTCAGTTCAATCACCACTTCTTTCAAGGCAAAATGCTAAGCAAAATGCTAACATCAACATATCTTACCAATATAGCAGCCTGTTTCTCTCGGGCTTTTGCTTTTTGCTTCTCAGAATCCGATGCCGACCACAAGATACTTGAATCTTTAGCATCAGCAGACTGGAACAGATGATTAACCACTTCGGGGGCAATTTGTTTCAATTTAATCATGAATCTAGAGTTTAATTCAGCAAGCTTCTTCAATATACTTTCAATCAAAGAAGAAAGGTTAAAGTTCTCTCCTTCCATAAAGTTATTAGGATTTTCTTTGTTGTGCATCTTCATCAACAAAACAAGAAGTGACAACAAACTTTGTTGACTAGTTTCCTTACGTAGTCCCATATTAATTTCTTCACCAGCAAAATCCAGCAATGGGATCAAGTCTTCATCATGAATTGAATGATGACCAGATTCCCTGTGAACAGAGCAAATGTCCAGCGCTAGCGATAGCAAGTGCAATGCTGTTACAAGAACTCCTTCAGGAGCACGTGACTGAGATGATTTATCAGAAAAGACAAAATAAAACAGTACAGCACGAATAATTTGAAGGACCATATTGCAGGTAGCTATTCTAGCTATTCCTCTGAGTGGCGGATATATCCTTGTCCACTTCGGCAACTGTGTGCTCAGTGTAGAAACACCACAAAAACGCAAGTATCTTTCCTCGGCAACTTGCAGGTCCCTTCGATTCCACCGTGGGTGATACAAATCAAGTTCTTTCCAATATGGAAATCGTAGGGAGTACTTCCCCTGCATTATAATGATATCCAGAGTAAGTTACTTCATTTGGTGATGCTCTAGCGACTTTTACGAGTGTGTGGGGTGGTCACTGAGGATACTTAAATTCATAAATTGAACCTGATTCATCCCTGATGGATTTGAATAATTAGCAATTTTATCCAAGGTTTCTTGAAGGTGATCCAATTTGGAGAGGTCCCAAGGAAGAAACTTCACCAACTGACTATGAGTAGCATCACCAGTGGCAAGCTTGCAGACCAATTCTCTTTGCAGATTCTCAGATGCAGTTAGTCCACAAAATCTCCTTTCTTGAACAATCTGTATGATCAAAGTAAGCATTTCTTGCACCAAAACTGGTTCATACCTGGATATACAGCATCAAAAATTAATCAACGACATCTCAAGAAGTCAAATGTAGCTCAAACCACTAGAATGATATGAACTAGGATACATTCCCAAATGCAACCTAATACAAGATGCACGCAAAAAGTGAACAAAGATAAAATGAAATAATAAATAAATAATCCATGACTGTAAAGTACAACTACTATGCACATCAAAGAACAATGTATCACCAATGCTAAATGAAGTACAACTTTCCAGAGGCTGCTTAAGACCAATCATCAGATAACAAAATTGGTCATGCATCTTCAACACACTGTGAACCAAAAGCAATTTCGGTCATGCTCCAGCTCCATATAGGAGGTGGACAAGTTAGTCTAGAATATGTAAAATATACTTCCGGGGCATGAATGTTCAACCAACACAAACACTTTGCATCTGCTAGATGGAAAGAGTTCAAACTTTCAATTATTTGAACATTGAATTCAAACCAAAAGAAACATCCAGACAAACAGAGAGGGAAACGACAAAAAGTACTTTCCTTTTACTGAACCAAATATATTTTTTGGGTTTTTTATATGACACCGCTTACTCTTTTTTTTTTTTTTTCACTTAATCAACAAACAACTTGTAAGAAACAGCAGCCTCACTGTAATATCCCAAATTTTCATTTAATTTATTTTGGGTAAAATCATTGATTTGGATTAACTATAATATTGGGGATCAGGTGAGCTGGCGCCCAAGCACCGATTGGATTATAAAGGAAAATAAAAATAAAAATAATAATAATAATAATAATAATATATGAAGGGGGGAGCTGCAGGCAACAGGGGCAAAGGAAGGGGAGGAAAGAAAAGGAAAAAGAAAAATAAGGAAAGCAAAAGAAAAAAAGAGAGGAAAAAGAAGGAAAGAAGGAGAGAGAGATAGGAAGGCGTGGCGGCCAGTCATCGACGAAGAGGGAGGTGGCACGAGAGTGCAGCATCGAGGAGACGCTGGCATCACCGCCATCGCCAATCAAGAAATGCAGTGGTGTGAGTGAAGGAAGGAAAACACGAATCACAAGTCACAGGAGGGAGCCGCTGCCACCGTTGCCGGAAGAAGTAAGAAATTGAGGCATGCAAATCCTTTCTTTCTCTTTGTTGATACTGATTCTATGCTTACATATATTAATTTTAAGAAAATCAGCCATAATCGTGAAAAAATGGGTATCGGGAGAAAACCGAGTCATGGCTCTAGCGTGCAAGGGAAGAGGGTTCGCGCGAGGAAGGAGAGGAAGGAAGAAGAAGGAAAAGGAAAGAGATGAGGCGACACTAAGGGAGGAGGTTCACGGCAAGAGAGACAAGCCACGCGGGAAGAGAGAGAAAGGGCACACGCGAAGAGGAGAGAGAAAAGCTCAGTTCAGGTACTTTGGGACATCCTTCTATTAAGCCCACTTAATATAAAGTCGAGGCAAGTGTCTTCTCACTCTATCTGTGGTTTATTTCAACATCTAATATGTTTTGTATGTGTATTTATATCAGTATGTTTATATAGAAATGAACCGAGTCTGAGACCCAATGGGTCGATATATGTGTGAGACCATAGTGGTCCGAGGCCTTGATAGGTCGATATGAGATAGTCGAGAGTTGCAGGCCTAAAATATAGTCGGATTAATAGAGCCGATGAAAAATGGCGGAAAGCTGTAGGCCTAAAATGTAGTCAGGCTAATAGAGCCGATGAAAGATAGCCGAGAGCTGCAAGCCGAAGCTATAGCCTATAATGATGAAAGATAGCTGAGAGTTGCAGGCCGAAACGATAGCCGCTAATGGTGAAAGATAGTCAAGAGCTGCATGTCGAAATTGTAGCCGATAATGATGAAAGATGGCCGAAAACTACAAACCCAAACTATAACCGATGATGATGAAAGATGGCCGAGAGTTGCAGGCCAAAACTGTAGCTAATAATGATAAAAGATAGCCGAGAGCTGCGGGTCGAAACTATAGCCGATAATGATGAAAGATGGCCGAGAGTTGCCGGCCAAAACTATAGCCGATAGTGATGAAAGATGGTTGAGAGCTGCAAGCCGAAACTATAACCGATAATGATGAAAGCTGGCCGAGAGTTGCAGGCCAAAACTGTAGTCGATAATGATGAAAAGATGGCCAAGAGCTGCCGGCCTAAAACATAGCTGTCATGACGTGCAGATTGGATTTTGATTTGCATCTGCTGTAGGTGTGCGATAGTTTCAATATACGTGGCGGAGCTTATTGGATTTTATATGAGCTTTCCCTCTGATTCATATGCACTATTTTATTTATACATATGGTGATGCTTGCTGAACCTTTGACCCACATTTTTTTATTTTCTTCCCTTCAGAGTAGAAGGCTTGGATCGGCTGTAGGAGCTAGGCAAGATTCGACACGGCATCACATTTTCTTAGTAAGTATTTTATCCTTACGATATTTTGGAACAAGTCATGTTTATATTGTCCGAACGATTGTCCGATAAGGTCTTAGGTGGGTTTGATTTTGTCGGGTCCTTTGTTTTAGTTTGTCACACCCAGATTTTGGAACTTTCGGTTTATTATTGAAATTATTTGAAATTTTTAATCTCATGAGTAATAATTAATTAGAACTGTTAAGTTCAGGGATATGACACTCTCTATGGCATATAACCTTCACAAATCCCATGATGAGGGAGTCTCATTCATTGGGCCTGACGTATTCATACTTTACCATATTTGGTCGCATTTCTAAGTAAGGGTTAACAATTTTCCCCATATGTTGGCATTTGTTTTCACATACAGAAAAAATTGATGGCACATTGTGAGTTCGCTAAAAAAAATATAGAATTCAGAAAATCTTAGTGTCGCAAAGAAATTCATAAATTGGCGTAAAAAACAAATAATAGATGATACAGGAAATCAAAAAAGTAAGTGATTGTTATATAAACGAAATGGGAAAATGTAGGTAGTGAAGTTGGAAAAAACTGAAAATACAAATACTTCAAGCGGTTATGGTGTTTTATTAAAAAAAAAAAAAGCAAGAAAAATACAAAATAAAGCTAGTAGGATCGCCGGAAAAAGGCAACCAAAAGCACAATACTACCACATCGTGGGTCCTGAGGAGGGACAGATGTATCAGCCTTACTACTGCATTGCGTAGAGTTTGTTTATGTGGTTTGAACTGTAACACCCAAGTTACGATGGAGCAATATTATAATTATGCCAAGACTCACCTTCTTGATGAAAGAACCAACTAGAGAAAAAAACCAATAATATCCTGTTATAATAAATGGTGCTAACTTGGTTCTTATTCCACATTATAGTAATTACATTTCTCACAACTCACATTTTTATTTAGTTCACACCATATTTATTTCATGGCTCTTGAGCGTTCCCAACTGTTAGCGTAATTAAGAAGCCCTACTGCATGCCTCACAAGTTTTTAAGATCCTAAAACTATGGAGACTTGTTAAAGATCAACACATCTGAGTGTAATAATCACAGTGATTTGTCTCTAATGCAATTACCAGAACTGCTCCTCATTTTGTTTTCTTTGCAACTTATGTTTAAGCAGCTCTTTGGGTGACTGCAATCACCTAGAAGAGGCCTAGAAAAACTAGTTCAACCATCAAAAGCCATTTTTATGTCCTAACTGATGTGTGAAAACTGTTGAATGGGGAACTAGATTCAAGATGACACCCAGCGACCACATAGATGGCACCATGATATCTGACAAAAGGAGTTCGTAGTTTGTTATTGGTAGTTATCTACAATAAATGGTTGTAATTGAAAGTTGTAAAATGTAAGGCAAAAGATTTTGACAGCTGCCAAAGGGTAGCTATGGCTACATAAAGAACCTAAATGTAATTGATATAGATGAATTGGAATTGGGTTTTGTCCCTTAATTTTCTCTCTCTTCTTCTCTATCTTACTTTCCTGTATTTTATCTTATTTTCTTCTTCTGTTTCTATTTATAATTGATGTCCAATGTCTAGGACACTACCATTTGATATAGAAGCCATTTCAAACTTAGGAAAGCTCTCAGGATTTATCAGCTGGTAGCCAAAAAGGCTAGAACCAGAACAATAGTATAGCATGACAATATCGCTGCACTTTTGAAGCCATAGGTGAAAAAATCATGGAAATACAAGCGAAATGATGAGATTGAATGACGCCAACAAGAAGATTAATGAGTGATTGCAATCATTGACGAGGAGGCTAGATGAATATGGTAATCAGCCTGAAAATGCTACCAAGAAACATGATAAAGCCCATGATTTGGTCTTGAAGGCACAAGAACCTCTCTCTTTCTGATAATCAACCTCGAAACCCTTAAAACCCTGAAACACCATAAAATAGCTATCCATCTTAGCCCTCTTGTAAACCAATCACCAAGCCAATTCATCAGACACCTAATGCGCTTCATTTTTCCACACTGAATTCCCTTATTTAATCATCACATATCCAGTTTCAAGCACCAAACCCACAAATTTTGAAAATAAACCCACAAAACCCAAACAAGCTTCCATAACCAGAGCTGTCACTCATACCCCCTATTTCCCTCATTGAACCCTGTGCTACCTACATACCTATTGAACCCTTTCATTGGACCTTAAATTATTCATTTCACCGAAATTCCTCAGACCAACCTACCTCTAAAGTTGATTCCCAATCTTTGATAGTCCTTAACTCAAAACATGGATTAGAAAATGTAAGAGATACTTCAAGATCTGTAACATACCCAAAATTTGTGGAGTTGGCTGCAATGTTTCTTAAAGGGAAAGCAGAAACGTGGTTCTATGGCTTACTAAGGAGCCAAGATGTAAAGTCATGGGAGCAACTCACCATAGAGGTGTGTGCAAGATTTGAAGGAAAGCTTATAATGAATGTAGTAGATTGCAAACAATATCAAGTTAATATTTAATCCTGTAGAAAATTATCAAGAGCAATTTGAAGGGATGAGATCTCAAATTCTCCAAGGTAATCCAAAGTAAACTGAGTCCTACTTAACGATGGTATGAGGCCAATAAATAAACTGTCAATCACCCAACAATCAACTGGGCCTATGAACAGGCTAATCTCAAAGATATGTCTGTTGAAGCCATGTTCAAGTAACCATAAACCTAGTTCCTCCTCTCTTACAAGTCCACAAACACACACCCGCTCTGTTTCTCAGAATTGACAAAGCCTTATCACAACAAGTCAAACAACAAAATCGGCGAAACACAAGCCCAAACCTTCATACACAGGCTTGAGATCTCAAGGGATATGTTTTGAAAAGAAAAATATAAGAAGTAGACCTGGCCATGCAGGCAAGAACATGCAGCATCATGTCATAGCTGCACAACATGATGAGAGAAGCATGCTACTAAACAAGGTGATATAGAATAGGAATTGGAGAATGAAACTGATGCAGAGGTATTGTGCATGCCTTGACAAGTAGTTTTTGCAGAAATACAATAAAAACAAGAGTTCTGCTTGAAAAAGGGAGGTGGTAATAGTGGTAGCACAACTAGGTTCCTAGATGCAATGGTAGTGCAGCAAGTGGGTAAATGGTGCATACTCATATGCTGAAAGAAGAGCCATCTGTCCTAGCTTCTAATGGATGGTGCAACACCTATATTCACTGCAAACCTGAGAATCCATTAGTTAAGAAGTTTTGACATGGTACTTCATGTAGATTGAATGCTACAATACGATCCACTGAATTTAGACTCAAAGAATCTGAGGCTTCCGTTTGAGAAAGGGAAAGAATGGAGCTGCAAGGCATGACAGATGCCATCTCATTGAAGAAGATAACAACAATATTTCTGCAGAAGTTAGTTGGAAGTTCACAGAGGAGTGTCTAAAGTCAATTATCTGCCCTTTCTGCCAATGAAGCTCATAAGGATGTGTTTGCTAAGCCAAAAACCTCACCACTACTTACAAAACATGACCATGACATACCCCTTCTTCCAAATTCCATATCCATTAACCAAAGAACATACAGGTATCTCACTTCCAAAAGCAAAATTGAGAAATTAGTCAAAGAACTGCTTGAAGCATCCCTGAAAAAGCCTAATCAAAGTGCTTTTGCCTCACCTGCACTGCTGGTCACCAATAAGGAAGGGACATGGGGATTCTGTGTAAAGTATAGAAGTTCAAGTCTATCATAGTCAAGAACAAGCTTCTAACACAATAATGGATCTACATTCTTTTCCGAGCTTGATCTTAGAGCTAGCTATCGCCAAATAAGAAGTAAATCATGAAGACATTCAAAAACAACCATTAGAATCACCATGGACATTTCTAGTTCCAAGTCATGCCATGACTAGACCAATGACCTACTACATTTGAAGCTTCCATGAATGATGTGCTCTCACCAAACCATGAATGAAATATCGGTATAAGTATTAGTCACGGCCATATTAATATTAGACATATCAGACAATATAAGTATCGAATATATCAAATGTTTAAAAAAATTACCATAAAATCGTAAAATAATAGGCACATATCAACAAATATATCAGTCAACATATGATGATTTTACAGCAGTTTCAAAAAATATAGGCTTCAGGCCCCCCAATACTAATCTATATCAGCAAACATTTTCACTAACCAACGAAATTTATCCTTGGATTATATAATGAAATCCTTCAATATAGCCCATCCTTTGAAACCCACCTCGAATATCTTGAACAAGCCCTTTCACTCCTTAGCACAAGCTATATGATACGCAGTCTGCATGTAACTCTTGGCAAAGGAAAGTAGAATATTTGGACCACATGATTTTTGTTAGTTGTGTTTCACCATACTAGTAAGGTTTCTACTATGGCTGAACGGCCATGGGCAAAACTACGCATAGCAACTTTGTGAATCTAGGGGATGAGGATGTTGAGTTTGAGATGACAAGACTAAAGAATATCAAGAGGTAGAATGTGTGGGGAAAAGTATGGATGAAAATATTAGTGTCGATATCAATATCAGTTACAGTCATATCAGTATTGAATATATCAAATGAAAAAAAATTATAAAAATTATAAGTTGGCAAAACTATATCGGCCAATATTTTAAATATCGGCCAATATATTAGCTTTGTTGACCGATTTAGTAACAAATCGTGACATTGTCGTAGTATTGGAAAGTATCAATATCAATGGCACTAATACCAATATTTCCATCAATAGGAAAAAAAGAAACAAAGTATACTCACCTTGTTTTGTGGACATTGGGGGGAGGGCTAGTGGTAGTGAGGCCTAAGTATGCCTAATCTTATACTATGAAAGAGCAGGAACACCTATGAACAAGCATCATATGGTGGTGGATTGATCCTAAGGCCACACATGATTGTTTGGCAAAAATTGACCCAACCTTGCACCGGAGTAAGAGCTCTAAACAACCTAAGATCAAGGAGTCCTCAATGAAGGTATTGTGAAAAAGGTTGGGACAAGTTGTTAGTCATTCTTTTATGGTGGAGTGGCATTCCATCAAATATAGCTACAAACAATCCATTTTATTAGCTTATATTTAAAACTGCATATAATGTAGCATAGGGGTTAAAGGCTCTACTCTTTCAAATTGATGAACGCTCATTTGGAAATAAGAATATAGGCTGGTGGATTAGATTGTTTGTTTTGGCCCTATTTGGGATGAGTAATATCTTATAATCATGTGTGATGAATGAAGAAGTGTAACACATGCGCACTTGATTAATTGCTTAATATATACCCATTAGGAACAGTATTTCACATCCATTAATGCAACAAATATCCACTATAGAAATTTAAAGAATTACTACTATAAGTTTTGTAAACAAGGTAGTTGATGAGATTAGAAAAGATGGTCCAGATTGTTACATACAATGCCTGAGCATTTAGAGCAGTTGAGCAACTCCATATGCAGAAAAGGAGGCATCATTACTGGACTGACTGACCAACAAATTGTCTAGATCTTATTTTAGATGATCTTGGGAAGAAGTCTAACGCTGATGATATGCTAACAGAATCAAGAAAATAATGAGCTATATCAATAGCTAAGGATCTCTTGTTGATTTCACAAAGATGTTCACCGATGACCAAAAGTTGGAAAGGACTTTTTTAGACAGGTTCAATATGTGATAAGAATGCAAGAACCCATAAAGTGCAAAGATTGGTTGATAGTGTCCAGAAGCCGACAATGGGAATTTATAATGTCATGGACCAAGCGACAATAGCCATCAAGGACAGTTGTCGTCCTAAGTGATCATTTGGAAAACAAATGACAGGAGACGAAATTAAACTACATCATCATAGGCTGTATGTTACAAATATGTAGCGAAATTTAATATAAATAAATATATTTACAGCTTAATTATGTTTTTTATATATGTAAGTAGAATTCAAATTAACTTTTTCCAAGATTCTCTGTCATTGTCAAGTTATTTTTTAAACCCCCAAAATCAATATGGCGGGAGGATTTCCAACCATTTGGAAGAGGGGGCAAAACATTAACCAAAGATTACATGAATAGTCAAACAAGAGTCATAAATCAGGTATATCATTGTTATATTATTTTCAAGTTTCAAGTATTGACAACTCAATATTAATGATTCTCATGTATTCACTTTTCAAGAACTTTTAAAACATTTTTAGTTATTGATATTTCGAACAACATTCATTTGGAACCTACCTTGTACAAAGAACAATTTCATCTATAAATCTAGGTAAATAGTATTTAGCTTTGATGAGTCTTTTAGTTTTAATAATGCTTTAAGTGTATAACCACTTTAACCATCTGTAATTTGCTAACTTTAATATTGGTTATATAGCTGAATGGAAAATATGATATGGATCTTATGCTCCCAATCTTTTGAGAATGCATATTTGAATTTTAAGTCAAACCACCTCTTCCTTTTGGGACGAGAGAAATTAACATACTTTTAACCTTATAAATACAAAGTTAACAAAAAAACTAAAGTACAAACGATTGAATAAATTAGTCTATATCCACTATAACTCAATGGTATAAATAAGAAATGAAATCACAAAAACTCAATCTAAATTAGAATATTAATATATCAATTTAATCCAATTAACTTAGATGATAGATATGAGGAAGATGATACCATGGGTTCTTGATCGGACAAACAGGAAAGACTGCTACTAGATGGCCAAGAGAATTTAGATGAGCACGTGGCCAAGTTCAAAGGAATTGAATCAAGTGGTGAAGTCGATACAGCTGGTGCACGGTTGAGTCATAAGTTGGGCAAAATGGCAATACTCTACTACTCCCTTGGAGCTTTGATCTACTAGTGATCATCATGCAGAGACTGGAGGTTGTGATGGCAATGATAATGTTCTATGGGGTTGTGATGATGGTGACAATGACGAAGAGCTTATGGCTCCGGTTATTGAACCAATTAGCAGTCCTCACCCCATCTTGAAGACTAGTCTTGTGCCTTCCAATGAGACAATGAGATGGGGATTGAGACACAACACACCTATAGAAGAAGAGGAGAGGCACATATAATGCAAAGATTCATCATATCAAAGAGCAATAGTTTTACTGGTTTTAAGAATTCTGAATTCCCAGTGGTAGTTCTAGTACTCAAAACCATCCTCAACCAAGGGTCTTCAAACTTGTGGATATAGACATCCTCACTACCAGTACCCTACACAGCCTGGAAATTGTTGAACACTCACAAATCAATTTCCACAATTTCAAATCATGGTCACCTTTAGGTATCTTCAAGAGTTTGGTCTGACCGTTTGGAGAGTACCACAGGTTTCACCAATGATGAGGTTGCTAGTGGCCTAGTTGGGTATTTTCTAATGTCTAAGAGTAAAGACAATGAGGTTATCAAGATCAATCATCCATCAAAGCAATGAAGATGAGGGCTATACTTAAAGACAAAGATTGACATGGTGGTAAACCAATTGAGGTAATAACTGACTAACTACAACCTATATTGCATAATTATACTTCCTTATTGATGATTGTAATTTATTACAGCTTGGATTGACTTTATTTCATGTTACTTTTTTACTGTTTTTTACTTGCTAGCGTACTTTTTTGCTATTAAGGTATTGATTACATAAAATAGAATTACCTAAAACTATTCGAATATAAAATATATGCTTAAATAAGATAAGATTTCAATATATAACTCAGTTTTCTCCAAATCAAGAAAAATTAGTACATTCAATACAACCCAATACAGCTAACACTGATACATACATATCGGCTAATTTGGCTGTGATTGATACTGATATTTTAATCCATGTACACATCGCTAAGACATTGAGAGCGGTGGGCTGACAGGGACTACTAAGGATGGGAGGAACAAAATGAGAGCAGTAACTTTGTTTATGAAAATGTTTGCCAAGAAGGGCATAGCAGACAAATCAATTAGAGATGACAGTGCAATCCTAACATTTTAACGGAAAAAGGCTGTGTTGCTGACAGGTTATAATAATTCAACTGGTATGTAATATAGCAATTGAGGGTGGAAGGGATATGGCTGCGCATTGAATAAACAAAAGGACAAGGGGGAAGCAGACCAGTAAGAATACTATATTCCATGGATTTCAACTTCTCATTTATGTAAATCATACCTTGGAAGTTGGAACTGAATCACAATGCAACAACATTTCTTAGAATTTACCAAGGGCAAACAAAATACACAGAGTTCACCCAATAGTTGCAAGTGTATTACTCAGCACTGGCTACACCAATGGTCACAAGGTACAAATGAAGCCCAGATGAGAAAAAGAAAGACAAACAACACGCCATTTGCAGAGAACTACAGTTCAATGGCAAGCTGCTCTCTCGCAAGAAAATCAGTAAATACCATGTTTATACTTAACACTAAAATGAAGCAGCATAGATATTCTCCATAGTGATAAGACCACATACTCATTAGATTGTTTCAGATCTAAAGAGAGGTAGCTTGATAGTCCAAAGCGTTCCAAAATTCTCCTGACATAAAGATCAGCTGGAGCCAATGCAGCACAGATCTGCAGCAAAAAAAGATGAAGCTCGAGCTCATATGGAGACCTGCAAAAAAGGAATATCATGTCAAACCTTTTCAGAGCTATCCTCGGCCAACCATAACTCACAAGCCTCCCCCACCACCACTCCCCTCCTCCCAAAAAAAAAAAAAAAAAAAAAAAATAATAACAAAAAAGGGAAAGAAATTTGTACAAATAGAAAGAAAAATGAAGCTCAACTTGGCCCTGGTCGGCATAGCTTTTAAATTTAACTTTCAGAAAAATATATAAATTAAATCTTTCCAAAAAAGCTTCAAAAAAGCATTCTTGAAGTTCTCTATTAATTACTCTTGGTTTTTAAACAAACTTCAATTCAGAGAATTTTCGAAAACAATACTCCTTTAAAAGTTAAAATTACAACTTCATCCCAAAAGTACTCTTCTAAAGCAGTAACAAACACCCTATGGTTAAAGCTTAATTTAGTATAGTCGGTAAATAAAGCAAAATGAAAAGATTAGAAAGTGAAGCATCATAACCAAAATTCCATCCAAATCAAAAGTTACCAATGCAGATGCATAAGTAAATCCAACTTCACTCACCAGCGAACAGAGTGGTACCACTCACATGATAGGGTAGCAGCATCCCCATTCTTCTTCCACATCCCAGCATGAACCTGGGCGCAGAATACCCTAATCCGCAGAGGATGCTCCATCAGAAAAGATGAAAATCCATATGGATGGCAGCCCTTAAGCAATTGACCAAAGAAATTACAATGAGCTAATAATAGAAGACTGGTAGGATTAGTGTTCATGGTATCTGGTGACAAAGAATCGGCATAACATTTTCTGAGAGCTTCTTTCAGTATGAAAGACAGTAATCCATGCACGGGGATGTGGAGAGATATCTCTTGTGAACTAACATCATAGTTTATACTTGGCCAATCAGTCAAACACAAAATGTTAAAGACCTCTGAATCCGAGTCACATTCTTCCATTATGTCATCATCAAAATCTGTAGGGTCATATGAAGTATCCACATCCATTTCACCAATGTCCAACGATTGTCTATCCTGACCTACATTGTCAGCACTTGTTGGACTGACCTGAAAGCCATCAGTTGAACACTGCTTTGCAACATTAACCGAACAGCTACCCTTATGGGGCAGTGAAGACCGATCATATAGCCCAAGGATCTTATTTCCCTTCATAATATTGGAAAATGCTTTCTTGAAAGCTAAGAAATTACTACTACAGATACCACCATCACCAGGAGCAAGCATATCGAAAGCAGCGGACGAATTGTCAGCTACTAACCAGCAATCTAAAGCCCTCAAACACACAATTACCAACCACGAGACTGAGGATGGGACTAAAAGATGGTTATAATCATCAGACTTTGCTTCAGAGTCCTGACATGAGGCCCCTGAAGTACCACTGTACCCTGCCGAAGTGCACACAGAACTTTCCTGGAAAAGCCTTCCCACTTTTGCCCGTCTTTGGCCAATCTCATCATCCTTCTCTAGTCTAGATGTACTAGAAGTCAATTGACATCTCTCTTTGTCAGTGGAAACGGCAAAAGCACCAGACAAAAAGAGAGAATTAATTCCAGCAATACAGTCACATAAAACAAAAGGCAAATGCATATGCTTGCTTTCTTCTTCTACGTGGATGCCTGTTTCTCGCTTTTGAGGGTTCATCCCTTGCACAAAAGACAAAATTCTTACCCAAGCTGTAGAGATGTCCTGCCGTTCATGCATCACATATTCTGCTACTTCAGAGTGGCTCACAACAAATCTTATACCTTCAATTATATGAATACTAGTATCAAACAAATTCCCCCATTTATCAACCTGCAGAACGACAACTACCAACTACTTTTAGCAAGAATGTAAAAACAGATGAAGAAGGAAAAGCTGCTGCAACAGAGAAATAAATTACAAAATCCAAATGATGTTTGATGAATATATTTATTAGAGATAGACACGTAGATCAGCTATTTCCTGAGGTATAGAAGTATAGTTGCTACTCTCCTAAAAGGAAATCAAGTTAGGATAGCATGGAAAAATTATAAATTTTTATTTCCAAAGTCAGAATCATCTTTCAATATGTTAAAACAAGAATTAAAATGCAAAGATCTGATCCCAGCAACAAGTGTAAGATCAAATATTTACAACATATTTTAAATGATATATAAAGTTGATGCATAATGTACTATTCTGTGTCAACTATGATTAACTGCACACAAATGTTCGGTCCCTAAAGTATCCACACAAATATAGTAGACTCGTTGCTTTTCCTCTCACTAGCTCTTCACAAGAATAAAGAACAAATTACGAAGCCTCCAATGTATATATACCCGCACACACATGAAAGGAAACCCCCTAATATGCAGTTAGTATATTTTTTAGATTTTACTATATATGTATGTACGTACGTATGTGTTATAGGAAAAAGAAGAGAGAGGATAATGGAAGGGAGGAGACAGACAGTTCCGCCCTTCATGTCCACCTCCATCAATTTTAATTAGAGAGACTCTTCGGTAAAGGGGCCCGTTGTCCTCCTTCCACTCTTCCCATATAACCCGGGCCCATGTGGGATGAAGAGAGAGAGAGAGAAAGAGAGGGTGCACCAGCCAAAGTTAGTGACAAAAGTCAGGCCTGCGGGCTCCACATAGTCCAACCATATGTCACTCCAGACACCGAGGCAAGTCAAATTATGCCCACCATATTCTTCCTTGCACCTCAAATATGGCTAACCCACAACTTCTGTAACCAACAATAAGTGTGATACAATAATGTAGTGACAAAGCTTCAACATCAAACTGATAGTAGGTAAAATATCAAACTTTATTCAATCGATAATTGTAGATTTTCTGAGAGGACAAAGCTCTCGTTTTCTTGTTCTGCATAAATCATAATTGGCCAATGTATAAGAATATATAAAAGAAACAAAAAGATATGCCACTACTTCTCCTTAATTCTACCAAGAAATAAAAATCCCTCAAGGGAAGAAACGGGAAAGAATAGCTAGGGAATAAGTTAGAGAAATATAAGGAAACAACCTTCCTAATCTCCTAATTTAAAGACAGGAAACAAACTTAAATGACAACTGCACAATTAATTACTAACAAAAGGAAACTAATCCCTATAGTTTAGGTATTAATTTCAAAAATCAACCTTAATGGTACCTAATATATCATAAGCGTTTAGATGAACAGATTCGAATGGCAACGTCTGTAGAACCTGTCACAAAAGCTATCATACAATGTAATTCTACCATCAATTTATGCCCCGAACAAAGAGAATAGAAAAATGCCAAACCCTAGATCATTTTTTCATATTATCATGACTTTAACAAGCAATTCACTTCGTGAAACTAGAAATTCTGTTTTAAATTAACATCCCACCTTGCTTAAGGATTTTGGAATTAATAATTCAATCAATCAATAGGACAACGTTGGGTCTCTCCTTTTGCTAAGATGGATAGATCCTTTGGATGTCACTCATCTATCTCCATATATTTTTCATAATGCCCAATAACTATTCATGCGTTCAACTATTAAATATATATCAGTAGCATCGAAGTACAATAATCAGCACATAGATACTATGCTGTTCTCAAACCAAAGAATCATTAGAAAAATTTCAAGTTAGGATTCTTACTTCACAAGCAAGTGAAGCATCCATCAAGAGTATCTTGGTCAAGCAATCCAGTGAAATCATTATCTAATGAGCACCTACATATTTTCCATGGTATCATCCACACCGGTGACCAAAGCTTAGTTACAACACTCCATTAAGTTGACATAGCGTGAACCAATTTATACAGATCATTGATGTCTCGTTTTAGTGATCCTATAACTGATAATCAATAATAGCATAGCTTATAAGCAACTAGAGCTTAAAACATGATCTCTTCGTGTATCCAAAATTGCATTACCCTAATCTAAGGATTTTATCATGCAAATTAATAAGTATACTACACATGACAAATATAAATGTCATATGATGATAAATGAATAAGGATGCATACAAGCAGCCGCCCATCTTACCTTGTAAGCATTGAAATAAATATCGGCTAATGGATATCGGTATCGAAGCTCCCTGAGATTGATATTTCCCAATACCGCAATAATATAACAATATATTTTTATATCAGCTGATATAGCCAATATATCAACCGATATATATCAGCCGATATAGCCTTGCCAACTTAAAATTTTCAAAAAAATTTTCTATCTAATAAATTCGATATAAATACGTATTGTCTAATATGTCTAACACCAATGTAATCACAACTGATACCAATATCGATACCGATATTTTCATCCATGCTTGTAAGGCATACCACTACTAATACTCCTCTCTTCATCACTGCTATTTTACAACATGTTCAGGGTATGGTTAAATGGAAATTTAATTCTTTGGAAATTTTTCTATTGCTGCTTGTTACATAGCTTCAACAAATTAAGAATTAGATCCTTTTCCATGTATACTATCTAGACATCTGATGCCACTGAAGAATACTATTTTGGCTTGTGAGATATATCTAGCATTAATCAATCCATGTTAACAAGTTGTATTCGTGCTAATAACGTGTAAATTGTGTTACATCAAAATGTGTTCCATTAAATTCAAAATGAAATTCCTAAATGTATTTTTAAATAGATTTTTCATGTCATTTGTGTGTGTATTAGGTTTGCATCCTATCTTATTCAGGTTTCTCTCATTTATTTCATGTTGCGTTCAGGTCAGGCCATGTTATTTGTGATGCGTCTCAAATTGACAACCCTTCTAGCAATGGATAAGTTTGAAATAAGAGGTTTCCCCATGCCATGTGTTTCTTCATAACTGTCACCTGGAGTTAGTAAATTTCAATATCTGGTTCAGTGGTGGTCTAGAAACCTTGGAAATCTGCGTCTCTGTTGAAGTTTGTCATTGTGCCTGAGTTCAGTTGCGATCCATGATGGCTGAACTTATGCCGGAACAGCTCATCAACAAGAGAAAGGGTTGCACTTGCAAGAAAATAAATTCAGTTGAAAATTACTTGGGTATTATTTGGTCCAATTGAAAGGAAAGAAACAAAAGGGGATTTTTGCTGCTATTTTAGGTGAAGCATTGAGTATACTGCTCCACAATATCCACCAAGTCTCTCATTTGACAACGTTGAAAATAATTTTTACCCAAACTGGGGGTAGTGCATTGGAAAAGATGACTTGAGAATTATCTGCCAAGTAAAATTATCCCACCCTCACAACTAAAAATGCCACACATATACAAAAATAAAGCAATGAAAAAAAGAGGCATTAATGTAAATCTAACTTAAAAAGAACTTTTAGAAAAATATATACAGCAAAAAAATAATAAACAAAGCTGTCAGTCATTACAAAAAATAGTCAATTGAAAATCACTGTATATAAGCCATTAATAATAACATCATAAATACATAGGGGAAAACATATAAATAAAGCTTTTTGCATTAATTTTTGGAAAGTTTATGTTGAGGCTTGAGAGATGCTCAAATAGTGTACTAATTCATATCTACCAATCCAGTTCAGATGGATCTAATTTCCGTCACTAGTTGATCCTTCC
The DNA here is from genome assembly GCA_033239525.1 of Nepenthes gracilis. NCBI lineage: Eukaryota > Viridiplantae > Streptophyta > Magnoliopsida > Caryophyllales > Nepenthaceae > Nepenthes > Nepenthes gracilis. The sequence goes on along the minus strand of BSYO01000025.1, from coordinate 12,890,651 downwards.
TTTCACTAGTACACAAAATGAGCTACTGCCAGACCATTAGCATCTGGGGCTAGGAGGGGTGGCACACGAGCTTGAGCATTACATCGTGTTTGGTCATGTGGACTTGAGTCTAGCAGCATGCTTAAAGCAAGGTGGGGTTCAGACAGTTCATACTAAGAAGTTCGATCAGGTGAGTCTGGCTCTAGGAAGCTCTATAATGGATAGTTCAGCACAATGAGTTTGGACATTTCTCCGAAGTACCTGAGATGAAGTGGCTGTGGACTTCAACTGTCAACTGGAACAATTCACTTAAGTTACTGGAAGCATCATGGGGAATTACAGGAGTGGTGGCTCCTGTAGTGCTTGGAAACAATTCCTGACGGGTCAAGGGTGTTAGTTGCAGCTAACAGGATGAAATGACGGAGACAAGTGTCCCACATCCGTAGAACCACTCAACTGCTAAACCGTATAACCAGTTGCTCTTTTTACAATAAATATTATGAGAATGTCCTCTAGTTTTGGGAGAAGAGACTGTGTAGGGAAATCCTTGAGTACAGCATTCCTTTTCATTGTTAGTATCTGTAAAACTGTTTGGCTTTGTTCCTGTTAACTTGTGTCCCTTTCATTTGAGTAATTTGAGTAACTAAGTTGCACAAACAGACACACAAAACAAAAGAGTTCAAGTAGTCTGAGCCAAAGAAGGCTTGGTTGCTGCACAGCGGGTCCGATTATGTGTAGGGTTGTCTAACCTGGAGACTAGTCCCTGAATGTTGTTACACTTACCATATTATTAAAGATCGTTACAGAGAGGGACATTAGATATAATTGTAATGGCTGATTTTAAATTCCATGCAAAAAAGCTTCTCCCTTCTACAATGCCATTAGAACATCAACGAGGAAAAGAAATAATAAATGGCATTACATTCGTTCATTCCCACTATTCATCAACCAAGGCAACACATACTACGTGTAACAGGACAGAAGCTACCCCAAAAGAAGTAAATTCAATCAATTATAGCCTCCTTCATATGATGCATCTATAAATGATTGGCTCCTTCAAACACATCTTTCCACTCACATGATGCTAAACATACAGAACTCCCAAAATCGTACATCACCACAGCTATATAGCTATTAGTGGACTTTAAAAATTTTCATTTACCTGCAAATGGCCATCTTCTCCAGAACAAGAAAGGAAAACCTCTACCAAGCATTCCAAAAGCATAGCCAATAAGTTCATTTCCTTCACCAGACAAGGTGTCAGATTTGGCACAGTGAAAATTTGTACACAGAATATGGATAGTAGTGGATACTTCTTGAGAACAGCATCACTACAGCTTTGAATAGCTTCATTTATAGAAACAGGGTAGTAGTTCACAAAAACTTTGGCAAACTCATACTTGAAAGCAGGCTCACCCAGCAGCTTCAAGAGCAGCTCATGTAGCTTCTTTGTAACAGCATCAGTGAGAAACCTCTCAGCCCTCACCAGCACATTCAATAAACCAGAGTTGATAAGCTTTTTGGAAACAAAGCTTAGCAAACTTTCACTGTGCAAGCAGAAGTCTAGGAGCATATGAACTATAGCAAAAGTTAACTCATTAGCTACGTTACTGAGCACCACTGCATGATCACTGACCCTTGGGTCTTCAGTTGATATTCTTTCCACAACTGTCAGCCTGTCATTCCAACAAACGAAAAGAGGATCAAGCACTGGTTCAACAGAATGAGCAACATCCTCCGGCAGAGGTTGTATCTGTTCAGCACCTTTATGCTTGGAACAAAATCCCTCACGTTTCCATGCAGTCTCATCCCCACAGTCACAGCAACCACAATGTGTATAACTAATGGAATAATCATGACCTTTGTGGTTACCATTCTGGAAACAAGGAACACATATTGCACAGGTTGGATCGTGCTCGCATGTCCGACAACGAAATGCTATATCACCCTTTCCCCAAACAGCCCCACATACACCACGCTGACCAGTGCTCATATTCCTAAGATTCTCCAAGGAACGATGTGGTTCACCCTCAAACATCAACCATTGTAACCAAACCATGCTTTCACTGAATATATCTTTCAACATTGGGCTCTCTAGTGCTCTCCTAGACCCAGACTTAGCTTGATGGAGTGCCTCAGCAACTTCATCGTCAGTTGGCAAGATAGCAGATACCAACTCCGGCATCTGCACCTTGTTATTTTTAACAATAGCGACCAAACCAGACTGATCCTCTTTGATGTACTGCTCAGGAACTCCATGCATTGCAAGCCGCTGCCAAAAGATTAAGCAAGCCATCATGGTGATCTATTTGTTAAGAGAGAGAAGTCTATTGCCAAAATAACCATCACCAACACAGAAGAGGCACTACCATAATACACAGTCAAAATAAACCCATGAATAGAAGATGCTAACCAGAATGGCCAAACAGTTGCAATTTGATTAAATAAAATGCCATATACATAACGTCATAAGTTGACTCCTTTAAGTTAATTTATAATTCCTAATTTGTGATTAATTTCTAATGCAGCTATGCATATTTGGAGAGAACTACCCCTCCAAAGACCAAACTCAATGCTAATCACATTGATATGATGGGTGCAGGAGGGGGGGGTGGTGAATGAGAGTTTGTGAGAAGTTTAGTGAGGTGGTAATGGCAGCAGCCATGTTGGGGGTTTATGGTTGGGGTAGTGGTGGTGGGATTGTGGCGGTGGCAGCATTAGCTTAATGTAGGTTGTGGTGAAGTGGAAATTCTGGGTAGCAATGAAAGAAATAGTAGGAAGGTTGTGATGAAAGTGATGGTAATGGTAGTTAGAGGCAGGGCTAGTGATAGCCAAACAAAAGGAGGTAAGAAAATAATCGCGCACAAATCGTATCCAAAAGCCTAACTACAAAGTGGATTCTGCCACATTCCGTTCTCGAGAGAAGCCTTTCTTCTTTTTGGAAATTTTGGAAGAGGATACCTGATGTAGTAAGAGAATAAGACTTTACCAAATGCAGCAGTACAGTCAATTCTCTAACATTTACGACTACTTTGAAATCAAACCCCAACTCTTGCATTTTTCTTTCTATAGCTCCAAGGATAAAGATTCTTAGCTCATTTTTCATTCATCCCCTTAACTCCATTAAACCCATTTCCCAGTATTGGTATCACGAGGTCAGTGTTATTGTGGCAGTCTTCATCCCAAGCCCAAACCAAGGGGGTTAGACAAATTTGATACATTAAATGATGAGGATATATATTCAATCTAAATACATACTCCCTGGCTAACAGAATATTATAATTGTTCCCAGTATCTTGAGACAAAAATGTTGTTCTCAAGCCAAACCATGTCCTATGTTTTGGTTATTTATTAACTGTGCCAAAAATCAGATTGATAATATGATCTTTTTCACACTTCTAAAATCCATGGACACAATCACTCACAATTAGTAACAGATATGCAAACAGATGTGGGTAGAATGTATGGATAATAGAAAGTCTTTATGTTCTATAAAATGGAAATTACAATATTAAAGGTGCTCAATAACTTGTTGGGGACAATAGGGGCAGAGAACAACTGCATCACAAACTGAACACAAGAAATGCATGAACAGCAAGAAACTACATAGTACAAGGTGGAAACGCAAATAGCATATAGACAAACATCATCAAAATTATTACAATGCATACAGCAGTGCAAGTACTCAATTGGAAATAGGTGGTTATCTTTGGGAAAAGAAAATTTCAATATACTACTATAATACAAGCACTACAATCAGATAGAAAGAGATTTTTTTTTTTTTTTTTAATTGACCATGTCTCTATCCTTGGTCTCAGGCAAGTAGGCTTACATTAGGTAGGCGACTGCCAACATAAAACACTAACACATAATTTGATATGGATTTGAGAGCTAAGAATATTTTTTAGGCATTCCTTCCTTGCGATGAGTGTATTGCTGAAGTACAAGGAGATACAGGCCACATTATGAACAGGAATGGCTAAAGAAGTTAGTCAAAGATAATAGAATCCAATATGGAACTTGGAATATTGATGTTTGATCAATAGGCTTATTGATGTGGCAGATACTACTGCATCATTTGATATGAATTTAAGAGGTATGAATATTTTTAGGGCATTCCCTCATAGGGAAGCAGTACTGCAATCTCAAAGTAGAAGAATTTACAGATGCAGATTGGGCAAGATGCCATCATTTCCTTCAAATAACAATCTACTAAAAGATTTTGAGCATCTCTTTGTGGTAATCTTGTTGCTTGGAAATGTAAAAAGCAAACAATAGTATCAAGGTCAAGTGGAAGCAGAATACAAGGCAATGGCCCGCACCAATAGTGAATTGATGCAGCTGCGACATTTCTTTCAGGAAATTGGTTTTTCACCTCCACGCCCACTCCTTTTCCGTGGTTATGAGATAATCAAGCTGTCATATATGTTGCATCCGTTACAGTGTTTCATAAAAGGACTAAGCACATTAGAGTTGACTGTCACTTCATCCAAGACAAAATAATTGACAGTGATACTTAGACACCGTTTGCTAAGTCTGGAGATCAACTTGTTCATATGCTTACAAAGTCACTAAGTTGTAATTGGTTGAGATTTATTTTTCCAAGTTGGGTCTACATGAAAGTACAAATTTCCCTTACAATCTGTTCTGGATCTTCAGTCGGACTGTCTCCTGCTTCAAGCAAGCCAATACTATTATATCTCTAACATTTGATATGTTCTAACATTTTGTGAAAAAAACCTCATATCATTCTACCTCTTGTAACCAAAGAACCCTATACTTTTGCATCCAAATTTCTTCTATGGAGAGAACTTCCATTACTTTCAATATAGTCGTTTTTTCCTGCCCAGCTTTTCATTCATTCTGATTTTCATCCTTGATCACCAGGTCAGACAACTTATTCTGCAGCATGGATCTTTTCTAATATATTTCTCCAAATAATTCTCTGCTCCTCTTTCAATTTTCAACTAGTATAAAGCAAGCCAAATCCTGTATACTCTCCTTATTCAAGCATTACTAGGAGGAATCACCGAAACCTTGTGACCTTACTACATTTTTTTTAATTTTAAATATGACTTTCTAACAGCAAATGTGCTAAGCAGTCAAGAAAGTTGGATGGTGATCAGAAATGTATCCCCGTTTAGTGAACCCTCAAAATTTTCCTCAATATATACAGAAATCAGAAAAAAATTCTGTTCAAGCCTCAAGGAATCGCAAACTTTCCAAATAAATTTGAAACCCTCAAGTTGCCAATCCAACAATTTGCATCCCACAACACTGCTGATATTCAGAGATTGATGAATTCACATCTTGAAGATATGTCATCCAATAAAATGGTTCATTGAAGCTGCTCCCAACCGCCCAGCACCGAAACTGAGTGATGCCCCAGGAATTTGTCTTTTCAGCCACAACTCTATCATGCATGACCATAGAGCCCCAAGAAGCTCCAATTGAATGCAGGCTTTCCCAATCAGCAAACTGATTACTCCAGAGAGAATATGCAATTGCAGATGCAGAAATAGATATCTTGGTCCCTTGTAAACACAATACTATGTTCCATTCCTAATTAGGCCTCTGACTTCTGCTGTTTACTAGGGTCATTAAGACTTAAGTCCCCTCAACTCCACAACAAAATGTGAAACAAGGACAGTGAGGTGCATAAAACTCCCATTATGATCAGGATATGGGAAAGGGTCGAACAACTTTGGACCACAACAAAATGTGAAAACAGGTTTACTTCCCTCTAGCACTCAGCAAACTGACTATCTCACAAAGAATGCAGAAACCGCAGATATGAAAAAAGATATCATGGTTCCTTGCCTTCCATTACCCGAGGAGCCCTCTGATTTTTGCCAATCTGTTACGGTTATTAAGATTCTTGTCCTCTCATACTCCATGACAAAAATCTGAGATTCATTTTGGACATCCTGCTTTAGCTTCACCACATTCATCAACCAATGAGAATACCTTAGCTCATGACTGATCCCCAATGAAAGGCTCTTAAGTTTATTCTCCTGTCTCTTATCCAGGATAATGGACACTTCTAGTGTGATGGAGAAACCAGTATATCTACAAGCTTCCCAATATATAGAAAAATTCCATAACCTTATCTTCAAAGCCATTATAAAAAAGCAAAGGGAATCTCCAAAAGACTTGCATAATCCTTAAAACCATGCAGAGACAATCAGCATGAAAAATAGGTAAAGGCCCATTGCAATCTGAACTCCTTTGACACAACAAATTTCTTATCTGCCTCTCTAATCGCAAAATTTGCCTCACCACAAAAACTAGAAAGAAGGATAAGCTTCCTACAAAAGTTGACTCATTCTCCATGAAATCCATGAAAGACTCTACATAGAGAAGTGACTCACAGCTGCACAAACGGTACCAGGGTTGTTCTTCCCCCAACACAAACAAATGGAATTAGGATTAAATCGATTCTCCAGCCCAAGTCACGATTTCTGAATCAAGGATAAATTACAATTGCCTGGATTTCATTCATAGAAACTTTATCTAGGCTAGGCCTTGAATTGATCAAGTCTAGCTAATAAGAATAAGATAAGGACTTGCCTCATTTAAAAATAAAAAGAAGAACCAAGTCCACCATTCATTAACTTGTAAAGGAATATAATAATGATGACTTATTTGACAGTCCAGTGGTTATAAACCTGCTTCACATCTACTACAGTGGGCCATATTATTTGATTTTATACTGATTTGGAAACCATACAGCCCTTCTAGTTATGCTCCATGCATACTTGCATTTTGCTTCACACACCTTTACACTTTCCAACTTTCACGCTAGCCAATTAATAGGACTGTTTCTATTCTTTAATTTTAATTCATCAATGAGACAATCAGTAACCAATTGAACACATCGAAACCCATGCACATGCTGTCAGGGCACATCCCACAACTCACAAGCTTGTCGAATACAAATTTTTCCAGCTTCATTGACAACTTGATTAAGATCTCCAACCAACCCATAATGCCACCTTAAAGAGAGAATCTCCAATCAAGGTATCTATCAATGATGGCCCATCCTTTATCCTGTTTAGGGCTACAGAATAAATCCATCGACATGCCCAATTCAAACCAACCCAAATTGAATAGAGCAGTTTCACAGATGTGTGGATCAATTTTTTATCAAACACATTTTTGGATGCAGACTAACCCATCAAGTGTGATGTTATTTCAGTCTAATTACACCTAACAAGAAGGGAATCATGCTCTATAGGATCTGAACATACGAGAACAAGTTTCTAGAACAAGTAGTGGTTATTTGATGTTATTGGTGCTATTGTTCCAAAAGTAGATTGGGATATGTTAATATTATTGTGGTTGGTTACTTGCTTTTTCCGTTTTATATGATGTCTTAAATTAAACAATGATTCTTAGGCTACCAAAGTTGTTTATACAAACCATGTAAAAGTGAAGCAACCCACCCACTGATAGTTTGGGGGTTTGTCTTATCTTGATGAGGTTGGTTAGGTTAGATACACACACCAAAAAAAAAAAAAAACACAATGTACAGTTTGGTTGCAGATTACCCTCCAAGTTATACCAATCCAATCCATGATCACCATTACTACAGAACACGACACAAAACTAAGCCCAACCTAAGTTCTCACATCTAGGTATCTCAATCCACCATCAGAAATATGCCTTGAACAACTTCCAAGCATCTCAAAGAGACAATGGCTCTACAATTGCAACTGCAGGCCATTTAATTGACACCATGTATGTTTCTCATGAATAGCCCCACAAGACGGAGGGCATCCTTCCATATTTCACTGTCACCCTCACGATAGGATTCCTCTTTCTTCAAGGCACTAATTGCAGATTCTAGAAGAGGATAAATAAACACAAACACATTCAAACAATTGTTTCACCTCTGCTCATGCATATCGAGGCCATCCAGCAACAAACAACTTTAAAATTCATCAATAGAGGCATCATCTGATATAATAATTCCGCAACTTTTTATCTCCCAAGCCACTCGATGACCAGCTGTGCATAACTGGGATTGACAACAAATCAGCTTAAGTGCTACAGAAATTTGAGACTGCAACAGAAATTCATCCAAGTTTTGTTTCCTAAAACATCCCTGAAAGATACAACTGTTCCCTCGGTGAAAGGATCCATGATCCTCTCATGATCCACTTAAGAATCAAACCATCATGAGCAGGATCTTTGGGGACACAAGCAGAAGCCACCTTTCCCCCCTTTACTAACAACAAGTTCAAGGAAGAATCTTCCTCTTTCCATCTCCATGTGGCTGCCAAACAATACTTAGAAATCAGGACAATCTTACTAAACAAGTCAGAGTTAATAACTTTTCTTCTTGAAAAAGTAGTAGCCAGTTTGAGATAACCACTAAAGCATTTGACACCAACAAACATTCACTGTTCTCGCTATTCTAGAGAACAAACTATTGGATTTTTCATTCACGTTCTTCAGCATTCAACTATTAAAGAGAACACTTCATTTCAGCATACCTCAAAAATTTTCCATTCTGATTCACCTGCTCACAACCTGGAACAGTTTTCTTGCTATTCAAGTGGAGGCGAAGGGAAAAGATCCTGGCGTCTACCCTTCATTATCACATATATTGGTCATGAAGCTTGATAGGCAGGGTTCCTTTCATATATTGAACCTAGTTTGTTAAGCATCATCACAAAGTTTGAATGCCACTATAAAACTCAGTTAAACAAAGTGTTTGCATTATACAACCACAAATAAAGTCAAGTAGCATGTTTTTCAAGGTTGGCAAATTTCACTTAGAAGCTCAGAAGGTACACTGGTCAAACTTTTCAGAGCCAGATGCATCCATGGAATGAGGATATCGAATGGGGGGAATTTGGTGGTTGTTGGCATTCTCTTTTCCGGTTGGGATTTGCAACCATGATAAAACAAGGGTGCTGAAAATTCTGAAGATGAGAAGGAAAGAAAGAAGATGCTTAAACTCAATTGCTATTTGAAGGGAAAGAATTTCCTCGACAAAGACCTCAAGAATAAAAAAGGTGTACCCTGTATACAAAGTCGATTTGTCATATACTCATTTTCTCGATTAATATCCATTTAACTACTAATTTTATAAATACATTCTGTCTAGTTGGGGTTAATAAAAGGGCTTACCTTGGATAAAATATAGGTTGTTACACATCAGTAACTGGCCCTCGTACCAATATTTTCAAATGCCATAGCAAAATTGCAATATATTGTTTTATCAATAATATATTGTTTTATCAATAATATATCGTGATATATCAACCAAAATCAAAAATATTGGCCGATATTTGCAATGTTAGCCTATAAATCTCAGAAATTTTTCCCTTCCAATATATCCAATATCAAAAAGTATTGCCCAATGTATATGGCCGCAACTAATGCCAACATTAAGAGTTTCATCTACAAGGCCTACTATAAGTACAATTTTTATTAGTAGGGTTTAAGACAAACTTTTTATTACTTTTGCATCCTAGCACTAAACATGATTCATTAGTTAAATTGGCATCTCTCACTAAAGTCTTAAAATGAGAATAAACACAAAATATACTTATTGAATGATATGATAACCTACCTTACAAACAACGATGTAGTTAACAATTTATGAAAGTTCATGCAAAAGATTGCGCTCATTTAATGATTCGACCAACAAACTTCGAAGTGTAGTAAGCTCGAATAAAAGTTGATTTGAAGATCAATGTCCAATAAATTTTAAGAAACAAACTCAAACAGTAAGAGGAAGCCACTACTCTCCCAAATCCCATAAATTTGCCTGCAAATTAAGCAGATTCCTAAAAGAAGTTTTCCATTCTTTTACGCAAGGAGCTGGCACCCCTCCCTTAAGAAATAAAACCCCCCAAAAAACTTTTACATGTACCACACTCCCACTTCCTACCAAATTCATTAGATCGGTCCCTTGATCCCTTCCCATTCTTGCCTTATTTTAGTCTTTACAGATTATTGTAATACATAATAATAACATCATTAAAAAATGCTGGGACCTTCTAGATAAATGGCAAAGTTAGTTTCTTTTTTTGTTTATTGATTCAATGATTGGTGTTAGGATCGTTTTTGTGTTGACATATTCCGTGACAATTTTTGGTCGTATGTCGATGTTGGGTTATATTTATCAAAGTGCTGCATCAATTTATTTCTGTAGCTGTCCATTCCTGGTGTCTTACGCCTGCTGTTCACCAAATCTGCACTCGAGCCTCAAAACCAGTAACCTAGGCGCAATCTCACTCGAGCTCCAATGTGTTTCTCTCTTGAAACCCTAGGCGCACTCACCGTGCGCTCGAGCGCTGCGGCAACGGCCATTTTTAACACATTTTTCGAGGCTCTCTATATATTTCTTCCTTCTTTCAGTTGCCCTACTTTTTGCTGAAACATTTTGGAGCGCCCACTTTGAGAGAAATCCATCTTCTACTACTTCAATCTTGCTCCAATTGAGAAAACCGTAATTACATTATTGTGTTCCATATGTTAACGGTTTTCTCACCACTTTCTCTTTACCGATACAACACTTCCTACCCATTTACCTTCATTGGCGACGTTGGTATTGTGAAGAAGGGGTTCCGGTGGTGTTTGCTACTTCAAACGGTTCGTGAGGGAAGATTGACGTGAAGACCGGAAGGCGTCCGGTTCAATTGTCCCGGGAAAATCCAATGAATTCCTTAATAGGGATCACAAAATGGGAGTAAGTCAACTAGATTAGCGTATCTGTACCACCCGATCTTTAAGTTAATTTTCACAGTGGATATCTTCTCTGGCCGTTAAAACCTGGAGGGTTTTTCACGATTACCGCAGGTATTGAGTTTTTCGTTCGTCACCAAAAAAATTGCCTCTTGTTTATAATTGTCTTACTTTTTATGCATGTTATTATTCATATCATCTGGACTTAAATATTCTTTATATGTATTGAATATTTAATTTCGTATTCTTCCGTTAATTTATCAAAGGGTCGGAACTTTTATGTGATTTGGGACGAAACGTCCTTTTCAATTGGCCATATGGGAAGCTGACATACAGCGGTCCTCCCTTTCTCGAAAGTTTTATAAGTCTTTTCCTTTTATCTCTCTTGCAAATTTCTTTGGTGTCCTTTTTTTTCTTTTTTTAGCCCCTTCATTATGAATGGCACCTCCTATCCAAAGAAAAGCCTTAAACAAATGAGAAATCTCTAGCTAACAAAAGAAAATATATATTAAAAATGGAACAGCCGAAGTAAAAGATAACCTATTTATTTTAATTATTCAGCTGTAGAAAAAATAGATTCAAACACTATCAAAACTTTGAGGCCAAATGTTATTCAAATGCACATTGGAAATTTTCAAATAAGATTAGTTTTGGGATATATTTAGTTTTTATTTTCAATTTTTCTGCTGAAAGTCAATTACTATTGACTGGGAAAATCATCTACAGAAGTTATATTCCCCTTTTCTGTTGTTAAGGAAAGACTTTGATAGGAAAGGATTTACCGACGCAAGGCAGAACAGAGTGAGGTGAATTTTTAAATGTCGATATAGCATTTCAGAATTTTTAGCTAGAACTGGTGAATAAAACACATATTTTGGGTAGAATTACTTTTATGAGGTGCATTCATTAATTATAAATTTCACATGTATATTGAAGTCTTCTAATCTCCCCTACAAATGTTCTATTTCAGGCTCCACCACAATTGTGTGGCTCATTAGACCCTCGGATAGAGTGAGAATGAACGATAGCAGCAGAAGTAAAGTGGATGAAGCTTACGCTTGACAATGAAACAAATCTTGACCCAAATGCGCACACCAAGGATTGAGTTAACAGTCCAAGGTAGTAGCTACATTCCAATCACAAACACAGTGCAGCAATATCTTCCTCTTAGACATAGAGGAAATGAAAAAAATGAAGAACTTGCCTGTCAAATGTTAAAAAAAGTCTACACATGGTCTTAAAGATTGAGCATAGTCAACTCTTTGTTTCCAAGCACTTTCCATCATCTCAGTATCTGTCAATGTCCGTTTATTGCAACTTCTAGTTTTTCCACTCCATCCAGGAAAGTCAATGGTCTATACCATCAACATTGACAGATCCATGTCCAAATCACAACTAGGCCCCCAAAAAAAATTTATAACACCACATTTATCTACGAAAATATAGAAAATCCACAAAAGTATCGCCAGACAAAGGAGGAGAAAATAGTACTACATCTGCTAGTAGCTCCTTCAAGCAGTTCTTTCCCTCGTCAATCACGTCCTTCGCACTATCTAATTGCTGCTTCCATGCCGACACACGAATTTCAATACGTTCACAACATACAATCATCAAAAAGTCCATCCATATCAATTAGAGAATTCGAACACAGCTTTCCTCGATCAAAGCTTTCGGATTCAACAACAACACATACCACATAATCCCCAAAATGTAACAAAAGAGCAACCAAGATTCACCCCATTTGACGAATAAATTGAAAGTGAATGCGAACGGAGAATATTACCTGCTTGATTCGATCATGAGCAGATAGAGAACCGCCAGGGAAAGATGGCGAGTCAACCTCCATTTTAAACAATTTCCGAAACCAGTCGACGCAGCGATAACAATTAATGGATCGAGGGCTTTCACTACCCAGCCTTGCAGCTTTACAATTATAATCAAACCTTTTCAAAAACAGTTAACCACTTAGAAAAACCCTAATTCCTATCAAATATGTCATCAAGAAGCCGCCAATTGTGCAATATATCGCAAAAACAGTTCACCTTTTATATGTTCACTCTCTCACGCTCCACTCTTCGTTCTTTGCAGTTGCTCTCTCTGGAAACAAGATGTATCGGCCTATCCGGAAGAATCCGTAAGTGAGAAATTTCATCGCTAAACGGCTTATGCTCGCAACTCTGGTAGCTTCGAATGGAATAACACGTATTTTAATAACATTTTTAGATAATTTTTATAAATATTAGCGAATCTCTATAAAAATATATATTTTTTATACATATCCTTTAATATTACATTATTTAAATTTTTTAAATATTTTTAAAAATTTTTTTTTTTTTTACTGATCTCTCGTTATACACTAACGCTACGTTTGATTGTTAAAATAAAATAGGATGGAAATATAATAGTTATTCCCAATTAATAGAATATGATGTAATTAGAGTTGAGAATCGTTATTCTCATATTTGGTTGTTAGATTAGAATAGATTAAGAATTAGTATTTTAATATTTGATTTGTAAAATGATATAAAGAATAAGGTAAGAATTTATATATATATATATTAAGTAATTATATAATATAATTATATTTTTCTGTAATAAGGGCAACAATTATACAAAATATTATATATTTTATATAATATAATTATAATTATTCGTATACTAAATAAAATATAATTACATATATATTGATACATACCAGGATCTGAATTCGTGACGGGTATTGATTACGCCTCCTTTGTGAGTTGGATCTCCACTCCATCTTAAGTGATTCAAAACCAGCGCACCACCACTAAACCAAGAGTCAGAATACAATCGAAGCTTGTTCACCGAAAGATACTTCGACACTCAAGTCAGTTCTCGTCCAAAAATGAGAAAAAAGCTTTTAAAGGAAAAGAATAAAAGTTAGATTTTTCTTTTAAGTGCAGTTGATACCCATTTCATAGTCCAGGATTTTTATGGAAGAATGATTCAGTTTCCCTTTTTCGATCTGCCCCTTATCTTGGACGTTCTTCCCTTTTATATGATATCGAGATGTTAGTTGTTCATGAATTGTGACGTCATACTGGATAGGACTGATTAGATAGGAGTAACCGTTGCGGTTAATTGTAGCAGATAAGGCTTCTCGTGCCCAACTGAAGCGGTTAAGAGTCTCTGGGCGCCATGCATAGGGCTTAGCAGTTCCGTGAATTAGATTTTGTTGGGCCTATATTTTTGGGCCTCAATAATATCCAGCCCACTTTTAATTATGGCCTTGGTGGTTTTCTTCATATGGGCCCATTAATAGCCATACCTATTACTAGCCCCCCAAACTAGAGGTTTTGAGTTTTAAACCTCTAGTATGTTTATTAAAGGCGAATACCACTCTGATTTGCTCTCCATCATTATCTTGGTGGAAATATCTCACGGCCTACTTCCTTGAAGCCAATCAGAGACGGAATTAGTCGGGAGTGAACAAAATCTCAGGAGATATATGGCCTCTGAAAAGATAAGATCTCCAAAAAGTCAAGATTTTCGAAGAAAAGATAAGTCTCTGGAAGGAATGAAAGTCTCTGGAGGAAAAAAAATAAGGTCTCTGGAAGAAACGAAGGTCTCCGGAGATTTTTAAAAAGATTGTAATATCTTGAATATTTTTGAGTTTTTAATTTTATAAAAAATAAATTATTCAATTAATTTTAATGATTATTCGACTATTTTAGTAAATATTTTGAGTATTAAATCTTGTGATTAGGTTTAAATATTCATGCTATTAATTTGAATTAACAATTTGAGCTTGGATGATTTAACCCTTAAATTTAGTCATAATAATCAGTGTACTTGATTGAATTATAGGTTTAATTAATCAAGTAAACTATTATATATTTAAATTATATGAATATTAGTATTTTAGAAATTTTTAAAAGATAATTATAAAATTAAATTTGACAGGTTAAAATATTAAAAATTAATATTAAAATTTTAAGTGTTATTATAATTAGATAAATAATTAATTAATATTTTAATAAATAAAAGTAATAATAATAATAATAAATATGTAATAATAATAATAATAATAATAATAATAGGGAAACAAATAACGGGAGAAAGAAAAGAAAATGGAAGAGAAGAAAAAGAAAAAGAAAGAAAGAAGAAAAAAAGGAAAGGAAGAAAAGAAGAAGGAAAGGAGAGAGAGAGGGAGACGCGGCGGCAGATTTTCGACAAAGGAGGAAAGAAATCGGCATCCCAACTGGAAACCCTAAATCGACCCCTTCATTATTTAAGGAGACGGTGGGGGAAGGAGAAGGGGGTCATCGTCAATCTAGCTGTGAGCTGATGCCGTCGTCCTTGTTCCTCATCGTTGCCATTGCTAATTGCCGTCGTGTGTTGGGACGACGCCGACATGTATGCAATCAAAGTTGCCGTCGTGGGTTGGTGTTGCCGCCATCGTCGATTCATACCGTCACCGTCGTAAGTAGAGCACAAAGCCGAAGCCGTCACCACCGATCTCCAAATCAAGGCAAGTAATCCTCCATTTTGTAAGTAAAGTTTCTCCATCACAAAATTAATTCTCCTTTTATTCTTGTTGATGCAAATACTCTGATTTTTATGCCCTGATTTGGTGGGAAACTGTTGAAAGTCGAGGGTTACAACTTTGGGAAAACCGAATCCAAAGCTCCGACTCGGTTAGGAAATGACTAGCTGTTTTGAATCAAGGATATATTAGGACTTTGCAAATCATCTAATTGAATCATGAAGTAACGATTTTTCATATTGTACCCTAATTTTTGGGGGATTTTGGGTGTCGTTGAGGAAATAAAGCAACATGCTCTATTTCCCGTTTTTCCAGCCGAGTTTAGTAACCGGCTGTGGCCCGGGAACTTGGACTCATTAGTTGCAAGTGAACCCCTCTACTGTCATTTCTACTCAATTTGCAAGTAATTCTTCTATGTCTTGCTGCAATCCGTTCTTCTCTCTCTATTAATTCGTGATGCTATGTGGAAATTGGAATCGGTAAAAAGAGGGTTTCGTGCTCTGTTCTGGCCGAGAAGTTGTGAAGGAAGGATTGGTAAAATTGGGTGATTAAACTGTTCAGTGCGCATGCGTATGTATACATGTATATGGACTGTATCTTTGTTCTGTGCGTAGGTGTGCTCTGTCTGCGTGTAGGTGCAGGAATGAGTGTGTGGTTATGGTTATGTGAAGCCAAGTGTGGTGAGGACAGAGGGGTGTGGTGCTGTTGCTGCGTGATTGTGTATGTGTGTAACCGTGTGTGTATAGTGTGTATTTGTGTGTTCTGTGCGTGAGTGTCTACTGCTATGTGTGCGTGTGTTGTGTGTGAGTTGGTCAGCAGAGCTGCTGAGTGTGTGTGTGGAATGGAGAAGCAGCAAGCGCTGCCGTGAGTAGCAGATTGCTGCGTGCGTGTGTGTGTTGTGGTGTGTGTGAGCAATAGATTGCTACTGCATGTGTGTGTAGGTGGGGCCATGTGTGTATGTGTATATGGGTAAATATGTATACGGTATAGCTGTGTGTGTATATATATATATAATTGTATGAATAATTATACATGTATATATTTAGAAAGTATATACATAATTATATACGGGATGGTGCATATTTATATTGATATACAGTAATTGTAGAAAATATTTATATGTTGGCAAGAATGAAATAATATCAATCTGTTACGTGATTATTTCCATATCACGTTGACAAAATCTGGTAAAAATATTCTTTGCGTTAACTTTGGTGGTGTGAGTACATTTATTGTTATTCTATGGTTAATTTGAGGATGGCGTATGAAAATACTAAGGTATCGAGTCGAATGGGAGGCTACGGAACCTTAATGTGGTCTACACCTTTTTGATACTGATTCCATTATGGATAAGTAAATGAGAGTGTACGAAGGCTCTACGGTAATTGGGCAAATAGGAGTCCGAAGGACCGTAAAGTAGTCTATACTTTTCCAATACTGATTCCATTTCGGAGGTTGAGGTCGTTGATATTGCGGAAGGATACTTATAACCTAGTAACCATCGTAGATGATGACATTTGGGATATCATTGGCGAGGGGTATCGGAGATGGTACAAGTATACTATAGGTACAGCCTCCGGGTGGACTGTAGGGGTTGTGGGGATACCATAGATACCGGATGACCTCGTGGTACTCACCCAACCATCGGGGGTGTAAATATACGGTCTTTGGTTCACTATGGTAGAATAAGGTTCAGGGAGATTTTTGTTATCTCGTACAATGGTGACCTCAAATTGAGCGATAATCAGATTATAGTTATCTCGCACAGTTAGTCGAGAGGGATGCTTACAACTTAGTGACCATCGTAGATGATGATATCTGGGATATCATTGACGAGGGGTATCGGAGATGGTATGAGTATGCTATGGGAACAGCCTCCGAGGACTGTAGGGGTAGTGGGGATACCATGAATATCGGGTAACCTCGTGGTACTCGTCCAACCGTTGGAGGCATAAATACCGACCTTTGGTTCACTATGGTAGGATAA
The DNA here is from genome assembly GCA_033239525.1 of Nepenthes gracilis. NCBI lineage: Eukaryota > Viridiplantae > Streptophyta > Magnoliopsida > Caryophyllales > Nepenthaceae > Nepenthes > Nepenthes gracilis. Next base: position 12,873,477 of record BSYO01000025.1, on the reverse strand, counting down.
GGTCCATGGAGACTACTGTCATTCATACAGTTGTGACATCGTATTGAGCTGATGATCGGATTCGACAGAATCCCTATTGCTTCTTTGATACTTAGCTATTCACGTGGCCTTCGGGTCGTGGACGCGACATATTATTGAGTCTTGGACAGGGGTTGATATATTACCTGCTATTATTGATATTATTCATTGTGTTATTATTCGGGATGCCTAATTGTACTCCTCTGTTATTGATTATATTTACTTATTGGACATTCGACTCACTCTTATGTGTTATTGGCTCCAAAGTAGACAGGTTGACATCAGGATAGAAGAGATCGCTGTGTAGACTCCAGGCAGAGGTGATCTTGGGGATCTAGACTTCTAGGATAGAAAGTTAAGATTTTTGTTACTTCAGTTACGTTTTGACTTTTATTAGATTTTTATAAAGATTGATATTTTGGATATTGATATCATTTATTGAAATTATTTATTATTACTATTATGGATATTTAATTAATGGTACATTTATGAGGTTTATTGATAATATTTTTAATGATATTGAGTTCATTGATGACGTATAATTAATGATTTCGAATGATTTGAGACCTTCAGTGTAACAGTCCGGGTCGGGTTCGGGAATCCGAGTTTGGGTCGCTACATTAGGACTCCAGAGAAAAAGATCTCCAAAAAAAGATAAAGTCTATAGAAAAAAAGATATCCAGAGAATTAGAATAAATAAGGTTTTTGGAGAAAAAGATCTCCGAAAGAAAAGGTCTTCTGAGAAAACGAAAATCTTCAAAGAGATAAGGTCTCTGGAAGAAAATGTTTCCAGAGAAGAAAAAGGTTTCCGGAGGAAAAGATCTCTAGAGGAAGAGGTCTTCGGAAAAAAAAGATCTCTGGAAGAAAAGGTCTCCGGAGGAAACGAAAATCTTTGGAGAGATAAGGTCTATGGAGAAAAAAGTCTCCGAAAGAGGTCTTTAGAGAATTAGAAAAGATGAGATTTTCAGAAAAAAAGATTTTTGAAAGAAAAGGTCTCCGGAGGAAAAGAGGTAAAGCCTCTGGAGGAAAAAGTCTCCAGAGGAACAGGTCTCCGAAGAATTTAGAAGAGAAGAGATCTTCGGAGAAAATGTTTCTGGATGAAACGAAGATCTCCGAAGAGGTAAGGTCTCCAGAAGAAAAGGTCTCCGGAGGAAGAGGTCTTCGAAGAATTAGAAAAAATGAGATCTTCGGAGAAAAAGATCTCCGAAAGAAAAGGTCTCCAGAGGAAACAAAGATCTCTGGAGAGTTAAGGTCTCTAGGGAATTAGAAGAGATTAGATCTCCAAAAGGAACAAAGTTCCAAGAAGAGAAAGGTCTCTGAAAAAGGAAAGAAAGATCTCCGAAGAAAAACGTCTCCGAAGAAAAAGGTCGCCGAAGAAGAAAAAGAGATCTTCGGAAAAAAGGGGTCTCCAGAGAGACTCTGTCAGCAGTAAGCAATCAGTCATGATTTACTTTGGGCGTTGTTCTTCATATCATTAATAAGGATGATTTTTTCGGTAATTTACAATCATGTCATACCTCGAAACCACGTGTCCTTTTAATTCGAAAATGACGCCCTTTTAAAATAAAACATTTTCTATAAATTCGGCACTATTTTAAGTTAGCTTTTACCTTCGTCTCTAATTGTCAAATCCTAACTCTCTCTCGAACTTCTTTACAATCCTGTTACTTTTCTTCTTTACTAAATACTGTTCCATAGCTGACATTCGCGTTATTGACATTTGATCAGTTCTCACTGGTGAAGACGTGGAGAAACTATATTCCCAATTTGGAATACCCAAAAATATTCCATACGTAATTCCCGATAAAAATGACAAAGCTTGTGCTCCCCCGAAAGACTTGTTACTGTTTAGAAGATTTACTTCACCAATGGTCTTCGTATTCCTATTGCCCCGGAGCTACTTCTGATGCTCAAAGATTTCGGTGTACCCATTGCTAGATTTCACTTGAATGCAATTAGGTATCTTTGGACCCTTTGCGTATTTTTTCGTCTTCATAGTTTGAGATTTAACTCCATTGTTGCAAAAATTATTTTTCGATTTGTACAAAGCGGTGATTGGATCTCATTGTCACTAAGAGAGATAGGTCTTTCTGCACTAATCTATGAGTCATTAAAGGATTGGAAAGATAGGTTTTTCTTTTTAAAGTTATCGATGGTATTCCCAGGTGGTTGGAAAAGAATCACCGACTCATTCACCGGTAGGGTTACTCCTGAAGATGAGGGGGCCGCCAAGCCGTTTGTTGAAAATTTTCATGATAAGGCAAATACTTTTACCAATAGAGTTAGGAAATGTCTTCTTTCATAAGAATTGTTAATCTTTTTGAATGGGTAACTTGATGAAAAAGAAATAATGGTTATTGCCAGATCTCTACCTAAAGTTCGCAAGAAAAAAACTGATGACACTAAAGCCAAAACTACATCATTACGGCGGCGACGAGTTGCCTGACAATCTGTTGAGGTAAATCCTCCTGGGCTTGGGTTAGAAACTTCACGTCTTGGCAGTCCAACTCTTATTCCAACAGTTCTGGAGCTTGAATTGGAGACAAGTTCAGGACCCGAGTTAGTTATTGGTGAAGTTCCAACAACTTCTATGGAGCCCTCGTGAGTTCATGAAGTTGTGGGCCAGCCGGAGTGTGGCCCCCAAAATGAAACTGAAAATGTCCATGTAGAAGAGGTGTTATTGCTGGCCTCTTTGCACACGCAACCTAGGCTATCAACTTATCAGCCTATAGTAGAGGAAATTGTTGAGGAAACTACTGGAGTGGCTGATGGAGAGGAAACTTCTCATCAAGAGTCTCCAGCGTTTTATTTGACTGCTCCATCATCTTAGCCAGAGGACGCCAGAGATCATCCTCCTACATGGCCATTTGCTCCAGGCTCCACGGCGTCATCATCTCGTCCTAGCCCTGCTGAGAGACGACTTGAATCCACAGGGGATTTTATCGTCATCATACCTTTGGTCGTTCCGTGAATAATGAGGATTTTATCGCTCAGAGCTTTCTTCCTCAAACCTTGGGCCTCATCGGCCTTCCAATCGCGAACGACCCCCATCTCTATTGTTGGAATGCTCACTTACTTGGTCAATAGATTGCTCTATATTTCTCACTGGGTGTCTCCTCCTTTGGCTTTTTTAGAAGTAGAAGTGCTTGCAGTTGAAACTAGAATTACTTGTGGGATCGCTTATGGAACTGCTTGTTTTTGTTGTCCCAACTGGGTACAAAGGGTTTAGAATGCTTTGCCATGTTTGCTATTCGTTCTTTCATGGTTTCCATCAAGACCATCTGCCGATCTTCCCCACGACTACCTACTTGAGGATCGTTGTCGGGGGAAGTTACATCTTCGGGTGCATTGGTGTGATTTCTGGTGTTCACCATAATTGAATAAGTGTGTGTTAAGGGTGACTTTTTGTTCAGTTTTTCATAGACAACGCCAATGATACGTACCAAAATTCGGATTCATGACGGGTCTTAATTATGCCTCATTTGTGAGTTGGATCTCCGCTCCATCTTCGATGACCTAAGACCGGCACACCACCACTAAAACAAGAGTTAGAGTACAATCGGAGCTTGTCCCCTAAAAGACACTTCGATGTTCAAGTTAGTTCTCGTCCAAAAATAAGAGAAAAGTTTCTAAAGGAAAAGAATAAAAGTTAGATTTTTGTTTTAAATGCGGTTGATGTCCATTTCATAGTCCAGGATTTTTATAGAAGAATAATTTAGTTCTCCTTTTTCGGTCTGCCCCTTATCTTGGATGCTCTTTCCTTTTATATGATGTCCAAGTATCCGTTTTTCATGAACTGTGACGTCATATTGGATAGGATTGATTGGATAGGAGTAACCGTTGCGGTTAACTGTAGTGGATAAGGCTTCTTGAGCTCAATTGAAGTGGTTAAAGGTCTTTGGGCACCATGCATAGGACTCAGCAGTTCCATGAATTGGATTTTGTTGGGCCTATGTTCTTGGGCCTCAATACTATCCAACCGATTTTTAATTATGGTCTTGGTGGTTTTCTTTATGTTGGCCCATTAATAGCAATATCCATCATATATATATTCAATAAATATTTAAATAATTAAATGTATAAAATATATAATTATATATTATATAATATAATTTTTAAATAATTATATATTTAAAAATTATATATATTTTTATCATATAATATATAATATAAATGTATATAATATATTTATGAGTACATAATACATTATACATTATAATATATATATATATATATATTAACTGTGAGAATATGCCGTGTTACAATATAGGGTGATAGGACATTTTTAGAATTTTAAAAAATGTATGCAGGAATTATTATTCTATTTCACCTAAAAATAAAAAATACTATATATCCTTTCATGTCCCAGCTTTCCTTTCTTTACTTCCATATCCTTCTTGCATATTTCCAAATCCTTTTATCATTTGAAACCCATTTCTCAGCTCCAAAGCAATAGCATTTTGCTCCTCTTCAGATAAAGTGTGCAAATTCAACAGTGTTCAAAGATTACCTTCAATTTGAACAAATGAGTATTTCTGATCTTGTAAATGATTTTGAAAGTTTTCAAGATCGGCTTGCTTCTTGGAGAGTTGTTCATCTTTTATTGCTAGTTTTTGCGAAATATTGTCAATTTTTGATAGCAAAGATTGATTTGCTCTTTCCAAAGTGACACGCTATTCTTCAGAACCTACAAGTTTTGCATATCCCCATCGAATTACATTGCTATGCCATGTAGCTTGTTCTTATACTTCTCTTAATTCGTTCTGCTAATTGTATATGATCTCCATGCACTTGTTGTATAGAGATGCCATATGTTCTCTCTCTTGATTTAGTTCAAGAATTTCTTTCTTTAAAATCTCAACTTCATTTTTTGCTTTGCCATATTCCTCATTCAGCAACTTAGCATACTCTTCAACTTCCCTAGTATACTTTTAGTCAGGGACTATATCTTTTATCACTTTAGATAACCCCTTTGAAATTTGCTGGTATTGGATGAAGACGGCATCTCTTTCACCTTCTATCTTATTAATGATTTGTTATAAAGTTTGCAGCTCAATTTCAGCTTTACTTGCCTATGCAAACTCTTCAAGAATCTTAGTATGGAGATGATTATTCTCCTTTGATAACTGAGCTAAGTCTTGTGCCAAACTAAGTTCTTGATCTTCCTCTTTATGCACATTCGTTATCCCTTCTGCTCTTGCCTGAAACATCTCATTTTGAATTGAAAACTGTGTGTAAGGAGTTTGTGGCTTGGAACTTGACGGCGCTTCTTTAGCAAAGAGAAACGATTCTTGGTTGGGAAATGCTTCTATCATGGCTCGGTGTGCCTGGAGTGGCTCCCTCACTGCATCATCATATTTTTCTGCCAATGAAGAGAGAGCTCAGTAGGATTCCTCAGCCACTTTCAAGAGCTCTGGCCTTTTCCTAGAGTACAACTCATCCCTCCTTGCAATTGAATATGCATATTCTTCAATATGCTTCATCCTGGGATCTATCTTTGGTTGAAGAGATGACACAAAAATTATGTCAGGCTATTACAATTTTCTTTAGACCACTATTAGTGGTGATATTTTTAAAAACATCATACCACATAAAAATCAGTTATTTTAAAAGAAAACACGATGATTTTGAGATGACAAGAAAAATGAGAAAAAAAAACATATAAGAAAAATGTAGAAAAACAACTATCTTTAAAATTGTTTTTATTTCCTTTACATTGATTTGAAAAAAATAAAAAATAGTGGCAGATTATTATCATACTCTTTATGATTAAACAATTATAAACACTAAATTGAATATTTTAAATAATGATCAACCATTGAAACAAAAGAAAAAGTGAGATTTAGAAGAACCTATTGTTTTGATATTACTGTCTGTGTGTTCGTCAATCAAATTTATAAATAGGTCCTCTAAATTTGTAAAATATATAATCTTGATCAAATTGTAGACCAATTCAAGCGAGTTGCCTTCTATGAAATTCAAGCTTTCTCAAATTCTTTTTTGTCTCTCTTTCTCTCTCAAGAAAGTTCCCAGCATGAAAATAGTTATAATTGTCGACCAACATGGGTTATATTTATAGCCTTTTTAGAACTCTTTTAGCCTATTATAGACATGGTTATTTACGGATTTCAGTTCTTGGCCATAGATTTAATAGAAAGTCCAGTTAGTCTACTGCTATAGAACTCCTTTAGCCTATTATAAGACATAGCTATTTATGGATCTCAATTCTTGGCTATGGATTAAATGGAAAGTCCAGTTAGTCTACACCATTTGTATATTATTTATTTTTACTTTTTAAAATTGTAATAATATCCATCAGTCTGTTATGTCATTTGGCCATACTATATTCCATATAGACCTATAGGATTGGCATAAATCATTCATTTTGGTTGGACTCCATAATGCATCTATAATAACTTTTGACAACCGATATATATCTAATGTTTTTCTTTATAATAAAATAAATTTTTAAAGTTCTTGGCTAGTTTTAATTTCTCTAGTTCAACTACCAGCATGTAATTTGAATAAATTGCTTCAATGTAGGATTTATGGATCGTATATTGTGAGTCCATATAAAATTAATCTATCATGTAGAATGCCCATGAGAATACATAAACAAATAATTAATTTATAATCATTGCTAAATAATTTTCTATTAAATTTTTTTAGTGAAAGTAGAATTAAATTAGCTTTCTCTAAAGAATTCACTCATTTAAACCCCTAATTTTAATGTTTAGCGCTTTTGCATTTTAGTTGCAAGGTGAGCTTATAAAGAATTGAACGATGAAGATTGAACCTGCAAGCTTTCCTGAAGCCACTTAGACTTATTAGTGAATCATTGGAAGCAAACCAATAGTGTGTCAAAACACTTGACCAAGCTGGCCACTTGGGTTTTTATGCTCTCTTGTCATATCCCTCTCCTCTCCTTCAGAATCAGTGAGAAATTCTAATAGAAATGAATTACGTGGAGTAGTGTTATTGTATGTCGAGGAATAAATGCTGCATGTGAGTAAAAATCAGTGTAGTGTTGGAAGCGACATTGAAGCTTGAGCTGCACTCGAACATCACTCGAGCAGTAGCATGCCGGTGAGCAGCCGCATGACCTTTAAGTATTCATCTTAGATGGTGAGGTTCATGATGTGTTGTCTTCACATGTCCTCTTGAATAGTATTAGGTTGAGCCACCTTTTGAACTGGGTTTGTGGGCAAAGCGTTGGCCTCATTGACTAAGCACGGAAGTGATATTCGTTTCGTTTACATTTCATACATGATTCTCATTTGATGGCGTTTGGACTTGGTTTCCTTTGGGATTGGCATTGTTGCCAATCCCGAAACTCACGACTCGAATGTCCATCACACAAAACATAAACACTTGGCTCTTAGGTAGTTTATAGCCCAAGTGTGAATCATACAATAGTGATGCACTTGCTCTCGGGTAGTCTGCGGATGAAGCACGTAGACATGCGGCCATCAAGCATAAGTTCCATGACACAATTCTGCTTGAGCAATAATTATATGGAATTCAGCTATGGCTTTTTGCTCGATTGAAAATCCTCGAAACCTTGATAAAAATTTTTCTAAATCATGTTCACAATATTCAAACTTTTAAAAAAATGTTTACCTTTCACGTTTAGACAATTTCAACTTCCAAAATATTGTGCAAAGATAAAAGACTAAATGTAAAATAAGCAACATATATAATAAATTATCATAAAATTTACCAATATAATAGAGAAATCGCCCATGTCAACTAAACAAATATTAGGACATACAAACAGCTATTGATTCTAGAAACTTCAGTAAACACAATTTACTGATCTCACTGTAGTTAGCATATGGATTTGCAGTTTCTATTTTGGTGTTTATGTTCTCTCTTTTTTGTTCTGTATTTCATCTGTGTTAGTGATCAAGCTCATCTATCTGCAATAGGGTAGCTGTTGAATTGATTTTATTGCCTCTGATGTGATAAAACGTCGATCATTATTCAAGTTGAATCTATTTTGGCTTTTCCAGGCAAAAAGATAGGTTGTGTGTCATGTGTGCACTTCTTCTTTACATAAATCTTTATTTTTATTTTTTTATTTATGTTGAAAAATTTATGTGTTTATGTTTTATTGTTGAAAAATTTTCCCTTTGGCATTTAAGGTTGTAGTAATTTAAAAGTAATAGACTTGAATCCAAAATGACAGCTATTCAATTTTTAGTTTCAACATCTCTTGAAATTTCTACTTATAAAAGTCCTGATGCTTATATATCCAAAAGATAGTTTTAATGCTGAAAATATAATCGACTGGTAGCTTAAGATAGATGAAATATGAATTGTGCATTTAAATATTATTGTATTAAATAACAAAATGTACTATGTAATAATAATAATGATAAGTACGCCAGTAATAGGTTGGCTCACGAAGAAAGAAACGGCTCAAATCCTTAGCAGCTTATTTACACTTGGACGGTCGATGCTACCGTTGACTGGTCGAAAAACTAGTGAGCCAGCGAAGGTCCAAGAGCAGAACGACCCATTTGGGTCTAAGATGGTCAACGATTCCATTAATTGGCAAAGTGGCCAGAAGACCAATTGAGGACCAGGACTCACGTTGCCCAAGCCTAGATTTCGTGCTCGTGGCCCACGTGGACCACCAGCAAAGTGGTCCACGTGTCCGTCCTCGAGCCTCAACAGTCATTTCCCCTGATTTTGTGCTCTCCAAAGAAGTTAAGTTCTATTTTAACGGTCACCTCCAAAATCAAGCACATCTTTAAATGAAGGTATTAGAATCCACTTCCTGTCTGTTGAAAATCCTAACGATTATAGAACGTAGAAGAAAAGAAATTAATCCATCAACTGTTACAGCCATAAAGGCGCCTACGCTAGAAAAAGTAACAATCCCAGTAGAGCACGGGTATCAAACCTTTCTGCACAATGAAGGCAACCCAGTGCCATGGCTATAAAAGACCACAAAATTTCACTTCACAGGCATGCTTTTACTTATTTGCAAATTGTCTTTTCTACGCACAAAAGTTCTCAAGTAATTACAAAGCTCTCAAGCTCTCAAAAACTCGAGCATTCTAACGCTCTCTCTTTGCTACTGGTTCCCCAACAAACTCGGTCTTAGAGATATTATTCTTCACAAGCAATCAAAGCCTCTCCATCTATGAGAGCAATCCCATTCCTACAAACACTCTTCATATTCATACTATATCTCTTTGCATCCATCTTCTATGCTTTGAAAGTTGCTTATTAACTTGAGTGTCGGAGTGTTTTCAGGAAGACAATATCCTATTGTCACATGACCTCTCGTTTTAAATTATGATGTGTAGGATCCAGACTCAGTGAATGAAGTCAGACTCAAACAGATTATTTGACCCAAATTTTTTTAAAATTTGGATCCAGAACGTATCAAATAATAATAATAATTATTATTATTATATTATATACATATTATTGTTAATATTTATTTTATTATTATTATTATATATTATTATTTATTATTAATATACGTATTATTGTTAATATTATTTATTATTACTACGTTTTATTATTTATTAGTACTAATAATAATATATTATTATTATTATTATTAAATATAGTGTCGTCGCCTCTCCTTCTCAATTCTTCCTTCCTCTTTCTGCGTTTCATCTCTCACTCCCGTCTCATCTCTCTCGTTTCGACACTCCCTCTTTCTCTCTCTCGCATTTTGGAAATTTCTCCCCTCTTTCTGGCCACCCCTCTTTCCTTCCTCTCTTCTCTTCGGCCTTTTCTGGTTTTCGTCGGCCCCTTCCCCTTCTTCTCTTTATTTTCTCATTTAATCGGCCATCTCACTTGATTTCTCTTCCGTGAACAGACGCCGCCACTCAGTCCATTCACCTCTCATTGCCAAATCTGAATACGTTTTATTGGCGATTTCGTTTGCCTCATTTAATCAGTAGGCCATTGCTGTGGGTTATAAATAGAGCCATGCGGTAGTGGTGTAGGTGGTCGGAGCCTCTGCAGACAAAGTCTCCTATGCCAGAGTCGTCGTCGTCTGCAGTTGTGGTTGCAGTCGCCATTTTGGGTTCAGAAGTGTGCCACCAACGTTCGCCATTTGTTGCTGTTGCCGTCGTCAGTTTGTGCCATCGCCACTGCTGCTGCAAACCCTAGCCGCCGTTAAACCCTAGCCGCCATTGTTTATCAGGCAAGTAACAATCCTAATTTCTGCAAGTGAATCTTTCCTGTCTTCTCGTTGATTCTAATCTTCTTACTATCATGCCATGATAGTAAATTGGGTTCAAAACCAATTTCTGTGAGGTGGAAATTGGCTTCAAAACCAGAGCATTCGCCCTCTGTTCGGCCGTATAAGGAAAGTGAAATGGTGAAGATTTTGTTGGGCTTTAGTTGCGTAAATGGGTATTGTTAGTGGGTATAATCACGCGCAGATATACGGGTGTAGTATGTATGGGTTGAATAAATGATAAATTAAATAAATATAAATATAAATAAATAATAAATCATTAATTATATTGTACTGCCATGTGGCAGTGTGTGTGTTGGCAGAGAGAGTATATATATATATATATATATATATATATATATATGGCAGAATGTGTTTATGTTTATAATAAATCTACGTATGCGAGTTTAGCTTGTTTGAAATAATAATAACCGTTTGGTTAGTTTAGTCTTTATTCATGTATTTTCTTGGTATATTTCAAGATTCTATTCTTTACGTTAACTTTATTGTGTGTGTACATTTATTAGCACTCTATGGCTAAGTTAAGGAGAGCGTATGAAAACACTAAGGTGTCGAGTCAAATGGAAGGCTACGACACTTTATTATAGTCTACTCTTTTTCGATATTGAATCTATATTTCAGAAATTAAGGTCATTTGGATGGATGCTTATAATCCTGTAAACCTAGTGTATAAGATATCGGTGGATATCGTACTGAGGTGGTGTTGGATTTGACTTGTTGATGTTATGAGTATTTTGTTCCCAAAAGGACGTGTATTAGAGGATCACAAAATACGTGCGGGTTAATCGATGGGTAACGGGAATATTGTTTGTGTGGGTTGGATACGGTACTTGTGCACTATAGTTGGCAAGTATCATGAGACCATAGGATCATTTGTCAAACTTGCGAGCATCGGTATCTCAAGGGTTACCTAGCCGTAGGACGGGTGTGTGGATTTATGGTTCACAGTGATGTATAAGATTCAAGTAGACTTTCATAACATCTCATATCATTGGGACGTCTTTTGTGATTGGTTCAATGGAACATATGTCGTGATTGATACTCGGATTCGGTGGAATCCACGTTGCATCTCTAATGATTTGTTGTCATGTGACCTTTGAGTTATGAATACGATAGGTTGTTAAATTTTCTATAATTGTCAATTTATTTTATGTAATTATTATGTTATTATCATCTGAGATGTTTTATTGCATTTTGTTGTTTTATTAATTTATTTACTTATTGGAAATATTGCTCACATTTATATTTTATTGGCTCCGGAGTAGAAGTTTATGATAGGTTAGAAAATATTGGACTGTTGCCGAGGAACTTCAAGATAGAGACGATCTTGGGATTAGAAACTCGTGACAGAAAGTTCTAGAGTTAGTTCAATTGGTCGAGATTTTATTTAATTATATTATCAGGATTGCATTCCCAGGATTGTAATATTGAAGACATTTATTATCTTTAGGAAATTTATTATGAAAATTATAAATATTATATTGTATTTAGTGATGCATTTATAAGGTTGTTTATAATTTTGGGTTTCTGCGTGACCATTTCAGGTCTGGTTGGGTTACTCGGGGTCGGAGCGTCACATGTTTATTGCTAAAACTTCTTCGGAGCAAGAATCTTTATTAAACCAATTCATTCTTCCATTTAGAGTAGATTTATTTGTTTGATCAGGTGTAGGGAAATGGATTGTTTTCCTACACTCATGGATATTGATGGAGAAAATCCATTTTCAAGCTGATTTCATTCTTATTCATGTTTTTTCCCCCTAGAATATCTGTGTGTGTATGTTGGTTTGTGAGAGGACTAGTGGATCCCTACTTTCAATTTGTTTAGACCCTATAAATAAACGGAAGCAAAATATTCATGAATAATTCAGTCCTTACATGTGTCCAATGGTTGGCAACCTAAATAGGATAGAGTTCCAAACATCAGAGATTTGTCCACTATCTGTGACCCTAGGAATTTGTTTCTGAGGACCAAGTTGCTGATATGTGTCTTAAAAGTCCACATCCTTGTTTTGTCAATCCTCAGTACTTGCATATTCTAAATTATATTTCACAAAATTATTAATGATGTTACATAACTAGGAGTGTTTAGCTGGTAATTTGATGTCTATAACTGTGAAACAATTGAATTCGCAAAGCATATGGATATTCTTATGTGTTTCTTGACAATTAGTTAAACAATGATTTTTTATTTAGGTTTCTCTTTGCGAAGATTTATTTGCATTGAAAATAAATTTTTTTGCTGATGAAGTGTGGGTTTTCCCTACATATTCATATGGTTGACAGACTAGTTGGCCATTTCTCCATGACTTTTGTGAGGTTTGTCTTGAAAAACTTCTACATTATGAAAAAATCAAGCATTTTTGAGGATAGTGACTGTGTGGATGGAAGTGGTAGGATTTGCTGGATGGAAGATGTAGGATTTGCTGCTCTTAACACAGTTTGCATTGCAGTAGTCCACTCTATGATAACATAGAATGGAAACCAACCTTGTTAATTTTATTTGTTTGTTCTCAAGGATATTTTGATATGAAGGATTGCAATAACAAATGGATACTGACAACTACGTTTAGATAAACTCATACACTTCTATGTAATGCAGATTGCTATGGAAAGTTTGAGGTATCATTGGATATTAATTGCAAAAATCGTTGCCTTGAGATGGACTGCTGTGGCTGTTTATTTTGATCAAAAATTACTTGAGCTCTCCATTGGGCAGTGGAGATGCACTTTTTGTGGATGTTATGGAGTTCTGGAATATTTCATGCATTTGATGCCACCAAGGATATTCCAATAAGGTCATCTTAATATGTTGCGGGTTGCAATATGGTGCTTTTGGCATTTTATCTGACTTGTGGCTTTAATCAAAATTGTTGCAGTTTTTTTTCCAATTTGTTAAGAATGTTAATTCAATTTGGGGTGAACCTATTGAAGATGGGAGTTGTTTCTTTCAACACAATCGAGAGATATGGTTTCAAATTATGAATGGCTAATATTAAGAAAACGTGGGTTGTCTTGGGCCTTTATATTATTTGGCTAGTAAGTTGCACATAATTATATTTGTAAATATTGTTTGTTTACCGATAAGCTTCCAATCATGCAAATGATAAATTTGACATGGGAAATTTAGAGAATCAAGGGGAGGGTAAGACCTAGAGGCATAGTGGTTTAGATGCTTGGGATAGAGTTCGATGGTGGGTGGGTGAAGGAATTGATGGCTAATTTACTTTCAGAATATCATACCTTGCCTATATGACGATGGCATATGCTATTATGTGGGTTTGTCGATCGAAATTCTTGTACAATCTTTTATTGTATCATTGTATTTTCTTATGTGCAAAATTAAATGTGTCAAGGTTGGGTATATATGTTGTGAAACATAGTACGGAGAAGGATGATAAAGAGACAGAGGAGAAGGGGAAAGCATTGAGCATTGTATTTGTCTTATAGGAAGGATTATTTGGATGTATAAAAGTTTAACAGAAAGAAAATTAATGAAAAAAATAAAAATGAATGAAAATAAAAGGAAAATTACATTCCTCAAATATGAATATTTTAATGCATATTTTTTATTATACTTTTTCATTGTGATTTTTCATATAATCTAAACACAGAAAGGTTTTTTCATTTATCCTTCTTTTCTATTCTATTAAACTTTCATAGATCCAAATAAATTCAAAAGAAAAGCATCATGTGCATTGAGAGGATTAGTAAAGCTGCAAGTACTGTTGTATAGCCATCTCATGTAAAGCAGGCAATGACTACACTTTGATCCATGTAGAAGACGGTCCAGTCCTGAGATCGGCCTAAAAAATTAGGGTAGCAGAAAAAGCCATGCCCTATAAACCATGAGCAATCAGCTCATGTGAAACTGACTGAAGACAAGTTCAAGAACTCATATCAGGTAAGTCTTTTAGTTGATTTTTATAGTTTTGTATCCATTTTCCTTTTTCTGCTAGAAAATGATAGAAGAATAAACTAGGATGAAACATAACCATCCTCAAGATTTGTCTACAAGAAGTTCACACCCTTTTTCATGTTTGTGTTAGACTTTCTTAGCATTTTCCTGCAGTATTCGATGAATATGATAGAAGAATCAGAGAGATTTATTTGTTTCATGCCTTTTTGTTTTGGATCAATGTTAAAGATGCTAGGCAATCTATGCAAAGAATATATGAAAAACTAGTGAAGATAATGCAATTCATTGTGTAATTACATGTGGACTCTCTTATAATGAAGTGTTTAAAATTTAAATGGTCAATTTGTTTTCATGAAGGAGAAGCATATCATGAAAGGAAAGGTGAACTTTGCGGATTTTGTTATGATATTTCTAACTATTACGCTTATTTATCCTTTCAATAGTTGGGATCATTTAAAAGTGATAAAGAATGAGATAATATTTAAATTTTTATTTTAATATTAACCTTCGATATTATAAGATTGGATCTCAACCGTTAGGAGGACAAATGAGGTTAAATTTTAGGAGAATCATTATAAAACCCAAACTTTACTAGGGAGGGGAGAAAAGAGATGAGATGTAGATTGCCAAAGTGTCTTGCCTTGGTAACTCACAGTTTGATTGGCCAAAATATATTACTACCCAAGAAGTGCATTATCAAACAATATCTTACAAAGGATTTGATTTGAATACAAGTATGCTCATTAGATGGGTATATTTTTCTACAAATTCCCCCTCAATGATACATCTAGACATGTCAAATCATTTTCAAAAAACTGTTGTGTTCAAAATATATAAAAAAAGGGAAAAAGACAGGTAGCAATATAAGGAACAAAAATGTAGATTCAACTCCTCAACACTCCGTGTTTACATCAAATTTCGTTAGTTGATAGTCTCAAGCAGCCACAAAAGCCTGTTGTCTGCTGCTGCACTTGAAATTTCTCAGTGGAATGCCCATGTGAATTAGGGAGAATCTGCATCTTCCTTTAATTTTCTTCTTGTTCTCCAATTCCTGCAAGGCATATTGGATCTTTTGTATCTGTACTTGCAACCTTTTGAACCTTTCAAACCCTCTTCTCACCTCATTAAAGACCATCCTTTTTTGCACTTTCCCAATCTTGTCCAGCTCAGTTGATGCAATGGCATCTAAAGTCGAGGGATGACCCTCAATGTTCTCTGTCAGCTCAGTATTCATACCAAATAGCTGCATCACAGAGTTCTCAACATCCTGCAACTGTTCTCACAGCTTGTCATAATCCACATCCTTGCCAATTTTCTTCCTCTTGAAAATCTCCAGTTTTGCTTTCACTTGTTGCACTGAAGATTATAGGCCTATCAAATTCTGTGCATTTGGAGCAAATCTATCTAAGATTTTTTCCATTTTTCACTCTTCATTTGAATTGTTACCTTTCTTTGAAACTTCTAGCTTATCCACTCCCAACCCTTCCTCTCTCTGTGATTCTGAAAAGGCATGCATGCTATTTTACTCTTCAATGTCAAGCTCATGGTTTAGAATATCATCCACCATAGGCCCCTGATGGTTGTGCTTGAGTCTTTATGTCCATTAGATCGTGCTAGCATCCCAACTTGGCTATTTCCCAGCATTGTAAAATTTGATAATTAGGCTGGCCTTTTTATCTCCTGCTATTTCCATTAGAGGAGTAAAAAACCAGGTCATTTAGATTTTGTTTTTCTTGTCCCAACACCCTTCTCTCTACTTCTACATCCTTCTCGCACATTTTCAAGTCCTTCATCATTTAGAACCCATTTCTCACCTCCAAAGCGATTGCTTTCTGCTCCTCTTGAGATTGGGCATGCAAATTTGGCAATAAATGGAGCTTACCTTCAACTTGAACAAATGAGCATTTTTTATCTTGTAAATAATCTTGAAGTTTTTCCGGATCGGCTTGCTTCTTAAGGAGTTGACTGTCATTTATTTCTAGTTTTCGTACTAGATTATCGGTCTTTGAAAGCAAAGATTGATTTACTATTTCCAAAGTAATACGTTATTCTTCAGAACTAACAAATTTTGCATACTCTAAGTGAATCACATTGCTAAACCACACAGCATGTACTTGTGCTTCTATTAATTCATTCTACTGATTGTGTATGATTTCCATGCAGTGGTTGTATAGTGATGCCACATTTTCTCTCTCTTGTTTTAGTTGGAGAATTTCTTTCTTTAAGACCTCAACTTCATTTTTTGGTCTTCCAATTTGCTCATTTAGCATATTAGCATGCATTTTAAGTTCCGTGGTATACTTTTGGGCAGGAACAATATCTTTTATCAAATTAGATAACCTCCCTGAAATTTGTCGGGATTTGATGAAGATTGCATCTCTTTTGCCTTCTGTTTTAATAAGGATTTGTGTTAATATTTACAGCTCAATTTCAGCCTTATGGGCATGCTCAGACTCAATAAGAATCCTAGTTTTGATATTTTGATTCTCATTTAGTAATTGAGCTAAACCTTCTCGATCTTCCTCCTGATGTTTCAATCCCTTTCTACTTACTGCAGTGCCAGATTCTTCGGGATCAAATGCATGAATTGGAAGCCCGTTGAAAGGAGTGTGTGGCTTAGAAGTTGAGGGCGCATCATCAGCAAAGAGAAAAGATACTTGGCCGGGAGATGCATCTCTCGTGGTTCAGTGTGCTTGAAGCAGCTGCCCCCTTTGCATCGTCATTTCTTTCTGCTAATGAACTGTAAGTACGGTAGAATTCTTCAACCAGTTTCAAGAGCTCTGGCTGTTTCCTATAGGACATGTCATATTCCTTGCTATTGAATTTGCATCTTCTTAAATTAGCTTGATTGTGGCATCCATCTCTGGTTGAAAAGATGATGCAAAATTTATGTCAGGCCATTACAAATTTCCTTAAGTTCACAGTTAATGCTAATACATTTTAAAATCAACAAATCTCATAAAAGGAGTTATTTCAAAAGCAACCATGTTGGTTTGATATTATGAGAAAAATGAAAGAAAAACATTAGAGAATACAGGAAAAAAAACGAATAAAATAGTTCTCTTTAAAATTTCTGTACCTCCTTTTCTTAGATTCGAAAATATAGCAAGAACATTGTCACACTCTTTACCATCAAATAGTTATAAATACTAAATTGAATATTCTAAGTGATGATGAAAAATTGAAACTAGAGAAAAATTGAGTTATGGAAAAACCTTTCATCCTTGTGTTACTATTAGCCTGCTTGGAAATCAAAATTCATAAACTGCGAACCAACTCTGAGCATGCTGCCTTCTTAAGGATCCCAACCTCGACACCTCTGAAATAGTTGTCAAATTATATTGTGTTTCCCTCTCCCTCTCTCTCTCTCTCTCTTTCTCTGAAAAGTTCATAGCATGAAAATGGATATACATGGGCTATATTTATAGACTTTTTAGAACTACATTTGCCTATTATAAGATAAACTATTTATGGATCTTGATTCTTGGCCATTTTATGGCTACCCTCATATATCATTTGTTTTGACTCTTTCAAATTGCAATGGTATTCATCAATTTATTGCAAATAACCTCCGGAAAGCTAATAACTCCATTTGGCTATTATAAGGCACAAGCTATTTATGAATTTAAATTCTTGGCCACAGATTAAAATGGGAAATCTGGTTTTACTGCTTCCCCTACATATCATTTGTTTGGACTTTTTCAAATTGTAATAATATACTTTAATTTATTATAACTGAACTCCAAAATGTCCATGTACAAATCCTAATTTTGAAGTTAAAATTCTACCAGGTCATGTGATAAATTAATTAAAGCTTTACATGAATTATAAAATATGATATGAAAGATCAAATAAATGCCTTTTTTTTTTTAATAGTGGCTTTAGGGTAGGAAACAATGATACTACTTGACAAGTATAGTGCTGATGATCCATTGATCGTTTAGATTTATACTAATGGCATTATTTGATAGTAATATAATGTTGTGATGCATATGAATTTACAAACTGCGTGGAAATTAAATTTTAAACGAGTATGATGGGCTAATCTTAAATCTATCCAAATATTTTAAAGACTTTTTAAAATTTTAATTCAGCGGTCAGTAAAATTCACCAGTTGAATAGTTCTATGATAAAAAAATTTTACAATACTGTTATGAACTTGAGATCTAAACTGGCTATATGTTTAAATTTAATATAAATTTTTACCATACTTTAAAAATATGTGAAATATCTTTTTAACAAAATAAAAAAAAAAAGATATAACCAGGTTTTCATACACACATACATTGTTGTAATAATAATTTTTAAATATTAGATATTATTCAAAAATAGGTGTTAAAAATTTTTACTAACGGTGCTGTAATATTTTATCTAGCACCGTCCTGTCTTTCTTATTCTCTTTGTGCCATATGCTCTCCTATAATCTCTCATTCTCAGGTTTACCCATATTTTCTTTTTGATCTCTCAAAAAAAAAAAAATGTTTTTCTTAATTTTTCACTTTCTTCCTTTGAAATATTAATTATTCATTTACCTAGAATCCACTTCTTTAGTTAAATCACCTATCACTCCATTTGTTATAAAGAAAACTCTGATGGAGGCTTTTCTGACTATTAAGAGTGCATTAGTTGATTCATCAAAATCGACCACTAATCCTGATTTATTCAAAGTAGTTCCTATTGTAGCAACTCAAATTAAAAATGCTAGAAAAGAAAATATCTTGGTCAATTTGTAAAATGTCACTTCCAAAATATCTACCTCAAAATCAAGCAAAAGTCTTCCCACTTCTCCTTGACAAAGACTGTATAAAAAATGAAGCAGTAGATCTCATTATTTATAGAGAATGGATGCTTCTTCTGCTTAAAACCATCTTTAACACTTCAAATTTTCCTTTCTTTAGTCTTTGGAATAACAAAAGACTTCAATTAAGTGGTGCCGTCGGATGGACTGATTGAGGCTCCTGCTTGTTAAAATCCTGCACTTCCGTTATTTCATGAAAAAGAAGAGAGATTGTTCCTTTTAACTCCATAAAAGTATAAAGATTAGTGACAGCCTCAAGTGCTTTCCTCAAAGGTGACAATGACAAGGACCGATATGGGTAAAAACTAAGAAAACCTTGCTTCACCAATGAAGATGCAATTTGGAGGAACTTACGCAACTAAAGCCTTCCTTGATAGACGTTAAAGATTCTTTTGTAAGGATGGATATAGATTATTACAAGCTCAACATAAGGATAGAATCTCTCAAAGGAAAAATCATCATCATGGGGTGAAGAAAATATGAAATGGAAAGACCACTAGGAAGAGAATTTGGACTCACTTTTGGTATTGATCTGAGAAGACTTTTGCTTTATCAAAATGTTATTTTTATACATGCTCTGATTGTAGTTATCATGAATAAAAAATGACATGATAAGGTTTACATTCAACTTTTTCCCAAGTGGTCAATTTCTTTATACTTGGCCAGTTGACTATAAAAGGCATTATATGGATTAAAACAAGTATATTCTGGCTGTAAATTAATAGAATGACATACTATTAGGATCTTCATTGTTCAAAGCAAGATTTGTCTTTTGTGTTGTGTTTCTTCCATCCGAAAGATCTCTAATGATTTCATCACAGGCACTAAGCACTCGATTCATCTGTGTTTCTTTGAATTATAAGCTTTCAATACTTGTTCTAGCTGTATTGACCCCACTTGGTTAAAACGATTGTAAGCATTGAGAGTATTTAGTTTTCTCCGCTTGATATTAAAAGCTTCATATTTTAGAGAAATTTGTTTAAGTAATTATAATTCACTTGTTTATATTTTTATTTAGAGAAAATGTTATTCCATGTTGTAAGAGTGAGAGAGTAACAGTGTTGCTATTGAGAGAGATCCAATGTTGGAGTATTAAATTGCAAACTAAATGATATTTTATTTGTGTAAGGTTTGATCTTTATACAATAAAGGCTGGGTATCGTGTAATGAGATTGTAAGCCCACACATTTTCCATTAATCATATTTGAATATATACTCAAGGAGATAGTTATATGCAATTATAATATGCCACGTATCTTGCCAAATGAAATGCAAGGCAAGCTAATCTTGGTAATTGCGACGGTGTAGAATACAACTAGTCTAAGTAATTGAAATTGTGTAAAATGAAGCTAAATAGGTAATTGTAAGGACAATGGAGTATCTTATTATGCTTCCACAGGATAGGCATTCCATCGCAATGCCTAGCTTGTTGCGCAAATTTGGAAGCATTTTCGTGTAAGCGGTTTGGTGAGGAGGTCCTCAAGCTAGTCCGTTGTGTTGAGATGTGATACTGATAAAATGCCGTTGCTTACAAAGTGGAGATCAATGGCATTGTGCTTCATGCGTTGAACTACATGATTTAAGCTTAGATGAGTAGTGCCAATATTGTCACTGGAAAACTGGGGGGAGGGGGGCACTGTGGAATGACGAACCAGAATAATTTCAGATGTTATGGAGCCTCAGTCTTTGTAATTGGCCTAATGCATGCTGCTTGCAGGTACGCCAAGAAATAGGCATAGCACTGAAGAAAAGTACATTTGCCGATTTGAAGTGCAGTGGCGCTGATCCCCTGCCCAATCTATATTGGAATTACATTGCAGCGTCAATTCTTTTTTTTTTTCTTTGGAGATAAATAGGTGGTGATTCACAGTGTTCTTCAAACACTAGTTAATGTTGTCCAATGGTTACGAAGCATTGATTGTTCAGGAATTAGGCCAACTTATTAACCGCAGAAGGCTATGTTGGGGCATGTCATGGTGAGATATTGAAACCCTCCAATGATTAGTTTTGGATGGCATATCTAGTATTTGAGAGGTGCAGTTTTGTTCCAGGGATGGTGGCACAGGATGTTTGGTGACAAGGTAGAGCTGTTTTGGTTTAAAGACGGTATTCATAGAATTAGCGATCATGAAGTGCTAAGATGTGGTTGTGTTGGTGTAATGGTGAGGGGTTTAGGTGGGTGGGTGCAGTAAGGGATATGGAGGGAGAGAATTAGAGATAGATGCCGATGCCGCAACTGTTGAAAGTGAAAGAGGTGCGGACCATGGTAGACTAGAGGGAAAGCAACCAGACTCGTTACATTTGGGACAACATCAAAGTGTGTAACCTATCTATGAGATAGGTAGAAAATTTGGAAGGCCTGCAACTAGAAGTGAGGGGCAAGGATGCATGACGTAGGAGAGTAAGTCCCTTGTCGACAACATGATAATGACATTATTCAGTGGTTTCATTTTGTTGTGGTTCATGAGGAGATCGTGGAAATGAAATTCCATGATTGGTAAGATAGGATTGGAGTTTGAGAAACTCGATCTTATTGGCGGTATAGAGGTTTTGGATGGAGATTTGAAATTATTGAAGGAATATGATTGCCGGTTATTGAGAAGAATATTGAAATATGAAATTTTGGTGACATAAAAATGAAAATGGACTATATTATGAGAACTCTATAATTTGGAGGAGTTTAAATTGCTCAGTCGATTGAAACGCTCATTGGAAGTTAGGATACTCAGCGGCAATATTTTAACAAGACTCTGGGGGGCCCTATTCTGGGAATGTGGGATCATTGTCTCAATTGATGGAGGAAATGAGAACATTTGGCAACTTATTGGGCATAATGGTAAACTAAGATTGTAAATTGGCACGGGAAGCATCCAGGTTGGCCAGAATGTTAACGTATTCGATCCAATACATGTTATCGATATCATTTCTCCAAGTTCAGATTAAGAAAACTCTCACTTGGTGCTCGGCTTATGGAGTTTTCTTAGGGCTTGAAGTTATCTCAAATAATTGGGAGAATGTTATTCAAAATTAAATAAATATATTTGGAGGGAAGGTAACACAAAGCCTAGTTGCCACATTTAATCTTTTTGGGAGGTAATTTCATTTGGCAAAATAGAATGAGATACCGTTTGACTAATGGGGCTTTTTGTTTTTTTTTTTTAGGGGAGGTGGGGGAGAGATATTCAGAATTTAAGAGGTTTAATGGGAGGACAAAGTTAACAATATACTACACTTAAAACTCTTGGGAGCCTCCAGGGTTTTGCCCCTCTTTATATACTTTATTAAAGTTTTGAGAGAAAAATATTTTGGAGCAGCTACCGTGAAAATATGAAGGAGACCAAGAAGTAAGAGAAAGAAATAGATATTTATTTGAGGCAGCGTATACTTGTATTCTATGTGCGAGTATACTATGTGCGAATGTAGATCTAATGTAGAAACGTTATGTTTGACATTTAACCGCCACAAGCAGTAGCATTTGAATGTCAGAATGTGCTTCGCTTAGTTTCATCAATCTGAAGGATCTTGATTGATTTCACGATAATAGAACATATATTTTTCAATGGCATGATTTGTAGTATACTTCTGAATTGTAGTATAGATTTGGGTTTATATTATACATATGTTCATACTTGATTATACATGATGAAAATAGTCTGCAGACCTGATGTTTGAATATCTTGTGAGGTGGTGTTTGAATGCTCGGTAGTAGCTTGAGAGATATCATAGATCCATAAAATTCATGTTGATTTCATGAGGAATAATTGTACAAAATGACATTATAAGAGTTTTGTGGTGGAATTAACAACCTCATTGAGGATTTAAGCTATTTTTATGAAGATTTAGGCTCGGTGTTGAATGGTGACTAGGCTACTGTTCAAATGCCAAGGTTGAGATTTGAACGTCAGAGGAAAATATTCGAGATTGTCGTTTAAATTGTAGGTTTTTTAAATCTAGGAGCTTGATTCTAATTTGATGTGAGTTTAGAGAATGTTTGTAATCTTTGGTGAGAGGTGGGCACATGTGGGATAATTTTGGTACTCGTATTAATTCCTCTATTCATTCGTGTATTGGTTCTTTAGTGGATTCCTTCGTTTTGCATAAGTACATTGCATTTCCTTTTCATAGCTAAGCAAAAGAGAGTGTACAAATATTCTAAGATATTTATACGAATAAAAAATCTGTAAGGCTTTAGGATAGTTTACACTATTTCAATATCTAATCCATTTACAGTGGTTTAGATTGATTAATTTTGAAATGAGATGCTTACATCTCATGATCATTATATTGTATGGTATTAGAGAAATCACGACAAGGGACATCATAAGTGGAATGCGGTATGCTATGGCTATAGCCTCTTACAGGATTGTAGGTGTAATTATATATTATGAATGTTGGGGGTTTTGTCGTAATTATCCAACTAATGGGACGTAAATACATTGGCTTTTGATATATAGTGACATAATAAGATTTTAAAAAATTAATATTATTTTATATTATTTTGATATCACATTAAGTTAGATTTCAAAAAAGTTTAAGATAGAACCTTAATATATGGAATATTTTGAGACCCCGAGGTATATTTATTTGAATTTATTAGAATTTGGTGAATATCCTTTGAGATATTGAGAAACACATTCAGTTGATATTATCGTTTGTTGAGCCTATCATATTAATCTATTTATTGATATCATTAATTATTATTAGTTATTGCTATCTAAGAACTATTACTACTTTATATATATTGTATTTTGTCTTGTATTTAGAGTATTTATTGACAGATAAATTTTTTAGATTGTTATTTTCCAAACATTTAACTCATTATTGCTATTTCTTTCTTTTAGAGTACACAAGTTATAGGGATGAACTGCCTTTAGAGTTGGAGAGACGCGTGAAGCTAGGTTTGCTTGAGAGCCTACCGGAAATTTATTTTTATATCATTGTTAAGATAAATTCATATACACTATTTTGTTATGATAGTTTTTAGGGTTATTATTTTTCCATAATTTCGAGTGTATCTAGATGATATTTAGACATTATTGGTTGTTATCATATTAAATATGATTATGTTGATGAATTTTGAGATTGATGGGCTTTTCGTGTGATGGTCATGCAGCAACGTGGACTAAGCTTGGGTTGCTACAGTTCATTACTTTTGAGAAAACTTAACCTGGTGCGTATCTATCACAATTTACATATAGAAATGCATCTCACTAGTGTGTATGATTCACAATTTACATAACCTTTCGTACGATACAAGTAGTTTTTACCACAAAGAAATATAGGGAAGCAAAAATATCATTTCCAAACCACAAATGTAAGGACCCTTAATCAATGAAATATGGAATCGTATGCTTTAGTTATTTTTAATCTAGAACACAATTATTTTGCATTAAAAATTTTTGTTTGATCTATTTCAAATTTTGGTTAATTTGTTTTATATGTGTATGTTATCACTGTCTATTATTTCTTATGCCATCAATTAGTACGTGTGTTTTTTGCTTCGAAAAGTACTCTGTAAAACGATAGTTTCCTAAATTGTTTGAAAAAGGCTGAGACTTGGGTTTTGATCGCATAGGATTCATTCTCCTTAACACATCTCCACTAGGCCAACAATTAACACATCTCTACTCGGCCAACAATAAAATAGTGCAATTAGAAGTGACGGTGGATTCATTGATGTTACACAATTGTTGGTTGGTTGTCGCCAACATTTGGGAAGAAAAAGCCTTCGTGATCCGAAGTGTTCCCCTTTTCAAGTTGGAGCTATGCTAGATACGTAGATAAAGAGCTTTTATTATAAATCCTTCTATTTGTATAACTTCTTTATAATTATTATACAACTCTTTTTCAGAAGTTAAAAAAAAAATTTAGAAAAAATAAAAAAAATTAAAGAGACTTATTCTCTTTACCTATATGATAAGATAGTTGTAAAGGATTATATATGAATTTTATGAATATTATTTCTATTATGTTATTGAGTTCCATTGCGTATAATAAAAATAATACTCATATATCTTATGTATAATATTTTTACAATCATTTTTTTTATGTCTAGACACAGAGTATTGATCCCTTTTAATTTTTTCTGTTTGTTTTTAAAAAAATATTTCTACAAAAAATAATTATATATCCAGGGCCATCAACATTTTAAAATTGTAATAGAAGAAACTAATCACCTATGTTACTTGCATTGAAAAAAAAAAAAAGAAGAAGAAACGGAAGAAAGAAAAAAAAAGGAAAGAAAAACACACACTTCCCAACTGAGCCCTATCTACTTATTTTCGATGATGTTAACTAGAGTGAAAGAAAGAATAAGGTATACAAAATTCACCATTTCATGATAAAGTAAGATTGAGTGTGACAGTTTGGCCAAATATCAACTGCATTTCTCACCTTTGCAGGTCACAACATGACTAATCCAAGATATATTAATACCCTCGAATTGTATTACCAAGATTTATATTACAGAAAGAGTGAATTTAAATCTAAATATGTTCATGAAACATACATTTTTTCTATTAGTTACTCGGTACATCTAGACGTGCCAAAGAATTTTCAAAACTATTATCTCCAATATAAATATATATATATATATAATAAAAAGGAAACAAGTAGATTTACAAGGAACAAAACGTAGATTCAAGTCCTCAACACTCAATGCTTACATCAAATTTCCTCAGTTGATGGTCTCTAGAAGCCTACTTGCAACCGCTACAAACAAAATCCCTTAGTATGTGAATTAGGGAGAATCTTCTTCTTCCTTCATTTTTATTCTGGTCCCTTAGTTTCTGCAAGGCATATTGGATTTTCTTTATTTCCATCTGCAACCTTCCGATCATTTCCGACCCCCTTCTTACCTTGTTTAGAACTACCTTTCTTTGCACTATCCCAATCTTCTTCAACTCTAATGATCTGACGGCATCTGAAGTTGGAGGAGGATGGTCCTCAGTGGTCTTTCTTGGTTCAGTATATAGACCCAATAGCTGTGTCACAGAATTCTCAACATCTTGCAACCGGTCTCGCAGTTTGCCATGCTCCACATCCTTGACAATTTTCCTCTTCTCGATAGTCTCCAATTTTGCCCTCAATTCCTGCACGGAATCTTTTAGGCCCATAAAATTTTGTGCATCGGGAGCAAATCTATCTAAGATATTCTCCATTTTTGGTTCTTCATTCGAGCTGCTACCCTCATTGGAAATCTCCAGCTTGTCCATTCCCAGCTGTCTCTTTGCCCGTGGTTCTGAAGAGGGATTCGTGCTATTTGGCTCTCCAACTTCAAGCTGATGGTACAGAATATCATCCACCTCAGGCACACCAAATGGATTATGAAAGTCATCCATCAAATGGCAAACCTGATCCTGTTTAATCTCTCTTAAACCAAAGATTTCACTTTCTACGCCCCTTTTAAACTCAGAGGAAGGCAAAGTGAGGTCATTAAGGATTTGGTTTACTTACAAATCTTTTTTGCACAATTCCAAGCCCTTCAACATTTGCAATGCATTTCTCAGCTTTGAAGTAATAGCCCTATGCTCTTCTTGGGATTTAGAGTGCAAATTTAGCAGTGTGTGCAAAGTACCTTCAACTTGCACAAACCAGCATCTCTGATCTTGTAAATTATTTATCAGCTTCTCTAGATTGGCTTGCATCTTAGAGAGTTGTTGGTCTTTTATTGCCAGTTTTTGTTCCAGATTATGTGCTTCTGAATGCAAAGATTCATTTAGTCTCCCCAAAATAAAACGTTGTTCTTCAGAGTGAACAAGTTTTGCATACCCCCATCGAATCACATTGGTAAGCGACACTGCTTGTTCTTGTGCTTCTTGTAACTCACTTTGCTGATTGTACATCACCTCCATGCATTTGTTATATAGTAATGCCGCATGTTCTTTCTCTTGATTCAGTTCAAGAATTTTATTCTTCAAGACGTCCACTTTATTTTTTGCTATGCGAGTTTGCTCATTCATCAATTTTGCATGCTCCTCAAGTTCCTTAGTATACCTTTGGGCAGGAACAATATCTTTCATCACATTGGATAACCTCTCTGAAATTTGCTGGTATTGGACGATGACAGCGTCTCTCTCACTTTCCGTCTTTATAAGGATTTGTGTTAAGGTTTGCAGCTCAGTTTCAGCTTTATATGCTCGCTCAGTCTCAATAAGAATCCTAGTCTTGAGATTCTTATTCTTATTTAATAACTGAGCTAAGTCTTCTTGATCTTCCTCTTGATGTTTAAGACCCTTCCTGCCTACTGCAGTGCCAGACTCTTTAGGATCAAATGCATGAGTTGGAATTCGTGTGAAAGGCGTATTTGGCTCAGAACTTGAGGGTGCATCATCAGCGAGGATAAAAGATACTTGGGTGGGAAATGCTTCTCCAGTGATTTGGTGTGCTAGGAGCAGCTCCCCCGTTGCACCATCATATCTTTTTGCAAATGAACTGTAAGCTCGGTAGAATTCTTCAATCAGTTTCATGAGCACCGGCCATTTCCTAGAGTACATCTCATCCCTCCTTGCAATTAAATCTGCATTTTCCTCAATTAACTTGATCGTAGCATCCATATCTGGCACAAAGCATGATGTAAAATTGAAGTCAAGCCATGGCAAAACTAATTTAAGGGGGGGGGGGATAGAAACAATTTTCCTAAGAGCATTGGTAGTGTTGACATGTTTTCAAAATTGGCAAATCACCTAAAATGAGTTTTTTCAAAAGCAAACATGATGGTTTCAGATGAGACGAAAAAATGAAAGAAAAACATCAGATGATATACTAAAATAATGAAGAAAAACAGTTTATTTCTTTTCACGAATTTTAAGAAAAAAGTCGTACAACATTATCATGTTCTTTATGGTTAATTAATTATAAGATAATAATTCAATATTCTGTATGATGAAATAACTGAAATGAACGAAACTGTGAGAACTAGAAAAATTTGTCGTTCTGATATTAGTGTTGGTTAGTTTTGCAATTGAAACTCACAAACAAATCAATCGAAATTCACCAAGTCAAGCTTGTTGCTATCTAAGGGATTCAAGTCTCACAGCCTCAGGAAATTTCTCAGACTCTATGTTCTTCTCTTTTTGTCTCTCTCTCTCAAGAAAGTTTCTACCATGAAAATAATTACCCACATGGGTCATATTTATTGCCTTCCTTGAACTCCTTTTGCCTATTATAAGACGGCCTATTCATAGATCTAAATTGTTGGCCATAAATTAAATGGAAAATCCAGTTTGACTACTCCCCTTAAACATCCTTTTCTTAGACCTTTTCAAATTGCAATAATATCCATAGATCTATTGTAAGTAATCTCAAGAAAAAGAAATTAAATACTTATAATTATTACCCTTTCTGTTATTCCAACATACTAAATTCCATATGAGCAATAATATTGGCATAAAATCATTCAATAAATCATGCATTTTGGTTAGACTCTAAATTGTTTCTAAAATAAAATTTGAAAATAATATATATCCAATATACATTTATACTTATTTTTAAAGCACATTGGCTAGTTTTATTCTGTCAAGTACAACTACCAGCATATAATTTGATAAATTACCTCACTATGGGTTTGTAGATCCCAAATTATGAGTTTATACAAAAACAACTAAATAGATGGTTTAATAATTGCTGAATAATTCTCTATTAAATGGTTTGTGAGAGTACAATATCCTATCAAGAAGTTTGTGTCAAACATGTGACTCCTACATTTTCTTCCATAATTAATTTCATGGTGAAGTGGAGAAATTACCTAGAGGGATTACATTTTCTTCCATATTATGGTGACATTGTCATCTGGTCTGATCAAAGAATGAACCCGCATGTACACTGTTTCCCTACAATTGTTCTAAAAAGGAATTTGGAGCACTGGTTCCCTTCTTCGATCCACTTAACTCTCAACTATTTCTGAAGGAAAACTTCTTTTTGAATTAAAGCTTAAAATATTCATACTGCTGCTTGTTTTGGCCCTCAAAGAGATAAAGACTGACTAGGTACCTTTGAATCTCCTGCTGCCACTTATGCTGCATCATACTAGTTCTGCATACAGATTCAATGACATCACAAGCTTCCTTATTCAAGCTTTTAAGAGCAGCTTTATCATTCATCAATTAGGAGACAATTGTAAACATAGGTACCATTCATCAATAACATTTACCTTCCTTACTTTGTATCAACTAAGCTGCAGATATGTACCTTTGAGGACCCAACAGGTTGCATCCCTCATTGTTGTCCTTTGGAGGGGGTTTAGATCTGAGTCCAACAGCGAAAAGGCACCTGTAGCAGTAAAAAAGGTTTGCAGTAGGGACAATGCCCAGCCCAAGTTTGCTGGTGGCTATCTTGGGAGAGGCATTAGAACCAACATTGGGTGTCTTCTTTTCAGCTCTAGATAAAGTAAGTCCTGTTGGCTGATAGGCAAGTGGTTTCCAGATGTTGCAATTTTCCGTGGTGTGCCGAAAAACACAACAGTAGGGACAAATTCATGGCTTTCAATCGCTTCAATTTCAATATAAACTGTGGTGGAGACATTCAGTTTCAATCTCAATCACTACTTTGGAGCCTGAGACAGAAACTCTCCCCCAAATCAGATCAAATATACCCGACATAGGAGCATTAACACCAACTTCAACACATATGATAGGAAATCCAACCCTTTCTACGGAAACAGATGCTTCCATATGGAGCTAGAAATGTAGATCAGTCCAATAGGAGTCCAGTTCCAGAGGGTTATTGTAAAGATCGACTCAAAGAAGGATCGCTTTATGAACTTACTTTATATGGTTCATTCCAAGGCCTACTTTTCGGAAATCTCATCGTGCGATCTTTGGGTGCAAATAAAAAGTAGGAGCCACAGCTGTTTACCGGTCTTTGATGGATACCAAACCATTCCAGATCATCATGGCGATCTTCTCTCTGTGAACTGAGAGGTGCACCGACAACCTCCAACAAACAAAATGCCTGCCATTGTTAAGATGGGCCGCAGGAGAAAGGAACTTGAGAGAAACTCCTGTGCCTGTGCCTACTGAGACGAGGTTTAGGAGGGAGGATGCAGAGGGCAACAGGGTTGCAAGGGGGATAAAAAGCGGAGAGGAATCTTGGGAATGGAAGATGGCTGGCCATCCCCGCCACCGCCGGCAGTGCGCAAACACGAATCTGGGGCTCAACATTTACCCTAAACTGTGAATCCAGTTGACGCTTTGTAGGTAGCTCATGCTAGACTACATTTATTTTTTATTTTTTCATGTTGATAGTTATAAGAATAAATTTAAATTTATTTATCTTATAGCTTTAAATAAGGGTTTTGCTAACCCAACTGTAAATATTTTTTTTATTCGAATTGGTCAGATGTTCAGTGAAAACTAAAATTATAAACGAATTGATTTTTCAAATTTATTAGTCAAATAGTTAACCGATTCATTATATGACGAATAGCATGTGTTTATATATTCTAATATTTTTACTAAATTATGAAAATAACATATAATATATTAACGATAAATTATAACT
This sequence comes from Nepenthes gracilis, assembly GCA_033239525.1. Lineage (NCBI taxonomy): Eukaryota > Viridiplantae > Streptophyta > Magnoliopsida > Caryophyllales > Nepenthaceae > Nepenthes > Nepenthes gracilis. The sequence continues at coordinate 12,843,016 of BSYO01000025.1, read as the reverse complement.
ATAAATAATAGTAACCAACTACCAATAATATAAATTTCATACAATCACAACCGTGCATTATTATCCGTTTCATAGTCTTATGAATCATTACTCGCCTAAGTTATTAAGATCAATAAGATTATGTTATTTATCAACCAAAGTATTTCAAATAACAAAATACGTTATTTATACTAAATTAAAAATACTCTTTAGTTTTTTTTATTATATATACATAAATGGTCCAATTGAGTAATTGCAATTTTTAAAATCAGTAACATGAAATTAAACTAAAAACTGAATGAAAAATTTTATTTTTACTCAAAAAAAAAAAAACAATATATATATATATATATATGTGTGTGTGTGTGTGTTTGTATGTGTATCCATACATGTATCTATGTTAAGCGCTACTCAAGACTTAATATCTATGTTATATTCTTGAATTAATTACAGAATTTATACTTGTTTACATTTAGATTTTTGTATTTCCAGTTAATAAAATGATCAATTTAAATTAGAGGAAATATTATAACAAGATTCTGGGGAGCCCTATTCTAGGAATAATATGGCCATTTTTGATAATTCATCTGGTTACGTCATCAGATCCTGAGCGCTTGTACGGATAAAGATCCGAATGAGTTTGCAGATCTTTAGGCGTACTCAGATAGAACCCGTACAACACAAAGAGATCAAGAGTTCTTTTAGGTTCGAGGACGTGATTTTGGAATGTTGAAAGAGAGAGAGAAAAAACTATCACACACGATATTTTATGTGGAAAACCCTCTCGTGAATGAAAAAAATCACGGGACTCTGGGTCTGAGAACTGTTTCATTATTGTAGTGTTTTTTTACAAAGAAAATGAGTTTACAGAGAAGTGGGAGAATAAGGAGTAAACAGCGTGTTTCACTATTGTAGTGCTTTTTCTCTTCCTTGGCTCTCTCTTTGTGTACTGTTGGCAATATGTATGCGTCTCTTTTTTTGGAGTTTGACTTGAGCGTATATAGTGGACAATTTTCACCTTCCCAGTAAGGAACTTGCGGGGGTAGGTGGGTCTGTCACCAACTCTGTAAATCCCTGGTGTCGTCCTGTAAAAGTCCACCAACTCTCTAAGAGTTAACTGTTCCTTTTGGGGTGCACGTGTTCTGCAAAAGCAGTCACCAACTCTGAGATGGCTTTATTCACTATGTAGCCTGACAAAGTCGGTCACCTACTTCCTGGCACGCCGATTTTGCATGCACAGTAGAGTCTGTGAACCATTTTCTGAGTCCTTGGGCCTTAATGGTCTTTATGGTCATTAAGGTCTCTTGGGCCGATTTGGCTATCTGGACCTTCTGGGCCTCTTGGGGCTACTTGGTCTCTGTGACACTTAGGCCAAACTCACGAAAACGGGTCCTTCAACTGGGCCTTGGGTATTAGTACCCATCGCATCTCTTGTTATTCTTTTATATCCAATCATGAGGAATTGTAGTTTCATTATAGAATAATGTTATTGCCATGTTAGAATAATTTTTATATGAAAATAATTTAAGAACGAAGCCGCATTTGAATTACGTTCAAGTCGGCATTTGAACGCCTTTTCTTTGTAGCTATAGCATTTGAATACCATTTGAATGCTATGTCTTATTCATGTTACATATGCGTTGCTTGCTTGGTTTCATGATAATAGAATGATTCTGTATTAATGGTATACTTGTTTTAGATCTATTAAATGATAGTATAGGCTTGTAGGAACCGATACTTGTATTCTATGTATGAATGTATATCTAAAGTAGAAAAGTTTTGTTTAACATTCAACTGTCGTGCGCGGTAGCGTTTGAATGCTAGAATGTGCTTTGCTTAATTTTGTCGATCTAAAGGATCTTGATTGATTTCGTGATGATAGAACAAATATTTTTCAATAGTATAATATGTAGTATACTATTGAACTGCAGTATAAACTTGGGTTTATATTATACGTACGTTGATGCTTGATTATATGTGACAAAAATAGTCTGTAGACCTGATGTTTGAATGTCCTGCGAGGGGTGTTCGTGTACCTGGTGGTAGCTTGAGAGATGCCATAGATCTGTGAAATTCAGATCGATTTCGTGAGGAATAATTGTACAATGAGTCGTTATAAGAGCTTAGTGGTAGAATTAATAACCTCATTGAGGATTTAAGCTATTTTTACGGAGATTTAGGCTCGGTGTTGGATGGTGGCTAGGCTACTGTTCAAATGCCGAGGTTGAGATTTGAGGCAAGAGAGAAAGATTCGGGATTGTTGCTTCAATCATAGGTTTTGGGACCTTGGAGCTTGATTCTAAATTGATGTGAGTTTAGAGAATGTTTGTAAGCGTTGGTGAGAGGTGGCCACATGTGAGATAATTTGGTACCCATATAGATTTCTCTATTCATTCGTGTATTGATTCGTTAGTGCATTCCTTTGTTTTGCATAAGTACTTTGTATTACCATTTCATAGCCAAGTAAAAGAGAGTGTATAAATATTCTAAGGTATTTATGCGAATAAAAATCTATAAGGCTTTAGAATAGTTTACATTTTTTTAATATTTAATTCATCTTAATTCGTTGAGGTCTATTGATTTTGAAATGAGATGCTTACATCTTATAATCTTTGTATTATATGGTATTAGAGATATCACGACTAGGGGAATCACAGGTGGTTTGTGGTATGCTACGAGTATAACCTCTTACAGGATTGTAGATGTAATTATATATTATGAGGGTCAGGGGCCTTATCGTAAATTTTCAACTTGGCTTTTAATCTATAGTGACATAATAAGATTTACGAAAATTATTATTATCTTATATTACCGTGATATCATGTTAAGTTATATTTCAAAAAATTTAAGATAGAACCTTAATATATGGAATATTTTGAGACCCCGTGATATATCTATTGGAATTTATTAGAATTCGGTGGATATCATTTGGGATATTGAGAAACACATTTAGCTGATATCATCTTTTATTGAGCCTATCATATTTTGATCTATTTATTATTGACTTATTGTTATCTGGGAACTATTATTACTCCATATATATTGTATTTTATCTTATATTTTGAGTATTTATTAACAAATAAAATTTTAAATTATTACTTGCTAGACATTTAACTCATTATTGCTTTTTATTTTCTTTTAAAGTACACGGATTGTGGTGGTGAGCTGCCTTTAGAGTTGGAGAGAGAGCCGTGAAGCTAGCTTTGTTTTAGAGCCTACCTGAAATTTATTTTTATATCATTGTTAAGATATATTCATATACAGTGTTTTATTATGATAGTTTTCAGGGTTAGAATTTTTCCATAATTCTGAGTGTATCGAGATGATTTTTAGACTTTATTGGTTGCTATCATGTTAAATATGATTATATTGATATTTTTGAGATTGATGGGCTTTTCATGTGATCGGTAATGCAGCAATGTGGGCCAGGCTTGGGTTGCTACAGTTCATTACTTTTGAGGAAATATAACCCGGTGCGTATCTATTACAATTTACAATTTACATATAGAAATGCATCTCACTGGTGTGCATGATTCACAATTTACATAACCTATCATACAATATATGTAGTTTTTATCACCAAGAAATATGGTGAGGCAAAAATATCATTTCCAAACCACCAATGGAAGGACCTTTAATCAATGAAATGTCGATTCACATGCTTTAGTTATTTTTCATCTAGAATACAATTATTTTGTATTAAAAATTGTTATTTGATCTATTTTGAAATTTGGTTAATTTGTTTTATGTGTATGTTATCAGCGCCCATTATTTCTTGTGCCATCAATTACGTGTGTTTTTTACTTGAAAAAGTACTATGTAAAACGATAGTTTTCCAAATTGATTGGAAAAGGTTGAGACTTGGGTTTTGATCAAATAGGATTCATTCTCTTTAATACATCTCCACTTGGCCAACAATTAACACATCTCTACTCGGCTAACAATAAAATAGTGCAATTTGAAGTGACGGTGGATTCACTGATGTTACCCAAATGTTGGTTGGTTGTGCCCTACATTGGGGAAGAAAAAGCCTCCGTGATCCTAAGTGTTTCCCTTTTTACATTGGAGCTCGTAAGTGCTCCCCTTTTTCCATTGGAGCTGTGCAAGATGCATAGATAAAGAGCTCATATTATAAATCCTTCTATTTGTATAACCTATTTGTAATCATTATGCAACTCTTTTTTATAAGGAAGAAAATAATTTTTTTGAAACAAGAAAAAAAATTTAAAGAGATTTATTCTCTTTACCTATATAATAAGATAGTTGTAAAATGGTTACATATTGAGTTTTATGAGTATTATTTCTATTATGTTATTGAGTTTCATTGTGTATAAGAAAAATAATACTCATATCACTTAGGTATAATATTTTTACAATTATTTTTTTATGTTTAGATAGAGAGTATTTATCCTTTTAAATTTTTCTTTTTCTATAAATATTTCTACAAGAAATAATTATATATCCAAAGCCATTAGGATTCTGACCTTTTAAAGAGGGCAATAATCTAAAGTAGTACTAAAAGTCAAGTTTTTTTGGCTATCAAACTAAATGCCAAAAAGGTTAAGCATAGATTTAAAATTATAATAGAAGAAAGTAATCGCCTATATTATTTGCATCAAAAATAAATAAATAAATAAATAATAAAGAAAAAAAGAAAAGGAAGGAAAAAAAACACACACTTCCCAGCTGAACTCTATCTGCTTATTTTTTGTGATGTTAAATAAAGTGAAAGAAAGAATAGTATATACAAAAATTCATCGTTTTATGACAGAGTAAGCTTGAGTGTGATAGTTTGGCCAGATATGAACCGCATTTCTCACCTTGGCAGCTTACAACATGACTAACCCAAGATATATTAATACCTTCAAATTGTATTACCAAAATATATATTACAAAGAGAGATTGAATTTAAATCTAGGTATGTTCATCAAATATGCATATTTTTCTACTAGTTTCTCCTCACAGTACATCTAGACATGCCAAAGAATTCTCAGAATTGTCATCTCCAGAAATAAATAAGTAGATTAACAAGGAACAGAACGTAGATTCAAGTCCGCAACAGTCAATGCTTACATCAAATTTCCTCAGTTAATGGTCTCCAAGCCTACTTGCAACCGCCACAAACAAAATCCCTTAGTATGTGAATTAGGGAGAATCTTCTTCTTCCTTCATTTTTATTCTGGTCCCTTAGTTTCTGCAAGGCATATTGGATCTTCTTTATTTCCATCTGCAACCTTCCGATCATTTCCGACCCCCTTCTTACCTTGTTTAGAACTACCTTTCTTTGCACTATCCCAATCTTCTTCAATTCTAATGATCTGACAACATCTGAAGTTGGAGGAGGATGGTCCTCAGTGGTCTTTCTTGGTTCAGTATGCAGACCCAATAGCTGTGTCACAGAATTCTCAACATCTTGCAACCGGTCTCGCAGTTTGCCATGCTCCACATCCTTGACAATTTTCCTCTTCTCGATAGTCTCCAATTTTGCCCTCAATTCCTGCACGGAATCTTTTAGGCCCATAAGATTCTGTGCATCGGGAGCAAATCTATCTAAGATATTCTCCATTTTTGGTTCTTCATTCGAGCTGCTACCCTCATTGGAAATCTCCAGCTTGTCCATTCCCAGCTGTCTCTTTGCCCGTGGTTCTGAAGAGGGATTCGTGCTATTTGGCTCTGTAACTTCAAGTTGATGGTACAGAATATCATCCGCCTCAGGCACACCAAATGGATTACGGAAGTCATCCATCAAATGGCAAACTTGATCCTGTTTAATCTCCCTTAAACTAGAGATTTCACTTTCTACGCTCCTTTTAAACTCAGATGAAGGCAAAGTGAGGTCATTAAGGATTTGGTTTACTTCCAAATCTTTTTTGCAAAATTCCAAGCCCCTCAACATTTGGAATGTATTTCTCAGCTCTGAAGTAATAGCCCTATGCTCTTCTTGGGATTTAGAGTGCAAATTTAGCAGTGTGTGCAAAGTACCTTCAACTTGCACAAACCAACATCTCTGATCTTGTAAATTATTTATCAGTTTCTCTAGATTGGCTTGCATCTTAGAGAGTTGTTGGTCTTTTATTGCTAGTTTTTGTTCCAGATTATGTGCCTCTGAATGTAAAGATTCATTTAGTCTCCCCAAAGTAAAACGACATTCTTCAGAGTGAACAAGTTTTGCATACCCCCATCGAATCACATTGGTAAGCAACACTGCTTGTTCTTGTGCTTCTTGTAACTCACTTTGCTGATTGTACATCACCTCCATGCATTGGTTATATAGTAATGCCGCATGTTCTTTCTCTTGATTCAGTTCAAGAATTTTATTCTTCAAGACCTCCACTTCATTTTTTGCGATGCGAGCTTGCTCATTCATCAATTTTGCATGCTCCTCAAGTTCCTTATTATACCTTTGGGCAGGAACAATATCTTTCATCACATTGGATAACCTCTCTGAAATTTGCCGGTATTTGACGATGAAAGCGTCTCTCTCACTTTCCGTCTTTATAAGGATTTGTGTTAAGGTTTGCAACTCAGTTTCAGCTTTATGTGCTCGCTCAGACTCAATAAGAATCCTAGTCTTGAGATTCTTATTCTTATTTAATAACTGAGCTAAGTCTTCTTGATCTTCCTCTTGATGTTTAAGACCCTTCCTGCCTACTGCAGTGCCAGACTCTTCAGGATCAAATGCATGAGTTGGAATTCGTGTGAAAGGCGTATTTGGCTCAGAATTTGAGGGCGCATCATCAGCGAGGAGAAAAGATACTTGGGTGGGAAATGCTTCTCCAGTGATTTGGTGTGCTAAGAGCAGCTCCCCCGTTGCACCATCATATCTTTTTACAAATGAACTGTAAGCTCGGTAGAATTCTTCAATCAGTTTCATGAGCACCGGCCATTTCCTAGAGTACATCTCATCCCTCCTTGCAATTGAATCTTCATTTTCCTCAATTAACTTGATCGTAGCATCCATATCTGGCACAAAGCATGATGTAAAATTGAAGTCAGGCCATGGCAAAACTAATTTAAAAGGGGGTGGACAGAAACAATTTTCCCAAGAGCATTGGTAGTGTTGACATGCTTTCAAAATTGGCAAATCGCCTAAAATGAGTTATTTCAAAAGCAAACATGATGGATTAAAATGAGGCGAAAAAATGAAAGAAAAACATCAGATGATATACTAGAATAATGAAGAAAAACAGTTTATTTCTTTTCACGAACTTGAAGAAAAAAAGTCACACAATATTATCATGTTCTTTATAGTTAATTAATTATAAGATAATAATTTAATATTCTGTATGATGAAATAACTGAAATGAACGAAACTGTGAGAACTAGAAAAATTTGTCGTTCTGATATTAGTGTGTGTTAGTTTTGCAATTGAAACTCACAAACAAATCAATCGAAATTCACCAACTCAAGCTTGTTGCTATCTAAGGGATTCAAGTCTCACAACCTTAGGAAATTTCTCAGACTCTATTATGTTCTTTTCTTTCTGTTTCTTTCTCTCTCAAGAAAGTTTCTACTATGAAAATAATTACCCACATGGGTTATATTTATAACATTTCTAGAACTCCTTTTTAACTATTATAAGACGGCCTATTCATGGATCTAAATTGTTGGCCATAAATTAAATGGAAAATCCAGTTTGACTACTCCCCTTAAACATCCTTTGCTTAGACTTTTTCAAATTGCAATAATACCAATAGATCTATTGTTAGTAATTTTCAAGAAAAAGAAATTAAATACTTATAATTTTTACCGTTTCTGTTATTCCAATATACTAAATTCCATATGAGCAATAATATTGGCATAAAATCATTCATTAAATCATGCATTTTGGTTAGACTCTAAATTGGTTCTAAAATAAAATTTGATAATAATATATATCCAATATACATCTATACTTAAACTTTTTCATAGCACATTGGCTAGTTTTTTTAAGTGGAATGGTGATATATTTTTGAATTGTGCTTGTGAATTAGATCTGCCACCTATATGTTTTGTTAGTTTTTGTTTTTCTAGTCTTGTTTCTTCAAATGAATATTTTTTAACCTGTAGTTTTGGAAGTGCTTTCACTTTGCACTGCTGACAGATGACAGGGCTTCATGCTCAGATTCAGATACTGATCCCTGTTTGATATAACGAGGTGGTTAAGGAAAAAAAAGGTTTGCCAGGATTGAGATTGGCAATGGACTTATATGGGATGCCTAATAGCAAAATTACCTATAAAAAATGGCAATAATTTGCTTTCTTTGTTCAGCTACACATTATGTGGTCGCATTTGATTACCTATTTTTTTGCTTAATAATGAGCTTTTGGACGTTTATTTTATTTGATGACTGCTGATGAACTAAAATTTATTAGGGATATAAACTATTCAACAGCAATACTAATAAATTTATAGAGTATAAATTCACAGTTTCTCAGTTTTGACGTTTATATTGGTAGCTATAAAGATATGCATCCAAGGCATATTTATAATGGATGTGGTCATTTACTCCTTGGTACTGGCTGTGGTTATACAATATGCATTGATGTTTATTTACATTTGGGATAATCTTTGACCAAATTCCTGCAGTTTAGCCTTTTTTTATCGGTTGCAATGGTTCAGATTTCTATGGTTCTAATATTACAACAAGCTAATTTTCCTAATGCCTTTCCAGCAGATGTGGTTTCAGTTTTCAGGAGATGCCATTGTCTTCTTTTCAAATCTTAGACTCAGGGATGAAATGCATATTTGGAACCTCAGCATGTTTAGGGAATGAAGGGATCCATATCACTAACTCATTGGCTCAAGGAGAGGATTGGGATATGTTCTTAAAGGTAAAATAACAAGAGAAAAGGAAAAAAAAAAAAAGAGACAAAAAAATTGTATATTGATACACCTCTGAGTTGCAAACATCCATTTCAATTTGTAGAATTAGAGTATTAAAAAGTCTCAACTGATTAGTGTCTACTTCAAGCTCTAGATAAAATTAATTATGAAGATTTTTCTTCCCCATTGAGAATGTTCAATACATTATCACAGTTGCACATAGTGATTTGAAGCACATTATTGCATTGCATTTGGTCCAAATTGCTTGAGACCCACACTACATTTTGCCCTATGTGTATTTACATGGTTGGCATTTGTTTGTCCGGTGAAAAATTTGCGCCCAAACTCCATCTTGACTGCTACATTCTAAAGTTGTTGATATATTCTAATTTCAGAAACTTGAAGGAAACAAAAGTTCTTTTATACTGTGGAAAATCAACATCTATGGGTGGAAAACATTTTCTGTAATGACAAGGTGTTTTGAATTTCTTTTGTGTTTTCCCATACTTGGAATTAGTAGAGGACATGGCCTACAGTAGAGGTGAATAAAAGGCAAATAATCCATGTGTAAGTAAAAAGGGCTTAGCTTTATTTATTTATTCTTTGTTATCTTTCTGCTTTGTTTGGATTGCTTTATGTGCTGCTGTCATGCTGCTTTCAACTGTAGTGAATTTCATGGAAGATCACAAACATAGAATTATCATTTTTGTGATGTATAGTGATACACATTTGTATGTATGGACCTATATTCTGTTCAAGATTTGTATCATCTATTTCATGCTACTTTTTCCGTATGAAGCACAGACGTCTCTTTAGAGGGAGGTGTGACCGTATCCGACTGTGTATTTGACAATGATGCGCTCTTGGCACTTCAACGTGTATCGAAAACTTTATATTTTGTGATACCCCGTACATGTTGGAAGTGTAGATACATTAAGAACATACTTAGGAGACTTTAAGGGGTATCCCATGAAATCTAAATAAATATTGTGATTACTTGGTAATTATAAACAATTTTAAAACATATGCTAAGGTGAGAGAAACATAAACCACTAGTTTCCAATCCTTTCACAGTTAATCAAAGTTGAGAGAGATGCCCTAACAGAGAAAAAAATCCCTTGGGCATTCCAAATAGAGCCCTAGATTTGTTTGTGAATACTACCTACCTTTCTTTCTTAAATGCCCCTTGCCTCTTTTTTCTCTGATTACTTGCATTCATAATTGAATCTTTCAAATTAGAAATTGCCAATTGTTGATTCTTAATTTTGTATGAAATAGTGTTGTTTAACCTTTTATATTTTCAAACCCATAAAAAGTATGAATTTTTTTTATTAAATGTGTCCCTCATTATATCTTTATTTTAGAAAAAGTGTACGATAATGTGAATATATATATATTAGTGTGGCGCTCAAGCAAGCGTTGGGCGCGTGTCAAGTGCGTGTCAAACACCACAACCAAACTCAATGATGCATGAGTGCTGTCTCAATCATGCATCAAGCGTTGGCATCCTGCTTTAGTACGCTTGAGCATCTCTCAAACGTATATCGAGTATGAACTAATATAGAAAACATACTCGAATTTCACTCAAGTGACTGTCAACATGATTTGTTTTTCAGAATATGCATAGACGAGCGTCTGACACTAATCAGGTTTTTATTAACTCATAGTACCCAATTCAAAATTGACGTTTTATCTAATTTGTTTTCATTTAATTTTAATTATTTTAATTTTATTAATTATAATTAAAATAAAATTTAAACTTAAACCTTATACATATGGACTTTGATTGCTTATGTTATAGTTCTCCCCCTTAACTTTAATGGGAGTTTAGAAAGGTGACAGTTTTGTTGGAGGGTTTTCAATAGGCATGATATTCATCTATTTATATACTATTATTTAAATATGTTAATATAGATAAATATATAAGGTATTATATTGTTTAAAAAATATTAAATATATTTAAATTGCTTTTTTTTTTTATCACCATTTTTTATCAAGGAGATGGTACTTATATAAAAACAGCAAGCTCTTCTAAAAAGTTGATTAGCATATTTTCTTCTAAATTATTTAATTTCATAATTTAAAACCTAATTTCCAAATATAATCAGATTGGGGAATCACATTTATGAATTTTGTAATTCTTATATTTTAGTGCTGAAACTTTAATGATACATAAATTTTAAGAAGTTTGAAGGACCAATAAAAAATATAGTTAATAACATTATTTAAAAAATTTAAATATAATTATTTAAATATTTTTATTTTTAAATATTGATCATTAAATTTTAATTAATTTTTTGAAATATAAAAATAATTTTTTAAAAACTTAGATTATATTTTTAATAAAATATTATATTATTTTTAAAAATGTACCAATTAATTAATATATTTAATATTTTTAATAATTAATAACCATTGTAAAATTAGATTATACATTTTATATACGGCATAATTTTTTCAATCTTTTAAATTTTTTCAAATATATTCTCAGCTTTTACTTTCTAAAATTTATTTTAATCTAATTTTATTATCAAATTTCCGATCCCGAAATCTGTTTAACTAATTTCTTAGCCCATAATTATTTTATTCCGATTTTTTAAAATTAAAGATCTGAAATAAATTAATTTTTATTTTATCGACCTTGTTGGGCCCCACCTAAAACGTAAAATAAAAGAGGCTGCAGACATCCACATGTAAACTTAAATGGCTCAAAGTAAATACCATTAGCTCAAGAGGTTTCTTACCACCTCCCAAGAAGCCAAGAAGAACCTCTCAATTTAAACCATAAGATCAGAGAATGTCATGGCCGGGAATGCCAATGGCTTATTTCATCTTCAAAAGAGCCGCATCATCAACAGTGGCACGCCTAGTCAAATCGGGGCAGATATCCGATTCTCGTACACCCGACACGGCCCGAAAAGGCTCATTGTCCCTTTCCGCATCTCAAATGAAAGGAGGCTAGTGGACCAACTCCTCAACCACGGATGGACGATCCCACTCCCCAACGGTCCGACTCCCACTATAAATATACAAAAAGAAGACCTCCTTTCCAAAGGAGAGGTCCTCCCAGAGACACGCAAGAGAGAGCCTTTTAGACTCACAAAGCTTCCAGCAAGCATTCCCTTTCTCCACGCCTAACTCCCCAAAAAACGTGGAAGAAGGCTCCCAGAGAGCATAGTCTTCTTAGAAGATAAACGCAAAATAAGAGATTCAAAGGAATAACCCTCAATTCTCCAACCATATAGTGACGCTCTTTAAGCCCCGAGCCTAGTGGTTTTTTCCTCCCATTCAAGAGGAGGTTTTCCACTCAAACATCCGGTCTCGAGTTCTCATCTCGCATCCAAAGACCTCACTCACTTGTGTTGCACGGGAACCACGCATCGATCAACGCCGAGGGTCCAACGCCCCTCATCAACGAGCCTCGCGAGATCCCTGGCTAGGTCGCCAACATCCCGCATCTCTAAAATATCTAATCTCTCTTCCATAAGCCCTTGGAATCGAACGCAACATTGGCGCCGTCTGTGGGAAATAAAAGGAAGAACAAAAAACTAAGCGGCTTCCCATCCCCCCAACAAGCGAACGCCCCAAAGATGATCAGCAGACAAGGCAGTACGTCCGTCCGAGGAGAGGACCGCCCATAAATGCCTCCCCCCCGGGCGCGTAAATGAAATCAAATTAGCGCAAACCGGCGCGAAGGTGGAATTCGCTCCCGATCTAAGCCCACGCTCCGAAAGCCCACGCCCACGGCGCCGGGGACGACAAGAATCGGCGCGGGCTCCAAACAGGGACTACCAACAAAAAAATCCATGAGTCCGGCCTTAAGAAGGGGGCTCAAAAGGCCTAAGACTTTTGGACCCAAGGCCGACGAAGCAACTCAAAAGACCCCGCCCCGAGGACGGGGAAGGAAGGGCGAAGGGGCGCGCCACGAGAAGACCGACCACCGTCTGGCACGACATACCCGAGCGATGGTCCTTTGGGAAGAAAAGCACCTAACCCATTTACCTTTAGATCCCCCGAGGCGAGATCGAATGAAAGGTTCCTAAGATGGCCCAAGGCGCCGAAACACCCTTGACCAATGGGAATACCGCCATTACCATGGCAAACGCGGCCACGACACCGAGGATCGCAAGAAGCTCCAAAGCGAACTCGAAACAGAAAGATACCTTGACCACTTCCCCGCGAAGACTGGCGCTGGCCCGGAGCAAAAATGCCGCTCAAGGGCAAGGCCATCATAGGCGCGGACTAAAAAAAAAAAAAAGAAAAAACCTTGAGGCCACTCAATGTAAGAAAAATATGCATTAATAAACGTGCATTTTTTACCCTTACAACTAAGTGTTTCATACTCTATTCCTTTCTGGCCCGGCCCGAGCAATTTTAGAACTCACGGCATTCGACAAATCAAAAACTAAAATACATGATATTGTTGTGACTGCGGTCCTAAGAGGTCGGCCCTTGAGGTCATCAAAAACTCGGCTAAGCGGTCCAAGAGGCCCTTGAGGTCATCTAAAAATTTGGGCGACTGCTTAGGTCATCAAAAACTTTTCTAAAATCAAAAACTAAGGTCATCAAAAACTACCGAGCGTCCCAAGTTTGAGGTCATCAAAACTTGCTAAGCGGTCCCAAAGGCCGGCCCTTTTGTCGCGACAGCGGCCCTGGTGAGGCCGCCCTTGAGGTCATCAAAACTCGGGCCACACTGAGCGGTCCCAGAGACCGGCCCGAGGTCATAACCCGAAATTCATATCGACTAAAGACCGCAAAGTACACCTGTAAGGCTAAGAGCCAAGAAGTCTGGAAAGGGTAAAAAGTCAAAACGCTGCCACCCGGCTTGAGACAAGAGATAAGCGCTAAACAACGCGCCGCGAAGAAAAGAGAAAGAGAGGACCACACGTAAAATGAGACACAAAAGGAACGTCCAAAGCTTTAAAGCGAAAAGGACTAAGTCTTATTCACAAAAAGAGATTTTCTCAGATGTATGACGGCCAAGAAAACAAAGTGAAGTACAAGGGAGCCGCATGTCAAGGGAGTGTTGCTCGGCCCTTTCCTCTCTGAGCCTCAAGCTCCCCGAAGATCCCGTCTCGCTCCACCGAAATTGCCTCCTCGGGCGTAAGAGGTTCACTACTAGGCCCCGCCCGAGGAAATGTTCCGTCTGAGTCCTCCATGCTCAAGGCACCAAAGATTCCCGGGATCGAGGACGGCCACGGAAACCGCGGACGGATTAACCGCACCACTTGCGAACACCGTCCCTGACAAAGACAGAGCCATCTCCGCACTGCACGGACGCCCTCAACCTCTCCTCCAGAGAGAATCTGTCGAAGAAGGCTCTGTTGCCGCAGATCCTTGTTGGTAGCCTCAAGAGAAGCAATCTTCTCCTTGCTCCAAATAGCTCCGCCTCCGCCCGCCTGCGCAACTTCACGAGCAATATTCGAAGACCCCACTTCCGGGCGGGTGGATCGATTAATTACTCCCACTAGCCCGTTGGGCCCGCTTATCAAACTGAGCTACCACAGAAAATTCATTAAGGCATGAATAAAGGAAGACAAGGAGAGGAAGGGAGCAATAGGCTACCTCGTAAACCAAGGGGTCATCCCCAGGCCGTAACTGGGACTCGGACTCCTGCGGCCTCTTCTAAGTCCGCGGCGCCGCCTCGATCCGCAGACTCATCGCCCAACAAGGCCACTAAGGTCCGCCTCAATAATGCAGCGCCCCCAAAGGCCTCGCAACCGCTCGGCCTCCGCAGCAAAGGGGCGGAGGCGCGGCTCGCGAACACTCAAATCCACGACCTCCACCATCTCTCGGACCATTTCAACACACCCTCTCGGGAATCCCTCGCGCACTCCCGCCTCCTATGTCCTCGTGAGGATGACCAATCTGCCCGAGACGTCACCAGCAAGGTCAACGGGAGCGCGGGAACGAAGTCATCACCGGGGCCGAATGTCCGAGGACCGCGCACTCGAGGAAAACCTCTGCAGTGTAGCGGGCACTAAGCCACCATCCCGAGGGCCCCGTATTCTCCGGTCCTCATCCTCTTAATCGAGGAACGTCGTCATCATCATCATCACAAGAGGTCCTGGGACTCGGGAAGCTTGCTTCCGCTTCTAGAAGGCCCGCTCGGAGTATTAGCAAGGGAGGAAAGCGAGACCCCTGTGTCTCGAGGACTGGGAAAGAGCCACTCCCGACCTCGTAGGCAGAGGAGCGGCCACGCCATCATCTCATGTCCTCGATATCAAAATCCTCGTCATTACTCGAGGAACGCTCAGCAGTGGGCCCCCCAGTTCTCGAGGGAACTGGGCCCGGAGCCTCATCTCGCGGTTCCCACTTGGCTTCCCGAGCTTGTCGGGCAATGTTGGCTTGTTCAAGTGGAAAGACCAGATTGGCCATCAACCAAGTCCGTGCGCGCCTTCTCTTCCTTCCGCTCCTCCCCGGAGGGGTCAACATTCTCCCACGTATTAAGGAAGAAGAACTTGTCCTTCCACCCCCGTGGAATCGGGGTTGCCACACGCATAGCGAAGAGAATTCTTCATCACGATCCAAATCGGGGTTCTCATGTAAATACACCTTGACCGTAAGAGGGGTCAAGGTCTTCTCATGACATCGAAAGAAGACGCACAAGGACACCATGATACCTCATCACATTCGGGTCAAGCCTGGCGAGGCACGCCAAACGCCCTCATAAAGTCATAGAGGTCCAACTAATGAAAACCGTAGCCCACCTTTTAAGGTGGGCCTCATAAAAATAATGAAGCCATCCGAGGATACAGCTCTATCACGCGGGCAAATGTTCTCTATCATGCGGCACCGGGATTACCATAGCCATGGACTCAGGAATCTGGTACCGGGTCCGGATCTCCTTGAGCTTGTCAAGCGTCACCCTGGACGCAATGTTTCTAACTCCAGGCGCCATGGAAGCCAGAGAAAGGAGTAAACAAAGCTAGAACGAAAAAGGAAACGGAAAATGTAGACGCGACCGATCAAAAGCAACGAAGGGTTTAAATAAACCCTAGGGTACGGAAAAATGCACTCATTACCCCTGCCACGCGCCGACAGGGCATTCGCCCCGAGAACTCCGACAAGACGCCCGATCGCGCAACACATCAAGTATACGACATTTAATGCTCCAAAGAGAAATGGAACGACGGTTCGAAAAGGTCCGAGGACAACCACCTCCAAAGTCAACGCAGCCACCAAGACACGCTCTCGGACGATAACATCTCCAACAGATTTATTTATTCATACCAAACGACCGAGAACCTCGGGTCCTTTGGCATGGGGGGCTATGTTTGCCCCGCATGAAGGCCCATAAAGCGCGGCCCAAATAAAAGAGGCCCCGGAGATATCCACATGTTGCATCGGATGGCCTGGGAGAAGCCCAAGGGCCGAGAGCCCAAGAGGTTTCTTACCACCCGAGCGGCCAATAAAATCTCAAGCTTTCCATCGCGGGGACCCATTTCTCTCCTCCCAAGACCGCGAGGTTGCAAGAGGACTCACAGCCTTCCATGGCTGTGAATGCCAATCAAGCTTATTTCAACGGTTTCAAGAAAGCCCTATTTATTCGCCGCATCAACAGTGGCACGCCTAGTCAAATCGGGCGTATATCCGATTCTTATTCCCCTTTCCGCATCTCATTATTAAAGGAGGCTAGTGGACCAACTCCTCAACCGCGGGATGGACGACACGTCCCACTCCCCAACGGTCCGACTTATAAATATACATCCTTTCCAAAGGAGAGGTCCTCCCAGACACGCAAGAGAGAGCCTTTAGACTCACAAAGCTTCCATTCCCTTTCTCCACGCCTAACTCCCCAAAAACGTGGGAAGAAGGCTCCCAGAAAGCATAGTCTTCTTAGGAGATAAACGTGAGACAAGAGATAGGGAAGGAATAACCTCACAACTGCATTCTCCAACCATATAGTGACGCTCTTTCCCCGAGCCTAGTGGTTTTTTCCTCCCCATTCAAGAGGAGGTTTTCCACTCAAACATCCTATCTCTCGCCTTCTCATCTCGCATCCAAAAGACCACTCACTTGTGTTGCCGGGAACCACGCACCCGACCGAACGCCGAGGGTCCAACGCCCCTCATCAACGAGCCTCGCCGAGAGATCCGGCTGGGTCGTCAACATCCTGCATCTCTCAGCCATAGCAGGTCATCCGGCTGGGCGACCCTCGCATCCTGCATCTCTCTTCCATAGCAGGCCCCGTGGAACCAGAACGCAACAGACCTAAAACATAAAATAAATATTAGATGTAAACTTATAAATTAAATATCATTAAACGATCTAAAATAAAATAATAATTTAAACCATAAGACCTAAATGCCATATCCAAAAGCATTTCCAAATATAAAAAAAATATTATAATTAATATTATATCATCGAAACTAATTTTCAAAAAGAATTTAAAATCAAAGCTTTTATCGTCATCGTAGCATCGTCTTCGACTAATTAAAATAATAACCAAAATAACTAAAAATTAAAAGATTAATATCTAAAAATATTAACTTATAATACAATATTAAATCAAATTTAGCGCCCTAAGCTAAATCTCTAAACATCCAAACTTTTAATCAAAAACTCCACTAAGAAATTCTAGCCCCAAAAATTAAAATTTATTGGTTTAAATTGAATTTGTCTTAATTAAATTAAGATTTATTATATATCTGAATATTTATTATAAAATATAAGGTGCCTTCAATACATTAGCCGTCGGATATAAATTTAAAAGCCGATGTATTTTTTTCTTAATTTAGAATTAATTTTTTTTAAAAATAAAATACATCATATGTGAGAAGTTGAAGCCTAATTTATGAGTTTTTCTAGGGTCTTGATTAGTTCTAAAACACTCAAGAAGCTGCAGGAGTTCTCAATCTAATGGCTTCATTGATGTGGCATGATGAGATGGATTGGGCACAAAACATAAAAGATATATGAAAAATGGATTCAAATTAGAATTTATAGGGCAATACCTAAACTAATGAATCACAAGTCCGGCACATCACAACCATGAATAAAATGTTGAGGATTGGAACGTCTCTTCGGGATTTAGTTTAACACTCAAATCGGTAATATACTGAGTAATGGGTATGACATCTACAGGCCTAAATAGATATGCACAATATAATTATGGGCCGTCCGAACAATCAATGCCAATGGCCCACAATAACCACGCAACTGTCCGAACGAGATATTATGCCGAAACGGCCCAATCCATTGTGATGACCGAAGCGGTTACTTAACTAACAATGACAGACAAAGATAACGGTCAAACCGTCCAACCATACGGTTAAACCGTCCGACATATAACCGCCTCTCACCAACTATAAATATTCATTCCTCCATCCAAAAAGATATAATTTTGAGTCCATAGTGGCAGCAGAACAAGCACCAAAAGCACTTGAAACATTTTCTCCCTCTCATTAAACAAGATGTCCAGAGCACAACTCCTCAAAATAAAACTCAATTTGATTAAATCTTGTTCCTTTCCTTGAATATAATTAAAATACTAACTAGAGCGTCGGAAGATATGCTGAATAGTGAATCCTGTCAATCCTTTAATCGTTATTTATATTGCAAAGGGTTTGATTTAAGAGTTTACGAGTTTAAGGCCAACAAGTGACCGACGGACGCAAGTTCTCATCCATACAACAATCTGACTCTCAATACGCAACACTAAGTAAAATGTTATATGTGAATAAGAGAAATAATATTTCTTTTACCCTATGTTTGGTTTGAAAAAATAGAAATTCTATTCCCTCCTTATTTTTTAGGAATAAATATTCTTCCATTTAATTACAATTTAACCGAGAATAAATATTTTTATGGAAATATTTATTCCCACATGTATAAAAATAATTATTCCTTTCCATTTATTATTATTATTATTATTATTATTATTATTATTATTATTATTATTGTTACGTCCCGGATCCGCGGTTGTTGTACGGATTTAGGGACCTCCGGGTGTCCTGTCGTGCTAAAGAATGAGGATGAGGGTCTGATCTCCATATCTGTTAACCTGAACCTGCACAACACAATCAACAAATAAGAGGTCAGAGGTCCGGTGAGATTTCTCCCACCACGGCCACTCCGACGCTCAAGTCAGCAAGCTCCCGCAATAAATGAAAATGACGCACGCACTAGGCAGTGTACGAAGTGTGCTGATGATGCGTGAGTGATGTGTATTTATCAGAGTGGGAGATACAATGAGCATGTAGCAGAAGGCCTGGCTTCCTTGATGCACCGCAGTGGGTGGCTAACTTCCCATTGCCTGACTAGGCTTGGGAATCAAGATCTTGAGAGAGGTGGGTTCGTTTGTCGCCTCGAGACTCGAATACTATTCTTTTAGATTGCTCTCTCTCTTTTGATCTGGGAAAAGGAAGAAGAAGCAACCCCCTCCACTACGGAGGAAGAGAGCTTTTAAAGGCTCCTCCCGAGAGGACTTTCAGCGCGAGAACTCCCGTTGCCAGGGTTCTTTGGCCGCTGGTCACTGTCGCTGACCGACGGTCATGTCGGCTGTCGCTTTGCAGTGGCAGGCAAGCTCCTGAGCGCTGCCGGCCACACTTGGTCTCCCTTTGAGCTGGGATTGGCTAGTTGTCTGCGGGCGGCCGCCTGAGCCGCTATCACAGCGTTGACTGCTTCTCCATTGGCTTGTTTCTTCTCTCTCCTGGCTATTTTCCGGCAACTCATTAATGCGCTGTAGGACGCCCGTTGTCTTTTGCCAGCTGGTTGCCACGTAGTCTCCTTGCGCAGTTGGGCTGGGCTTGAAATTCTCGTGGGCCTTAGTATTGGACCCAACACTAGCCCCCCATGCCTCGGTCGGCCAATGGTCGGGCCTGGCATGTCATATGGGTCCATTCTGCGACCTGACAGTCTTCCTCGAGACGCGCCATCGTTCGTCGTTTTCTGGACTTGCGCCTTCCCCAGGTGACTACGCAAGCTTTTCTGACGCTGCTGTGATTCGGTGCTCTAATTGGCAAGATTCGCACGCTTAGAGTTGCATCTGATTAGGGGACTTTTCTCATTCTGTGAAAGGCGTCCGCCGGGAAGCGCGCCGCGCCGATCAAGAGGATGGCACCCATCTCGCCCATAAATAGGAGGGTTCCTTGGCAAGTGGAGCACATCCCTTGGCTGCCTTTGGTGGGACGATGAAGAGATTCTGGCTCACCCCGCCCTTTGTGGGGGTCCGACAAGGAATTGGATGGATTAACTGAATGCCCGAAGTTCTTGATGAAGGTTACTCTAACTCCCGCGTTGCGGTTCACTCCCTATGCTAATGAGGGTGGTTCGGCCACTCTGCAGTCGTCACGTGCCTTCCCTCCACGGTGTGACTCGTCCGGAGTGCGGTGGGACCGTGGCGGAACCTCCACGGGGATGTTTCCCGCTAGCGGGGTGCATCGCCCATGGTCTCCACTTCATTGAGTTCGAGCGCGGATCGTGGAGGGGGCAGAGGCTGGATCCCCGGTTAGGGAATTTTTGGGATCATTCCCTCTAATTCCCCCGGTGGTTTCGGTACTGGTGCGGATCCTGCCCCGTGGATCGTGCTACGGCCGCTTCCACTTCGGGGGGGCCTCGCGTGGCTACCTCCGCTCGCTTGTTGAGTTACCAGCAGCTCCAGTCGTGGTGATCTCCTGTAGATCACGTTCCCCGAGCGTGTCTGGGGCAGTCACCGCGGCCCCTGGGCCCCTTACCGCTGTCTTCTTCGTCTTTCTCGTACTTTTGTCACTGTAAATTTTGTACTTTGCAAGAAAGCACTGATTAATAAAAGTAGCCCTTTTGTCTTCATTTTTCCCTTCCCAGTGTGCATGCTTCCTTTTATCGATTGTCTTCTCTCGGCGAGCCGCATCTTGTCCCGTGGGGGCGGAAAGGCCACTGTTGGCGGTCACGTCCCTTGGCTTGTCTGGCGCATTAAATGCGCGTGAGGTCAGGAGGAGTTGCGCCATAATGACCTGCCTTGGAAATGCGCGAGGCCTCAGGGATTCTCCACGTGGAGGGCACCTGTTGGCCGAGCGCTGGCGCCTTTTGTGTTCATATCGCAGCCATTTTCAGGAGAAAATCTCGTCTATTTAAACATGCAAATCCTCCGATGACTTAGCACTTTCCTGAGTTCGTTCTCGCCGCAACTTTGATGGAGGAGTCATCATCGTCATATGAATCGGAACGTTCTTCCGGCGAGTCTAAGACTGGGTCCCACGTTCCCAGGGCTTCGAGCGCCGGCGCACCAGGAGGGGGTCACTTTGAAGCCACTGTCGTGGGTCCTGTTCGGTTCCCGCGGGTGCCTCCAGGCTTTGAGAGGGTAGAGGGTTCTGCCTCTTCCCTGGAGCGTGCTCCAGGGAGGGGGGACCTCTCACTCTAACAGATCACCAGGAGGGTTGAAAGCGTTGAGGCGCGAGTGCAAGTCACAGTGGGCGAGATGGAGCAGTTGAGGGCCTGAGCGGCGCATTTTGAGGATGCATGGACTAAATCGGAAGCAAGGGCTTCCCGAATCATTAGTGCCAATGTGGGGGCTCAGGCCCACATACGGGCTTTTAAAGAAGAGAACGAGCAGCTGCTGCGACAGCTTGGGGCAGAGGTCGCGCGGATGGGGACGAAGCTGAGGTCGAGGTTCCTGCCGGAGGAAGTTGGTCCTGCACTGGAGAGGAATTATCAAGACGGAATCCATCTCAGCCAGAGGCTAGCCTCGCTGGAGGATCCGAACTTCCTCGTCAGTGTTCTGGACTCTCATAACTCCAGCGCCCAAACGCACGCGCAACTGGTTGAGTACCCGGGTCCGAGTTCCTCCGCGGACCGTGCGGGGCGTTAGTTGACAGTCACCGCGGCAACCCACTATAATCATTTTTTGACAGTCATTGTAATAAAATTTGTCATTTTGTTGTGCTGCTTTGTTTCCCGTAGTATGTGTTTCTGGATTTTTGTTTTTATTCCCGTGCGCCCTTTTGATGAGCTTCGTTCGTAAAACCTGCATTTAATGCGAATGTGCCAGCATGGATTTTCGTCAAGCGGCTGAGGTGACCCGCTCTTTAGACTGGCGCATGGCCATGATTGCGGGTGACTTCGGGCCCCACGACGCTCCACAGGGCAGGCGCGTGTCCCAGCCACTCATGGTGAGCGCTGTTTGGGTTTCCCGCCTACTGGCCTCTCGTTGTCTATTTAAACTAACCGGGACGATTTTTCACCGTGCTGAGATTTTCCCGTTCTTGACTTGTATTATGGGAGAGGTATGGCAAAGAAGAGAGAAAGTTCTTCTCAGGCTCCCAGGGTGAGTCGCCAAGGGGTCCATAATATAAAGTCTGTCTTGATAGCCAGCGCCATCGCTGCCCTCGTAGTAGATTACGATATCCCTAGTGATTGGGGCTATCGTGCTCCCGGTTCCACAGATAGAGCCAGCGCCCCCCAGAGGGCTATGTCACGGTCTATGAGCACCACCTGAGAGGGGGGCTTCATTATCCCATGCCGTGTACGCTGTAAGCGCTGGTGTAGGCGTTGGGGGTTCCGGTGGCGAGACTTCACCCCAACGCTTTGCATTATTTGGTATCCCTGTGCATCTTCGCTAGCCTTCATGGTGGTTCCTTCGATGCCAAGGCGGCCAGACAGATTTTTCGCTTTACGGAGTCTGAGGACTGGGTGTCTATGTTACCAAAGACGGGCTTCCATTTTCGAGAGACCAATCCGAATTCGGTCAAGAATTGGAAAGACCGATACTTTTTCTTGTAAGAGCCCCATGATTCTGAACTTTCGCGTGTGTGGGGCCCGATTTCGGGGTTCTTCCTGGAAAAGCCGTCGGCAGAGGACGCTGCGGAGGCAGCGGAGTTGGTTACTGCCATCCAGTCCCAGGTGGCGAAGTTCTCCGTCCAGGGCTATTTCTTGATGTCCATCACGTTCAAGGTCGCCAAGTGGGGGCCTTCGTCAGGCTGGAGCATTGCCGGTCCCGGCAAGAGAGAGTGTGGAGGAGTCATCGATCCCCGATCGTCCGGAGGGGACGATGAGGAAAGTTGCTCACTGCTGGAGTCATCCTCAGACGAAGAGGGGGTTGAGGCTCCCCTGAAGAGGTTGAGGGAAGCCGGAGGTACTTCGACACGGAGGTCCCAAAGGCAAGTTGTTAGTATTGCTGCCGAGATTCGGGATCCGGTCCTGAAGCGGCTACAAGCATAGGGCACGAGGGTGAGGCCGTCGGACCACCGCCAACTCCGGCAGCAGGGCTAGCCGTGCTCGAAGTCGACGAGGCGGAGCCTCAACCTACTGAGGGGCCTTCCGCGTATTCCACCGCCAATGTGTTAATGGATGTAGCTCCGGGAATGGCGGGCGTCGTCTTGGACCATGATGATGCTGAGGGATCACGTACGGCAACGCTCGCGCCAACGTCAAAGTTAGGGGGATCCTTGGAGCCAACCATTATTTTCGTGGAGCCCATTTTGGAGGGCGGGATCCTCGAGGGCATCCCTACAACATCGGAGGTCGAGTCATATTGGTTGCTAGCCCGCAGGGAGCTAGGGTGGCGGCAGTCGGGACGACTTCGGGTTAGAGCCCCCAAGCGCTCCTATGTCTGCAGCCCTTTCGGCTAGCTTGGTCCCCGCGGCCAGAACAGGAGGAGCTCCGGGTAGGGCCTTCGCCAGGTGGTTTTGCACATCCTTCGAGCGCCGCTCCTACTTAGGTATGGTCGTCCCGATCTGGCACTCCCTTGCTGCCATATATTTTAGGGATTCTTCTGATGTCTTTCTTTTCCCATGCAGATTCCTGAGGATGCTAACCCTTTCGACGGACTGGTTGTCCTCCTCCACACGGGGGCTTCCAGCGTGGGCTACAAGCCATTCATCACACAAGAGCCCAGGTCGCCTCCCTCTGAAGAGACAGCGAGCGAGCGCAAGATGAGGTCAGACGCTTGCAGCAGAAAGTGGCACACCTGGAAGCTTCGCTTGCCGCTCTGGAGGACGACCATGCACGCTTGTCTAGGGATATGATTGGCCGGATCACCCAGTCGGAGGCAAAGCGCTTGCTGGAGGCTTGATTTTGGGACGACATTCGTCTGTGTCGTAGGATCGCCTCCTTGGCTGCTCCTGATGTACCCGAAGGAGATTTTCATCCTGGAAACACCAGGGTTAGGGAAGCATCCCACTTGAGGAACTTCCTTGAGGAAGCCAGTCCGTCCAGTCCGTCCAGTCCCCCAAAGTAGTCTTTCCCTGTATAGGTTGCTCAATTGCCCCCTATTTTTTTTTGTTCCTCCCCTGCTTTGTATTTACTTGTTCTCGGCAAATGGATAAAGAGCAATTCCCTTCTCTTTCATATACGTTGTCTTCCAATGCGATTTGTAAGATCACACCGCTTTGTTCAATGTGGTTTGTGAGGTCATGCCCCGTATTTGAAGGCTAAGCTCGCAAAGCTATTGTCGCCAAGGCCCCAGTCAGGTGCCTTCTTGCGCTATACTCGTCCTTCGTCAGAGGATGTCGCCGTATCTCGTGCGTTTGATGGGAAGCTCGATCCGATAAAGCGGATGTCATCGCAAGCCCCGTGGAACCACACCAAGGGTCAGCCAGGTTTTCAGGCCACAGCAACCGGGCTCCGGGTCTAGGCCTTAGTTGTGTCGTATCCGCGGATGTGTGTGGCCCTTGCTCAAGGCGTCAAAATCACCGTATTTAAGGTCCTAGCTCTCGACCATCGTAGACTGATGGTGCTCTCTTCTGCATGAGAAGGTCGCCGCACGTCTGTGATTCTTGCCCCATAAGGTTTTTGTTGGCCGAGAATTGGGAAGCCTCCAAAGCCCCCAGGCCTAATATTTTGACCTCCTGGGTCGACTAGCGTAGAGCCATGATAGATGTGTCCCCTTTCGGACATACCCGCCGTGCGGGCGAGGTTTTTAGTGGCCGCTTACGGGCAGCTTGGCGCTAGGCCAAAGATTTGCTTTACAGACGGACGATAGTCCTGCCGACTTAGGGGCAGTCTAGGTCGTTTTGGTATAAGAATGTTATGCATGCCAACACTTCACAAAAATAGAGATGCAGGATAACAGAAAAACTAATTGTATTAACAAAAAGCATAACGCATGTACAAGCATTCAACATGGTGCGCGTGCGTGCCTTACCTGGGCCGGCGTGGCGTTACTGGTAATACTTCCTTAAGTTGGCGGCGTTCCAGGTCCATGGGACCAGTTTGCCGTTCTGAGCGCGCAGTTTGTACGCTCTGTTCCGAAGGATTGCGAAAACGAGGAACGGACCCTCCCACTCAGGGGAGAGCTTGCTCCTGTTCGCGGTCTTTTCCACCGCCTCTACGCTCTAGAGGACCAGATCTCCAACTTCGAGAGGGCGTACCTTCACCCGCTTGTTGTAGTATCGCGCGACGCGCTGTTGATAGGCTACGATCCGCAGTTGTGTTGTATTTCAAACCTCCGAGAGTGGGTCTAGGTTTTCCCGGAGCCTCTGCGAGTTGGTGGCTGGATCGAAGCATTCGACCCATAGGTTTAGCATCCCCACCTCCACAGGGACTACAGCCTCAGCCCCAAAGCAGAGATTGAAGGGTGTCTCTATCATTGGCTCCCGCAGGGTCGTCCGATACGACCAGAGTACGGACGGTAGCTCTTCGACCCACGAGCCCCCTGCGTCTTCCAGCTTTGTCTTCAACCTGTGCAGCAACGTGCGGTTGGTGACCTCAACCTGTCCGTTGGCCTGAGGATGCGCCACAGACGTACAGATCAGCTTAATGCGGAGGTCGCCGCAGTACCTCGTGAATCGCTTGCTGGTAAACTGGGTCCTGTTGTCGGTCACTACGACCTCAGGAATCCCAAAGCAGCAAACGATATTCTGACGGAGGAATTCCGTCGTGTTCTGCTCGGTGATACGGGCCAAAGGGACAGCTTCTACCCACTTGGTGAAATAATCAATACTCACGATCAGGAACTTCCTCTGCCCGGAAGCCAAAGGTAACGGTTCAAGGATATCGAGTCCCCACTGCGTGAATGGCCACGAGGACTGGAGGCAGTGCAACTCTGTGTGCGGCTGATGCGTCATGGGGCCGTGGACCTGGCAACTCTCGCACTTTCTGATGAACTCAATAGCATCTCGCTTCATGGTCGACTAATAAAATCCTTGCCGCATAACCTTGAACGCGAGGTTCTTTCCTCCGATGTGCAAGCCGCATAATCACAGGTGCACCTCGCTCAGGGCGTACTCGGTTTCTTCTGAAGTAACGCATATCAGGAGAGGGATGGAGTATCCCCGTTTGTATAGCCTTCCGTCGAGGAGCGTGTACCAACCTGCTGTCTTCTTAACCAACTTGGCCTCATTAGCATCATCGGGAAGAGTTCCTTCGGTCAGGTACTTCATATACGGCGTCATCCAATCGTCTCTTGCGTCAACCCATAGTATTTCTTGGTCCAGTGTCAAAACTGGGCGCAGTTAGGACTTCCCTTGGCTCCCTGGCGTACTGCTTCAGGGATCCGGTAGCTATGTCCCGGGCAAGTCGGTCAGCCTTCTCGTTGTCGGACCTAGGGATGTGCTTGATCATGAAGCGGTTGAACTCCAGGATCAGAGTCTTCGCTTTTGCCAAGTACCTTACGAGTTGTGGGTTAGACGCGTCGAAGTTTCCCTGTACCTGGTTGACCACAAGCTCGGAGTCGCTGTGCACGACCAATGACTTTACGGAACATTCCTTGGCCAGAAGTAGCCCTGCAAGGAGGGCCTCGTACTCTACCACGTTATTGGTGGTTGGGAAGGTTAGTGCGACAGAACATGTAATCTCCGTACCCTCCTGCGTCTTTAGCACGACTCCGGCTCCGCTACCCGCCTGGGTGGACGACCCATCCACGTTTAGGGTCCACACTGGGGGATCGTGGTCTCCTACGTTCCCAGGGCTATCGGCGTCTTCTAGAGCTGAGATTGTCGCTTAAACAATGAAATCCGCCAGGGCCTATCCCTTCACAGCTGGCCGGGGCCGAAACTCCACGTCAAACTCTCCTAGCTCGACAGCCTGCTTGACCAACCGGCCGAAAGTTTCTAGTTTCTGCAGGATCGACTTCAAGGGTTGATCTGTCAGTACGACGATCCGGTGCGACTGGAAGTAGGGCCGCAGCTTTCGCGCCGAATAGATGAGGGCCAGCGCCAATTTCTCGGCGTGCGGATAGCAGGCCTCCACATCCGTCAGCACCCGACTTGCGTAGTACACTAGCCGCTGCGCTCCCTTGTGCTCTCCGACTAGCACAGAGCTAAGGGCCGCTGCTGATGTAGCCAAGTAAAGGTAAGGGTCCTCGCCCTCGCGCGACGAGCTCAGGAGAGGTGGGCTGGCGAGGTACGTCTTCAACTCTTTAAAAGCTTCGTCGCATTCCTCGGTCCACCTGGACCCTAGCGATTTAGTGCCCCTCAGTGCCTTGAAAAAGGGCAGATACTTCTCTGCCGACTTGGCGAGGAACCGTGAGAGGGCCGCTATTCTATGTGCTTCTTTTATCGTCCGCGGGGGGTTCAGCTCCTCTATCTCCTGCTGCAGGGTCCAGCATTTCTCAGTCGAGTGTCCCAGGCAATGGTGGTATTGGCAGTATTTGGTCTGATCGCTGCTGCTGGGATCTTTCGACGTTTTCAGCCACTTGAATAACTTTTCGTCCTGGATCTGCATCAGGATGTTTGTACGAGTGTCGTTCAGGAGAGTCATGGATGTCCATTCGTGGTCCTTCCTGGATCCTGGCGGAGGCCGCGGTGCTTGCGGCGCTCCGAGAAGCGGTGGCTGTCGCCGTCCCTCTTCCGTCTGCCGGTAAGTCTAGTGGTTTCCGGGGGCCAATCCGCTCACTCGGGGCGCTTTGCCTCGTTGGCCTCTTCGGCCGTGATGTAAGCCCTGGTGATGGCCTCGGCCTCCAGGAAGATCTGAGGGCGCTGATGCGACAGGTACTTAAAGAAATCCCCCGCCGCCATTGTGGCGACGAAAGCATTGAATTTCAGCTCGTCAGAGAGCTGGAGGATCCATCGTGCCTCGGTGATGAAACGGTTAAGAAATCGCTTCAGGCTTTCGTGCGATCTCTGACGGTGGCGGACCAGGTGCTATGGTTGCCTTTCTTCTCTTTGGTTGGAGGGAAACTGGCTCAGAAAACTATCAGCTAGCTCGTCAAACGAACGTATGGAATTCGGAAGAAGACCATTGAACCAGAGCAGCGCGTTCCCCCTAAGGGTGACGAGAAAACACTAGCACATCATGGCCTCGCTCGCTCCCTATAGGGACAAATGGGTGCGGAAGCAGTTGAAATGGTCCATCGGATCCTTACTTGTGTCGTACCCCTCCAGGACGGGCATGTTGAACTTGCTCGGCAGCGGCTGGGTCCGCAGATCCATGGCGAAGGGCGACCTTCAAAGGTCGGCGGAGGATCACGTGGGCCTCTCCTTGTACTGGATGTCCCACAACACCTTAACCTTTTCCTCCATCGACGGGTCGGGAGAGCCTCTCCGCGCGTTGATGACATTGCGGAGCTCCGTATGGTCCTGAAGGTGCGGTTGAGCTTGTCGGTGGTGGCGGCTCTCCGCTTGAGGAGGTCGCTCACTATTGGAGCCTGCCGTGGTCGGTCTTCCGTGGCCGTGAGAGTTGCGAGGGTTACGCCGCTCAGGGCTATTCCCCCGATCGCTGCGGTCGGGATGGCTTTCAGCTTCATACTGGTCAACTCTGTTGGGGACCACCTAGGCCGCGGCGTTGTCAAGTTGGTTGGATCCTCTCCTGAGGGCCGCTGCGCGGCATCTCTTCCTTCTGGAGGAGGATGCTTGAGATACTGGAGGGGTAGCCCCCGGCCAAGGAGTTCTCGTCCCATCGCATAGGGCGTGGAGTACTAGCTTTATGTCGCCCGACGTCCGCGCCCACGTCCGCGGCCAGGCGGTGGACGTCGGGCTCCTAACGGCCGTCTGCGTGGCTCCGATGGGGGGTCCTCGCTGTGAGCGACGACGTTCATTGCTGGAGCACTAGCTTGTGCTCTGGTGTTCACCATTCTCTTTGCTTTGGAAGGGAGGTAGAAAAGTGACACTAGGCTTCTCGTCAGCTTTCCACAGACGATGCCAATATTGCGTCCCGAGTCCGCGGTTGTTGTACGGATTAGGGGGCCTCTGGGTGTCCTGTCGCGCTAAAGCATGAGGATGAGGTCTGATCTTCGTATCTGTTAACCTGCACAACACAATCAACAAACAAGAGGTCAGAGGTTTGGTGGGATTTCTCCCACCACGGCCACTCCGACGCTCAAGGTCGCAAGTTCTCGCAATAAACGGAAATGACGCACGTGCTAGGCGGTGTGCCAAGTGTGCTGATGATGCATGAGTGATGCGTATTTATCAGAGTGGGAGATGCAATGAGCAGGTAGCGGAAGGCCTAGCTTCCTTGACGCACCGCAGTGGGTGGCTAACTTCCCGTTGCCTAACTAGGCTTGGGAATCAAGATCTTGAGAGAGGTGGGTCCGTTTGTTGCCTCGAGACTCGAATACTATTCTTTTAGATTGCTCTCTCTCTTTTGATCTAGGAAAGGGAAGAAGAAGCAGCCCCCTCCTCTGCGGAGGAAGAGAGCTTTTATAGGCTCCTCCCGAGAGGACTTTGAGCGCGAGAACTCCCGTTGCTAGGGTTCTTTGGCCGCTGGTCACTGTCGCTTACCGCCGGTCATGTCGGCTATCGCTTTACGGTGGTAGGCAGGCTCCTGAGCGCTACCGGCCACGCTTGGTCTCCCTTTTAAGTTGGGATTGGCTGGTTGCCTGCCGGCGGCCACTGAGCCGCTGTCGCAGCGTCAGCTGCTTCTCCATTGGCTTGTTTCTTAAGTAGGCTCCTTGCGCAGTTGGGTTGGGCTTGAGATTCTTGTGGGCCTTAGTATTGGACCCAACAACTATTATCACTATTTCCACATTATTCATCATACTATCTTACAAACCAAATAATAAAATATTAATTTCTACCTTATTTTATTCCAACAATCAAAAATAAAAATAATAATTTAAATTATATTCTCATCATATTTTATTCCTTATGAATAACTATTCTATTCCCACCTTATTCCATTTTAATAACCAAATATATTATTATTCAATGGAGTTAGCCAAAGATGTCAAAATCTGCTTTTAAGAGGAGATAAATTGAGTGTTTTAGGAAGATTACAAGACGATTTTGTTCCAGGACAAGAGGAGATTGGGAAGACTTAAATAGTATTATGCCCTCCCGAATACATGAACGGTGGCAGTAATAACTTCTTCTTTAAGAAGTACAATAATGATCTTTCAATTAAAGCATGGCCTTTTATAATTGTCCCTATTGAGAAATTATATAAGATCACGAGTTTAAAGGTATAGAATTGGCCCCTTCTGTGTAGAGACAGATTAGGTTTTTATGATGACAGTAGGGCCTTGAAGTGTCAACTCAATATAGTTGTATCGACATGATATCCAAAGCCACGATTCAGCCATTATTGTTCTCATAATTTCTATCATTGGATCAATCAAACGTCTCCGAATTTAGTCCTCTGATTGACTTCTTATTGATTAATTTGACTGTGTTGATGCTGTATAATCAGTTTGGAGGTTCATGATTTGAGAATCCTAACAAACATTGAGATGGCATATCAAGGCACTGTTGGCTCAGGAGGTGGATTCGGTTGATGGTCCTAGACCTCCCTGAGGTGAGTCTTCCCAAAAGGACATCTCCAAACTGGTCTCAGGCTGGTATATTTGCCTTAGCCCTAGGTTCATGCCTTGCTTCCCAACAAGGTCTTGTATTATTTTTACAGGTCAAGAGAGCAGAGCCAATTTGGCTAACAAACTCAGACTAGACAATTTGGGGCTTGTTGCCTTAATTCCAAACTTCATAATCAAACCCATTCAAGCACTAAACACTATGGAAGTTCACTAGCCGCTTGACTTAGTGGCAGCTGAGATCATGATGAATAGCAACACTAATGAGGTCAAACCAATTTAATTCTGACCCATTTACAATTACCCTGAATGAGCTTAATAGATCAGCATTACCTACTATGTTTCTATTGGAAATGACTTAGATAATTGGAGGGCAATAGATCAACTTGCAGCATGCTGGAATTGGTTGTCATTTCATTTATTTAACCGACGACTAAAATGTCCTTGGTGATAATTATTTCGAGTTCTTTAGCTCTTAACTAACAGTTTAAAACTCTACCTGTAACTCACTAGAGGCAAATATCTTAAAAGCATCAGCCTACACTTAGAGGCAAATTTCTTCCACCGTCGTGCTACCTACTTACTAGGAACAGGCCCTCTCCTGCTCACAGGGAGATGGGCTCTCCATTGTATGAGATCAGCCCTCTATATGCTGAGGCTATCTCAATTGGAGAGCCAGGAACTTATCAATCAATCTATCATCTGGTTAGAAGTAAAAATAGTAGTTTATACTACGTCAGCTCCATGCCCTCAAAAAAAGGGTACATCAAGGTTAGGCTTGCCATCTCGGAGTAGGTCCAGAGTTGGAATTTGAATTACAAAATCACATAGAAGAAGAAGATTGAAAAAATTAGTTTAGAGTGCATGTATAAGGGGAAGTCCCAGATGTATAAGAGGGGCACGCCGACACAATCAATTCATGAAATGAAGCATGCTCTTGTAATCAAAATCATTGCCAAAATATAGGTCGTGGGATGACTGGAATCATAGGGAACAAAATTGGCTGTGTACTACAAATACGTGAGAAATTATTAAAAAAAAGAAGTCCCATGCTTACAGCTACCTAGCAAGTTAAGAAGTTGTAGGACTGTGGATCATATAAAAAAATGAAATTTAGTTGACTCTTAACCCCATAGCTTTGGTTTCTAACTGTAGCAACAATACGACAGCATAATCTCTACTCAGGAAGAGCTCTTGAAAAACAAGCACCACTTAGTTAAACAGTAAACAAATTCAAATTATGAACAAGTTCAAAGTGTATATAATTAGTGACAAACACAAGAATGCAAATACAAAATATGATATGATATCCAGCTAGAACAGACTTTATCCCTGCCGACATCAATATTTGCTCAAATTCTCCATAAGTAAATCATTACCTGGTTGAAAAGATGGCGGGGGTTTCAGTTCCTCTGGTCAGATGCTACAGATGTGCCGTCAGCTGCCTACAAAGATAGCAGTCGGGCTCCCTGGCAATGGAGGATTTTGATTTAGTAGCGAAGCCAGAGGCCCCGCTTTAGCAACAGCATCAGGGTCTGCTGCGGAGAGAACTTCGATGTGTTCCAAATTGAGCTGCCTTTTGATCAAGTCCAAGTTTTCGGAAAGGACCTCAATCTCCCCAAACGGTAGCTTTAAATCCAAGGCATGAACCCCTAGGTTAAGGGTCTCGTCCTTTTTGAACCTCAAGAATGGCATGCAGATCTTTTGAATTTCTTTAAAATTTGCAGCCTGGCCGATGTTGCTTTTCCTTACTGCGTCCAATATTTCATCATCTGGGGCAAAAGACCGTGTCTCGTGGTTGAATTTGCTCTGAAGTATCCTCAAGCACACTTCTTTCCATCCGTCGTATTGCTCATTCACATATATCAATCCGGTTAGCTTCTTGTCCTCCGTAAGCTGTGTAACAGGAGCTCCTTGTCTATTATGAGCTTTTTTCGAGCCCAAAATTTGCTTTTGGAGCAGCTTCCTCATCAGGACAATGGAGTCTTGAAGATATTTGTTGGCACTCTTAAGTGTCAAATCAGGAGAATCAGCCACTGGCCAACTGGATCGCACCACAAAACCATCCCTCTTCAAAAGTTCTCTCCAAACATACTCTGAGTAGTGTGGGCAAATGGGGGTAATAAGCCGTGTCTGAACATCCATAAATCGACAGACCAAATCACGATTCAAGCCACTCGCACCGCAAGAGAATCTGTACTCATCCCTAGCAGCTTGGAGATCATAAAAGCCAGTCTTAAGAGCTTCTCGGAACATATAATTCTGATAATGCTGCTCGGTCAGTTTCACGGCTAGATTGATCTCATTTGCAAAAACCCGGTCAGCGTATGTAGATGGGGGCCCCACTCTCAGTGACGTCTCGACAGCAAGAACTTCCTCCATCCACGAAATCTCTTTTGTGAGCCGAAGTATCGCCGCATTTGCAGTTTCAAACACGAAATTTGCATCATCAAGACCATCGCCGGCATCAGCAAGACAAAATCGTGTGGCATCTGCAGAGAATTCTTCAATAGCCTGGCGTAATGTTCTGAAATTTCCTGTGGATTTGGACATTTTCTCAGAATTTAGCATGATGTGGCCGTTACACCGGTATCCACGAGGCCAGTGCCGTTTGTCCATGATCGCTGTGTGATTGTAGATGCAAAATGTCAAATGGTTCTGGATGAGATCCTTTCCAGATACGCGTAGATCAAAAGGGTACCAATACTCGAATTCCTGCTTCATCTTCTTAAGCACAGATGCAGCAATGTTTGACAACTCGGGATATGGTCCTCCACAGAAAACGAAATCCCAGATTTCATCAGTCATTTGGTCTGGCCTCACGGCATTCATGGGACTCAATCCATACATGTCCCCTCCATGCAACAGATGAGCAATAGTATAATAAGCCATGTATATGGTTGAATCAGAGAGGGATTCAACAAGATACTGCTCGTCCCAAGGGATGCGAGTCCCGAGACCAAAAGACCGTGAGCACGCCCATTGGTTAAGCCAACTCAAGGTGTATTCAAAACCATGTCGGGTCTCATCAGAGTAGAGATTCATGTCAGCCAAGCACTCCTCAGCTAATTTCTTCCACTCAGATTCCCCGTATGTGAGGTACCATTGATCGGTCAGAGCTACAATACATTCATCACCTGATCTTGACATAACCCGTTTCTCAGGCTCACTATAAATAATGGCCTGACCCCCATCAATGAGCATTTTTCTGATGATCGGCTTTACTTCCTGGACTTTCCTATCTTTAAAGTCTGCAACCAGCATAATTCCTTCATTAAATCCCTTCAAGTATGTCTGTCTTTTTGCTTCTGCGAGCTTCTCTTTCTCATTCTGACTCCTGATCTTCAAATCAGTACAGACCTTCTCAGCAGGCTTATCACCATATCCTGGGATTTGGATGATCGGTATAATCTCAAACGGCAAAACCCATTCGTCTTTCACACCATACTTATCCCTAAGAGCTGGCTTTGCCTTTAAATCATGCAAGGCCATATAGTCATCAGGAGCATCACTAGGGACACTGGTAACTATCCCGGTACCTTTGTCAGTCAAAATGGTCAACATTGGGAGAGCATATATTAATTCATTACATGTGAGGGGAGACTTCAGGGGAAGACCAATCAAATCATGACCAGTAAGATCAACCAAGCAGGTTGGTTTCTGGGGTACCCTTGAAAACCCCTGATATGAAAGATTCAAGGCTGCCCTATAAGTTAGGATAAATACATCGACGTCATTGATCTCAAAAGCTCCATATTTCCCTTCAGGCAAAACCCATGCATTCGTTTGCCCAAACATAGTCTCTGGCCTCAAGGTTGCGGCAGCTAGGAAAACTCTTCTTCCTTCCAAGACCCCCATTTTTTCTGTAAAAGGTGGGACCACCTCCATTTTAATTAGTGTGTACTCCTGGGGCTGAACCCCTTCACCAGATGCCCTGTCGTGATCTGCACACGGCTGTCCATCTAAAGGTGAGTAGATTGTGTATCTCACATCTTTGACAATCTTACCCGCAGCTTTAAGCTTCCTCATCTGCCATCTTACAAAAGAATCAAAGAAGGGGTTTACGTCTGTAGTGACAAACGACCGCCTCCAGTCGACACCCAAGCCAAAAGCCTTAAGATCTTCCACAGCTAATGGCGGAAAAAAGGTCAGCCAATGATATGGATCTTTGAACTGGGAAATCTCACTATCAGAAAGGCCGTAACTTTGCATAATTTCCCACTGGTACAGCTGTGTACCAGATTTTGCTGCAGCCTTAGACTTTTTGCCTTTAAACTTATCAGGAGCTGGCTGCACTGGGGCATCTACATCATCATGTTCTGGTTGTGGGCAAGCTTCCTCCTCCCCTGATAAAAGGAATACTGGTGGATCCCCAAACTGTTGTATTTCCCTTGCAAGTTTATCTGCTGCGGCCTTGATGGGCATGCCAGTGCAGTGAAAACCGAAAGGAAACAGGACATTGGCGCCTCTCAATCTATGATAAGCTGCAGCAAAGTCTACTTTTGACAACGAAAATGCATGTCCGAGATGCAAAATACCGTTCATATATGGAAAAGGAAAGTTTCCAAAGAACTTGTCACCAATCTCAGGGGGTTTTTCATGAGAATCAGCCACAAAAGCATCTTTCTCTTCCCACCAGATTCGGACTCCTTTCTCAATCTCAAGGAGACGATCCCTCCTCGCAAAGCTTTTACCTCTTTCTGTATTTACTCCCATGTTGCTAAAAGGGATACCACAGAAACTGTAAAACAAATATGAGTAAATAGGATGTTCGAATCACATTACAAGCAAGTCAATGGAATTTATATATTTTCTTCTCAAAGATAAAAACACACTTCTAGGACTAGGAGTTAGTTTCTGTCATCAATATCCCAAAGATACCGAAAAACAAAAACAGATATAAACATTTATAGGACTAGGAATCAGTTTTTGTCATAATATGCAAAAGATATCCAAAAAGAAGAAAGCAGATACAAAGAAGCTTAAACAATAAACAGTATAAGAAGTAATACAAAAATTAAAATAAAATAACTAAGATTCTTTGTCTTCTTAAAAGGAATTATCATTTTTGAAAAAGAATTGGCAAAAATCCTCCGGCAATTACCTACAATGAGAACTATCACACTCCTAAGAACCTCCACAGTCATATCACATGTATGCAATGGTGTGTGCTCATATGCAGCATTATATTTTCATGATGGAATCTCCCAACTTGGTCCTTGGCTGCATTGCTTAAGGATTTGGGATTGTATCAAAAGGAATTGTAAAGCATTCCATGCAAATAAGGAATTCAAACCTCTAATGTCCACATTGCCAAACACAAAGCTCGTGTTATTCCATCAAAACAAATGAAAGATCAACTCAACCTCACAAAATTGATAAGCATGATTAGGCTGAGATTGAATTCCACACAAAACTTCAAAGCAAAATGGAATATAATTTTTATCCAGTCACTTCCCTCCTTTTCATCCAACTTCATTTTTGTATATTTTTCAAATTTGAAATTACACTCATCAAACTTATAAATTTAGAACAACATTTATCAAAGACAAAGTTAAAAACCTATATTTTGTACCTTAATTTTAGGATGTAAATTTTAAGCTAGCTCTAATTTCCTCTTACAAATGTTGTTTCAAATATTTTAATTCAATGAATATATGTTCAAATTGAAAAGAAAAATAAAAAAGTTGGATAAAATGATGGGATATGGGTGAGATGTGTAGCAAAATTCAAACAAAATACGAGCAGATATATACACAGCAGAACATAGGGGTAAAGAACAAGAGAAAAGAAGCTTTCAACTGTTTTTCTCCAACTTGATGATGGAGTCTAATTGCATCCCCTGAAAAAAATACAGATACGAATGATCATCTAGTTTTCCACTGAAATAGCTATCCAGACATTTCAACACAATGGCAAAAATCGCAAATTTAGTCTAACCTTCTCACAAAGTTTCAATTTTATTCCTCCCTACCTTTTATTTCATCCACTTTCATATAGATCGCATAGGTGTGTATTAAATCACGGCATCTTGGACCCAAATGGAGCAGTTTCAGCAACATTTAACCATACAAGAAGTGGATGTCATTAACTTGGCCAATAAATCAATCGGCCAGGTTTTCCTACACCATGTAACATTGGAGGTGCTTTAATTTCACCTCAGATTACCAAATATACTTCGATTCAACGGGAGATGGCCAGATACATAAATGGATGTGTTCATAATAAAACCAACTCAGATTTTCCATATATATATATATATATATATATATATATATATATATATATAACTACATGTATCTCCTTCGTAAATGATTTCCTCATAAAAGTTCAGAATAAAACTTTAGGAGGAGCTTTTTATACAATTCTCGATTCTTCTTTCAAACAAGGGAAAGCCGAATTACAGCACAAGCAGATACAAA
The DNA here is from genome assembly GCA_033239525.1 of Nepenthes gracilis. Taxonomy (NCBI): domain Eukaryota; kingdom Viridiplantae; phylum Streptophyta; class Magnoliopsida; order Caryophyllales; family Nepenthaceae; genus Nepenthes; species Nepenthes gracilis. The sequence continues at coordinate 12,806,205 of BSYO01000025.1, read as the reverse complement.
TACACAAACAAAACCGGGATATAGCAATTGAAGTAAGACCAAATCAAAGATTGGCATCGAAGTGAATCGCTTGAAAAAATAATAATAAACAATTAATTCTGAATACGTGAAAAAGAACGATTACCTTCGCAAAAACGGTGAACTGTCGAGAGTGCGTCTTGTAAAGCTTCGAAAACTTTGCCTGGAATACAGTAAACAACCACGCTGAATAAAATCAGCTCTCTCTGAAGAAAGGCAGTCACAAAAACAACCCCCGAAAGGGGAAATAATGGGGGAATATTTTGGCGAATGGAAGCTTGGCGAAAAAGGAAGAACAACAAATTGGAGAGAGAAAAAGGTGAAAGCTGCTTTACCAGTAAGATGAGAATATTGATCTCATGAGAAGATCTGAGGAACCTTGAAATCCTCCATAGCCGCTATTTTAATGGTGGTCATGGCACGATCGGGTTCGGAAACTGCTGGCGGTACTAGGGTTTAAGAGGACCCAGTGAATTAGAATTTTAATTCTTTCTAATGAAAAATAATATAATTAAAATTATGTCTAAAATTTCGATTTCAAACTCCATGTCCAAACGGTTACTTAGCATTTTTCCTTCTTTTCTTTATTTAGTAATTTTTAATTTTAAAATAAAATATTTTTTCTTTAATATCATAGAAATTAAAAAAATCTGAATTAAAAATTTAACATACTAAATATTCATTTGAGAAAAAAAAATATCCCCCAACCTTTTTTTGGGAGGCAGGAAGAATATTTCTCCTGAAGCTGCCTCTTTCTCTCTCTCTATCTCTCACTTTCTGTCTCAGGCATGGAACAGATTAGAGTTTCTCGTTCTCTCTCGTCGTCCCTCTCTCTCTCTCTCTTAAGCATGTAGATTAGGTCAAATATGATGAACACACAACAATAACAATGCTGATTGAGGTAAAAGAGAGAAGAAATTATTAGATTAGAGCATCGGACATCAGATATTTGGAGCGAAGCACAGAAGAGAACAAATCGAAGCTGGAGAGGAGAGGAGGGAAGATATAATAATCGAAATTTCATAAATCATAATTAAGTAAGCTAAACTAATATATATATAATTAAGATCAATGAACGATGAAAACTCAGAAATTAAAAACTCATCCCGAGATGTAATAAAAAATTAATTGATAAAACCAACTTAATTTTTAATTAATAAAAGATAGAATAAATGATAAGGAAATAATTCGATTAACAAATTCTTAATTAATTAGCAATTAAATTAGTTTCTTGATATACCAAATTTGCAAGATCTAAGCTCGATTAATTAAATATAGTACAAATCAAATTAATTAAGTGAAATTCAATATACTCTAGCACCCCACACATGCTTTGCAGCTCCTCAATTTAGCTGAATTTCAAAGAAATTCAGCAAGGGTCCACGACTTCAGCCAAACAACAGCAGAACCACCCTTAATTCCAACTAAAATTCCAATAATTTAATAAGGGTACGTTTGGTTGTTGGAATGAAATAAGGTAAATAAGATAATATTCCTCGCAATAATAAAATTATTATTCCTATGTAATTAAATTTAAAAATTTATATTTTAATGTTTAGTTTGTAAAATCAGAATTTTCCTTATTAATTATGAAAATATATTATATAAAATAATAACACGAAATAATTTTTTAATATATTATAAATATATATAATTATATATATGTATTATGTACAATTATTATGAATTATTATTTAATATACTATATTATTGATAATAAAATACATATTTAATAAATATATAATATATTACAATTATAAAATAATACAAAAATTATACATATTATAATTATCAATTAATTAAATATTTATTATACAAATTTAATATACATAATTTATTATTAAAATAAATTTTTTTACAATACAAAAATTAAAAAATATCATCATACTCCAATTAAAATACCAAATAAAAATAATAAAATTATATTCCAAAAATATCATCACTTAAAAGCATCCAATTAAAATTTTAATAAATACAATAAAAATATAAAAATATTTTTATATTTTTTATAAAATATTGCTGAATTTGTTGATGACTTTGAAATAAAAAAATTTTGTGCAGAACTATTCATTCCCTTAAAATTCAACTAAAATTCCAATAATTCAATAAGGAATTCACAAACACATGACACAAGACTTCAACACTCACATGGAAGCTCCAAAATACAGCTGAATTCAGCATGACTTCAGCAGCAAAATATAAAAGGCTCACAGTAAACTTCAGCAGCCCAAAATTTAGCTGTCACTTGGCAGCTCCACTCCCAAATTTTCCATAGAAAATATCTATACACACATGATAAACACACACGACAACACTTAGGTAAATTTAAGGGGAAAATGGAAGAGGGGAAACGTGGCAAAATTCACCACAAAGTTAGCAAAATTCAGTAGAGAGGATGGCAGAGCAACCTAATCTTCATCCAAAATATAAATAATTTAATGAGGAATACAACTCACACAAGACATAAGGGTTTCCCACACACATAGCAACATTATATTTTAGTAAAAATTTCAAAGGAATTCAATGGAAAACACACACACACTCGACAGCCATAAAAATCAGCAAGTGCTGATTTCATCCAACATCACAAATGACCAAATAAAAGTTAAATAAAATTCCACCCAATTTAATAACCACTTGGTAGCTTCTAAAGCCACCAAATAGTATAGTTCTGGTTTTAGAATTTCAGCCGATTATATCTCATATTAAAATGATGATATGATAAAAAAACTTTGAGTAATCTAAGTATTGGAGCAATAATACTTAATGAGGATTTACAAAAATCAGCAACAATTGAAGAAGGAAATTAAAATACACTCGCCAAAAAATTATGTTTCACTTCTCTTGCTTTTGGTTCAACCTCCTCTGCCTCCTAGTTTGCCTTTTGTTTTACTCAGTTTTTCGTCTTTTTTTTTTTTTTTGTTTTCTCCCATATTTCTTTTGGTTCTTTCCCTTCTCTTCTTCTTCTTTTCTTTCTCACGTGGTCTAATATAATTTTGAGGCCAAATAAATGAATTATTTTCTTAAAATTTGAGCTGCTACCAGTACACCTGAAACCTCCTCTTAATACCAACAAATGTCCCTAATATTTGGCTGATTCATCCCCCTAAATTTGCTGATCAACTACTGTTATCAGACTGAACCGGCGACCTAATAATTTTCAAATCAGCTCAAATTTGGTGGCAAATAGCTAAACCTCTTATTGATATTGTGATAAAACAGCTCATAAATTTGAGTTAAATTGATCACTGAATCGAACCTTACATCAGCAACTGGACAAAAATCAACAGACTTGCTGATATTTGAAATTTGCAGCCTATGAATTGGGCCCCAAATTGGCCGAACCAGCAGTTATATAGACTTGAGTACCTTATAATGATGTTCAAGTGTCACTCTGTAAAAATTGGCCCCAAGCTGGTCATAAATCGATCACCAAAATAGAAATAGAAATCGGCTGCATCATAATATTACTGATACAAAATCTCTGGTTACAATTCTGACATGAATCGGCTAAAATATCAACTTGAATCGGTTATAAACCGGACAAATTCTTAAAATTGAGTCTCTTAAACTGTAAGAAAACTCACTGACTTGATCAAGAACTGACCTCGAACTAGCAATAAAATCAACAAAAACAGAACTAGCCATTTTGCATCCCTGTTGATGCTGATTGTGGCGGCTTGAAGAAAATTGACCGGACTGGACCCAAATCGGCTACACTAGCAGTCGGCCTAACCAAAGTATAATATATTGAGGCTAACCTATTCACTAATGAACTAGCTGTCCAAAACCCTTTGAAATGATTACTAAATCAAACCCTTAAACAGTATCAGAACCGGCCCATCATCCTTGATGTTGAATTTGACAATCCAAAAAAAGAGACTGAACTAGCCCTGAACCGGTTGAACCAACAGCCAACCCAACCAAGTCATTAAGTACTAAGATTGATTTATCAACATATAAAATGGTGGCCAAAAATACCTTGAACTCATCATCGAACTGAGGCCCTAAATGGTGCCAAAATCGGCTAACAGCACCCAATGGATGTTGAAATTATGGCTATTGAATCGGCTAGTTTGGTTCCCGAACTAGTTGAACCAGCACTCAAATTAACCAAAATATTATGATGTAATATTAAGATATTAATCGATTAAAAAAATATACCTCGAATTGATCACTGAACCGGGACCTAAAACCCACAAATGAACCGGCCAACATTTTCAACTGATGGAAATTGCCTTGAACCATTGAACCAGTTTATCTAAACCGGTTCATAAATGATGGAAAATAATAATAAAAATCATGATAACCGGTCATTAAATCAGCCACAAACTAGTAGTCAAGTCCTTATGTAATTATGCTAAAATTAGACCAAAGAAATCAACCCAAGTTGGCCCTAAACTCATGATCGGATCGGCAACTGAATCAGCCGAAATTATTACATGCTAAATCTAAATTTTTAATATATGTAAAAGTTTAATATTAAAGCTACTAAAATGAACAATACATTGATTTTTATTACGATTTACGATTTATTACTAAATATTATATTTTATGTCTGTTTCTGTATATATTTCGATAATATGGAAAGTTTATATAGAAGCTTTGTAAGTTTCAATAATATTGAGTATTTTCTTCCGGAGTAAAGAAAATTAAAGAAAGAAGTATTAAGAACAAGGTAAAAGTTTTCATAAGAAGTTATCAAGGTTTTGAAAAAAAATAAGAAATTGGACTAAGAAATTATTTTAGTGGATAATATTCTCTAACATGCCATAAATATTATAGTAGAAACTCAAGAGATTACCTTGGCCGTGGATTCAACGAGTGATATTTTTTGGCATACTTTAGAATATTATAGTAAAAAATTAAAAAATTACCCTAAGAGTTGCGAGGCAGCTTTAGGCCTTATTTACCAAGATTATAAATAGTACCACCCACCTCAGGGTATAAAAGAAGATTAGGTCTTAAATTGTGTGGACTATCACAATTTACCCACCTCGGGGTTTTAAATAAGGTAAGGCCTTAGATTGTGTAGACTAAAATAATCTTTTTTTTCGATTTGTCTGTTCCGTTGGTTGGTAAAGTATATCAATTCTAGTCCCTGAAGAAAAGAAAATGAGAATCAGCATAAGAATAAAGTAAATAAAGATAAATGTATTAGGAAAAATGTTTATTCCATTGCATTTTATTATATCTGATTTCTATTCTTTATAATAATGTAATTTTAGTATAAATGTGTATATCTTTGTATATTATGTACCTTATTAAGTATTAAACTCACTCTTATTGTTTTTCTAACCCTTCAAATGGTGAGTACAAGTTGGTACCGAATGAGTAGCAGCAAAGATAAGAGTGGCTTAGATTTATGTATTTATGTATTTTAATGAAATTGTAATTGGTGTATGAAATCTTGTAATGAAATGAATATAATTTTGATATTACTTATTGGTTATGCTTCCGCTATTGATTATTATAGTCATTATTTATACTTTTGTAAAATTTTATAGTAATAATTTTGGTACTTAGTAGCATCTCTAAAGAATCTAACGCTATATTTCATTCGTATTGGGGTCGGAGCCACTTGATATGGTAATCATATGGATTATGTGTATAATAATTATATATTTTATAAATTTATATGTAATATGACGTATTATTAAATGTAAATGAGAACATAAAACGTTACAGGAAGAGTTTGCAGAAGTGGAGGAAGAAGCTTTGGAAGACTTAGAAAATTGTTTGTGGGTTAAAATTAAAATCAAACGGGTGAAATTAAATCCATTATAAAAACCTAGTAAGCTGCCGAATCATAATTTGGCAGCCTAGATGTGGGGTTGGAGGGCTCCCTCGAACCCCTAGAATTCAAGGTGACCCTCCGTCTCCCAATTTCAACCTTTTATTATTAAAAATACTGTTATAATTTAATTATTTTTAAATAGTCAATATAAAGTAATTTTTAATTTAAAAAATAATTAAATTATACTTATTTATTTTTAAATATATAACTAAAAATAAGAGATGGAAAATTTCTATCTTGAAATCATATTTTATATAAATAATAATTTTATATGTTTTTATTATATTTAGATAACATTTTGAGACCTCTTGATTCAGATTATTCAAAAAAATTGTGAAAAAATCATTGCTAGATTTTGTTTGTTGTTTTTTTTTTTTTTACATAGTAATTCGTTGTAACGTGTAATGAGTGTGCTTTGTAAATTTTACAATAAATATGCTATTTTGGTATGTTTTTCTTATAATAATGTTATTATTATAAATGCTAAGTCATTTTTAATAATTTCCTATTTTTAATTTTCTATATATAAATATAAATTCATAATTAATCACTCAAAAATAAAAATTTCATAGAACAAAACAAATCAACCAAAATAATATTGTGAAGCACCTCCATCACAATTGGAAAAAGAAAATATGACAAAGAATATCCCTAGTGAAGCCCCCAGCTCTGAGCTCAGGGGCCCTGTGCCGCAATCGCGACTGTTCGACCACAAATTTAACAGTTAGATGTCTTTTTATTTATCTTTTTCTAAATAAAAACAGGAAAAAATGGGCTCCGTAAATCATGATTGTCTGATTTTGACCGAACGACCACAATTTGCGATACAGGATCCCTCGGCTCTCATAGCTCCTCAAAAGAAGCCACTGACTCCCCATTGATAATAATAGAGAATGAAGTGGTAAAAATACATTAACTCACCTAATCCGGTTAGCAAGTATCTTGGAAATCATTATGTAAATAACATTGCAAATAGGAGATAAGTCTAAAATCAAATAAGTGTGCCAAAGCAAGAACTTTTAAAACAAAATGCAAATGAATATGACATTAATTTGCTTGACAAGCTTTTAAAAAAAATTAAATGGTTATTTAGAAAAATTAACATTAGGTTAAATATTTAACAAATGTTAATAATATAAAAAAATTATTAAAAAAATAGTACATATAATTTTTTATATATTAAAATCTCCACTACAAAAATTTTATTTAATAATACAAATAAAAAATATACCAATACATCATCTTAAGAATATATATAAGTCCAAGTTCTCACCGGGGCTCCTGAAAGAGAGTCAAACTCTCTTCCTTATTGTTATTTTCTTTGATATATAAACACTCTCGGCTTGACAAGTGACAATTACACAATGCCATTGACAAATGAGGGGCAAAATTTATCAAAAAAACATTTGTAAATTTGTAAATTTTTAAAAATTATATTTTTGATAGGTTCCTAAATACGGATTATTATCTGAGTTAAAGAGTTGCTGATCTTTCCCGTTGGATCGAATTGAAACTGATCCAATTTCCATTTCTTCAAACTGGACCCTCCGCAACACAATTAAAAACAAAATGTCAGGAGATTGGTGAGATCCGTTCCTTGGTATACATTTTGACATTCAAATCAGATATCTTTTCAGGAGAATAAAAAAGATGTTAAGATGTAAGAAGATATATAGATGTATGTAGTATGGGATTGTGTATGTGCGTGCATCCGACTGAATGACGGCTTAAATCTCAAAAAAATTTTAAATTTTTAAAATTTATATTTTAAATAATATTTATTACTAATTCTACTCTACGTAAAATTTTATCAAAATTATTGAAAACTCGAACCGAAGCTTTACAAGTATGTTTAAAAATAAAAATTTTGACAATATTTTTCCAAATGAGAGTGCTTAATTGCTTATTGCATGTTATTTTTGATCAATTAGGTCTAACCAATAAGTTAGAGAAAGAGATGCAGACTGTTGAGTATTTGAGGACTCGGCTCCAAGAAATTTTGGTGGGAGAATGAGATATTTTAGAAGATAAATTCCTAACTTCTTTGTTATGCAAGCATAAATGCTGCAATTATCAAATATCCCCTTTTTTAAGCCAATGGGCTTTATATAGTGGCACCTGAACAGTTATTCTGAACGGTTGGTGCTTGCTATTCTAAACGATTGATACTCGTTATTTTGGACAGATGTCTGTAGTTTTCTAAAAATTCACCAGTGGTTCTATCGATAATGAGTTTTCTATCGGTTCTCCTAATAATGAGTTTTCTAATTGGTTGTCAAAGTAGATGTCAACACGCATGTTCATTAACGTGGGTCATGGAGAACCATTTCTAATTGTTCGATTGTGGCCATTCAGGCTACCGATGAGTTGTTGTCTATTGATCCAAAGATTTACTAAATATGTATGATCAACTATCCAATTTGACAATTTGTTTATCATTGACTTGTTTATTCTGATGTACTTTTATTGATCTATTTTAAATGTAGTCGTACTATAACTCTTTTAGCTTTCCAGCACCCTAGTTACTTGATTATCCTACATGTTGTTATTCAGTTTATTTAATCCAACCTTGTGAACAATTGTTCGATCATTTCACCAGATATGTAACAACTCTTGTTGGGTTTTTGATTACTCTCTTATGGTTAGCTCAACAAACGAAAAGTTATTGAAATTCGTACAAGGCTTGTACGAGGTTTGGAATGTTCGCGTGTGCAGCGAGCGGTCGAAGAAAGCCGGCTGGGCAGCAGAAAGCCGGCTGGCTAGATAACAAGGATGCTGATCAGAGAGACCGATCGGATGGAAGATGAAGTCAGCGAGGGAGGCCGACCGGCTAAGAGGAGATCGATCAGAAGCAATCAGGCCAGTGTAGTTGAGCTGGGATGAGATCATCGGAGTAGATAGGGTCAAGCTTATTTTACCAAAAGTGTGAAAATTGGTAAAAGTGTGAAAAATGACAGGTGGTGTAACAAAACTTCTGCAAGATCCAGAGTAGGTGAGCAACTTACGGGAGGTTAGCAACTTACGAGATTTGGGCCATATGTCATTATAAAGTACACCAAGTACTTTAAGGTTAAGTGATAGAAAAAAAGAGTGAAGCCGAAGTGCGAACGAGAGACTTCGCCGCTACACTTGTAAAATCTGAGTGTAGAGAGTGTTGTAAGTGAGAGACGAAGGAGAGAAAAAAAAGAGAGAAAAGAGAGAGAATGAGAGTTTTCTTGTTCTAAAAATTTTTTCTTACTCTGTCTCAGGTCGGTTGTACTATGTTTTGGGGGTTTGTAACAGATTTTACATAATAAAATTTTTCAGAGTCTATTATGTAATTTTTTTTATGGTTGAAAAGGGTTTTTCATGTTAAAAATCAATGTGCATTGTTTATTCTTTGTGCCCACTAATTTGGTGGCTGACGATCGACCGGAGATTTGAATGTTATTCCGTTGCGTCGGGCCGTATGTATTCGGAACGAACCCCATCCACTCTATAATTGATAATCTAGATCTTTCAACTCGTTTTTAATATGGGCATGTGCATTCGGGTCGGCTTGAATTTTAATTGAACCCATCATAGATTTATGCCCATGTTAATTTTTCTAAATATTAAAACTTTAAATATTTATATTATTAAAAAATTATAAAAAACAATCATTTACATATCTTCAAAATTTTTATTAAAATTAAATAATATTCGTTGGATAAAAATCCAGTGGCTATCTGATGTGCAGCTGGCCCAGCGCCCACGTTCCGGTGTCAATGGGGACCTACTTCCGTTGAATTATCGCGGCGGCCTGAAGAACTGGGCAGCCAAAATGTGCGGGGTTTCCGTGGAAAATTCCTTTTTTTGACTTCAAACAAAATCAACCGCCAACCAGCGAATTGACCCCATTTCCTTGACGTTTTTCGATCTCTTCCATATTAATACAAGTTCTTTATCAATTCTGACATTTCATACCCGTATTCAGTTCTCCATTGCCCTCGTTCAGCAAGCAAATTCTCAATATTCTCTCTGACTAATCTCCAGATCGTTGATCTTGTTCTGTAACAGTAAGGTAGTTTACTGAGTTTAATTGTTTGGGAATCGGCTTATTGTTTCAGAGATGGCACCCAAGGATCCGAAGCAGAACAGTGGCGGTGGATTTTTCTCCTCGTTTGCGTCCACCCTGTCGAACTTGGGAAACGCTATGCATAAATCGGTTAATGGGTAAGCATGAAAGTCCTCTCCGTTTGACCTGTGATCTTCAAGATTTTCAAAGATTCGGTTCTGTTTTTGGATTTATTTAGTTGATATGTGTTTTATGGCAATTTTCTACATGCCTGCGTTGTTTTTTGTCAACATTTTGCTCCCCAGTGTTAATTTCATTTTCCCAAATATTCTAGTTTCTTGGAATTACTTCGAGTCGTTAGGGACTGTTACTAAATTTAAATCATAGTTTGTCTTTTCGCTCCATCTTCTCTTCTTTTCGTTGCTAAATTACCTCTTGGTTTGTCTGTTACCCCTATCTTATCTGCTTTTCATTTGAGACTTCCTTTAGTTTTGCCATGATTTATTCTTTGGAAGTTTACTTTACAGTGAAGATACTAAGTGTCCATTTTGAATAATGCAGCTAAGCTGTGGTTGTGTCTTTATAAGATTGCGTTGTTGTTCGGTTATGGTGGTCCAATAATGTATAGCTTTTCATAAGGAAGCTTTTGGCATGCTTCTGGAAAATTTGCATAGTAGGACAACGAGTAGCTCCGGAAAAGCTAAAAAACATCTCCGTTCCAACTTTGGCAAATGTAGCAAAAGGCCAAGAGCAGCTTCTTCTGTAACAGCAAATTGCTGCTTTCTGTGTTGCCAGCGAAAGCTGGATTATCAAACGACAGAGGTTTTTAGAAAAGCTGATATTCGAGCACACTAGTGTTTTCAAAACTATTTTGTTTTTAAGGTCTTGATGACAATGATCACAGCTGGGCTCATCTATTCACCTTAGGGCCCCCGAAACTTTCATGGAGGATGTGTCGGGTGTGTGATTGTCTGCAATGTCCATTGTCTGGGTTCTATATCAAATAAGGCAGGGTGAACAGGGGCATACTTGATTTAGGAGCAAACATAACCGGTATCTGTTCAAATTTAGTAGGGTACAACTTGCAGAAATAGAGAAGATATTCATGTGGACAACTTTTAGCTAAAAAGGTGGCTCCATGTATGATGTTCCCATATCATGGGATCTGAGAAAGGTTAGATTCGCAAAGCCTTACTCTTGTGTTGTACAAAGGCTTTTTTGTGCTCAAACCTGTGACTTCCAAGTCACAAGGAGCAGTGTTGTTGTTACGCTATGGCCCATGCCCTGCAAAACTAAGATGAAGAAGAGGGATGTGAGTCTACTGAATATTAAGGGTCTTACACAAGGTTGTAGAAACCTTTAAACCCTATTCAAGAGTCCACACTCTGACAATGTGCTGCTAAATTACTAGAAGATGCAGGATCTATAATCTACTTACAAACATGATCTGTGCTACCCAAACTGGGTCAACTAAAACTAGGAAAGGCTGCATATCAGTTAGGCGACAAGTCTAAGATACAATTAACAGTATCAGAAGGACTAATTTGGAGGGGTGGATTGTGGCCATTCATTGCAGTAAACCATTAATGGACTAGTAAGGACTAAGGAGAAATCTTTAAGGTGAGTCGGAATAAGCTGTTTGAATGAGAGTTCCTGAAGAACCAAGTTTGTTGTAGTCAATAGCACTTATGTATTCTGAAGGAGGGTTGTTTACCCTTTCATTAATATTTTGCATGTTTCTATTGATGTTAGCAGATTGATCAGAGGCCTATTTGTATATCCAATCTGATGAATATAAGTTTTAAGTGTCGAATGCCTCTGATGAGATTAGGTGGTGAGTTACACGACTGCATCTGTGAAACAACTCTATAAAGTGGATTTGCATGTATTTATTATCATCCCCTTTCAAATTGAGCTGATTAATGTGCCATCCATATCACAATTCCATTTATTTAATACCCCTTTGGTGGCTCAGTTTTACACATGCTCCATAGTGTACTAAACTAATTGATTTGGGCCTCTAGGGTCTAGATATTAATATTTATTCTTTGTTAGTATTATTAGCGTATAATTTATTTGTGTAGCATGTATTACTGTAATATTCATTCGGCTAATAAAATGCCATGTAGGTTGAGGTGCAAAAGGAGGAATCTGTCTTATCAGAACTAAAAAACACGTGGAAGGTCATTTTATTTCCTATTTTTGGTAGTAACAAAGTCCTTTATTTGCCTAAGAAAAAAGAAGAGGAAGCAAACATGAGCTTGACTATGTTCTTTTTCTGGATGACTTAGGGCATTCCGATGTAAGAGTTTTTTCCCTAATATCAGGTTTATCTACTAAAATCTATTATTTAAATGTTACAAACTAATACTCCTTTTATCGGATCCTCTCCTCTGGAGGAAAAGAGAAAGGAGTATGACCTGAAAAGGATGACCTAGTGACAATGATCTGATAGCATGGGGTTTTGGAGTATGACCTAGTCATTGAGAAATAAAGGGCTATGGACTAATTTTATTTGGCATTTTAATTCTGTAACATATTCTACTATAGCTTGGCTGATCTATGCCATCTTCTTTCAATCCATTGAGTTCTTCATGAGCCTCATGTTTGTAAGCAGCACGAACCACAGCAAAGTTTTTTTTTTTTTCAGGTTTTATGTTCTTTCCATTGCTCCTCTATTTTATATATGATATCTAAATTGGTACATACAATGCTATTCCTCAACTATGCTTCAACTCTATTAGAAAAGGCCAATTGCAACTGATATTAATTTCTCTGCCAGTTTTATCATGAAAACAAACTTTTAGAAAAGCAAGAGTTAGGATGTGTATCTACTACCTAGACCCCATGATGTGGGACCCCATGCTTGAGTCGATTTATTTTTTTAAAGTTGAAGTAACAGTTGTAAATACTACTAATCTGCTTTATATATAGAGAGAGCCATACTCAGTCTCCTAATTCTGGAAGATGGGTAAGTGCTAGACTGCTAGTTGAATTGGTCGGACCCAAAAGGATCAAAAGCTTTTTGGAATTGCTTAAGAAGTAATAGACCTTCTAAGAATGGATGGACGACTAATATGCTATGTCAAATGTCAAACTAATTCATGAAAGTCCTTTTAGTGCAATTCTTGGTAGATGTGGATTTATGTGCTTCTTCTGTTTATTTGATTCTTCTCAATAACCACTTTGCCCTGTCATATCTCTACCATTCGAGTGTTGAAGAAAATATTATGCATTCAAATGCCTAGATACGGTCTGCTTTATCACCCTTCTTGTTCATATTGAATATAATAGTTGTAAACATTGTTTTACATACGGATACTTCATTAATGCTTTCCATTTTTCACCTTGATTGTACACAAAAAAAAAGTCAAAAGAATGAAAAATGGTTCTAACCGGTCACCTTTTCCTTTACAAATTAAAAAAGGGGGAATGATAACATAAGGGTGAAATAGGACTAGTAAATTCAACAATTGTTTATTTTAGGTATATTCAGTTTTGGAAGTCCTGAAAGGGAAATTAAGACAGTTAATATGGATGGAAGACTATGTATGTATGCATGTGCGCCTCTCTATTTTGCATATATAAGATGCTAAAAGGCATATTATGTGATATTTATATGTCAAATCTTGTTGGTGAGGGTAAGCATTAGCGTATGATAAGGTTTCTTTATTGTAACATGGAGGTCAATTAATAAATCATGGAAACATCTTTGCATTGTATTGGTATGACTGCAACATTCGTGTGACCTTCCTAGAGTCATTGCGCCACCCTGCTTCTTTTGATGAGTAGGCTTAGTTATGGAGATTCGCCGAAGAGTGGGCTTAACTTGGCCTGGCTTACTGGGCTTGATTTCGAGTTTTAGGCTTGGGCCAACCTTTATAATCAAGCCTTTCCATAAAAAAGCAGGCTAGGCTGAGCATTATTTAGAAACTGTATATTTTAGCTTATTAAGCATAGTAAATTTTGATTATTGATTAATTGAAGCACAGTATGTAAGTTGATTTTATGATATATTAAGTGTAGCAAAATGTTAAGTATTAAGTATATCATGCACATATATTAATGCTATATGATGTTACATACAAGTATGTTAATAGTGTGGTGAGTCGGGTTAGATTGGTTCTAGAATGCTTTCAAGGTCGGCCTGGAAAAATAATTATAGGTCTCATATTTTGTCCAAGCCCAGCCCACTATTTTATGTTTACTTTTCCAAGCTGCTCCATCCTGCATGATGGATGTGGTTTTGATCAGTTCTAAAATTATTAGATATATTGACAGATGCACGTAGATATGTTTATTTTCATGTGTGGCTGTGGAGGTGTGTGTCCACACACACACATGCGCACGCGCGCGCATATGTATGTATTTTCTTTTCCTATTTTAACTCTTTTCATTCCATGGAACATATTTTTGGGTTTGTGTGTTGCTATGATGTAGTCTCTAATGCCAAGACTATGATGGTTGGTCAAATTTTATGTGTACTGAGTTTCAAGGGTGTGGTATGTTTCTCAGTTTGCTGGGTTATGAAGGTTTAGTAGTTGTAAACCCTGTGGGAGGCACTGAAGATGCAGAAGACGAAGCACAAAAGGGGAGATGGAAACAAGAGGTACACTTCCACCATTTCCTTTCTGTATTCACTTTTTTTCCTCGTCTCATTTTCATTCAATTTCATCCATTCTTTGCTGAAGCGTTTTGTGGCTATTGTGATTCAATTGATGTAATTTGATGCAATTGACTGAGAGAGAAGGTGTGGTGGCTCTTTTTGAGTATATTGTCTCAAATATTATTCTAAAACGACTGTCATATGCTAATGTTACAGCCTAGGTTGCAAAGTGAAGAATAATATGAATTTAAATGTTTAATCCTTTTATGATGCATATTGAGTATTGTGACACACATGCAGTCTTTTGTATTTGATGACATATAGACAACGGCATTCCAGATTCAATTTTTTCTTCTCTTGATCAGCCAAGAAATCCTTAAATTTCTCATTCTGCAAACAAGAGGAGGGGTTATCACTGGTTACATTTCTTCATTGCCATTTTGTAGTTATGTTAATGAGTTTCCATTTTAATTTTTCTTTCCTTTAAGGATTGGAATGGGGTAAGACTAGGGACCGAAACCGTAGATCCTGTGTCATCCCTTTTTGGTCGGATGTTGGACTCTCTACTCCGTTGTGAAGAAATTCATTTCAAAGTAAGGGACAAAGCCCATATATGTATTACTAAAAGAGATCAGAAAATCAGCCACTGTTTTAGATCATCTTTGTGAAGCTATAATTAGACTTGGAATAAGACGACTCAAGAATTTTCTTCTTCTAAAGGAAAGTAACTGAAGATTTTCTGGGCATATGTACACAGGGAAGCAAATTATTTCTCCGATCCGGTTCATATTTATTTGTCTTTTGCTAATATAAAAGAGCAAAGTAGAATCTGTGGCAACTTATTCTTCTCATTTGGATCTAAATGTCAAGCTGCAAATTCACAAGAACAGCACAACAGATTTTGGCTGATTGTGAGGAATACTAAGGAGTTCTAAGAATTTTCTTTTTCTGAAGGAAAGTAAATGAAGGTTTTCTGGGCATATTTACACTGGGAAGCAATTTTTTTCCCCATCTGGTTCATATCAATTTGTTTTTTGCTAATATAAACAAGAAAGGTAGAATCTGTGGCAACTTATTTTTCTCATTTGGATCTAAATGGCAAGCTGCAAATTCACAGGAACAGCACTACAGATTTCAGCTGATTGTGAGTAATACTAAGGAGGCTTCTATCAGCATAAAGAAGCCACAAGAGTACCCTGTTATGTGTTGATATCTAAAGATCTTTTATTACATTCTGAACCCATGTGCTTAGCCAAGAAGATATCTCAGATCTATACTACTTGGAATTTAATTTGCCAACAGGAATTTTAGATAAGATTTAGTTTTCATTGATCAAAACTGGACAATTCTCTGGTCCTTGTTCTAAAATTTTGTGGGACATATATGCCTTAGTGTGGTGCATTTGAAGGGACGAAATAGGAAAGGTTTTGGTGGGGCTGGTGCACTATCTTCATGTGGTATGAGGAGGCCTGCGACTTTGTTTTTCTTCTGATGTAAATTTTGTGGACAGCTTGATACTTCCAGTTCATATCTCTTCTAAGTTGCTTTAGGTGCTCCTTTTTTTTTTTTTGAATGTCTCTCATGTTCATGGATTGCATCCTTGTAATAAGTGTCTCTTGTAATTACTGTCTTCTCTGATGCAAATGCTTTTCTTATATGGGCATTGTCTTTTGAGGTTATGATGTTAATCACATAGAATTTGGGCTTAAGTTAAACTGAACTCAGAATTCCTATCTCTTATCAGTGAGCTTTTCAAAAGCTAGCCAGTTGGACCAGTGAAATGGTTGGCTTTGCTTAATATCCCCTCTGAGAGGTGGAGGAGAAATCTTTAAAATGATTCCTGTGATATCATCTGATATTGGAATTCTGGTACCATGACAAAAGATGTATGTATCTTGTGGAAATGTATTTAGGAATTGTTAGCAGCTTTTTATCATTGCAAGTTAAATAATATTAGGTGAAAAAAAAAAATTTAATGCCTTTCTGATTTCCTTTCAGGACAGAGATAATTACTGGAAGATAATGCAGAAGTTCATAGGCTCTGATGTCACTTCATTGGTTACGCTGCCGGTCATTATTTTTGAGCCAATGACCATGCTGCAGAAAATGGCAGAGGTATCTACCTTGAGTTGTAAATATGCATTTAAGTGTCCCACTGAGTTTTCCTGCGTTTTATTGCACGGTGTAATTCATTCCATTTTTTATACAGTTGATGGAATATTCCTACCTTCTTGATGAGGCTGATGTATGTGAGGATCCTTGCATGAGACTAGTTTATGCATGTAAGCATTCTTCATGCAGATACTCTTCTGGTCTCCTACTTATCTTTCTCTTTTATCTGGTGGGGGACTAAACTTCTTGTTTGCAGCTTCATTCTTCATATCTGTTTATTATGCCTATCAAAGAACATGGAAGCCTTTCAATCCAATTCTTGGTGAGACTTATGAAATGGTCAATCATGGAGGCATTACATTCATAGCAGAACAAGTAAGCTGTGACTGATTTTCATTCTTCCCTCATGTTTCCTTGAAATGCTCTTTTGGTTAATTGACCTCATGATGCCTTAGAAGTTATTTTCATTTTATTTTATCATACTTTGTGTTGGATTGGATGCTTAAATTGTATTATCTACTTTTCAGACCTTACTGACGTGGTGTTTCTTTTAGTTATCTTAAAAGCATGCCACCTTAGTGTGAATTCCTTCCAAAATTATTTTCAGGTAAGTCACCATCCTCCAATGAGTGCCGGGCATGCTGAAAATGAGCACTTCACATATGATATCACGTCAAAGTTAAAGACCAAATTTTTGGGGAACTCAATTGATGTATATCCTGTTGGAAGGTAAGCATTGTATCTTGGTTTGGTATTGATGGAGATTGACATTTGACTGCATAGTTAGTCAGGAAGTAATATTCACCATGTAAGTCTATTTGAAAGCTTAACATATGAACCACCTTGGAAAACTCGACTTTTACTTTTCATGTTGCTTTGTTTTGCTGAAATACAAAGGGTCATGTTTATCTTCCCAACAACAGATGGAATTACCCCTGGAGGGAGGAAAAACTATGAACAGGGGTAGAGCTCTTTGGAAGAATTGCTAGAATGAGGAATGGAAAGTACCTGTTGTTTGGGATAGGATCCTTCATTTAGCTTATATTTGGTCTATGTGAGCTAGAGCATAAGCTATTGATAGTGTTTCTTTGCTTCATCTTCCAAAGGAATGGTGGGCCTTCTTTAATATTTTTCCCCTCTTTTGCTTATTTTAAGTTTCAGTTAGAATGCCTTCTCAACTCCAATTTTTTTTGCTCCTCTCTCTTTTCTGCAAAATTCTTTGTTCATTTAAAAAGGAACCTTGGGAATGGGTAAGCTACATGCTTCCATCAATTGTTGTTTTGTAGGTTCATTCCCTTCTACAAGTCAGATTGGTGGAAGAATGTTTGATGTCAGAATGAATAGAGCAGTTTTAATGATGGGTGTGCTTAATATTTAAGGACTACCTCAATTTTTGGATTTTAGTTTGGATTAGCTGGGATCTTTGATAACTCATGATCAACCATGTGCCTTTGATAGAAATGAACATGCTTTCCGGTGATCCACTGACATTATTGGTCATTTAAAAATGTTATGTGTGCTGGATATAATTGTTTAAGGATGATGATGACGGCTAACAATTTAAGCCATATGTGGAACCTTATAAGAGGGCATTGGGTCTAGTTTAAATACATGTTAAAATTGGATCTAGAAGAGGAGCCTAGGGCCCATCAATGTAGCAATATGAATTTATAGAATTATCTCATTATTATGCAATCCTAGA
The DNA here is from genome assembly GCA_033239525.1 of Nepenthes gracilis. Lineage (NCBI taxonomy): Eukaryota > Viridiplantae > Streptophyta > Magnoliopsida > Caryophyllales > Nepenthaceae > Nepenthes > Nepenthes gracilis. The sequence goes on along the minus strand of BSYO01000025.1, from coordinate 12,787,934 downwards.
TTTATTACTTGGTTTTATCTGCTCACCCTGTAGTGGGGCTTGGCTTGGCCATTGTCGTTGTAATGTTACTGGATGTTTCCTTGATGTTTTAAATGCTCTATTATCAATCGGAATTTGGATTTGTGTATATCATAGGTTCTGCTTTGAATTTACTTGTTTGGTGAAGTTGAAATTCCAATTAGCCATGAATATCCGTTTGATTGTTTAGAACAGAATAATTTTGTTGTTAGAAGGATTTGACGAGGGTTCAATTTTCTGCCCTTAAATTTCTTATGCTTATCCAGGAAAAAGGAGAATCTCTTGCTGATCATGAAAATTTCACAAGCTTTATGAAGAAGTGGCTATGGTATTACCCTATTATGAGCTGTAGATATGGGAGGGGAGTTGGTGCAGGACAAAATACGAAAGGAACTGTTTCAACTTTTAAAACAAGAAATAATATTAAAAAGGGATATTAAAAGGGATAGATTGTGTAGTTTCAAGTATACAACAAATAGTACTTGGAGAATCACTCACTTTGTAAAGGAACTCACTCACATTTGGATAGTCTTTTAATAAATTGCTTACTTAAGTGTTAAGACTCACTCACCAATAGACGACCATCAACTTTGATTGTCTACTTAGGGATTCATTCACCTAAATGTTGGAACTCATTCACCAAGAGGACCATGATACTCTCAGGGAAGTCGGAGCTCAACACCTTTTCTCTTTTTCTCTCTTCTCATCTTCCGAAGCTGGATTTTAAAGGCTTCAGCAGTGGCTTTGAAGACATTGGCAATTACTGGTAGTCTTGGGACTTAACCTTCATTTATTGTGTTTGTGGCCTTTTACTTGGAACTACTCTCTTGGGGGCTTTAAAGGTGATGGCTGCAGCTGTTGTTCCTATTTCAGAATTGATTTCCTGCTTATTGATAGTGATAGCTACATCTTTTTGTGTGGCAGCCGTATTGGTTGTGAATGCGGAGGACGAGGCATCAGGAGGGCAGTAGAATCCTATGATAGAATAATTGTAAAAAAGTTGATTTTTATGCAATTCTCTGACTTCGCAGGAGTTGCATTTCAAATGATTTTTTTTAGTCGAGGAATTACAATTCAAATGGTTCCTTTTTTTTTGCTGGAGCCATTTCATGAGGAAACATCCTGAACTCAATATTCTTTCATTCAGTATGATTTTTGAAGATGCTGATTTCCAATTTTGCCCCTAAAATCAGTTATAATTCTCTATCTTTCACTTTGATTTGCTGTGGTGCTTGGCAAGGGTATGTAGTAGACATGGGAAGGGAAGGCAGTTGGTTGCATAATGCCATTGTTGCTTGAAAGTTGATATTTCATGTCACTCTGATTTGACAGAAGACATTTCTGAACATTGAGTTCATTTGATTTTCTATTTTGATCCCATTTCTTTGATGTTCTAGATAGCTTTTGATGGCAATTTTCATTTGGATTCCTTTGATCATTATGACAGTAACTTTAAAAAGTTCCTCCTAAATTAATGTTTTTTTTTTTTTTTTTAATTTGATTTTCTTATGAATATAAGTTTTAACATAATAGTAAAGTTGTTTGATTGTAACATAAAAGTTATGAGTCGAAATTACATAAACCACATCTTTGCAATGGAAGGGTAAGATTGTATATATTTGAACTTCTTAGACCAAAGATGTGGGAACATGGGCACTTGGCGTTCATGTTTCTTTGGTTTTCTTAGGTGCTTGTAAAGGTTTTGTTTCGGTTTAGTATCCCGTTTGAGGCTTGAGTTGCTTGATCAAGTGGAATAATTTAATGAGGTTTAGGGAATTACTGAACTTAATGCCAAGGAGAGCTGGAGAGAGGCTAGTTAGTTTGGATTGTAATATGGCTTGGCTATGCTTTAGGTATGAATGTTTATACAGGATTATGTTTGTTTCACAATGTGATTATAGAAATACTTCATCATAGTGATGTAGAAGTTTTATAATTTTTGGAGACTTTGTTATTATTCTCTCCCGCTTTAATCTTGCCTTATTAGCTGAATATAAAATCCTAGACATTTTGCTCCAGTAACAATGTCGATGAAGTTTCTATTCCTTCATTCGATATATTTGATCTGGGTATTGAAAATACGGCTTCAAATGTCGTGGTTTATTATTTTTAGTTTTAAAAAATTCCTCTGAATCTTTTAACATAGGTATGGGAAAGTCTGCAACTAGTTTTCCAACTGAAGATGAAGATCAAGATCTTGTTTTTTCTCTATCATTACCTCTAGGGTAAAGGTACCTGCTTTGTGAGGTGAATCGGTTGTATTCAGAGATCATATCAAACTTGTAAAGTTTGGTTATGGAAAAGTTTGAAAGAAAAAAAAAATTGAGGAGAAAATGAAAATGAAAGAAAATGAAAAGAAAATTACTTTGCTCACATAAGGATATTTTAATATATATTTTTCATTCATAGTTTTTGTTGTCATTTTCCATACAATTAAAACAAAAAAGTATTTTCCTCAATTTTCTTTTCCTTTTTGTCAAATTTTTCTAGATCCAAATAAGCCCATGCAGTTTTGGAATTTATATATTGTGATGTATTGCTTCAAATTTGAGCCTTGATACAACAATATGATTGTTTCACTGTAATTTCGAGGTTATTGCTTCAAATAGTATAGAAAACCTTTTTTTAGGTAAGGTTGTGTACATCTGAACACCTTAATTTTTCAATGTGGGAGCCATGTAAATTGAGCTTCCCTTCGACTATGAATTTATATTTCTCATTTATTTTCTGAGCAAGCTTGATGAAATGCGGTGATGGAAACATTTATGATGCCGTACCAGAATATTCCTTTCCCGGTGCTTCCTAATGAAATTTGTTACGATTTCTTTAAAATTTGTTCGATGATTCCTGAATTGTCTTCCAAAGTTTTTGCTCATCTATAATGTCTTGCTATGTCCAGGACTCAAGTGACTCTAAAAAGAGATGGTGTTGTACTAAATTTGGTTCCTCCCCCAACTAAAGTGAATAATCTTATATTTGGACGAACATGGGTTGATTCGCTTGGAGAGATGGTTCTCACTAACGTGACCACTGGGGATAAGGTCGTTCTCTATTTTCAACCATGTGGCTGGTTCGGGTATAGTCTCTCTTATAAATTCCTAACCTTTGGAGTTAATTTTATATTTTATGCCACAATAATATCGATATATATTGTCACATCGATGATATATCAACTAGCCAATACTCCCCTGTTAGTTTATAGTTTTAAATTTTTTTCTTCTATTATATTCAATATCAATATGTATTATCTAATATGTTTGATATCGATATAGCCATAAACAATGTCAATATTTTCCTGTATTGGTGATTATGTACAGTGTCATCCATGATACTGACACCACTCCTGCTACCCATATTTTCATTCATAATGCATACACAAGGTGTCAACAGGTTAGCAATTCATTGGTTTCGGTAGTTTTTGGTTGCCGAAATTTTCTGTGGTATACTTGTGGACATGATGTGCATTTACAACAATGAATGAAAATATTGGTATCAGTGTCAATTGTGGTCATTTGGACATAACGTATTGGTATCAGATATATTATTAAAAAAAAAAATTCTGAAAATCATAAGTTAATAGAGTCATATTGACCGATATATTATGATATATCATAAACAAATATACTGTAAATATCGCAATATTATCTTTCTTTACAACTTATCTACATTTGATAGTTTTATATCCCTATTGCTAAATTTGAAAATATTTTTTGGGTTATATTGATGCTTGTTTGCTGTTTCTATTACTGTGTATGTGCATGTCTAGAAATGGGCGTTATGAGGTGGATGGATATGTGTATAATGCTGCAGAGGAACCAAAGATATTGATGACAGGGAAATGGAACGAGTCAATGAGCTGCCAACCTTGTGACATGGAAGGAGAACCATTGCCAGGCACTGAACCGAAAGAGGTTGGTTTTTCTCTGGTTTCTATGGTGCTAGTGATTACTATATGCAATTAGGATATGAGCATGGTTATCATATCTCCGTTACAGTTAATTAAAATTTTTTCCTGTCAATGTTGTATGAACTTCGAGAATCGGAAACTAGCAGGATATTATCGACTGATATATTAGCCAATTATCGGATATATCAGCTGATAGATTGTAATGTTGTTGTGGTAGTGAAAAATATTAATATTAGTCAATATTTACAATCTAGGCCGATATTTTCATATATACTAGTATGATGCTGCAAAAAATATTGTTTCCGGGTCTAACGGTCATCATAGAGTTAGAAGCTAGTTATTGTGTCACCGCAGTCCCAGATCTTGAAAGCACTTTTGACTCAAAATGATGTTAAATTGGAAGTAACAGTGTTTTCCTCTTCCAAACTGGGAGTTCAGAGGCTCAAGTGAAGTCGCTGCTCAAAAGAGAGGACCGGCCAATAAAAAGGGTGAGATCTTAAGGTCCTCCTAATGGGCTAACTACAATGTCCATCTAACAATTAATATTAGAAGTTAAAAAATGAACAGTGGAGACTGAATAATAATTTAAATGTTGGCTGTTTGGTGAATATGAGAGTTGACTCGATAGGACTATAACAATACTCTATAAAATACGGTTACCAGGAAAGTAAGATTCAAAAAATTGTGATCAATTCTGCTCCTTTTGAGCTGACTCAAAGGCGAGCTGTCCCTTTTTCTGATGGCTTGAATCATTTGGTTGACGATTGGGGTGTGTAGGGGACTAGGATCAATATTTTACCTCGATGGCAGGGGCACATCTAGGACTTCTTTTTAGTGGGGTCAATACATCGGTAATTTACTCATTAATAGTGTAAACCTAAAATAATTATATTATTGATTGTGATAAAGAAATGGTGAAAAATCGATTATTCTTAGTTAAATTAGTGAGTCACATTGGCCAATAAATTAACTTAGTTCGGCCCTTAAAAAATATGGTGGGCGTTAATAAGAATATAGTTTAATTATTAATATTTTTATTTCTAATTGTTTTTTATTTGTAATTTTTTTTTTTTTAGTGGGATCAATTGACATTACTCATAGTTTTCTAGATCTGCCCCTGCTTGCCAGGCTTGTCCTCTGATCCTTGTCTGCCTCACTAACATCACCCGCCCCATACCCACATCTAGCACTAGGTAATTTTTAAATATCCCGCACAACATCCACATTATGGATGAAGGTCTCGGTATCATTTTCGGTCGCGACTATATTGATATTGGGCATATCAAATAATACGTATTACTATCGAATATAATAGAAAAAAAAAATTCTGAGAATCATAAGTTAACAGGAATATATAAACAAATATTAGATATATTGGCTTATATATCAGTCAACAATATCATGATATATTGTCAACACGACAATATATTATAATATTGTCGTCATATCAAAAAATATTGGTATCGGGAGTTTGAACTGATATATATCGGCTGATATTTTTATCTATAATCCAAACACAGTTTATTCCTTTAGATGTATGTGAAAGAGTCATGCTAAGCCAATTATTTTAATTTTTAAGGCTCGACTGGATCCCTTATTATTAATGCTCAAGCCTAGGTGAGCTTGTGAGCATGAGCTTGTCGGATTATTGATGAACTTGTTTCAGCTTGAGTAGCTTATGGATAATCTTATGAGCCATTGGCCCTTTCAAATAAAAGGGAAACAAATTAAACAAGCTTCACTTGACTATAAAAAAGATCGGTTAAGGCTATGGATGAAAATATTAGTACCAGTATTGAATATGTATGAAAATTTTTTTTTAAGAATTATAAGCTGATACGGTTATATAATCGATATATTACCGATATGACAATACATTGTGATATTATCACTGTATCAAAAAATATTGATATTAGGGACTATGCTAATATATATCAGCCGATATTTGCTTCTATTAATTAGACATGACTAATAAAAAGGATTGGATATAGCCCATTCAGGCAGTCGCTGCTTTGAAAGTACGCTGAAATATTAGACGTGAGGGCTGCCCTCTTTATGAAGGGCGCATAGTTGTCTTTCCATTGACTACTTGATGTGAAGTCCTACCTTTCAAGAATAAATGTTGGATGTGGAAAGCCCACGTCTACATTAAATATGAGACCGTAAGTTGGGGAGCCCCCCTTTCAATAAAAGAGGTACCTCTCTATGCTTCAGCTGTACATACTATACGATCAACAATAATGTGATTGTATGACAGAATGAAATATTGGTGTTGACATCCCACCGATATTGCTATATAATTTAATATGTCATTGTATCGGCATTATATAACGATTATATATTGATGAATATTTAAAATATTGCCCTAGTAACTCGATATTTTACCATTTATTGGCATATATCTGCCCTTTTTAATTTGCTAAATATTTTTTGTCTCAATACCTATATTTGGAAAGCACAAATAATTATGAAAAATAGGATGTTGATTAGGCTTTGTAAGCTTGCAGAAAACAGAGTATATTGTGATGATATTGTTGAGAAGTGCAATTGGATGATAGAAGCTTGTTTATTTTCATGTCTCAGCACTTACGATATATTATCTATCAGCGATATATTATGGTATATTGACTTATATTCAAAATATCACTTGATGCACTCTATATTTTTCCATATACCAGCCACTATCTGCCCTTTTCGATTTGAAAAAAAAAAATATTGCATCCGAAATTGAGACGACCGTGACCGATACCAATGCTTTTCATCCTAAGTGTGGTACTATATTTGGCCTTGGGAAACACAAATAAATATAAATAGTAGGAGCTTGATTATAGTGATGACATTATTGAGAAGTACAATTGGATGATAGTAGCTTCTTTCTTTTCAGGTCACATCATTTATGATATGTTATCATATTGATGATAAATTATGAAATATATATAATAATATTCAAAATATCGGCTGATACATCCGATATTTTTTCATATATTAGCCATACCGAGATGGCCGCTGTTGATAGTTGTAAAAGACTGTTTGATGCTTGGATCATTTAGGAATTATTGGTTTATTTGAATGTTTTTGCAGGTTTGGAGAGTTGCTGATCCACCCGAAGATGATAAATTTCAATTCACACATTTTGCACATAAGATTAACAGTTTCGAAACTGCCCCAAAGAAGTTGCTGGCATCGGATTCTCGATTGCGCCCTGATAGATATGCGCTTGAAAAGGGCGATTTATCCAAGGCCGGAACAGAGAAGAGCAGGTATTCCTTTCGCCCTCCTCTCCATTTTCCATTTTTATTTTTTCGTGTAAAAGTATAGTATATACACAGAAAAGAAACTGATGAATCAGACATAAAAATTGCATCAACGGATTCTGTTATTTTGTATAGCTGCTGTCAATGACTCTGTTTTTAAAAGTCCTTGGGGCGCTCAGGTGAGGCGGGCACGTTCACTGAAGTGCCTCGTAAGTGAGCTCCTGGATATAAGAAGAACAAGCATAGACACGATAGGACACTGATATGCCAAAATGTTAATTTTCTAAAAATAAGGATACGATTTGTTGGTGACACGTTAATTAAAATTTATAATTGATTTATAGAGATGGGGATATAATTGGTCAACAAAACTGCTTTACTAAATTATGAAAAAATTAATATTTTTTTTATCAGCCAAAAAATTAACAAGCTCACAGGCTCACATGATGAAATAGAAGAAGACTATTGGAGTTTAGGTTTTTACTTAATTATAAATATTAAGTGACACCAATTTTATTTATTTTAAATGAAGAATTCCATTTTTTGTAGAACTGCAAAATAACCAGACGTGTAGAGTATGTCAGTGTAAAAAAAAAAGAAAAGAAAATAAATAAAATATTTTGATAAATGTTGAAGAGTATCAATTCAGTGTTAGTGTTCGACACGTGTTGGACACAAACACACTAGCTTGGTGCTTCTTAGTCGGACCATGGTACCAAGCACTTTGCCTCCGATGTAGCTTGGTGCTTCAACATTTGACTGAAAAATAACAAATAAAAATATTTTTTTTAGATTAAATATTCAATGAATGCCAATATTATAAAAAAAAATCTATGTAAGATACTATATGCTATTTTTTATAACTTAAAATCTCCACCATTGAGTCATTGAATATTCACTCAATGGTGGAGATGTCTCCAAGGAGATATTTGCTCTGATTCAATGGTGGAGATAAGAGATATCCTCCAAATAGATGTATGCCCCAAACTCATTTTTCTCCCCTTTTTGCATGAAATCCGCTCTCTCAATGCTGCTAATCTTCTGTTAGTAAGTGATTAGTAGAAACTGAGGAGATGTAGAGCTAAAAACTTAGCCATAATGAGATGATTAAAGCCATAATAAATGTGATTTTTTTTTTTTGCTTAAGTACTTTAATTTATGGCAGCATAACCTGTTATGCAATTTTTAACTTATATATAATGATATAAAACTTGTTAGTCTGGATTAATCATTTAATGCAATGACATGCAGTCCTGACTTCTCATTTTGACTGGTTTGATTAAAAAATTTAATGGGTAAATTTTAAAATTTTTAAAAAACCTTCAAAATGTTTTTTTTTTAAATTGTTTGTTTAAATATTGGATTAAATATCCAATTACTGTTACTATTTTTTAAAAATTCAAAATGAAAACTATGATCTAAGTTTTTAATCTCAAAATCCTCTGCATTGGATTTTAGTCAGAATTTCTTTAGTTTGTGTATTTGAAGTGTGGAGTAGCTAATTTTCCCTTGTTATTGTCGTTTTTATTTGTCTTTTGGTCAGCCTGGAGGAGAGGCAAAGGAACGAGAAGAGGACCCGTGAGGCTGAAGGCCACCCGTTTACTCCGAGATGGTTCGGCCTCACGGGTGAGGTTACACCTACTCCTTGGGGCGACTTAGAGATATACAGCTACAATGGCAAATACACTCAACATCGGGCGAGTGTCGATAATGCAAGCGATGCCAGAGAGCACGACAACGAATCGGTTGAGTTCAATCCTTGGCAGTTTGGAATAGTAGCCGAATAAAATATATGTTATGTGTGAGCCCGGGGATTTCATTAGAATTCAATTTATCAGATAAAAACCCTCACCATTAAGAATATGAGAGGATTTTAAAATAAACGGTCTTTAGAGGGTCAGGTATAATTCATTCCGAGTATTTAGTTATTATTTGGTTTGTATATGTTGTGTTATTTTGGGTAATCCTTAAGAGGACATTAGCTTTTGATTTGCATAATATTTAGTTTTTTATTTATTAATTTAGTCATTTGACTTCATCTTGGTCTTTTCATTTAGTATTTTTGCTTTTGGTTAAAATAATTTTGATATGTCTATAGATTTGAATTGTCGAACGAATTAAAAAATTTGTCTTACTAGGAAGTCCGATTGAAAATGGGCCCGATTTTTGTTATTTTAAATATGAATTTTATATACCACAACAGCGAACAAGAGGTAAGAAGAATATGTGATTCATTCTCGATATATCTTTTGATATTTAAGTCAGTAATTTTTTTATTTGATTGAGAAAGATAAGAAGAAGTAAATATGAGAATGCAAGTGAATGGAAATTGAGTATTTGATAGATAACTATACCCTATAGAATGCACCCAAAAGGGTAAGCGGTTTTTGAAATGTTTCACTTATAAGAAAGAGAGAGTGCGGCTTTGGAAATATGTACACGTATGAAAAGTAGACTTTGGAATTTGATTTGCTTGCTTATTTGAAGAGTCTAGGCACTTTTTTCTGGTAATGATATTAAATTTACCTGCTTTTGAACGGTTGATTTAATGTATGTGTTATATCTTTACAATTATGAAGAAAGTTATTTGTAAGAATCTACATCGATGGTTGGGTTAAGATGTTTTTTATCCATTAATACTTATTTATTACTAAACTATTTGAATCATACATCTTAGATAACTACTATACATTTTACTTTTTGGACTTAGAGGGTCTTTTGTTGAGTCGTAGTTACTTGGGCTTTCATTCTTTCTAAATAATGGGTGTTGGACCGGCCTAATTATTATCATACCTATCAATTTTAAATATTTAGATTTGATTGATTTTTATTTTATTTTTTTTAGACCTTGTACTTAGTACTGGCATCTTATTGTTTTTTTTTTTTTTTCATTTTTATGGAAAAAAATAAAAGTGTAATTTTTAAATTTTATTTTATTTTTTTTACTTGTATTTTAGCTTTGTTATTTGTATATAAATGTTAAGGTACTAATTTTTTTCAGTATATAAAAATAATGTATATATTTATTTGATCTTTATATAGAACATAGATTTTAAGGTAATAATTTGAATGCAACCATCCCATGATTGCAAAAGTCAAGTAGTTGAGCCAACTACTATACATTTTTAATTGAAGATTGGGCTAATGAAATCAATACATAGCATAGTCTCCTGGGATATAATCAATGATTTGAGCTTTAAATCCTAGGATATAATCAATAATTTGAGCTTTAAATCTTACATTTATATATATATAGTTTAAAGTCTTATAGGAAAAAAGAAGTGGAACACGTTTTTGTAATAATTTGACCTCAATAAATTTAAAAGAAAAGGAAAATTTCATTATCATAAATGTCTTCAATTATTTATGTTTTAACGACCTAAGATTGACTATCACTTTCACCGGGATCTATCCGTTGAGAAGGTTTCAGGCTCACTTATCATGTACTTGCTATAGTAATGGTTTTTGATCCAATATAGCCCTATAAGCCTTTTTAAAATCAAGTAACAATGAAATCATACGATGAAGGGGAATGATACTTTTCTTTGTGTTACCATTTTAAGATCTTAGCTTGCAAGGTCTTACATAAAACTTAATCGAGATCTCAAGTAATAAGTATTGTATCAAGATCTTGTTAATTATCGGATAATTATTGTAAATTTTAATCATATAGTCCATAATTTATTTATCCTCAACAAGCCCAAATAAAAAAATCTCAAAAACATTAACTTTCTGCTTGTAGAGGGGAGGAAGATAATGACAAATCTTGAATCAATATTACCCTTCATCATTATTATTAGCAATTCACACACAAAATGGAGAGAAAACCTACTTGGATTGATACAGCAATTCTACATGATGTGTTTACCATCACTTATAATAAGAAACAAAGAATCAAAATAGCTAAGGACTTAGAAGCATAGATTGGGATTCACACCAGCATCAACGAATACTGAAGAATAAGCAGGAGACCAAGAAGGGGAAGAAGGTGAAGAAGCATCATGTGGAGAAAGGAAAGAAGAGGAGGAGGAAGAAGAAGAGTTGTACAAAATATTGCTAGTGGCTAAAGGGTTCTGAACCGCCATCGGCACTACATCTTCCAACAAACTTTGGCCTTTCCAATCGGTTCTTTCTCGGGCCAGTCCGTGCAGCCAATTTTCACAGCTTTCTTCCAACACTTTCAGACTCTCTCTTTTCATATTTTTTTGAGCATTATACACAAATTCTTCTGCTACTGTTCCTTCCAATGGAGTTTGGAATTCTGTCTCAGCTTTTTCTTGGGGAAGTCCATACTGCCAATCTTTACAGCTTCCTTCTAACATTACCCAACTATCTTTTCTCGAGCTTTCTTGGGTTTTATACACAAATCCTTGGAACACCATGTCTTTTTGTATAATTTGGAATTCTGCCTCAGTTCTTTCTTGGGTCAATCCATGTTGCCAATTTGTATGTCTTTGTTGTGACATCTTTGGACTGTCATTTTTGGGGCTTTCTTGGGTCTTATAAACAACTTCTTCATTCTCTTTCAATTCGTCTTGTACTGCTTCTATTTGTTTGTCATCAATGGTTAAATGTGAGGTTACTGCTCTCTTGGCCTTCTTCAAGGATGAGTTCCTTGTTGAGGCAGGATAGAGAGGAGTTGAGGGAAGGCAAAGTGGAGATGTAATCCCTCATAAGTAATTAAGAGTGTCTCTGGGTCCTCCACTGACCTTTCCACTTGCTTCTTTGCTCCACACTTGGGGTTTGTGCACTTATAATAGCTCCTACACTCAAGAAATGTATGTATTTATTAAGTACCTAAATTAATACATGATTAGTAATATTACTTATATCTAAGATATTGAATTATGTGTAGCGTCTAAGTAATAACCTAAACGAAGCATCTATTTTGAATGATTTATCTGTGATGCACATATATTCTTTATATTAGTTTATTTTTATGTTTATAACTATGGTAATTTGACAATGAAAATTTATATGTAATTAAAACGTATGATTTGTGCACTTGTAATAGCTTCTTTGCTCCATACTTGGGGTTTGTGCACTTGTAATAGCTCCTATACTCTAGAAATGTATGTATTTATTAAATACTTAAATTCATGCATGATTAATAATATTATTTATATCTAAGATATTGAATTATATGTAGCGTCTAAGTAATAACCTAAACAAAGCATCTATTTTAAAGGACTTATCCGTAATACACTTATATTCTTTATATCAGTTTATTTTTATGTTTATAATTATGACAAATTGATATTGAAAATTTACATGTAATTGAAACATATGAAGAGTTTAATTATTAAAAAAACTTGGATATAATTATCTCAAATATCAATAATAATTAAATGTAACAAACTTTTTAAAGCGCACATGTCTTTGTGATATCATAGAGTGTCAGTGATCAAAACATAATGATTAAATAATATATAATAAATTTAGTAGTCGACATAATTAATATGTCAATATTTAAATCTACATCAATATCGATAATTCAAATATTACATACGTCATTAGTCCAATCTTTTATAGGAATTACCTATAATAATTATCTTACAAAATGGATCAGTTTATCATAAATATAAAGAAATTTATTATTTTTGACCCTACTTCACCTTAATTATTATTTCAACAAATAAAAACACACTCGTCAGCCAGAAGATTAGATACATTAAACATTTTTAAACATGTTATTAATCAATTATATCTAAAAGGATGAAAATTTGAACTATAGGTTGGTGAATTTGAATCAATGACCTATCATTTAATAATAAATGAACTCTTTATCTACCAAACCACTCTATAGCTGGCTAGGTGGGTGTGGCTTAATTTTAATTGATGTGTCACATTCTTATCATAGTTGTTTCAAATTTGACAAATTCTCCAATTTTACTAACCTGGCTAGCAAAAAGCAAAATCTAGGTAGAGGAAAATGACTCAAGATCAAGGAGCAATAATATTAGGTTGTGTGTATATATTTATCTGTATATAAGAAATATTTTAGAAATTCTTTTGAAATAATTTTTTGAATATTAATAAATTCATATAAAAATAGATAGATGGTTATAATGTTATACAAGAATGAGATGCCTGTATGGAAGATGATGCTATAGAATTACATTTTCTAAATATATCTCTACTCATCGGCCAAAAATTACATCAAAAGTATCATTTTACTCTCTAATACTAACTAATTATACACTTTGAAACACTCTTTAGATATCTTTTGAATATTTTAAATGACGTGACATCTCATTCACTCGCCTATTCTTATGTGGGCCTGTTAGCTTAGATCGATACCTGAATGAGACGTCGAGTTGTTTAAATAGGGTGACGAAAGAAGTATCTGAATGATATTAGGGAGATGAACCTATTAGACTAATCACTATCCTTTATATATTTCACCCTTGTGTTACATGCCCGCATCCCCAAGGCACCGACGATGGATAACGAGTTGCTGGTGTTTGATGTTATCTTTTGGGTTATTTAGTTATACCCTTCAATGTACCTACTTTCTGTTTGCATTACCCCTTCCCTATTTGCTTTCTGTTTGCTTTTTATTACAGCGGTACCTATTTTTCATTTTACCCATTTCCCGTTACCTTTTTAATTTGCCTGACAATGGCCTAATGAGAGCAAAGAATTGTTTTTCCTTTCATCTTATCCCACTGCTCTCTCTCTCTCTCTCTCTCTCTATTTCTCTTCTCTGTGCCCCTCTCCCTCACCTCGGTCTCTATTTCCCCTTCTCTGCTACCTCGGTTCTTAACCCTCTCTACTTCTTCCTACATCTCAACCGTTTCACCTCAACCCTTTTCTCCTTCCTTTCCCCTAATTTTTCTCAATCTTCCTTCTCTGCTGAACTCCCCTCCTCAACCAACTCCTCTGTTTTCACCGTCGTCCGTCTCTTGCCAATGTCATCCTCGATCGTGCACATATCACCTTGTTAAAAACATATCAAAAGTACCATTTTATTCTGTAATATCAACCACATAATTATTTAAAAAGTCTCAGAAAACACCCAATAGACAGCCACCTATTGACATTTCAACTGATACAACGTTTCACCCATTTGCATATTCATCTTTAGTTTTGCTTTTGTAGATCGATCGATGCATGGATGAGACTATGTCCTCTCAACATCACCAATATTAAAAAAAAGAGATAATATATATTTTCTAATAATAGTAATATATATCATACAAGTTTTTAGGGTTTGAAATAAACCACGAAAGCTCTCTCCCTTTATGAATAGGATCAGGACCACCCAAATAGGCATGGCGTCCTGTTCACATCACTGTCTTCAAGCCGAAAGTGATAAATCTTTAGAACAAAGTTCATTAATTTCAATCATAATGAACAAATAATAATATATAGTAAAATAACACACAATATATGAGATTATGAATAAAATGGATATAAATTAAAATAGGTTTTTTTTTTGTAGTTTAAATTTAATTTTCAGTATTAATATGATGGGATTAAAGTGATTTTTGATTGGCTATAAGGTTCTGTTTATTCGATGAAAAAATAATTTTTTGAAAAATATTTTAAATATCTTTTAATATTTAAAGAATATAGAAACATGGGTGAACAAAAAAAAAAAAATTCTGAGCAAGGGAAAAATATAAATTTAATTATTACAAAATGGGTTTTTTTGTATAGATTATTTTTTTTATTTGATAATTTTTTTTGTAAGTAAATTATTATTTTTATAAAAGGAAAATAATTACCATTGGGAAAAAAAAAAAAATTTTCTTTGCACCCAACCAAACGAGGCAGCTGTCCTGTAAGGAAAGTCTGTGTCCTATTGGCTATACATAATTCAGATATATTTAAGATGTTTTAAGTGAAGTAATATTTTATTTATTTATTTATATTAATAAATGTATATAAAATATGTAAATAAATAAATAAATAAATAATATCATTTGAGATGTCTCAAAGATATATTTTGAGGAGTGGTGGATCCACCTTATTGTGTATGGGATCAATTGACAACATTTAAAATCATTTACATAAATATAAATAAATTAAGAATTAGATATATTATGTTAATAATTGAATTAATTTTTTTTACTTTACTAAATATTTTAAATTAATCTCATAAATTTTATTTATTGGTTATTATGATTCACTTGTTTTATAAAACTAGTTAAATTTTTGACCCTTTTTAAGAACAATAGTAACATAGATATTTTATACAATGACACTGGTAGATATAAATATAACTATCACACAATTATCTATATATACATATATATTGTGGGATTGATAGGTCTAAACGTGTGTAATGACTCGCATCAAAATCTATAAATATTGGGACATGATGGATGGTTATGTGCCCATAGAGTTGGTTCAATGTCTAAATAAAGCTTGTTCCATACTTGTGGGCGCCTAACATGTCCTCGCATTTTATACATATCTAATGTATGCTTATGTATGATTAACAGTATATACTGTGCTTGTATTTTGTTTGTTACATCTCGTGCATTTCTAACATATGTTTCACATCTGATGTGTACTCGCGTATGAGTAACAGAATACTCTATACTTGTAGCATACTTGTCCACCCATTAATATCGGAGATGGCACTTGATACATTTTTGACTGCTGCTTGTGTGCCTATCACATTTATTAGATTTTTTAACACATTTTAAACATTAATTTTGGTTATATATATATATATTAAGGTTATTGAGCCGTGCAACTACTCAAATCATTTGAGAGATGAAGTTTTACATCATTGAGTGATTTAATCTTTGTACCACGTTCTCATTTTCTAAAGAAGATTAAGTATTCAAATCAAGGAAAAGTTCTACATAATTGGATAATGATTTGATATTTATTCAACATTATGTTGTTTGAGAGTTAGAAGAAAAAAATTGATATGACAAATTTATCAGAAAATCTTAAATTTATTTGTCAGATAACAGATTTAAAGAATTACTTTAGAAAAGTCATAGACCTCTCTGATTGATCTGAGAGATGAAGTTTTATATAATTGAGTGATTTGATCTCTGTACTACAAACTCATTTTCTTAAGAAGAATAAGTATTCAAATCAAGGAAAGATTTCACATCATTTGATTTGAATGACTTGATATTTGTTTACTATTATTATTATTCGAGAGTTTAAAAAAAGATTTAGGCGGTAAAAATGTCAAAAAATCTAAAGAATTATTTCAAAGAAGCAACATATTTCTGGATTAATCAGAGTACGTAACGCATCTAAATCACTAATTTATAAATTAAAAATATTATAGTGAATTTTTTATCTCGTCGGCTGAGAAAATACAGTATTTTTTATTGCTTTGGTTTTTTTCCCCATCATCAAAAACTAATTTTTGATTTATTTTCTGTTTCTATATTTAGTTGGCAAAACCTTTAACAGATCATTAATTATCAAGTTATAATTTTTAATTATATGATAATCATATATTTATCCATTTTAGATGATAAATGGGTCTAAACATAGAAATTTTAATAATAATTATTTATAAATCGAACCAACATTGAGATTGTGGTTATGAAATATATGAACTTATCATATTGTTGTGGTCCAATTGAATCATAATATTATTTTTTTATTTTTTATTATTTTTAAATTAAAAATATATTAAAAAATCTAATATATATATTTAAATTCATTTTTATGTGCATCTATACGAAAAAATAAAAATAATAATGAAAAAAAGATATCAAAAATTTATTTATTTCTCTACGCATTTTAAATGATATTATATTTTCTTATTTAGTTTGAGTTTTTAAATTAATATTCCTTATTTAAATAGTGTCAGATAATTTATTACTTGTTTGATAATGATTTTAAAATAACTTTTACAAAAACATATATTAAATGCTCATTAAAAAACTTATTTAAATAATTTTTTTAAATACTTAAAAATTAAAAAAAAAAATTTAAAATTAAATCATATATTTTTATTTAAATAAAAATAATTTAATTATTTTAAAATAATTAATTTTAATTAATTTTTTAA
This sequence comes from Nepenthes gracilis, assembly GCA_033239525.1. Taxonomy (NCBI): domain Eukaryota; kingdom Viridiplantae; phylum Streptophyta; class Magnoliopsida; order Caryophyllales; family Nepenthaceae; genus Nepenthes; species Nepenthes gracilis. The sequence goes on along the minus strand of BSYO01000025.1, from coordinate 12,770,758 downwards.
TTTATTAAAAAATAAATAATTAAAATATAAAAAACAAATAACTCAAATCCTTCCGAACTGTCCCCCTAATCCAAAACAAGAGAGAGGTCGTCTCGTCCGTTGTCGTCCTTTGGACATCAAAAATGACATTTTTGCCCCCACGTAATTTTTAATAATTTTTTACTTTAATTTAGCAGAAAATATTATTTTTATTTTATATAAATAGAAAATTTTATATAATCAATTTTATATTATTTTCTATTTAATAATTTCTCAAATTTAAAAATAAAAACACCCTTAAATTTGGTTTTCCTTTTATGCCCCTACACCCACCTCGAACACCACACGAATTAGCTAATTATTAATTAATTAAAAAAAGAAGATCAATGAAAAAACCCAATTAATCAGTTAATTAATTAATTAATTAATTAATAATTACCTTGGATTTGGGCTGTTCTTGATTGATTTTTGCCCATATTTCCTCCATTTGTAGCCGTCGTCGGCCATTCCACCGCCGCTGCTCTTCATCTTCAACGTATACTTGTTCTCCATCTTCTGCACTCCTCTTTCTGAGACTAAAATCCTGCAAAGATTTCATGAAAAAATCAAAATTATAAACATTAATGCAAGTGAAATCAATCAAATCATCTCAAACCTTGATTTCGAGAGGTCTTTGACAGGCTGAGCTCTGGTGCAGAAGGTAGCAAAGAGAGCACTCTCAACTTCTCCAATGGTTGGGCCAGAATAGACGGTAGAGGCCATCCGGTTCATGTTTTGGTCGTCAGCGGCCGCGGCGGCGGCTTCAGGGGGTGGCGGAGGGTCGTCGCCGCCCAGAAGCTCTCTTACGAGATCAACGCAGCCGTCTTCCCACGACTCAGATAGCCATGTAGCCTTATTATTCATTGTTAGTTCGTCCACTATCGATCAGGTGGAGCTCGAAAGAACCAGAAAGAGAAGCTGCATTGCTTATAATTTGATCGAAGAAGGAATTTAAAGCATCCAGAAATAGTGGAGATTTATATCGTGGAGTAGCTGAGGTGGTAAGGTTGTGGGTGTGAACTATGGGATATCTACGTGTTCTCAAGAAGCAGGAATCACAGAAAATTAATTTTCATAATAATAAAAAAAAATTTTAAATCTGTCTTTTTCAAAATAAAAAAATTATTCTCTTAAAGGATAAAGAAGATTAGATTGCCCATTTTTAAATAAATAATTATAAATTAATAATTAATTTTAATTAATTTTTTAATTTTTTAATAAATATTTAATTTTAAATAATAAATTAAAAATAAATTATTTAAATTAAAAAATAATCACTATTTATCTCTTTAAAAGATAAAATTCTCTTAATTTTACTCCATAGAATTTATTATTTTTTCTCCTGAGTTATATATATATATATATATTTAAAGATAAGTATGACTCTCTATCTCTAAAAAAAATTAAAATTAAAATTTAAAAATAAAAATATCAAAATAAATAAAATTTTAATTAAAAGTACCCCCACGAAGAGGTGCCAATCAGTTGAGTGTTGAATAATACAGTAAGAGTGGATAATGCGCTAAGCTTTATAAAAAATTGAAGTTGACAATCTAATGGTGTTTATTTTATCTATTTATTTTTCAATAAATTTGATAATATAATTATTGATGAGGCCATATATTATTTAATATTATTATAAATGTGTGTCTACAAAACACTAATCTTATAGATTTTAAATGGTTTTGTTACATAAAATTTTTCACCATATTTTACCAAAAATAGTTTTGTTGGGTAGGTTTATAGATAGAATACTTTATGATTATATTAAATTTCTTATTAATATTGACTTATCAATATTTTAGCAATTAATAAAAAAAAAATAAAACAAAAAACCCCAAAAAAAAAATCAATTTTCGAACATTTATTTAATACTTCCAACCATTAAAAATAATTAGACTTTCTTTAGTTATAAGAAAATTCGAAGGAATATAAGAAAAAATATGAAGGAAAGTATTTTTGAATGATAATTATAAGAAAGAAATTAATATAAAATATAATAATTTAAACATTATCTCGTACTTTCATATTATTTTTTATTTTTATTTTTTTTACGATTGAATAAGAAAAATAATTTAATAAAAAATTATTTCCATTCTATGTAATTTTACGTTATCATCCAAAGAAAAGAAAAACATATTATTTATTTATTTATTTTTAAATCTAATATTATGCTTATTTGGCTTAGCTTTCTTAAGAACTAAAACAATATTATTATCTTAAATCATATATGCTATCTTGACTAAATAATCATGAGTTTAATTATTTTTTTTAACTAAATTTAAAGTTATTTTTATGAGGTATAGCAATAGAACAGTTGATATTTAATCTATATATATCTGTATTTAATGTGAGTCTGACTCTCATCGTATTTTTTTATTGATTATTAGTTTTATCAGACAGTAAAATATGAGCATCTTTAATCTCAACCCATCAACCACGACCAAATTCTTTATTAATTTGTAGTTATATATCAACAAATAAATTAAGAAGTTGTTATTTAGGTAAGTTGTTTGAGTGTGGACCAATGCTACCTGACCCATTGGAAGTATATGTTGTGTCAACCGAACATGCAGGTAGCTAATTAAGTCAACCACTAAACTATAGGATAATTTAAATAAAGTAACGCATGCCTTATACAATAAAATAGAGCAGCAAGCTAAGTAAATTACAAGATTATAAAAGAATTTATATGTTTATGTTAATTTAAAAGTATTGCTATTTGTATAGACTTCATTTGGATGAAGCTAAAGACATAAATTCTCATGGGAAGTAATGTGGAGCAGTTGCCCAAAAAAAAGGGGGTATTTGAATGAGGGAACTTTATGTTAGGATATGGGTAACCTCTGTATAATCCCATAACCAGTTGATAGGCTAATTAGAGGTGTGGCTGAATACTCACATGGGTATAATACTAAGATGGAATATTGCGGTGTGCATGCAGCAAAATAGCTGGTGGCAACCAGGCAGAAGGGCGTTTAGTTGGATTATTGGACCGAATGACAACCATGAAGGAGACAATGACGAAGGCCGACCAACTAGATTGGCAAAACGAAAGTCAACCGGTTGGATTGGCGAAACAAAGGCAACTGACCAAAATGTTTATTTTGAGAGATGATCGAAATCTGAAAAAAGGCCAAACTACTTAAAAGGATGATAGATTGTTTGATATTTTTAGGGTTTATGCAAAGCGCATTAAAATTTCCTTTAGGGTTTATAAAATGGAAGTTCATCGGAAAGAAATTTTAGAAATTACTTTATAAAATCAGAATGACCAATGAACACTGTTAGTAAAAGAATGTAAAAAAAAAGAGAGAGAAGAGAAAGAAGAAGATTTTCTTGCTCATGCTCTAGAATTTTTTACTACTGCTCTGGTCCATTGATATGAGATGTCATATTCTTATATTGAAATTTGTGTAACTAAATTTTATATAGTGAAAATTTATAAACTTACAATTTCTTAATTTTTTTATCTTATTTAGAAGAAAATTTTTCATATAAAATTTTATATCTTATTTTATTTTGTAATTGTCTTACTATATACTTTGTTTCATTATTGTCACCATTATCATTCCCCATTGATTCATCCAAGCCAGCTATGGTTACTCCCAACACTTTACTTATATAATAATAATAGTAATAATAACAATATTGTCACCCAAATATCAGAGTTAATATTTGTTAGAAGGCTAAATTGTCAGAATATGTTACTTTTAAAAGGGTTAAATGAGAACACAAGGAATTTGAACAAATGATCTATTTAACTTATTTAATAAATTTTTTCCCTACAAAACCGCTCACATAATTTAAAATTTTTTTAATTAAATTTATCAACAAATGATAAGTAAATTTATCATTTATAAAGTAAAAAAAAAAATAACTGACCTTTTAATCATATAAATACCATTCTTTTTTTAAAAAAAAATTAGTTAATAAAAGAAATATTTTTTCTAATAAAATATAAAAAAAATATATAGAATCAAAACTTCTAATTATTTTGATAAATTATTAAATATATGTCACATTATATAAAAAAATTATTATAAGTTATATTAAAAAATACATTAATAGTATAAAATTATTAGTAGGCCTTTAAATAACGTATTAAACTTTAGGAGTATAATAAAATTTTCCAATAAAATAAATTAAGCAAATTCTGTAAATATTTCTCTCTATTTATCAAACAAGATTCATTATATTGACATGTAAAACATGTTTAAAATGACTAAAAAGTTTGTGCCATGCATGCATGCATAAAAATACAGTAATAAGAGTAAAGCTGTTAGTATTAAATACAAATTCAAATTTTATAACCCTCTTATTTACTTGTTAACCATATAAATTTTTGTTCACCTAAAAACAGTTATATTAATTACAAAAAAAATAACATTAATTATTTGATGAATGAAACTTTAATAAGAGCCTCAAAAGTCCTTAATTCTAACAAAATTTTCTCTTATTTATTTCACTGATAAAATAAAACTCTAAATGAACATTAAACGTGAACATATAAATCGAGTATCAACAATTGATCTAGGATAAAATAATTAATTTAATCACAGAATCCGAAAGGTGTACCCGAAAGTGATCGCTCCGACTGTTAACCATACATGTTCTCGAATATATATAAGGAGATATATTTGTACTAAATCAGAGTCAGTAATCATAACTTAGACATACAGTTAGGGGATATCGAAAACAAGTTAAATTACTAATAAATATAACTATAATTTAGTTATTGCAATGCCACAAAATTATAGCAATATAACACTCCATTTCTACTATTTTTGAACAAGGTACATCTTTCAAATTCAAATTCTAAATCCTATTTCTTCAAACAGCCTTCTCAACAACTTTATCGACTGGTACATATGATTCAAGCTCTTTAATAAAAAAAGTTAGTAAAAATTAAAATAAGAGTGAGTTAATTACTCAATAATACATATAATTTTTATAATTAAACAAATATTTTATATCAAAATATGTTAGAATAAAGCGTTATCTGAATCAAATACAATGAGATATAAATTCTATAATATTTTTCATAGAATTTGAAACTGACAATTAAAATTCTTTTATTTAAACTGTGCATTATTAAAATATACTCAAACCATGTAAATTTGTTGACTAAGGATTAATATAGCCTTACCAATAAATGAATGAATAATCAAAACTTAAGTTATATATATTTTCATATAACCAAATAACTTATATTACTATTCAATACTTATAGATAGCTGTCATACATATAATCATATAAGCGAGAATAAACGCTGCTTTCAATCCATAAATGACAAATTTAAACCTCAATTATAACTATAATACTAAGAAATAATATAATATATTACTGTCAATTTTTTATAATGGTCTGTATATAAACAAATAGAAAAATTCTATCCATATATGAATAATTTTTTATATTTTCTCTTACTGAAAAAAAAATTATCTTTTAATTTATATAGAATTTTTTTCCTTAATTCTTTAAATATTTAGTATGTAGAAATTTGTAATTCGTGCAGAAATTTAATTATAAAATTTAAAGTATGTAAAAGCTATATTATAAAATTTTAAATATGCAAAGGATGTACATTTTAGAAAATATAGAAATTTTGTGCAATTTTATGAAATTTCATCATTTGTTTTCAATTATGAAATATGTATGAACAGTTTAGTATAAATTCAAGACATATAAAGTATATATTTAAAGATTTAGATTATATTGAACCATTACATATGAAAATCCAAATATATAAAATTATTTTAATATTATTTCAAAATATGTATGAGTTTTAGTATAGTAACTAGCTTGAAAAATACAATATATTTAGATTAAGGTCATGAACTCATAAAATTATAGAGAATGCATGTAAAATAAAAACATATTATATAAAAAATTATAATATATATAAGTATTTAATATAGTAAATATCCATAGAGATAAAAATAATAATAAGAATAATAAAGTAAGTTTGAAATGTACTTGCCTTATATTTAAATTTATCAAAATCTTTATTAATTTTACTTGAATTTTCCCCCTCCAACCTTTTGTTTTTTATTCTCTCTCTTCATCTCTTATCTTTCTCTTTTCTCTCTAAAATTAAGCAAAAATAACTAAAATATGCCAGATAGGTCTTATATATATAATTGGCACAAGTGCATTTGCAAATGCATGAGGCGCTGACATAGAAATTGTATGACAAATGATTATCCTTTAAACTCATATCAAGCACGTGCAATTTGCCACAATTATACATATACGTATTTTAGGCACACTTTAGCATATGAACAATCTATTTAAATTGTCCACATGTGTCAGCTGGGCTCTCTTTAGGTGTCTTTTTTATTCAAAATATGCATATCCATGTGTTAAACGTTGATTGGGCATCACTCAAGTTGATATGATCTAATTATTGTGTTAATTTTGATCTAAATCTTCATTTAATTTTAATAATACCCTCAGCTTAATTAACATGATAACAATTACAAATTAATCTTATTGATGGTTGGAGTGAACTTAAGGATAACCTAACCAATGTAATGACCAATGAAAGGAAATATCATTAAATACTATATTTTGAGTACCATTTTCTATGTTATTTGATGATTTATAATGTTAACTCAGCCATTTTAAGCATTTAATTTGTGTAGTGTCATTTATTAGTATCATTTATGTTTAGTCATTTAATACATTTTTGTTAGCTTAGTTTGAGTGCAATGGTTATTAGATATAATTTTGCTGTGTAACGCATTTGATTATATTGTTAGATACAATTTTGAATAATATGCATTTTGTTTATTTGTTATAAATTAATGTTTAATATAATATTTGACAGTTGTCTACTTGTATTATATAATGGTAAATATGACACACGATAATAAAGATAATAAAAGAAGATGATAGTTTTATGAAGATAATACCCTTATTGTTAGCATGGTTGAGCTACATAATATTAGCACATGCACTACTAATAATATATTTAAATTGTGTTATTTTTATTAACTAGGGAAGATGCTAAGGTAAAAATTACCTATTTAGAGTTTGCAGATAATTTTACGAATTGTATTTAGAATAAAAACGTTAAAAATTACATATTGTCCATGATTTAATAATGGGCACTAACACTTTCGGTTTTAGATGAGATGAAACACAAAAGATGGTTACTAGAGAAGAATACATATAAAATGTCTACATATCGATCAGTTTTATACTTCATCTATTATTTTTTTATTTATACTTTATATGCAAAACTTACTAATATATATTTTTTTCATTGATATAGAACCCCAAGAAAGTTGCTATTTAACGAGAGAATGCATTTTTATATTTTAAAAATTTGTTGATGATTTATACTAAAGATTGTGCAATTGATGTGGATGCACAGATTGCTGATAAGATCATCATAGAGTTTTAACAAAACGAATTAAAAAATAAGCTATTTACCGTGAATAATGTTCTAGAAATAGATAATGAAGATTTACATGGCAATAACAAAGCACCTACTCAAAATAAATTATCTACTACCACTCCGATCTTGAGGAGTTCATCTAAGGAAAATAAACAGAAGGCCAATAAAAATGAGAAAACATCATTTGAGTCTATTATTCAAACTGTCGATATATTAAGCACAAATATGAATAAGGTACGGAATATGTGGAGTAAGAGCTTATGGACTAATTTAATAGTTTAATAAAAGATAAAAAAATTGTATACTTTATTGACTGAGATTCAGAAATTGTCCACAAATGAAAGAAATTTAGCCTATACCAAATGCACACTTAATCCAAAACTTATAAGGGGCTTATTCAATCTCTCACCGACTAGCGATTCGATTGAATTAAGCAATATTCACAGTAAAATATATAATACATACCCGTTAGTTATTTTGGTTAGAAAAATAATATTTTTTAGCATGTAGACATATTGATAGAATTAGTTTAGTTTTGAAATTGTTGACAAGCTTGTCAAGTAATATTTTTTAGTTAAAAAATTAATATGTTCTCATAATTTTGTGTGTAATATTTTTTTATCTATCAATTGTGTAGTACTCTATTTTCTTTCTTCGCAAATGAATTGAAGCAATTTGATTAGCATCATTCAGTGTAGCATAATGTTAGAGCACTATATTTTTTTGCACCTGCATTTGATGAAATAATATTATTGATAAAGTAATGTCAATGAATCAATATAGAGAATTGATGTGAAGTCATATTTTTCAAATAATTTATGATTTTAGCACTAAAACTAGCCTAAACTGGATTGTGAGTCTTATTTTGTGTAGCATGGTGATGGTTGATAAAAAAAGTTTATGAAAATACTCTATAATAATTTACTGTTTGTTGAAATATTTTTTTCTTAAACAAGAGTAAAAAAATTATTAATAAAATTTTTACTTTATTCCATTTACTATTAATAAATATCAGATATTAAAAAATTAATTTTTAACTTAATTTTAATTATTTTAAATGACTATCTAAATATGATAATAATAATTTTTAACTCTCTTTTTACCTTATTTTATCTCCTAGGAATAATTATTTTATTATTTATTGTATTTTAATAACTAAATGTACTGTTGATATTTGAACGTCAGTTGCACATTCAAATACCAAACAAGATTTTTAATTGTTTTGCTTTATTTTGGGTTAGTTAATGGGAGTCATTTTCAAACACTTGAGCGCAGAATTTGTTAGATATGGGTTACTTGTCACGAACCCGAACCAAGCAGGTCAATTTAAATAATTAATTATAATTTCTAAAATCTAAAATCCCATTAATTTTAAACCAATAATACTGTCCCAAAATTCAAAGTACAATAAACCAAAATATACACTCAACAAATTTAAAATCCTCACAGACCTCATCGAACAATACCGAAAGAAAATAAATACGACATCTTTCTGACAATCATCAGAAGTGAGATAATAATCCGACCCAAAAATCAAAATCAAAATATAAACAAATATTCGATTATTCCTAACATATAACAATGTTCTATATCCCAATTCCATAATCCAAATGCATCAAATATCAATCAAACCATAATAAACAGAAACTCACCAACCTCTGGATTTAATATCTCCGACGGATCATTCGTACTCTCAGACGTGATCCGAATCCTTCTACTCAGAAGGACAAAACAAAAAATGGCTGTCAACGCCTGAGTAGATCATATTTAATGAAAGAAGTTCAATAAATCGTAGAATGTCAAATGGATGAAAAATCCAATCAAATTCAAGATAAATCCAAATCGCCGATAAAACGAATCCAACCGAAATCCAAGATCCAAATTTTAAAATTCAATTGCATTCTCGTACTAAATCAAATGCCCAAGTCCAAACAAACGTCCAAATTTTCAAAATAGTCCTCGCGACGTATATATATATATATAAATATATATATAATCAAAACAAGTGATCCGAACCAATTCCAAAACTCGATGTCGATCCAAGTCCAAATCCGAACCGATTCCAAATCCAATGCCCGATCAGCTTGTGATTCGAGGCGTAACCGATAATGGCAGGGATCGCCAGTCCAAATCGATTAAGTCGAGTCCAACGCCGATCGGCTTGTGATGCCGCGTAATCCGATAATGGATGATCCGAATAGCGTCTTGCCAGATACCGGGAAGAAGATCTGCGACGATATTCCAGTTTGGATCAAAACATATATTCAAAATCGTTTATGACGAGACACACCTGACCCGATTATAGGTAAAATCGGCGAAACTCAAATCCAAATCCAAAAATCCATATCTAAATCAAAGTTCAATTCCAATCAAATGCAAAATACAAATTATGCACCAAATTGTGGTTTCATTATTTAAAGACCCAGGCGATGGCTTCTACATAATCCCTTGAACTCCAGCCAAAATCCACGATTGATACCCATGCATAGGGCCACCACTATGTTTCCACCCGCGCCAGCAGCATTCTCAGCTTTGTCGAGATATATTAGGACGTCCGAATATATTCTAAGCGTAGCTCAAATTATCCAAATGGGAAGACCACTCAAAGTTCTTTTCCCGCTGGAAAAGGAAGATTTCCAAATAACAAATAATCTCCGTGGGAAATTTTTAATCCAAATAATCCAAATCCAAACGCGAATGGATTGGTCCCCCTAAGACGCTGCGTCGTGCGAAAACGCACTAATGTCTGCAACCATGTACATTTTTATATAAATATATTAATATAAAAATATACAAAGGCCCGCTAAATTATTCGAACCTTCAAAAATATTAAATTCTCCAAAATCATAAAACCCAGTCCAACAATCCCCAAAACATCCAATGAATTACATACGACGCCCGTAATAAATTATTCAGGCGTATAAAAATACACGCGTGTTAGTAAAAATCCAAACAAGATCCAAAACATATCAAAATTAAATTAGGCCTGGGGGGTTTACAGATCTTTGCGCGGGCGCCATCACTTTCAGAATGCAAGAAAGGATGTCCCGAAGTGCCCGAACCAACCCTTTCTCTCTCCGCCGTGCGCGCTGCCGCGCCACTGCCCGCACTCCCCCTTCCTGCGCAGCTTCTGCTGCAAGCCGCCGCCACCACGGCCGTCGCCGGTTACCGGCGAACCACCATCGGTCACCGCCGTCACCGTTGCTCAATCGTCCTCTCCGGGAGCTGTTCTCTCTCTCCTCCGCACGACCCTTCCTCTCTCCTCCGCACACGGCCCTCTGCCGGCAGCTCCGCTGCCGCCGCTCCGCTGGCCTGGCCATCGACGGCCTCCCCGGCACCGGCACCACTGCGCCGCCGTCTTCCTCCTCCTTGCGCGATTTCTCTCTCGCACTCTACATCGTCACCGCCACGGCCACCCACGAGCCACCGTCTCCTCAACCAGCCACCGTCGCGGCCTCACCCGCAACCCCCATCGCCGTCGCCGCACTTCGCTATCGCCGTCGCCGGCAGTCGACCTCCGATTTCCCCTTCTACCTTGCACAGGGCAAAAATGGTGCCCGATTTCCCACACTCTCTCTCCTCTTCGATCATCCTTATCTCCTGCTGAATTCCTTTTTTTTTTTCTTTTTCCTTCGATCCTTATCTGCTTCTGCATTTTCTTTTCCAATTATATATATATATAATAATAATATTATTATATATATATATATAATATTATTATATATATTCCATTTTAAATTTTCTTTTATTCCAAAATCCAAAACGATATTCGGACGACAACACGGGCGCACCCCGGGCGCCAACCCAACCAATCCAAATATCCTCCCGAAATTTCTCACTATTTAATTTATTTTGTCGCGTCCAATTTACTCAAAATTATAATCAATATTAAATTAATCCGAACAAAATCCGGGATATTACATTACTTTCGTGTGGAAAGTATTATTGCGCGACGATGTGGCCTGAAGCGAAGTGAAAATGACCGAAGTAGAAATTTGGATTGAAAGTGACCGGAGTGGAATTCTAGATTGAAAATGATCGGAGTGAAATTCCGGAGTGAAAATGTTCTGAATGAAATTCCTGGAGTGAAAATTCGAAGTGAAAATTTCGGAGTAATACACAAGGTCAGAGTGATGAAATTTGTTGGAGCGATTTTGGTAGCAGAGTTGAGTGGGTGAGCAAATCTGACATGCGTCGAAAATTACCTGCAAAGTCAGTGCATGTAGTAGAACAAAAGTTGACCTTTCAGAATTGGTAACCAATTTTGTAGAACACGTAAACTACAAAGTTCAGGGTAGGAAGAAAACTTTACAGAGTAGGTGGCAGATTTTACAGTGCTCGCGATTATTTTGTAGAGTTTGTGCCGCATGATACATTTGTGTGTGTGTGTATACATTACTGCATTTTTAAGTGAAAAAACACAATGTGTTAGATGCAAAAAAATATAAAAGTAATAAGAAGTTGTGCTTTACTCTTGTTATCCGTTCTTTAAAAGTTTATGTAATTGGGGTTTTTGTAACCAAAATTTTTCATAGTGAAATTATTTATAATTTAAGTGTCATGTAATTTTTTCTTCTTATTTAAAAGAGAGTTTTCATGTATAATTTATATTTCCTATTCTCTCTTATTTTCTCCCTATTATGTATGTAAGTATTCATTATCGTCATTATTCTCTCAAATTCACTGTTCGATCGGCGCTATTTTCCCAACAAAATTAAGAGGCAAAACGGGAAGAGCAAGAAGAGGAGATCTCTCTAACTCCTTGCATTCTGAATGTTGTTTTGATCTTTTGCCTTCTAGTGTGTATAATTCTAGTCATTGTACATAATATTTTTGCTTATGGCTTCCTTCATTTGCACTATTGTTATTTATTGTTTAATTTATCGAAATTTGTAGCGAATTTGAAGGTACTCTAAAGAGTTGGCTGTAGCAAACTCTCATTATAATTTTTTATAATTTTTTTTAGTTGAGAAAAAATTTCTCTTAAAATGTGTATATTCCTGTTGATGTATGATTTTTTACTTGTGAATTGTGTTATCATTTAGACACCTCATGAATTGTGTGGTAAGGTTTGGGTGGATTGATCCCAATATTTTCAACATGATTGTGGTCATTTAATTCGGAAAAGCACTGTTTTCATCTGGTTGTCTGACCAAAATCCAGCCCTTTGGCAGACTTACGAACGAAAGAACATAACTAGAAAACATCATAATGAGTAGCAGAAGACATGGAAAATGCAATGGAAACACAGGCCAAAAATTCTCAGCTGCATAAAACGGGAAATTTACTAATGCATTTACTGTTCATATTGTTGGGAATTCGACACCTGGATATGTTCGACCCAGCGCAGTGGAACAAACTTGAATCCCTTGTCAACTGTCAGCGACTAAATTTGTGAGTACAAAAAACAAATAATGTACAACGATTTTTAATGTGGAAAACCATTTTCAACCAAGAAAAAAATTACGAAATAAATTTCGAATAAATCCACTATAAATAGTACTGGTTATAAGAACCACATTCGAAACCCTTTCACTTAGAACTCGAGTGAAAAATAATTGAATATAATATTCTCTCAATATACCCGACAACCTATAAGAGAAATATAATGAGAAAAATAGCAATCAAATGAAAATAAATTTTTAAAATCATCTCCAAAACGACGTACTCGATTTTGTCGAAGAACAAAACTCAAATCGGATCTCAATTGGATGTTGAACTGCTTCCTCTTTTCTCTTCTCTTTATGTGCGTCGCCCTTTGTGGAGAAAAATTTCATAATCATAACCCTAAAACGCATGAGCCGCATTTTATACCGCGTACCGGTGCTTGAGCACCTGGCAATCGTGGATCTAGCGCACCGGGTCTAGATTCTACGCTCAAGCACCTGACGAGTGTGGAACGAGCGCACCAAGTTTGGAATCCGCGCCTCTACACCGCTCGAGCGTGAAGCGAGTGCCAACAATCAGTCCAGAATCCATGGTTTTATAATCACGCTCGAGCGGTGCAGATGCGAGCGCTAACAATTCTCCATCAATCTGGAATCGGTGCTTGCCCCTCAAATGCCCGACTTGATCTTGCCTCCTGATCCTTCGTCGTGCGCGAAGTGCACACGAACACTTTGATCCTTACACGAGTCTTATGCAAATCTCCAATAATTTTCTATTTATTGAACTACCTATAAGAAAGTAATCAAAAAACGTAACACATGCTTACCAAGTGCCCCTGAGAACGCAAGCATAAAGAAATACTGCTCGAATTCCAGGTCAATAGTTGGTTTGTGGGAGCCCAATCGAGCCTATGCGTCCAAAAAGAAAGAAAATTTCTTTTTGAATTAACTCTAGCTAGTTCTTATTTCAGAAATGATTTCTCTGAAAAATAAAAACACAAAATACAAGTTATTCAGAGGAAAAAGATTAAATGGTGTGTCTACGATTCACATAATGAAAAGTTGGCTAATATGTATTGGTACGAAGGAAGAGACTATAACATGCTGTTGTGTTGGAGATGTATTGACCGATATCAGCCCAATTTGTCTCATGGGTTCTGTTTTTTGTTTTTGAAATGTCCGGTACCGACATGACCATTTGATACGCTGATACTGATATCATGGAGATATTGATATAGATACATTCAACCATGTTTGCATGACAAAACTAAATAATCAAGAAGAACTCCACTGAAACAGCTACCTCGACTCACATTCCTTCTTGCTGGTAACAGCAGGAATAGATTCGGGTTCACCCCTTTGAAGTAAACAAATTCTTCAAGTTCGTTGTCAGTCAGCTCCGAGCGGATCTACTCGGAATGGTTTCCAAGTTGAACACCGTGCTCTTCCAGATTTTCAGCTTCATGCAAAAGAGCACTTTGATCATAAGCACACAGCTTTCTACTTGTATAGACGTTTCTAATTCGATCTCTCCCTAAATAAGAACAAGTTCAGAAGCTTCATCATGCGAATGCATCTTTGTGTCATCTGCATCAAAGTCAACTTCATAGCAGGAAAAGCAAGCATCTGCAACACAGCTATGGCTGTCTGGTATTGAGTCCACTTCTGGATCGGCAGCCGCTGCCTCTGTGATGGCTTCTGTTAATAAGGAATGGAATTTGGCGCTCAAACTCGGATCATAACATTCATGCCTTGATGCGGGTGAGCCCAAATCTTCAGCAGATTTGGCTAGAAATTTCATTTTCTTGCTCAAGTTGGTAATATCAGAACCTGGAACTTGGCCGGCATGAGCACAATAGAACAACAAATTGTTCGATTTTGATCACTTTTTTATTAGTGTCAAAACAAACGGATAGTCATCGAAAAGTCACGCAACGCTCGTGTAAGGGTTGATTGAAGGTCAGTCGATGGTCATTTAAGCGGCAAAAGATACTGAAGGGTCAGCGATTCTCGTATGAGTGTCGGTCAAGAATCGGTCAAAGGTCAGCAATGTAACATGCGACAGGCTCCTGTTGTACGCATGAGCGCCAATTTCAAAATGGGGCAGCTCAAGGTGGGCCCGAGAGGGCACTCATGTGCCAATTTTAGTCTGCGTGTGCTCAACGCACGTCCGACGGATGTTCGAGCGCCACCTCTTATATAAAGTCGTGCCTAACATGATTTTAGAGTAATCCAAGATTATTTATCATACAAAGAGCATCACATAGAGCGAGAGAAGATGAAAAGAGACAAGAGGAAGATGTTTGGCATCTGATTGAGGTCTGATTCGAGTTTCGTTCTTCGCCAAAGTAGGTCATGTTGTTCTAGAGTGGATTTTTAGGGGGTACTCTGTTTGGTTATTCTTATTTTTTATTATACTTTCTTTTATAAATTATTAGGTGTATTGAGGGGGTTGTAATCAATCATTTTCCACTCGAGATTATAGTAAATAGATTTCGGAGAAAATTATTAGTAATCGGCACAATTACTATAATAAATTTATTCAAAATTTGTCCCGTAAGTTTTTTCTTAGTTGAAAAGGGTTTTCTACGATAAAATTATTGTGTATTATTGTGTTTCTTGTTCTCATAAATTTGATAGTTGACGTTCAACAGAGAGGGTTCAGATTTTATTCTGCTGCATCGGGTTGTGTGTGTCTGGATCAAACCTCAACACAACTTTATGATTCTCAAGCTACCAACAAAACCCAAAATTGTCAATGAATGATTTTATACTCTAACACAACCTCTCATGCAAATACCCTTTTGGGCTTGAAGCATGGATTAAACACATGCCCACTCAACGCCATATGATGATAAATAATTATGAAAAAGGAAGGTTTCAAGAGTCAAACTCACAACTAGTTGATTATGATATAATGTTAAGAAATCAACAAACCAAATGTTTCAGTTATTGTTGTCTTAAAAGAGACGTGATCGGGCAGACAGCAGGACGCCAAACTTTTCGCTCAAACAGACACAGTAAAGGAATGAAGAAAATGATGATGAATAAGCGAATTTTTTTTACGTGGAAAACCCTTATCAAGTGAGAAAAAAATCACGGGACATTCGTCCATGAACCAATTTCACTATGTGTGATGCTGGGAATAATATCTCACAATTATACTGGCACAAGAGAAAGAAGAACGAAGAACAGAGTACAAGTAATACAAAAGCACACTTTGTTTTGCTCACATTTCTCTCTCTCTTCTTCCTTGTCGTTCACTCTCTCTAATTTTTTACCTTTTTTATCTGCACACAGTGCCACACACACTCTTAAAATTACAGACGCCAATATTCAGCAAATCTGAGGGATATTCTTTATTCCCTGACAAAATCTGTCCTTACCAATAATATGAATATGCTCTATACAAAAAACGGTTCCTACATAATCATCTGAGATTACATACGCTCAGAAGATCTTCTGAGTTGGCACCATTCTGGATTTTCTGACGGACGGTCAATATTCCAACGCCCGCGTTCTTCACAAGACCGGTCAACGCCTGTTGACTGTCCTTTCTACATGACCGCCAATCCCTTAGGAGATCGGTCTACAGTCCTTCAGGGATCTTTCAACAATGCATGGCAGTTTATGCCACCCGCTGGTCAACATATTAACCAGACATTATTGCCTGTCCAATTATTTTCGGTCAACTTTGTTGACTGAAATTCCTTCTGCTTATTCCCTTCGCAGTCCATGAGCTCCGTTTGAGTCCTCCGGTCATTAGGACTTTCACATGGGAGTGACCTCCCAACAGTTATGTGAAGGTCTAGGAGGAATAGTTTTACACTCTGACAATGATCACCGGACTGTTTGTCAAAGTTGCTCAAAAAACAAAACAAGAAGATTGAAAATTTCACCCTATATAACATCGGACAAGAAAAAGCAAATTAGACAACAGTCTGATAAGAACAGATGAATACTTGAATGCTGAGCATGAAAAAAATAACTCCATATATACCATTGAGTTTCCTCATTCGCTTGGATCAAGACGATATCACATGGCATGATGCTTGAACACTATGGCTAAAGCACCACGAGCAGGAACAACACAATCTATCTTAATAGATGACAGACATCAGATGAAATTGGACTTATACAGATATAGGTAACTGGACATACAGATCTCCAATTGAATAAATCTAAAGCCCAACGTCAATGGATAACTCGAAGACAGTGCACTTTATTCTGAGTGTCGTATGAAGACTAAAGATTCATTTATCTAACTCAATTTCCGTCCTATCATATAGGAGTGTCAAAGCTTGTCAACGAGTTTATGTTCGAGTCAATAATTGTATCAATTTCGTCTTACATCAAAATATGTTGTATTAGATTCAAAACAATAAATTAATTAATATTTGGAATAGTCATTTCATGCCATTTTCTTGTCGGCCAGCTTCATGTCGTGTCGCCTTCAGGTTTCTTTCAGCCATTTCGTGCTGTGTTCAGGTTGTGTTATGTATTGCGAGTCGTGTATGAAATTGCCATAGGTAACTATGCATGTTTCACAGGGTGAAATTCATAAAAGATGAAGAAAACCTCATTGAGATGACACCTATCAAGTTCAAATACATCAGAAATGGTCACAAGAATAGGGAAATTTCCATGAACAGGAAGTCCAAAATAGTTGAAAGCGTTCCCTGATGTAAAACGGGCAAACTGCAATAGAATTTAATGGTTCACAACCCATAAAGAGCCGTGAGGTAAAGAGGCACTCATAGATTTAAATACCGGCCAATATGAAATGACAACGGCCCTCTTGATAGTAATATTTTTTAATATCATGATAATATTGTGATACATTGTGATATGCATTGATATATCACGATAAATTGGCCAATGTTCAAAATATCAACCAATATAAATAACATTTACTGATATATTAACTGATATATTGGCCAATATAATACTATCAGCTTACTATTAGAAAAATATTTCTTCCGATATATCTACTACCGTTATGTATTATCCAATATAACTAAAACTGATAAAATCTCGACCAATACTGATACCTCCTACTTTGTGTTTTATTCCAACTTTAGCCCTGCCCCTCTGTCACTTGGTTGTTAGCTGAGATAAGAAGATCTAGTTGAAAGACGAAGTGTTGATGATCATGTTCAACGTCTGCAAAAGTGATATTGTCATTCTAGGCATGGCCACCATAAGAGGGACGAAGATGAAGGATTGGACGCAGTTGATGCCCAAAAGGCTGAGGAGATAGATGTTGGCACAGAATGGACAGCCGGACAGTGAAGGCACTGTATACAACCACACAGACACAGTAAAGTGCAGAGAAAGGGAAAAAAGTTGAACACCGAATATTTTACGTGAAAAATCCTTATAAATTAAGAGAAAAATCGCGGGACACTCAATCCTCTAATAAACTCTAAAATGATATTAGGTTTTACAAACCACCAGAGGAGGAAAAGAAGAACACAACACAAACAACACTTGTGTTTTTCTCTCACAGCTCACCTTTATTCCACTCTTCCTCTCCTCTGTCTCATACAAGGCTTAGTGCACAAACAGCCTCTCTATCTCTTAAAATTGCCTCTAAAGGATATCACACACATACACACACACACACACACACATGTATATATAGAAGTGTATGGAGGCCACCAACCACCCTGGTTGCATGGTGGTTGGTGCTCGTCTTGCAAAGTTTGCAACAGTAGGAGCACGCCCTGCAGCAGCAAGCAGCGCATGCATGTTCTGCAGACTGTTCTGCCAATTGCCTAAGAATGACGTCTTCTCAACTACCCAACAAGGTAGGCCAACTACATGCCTACAGTCGTAGACTATCATGCAGCATGCCTATTTTCAGATGGTCAACGTCCGTTGACCATTTTCTACTCAAGTTTGATCAGTACCCTCGTTGATCGAAAAGTTCTTGTGCCAATCACGCTTTCACTCAATCCGTGGATATCAGCCTCACAAGGTCATCGTGCATTCTTTAAGTCCTTGCCTCCGGGCATTACCCATGAATCTCGGACTCCACAGCAAAGGTTCTTGGATATTTCATAATGTCCGCGTCCATTTCCTCAATCAACAGACAATTACACAAGTTTGTGGATACATTCCCACGTAGGTAGTGACCCCAACAAATTTTCTCTCACGACCGAGTGGAAATAGAATCAATTAGACCAGTAATGTCACAACAAGCTTCCAGCTTTTCATTTGATAAAATTTTGGACATCATGTCTGACGCATTTTCATCCGACCGGACCTTCTCTATTGATAGCCGCCCTTCATCAATAACATCTCTCACCCTATGATATCGAACGTCAATGTAATTCGATCTTGAATGGAATGAGGAGTTTTTACATAAGTGTATGGCATTTTGGCTATCACGGAGTACCATGTACTGTTCTTCCCTTAAGCCCAACTCTTGAATGAGTCTTTTCATTCATAACATCTCCTTACTGTCTCGGGTTACAATAATGAACTCGGCCTCCGTAGTAAAAAGGGCAACATATTTTTGTAACTTAGACTGCTAGGAGACTACTCATCTAGTAAATTTTACCAAGTACCCCGATGTGGACTTTTAAGAGTCAATGTCCCCGACCATGTCCGCGTTCGTATAGCTGACCAACTGGAACTTCTCTTCTACAAAATGCAGACTCATCTTTGAAATTCCTTGGAGATATCTGAGGGTCCACTTCACAGCAAACTAATACTCCATCTCTGGATTTGAGAGAAATTGACTGACAAGACCAACCGTAAATGCAATGTCCGGCCTTGTACACACGATCGCGTACATCAGCCTACTAATAGCCGAGGAGTAAGGTATTCGACTCTTGCGGACTTTCTCTTTGTCTGAGGACGAACACTGTTTCTTACTCAACCTGAAGTGGTTAGCCAGTAGGGTGCTCACTGGCTTGGAGTTTTTCATATTGAAGCGTTGCAACACCTTTTCAACGTAGCTTTCCTCGGACAATCAGAGTTTCTTGTTTTTTTGGTCGTAAAATATTCTAATCCCTAAAATCTGCTTCGCCGGTTTGAGGTCTTTCATGGCAAATTATTGTCCCAATTGCTCCTTCAACTCCTTAATCCGAGCACTATTTTGTCCTATAATTAGTATGTCATCCACATAAAAAAAAAGAATGACAAAGTCGTCCTCCAAAAATCTCTATACAAAGACGCAGTGGTCAGAAGTAGTCTTTTGGTATTCTCGTCCAACCATGATAGATTCAAATTTCTTGTACCACTGTCTTGGAGTTTGTTTTAATCCGTACAAACTCTTCCTTAGACGATAGACAAATCCTTCCTTCCCTTTTGCCTCGAACCTTTCTGGTTGTTCCATATAAATTTTCTATTGAAGATCACCATGGAGGAATGTTGTCTAAATATCCAATTGCTCTAACTCCAAGTCCAAGACAGCTGTCAGGCAGAGCACAACACGGACCGAGGACATCTTAACCACAGGTGCAAAGATTTTATCAAAATTCACACATTTACACTGATTAAAACCCTTCACTACAAGCCGTGCCTTGTACCTGGGCTATATGGTATCCTCGGCCGTATTCAATCAGAAGACCCACTTATTCTTTAGGATTCTCTTCCCATTAGGAATCTCGGCCTGATCAAAAGTATGATTCTCTAGAGAGAACTCATTTCGTCTTTTATAGCTTCCAGCCATCTCTCATTATTTTCATCTTTCATAGCTTCCTCATATGTCTCGGGTTCTCCTGCATCAGTAAGTAAGATATGCTTACCAGGAGATAGTCGCAAGGATGATCGTCTATTACGAGAGGATCGTCTGACAGTAGTGTCCTCTAATGTCTGATACCATGAGTTCTACATTAGGTATCAAAAGCCCCAATATATTCCCCTCCGTTGTCGCTACGAACGGTCTTCAACTTCTTCACTATTTGACGCTCCACAAGAGTATGAAATTACTCAAACACACTGAGGACTTGGTCCTTGGTCTTCAGTGGGTAAATCCACAGCTTCCTGGAGCTATCGTCAATAAAGGAAATGGAGTATTAGGCTCCACCAAAGGACTTCTACTTAAATGGTTCGCACACATCTGTGTGGACAAGATCAAGCACATCAGCCTTCACAGAGGACGAGTCTCCATGAAACGAGACTCTATGCTACTTTCCAACTATACAATGAGGATACATCCTCAGACCATCTTCCTTCAATTCTGGGATGAGGCCCTTTCTGGTCAAATGACATAGTCCTCGTTCGCTCATGTGGCCCAACCACCTATGCCACAGGTCTTCGGACTCTTTGTTGGTGATGAAATTTGCATCCCCGGTGAATGTAAGCGCCTTCATTATGTACGAGCCTAAGGATTTCTTTCCACATGCTACCACCAGAGATCCTCTGGTCAGCTTCCATTCACCTTCATGGAAGGTATTACAGTAACCTTTATTATCCAACCTGCTAGTTGAGATTATATTCATCCTGATATCCGAGATATGTCGCACATCCTTCAATTTCAGTTTCGTCCCATTATTGGTGATTAGTACAACATCACCTCTTCCAGTGACTAGGTATGTCCCTTCATTTTTCATCCTTATCACTCCAAAATCTCCTAGAGTATAGAATGTGAACAGACTTCTTTTGGACATGGCATGCAAAGAGGTACCAAAATCAACCACCCAACTGGACTCATGTTCCGTCAGGCTTGCGACGTTTTCTTCACATATAAACAGGAGATCCTCTCCTGGGACCATAGAGATCAAGGACTTTTTCTCTCCTCGTCCTTTCTCTACTTTCTTCTTTTGCGCGTTTTCTCACTTCCACTTGAAGCAAAATCTTTTAATATATCCTTTCTTCCCACAGTAATGACATTCCATATTTTGGTAACGCGACCGTGACTTACTGTGTCCTTTCTCTCTAGACGTTGGTCCATGTCCTTGACTCATTCCCCTAAACTCAGTCACAAGGATCTCAGAATGCAAAAAGGTTGAGGCCCCTTAAGACCGCCGTCTCATTTCCTCATTCAGCACGGCTCCTTTGGCTATCTCCAGCGTCACAATGCCATCAGGAGCTGTGTTGGCAATAATGATTCTCATTACCTCCTATGAGTCCAGGAGGGTTGTCAAGAGCCACAGTTCTAACACTTTGTCCTCGAACTTAATCCCCATGCCACCCAGACGGTCTGCACAACCCTGGAACTCATTCAAATGGTCTGCAACAGATGAGCCATCCTTGTATCGAATCTGCATCAATTTCATCAGGTGGTAGATTTTGTTGTTGCCTGTTTTGGAGGCACAAAACTTCTCTAACTTCTCCCACAGCGTCTTAGCATTCGTTTTTCTCCTAATGTGGTTACACACGTTGTCATCTACGAACTGCCGTATGTAGCCACACACCTGTTTGTGCTCCAGCTCCCATTCCTGGTCTGATTTTGCCTCCGACTTTTTAGTGGCGAACACCGAATTGTGCATGGATTTAACAAACAGCAGGCCAGACATCTTGCTTTGTCAAGTGTCATAGTTGGTGCCGTTCAGACAAACCATATTACTCGCAATCTCGATACTAGCGTTCAACGAAGTTACCGTACAAAAAACCAATGTCGTTGATACCAATTGTTGGTACAGAATAGACGGCCGGACAGTGAAGGCACTGTACACAACCACACAGACACAGTAAAGTGTAGATGAAGGAAAAAGAGATGAATACCGAATATTTTACATGAAAAATTCTTGTAAACTAAGAAAAAAATTACGAGACATTCAATCCTCTAATAAACCACTAAATGAGATTAAGTTTTAAAAACCCCAAAGACAAAAAAGAATAATAGAATACAAACAACACGTGTTTTTCTCTCGCAGCTCACCTTTCTTCCACTATTCCTGTCCTCTATCTCGTATTCAAGGCTAGCGCACCAACAACCTCTCTATCTCTCAAAATTGCCTCTAGAGGATATCACATATATATGTATATATATATATATATATATATATATATATATATATAGAAGTGCATGGAGGCCACCAACCACCCTGGTTGCATGGTGGTTGGTGCTCGTCTTCTAAAGCCTACAACAGCAGGCACACGCCTTACAATAGCAGGCAGCGCATGCATGTTCTGCAGACTGTCCTACCAACTGCCTAGAAATGACGTCTTCTCAAGTACCCAATAAGGTAGGTCAACTACATGCCTATAGTCGCAGACTGTCATGCAGCATGCCTATTTTCAGATGATCAACGTCTGTTGATCGTTTTCTACTCAGGTCTTATCAGTACCCTCGTTGACCGAAAATTTCTCGCGCCAATCATGCTTTCACTCAGTTCGTGGATAGCAGCCTCACAAAGTCCTTGTGTATTCTTTAAATCCTCGTCTTCAGGCATTACCCATGGATCTTGAACTCCATAGCAAAGGTTCTCGGATATTTCATAATGTCCGTGTCCATTTTCTCAACCAACAAACTACACAAGTCCGCGGGCACATTCCCACATAGAGAATGACCCCAACAATAGATGGAGGAGGAGATGAGTGCAACAGCGGCAACAAGCTCAGAAAGCCTGAAGATGGGGAGGGGAATAAAGCTACAGACCTTGTGACCTTAGTGGTGGAGGTAATAGGTGACATAGAAAAGAAGCTTTTGGAGTGGGAGATTGGAAGCGATCACCGCATGCTGCGGGTGGATTCAGCTGCCGCCGGTGGGTGGCACCGGCACCCATCATGGAATGAAATATGACCAAACTGATATTGATATTTTTTAGTAGCGTAACAAATTAACAATATGTCATTATACTGACGAAATATTATTTTTGGACAAAAATTTACCGATATATTAGCTGATATTATTTGGTTTAGATTACACCCTTATAAGTATTACAATAAACGGATGGGTCATTGGGAGGACGTACAATATTCGTGGGCGGAATGCTCAAATAGAAAAGTCAAGGATCGTACGATACTTATACAAGTGTTAATCGATACTCTTATATTAGGAGAGTATTTTTGAAGTATTAGTTTAAAAATGATACTCTTATATTTTAAATATTTTGATGTAGATATAGTTTATAATAACCTTTATGGAGTTTTGCAATTTAGTGGCCGGCATGCTCAATAATCGAGTTTCTATATTTTTACAAATTAGATATTAGTTCAAGGATACATTTTCTCAATCTTAAATTTACGGGATCAGATATTGGTTTATTTTGGTGCCACATGACTTTTAAATTTTGGACTTGTTATTTATTATTAAAAAAATAGAAAAATATTAAATAAATTGAATAGTTACTATAAATGTAACAAAACTCATCATGTCAATGATCCATGTACACAAGAAATTAACCAAATAACTATTAGTTAAAGAAATATTGATTGTTGCCTTAAATTTATAGGGATTAAACCTCATATAAATTATTATTATTATGACATATATTATTTAATAATTTCATTTGAGGATATCAAAATGAAACCCATAATTCAAATGAAAAATTACATCTGAGAAGTGAAAAAAATTTGGTATCAACCATGTCAATGGCCGAAAGGGCAAGTAACTCAAAAAACCCCACAAAGGAAACAAAACAAAAAATAAATTAAAAAAAAAAAGAAAAATAATTATATCCGAAAAAAAGGGGGGGGGGTCATATTCACACACACAAAAAAAAAAAAGGAAAAATCTCAAAATTAACACTTTGGAAGATCTGACGGTGGAGGAAGCAGCTTCTGGTTGGGAAGTTCTCCGTCCGTAACAATCCATGCCATCTTCATCCCCCAACTTATGTGAACTTCAAAATGGCAGTGCATGAACCACACCCCTGTTTAAAAATGTCAAATAATAATAATAATAATAACAACAATAATAATAATTACGATAAATAAATAAATAAATATAAATTTTACTCATTTTTCCTTTTAGATTTTTTATGTTTGTACGTGTTTTACATTTGGTGAGTATCATTGGGCAAGTTTTGATATAATGATAAAATTGTTTTGCTACGTCATGGGCATCATAGATCAAAGGAATAAGGGAGCCTTCATCTTTTTAACAGATGGGTGCCATTTTTTTCATATCTTAGTCATTTATTCTTAAATAAATGGTTATAATTTAATAACTGATTTTAACTAATTTTTTTTATTTTTAAAAAAGAATTAATTATAACAATCCATTTAAAAATAAACAACTTAGATTAGGGGAAAATAAACTCATTCTCTTTAATATATGAAGCTCTACTTGATCCATGGGTCAAAATACAAAAATAAGTACTTTATAACGTAATGATAAGATTGTATACATCTAACTATTCTAAAATCTTATATTTGGGAGCCTTAAGCACGGCATGCCATGCCTTGTATTGTTATATTTGGTGCCATGTTTTCTTTCTTGCAATTTTTGGGAAGACATTTTGATTTCTATGGTTTTTTTCTCTTCTTGGACTGTCAGCTAAAATGTGAGCAGCAACCAAACCCTCTATACAACCGACAATTCTTAGGCTCTACAATGTAAAAGTCTTGATCATCGGCTGCCCATTTTTTATATGTTTTATGCTGTATTGTATTTCATGCTGATTTTTCAAAGGCATCTTGATTGCTGTGTTTTTTATTTACCTGGATTGTCAGCCAGGAAGCGAATTGCAAGCCAACCCCCGGCAGGCACGCCGATGGTATTCCTTTCAACAGGATCAACAAGATTGAAGTTGGCAGGATCCTTGTTAGGGTCGAAGTTTCCAAAACCTTGTCCAATGACGAAGAAGTTGAATCCATGCAAGTGAAGAGGGTGGTTCTCGGCCCCGAGAATGCTTGTTCCTTGCATTATAAGCTCCACGCTGGTGTTAAATGGAAGAACCACCACTCTTGTGCCATTGCTTACAAACGAGTTGTTCGGAGGTGTCCCGGTATAGTTGAATGGGATCGACGGGAAAGTGGGGAAGTCAGGGGTGTAAACACCATTCGATTGGCCAAAAAAGTGAGCCTGGAGGAGTGCGGTGGTTGGCATTACAAACGATACATTGTTAATAGCAGCTGTAAATTTGGTCCCATTTGGTCCTTGGCATGTTTGGTTTGTTTGGTCACAAGGGAGAGCTCCGAGGCCGATTGTGAAGAAGAAGCGACGATCAACTTTCTGGGGAACATTAGCCGGGAATTGAGGGCTTGACAAGCTACGAAGCCTTTTGGAGAAATTGGTAGCGAATCCGGTGTCGTTTAGTGTTGGCAAATTTGGTTTAAAGAGCGGAAGCTTCTTCATGGACAAGGCAGCGATGGGGGCTTAAAGGCGACTCATACTCAAGAATACCCGCAAGTGTAGAATTGTCGAAGGTGCCTAAACCGGTTTGATAGGGTCTAGCCATGATAAGAAATGTGGCATTTGGGAAATGAGGCTTTGTTTTAAGTAAAATATTTAAAGTCTGTCCGGGGGTAATCAAAAGTATATCGGTTTTAAAAGGCTTTACATAAGTTGCATCAGTTTCAACGACAATAATGGTGTGGTTTGCAATGCTAAAGAAGAGTTGATCATTAAGTGCAGCGTTGATCAAACGAAGTAAATAGGTTTTTCCGGGCTTAACCTTGAGCTTAAATGTTTCTGCCAAAATCAAATGAAATGAGATCAAATTATATTTTCATATTCATCACAAGATCAAAGATCTATTATATCAAACAATCAAACTTATAATATCATGACTTATTATATACCTTTAGCGGAGCAATTATACAATAACCCCGGAAGACCGTTGATGGTATAAGCTTCGGAGACATTCGGGCCAGCACCGGATTGCATGGCTTGGCTAATGATCAATTCGGTGTCTGCCTTGAACCACTCTCCTGTAATTTTCATGTTACAACACCAGCATGATTTTTTTTCCCAATGTCGAAAGGCTATACGAAGTATAAAATGAACCGATGTTTGCTTACCAAAGGTAAGAGGAACTTCTTTGTAGGGTTTAACAAATGGATACGACTCATTGCGCTTGGGAAGAATAATTATGGGACCATAGACTGTAGCTCTTAACCACGAAATATGTGCATGCCAAAAGAGTGTACCCCTTTGTCCCACAATAGTGAAGTTGTACACGTAACTTTGGCCAGTTTGTATAGGGCACTGAGTTATGTATGCTGGCCCATCCGCCCACCCGCTTCTTAGCTGCCTGATGCCGTGCCTAGTTCAGATGAACATTCATCCAATGTGGTCAATCGCTTTGACTCAAAAATCATACGTTAGAACAGAATATTCAAATATTAATACATTTATTACTAAAGTATATGTTAATTATAATTGTGGAGGTTAAATGTGTATATACCAGTGAATGCTAATATTATAAGAAACATGGTTAGTCACTCGGATGATAAGACGGTCACCCTCTCTAGCTACGATGCGAGGCCCGGGAAATTTTCCATTCACGGTTACGATGCTCTTTGTGCTGCATAACCGGGTCACATTTTGCAGCACTACCTGCAGTAAAACAAAAGAGAAAGAAGAAGTGCATAGTCACTTATCCATCATCAGCCTAAAGACTTTGTTTATTGCGACAGGAAATACAAATCGATCCACATACGTCAAACTTGTAATGTCTAGTTATGCCTTCGTTGTTTGCAAAGCCGATCTCAATGAAGAAACATGATGCAAGAAACGAGAAGAAAACAACTCTCATCACACAATGAGATGGAAGAAAATGAGAAACAGCCATCTCTTCTTCTTCTTCTTCAATGGCTCGAGCTCTTTTTGGCTATGATTTGAACACATACAAATGGACTCAGAGAAGACATTAATATATGTGGAGTGAAGTGTGTGGTTGGTTGATTAGGTGATGATAAAAATGGTAGTTATTCTTCATAAGGAGAACGTAGAAACACAGCTTTGAAAAATGCCTTTCGGAAAACTATCAATCTTGCCATTGAAGAGCAAAGCTAGAGTGCTTTAAAAGATAATGCATCTCAGTTGACTGGTTTGTTTCCCTGTCAAAACTATTACACTCTAACAAGTGATTGTTGTCTAGTGTTGACATGATCTCTGAGGCCGATCGTTGTGCAATTGATCACCCCATATCAGATTAATTTTGTTCAGTTTGTTGATTTTTTGATATAATTTTATAGATTAATTGGTCAAGCGGCCATCAGTTTATTTTTTAAATTCAATTTTGTGAAAGTTTACATTTAAAACCCAAAAATAAATTCACACCAAAGAATTTTTTTGACAAATATAAAATCATTTTTAGCCACTCAATTAAAAATTTAAGCTTTTGGGTTTTTTTTTCAGTTTATTGATATGATATTCATAAATTTTTTAGCATTTCATGTTCAATAATTTATTGATATAATATTCATAAACTTTTTGATCTAACTCGTGATGAGTTTATTTTTAAAATTTTATTTTATGATTATAAATATTTAAAATTTAAAAATAGATTGCCTGAAAGAAAATTTTTCAAAATATAAAATTATTTTTAAATATTTACCTGATAGTTTTGACTTTTGAGGTTATTATTATTAATACATTGATGTTATCTCTAAGGCCAACCGACGCACAATTGATCGTTTCATATTAAGCTAAATTTTTTCGGGTTTATAAGTTTTTTAATATAATATTATAAACTTATTGATCAATCGGCCCAAAGTTTATTCCTAAATTATAATTTTGTTATAGTTGTTTGTCAGCATACAATATGTAATGGGCTCCACATAATTAACTTTAAAATTCCAAAAGGGCATTTGCACGAATGAATAAGTTCGAATATAAAATCATTCTTGAATATTTAATTACCACTTTAGGCCTTTTTAAGATATATTGATTTTTTGACATATATTATAAAGTTTTGAAAAAAAAAATAAATAAATATTCATAGCCTTATGTCTGGTCCGATAAAGTCTGTTCAAGGTTGTAAGTCCTAATCAAATAATGTGCTTCATTTAGTATGCCCTAGACCTAACTTTTTAAACAATATATTTATTTTACAATATATCTACTAAAAGCATTAAGCCATGCTAATTAAGCAAGCTATATTTCATGAAGTGATATGATTGCAAAATAATCCCTTTAATATTATTTTTTAAAATTATTATTATTATTATTATTCTTTTTTTTTTTTTTTTTGCATAAATGAGCATTGAGATGGCCATAGAGACCATAATCCATGTAAAAGTATAATCAATTATTTAAAAATAAATATTTTTTTAAATATATATATATTTGTTGGATAATTAATTAATCATAAGTGACATAATATACCATTTTGCAAGTTTCATGGGGATATAAATTTGGGAATTGTCACTAGAATTTACAGGTAGCATTAGAAGTAGGTAGGCACAAGACTTTCATTTATTTTTAAAAAAATTCTATTTTAATTAGGATAATTGTAAGCTTGCTTATCTTATTAATAGTTGAGATTATTTTAAAAAATGATGGGATGATATTAAAATAATATCATAATTTTTGATTTAATCTTAATTTTTTATATCATGAAAATAAATTTTAGTTATTAAAAAATTTATAACAAATCTATTTTTTTAAAAAAATATATATATATATATATATAACAAACCTGATTTTTTCATGATGGATTGTGTATTACGACTACCCAAGTAATTAAGATGTTTTAGTCAGGTGATTAACTGAACTGACCTTTCTTAATTATTGTTCCTTAGAAACTCCCTGTTGATGGGTAAGACCACACATACATAGAAAATAGCCAGTAAAATGACCCTTTTTTTTTCTTTTTATTTTTTGCAAATTTAATTTAAAAAGGAGGAAATATTCTTAATCAAGATTAAATATTAGATTTCTTTATTTTATCAATAATGATTTTTTAAATAATAATAATATGATATTAAGATAATATTTTAATTTATTATCTTTAATTTTGATATTTTATGATATAAAACTTAGTAGTCCATCCTTTTCTACATGGGGACGCCCAAAATTGCGAAGTCACACCACCCAATTCTGCTGCCCTTGTCACGATTAGACAGCTTAATTGCCTCATCGTGAAGCATATTAACTTATATTTAGGGCTTTATTTAGTACAAATGTTAAATTGGGTGATTTGGGTTGCTGTGCTCTAAAGAATGGCCCCACGTATCAAATTATGGGTCATTTGATAAAAATAATATGACCTAAGTATTTTATTAGTAAAAGAAAATTTTAAAAAGTAAATATTTTAGATTGTTAAATATAAATTTAATTGTCCCATATTGTGTTATCTATCAATAAGGAACTCATTTGATTTTAATAAAATTTATATTAAACAATAATAATTTATTTAGGTCACATAATAGACCTAAGTATTTCATATTATTATTATTATTATTTATTTATTTTTAAAAAAGTAATTCTTCTGACATTTATTAATTTTATATAATATGTAATTTAGTTGTTCTTTGCCTATGTAAATATTAAGATAATATTCGAAATTAATATATGCTGCTTTTCGTTTGGTATACAGGAATATGATAGTATGTTTTTACAATCTTGTTCAAAGCCTTTATTTATATTTTTTTTTACATTATTTTGAAGAAAAAGAAACAATAAATATAATAAATAAAATAAAAATATAATTATTGAATAACAATTTGATAGCAACAACTGAATGTACCTAAACTATGACACTTGTTTTAAATAGACTATCAACAATTGCTGTAGACAACAACAACAATAACCAATTATACAATAAAATATTGAATTTATTGCTATTTTTTATGGTTAGGTTAAATATATAATTTTTTTAATCACAATGATAGTATCAGCTGTTCAATAATAGTGCAGTATGGCGTTATGGGTGATGGTGGTGGTGGTGAGGCGGCGGTAATAATTGTGGTGGTGGAGGTACGGTGACAATAAGTTAAAAGTTGTAGCATGATAAAAATACTATATTAAAAAGAAATAATTTTATTGATAAAATAAAAAATAAATTAAAATACATGATGATGATGGAGACGGTGGTGGTGGCAGCAGGGGTGGTGGTGGTGGTGGTTGTTGTGGTTGGGATAGGATGAAGGTCAAATTGGTGTTGGTTGTGAAGCCACTGTCTGCTGTAGGAGTGCCTTGACAAGCTAAGCTAGGGTCTGCCCCCACCACCCCACCTCCCTCCTCCTCTCTCTCTCTCTCTCTAATGTGATACTTAGGAAGGATCTTAAACATACCTAATAATTAAAATTATAAATTAAGTTGATAAATACTAGATATTAGATATTTAATTATAGTTTAAATATGGGAATATTATCAAAGAAGGACCATAGCAGAAGTCATGATACTTGATGCAATGGATGGAGACAAATAATATAAAATAAATTTTTAAAACTTTAATATTATAGAGTATTAAAATATTCATACTAAGACAAAAATTAATCAAAAAGTCACTTTTATTATATATATTTTTTATTTTTTAAATAATATTAAGTCAAAGCCATTGGCCCTGGGGATGTAGGGTAGCCCCACAAACCCTAATGCAATGTCGATATTTTTTTTTTGTATATAATTAATTTATTTTATTATATAAAATTTTGTATAATAATAAGAAATTTATCGACCAAAAAGATAAAGAAGATAATAGCACCCATAATTCAAAAGTTGACATTACGAAGAAAGAACAGTCAAGCAAGTTCATAATGATTAAAAATATATATATATAAGTTCTTTAATCAGTAAATAATAACAAATTTAAAAAATATGATTATTTTCATTACAAAAAGCTAAGACATTATAAATTTGAATTCACATTCTTGAAAAAGAAGAAGAATATACTCTAAATCCGTAATATTTTGCTATGAATTTTGAAGTTAACATGCCTTAGGATGGTAAATCAGGTCGAGTAATTTTGATAGGACTAAATATATGTACAAGAATAATTTTTTTAAAACTACTTTTAAATTAGTAATAATGAAACTATTTTGTATGTAAAAATACATTTAAATTATGTAAAAATCTTTAATAATATAAATATAAGACTATAAAAATTTGACTATTTCTAAACCTTATAATAAAATATAATTGTGTAATGAATTGATCTCTTCTGATTGAAAAACTAATAGAATTGGATCGATTATGTAGGCTTACATGCAAAGGAAATGTTTGTATAATACTTTTATAACAGTGATAATGAGACTGTTTTATATATGAATATACATTAAAGTTATATAAAAATCTTTAATAATATAAAGTTAAGACTATAAAAAATTGGCAATCTCTAAACCCTATAATGAAAGAGTCTCATGCATTGAATCAACATTTACTGATTTAAAATAATAATAATAATAATAATAGAATTGAATCAATTATATAAGTTTACATGTGAAGGAAATGACACTGTAAGATTTTTATATCAATGATGATGAGACTCGTTGCCAATATAAAACCACGGCGAATGAAGGATAAGTTAAGTCGGACTGAGAGGCAAAACAGGCCAATGGCCCAAAGACCAAGACCACGATAGAATCCCAAGAAGTCCCGTCCGCTCATAGGGAAGCTCGAGGACAACGCTAGCGACATCCGAGTACACAGACACGGAAAAGACCGAGAACTCTGGAAGCCATGTTGAATCTCGGAATCGCTCAAGAGGTCAAGAAAAGGCTCCCGGACTTTTCCCAAAAGATCCTCCAAGAAATCCTCCTATAACTCATTCCACCCAAGAGCGAGGACTACCCTATGCTATATAATTCCCGGGCCAAATTTTTCTAAATAAAGACGCCCGTCAAATCAAATCGAAATATAAACATTGTGGCGCTAATGCCTTTAACGTATATTAATGGCGCCGAGTGGGACATCTCCGATGGGCGCCACGCGCCTCTCCCCAACGGCCTGGTCTTCCCTATAAATACTCACCAAAGTCCCTCTCTAAAGGGACCAGATTCTCTTTTCCCAAAATTGGCTCCCCAAAGAAGGCAAAAGGCCCATTTCCTTTCGGCCCTAAATCTCTCTCTTCCCTGCGAAACAGAACAGAAGAGTGTTAAGGCCTTCTAACGAGCGATCCCCCCTAAAAAAGAGATACAAATCAACAGATAAGGAAGGGATTAACCCCAACACTTGTACTTTGTAAAGACTTCAACACAAATAGTGAAGCATTCTCAAGGCCCTGAGCCACGTGGTTTTTTCTCCCCATTCAAGATGAGATTTTTCACGTAAAAGATCCGGTCTCAATCTTCCTCTCGTGTTCAATACCTCATACACTTCAGATTGAAAACTACGGATCCAAATGTAAAATTTTTTTAATAATCTAAATATAAAATTGTGAAAATATAACCATCTCTGAATTCTATATTAAAAGAGTCTCACTGAATCAACCTTTACTGATTAAAAAGACAATATAATTAAATGTACTGCATAGGCTTACATGTAAAGAAAATGTCAATATAAGTCTTTCATGCCCCAAGAGAGTATAAAAATTCTAGAAAAGGCTGTATAAAATACTAAGGAAAAGTATAATCTTGAGGCTTACAAGACTCGGTGTATTTGTCTATTCAGCCACCAACTACACCTTATACTGTACTTTCCTTTTCTG
The DNA here is from genome assembly GCA_033239525.1 of Nepenthes gracilis. Lineage (NCBI taxonomy): Eukaryota > Viridiplantae > Streptophyta > Magnoliopsida > Caryophyllales > Nepenthaceae > Nepenthes > Nepenthes gracilis. Next base: position 12,737,509 of record BSYO01000025.1, on the reverse strand, counting down.
TTCTTTGTTTTTCCCTTTTTTTTTATTTTTTTTTGGTGGGTTGCTAAGAAATGAAATATGAAAACTGGTTTAAAAGCAAAGGCATCCTGAACTTATAGATTGGGATTTTGTAATTTATGAAATTATTGAATGTACAATGAAGTGGACAAGATAAGAGAAGACATGAAATAATGTAGGATTGGAACATGAAATAATGCTATTTTGGAGTTTTATCAATAATTTGCTTGTGTGGGTGGATGTGCTTTGGCAGAAAATAAATTATTGATAATATTTCAAGTACTTTTTTTTATATTTTATATATAAGAAAATATATTGATGGAAAACTTGACCTTAAATTCAAATAATTATCTTTAATTTCAAAATAAAAGAAATTGTTTTCTATAACCCTCCATTGTCTGCATCACTTGTTAATGAAAGCATTCTAGAAAATGAGATTATGTTTAGAGTTATTCTCTAGAGGTAAACCTAGATCAGTTTGATATAAATGACAAGAAAATTCGCAATCAGAATGTCAAGTCCTGGACCCAATACCCATAATTAACTTGTATCAAACAGTTTTTAAATTAAGATCCAATAATAGATGTTTAATTATTGATATAAATCAAATTATAATGTCATAATGCAATCTTATAATAATTATCATTAAATAGTCTAACAATAAATAATTATCAAAGTATATAATTTAAAAGTTATATCTGAAAGTGACTTTGATAATTCAAGTATTTTAATAGATTTAGACCATTAGTAGGGAAATGCATCTTAACTCGAAATCCAAGTAGCCAATAATAACCAATGTTATAATAGAATCGAAACAATTTTTAACCCAGACCCATAATATGAACAATCTAAAAGCTAAATTAATAAACTTTTAATCAAAAAATTAAAATATAACTAAAATATTCTTACAACTATTTTTACTGAAAAGCCTTTTAACACTGGAAATCCCTACAAATGCATTTGAACTCACTAATCTGAATGATTAGTAAAAATATGGTAAGAGTAAATTTAGTACTTAGTAAAGCATATATAATTTTCATATATGTGGATACAATGAATGAACTTATAAAATACGATGTTAACAATCAAAAATTAAAATACCTTAATATCCAAAATACAATAAAGCATGCGAGAAATCGTATAAAAATATGTAGATATATGAATGTAAAATATGCCAAAACCATGCAGAAATATACAAATACAAATCATGCAGAAATTGTTCAAATATATAAAAATATACAACATGCAAAATCTTTTCTATAATAGATCAATGCACGTAAACCGATCAATCGCGGATTATGTACAATTCCTCTAAGTATGCACACGAGTATCAGAAATGCATATTTCAAGTACTATAATTTTAGACTAAATACGCACGAGTGTCTCTAATGCATAACTTATGCACAACAATGCTGTCTAAATGAATATTCATTTGTGGACTAAGGGCACATCAAACGCCAATTAAACCTAAACAATTTAATATTTAATTTTTTAATCCAAACTCATAATTAATTTCTATAATTGATTAATTTATTTAAATTTATTATTATTAAAATAAAACTTGAATTTTGAATATGACACATAGAACATATTGTGGTATGAATTTTAATAATTTTACCTAACCATCAATTGAGACAAGTTGTCCAAACTAGAAATGTGTAAATTGGTTAGATTTGTGTAACTTATACATTTGTATTACTATTCTCATCAGTCTAAGCATTATTTGTTCTATTTAATATATCACATATAAAAATTAAAATAAATAAGTAATAATATTGTTATAACAATAATAATATCTCAAATATATTCTAACTAAAAAGATAATCATTTATTAAAAAAATACTTCATTATCAAATTTAAACATGATCCACAGTACTTTAATGAAAAGAAATGGTGTATTAGATATTATTTAACAAGAAAAGTAATATATAAATAAGATATAGTATTTAGAAAAATAAATTTTATTTTTTGTAATTTTTTTTACTTTATAACATCAATCAAAGTTTATATAATATTATAGGAATTTGCTTAAACTCTGATCAATATCAGTAATAAATACAAGTCTCTAATAATATCGAATTTATCTTGTTTAATTGTTTAAAATTTTAAACTGTAACCAGTTGAAAAATATAATTTTTATAAAAAATTTAAATCATATCTAAATCGTAGATATATCAAAATATCATTAGCGGTTTGATTTTGTTTGAGTAATTTAGAAATTGTTTTATTTTGCCATTCTATTTAGGTTTGGAATGTATAAGAGAATAAGTCAACATAAAACTTTAACTTAAATTTTGAATAATAAATTTTAATTTTAAAAACAAAAAATTAATTTTCAAAACTCATCCAATGCTAACCATTGACTATAACACTCAATATGCTTTTTACTTAAAAATGAAATCATGCTTAGCTAATGAACACCACCCCCCATTGATGGCTAGTGCTATCCCTGGCCAATATCACCGATTATCGGCCAACATTACCTTGACCACCTTCGTGGCTCGCCTACAAGTAACTGACTTAATCTTGTTAAATATTAAAAATATTATTAAATTGATAATTAGTCTACAACAATGAGAAATATTTTTACTGTGATTGTAAAATATCACTACTAACCAATTATATCATGACCAAAAGTATTACTTTGTTTGATAGTAAACAGCGATTATTATTGATTGATTTATCCAGTAATTTAGGTTTTCTTTTGCATACCAAATTTAAACAATATTAGTAATGATATTATCTTCTAAAATATTATCTAAGAGCCTACTTTAGAATTTCTTGGGCAGCAATCCTGATCCAAATGTTTTTGAAATATTATCTTAAATTTCACCATTACGTTTGAAAATGATCTTAACTATTGGAATAATAAGGGAGTTTAATATTTAAGACAATCATAATAGAATCTCAATATCTAATACAAGTTATGAATAAAAATAATGTTAGGAAGACACATTGGCCACTCGTAGAGCATTATTAATAATGTGAAGTTGATCTATTCATATAAACTAATTGTCTTAAATAAAAATAAATAAATAGATAAATATAAATCATTTCAAAATATTTTAAATGTAGCTTAACTCTGATATTTCTTTATCAAAAGGATAATTTATAAAAAAACAATCCTACGAATATTTTTAGGACACCCTAAGGTGACATGGAATTCATGCATCATATATTTGTGAAACAACTAACATACATATATAGATATAATACCATATAAACTAAATTAACTAAAAGATGACACTATAAAAAATCCCAGTCAACAATATTGTGCCGAGTTCACACCGCCGCCATGACCACCATGCTACCAACATCATCGCCCAGTCACTGCCATCCCACCACTGCCACCACCAAGCCAAAACCGCCATCACATAGCCCTCACCACTCCCTCCCCACCACCACTATGCCTCATCTATTATCACCCCACTACCACCATCCCATCACACTGCCATCATGCCGCGTCGCCACCACGACAACCAAAACATATCTATATCTATATATATATTCATTTAACATATATAATTTATAAATTGTTTATCTGTTCACCTATTTTACTTTAAGATATTCATTTAACACACAAGCATACACATATTTTATTAAACGCGAGGTTTGTATTTACAAATGTTTTCAAATTAGTGAGTATTAAATTTTTGTAGGATTTGTATAAAAAATTGTTAAAAATTTATGCTTAGTTTGTATTTATTATATTGTGGATTGTTTTAGTTTTAAAATATTGAATAAGATTTATGTTTTAGGTTCCATATTTTTTGTTTTGGAACGATATACCAGATGAAGTTTCGTACCTTTTTTTACTATTGTATATTTTGTATTTTGATTAAGTACTTTTTCTTATAACAATCCATGGATTTAGCATGTACAATATTATTTTAAGATTGGATGGAGATAGTTTAGCTAATTTTATAATCACTGTATTGTATATTTAATTATGTTACTTATGATATTAATATGTAATTTTGACATGATTTTGGTTATCGAACCATACTTATTTATAGATAAGTTTTATATTTATATTATTATTACCGTTAATATTGGAGTCGTGATAAAAAAAGGTATCGAAGAAAGTTATAAGGAAAGCAACTTAAATAATTTGATGAATTAAATATTAAAATTTGTTGTATAACAGGTACTAAGATATCAGATGGTTGAGGTACTAGCTCTAATTGCAAGGAAAACTATTTGGTTATGATGGGCATTATAAATCGTATAATTCAGCGACAAGACATGGAGCATGTTGCAAATCAAGGAGGTGGAAAGCCAAGGCATCGCATGATGACTTTTGATTGTTTTACCAATGTATGAGTCCCTGAATTCTTGGGTGACCCAGAAACCCAATCAAAACGAATATATAAATTTATCGAGTGAAGAAGGTGTTTAAGGTAATTAATTATTCGAATGATGAGAAAGTTAAATTTATTGCCTACAAGTTAAATAGAGAGATCGACCATTAGTGGGCCATGAGAGTGGCAATTTGGGGTTTGATAAATGAAAAGATTTCGTAGAACGAATTGTTAAAGGTTTTTTTTATTTGAGAAGTACTTTCTGATAAATATTTGTGAGCAAAATGACGACGAGTTTACTTAGTTAAGACAAGTAAATCATTTGGTTGTAAAGTACAATACTAAATTTACTGAATTAACTCATTTTCTTCCACACGTGGTTGTGGACAATACTAAGAGGGTAAGAAATCCTACACGGGGCATAACAGATTAGCAGTCACGTGGGCTTATTTACTGGTTTGGAATTGCTGAGAGGGTATCCTTGGGCTCCTCGCAGCCCATATTCTGATAAGCAGATCTGGGCCACACTGTTTGGGCCTTGGGCCGTGTGGACCTTTCATTGGGTTGCTACCTCTGCAGTGGTCTTCCTTGTGTGCCAGATCATGGGCCGACCCAGAAACTACCGGGCCCGTCAAATCTGAAGAACAATGGCAAAAATTCACCATTATTTACCCAAATTGATCAGGAACAATACGGGGATGGAGATGACAGAGCCATTGCATCAATAATGGAATAAAAAATGGCACAAAACCTCGTCGTCGCCATCCTCACACCTCGTCGCTGCCGTTCTTAGTTGACGCCGTCGTCGAATCCTTAATCTTGACGCCGTCGTTAACAAACGATTCCCTACCTTTGAAAACCCAAATCGATCTTACATAATTGAATAAAAAATAAAAAATGCAGTACATCCACTGTCCTCAAGCATCGTCGCCACCGTATGAGGTCGCCTCCGCCTTCTTCAACTCCGCCGTCTCGTCGCTGCTGCCGCACTTGCACCCGCGTTCCTCAGCCGTTGTTTTGAAAAGACACTGGCAAATGGACGCTGCACTGTTTCCTCCTAATTTAATATGAACAGTTTGAAACGTATCTCAGCCGTTGAATCTAACGGTTGAGATCCACTTAAATATTTTATTTTATTTTGTTTTGTTTTTAATTATAAAAAAGTTTTAATTTTTTTTAAAATTAAATACGTCAGCCGTTGGATCTAAACCAACGGCTGACGCTCGACGTCGCAGCGCCCCTGGATTTCTCTCGACTCGATCAGTCCTCCGGTTTCCCATCAATCGTCTTCTCCAATCTCTGAGCGGTCGATCGAAGTCTCGAAGCATCGACTTTCTCGAGTTTTCAAGCACTCTATATATACAGTAGGAGCGCCTTCTTTGAGACTACTGATTCAGAAACATCTCGATTGCAAATAAGAGGAAAGCTTTGGGCTTTTGGTTGTGTTGACGAGTATGGCAAAAGACAGGCCGAATTGGGAAGGTTTACTCAAATGGAGTCTCTCTTACTCTGATTCTACTCGTCCTCAGTGTCATCTCAGGTGCTTTCATCATAATCTCAATCGTATTTTTTTGTTTAGTTTTTGTTTTACTGAACATCGTATTACGTGACGTCTTCTTTAGCTAGATATTGAGTCTGTTTTAGATTAACTTCGTGCAGCCTGACCCAGGTTGACCATATTTTTGACGGATATGGATATAATTGATCGTATTTTTCATAATTCATGTTATTCCTGTTGTTTTTTTATTAGAATTGTTGTAAGATTGACATGACTATCGCTTGAACTGGTTATGAAGCTGTGAGCTTCTTGTTATCGTGGGAAAATTTGTTGTAGCGAACTTTTTATAAATAGAAGATCAAGCAGATAGTGGTTCAGGCATTTGAGCCTCCATTGCCTAAATTTCTGTCCTCTTTCTCTTTCTCTTTCCATTCGAGCTGCGTTCTTCTTTCCTCATTCCTGTTGAACTTTTCACTTTTAGCCACTTGCTATCATCTAATGTGTCATTTGATAGAATTATTGTTATGATGAATGAGAATATTTACAGGCAACAGAGAAGTAATGGACGAGAAAAGAAAGCCGTTGGAGACAATTATCATCCATCCCACTTTTTGACTTATTGAAGTGAAAATTAGCTGTTGAAAGCTTTCATCTTTGTTTTTTATTAACCTCACTACCTCACCTGTAAACAAGAACCGTGCAGGGGTGCAGTTATAGGGAATGACCAATCTTGGCCATAAAAGTGAACTTGTGTAGTAAATTTAAGAAATCCTATCAGAATTATGCATTAAATATGCAAGCCTTTTCATTTAAGATCTTGAATATTGAAGTAAATATCTATTCAAAATGGCTGCAATGTTTGTAGACACATGTTTACAGATTAGGGTCATCATTGTGCATCTGCCCTTTCTATCATGTCTACATTTTGTGTTGCGTAGAGATTGTTCAAGTAACAGTCATGCCTTCTTTGTTCAATAGATTAGGGTTATCACTGTCTGCTTGACCTGCCTCAACGGCACCATTCATGACAACTAGGAATTATTCAATAAAATCTTATCTGTAGCTTGTCAAACTTTACTTTCTGTAAATTACTTGACTTGCTAGCATGAGATTATTGGTCATCCACTGGAATTCAGTAAGTTCAATCTTTTTCATAGCTGTTGATTTTATTCAGATAATTGAATGCTGTATGCTGTTTCAACATGGCTTTTGCATTATAAATGTTGTATGCTGTATGTTGATTTTATGTTTTCTTACTTCAGTGAGGAGGAGCGAAGATGGTTCATGGAAGCTATGGAAGCACACTACGTTGATATCCTCAAGCGAATGAAAGAGATCACTCTTGTTCTGAAAACTCCCGAACGAGTCTTAGAGGCTCAAGGAGTCACTCTTGCAGATATTGAAGGTAATATCTTGAACTTAAAACTTTGACATTCTCAATTTATTTTCTTGGCCTATCAATGTCCGAAAGGTTTATTGAAGATGCATACTAACAGATTTGTTGGATGAGCTACAACAGCACGTGGAGTCCATCGATATGGCAAATGGTAACGTTCCTTGAAATATCTGAATGTGTTCCATTTTTCCGGGGTTAACTGTTGTGTACCCTTGACTTGTTCTGTGCTGATATTGCAGCACCTATAATGCTCCTTTAACACTTTGTAGATAATTGATAACCATGTGTGTTAGGATTTGAGAGATGAGTAACGAAATAATCATACAACAGAGCACTAGATTTGAGTGGAAAAACCATGAGAAAATGTGAAAAAGTTCTAATATTTTGAAATGAAACAAGAAGAGGCTGAAAGTACTCTTAAGTTTTTGAGAAAATGTCTCTCAATAAAAACACTAAAATGACCTTATATTTATACCTCACTAAGCCACCTGGCTAGCTATCGCACTGTCTACTTGCGATTTGCCATTGGAAAAATGGAATAAGTGAGATATCCCGCAGAATTTCATCCGAAGAGCTTTGTTCAAGCGAGCCTTCTGTGAAACTCCCTCCATCCAAAAACTAAAAAAGTTTTGGATTGCTAACTTTTCAGGTAGAATTTCTAGAAGGGCCAGTTCACACAATGATGTTGGGGCACACTTAACAAACCTCAAATTTTAATTAGAAATTTATCTAATTTGTGCAGAATGGGTCCCACGTGTGTCTGAAGCATGTCTTAATCTGTTGGAGTCAAAAATATAATGTATTGTCTGATGCTTTCTGATATGAAAGATCATCTGTTCCTCGCTACATGGTGCTTATGCCGAAGGTTTGTTTTTATTTTTTTATTTAAAGGTCTTTGCAAGTGGTTGCGAAGTGAATGTCAATCATCATTTGCAATAAAAATTGATAATATGTGGATAATTGACTCTCTCCCTCTTGCTAATAAGTTGAAGATCTTTCAGTATAGACAATCAAGAAAAAATCATTGGACTTAGCAAGTCATATAAGCTCAATTCCAGCAAATGTTTCTTTGTGTTACTAAAAGACTCACTTTGACCTCCTTATCTCCATGTCAATGTTAGTTCACTCGTGACAGTATATGTATCAACCGTAAGGGTAATACATATCAGTATTAGACATACTGGATCAAATTCTATTTTGTAAATGGAAACTTGAGTAGAAAAATATCGGTTATATCGATCAATATTTATAATAATTCATTGATGCAAACATTAGTCGAGATGATACATATCGTCCGATATGTGTCATTATCGGTGCCTTTGATACCAATATTTTTCGATATTGTAACAATATAATAAAATGTTTCTGTATTAGCCGATATATCGTAGCCAATATAACCTTATCAATTTACGATTTTTAGATTTTTGTTTTCCGTCCAATATATCTAATATTGTTATGCATTATTCAATATATCTAATATTGATATTGATATCTATATTCTCACGCATGATATCATTCAATACGATAATATATCATGATTTTTAGTGTTTGGAAATATTAGAATCACCTGGGGGGAGCAATACCAATAAATTTCTTACGATTCCATGCAGCCAACAAAATGCTTGTCATGAAAATACTTTTGATATTGTATTACTCCTATCTTCTTCTACTTTCTTAGATGTTTTCTTCTCCATCTATTTACTATTATCTTGCTTCATATCACAGACCTTCATTCCATTGGTGGTTTGGTCCCTCTCCTCGGCTACCTAAAGAGCTCGCATGCCAATATTCGAGCAAAGGCTGCCGAGGTGATAACCACCATCGTTCAGAACAATCCGACGAGCCAGCAGCAGGTAATGGAAGCCAATGGTTTAGAACCATTAATCACTAATTTTACTGCAGATCCTGATGAACTCGTAAGGACAAAGGCACTGGGAGCAATATCATGTGAGCATCTTTATCATCTTTCACAAGTTTTAATTTGCCTTTATGCTTTAATTTGTAATAACTCATTTTCCCTTCTTTATTATGATTTGTAGCTTTGATCCGCCACAACAAGCCAGGAGTCGCGACATTTCGGCTCGCAAATTGCTATGCAGCATTGAGAGATGCATTAAGCTCTAATAGTGTGAAGTTTCAAAGGTAGCCTGCCACCGGCCCCTTTTATAACTCTCTTATTCTCCATTCCAGATGTGCAATGATTGTTACACATGGATATAAATATCAATATTGGCTACATTGAATAATATCATTGGTATAAAAGATATCAAAAAAATTTTTTTAATTATTGTAAATTAATAGAAAAGTATCAGTTGATATATCACAGTATATTGTCAATATAACAACATATCGTAATATTGACTCGGTATTAGAAAATATTGATATTGTGAAAGCCGGATAGCGATATAATATTGTCTCCTTGGCTGGCATATTGATGTCAAACATGTGTACGATGCATGTCAGAACATTTTTTTAAAAAAATTTTGACAAGTTGAGCTGTTTTGTAACTTTTTGAAAAATGAGATTTCAAATCAAAGAAAATTGTAACCATTTTATAATTTAGAAACAGTTAAAAACCTACGCTGTGTCTTCTCTTTTTCTTCTTTTTTTTTTTTAATTTTTTATTTTGCAAGGTACGTTATGGGCTGTTGCCATGTAACCTGGAGGTCAAGATTCAAGTTGTTGAAACAATCTGTTATATAAAGTAAGGTAAGAATATGTAAAATAGATCTAAAGTGATTCGACCCGATTTTCAGACCGCCCACATAGCATGAGCTTTACACACTGGGCTGCATTTTGAGGTATGTGATAAGGCAATTCTTTTATATTCATTCACTTGCGTAATGTTCCATCGTTTTGTTTGTGAAGCTTTTATTTTGTTGGAGTAAAAGAAACAAATATTTTAATTGCTAATTTAGTATAATGTAGCTTTTTGATCGATTATATTCTTATATATATAAATAAGCTTTTTCAATCTTAGCTATCGTGCTCTCTTGCATGTCTTGCATGTCTGTGTCTTATTTTAAAAAAAAAATATCATGTCAACATATTCATGTCAATATTTCATATCAGTGTCCATACTTCTTAGCGTACAATGTGAACTCTTTGCAGGAAAGCTTTGAATTTGATCCAATATCTTCTATATGAGAACCGAGCGGACTGCAATGTGGTGACTGAGCTTGGATTTCCTCGCATTATGACACATCTTGTGTCAAGCTATGATCTTGGGGTTCGAGAAGCTGCCCTCGGAGGCCTTCTGGAGCTTGCCCGCTGTGAAGACCATGAGGCAAGTGGCAGTGGTGGCGGCAGCATGCGCAAGGAAGATGACAGGCTTAAGCATCTCCTTGAAGAGCGTATTGATCACATTAGCTCGATGTCTGCTGAGGATCTTGGGGCCACAAAAGAGGAGAGGCAGCTTGTCAATTCTCTGTGGAGTGCCCGTTTCAACGAGCCATCTCCCCTTCAAGAGAAGGGACTGCTCGTTCTTCCCGGGGATGATGAACCTCCCCCTGATGTCACTGGCAAGCATTTTGAGCCACCGCCAAGGGTGTGGGCTGCAGAGCGTGAACAAGATAATGTCTCCGATCATGAAAATAAAGAAGCCGCCCCTCTGTTGCTCGGTCCTCCTCCCTCAACTGTCTGATGCTGCTCATGTTCGACTTAGCACATTCTCGGGATTTCCCGAGAACGAGCTTCGGGGACATGCCCCTTAGTAGAGCTTTCAGCTTGTGTAACACATATTAGCATCCTTCTGCCCCTTGTTTATACTTTGTTTTTCCTTTTTCTTTTCCCCTTGTGGTTATGTGTTGTATTTATCTGGGTACTTTGGGAGAGTTGATCCGAATATCTTTACTTTGGCCTTGCCAAGTATGCATCGGTTTTGTATTTAATTCGACCTCCGGCCATTTTACACTGCCTTCAGGCCCAGGTCCTACCACTCCGGTCTTTGGCTATATCGGTTGGTTATTCTGATCACCAATTATGCCCATCGCTTAGTTACTCAGTCCGGTTACTGCTGTCTTTCCTGGTTAACTCATTGGCCGCTCCCGGCTGGACTTTCAAGCCCTGGCTGTCAACTTGGTTTCTGGTACCCCTCTCGAGCTAACCCAGCATATACGAACCTGAAAGATCGTATTTTTTATCAGACCCATCAAATTCAACATTTAATCGGTTTGAAATGTACAAGTTTAAGTATTCGTTAATGGTCACAATGGATGTCATTTATTCTGCTTGGGATTAAATCATTTCAATTTTTTTATAATTTCTTTTTAATTAGTTTGGAAAAATTAGAAATATAATTTTTTTTAATTTTTTCAGGAGATTTGCCTTGTCAGCCATTTAAAGGTAAGGTTATGCTTGAGTTGCATCAATGTAGCATCTTTTAAAATGACGTCATGTTAACGTCATGATTATGTCATTCTATGGTCATGCCACCAATTAAAAATAAAAAATAATTAAAAATATATATATAATTTATTATTATTATTTTTTTTGTAAATTTAAGTATTTTCTTATTAGTGATTGCATTGGCAAAACTATTCAATTTTGGTAAGTCTTTCAATGTACCTTTTTAAATCTTCCGCCGGTCCGTGACCGTTGTCGCTTGGAGAGGCTAGTCTTGCCTATAGAGAGGTCTTGTTGAACAAGAGATGCATTGCTTTAAGCTATTTTTCATTTTATTAATTTTCATTTTTGTTTATTTTTTAAAATGGTTATCAAATTTAAAAATAAATATTTAAAATCGTCGAAATTAGCATTCGGAATTTTTTTTTATAGACAAGTTGTACCAGCAATATTACTTTTTTCGAAAGATGGCTAACGAAAAATATTATACTCTATAATTAATTTTTTAGCATATAACTAGTTTGAGTCAGACCATGACAAATGTATAAATAGTTTAGATTAAACCTCAAACGACTGTTAAATTGTCACCCGATTCATCGAAACGCTATGTTCACAAGGCTTCTCTTTCTTATACTCTCCTTCCTCTCCTTACATTTCCTAAATAAGTTGAATGAGATTCACGATTATTTTGTCCAGATGTTTAATCGAGTCTAAAATTTTAATTATATTTGTAAAATCTCATATCATGCTAAACGAATAAGGCCTAATATTAATCAAATGTAATGTACACTACTTATCATAAAGTAGTGTTACAGTGATATTAAGTAGCTACTCAAATGCTCTTGTTGACATAGCATCTTATTTATTCATCAGTGACATGACCATGATTCAAATGTCAAAAGTAATCATAACTCACAATTCATAATCGGGAATGAAATACTGCACAGAATTTCATTTGTAATTTTCACAGCAAGTAATAGTATAATGTAATTGTCTAAAGTTACCATTAAATTTACCCCAATTCAACTTCTATCTTTCAAAACTTGCTTAAATAACAATCTCTTATCTAAATTGTCTCACCTTCAGCCTCTCGGCTTATGTTGTGTTAGACTCATACATATCAAGAATACTTTTAAATTTGTTCTTTCATTACATAATATCTAAATGCATAGAAAAATAATCCATATCTCCGACCCTTTGCAACATATACCTACTTGTCGAATACTCCCACTAAAAGATCAAGTCTACTAATCAAGTCCTTCCCAAATAAGATATTACTCGAATCCCTATGGAGCCACATTCACGTCATTGAAGAAACCACAGGTCCAACATAATATTTTCCTTAATCAACTCATCTTCTTTCTTAATTAGACACACGACTATCGACTTTCCTAATCCATACAACCGTCCTCAAAGAAAGTTCATACATCCCCACAATCTCACAAATTCCTTAACAAGGCATTCACAAAATTAACCCAAATGGCGTCATCAAAATTCGTAGTAGCCGAACCATTATCCCAAATGTCGTCACGAGCACAATTCTCAACTATCCACAGATAAACTCATCGATTCATCATACCTACTTCAAAGGTTCTAGAGCATCCTACGACGGCACCCAACCGATGATTTCTCAGTTCAACATGAGATTCTTAAAGATCGGTGTCGATTCGACATAACCTCAAATTACCAATCAGAAGACCAATCATCTAATCTTCCTTCCAAAGTATCCTCAAATACTCACCCGACCAGAAATTTCTAGTGACCACAAAATGACCTCCAAATGTAGTATCACATACAGAATGTATAGGGCACACATCTTCAATAAACGACTTACAAGCAAGATGATACTAATTTTCTGATACCTCGATCAATTCGGACTCATACTCCACACCCCACAACCCAATTGCAGGGTGTAAAGTCCTCACCTTCTATAACGGTAAACAACACATTTACCTTATGTGCCATTACCACAAAACCCTAATCCAAGGTGCTGGACTTCTTCACTGTTTGGCTAATGGATATGAACATTCCTCAATCCGGTGACTAGGCTATCTACAACATAGAATATGTTTTCCAAAATCTCCTCAGAAAGATATTTATCCATAGATCATCCACAAACATATACCGCGATGTATCTTTATCATCTCGAATAATGGGTCGCCACAAACACTATCTTAAATCTCAAGATCCATATTCCAACTTACATAAGGTAAACATTACCAAGTCTCCTACTGGATATGGGGTCACCACAACTAGATAATCGAACCTATTTTCTAATCTTAGCATAGTCCTGCTCTAAACCACTAAAATCAAGGTAACTAGAATTACCGACCTAGTTTAATCATTCTACACCATCATCTGCTTATTCAATCTTTCTTATCCTATCCTAAGTTTCTGCGTAATATTCCGATCAAACCTAAGGCATCACTTTCTCTGATATCAATTGTGACGTACCGTATTTCTAATCGAAAATCCGACAAAGTTTCGACCGTAATACAGACGTCGGCCAAAATATAAAACTTGTAGTAATTATGTGCAACATATATTCAATCCCAACACAGCCAAAATTTCATCCAAATCAATTCCGACACATCCAACATCAACAACAAATCACTCAGGATCCAACGAAAACCATAATCAGTAACATGTGGTACCGACTTCATAACTTTGAGTATGACGTCAGTTCAGATAAGATGCCACTAGGTACATTAATAAACCATATAAACCTACGGAAGCAACTATACTTATCGAATACAGTAGAAGCAAAATTATAAAAAGAACATTACCATCGCGAATATATATAACCATTAAAATAATACAAAAGGCTCTAAAAGGTATAGATCATAAACTAAGATTTCAAGCTATCCTCTAACATTTTCAAGTCTCCTACTCACAATCCTCTACTCTGCCCGATCAAGGGTAGGCCTGTACTACTCTGGAGACAAGAAAGTAGCAAGAGTGATTTAAAAACTTAGCAAGTGAATATATATATTAAGGACATGCATAATTTCATATTCGGACATAATAACACATATATGAAAGACAAATGTGCATATGAGATTTAATTCATGATTTTAGCAAGGAATGCTTTCATGATTCGTTCTAAATTTTTTAGTTCATTTTCTTGTCATTCTCTTAATTATCCGTTTATTACTGAAAACTTATTTCGTTGAAGGACACGAGCCGGTAAGCCTTATTGACCAAAGAAGCGGTCGGTCATTACCAAGATTGTATTCAATTCACACAATTTAAGATCGATATCCTCCTATTCTCGACATATCAACCCTATAGACGGGGCTGTAATCATATGCCTCAAACGGCATTCATAACAGGCAATGCTAACCCAGAAGGAATATCACCCACTTTAAATTAAGCAGCCAGAATATGCGGTCAGAATATTCTTTGAGTCTCCGCTGCAATATCAATGATAGGCTAAAGTTTACTGTCCAATTTCCTTAGTCCAAGTCTTAATTTCTTATTTTCTGAGGGACATTTTACTTTTAAACACATAATTCTTCGTTCATAGTTCTTTGTTCCTACCCTATTGGGGAGCATTCATAATTTCATCAGTTCTTTGTTCTTTATTTCGAAAAACGGTTCATCGCTTAATTGCAGAATATCACTTATTGGTTCTTTTTTCATTAAACTTATTCACATTCATATTTTCTTATTCCTCGTGAGTTTGATTTCTCACGTGTTCATAGTTCATACCACATGAGCTTAGGCCCTCACATGTTCATAGTTCATACCACGTGAACTTAGGTCCTCACCTGTTTATAATTCATGTATAAAATTTTTTGGAGTTTAGAACAATTTAGAAATCCCTTTTTGATCATATCAGACAGAATTATTAAAATTTCTGATCGTTAATTCTTTCGTAAACGATTCATAATATGATTTTCGAAACATTCGAATTATTGTATTCATGATACGTGCATGATTCATCATATGATTGGAATAATTATGAAATTCTTACCATAACATACTTTTCATATCTTTGGAGCTTTCGGATGACAATTTTCTTCGTAATTGCATGCAACATAATTTTCGGAGCTAAATCATGCATATGTATAATTATTTTGGAATAGGTTCAAAGAGGGGCATGGGTTAGGATTTTGGAGAGTGCAAACCCTTACAAAACTACCAATTTGGACACCCAATTGATAAATTAATTTATTCATGATGCAGGTAATAATATCCTGGAGCCAACTTATCCATAAATTTTAATTTAATCGATTAATTTCTTCAGGTCGTGGGTCTAGGGTTCCTTATCTGAAAATGGGTCTAAACTACAAAATCGGGCCTGAAATTCACACAATTACTTGCCCATATCATAGGTAACAATTATCTAAGGCCAATTCATACATAAAATCCAAAATAATTGATCAAACGTGGTCTGGACACATCCTAGGATTCCGACATATGAGTTTTTACATAATCCACCAAATCAAATATCTAATCGATAAATTAACTTATATATGTTATGGGTAATGATAATCTAGTCTTAATTTAAGCAAATGCCCCAAATTTTCGTGGGTATAGAGGTCCCGGGTGTGGATGAACAGTGCCACGCGGGTGTTAGGGTTTTCGAAGTGCAAAATACCACTCAAAACTTGATAATTGGACATGAAATTGATGTATTGTCATATTTAGGTTATGAGTAACACAAAATATAAGTTTATTCGAGTATCGGAATGAGAATACATGAAGAAAATGGAATAAATGTGCATGAAAATGAAAGATGAAAGCATGAGTGCACCTGCCTCTACCTGATTTACCACTTTTTTAAACTAGCTCGAACTCGGATTTGGACTCGGAGGGCTTCTTTCTCCCCATTCTCTCTCTTTTCCTCCTCCCTCTCTCTCCTCTCTAGAGATGGCTGAAAAAATGGCCAAGGAAGAAACTCATCGACTGTTTAAATCACGAGTTGGCACTCGAGCGCCCAACGGACGTAGGTCCATCGGACCCGGCGTTGCTGTGCCGTCTCGGGCGCCCAGCTCGCCAACCTCTACCTACTTATCCCTTGATCCCGAGACTTAATTTTTTCACGTATATTAACTCTAATCTTGATTATATTAATTTAATTATTTAAAATTACTACGTTCGGGAACCGATACATCACATTATTAATATACAATCTTTGCAAATAGTCCCTCAAAAATGCAATCTTAATGACAATAAAATAGGCTAATTTTGTTATCTGATTCTCACTCAGCCTTGCTGCATTATGATTTTTAAATGTCCTCGGCAATCCCATTATGAAATCAATTATATCATATTCCTATTTTTAGCTAGGAATTGGCATCAATTGCAAAAAAAAAAAAAAAAAAAAAAAAAAAATCCAATGGCTTCTTATGTTTACTATTCATTTGTTGACAGACTATACACCTTCTAGCAAATGTCGTAATTTTTCTTTTATATATATCCACCAAAAGATTTTTCACAAGTCTTGATACATCTTGTTTATTATCAGGTAGAATCATATGCTTGGATTGATGGGATTTGCTAAGGAGTTATTCCTTCAATACTTCATTATTAGGAAGACAAATACGTTACCAGGACTTTAAAATTCCATCAACCCAAATGTTGAATTCAACCCTTGATTCTATATTTAAATCTTTGACAATATCAGCCAAAAATCAATTATCCATTTGTATTCTCTTGATTCTTTCAAAACTTTTTAGTTATACTTGAAAATTCAAAAAGATCATATGTATATCTTGTAAGTATAGTCGAATGTTACACTCCTTCATTCCATCTAATATCACCATCTTTTGATCATCAAATGGGCAATCACGCTTGCCAACTTACTGTGCAATGTGTCTATCACCACTTTGGCCTTCCCCAATTGATGGTGGATATTGCAAGTATCATCTTTCAATAAGTTTATCCATCGTCTTCCTCTCAAGTTCAACTCTTTTTGTAAAATAAGAACTTTATACTCTTGTGATTTGAGTGCACTACAAATTTTTCTATATACAAATAATATTTTTAGTCTCTATGGAAAATATAACAGTTGCTAGTTTCAAGTCATGGATGGGATAAATTTGTTTATAAGCCTTGAATTGCCTTAACTCAAATGCAATAGCTTTTTTATGTTATACTAGCACATAACTCATTGTCTCTTAGAAGTATCACTGTAAACCACATAACCACCATATCATTTCAAAATAATTAGGATTGGAGTCATTATCAAATAGTTCTTCAACTCTTGGAAGCTCTTTTTTCATTCTTCATCCCAAGTAAATTCTTCCTTCTTCTGCATTCAGTGGATCAATAGCATTACAATCCTTAAAAAATTCTCCGTAAACCTTCTATAGTATTCGGCCAAATCATGAAAATTTCATACCTTCTTTATACTTGTTACCCTGGCCAAACCCATGACCAGTTTAATCTTTTTTAGATCAACTAAAATACCTCCTTTAGACGTTACATGGCCTATAAAAATCACTTTTTAAAGCCAAAACTCATAACTTCTTTAACATCGATATATAACTATCTTTTCCTAAGTGTTTGCAAAATAATTTTCAAATGGACCTCATACTCTTCATATCTCCTCAAGTGTATCAATATGTTATCAATGAAAATCAACACAAATTGATTCAAATAAGGCATTAATTTTACGTCCATAAATGATGCAGGGATGTTAGTTAATTTGAAAGACATTGGTAAAAACTCATAACAATCATTTCTTATTTGGAAGGCCATTTTCACTATATCCTCATTCTTGATTCTTAGTTTACAATATCTTAATTGAAGATCATTCTTTGGGAAAAAACTTGGGCACATTATAATTAATCAAATAACTCATCTATCCTTAGGAAGGGATATTTATTTTTAATTGTTATATTGTTTAACTCTCGATAGTCTATGCACAAAGTTATAGACCCACCATTCTTCTTTACAAATAAAACTAGTGCACTCTAAGTTGACACAGCCATAGAAACCCCTTTTTCAACAATTCTTACTGTTATTTCTTCAACTCTATTAAATTCAAATGATATATCTTATACGAGGCCTTAGAAATCGTTGCAAATCCTGGCATCAATTCAATATCAAACTCAATCTCACTATTTGGCAATGATCTATATAGTGCTTCTAAAAACACATCTTTAAATTCTCTAACCACCGAAATATCTTCGGCTAACATGTTATGAGTCCCAATGGTGATAATATAGATGAGGTACACTTAACCCTTGCTTTTTATTAAATGATATACATGCAATACAAAAATTATATAGGAAATCTCTTTTTCTTTATTCTCTTAAAAATAAAATTGTTCATAACTTGAAATTGAAAAATATGCCATCTTTTAGAAAGAATTTAAACTAGCATAATAGTATACCCATCAATCTAAACCTATGATTACATTGAAGTGATACATGCCCAACAATATTAAATATATCACCAATTCAAAACTATGCACCCAAACTACATATCTAGAGTATATAATATCAATTATTAATGACATATATATAGGTGTGGACATTACCAAAATATAATCCATAATTTTAGGTGGCGAATGCAAGTAACATACAAAGTTAGGTAACACGAATGAATGCGTAGACCTTAAATCTAATAACACATGAGTAACAATATTAAAAATTGAGAGTTTACCTTCTACCATCGAAGGAGACACATTCAAATCCTTTATTATTATAGCATATGTTTTCCATGAAGCACTCGGTTTTCTATTAGTTTGCCTTTGCAAGTGGAGGCATTCCTTGATCGTGCATCCTAATTGGTCACAATTGAAAAAACTCCCATTTGCTTCTAACAAGGCTACTCACCGTAGAACTGTACACAGAACCCGCATGGTGTCTTGTTGTGTTGTCCTTAGTTGCCCCATGATTCTCAACAACTTTATCGATCCCCCTATCACCGAATTGGTTCTCTTATAAGATCTTCCTGATCCCAGACCTTCGCTTCCTTTGCTAGCATTCTTCTTCTTATAAAACTCTATTATCTCAATTTCTTGCTTTATTAGTAGGACTCTATCTAACACTTCCCCGTCATCTAAAATTTAAAAGGCATCAATTGGTTCCTTATCAAATCTTTCAACCTTTGAAGGAACTTTTGTATCTATTTCACCTCATTAAGTACCATGTGTGGTGCAAATTGAACAAGTTTAGAAAATTCTACATCATACTCCACCACGAAGCATTTTCCTTGCCTTAACCTCAAGAATTTACCATCCTTCAATTCTTTAAGACTCACTAGAAATTATTCATCATTAAATGCATCCATGAACATCTCCCAAGGAATCAAGTCATTCTCTCTTCCCAAAACTCTCTTAGTCATTGTCGAGCAATGATCAGCGTCTCTGTCAAGTTTATAGATGCCCAACCTCACCTTTTTATTATTCGAACATCTAATAACCTCAAAAAGTTTCTTGATCTATAGAATTCATATTTTTCACTTTGGTGGAATCTAGGTGACTTAAGAAAAATAGGAGCTCTCCCATTTATAAATCACCCTGTCATTTGTCCTCTATGAAGTCCTTTGACTCTACTAGCTCCAATCGACCTTGGATTATGGGTGAGAGGATGAATCAGTTGGTCCATAATTTTGGTCATCTTTGCCACTACTACAAGATATTCATTTCCCTATTTTGTCCACCATGACCTTGTCCTCCTAACATCTTTTTTCTGTCATACCATAATATATAAAAGTTTAGTTTCTGCTAATCACTTAAGAAATTCTTTTATAACTTATTCTAATACAAATTCTGTCATGATCTCCATTCAAATATAAAAAATAATCATAATTTACAATCTATAATTAGAATTAGAATACTGTATAAAATTTCATTCATAAGTTTTACAAGTAATAATATAAATGTCGCAAGACATGGACAAATTTACTCCAATCTAACCTCTATCTTTTAAGACATGCTTTGATAGTAATATGCTATCCAAATCATACTATGATGAAATCTTTCTAAATTGTGATACATAGAAACCAATAAGATATTGGATCCTTTGACTACGCTATGTTAAACTTATACATGCCAAAAATACTTAAAATATTTTCGAAGTTTTTCTTTTACTACAACAACATCTATATCAAAACAATCCATATCCATGATCCTCTACAACATATACCCACCAATCAAATACTTCCAAAAGGAACAAGCTTATTAATTTGAAAGGGTGTTAAAATAAGGTGAATTAAATATTCAACAAGTAAATAAAGAACAATATAACAAATATGAATATGATAAACATGTGGTAAAGAAATCATTAGTGAATGAACTAAAGACCGAGATATTATTCTTGACAAATTATAATCCATCAAGATGAGTTTATACTCTATCCTTATAAACTAAAATTATATTCTACTATTTAAACTCATGGATGTACTGTCTATAAAATACCCTATAAATTGGGACCTACCCACTATTTTCCTCATGGGTGGATTGTATACGATATTATCATATATATTATAACATATAATATATGCTTATCCATCATTTTCTTATAATAATTTATTTTGTATCAAGCTTTTAAAAATATCTATAAAATAATATCTTTTCTAAAAAAAATAAAAGTAAAATGACTCTCTAATAATTTAGGTGTGAAGATTTAATATGATTCTTACAAAAATATAGGACATTCAAAAGGAATTCCTTAATGTTTTTACAAAAATAAGGACATACAAAGAGACATTCATCTATATGCTTCAAAATTTTCAATGTTCATTAATAAATTTCAATATTTTTCATAAACAATGACAATATACTTCAAATTTTAAGGAAACTCATTTAAGAAAGATATGTTTGCAAGCCAAATATTAAAAAGAATATAAATAAGTACTTGGATGCAACTAAGAATCATAAAATATCATATTTTAAGTAAATATGAGAAAATTGTAAAAAAATTTAGCAAATAAGTAAAAAATTATACTTGAAATTTGCTTTTATTAACTTAAATCACAATATCTTCTAAAATTTTAGCTCCAAAATTCCTTTATTTATTCACTCTCTTCTCTATTTCTCTTTCTCTATCTTCTATCAAAATATCCAAAAAATGACTGAAAAGCTCAATTGAAATCCTTAAATATATAGACTGGTGTACAAGTGTCTATGGTGTGCTTATCAAGCATGAGGCTATTACACTACCGGTGCAAATGCATCCTCCATGCATTGCTTAATGTGCACACCTATTGCCATGCACATACGAGCAGATGTCATCCACACCTCAGCCAACTCATATTGTCATGAATGCACAAGCTTCCCTTCAGATGCCCCTCATATGACCAATATTGCTATCCATGCCCTAACATGATTTAGTGGCTGATCCTCTTCCCTCAATTACTTGATTTCTTACTTGAATGCATAGTTATTTTTAACAATTTATTTAATTAAATTAATGTTTGATATCATTAAAGATAGTTTAATGATTGAATGTTACAATTAGTACTAATGGGTTTGTATAAAAATTGATGTATACCTAGATCAAAGGTTTGACTTTAAATAGAGATGATTAATGAAGAAAGCTTGATCCTAATAATCTAGTTCTTAAGTTTGTGCACCACAAACAATAAATGTGAAGGGGCCCAAGTTATGTTTTTGTAAAAGCTCTTCTAATGCCAAAATCAGTACTGGCATGTGTCGGTAAAATAAAGACGAAATTTAGGTTCTTCTTTACATCATATGACAATACTACTATTTTAGGTATAGATGAAATGATCGGACAATTGTAAGGGGAGCTCGATTATAAAATAGAGTTCATGATTGATGATCTCTTCTGACTAAATGACAATGTATATCCCATGTGACTGTAACAGTAGATGATGTAGGATTTCCATTGTATTATTTAACTACTTGAAAAGAATGCAATACACTTTTTAAAATAAAGTAATTGATTTCTTGCTTGTGAGGGGTTTCACTTGCTTGTGGGGAATGCGAGATTTAGCCAAATAATGAGCTCTGTTGTTTTCCACAATCGGGTTAATGAATGGGATCTCAAAAGATCCCCCTCAAATGAAGTGCAGGGATATACCTACTAGTTGAAGAAAGGAGGTCATGCAAAGGGAGGTTGATCGGTCCGAGTATCTACACTGATAGGCATTATTATGTCCAATTAGCCCCTATCTCAGGCTCACACTTTCGGGATTGCAGGTGCCACTCTTTAGCGTGGAAGGCATGCCACCTATCATCATGTGAATATTCAATAGTCTTTGCCAACTGGATAGTATCAATATGTAACGTTTTCGGACACCTACTTGTGAATATTGTTTGTTTTGTCACACAGGCGTACGATTTTATTCCTGACAGACGACCTCCACCGCCCCCAAAATGCGTCCACAAGGGAGAGGTATCTACACCCATATAAGGCACGCTTCGTTCCCCTTTCCATCCAATGTGAGATATCACAGTCCACCCTCCTTGGGAGCGCAGCGTCCGCACTGGCACACCGAACCGGGCCCCATCTCTGATACCATTTGTAACGTCCCCGGACACCCACTTGTGAATATTATCTGCTTTGTCACACAGGCGTACGGTTTTATTTCTGACAGACAGCCTCCACCGCCCCAAAAACGCGTCCATAAGGGAGAAATATCCATGCCCTTATGAGACACGCTTTGTTCCCCTCTTCTTTCAATATGGGATATCACATGGTATGTCATTTCGACAGTCATGGGGTCACATTTGGAGTCCTTGGCTTCATCCTACAAACGACAGTGAGGGTTGGTACGGTAAGTAAAGATATCAACTGATAAGATAATTTTTCTCAATTCTAAATTCTCCAAGGTCGGTTGCATCCAAAGTGGTACCCTGGCCTTATCACTATGTACTTTGTATCAGACGTGTATACAATTTAAACATAAATAAATAAATATATATATAGATATAATATGACCGGTTAATATTTTAAAGATTGCTAGTGTGTATTCAACAGTCAATTCAATCATCAAATGCAGCGCCTGATTTCCTGGTCTTCACGTTAAGAAGCAAGCAAGACTCATTATTCTAATTTAAGGAATTCACGAAACCGAGTAACGAGTCCAAAGATAATGAGACCAAAGCGTGTGAACTTAGACTTTGCTGTTTTTGGACATATTAAATAAAGCAAAAGGAAAGAATACAATAAATATAATTAATTAATTATCTATATATATCGATAAAAAATACATAAATAATTCTCCAATAAAAAATATATAAAGGATCACGGGCCCTTCAACAAAAACAATGATCGACCAGTACATAAAATCGCTGATAGACAATTAGATATTAAGAAAACCAATGCTATTCCACACGCCTTTCACAATCAGAAAATTTGAAATAAATATGATGACGATAGATGTTTAGAAATATCTTTAGTTTATTTTTAGTTATTTTTAAATAATATAATATCTGCCTATTTCTTTACTGATAATGTTCGCTAACACTGCTTGTAAGGAATTAACACAACCATCAAATACAACGATCAACTAGCACGTAAAATCACCAACAGAAAATTAGATATTGAGAGAATTAGTATTATTATATGTACATTTTATTTTTTTGATAAGTAAGTAAAATTATATTAAAATATAAAAATTTATAAAAAGATTTATATTCTATTATTAAGTATTTTGTTAATTTAGATGTAGAATATAGAAGTTAAGGTATCTTAAGTACACAAAATAAGAAATAAAAAGCAAATTAAAGAAAATAAAATTGAAGACTTTGTCCATCGGCCAATATCGACGCCCACTACATGCCTTTTATAATCATAAAATCTCAATTTTATAAATAATATCGATTATAAAATAATCTAAGTTAATTGTTTAATATTTTAAATAATGTACTATAGATGGGGGGTAATATAATTCAATAAGAATAAATTAAAAATTTATAATTATGAGTTGGATTTTGTGCATTGAAAACCTAATTTGTGAAAGTGGGATTAGATGGGAATGGGAACAGGTGTCAATAAGTCAATGGTAGACACGGATTTGGACTGGAAAATGACTTTTGTTTTGACTTGGGCGATCAAACCACGAAGGATCGATAAAGCTTCTAATAATTAAATTAAATATATGGTTAATTTTATTTTATCCTCCTTTGGAAAAAATAAAATTAAAATAATTATAAAAATAAAAATAATGCGTACCTGGATCCAACTTTGAACAAATTCGGATTCTCTTGGATGGATTGAAGAACAGTTAAATTTGAAGTCACGAATCATAACCTGCTAAAAAAAAGAAACGAACAAGAGGTCGGGTTTAGGCGGGAGGTAATCCCACCGAAAACACTCCGACGCTTAAGTCAGTAAGACAGTCTTCAAAGGAAGAAACTGAAAATGCGTGAGAGCAATGGGAAAGGAAAAGAGAGTATTTTGTTCCAGATGTCAGAGAGACGCAGGGCCCTTCGCGAGGAAGCGGGATAAAGCAGCCAGCCGCCCAGTCAATCGCTGGACGTCTTTTACGTTTCGTGGGGGAGCCATGTCAGCCAAAGCCTTAATCTTTTCTAGGTTTGCCTCGATCCCCCGCTGGGAGACGATGAAACCCAAGAACTTCCCAGAGGCTACCCCGAAGACGCACTTAGCTGGATTTAGCTTCATTTGGTTCTTTTTTAGGCGGAGCACTTCAAAGGATTCTTCCGTCACGTATGTGGTCGCGGTGACTCTGCTCTTGACATGCATGTCGTCGACGTAAACCTCCATGTCGCGACCAATCCGCCCCTTGACAATCGGTGTCCTTCGAACATCCTATTGACTAGTCGCCGGACTGATTTCCCGGTAAGTTGCTCCAGCGTTCTTCAGTCCAAATGACATTTCTTTGTAGCAATAGGTGCCCTGGTCCGTCATGAATGAGGTGTGCTCCCCGCCTTTCGGACTCATTTGAATCTGGTTGTAACCTGAATAGGCGTCCATGAAGCTGAGCAATTTATGTCCAGCCGTGGAGTCAACCAGCAGGTCGATCCTGGGTAAGGGAAAACTGTCTTTCGGGCAGGCCTTGTTGACGTCGATAAAATCGACGCACATTCGCCACTTTCCGTTGCTCTTTTTAACTAGGACGATATTTGAGAGCCAATTTGTATACTGGACTTCTCTGATAAATCCAGCGTCCAGTAGCTTCTTTACCTCCTCTCGGATGGCGATCAACTTTTCGACGGAGTGATTCCTCCGCTTCTTCTTCTCGATGCTTTTTTGGTGGCGCGGATCAAGGCGAGGCTTTGACCGGGATCAAGGCCCGACCTATGGACCATCACCTCGGTGAAATCCGGGCATGTCCGCGGGAGTCAAGCAAAGATCTGCGTTCCTTCGTAGGAACTAAACGCGATCAATCATCGCGTAGTTGCCGGTGAGTGAGCCGCCGATCTGGACACACTTATCCGGTTTCCCAGGTCAGTGGGACCAGATCAGGTAGCCGCCAGCACTTGCGCTGTTGGAGGGTTGCCTCGTCCCGATGGTCAAGTTCTCCAATCGTTTCTTCTTTGGAAGGAGTGATCGAGCACTTGCTGGCCTTCCTTTTGGCAACTGGGCCATGTAGTCTTTCCTGCCTAATGACACTGTCTCCCGAGAACTTCTCCGACGCCTTCGTGGTTGAGCGTTGGGAATTTTATTTTAAAGTGTAGAATTGATGTGACTTGCCCCAAACGCTGTCATGAGGCACGGCACCCTTTTTGCCTAGTATCGCGTTGTAAATGTAGAATAGCGGTCAACCACTAGAGAAAGGTTAGCATGTGACTTGTTCAAGTTTTTGAGTCGTTTGGATAGGTGCCTGGGGTGACTTCAGTTGGACCGTTCCACAGGCGGGCACCTTCTTGCTTCATTATCAAATCCGTATAAAGGTCCTTGACGGTTGAGGTTTTAGATGATTCTTTTAGGCCTAATTTAAAGAACACATCCAAATAAAGCAAGTCTTTAGAGCTACCATTATCAATAAAGACTTGTTTCAGCTAGTAGTCTGAAATACCATCTGAAATGAGTGCCAAGATTACAAGGGGGTCAGCATGGGTGGAGATTACATGGTTTGAGTCACAATCACTGAAGCTAATAATGTTGTCTCTTTTGTGGCCCATAAAGCGGCTTCTTCCTCCCGATCTGCTCCAACCTTCTTTGTCTGTGGAGCTCTGGCGGTCGGGTGGTAACCATGTTAACCACTCCTTCCGCAATCCTGTTCCGGGGAGGCGTCTGCTCCTGCCCTCTTCATCAGCCGCCCCTGAGTTCTGTCCTTGTCCCTTGACAAATCGGGTGAGGTGTCCTCTGCGAATCAGGTCCTCGATTTTCCTTTGCAGCGTTTTGCAGTCTTCGGTTGAGTGGCCAGCAGAGCGATGGAAGTCACAGTACTTGGACTGATTTCCAGAGTCTTTCTTCAGCGTTTTTGGCCACTTCAAAAACTTTTCTCCACGGATCTGCATTAGGACGTTGGAGCGCGTGTCTGTCAAGGGCGTAAAACTGGTGGGCCCATAATCTTTGTGTTCTGGGGGCCCAGTCCTGCGCTGCTCCTGGTGGGAATGTTCTCCGCCACTGTATTTTCTTTTCCCTTCACCAGGGAACGGTCGAGGCTGATCCGCCCGCTCAGGACGTTTTGCCTCGTTGGCCTCTTCTGCTGCAGCGTAGGCCCTGGTGATGGATTCCACCTCGCGGAAAGTCTTAGGGTTCTTGTGGGCTAGGTGCTTGAAGAAGTCATCGAAAGTAAGCGCTGAGATGAAGTTGCCCAACTCCATCTCCTCAGTGATCCTGGGGATCCTTCTGGCCTCAGCCACGAAGTGATCCAGGAAACGTCGTGGGTTCTTTCCCGGTTTCTGCTTTATGTGGGAGAGGTGCCACGGCTGTTTCTCTTCCCGTCGGCTCGAAGCGTATTGAGCCAGGAAGAGATCCGTGAGTTCACGAAAACTGCTGACAGTGCCTAAAAGGAGATGGAGAAACCAGATTCTGGTGTCTCCCTTCAGTGTAAGCGGGAAGCAGTGGCACATCGTTGAGTCTTCTAGCCCTTGTAGACTTAGGTGGGTGCGGAAGTGATCCAGGTGGTCAACCGGATCACTGCCCCCATCGTATAAGTCAAGGGTCGGCATTTTAAACTTGGACGGGGAGTGAACAACTTAAGATTTCCAAATGCGGTGAAAGGAGATCTGGTCCAAGTCGATGGCGCTCGTCATTCGGAACACGTGGTTCCAGTTTGGTCCACTCGCGGATCGGCGCGAGTGGTGTTTGTGATCGCTTGGAGTTGAGGAAATTCCTCAACTCCGTCTTGTCCCCTAGCCGGATTCATCAGAAGAAGTGAAGAGGTTTCAGCCGGTCGGTTCCGGGCCTCCTTTGGATCTGGCAATCCTTGAGGCTCGCTCCTGGACTGTGTGGCGGTCTTCCGCCCGAGAGTATCGAGGATTTCTCCTTTCTGAGGCTCTCTGTCGGAGACGTACTCCCGGAGCGTTCCATTGGCCTGGTCGCGGCCGGGAACGAGGAGGATCTTGGAGCAGTTGTTGCTAGCTTTTTCGGGCCTCTTAGCCGGCTTCTTCTTCCTCTGGCTGCCTTTTTTGGTGGCAGGAGCGGCAATGACTGTTGGTGGAGCCACTTGTTGTTGTTATTCTTTCTGCGCGCAAAGCAGTTGGAGTAGGTGATTGTTGGCCCGCACCTCTTCTCACCGGTTGTTGAAAGTAAGGCGGTGGAACTTTGCCGGCATGGCCCCAGTTGACCGGATGTCGGCTCTCAACGCATGGTCCTGGTCGGGGTTAGCACATACATCTCTAGCGAGGTTAAGTCGCTAGCTTTGTGCTCTCATGTTAACCATTGTAGAAGCGAACCTGAAGGTGACAAAAGAGCTTGAGCTTGAGATTTTTGTGGTAGGCTTTTCATAGCGTTTTCACGAGATAATTGGATGGCGCGCTAATGATGCGTGCACGGATCGACTTCAAGCAGATTCGGATTCTCTTGGATGGATTGAACCGGCTCAGTTCACCGATCAGACGAATCTTGCACACCACTAAAACGAACAAGAGGTCGGCGTTAACCATGCGGGAGGTAATCCCATCGAAAATACTTCACGCTCTGAGTCGGTAAGACAGTCTTCAAAGGAAGAAACTGAAAATGCATGAGAGCAATGGGAGAGGAAAAGAGAGTGTTTTGTTCCAGATGTCAGAGAGGCGCAGGGCCCTTCTCGTATCTGGGCGCACCCTCGTGGGAAGTCGCGAGAACGAGTCGAGACCCGTTCGTTGCCTTGGAGTTTAATTGTGTTTGAGATTTTGGCTGCTAGGAACCAGAGCTTGCTTCTCAGAGCACTTGGGGTTTTTTGTGTGAGTGAATGCAGACGTCAATGAAAGCATCAATCAAAGCATGCCCTGGATGGTGAATCCAGAGCCCTTTTTTTATGGTAAAGATGGCGATCCTCCTTCTTTGGAAGGAGTGATCGTCCCTGTGATCTGCTGCTGGCCTTCCTTTTGGAGGCTGATGTTTGTTGCCCAATTGTGGAGGATCGTTTCCTTCTGAGGCGGCCAACTATTTTCCAAGTTAGTTTCTTTCCTCCCTAATATGTTACATGGAGTTCCTTGGGTGGCAAGGAGTTGGGAAGATCTCGGCGCTTTCCTTCTTTGAAGGCGCCAATCTTGCCCCGATATTCCTTTGAGATCGTGGAATATCCTCGGAGGATCGTGGTTGGCCTTTTCATAATCGGGTGGGCCTAAACGGGTCGGGCAACAAGCTAAAGCAAAGCAAAGCGGCTAGCAACGCTCTAAGGAAGCATGGTTGAAAAGGCTTCTTGGGGCCCAACATGCAAAAAACTCAACGGCACAGGGATCGACGGCTCGAGTTGGCCGTCTGCGTGCGTGTCTAGCCACCCTTATGAAAGGTATCGTATCGTTAGCCTCCCGGATGGGTTACGGGCCTGTCCTCCGTCGTGAGCCGGGCCCATTGCATAGAAGAGCCCTTTTGGGCCCAATGTGTGTAGGCGCGACAGTCAACGCCTCGAGTTGGCCGTCAGCGTGTTGGCCGTCTTCGTGGAGAATGAAGGGAGAATAGCCGGCGATCAACCGATAGGCTATGGGCCAGAGTGGAATAGGCTCATCACTGTAGCAAAGTCTCTAAAGGCCCAATCAAACTGGTCAACATTGAGTTGACCGTTTGTGAGTAAGTTGGCCGCCAAAACGATCAACGTTGGCGTTGACCATCTTGTACTTTCCAACTCCTGGGCGCGCCAACTCGGATCTTCTTACTGGCCGTCAAAAAACGCTTGACCACCTTCTGCAGCCTCACATGTTAACTTTTTGGCCAATTCATTCTTGGTGTCTCCATGAAAAAAAATAATAAATATTTTGTTTTCTTATACTGTGGTTGATAATGGGTAAAATAAATATTTTTAGATAATATAATAAGTTGTAAATAGAGTTAAAAATTAATATTTTTTAATTGATTATTCACATGAAATAGAATTGAGAATTAACCATTTTTATAAATATTTGGTATATAATAAATTTGGTAAGAAAAATAAAAATTAAATTTGTATGAAATATTTTTCTTATTCTTACCTAAAGAAATAGTATTCCAATATACGGTAAAAGATTTGGAACAAATCTAATCAAAATCGAGCTGCCCAATAGGTTTAATTTTATCGATCTAAAATTTTAAAAAATTTAGTTAAGATATATCAGTATTATAGGCGAATACAGTTAAAAAATATTAGCTCGATTATATTTTTAGGCCGGACACAATAACGGGTGAAAAGTTACCAATTCAATTGACCTAACCCAAGTTGTTTTTTTTTTTAAATATATGTTTTTATTTTTGAAAAGTATCAAATTTAAAAATTTATTTTGATAGATTATATTTTTTTTATAATTAATAATGCTTATGTAAAGATTATTTATTAAGCATGTATATAAAATATTTTTATATTTTTTGAAATTCTTACATAATTATGAAATTTTTATAGTGTTTGAAAATTTATGAGTTTGGAAAGATCATTTTATAAACTTATAAATAAAAAACATCAAACTTAAATCAATACTTATAATATCCATTACATCATTTGAATTAGAGTTCTCTAAGAATTGTATATGCGTTATTAAATTTTTATAATTGATATTTTATAGTTTAAAAGTGCATTCATACCACTTAATATAATAATAAAATACATATAGCCATTTTTATAGTTTATTGTCATCTAATATATTCTAGGTCTTAATAAAATGCACTATTTTATGCATTAATGATGAAATTAAAATATTAAGTTATTCTAGATCGAAGGATTAGCATTATTTAATCCCACTTTAATTGGTAATTCATGTCATAATTAAGCCTATGAAAATTAAGTATTACTTTGTGGGAATTGGGCTTATTAATTTGTCAATTTTTTCACTACCTAATAATGAATTAATAAATGAGAAATAGTATATAATTAAATTATAAAATATTAAAAATTGCTAACATCATAAATGAAGAATTTTTTAATAATGAAAGGCCGAGATATTTGATAAGTTATCTGTCGTTTTTAATGGTAAAAATTTTAAAGAGATAATACTAACAATAATAATTAAAAAGCTAATTACTACCACGAAAATAATTTGATGATTTTAAATTAAAATTTAAGCTTAAATTATTTTTTTAATAAGTTAAACTCAAATATCCGAGTCCATAATACAATATATTATGCATCCTGTTGGGCTCCAGTATGTGGGCCCATAAAAACACGGCCCAAATAAAAAGCTTAGGTCAAAGGTCCAGAACTGCGCCCACGGGCCATGAAAGCCGGAAAGCCTAAGAGGCCCAAAACAGAAGCCAATGTTTCGAAGGTCCAAGGCCACAACAGACGTCCGAGAAGTCTCGACAGCTTACAAGGAGACCCGAGGACTCTCCTCAAAGGATCCTTTGCGGACTGCCTTCTCCAACAAGTCCGTGAACCCGCACAGTCACAGGGAACGCCACACCTGGACGAGGACTGCTCGTACGCGACCGAGAACGCCAACTAAGCAACTTCGCTGATTCCCAAGGAACCTGCAACCACTGCCAGTCGTCGTCTCAACAGGACACGCCTAGTCAAATCAATACTGACATCCAGACCCTGCGCACACAGGCCTACCAGCGGCGCCAGCAGCGTACTCTCCCACACATCAGCAGTATTAAATGGGGTCAGTAGGACAATAGACAGTTTCTCAACCACCCGTTGGCTGCCATGTGTCTCTTCCCCAATAGTTCATTCTCTCCTATAAATACCTAGCGAAGACCCATTCGAAGGGACCTCTGGGCGAACTCCCACTCTCACTGAGAGCATCCCAGAAGTAGGAAAGACCTCACTCTCAGTCTCGACCACTTAATCCCTCACATCCCCATAAGGCGGAACAAAGAGTGAAAAAGCCATCCAACGAGAGTGGTAAAGGCTCCCAGCAAGCTAAATCCCCCTACAAAAGAAACACAAAATAAGAGATAGGGAAGGAATGAGCTTCCACACTTGTACGTTGTAAAGATTTCAGCCCAAATAGTGAAGCATTCCTAAAGGCCCTGAGCCTCGTGATTTTTCCTCCCCTTTCACGAGAAGGTTTTTCACATAAAAATACTGGTCTTAATCTTCATCTCGTATCCAACATTTTAAACATTTGTGTTGTTTGAAAACCACGGATCTGACTAGATTCCGAGAATCCAAAACGCAACACATCCATTTTCATTAAAAAAATTATACTGAAAAACTATATTTGATAACTAATATGTTGGTATGTGACAAATGATAATTTTAAAAAATTTCAATATCTATGAAATGAGGTATTATAAATAGACTTCGACTAATTAGCTTTTTTTTTTTTTTTTTACACAAATGAATATACCCACAGATGTCTATTTAAATTTTATTTATTGCTTAAACAAGCTTATTAAATTGCCTTGATTCAATAAGGGACAAATATAAGACCTAAGAATCCTTTTAGTTAACGTACCATAAGGTATTGAGATGTTACGAACTTGGATTAAGTCTAATTAATTATAATTTATAAAAATTAAAAATTTTAAATGTTATGATAATAATCAACAAATTCCCCACTCACGCATGACAAACAAACAAACCAATAATAATAATAAACAGGACCCAAACCCATTACAAGATCTCATCAGATACTCATTCGAACAATAATAAATATGACGTACTCTAAATAGACGTAAAAGTGAACAAACCAAATATATGTATATCCATTATATACACTGACCTAACTGTCTCATACATATATATGAGCCTACACACGGCTAATCTTAATATCTAAAATACAGCCTATACAAACCCAAACCAAAATAAGCTAAAACTCACCAAAATAGACACGTGGCAATCAGATCACATCCAAACTCTTACAATATATTTAAGTCCACTAATCTGAAGAGATAACAAATAAAAATATAAACATAAAATTTAATAAGTATTAATATCGTATAATAAACCATAATGTCCAAAATAAGATGGATGGTCTATAAACGTATTCAAAATACGTAAAATATATAAATCTAACAGTCTAATTATTGAAAGTCAAATCATAATCTGAATCATAGTTGGATATCAGGAATTTGAAGGTAATCCTATACTCGAAACAGAGTTCATATCAAATCTAGTACCATTGGAAAATATATTGAACAAAATGATCTAAAGCAAAATCTAATAATCTAAATAAAAACATAATTTTTATATTGAAACAGAGGCTGAGTGAAATAGATTTTTTATCAAAATCATATAAATAGAATCAGAAGTCGAAATAAAATCATATAATAATCAAATATGTTCTGAAATAAAATTATATATCAGATGTATGAGGCTAACCAAATTTTATCTGTAGGTAAACCTATGAATCTCAAAATAAAATTCAAATATAAATCCATACAAAAATACAATATATGTACGAAATCAAAACACTAAAAATCAATAGACTAACTCGAGAAATGGTTATATATATTCTCGATAATTTTAAGTTAGAGTCATCTACTAGTTAGACTAGTAGGTAAGGTTATCTATGTACTCGATCTCCCATAGATAAGGAATTTATTCACTATATTTTACCACCCACGACTTTGGATGTAATCTTTAAATATAATATATTTATTATAACATCCAAATATATTAGTTTTTTGTTTAATTTATTTACTATAATTCTCATTAAATACAGATATGGTGGGTTAATTATAAATAAAGCATTTTCCTATTGACAGAAAAGATAGACAATTTTTTTTTGTTGAAAGAGTCATCACAAATCACATATCAAATCGTATCACAAAAGTAGCGACCTCAATCTCCAGGTAGTGAGACATGAGTAGTATTGTGTGGCTCTTACAAGTTTTTATGATTTTTTTTATACAAATATATTGATACTTAACATACGGTCTTAAATATTTATCCATATTTTTAAAAAATAAAAAAAATTCTCAAATACTTATAAAATTCGAATAAAACTTTCAAACGATGAGTAAAAATATCATACATGCATAAAGGAAACAAATAAGCTAAATAAAAAGACTGCATAAATATTAAATTTTCAAATCACACGCAAAACTTCTTAGACACTGAAACAGATTAAAAATAGAGTTTATAAATATTTGCTTCAACCTTATACCAAACACATATAATAAAAAGATATTTCGCTATATCCCTTCACTTCTTCTTCTCTTCTCTTCCTACTCCTAGCGTGAAATGTCGAACAGGTGCTACTCCCCTCTATTTACACTCCACATAGAGCTCGAGCGGCACCCTAGGTGTGCCTCGAGCGCGCTCAAGCACTGGCCCATAGCAAATGACGCTTCAGGCACCAACCTACTGATCAAATTCCTTCAAAAGTTCTACAATATACTATTAACTTAATGCATTTAAAATGCCCTAAAATAACAAATATCATCAAAATATACCAAGTGAAAATTGGGTATTACGTAAGACCACCCGACTTAGTGAGAAGACATATTAGCACCTGTTTGTGAATATAAAATTATTAGCAGTGATATGTCTACCTCGACATATAACAGCATTTGTAATGTAAAAAAGGTGCACGAAAAACCCTAAAAAAAGGATGTCGACAATAATGAAACTAATTGGGCAGTACAACGTCCAATGCAGATTATGAAGAGAATACATTTACCTCCTAACTTTGAATACACAGTTAATTAAAAGCAATCACATACTGAACGACTCTTTTTAACCATTATCCTAAAAATAAGTTAAATATTTTTCTAAGAGTTAGTAATTTTCTAATTATTTATCCAACTTAAATATAAATAAATTTAATTATCTAATAAGTTTTTCTAAAAGCAATATATGAGTCTATTTACTTTATTATTTATTGTGAAAATGTTTCAAATAAAATATTCAGGCTCAAATCTCACACAGAACAGTCATTGCTTTGATTAACTTTAGTTTAATTAAGCATCAAATATAATTTTTATTTTTTATAAATGTAGAAAGAGGATTTAATGTAGTTAATAAATTATAAAAAAAATAAATTATTACCATTAAATATAAAAAAGAAAGTATATATATATATATTGTTTGCTCTCGTGCCAAGGCCAATGAACGATATCGAGCCTAGCCCAACTGTGCATATGTGGCACCCAGCTGGCGGAAAACAACGAACGACCTGCAGCACATTAATGGGCTGCCAAAAAACAAACAGAGGGAGAAAAAACTAGCCAATGGAGAAGCGGCCAGTACTGCGACAACGGTTCAGGCAGCTGCCTGCAGACGGCTAGCCAATCCCAGCTCGAAGGAAGACCAGGCGTGGCCGGCAACGCTCAGGAGCCTGCTCGACACCACAAAACGACAGCCGACATGACCGGCGGTCAACAACAGTGACCAAAGGCCAGGGAACCCTAGCTACGGACACCCTCGCACCCAGAGTCCGCTGGGGAGGAGAATATAAGAGCTCTCTTTCCCCACAGAGAAAAGGATCCGAATCCTGATCCTTCTTCCTCTTCCCAGATCATAAGAGAGAAAGCATTCAAACAGAGATTAGACTCAAGTCTCGTAGCCACAAGCAAGTTCGCTTCTCTCACGACCACAATCCCCAAGTCCGTTCAGGCAGCGGGAAGTTAGCCACCCACTGCGGTGCATTAAGAAAGCTAGGCCTTTCGCAACCTGTTCATTGCATCCTCCACGCTAAACATATACATCACTCACGTTTCATCAGCATTCATCCGCGCACCGTCCACCGTGTATGCCATTTCCGTTTATTGTGGAAATTCGCTGACTTAAGCGTTGGAGTGGCCGTGGTGGGAGAAATCCCGCGGAACCTCTGACCTCTTGTTTGTTGTTTGTGTTATGCAGGTCCAGATCAGGAGATACGGAGACCGGACCCTCGTCCTAACGCTGTCACGTGATCGGGAACCCGGAGGCTCCCTAATCCGCACAAACCGTGGACCCGGGACGCAACATTGGCACCGTCTGTGGGAAACTAACGAGAGGCCTAGTGTCTCTTTCCCACCTCCCTTCCGAAGAAAAGAAAATGGTAAACACCAGAGCACAAGCTAGTGCTCCAGCAATGGACGTCGTCGCTCAAAACGAGGGTCCCCCTGTCGAGAGCCACGAAGACACCCATCCAGAGCCTGACGTCCACCGCTTGGCCGCGAACATGGGCGACATAAAGCTAGTTCTCCACGCCCTGTGCCAGCAAACGGGAACTCCTTGGCCGGGGGTTGCCCCTCCGCCATCCCAAGCGTCCTCCTCCAGGAGAGCGAGGCGCCGCGCGGCGGCCCTCAGGAGAGGATCCAACCAGCCCGACAACGCCGTGACCGAGGCGGTCCCCAACAGAATCGACCCTCACGAAGTCGAAAGCCATCTCGACCGCAGCGATCGGGAGACAGCCCTAGCGGCGTAACCCCTGCAACTCGGGTGGCGGCGGGAGGCCGACCGGCGGGCTCTCAACGACGAGCGACCTTCTTAAGCGGAGAGCCGACACTACCAACAGGGTCAACCGCATCTTCAGGACCACACGGAGCTCCGCGATGTTATCAACGCGCGGAGAGGCGCTACCGACCCGTCGATGGAGGAGAAAGTCAAGGTGTTGTGGGACATCCTGCACAAGGAGAGGCTCACGCGATCCTCCGCTGACCTTTGGAGATCGCCCTTTGCCATGGACTTGCGGACCCAGCCGTTGCCAAATAAGTTCAAGATGCCCATCCTGGAGGGTTACGACGGAGGCAAGGACCCGATGGACCATATCAATTGTTTCCTGACCTCATGAGCATTTAATACGCCAGACAAGCCAAGGGATGCGACCGCCAACAGTAGCCCCTCCACTCCCACAGGACTGGACGCGGATCGCCAAAAGAAAACGCTCAATGAAGAAAAGAAGCATGCACAGAGAGAAGGAAAAGATGAAGGCAAAAGAGCTACTTCTTTCATTAATCAGTGCTTTCTCACAAAGTACAAAATCTACAGTGATAAAAGTGCGAGAAAGATGAAGGAAGACGACAGTGCGAGGACCCGGGGGCCCCCAGTGACTGCCCCGGATGAGCTTGGAGAACGTGATCTACATGAAATCCGCACGGCCAGGAGCCACCGGTAGTTCACCAAGCAAGCGGAGGCAGGCCACGAGGGGCACCCCCGAAGTGAGGGCAACCATAGTGCGATCCACCGGCGCGGGATCCACACCGATGCCGGAGCACTCAGGGGAAGTAAAGGGAAAATCCCTGCAATTCCCTCGCCGGGCCTCCAGCCTCTCCCCCTCCACGGTCCACGCTCGAACTCAGTGGGGTGTAGACCATGAGTGACACCCTCCGCCGGCGGGAAGTATCCCCATGGAGGTTCCGCCATGGTCTCGCCACACTAAGGACGAGCCACACCACGAAGGGAGGACACGTGATGACAGCAGAGTGGCCGAGCCACCCTCATTAGCATTGGAGCGGACCGCGACACGGGAGTTAGAGCGGTCTTCGTCAAGGACTTCGAGCATCCAGCTAATCCACCCAACTCCTTCTCGGACCCCCGCTAAGGGCGAGGTGAGCCAGAATCTTCTCATTGCTTCTCCAAAGGTAGCCAAGGGATGTGCTCCACTCGCTAAGGAGCCCTCCTATTTACGGGCAAGATGGGAGCCATTCTATTTCCCAACACGGCACGTTCCCCGGTAGACGTCTTTCACGGAATAGGAAAGACCCCTAATCAAACGCAACCCTGAGCGTAAATCCTGCCAATCAAAGTAACGAATCACGACAGCGTTAGAAAAGCCTGCGCAGTCTCCTGGGGAAGGTGCGAGTCCAAAAAACGACGAACGGTGGCGCGGCACGAGATACGCTGTGGGGCCGCAGAGTGCACCCAAGGGACATGCCAGGCTCGACTACTAGCCAGCCCAGGCATGGGGGGTTAGTGGGCTGGCTAGTAGTCAAGTCCTGTGCCAAGGCCCATGAACGATATCGAACCCAGCCAACCTGCGCAGGGGAGCATACGTGGCACCCAGCTGGCGAAAAACGACGAATGACCTGCAGCGCATTAATGGGCTACCGAAAAACAAACAAGAGAGAGGAAAAATCAGGCAATGGAGAAGCAAGCACTACGACAACAATTGAAGGCAGCCACCCGCAGACGGCCAGCCAATCCCAACTCGAGGGAAGACCAGGAGTGGCCGGCAGCGCTCAGGAGCCTGTCCGCCACCGCAAAATGACAGCCGACATGACCGGCGGTCAGTGACAGTGACCAGAGGCCAGGGAACCCTAGCAATGGACACCCTCACGCCCAGAGTCCGGGGGAGGAGCATATAAGAGCTCCCTTTTCCCACAGAGAAAAGGATCCGAATCCTGATCCTTCTTCCTCTTCCCAGATCACGAGAGAGAAAGCATTCAAACAGAGATTAGACCCAAGTCTCGTGGCCACAAGCGAGTTCGCTTCTCTCACGACCACAATCCCCAAGTCCGTTCAGGCAACGGGAAGTTAGCCACCCACTGCAGTGTATTAAGGAAGCCAGGCCTTCCGCAACCTGCTCATTGCATCCTCCACGCTAAACATATACATTACTCACGTTTCATCAGCATTCATCCGCGCACCGTCCACCGCGTGCGTCATTTCTGTTTATTGCGGGAATTTACTGACTTGAGCGTCGGAGTGGCCGTGGTGGGAAAATTCCGCCGGACTTCTGACCTCTTGTTTGTTATTTGTGTTGTACAGGTCCAGGTTAGGAGATACGGAGACCGAACCCTCTTCCTGACGCTGTCACGTGATCGGCAACCCGGAAGCTCCCTAATCCGTACAACAATTGCGGACCTGGGACGCAACATATATATATATATATATATATATATATATTGTTTTTGATATTTTTGCAACAAAAGGTCAAGTCAATATAATTGTTTAAATTCAAACGAACAACTAGCAGAATCTGTGTTGATCACCTCATGTTTCGATTTTTTTTTTAATTGTTTTAGTTGTTGAATTTATTTAATTTAAATAATAGAGATTAAAATGTGTTATTTAAAAACATTAAATTGAAAATTTGATATTTTATATAATTTAATTTTAAGTTGTTGAATTTTATTTTGTAATGTGTTATTAAAACTTACCGAATGAAATTTATTTTATATAATCGGTCTATTTTAAGGTCTAATTCAAAAAAATTTACATTATAATTTAATATAAATTTTAAATAAAATT
The DNA here is from genome assembly GCA_033239525.1 of Nepenthes gracilis. Taxonomy (NCBI): domain Eukaryota; kingdom Viridiplantae; phylum Streptophyta; class Magnoliopsida; order Caryophyllales; family Nepenthaceae; genus Nepenthes; species Nepenthes gracilis. Next base: position 12,698,460 of record BSYO01000025.1, on the reverse strand, counting down.
TGATGAGTTTATTTTGCCTACATTTTAAACTAGAATTTTATAATATATGAGGAATACATTATACCTGCTGTTTAATAATTTTATTTTCTAAAATAATAAAACTATTATTTTTATCCTTATTTTTTTCTTTAACTTATTCTCATAAATTTATTAATTTATTATAATATTATTTTTAAATATTAATAATTTCTTGAATCGGACGGCAGAGTTTACTTACGTGGCCGCAATCATATATTCTTCCTCTCTGTGCGTCATTTTCACTCATTCGTCTCTTTGATCCATCTGCAGCCTCACTGTCTTCCTGATTTTCAGTCGCGCGTTCCTCGGCAATCCCAACTGTAACAACGCGTCTCCTTGAAATCCCACCGAATGTACCACTTTCCTCCGTTATTTATTCCTTCTCTCCCGCGCTCTCCCTTCGCCATTAGCGGGCGACCCCCGAGAACTTCCTCGCCACTCCTCTTGTTAAATTCCCGGCATTCGGTTTGAAAACTTCTATTGCCGCCGGAGACCGATTCAGCAGCCATGGTCGGCGCCATGTCCTGGTTCCATTCTGATAGAAAACGCTCCAACGAGGAGAACAACCGCGGAGGCTCCGTCTTCCACCTTGAGAAGCCAGAGACCTTGGGAATCCTCGCCTTTGATACGGCCAAGACCATGTCTCGGTTAATCTCCCTCTACAAATCTCTGTCAGATGACGAGATCAACCGCCTCAGAAAGAAGGTCATGAAATCACGCGGCGTGTTGTATTTGAACTCCGAGGACGAAGGCTTCCTCCTCACCCTGGCATGTGCCGAGAGGCTCGAGGATCTCGACCGCGCGGCGAACGCTGTCGCTCAGTTGGGCCAGAAATGCTCCGACGGCGGATTGCATCAGTTCGATCAGGCGTACAAAAATTTGAAGCTTGGATACATCGACGTCGAGAATTTGAACTATGGATCGAAGGACATGGACAAAGCCATTGGGAAGATGGAGAAATTGATCGATTCCACGTCGAATTTGTACGAGGAGCTGCAGGTATTGTCCGAATTGGAAGCCTCCGAGAGGAGACTAAACGATTGGAAGAAAAGCGCGAACTCCAGTAGTGCTCAGCACGCCAACTTCGATCACTTCGAAAAGAAAATTCGCTGCCAGAGAAAACAGGTGCGCCACCTGAAGGATATTTCCCTATGGAATCAATCATTCAACAAGAGCGTACGCCTCATGGCGTACGCCGTCGGCGTCGTCTACGCCAAAATTTGTAACCAGTTTGGTCCGTACATCCCAATCCTCCCTCACATTCCCTCCAAAACGAACCCGAAATCGCAGCAGAAACCTAATCATCATACGCAAACTCTGAACCTCTTCCACGATCAGTCGCAGGCGTCGAGATCCGGGCCTATCCCGTCGAGCCAGCCGTCGGGGCAGAAGGCGGTGCTGGTTCGGTTCCTCAGCAGAGATTCGAGCGTGTTCGTATCCGAGGACGTCGGATTCGCAGTCGGATTTGGCATCGGATGCAGAGACAAGAATGATTCGGCCATCCACTCGGCAAATAGCAGCAACAAGGTCCTCCAGGCGGCGCCTCCGTCAACGGTTGGCGGCTCGGGGTTGGCTCTGAGGTACGCCAACGTCATCGTGCTGGCCGAGAAGTACCTTCAGTCGGATTCGACGATTGGGAAGCAAGCGCGGGAGGACTTGTACAACATGCTGCCGGTGAGCTTGAAGACGTACGTGAGGTCAAAGCTGAGGAATTCCTGGGCAGAGATGGAGCAGCAGCGTGGCAGCAAAGGCGGCGGGTTTGCCCTAGCTGAGGGGTGGAGGGACGCGGTTGACGGGATATTGGAATGGCTTGGGCCCATTGCGCATGACACATTGACATGGCAATCGGAAAGGAATTATGAGCAGCAGAGGTTTGTTGTGAAGCCTACTTTGCTATTGATGCAAACCTTGCATTATTCGGATTTACTCAAGACGGAGACCGCCATTGCTGAGGTGCTTGTTGGGCTGAGTTGCATATTTTGGTATGAGAATCGGAAATTGGCCGACGATTCAGAGGATTGATTGAAGACCCATCACTCCGACGACGGGAAGCGATAAATTGACATTAACTCTATAGATTACACATTAGGAGGAGGAGGTATTTGTCCAATTCAGGGTCTCAATTTTTGTCATAGACAATTTAATTTAACCTCTTTTAATCGTTATTATTTAATTAATATTAAATAATTAAAAAAATTTTCAAAAACATTAAGTATTCTTTTTTTAAAAAATTAATATAATTATTTGATAAATATTTAATGACTATTATTGAGAAAATTGAATCAAGTCTTCTTTTAAATAAATAAAATTCTTAAATTAGATATTTGTCTTAGTGTTGTTGTACTTCTTAGAATTATGCGTGAGGATTATTTTATTTATTTATCAGCAAAAAATAATATTTGTTTTTTTTACCAACCCTCGCTGTAATATTGTGTTGGTTTGGCTCGTTATTGTTAAATTTTAAATATATATTTTTTTTATTTTTTGTACTGTGAGCTTATATAATATTTAAATTTTAAATAATATTTAAATAGTTATTTTTAAAAAATTATAGCAAATTTGTTATGTTATAGATGTTGATATTATTAAAATTTTTAAAAATTATAAGTATTATTATTTTTTTATTATTTTTAAATCTCAACTTTAAATTTTGTTTTAATAATTGAGATAATAAAATTAAATGTTACTACTTTCAAAACAAGGCCATCATCGCTCCATCTCCTCTAATATCGTTATCTCCATCATCGTCCCTATTGATGGGTTCAGTATCATGGATCGATCTAGAGTCTGAATTCTAACAGATTGATAGTCCATTAGAATTTTTTTTAAAACCCAGCACAAGGTTCGCACAGCTCGACTCTGAGAAGGCCCATGCATGCAGCCCGATAATCTATTAGAATTTTTTTCAAAGTTCAGTACAAGGTTTGCACAGCTCGACCCTGAGAAGGCCCATGCAGATAGCCCAAAATCCCAACGCTCTATAATAGCTACTAATGAAGGATATTACTAATAATTTTAAACCTCCACACTCTATCAAATCCTGGTTAATGATGATATGTTGGAGGCTAAGTGATCAAGTTTCTCTCTATTTAGCATCCAACAATTGTAATTTGGAATAATATATATATATTATTTTTACTAATAGTTAAAATTTAAAATGAAATAAATTTTGACAGTCTTTACTTTATATTTCTTAAAAAAATAAAAAATAATAATACTTATATTTTTAAATATATATTTTTTTACAATATAGGCATTTGAATACTTTAAGATACTATAAAAAAAATTAAAAAAAATATAACATATTTTATAATTTTAACTCATTTTATGATTTTATAATTATATAAAATAAGGATCATTCTAAGTGTAGGATTTTTATGTACTATTTTATTAATTGAGAATCAAAAATAATTTTATGTTTATCGAGCGTTGAGCTAGGGTACATATTTATTTCAAGTATTATTTATTTTGGATAATATACACTATTTTATGCTTAAAGAGGCATATAAGAAAAACAATCTTCTAACTTATAAATAAGATATGACCTCTTTATCTAAAAAATATGTGAACAGGTAGCCATAATTGAAAAGATATATCAGAGAAACAGTATTCATACTTATAAGTATGATATTACCTTATTCTGTAAATGGGTGGCAACGATACTGTATTAGGAGCCTGTATATGTATTTCCATATGCAACTTTAGTATATAGTTCTGTGGTCTGGTCTGTTCTTATTTGTCTTCTGCTTTTTAAAAAATATGAGATTCATTCAGTTGCTAATTTATATCGTATGATTTTATCATTTAGAATATATCTCGAACGTAAAAAAAAAAAAAAAAAGCTTCTAATTTATTAATATGATATAATTTTTTTATTTAATTAATATAAAACAATCTACCTTAACAACAGTATAAAAAGAAAAGGAGCAATCAAAAGTAATTTGTGAATTACATGATAATCTCTGTTCACCCTCAAACCTCACGTCTAATGACACTTGGCAGTTACACACGGATAATGGGCCGAGTTATGGGCCTTTTGGGCAAAAATGCCCATGTGTTTGACTTTTGGGCTAGCCCATGTGGTGCATTGATCCAAAGTTCATGGGCGTTTTGGATGGTTGGGCTCTAAGAGCCCAGCTATATATGCCGAAGTCTACTTTGTTGAATATGCATAGGATTTGAGGAATGTCAGCAAGAGGAAAATCATTTGATCACTTTTAGATATTATTAAATAATACAAAATCTTATTTATTTATATTAATAAAATTATAAAAAATAGATATATAAATGGATGCCACATGGGCATGGGTATTCCAAATTAGGAGACGATGGGCCTTACACCGTACTGATATGACATAGGGCCTGTGCCGCACAAATGGGGCCATCCAAATCAAATTCGATGGTCACAAATAATTTATAATTTAAATCTTGTATTAATAATACAATTATAATATCTACTAGTCTTTAAATGTCAAGCAATTAATGAAGAACCTGTCAATTTAAACTGAAAATCTATAATAAAAAAGTCAAACATAATATTTAAATTTTATTATGGTTTAATTAGTATATTAATAAAAAAATGATCATTTAAAAGCAAAAAATATGTATATTTAGAGAAAATAATGGATAGACAATTGATAACGCACTGCTCACTCCTTCTTGTGTTATTTTTAGCTTTAAAATGTTATTAAATTGATAAGATAATAAATGACATGTAAAAAAAAGTTATCTTGTTAAATTAAAAAATTTCAAATAAATAATACATTTTTATATAAATATTATTCTTTTAAATATTTTTTTAAAAATTAAACAATACTGCATTTTTGTAATAATTATATTTACATAATTTTGATAAAATTTAAAGTAATGTAAATATACCTGATGGGCACTGATACTCGGGACACGAATGAAAATGACCCAAAAAGTCGAGCCCACGCCCAAAGGTCTTATAAGGTAAATTTAACCTAAGGAATAGAGTTGGCTTTAGAGGTTCAAAGATTCGGACCTGTGTCCAAAAAGGCTCACAAAGCTGGTTTAGCCCAAAAGGCTAAATAAACTCAAGAGGCTCTAGAACTTACATCCATGTCCCAATAGACCCAAGTAGCCAATTTGGTCTGAGAGGCTAAACCACCCTTAAAGGCCTGAGGGCGTAGGTTCTCACCCTAAGAAATCCAAATAACTGAACTAGTCCAAGAGACTAACTCAACTTGGAAAGTCACAGACTCCTTAAGAGACCAAATCTCCAATAAAGCCCCAAGGGCATTCAACGTCAAGTGCCCGCAGACTTGTAAAGGCCAAGAGCCTCTACAGAGAAGAGAACTCTAAGAAGTCCCCAACGACACGAGTACGGAAAAGGAAGCTCATGATGACCAAGATGCCAAATCAGAAGATTGACTTTTTCTAAAGCACGTACAATCTCTACAATACGCCATCTGCATAGAGAATGATGACCTACAGAGCACACAAAGAAGAGACATCACACCAAGCCCGCATGCACGCAAAGTCCATAACACAGTAAGGTGGATTTACAGAGTTGGTGACAGGTTCTCCTGCACATGCTAGCGCCACGTGGATGCTCCCCATGGGAGGACTCATCCCTATATATACACCGTCTAAGCATCTGGAGAAGGGGGGAGATTGGCACTTGCAACGCACTGTAAAAAGCTTGTAGAGAGAGAGAAAGAAAAACAGAAGATAAAAAACAAGAAGCTCCTTTGTGCACTATTCCCACTTTCTTCTGTAAACATAACCTCCTTGTACTAAAGAAAAGATAGTGAAATACTTGCTGGACTCTGGAGTCGGAGTCCCATGATTTTTTTTCTCTCATTCAAGAGTGAATTTTTCACGTAAAATTTCATGTATTATCGTTCTCTTCTCTTTTCTCCCTACCTCCCATACAACATTCATTAACCTAGTAAATCTCACCACATACTTTGTGTTACACGGGTTCCATTCGAATGCGCCTAGAAGATCCACAAACTTATCTGGATCTTTGTCTGTACAGTGGCTGAAATTCGAGAACGCAACATGGACGACGTTTGTGGGAAGCAACTAAAAGTCAGGTTAATACATTTTCTAAAAGTTTTCAGAGGTACTTTAGAAGTTAGAGAATGACAGACACACGAGCCCAGGCTAGTGCGTCCATCCAAGATACGGCATCCTGTGGCTACTGCCCCCAATAGGTTGTAAGATGGGTGACTGTCCAGGTCCTTGTGTACAAGCACTAGTAGTAAAAGTAGACGATCTCTCGAAAGCCGTCCAAACTCTCTGCTCAAAACTGGACGGGCAGTCAACGGGAGTGCCACCCAAAGCCTCCCAGACCGTAATGTCTCAGAAAAAAGGAAAGGGAAAGAAGTATCCCAAGAAGCATGTTAGCCAGCGTGAGGATCAGGGACACAGGTTGCCTTGAGCAACGAAGTCCCACTGCGACTTGAAGGTCACTTTGGTCCTCGGATCCAAGAGAGTGGCCCAGAAAGGCTAGATCCTGGTCACTCTCACTACAATCGAAAGGCCACCTTTCGAGAGGGATCCTTGTAAAAGAAAAGAGCCGCGTGGAGCAAAAGGTTATGCAAACTTCTTGCGAGCTGAGGAATTACCTCCATGAAAAGAAGGCCACGGATCAACCTCAAACAAAGAAGAAGCTTAATGAGATCTAAAAATCGGTCTTTGGAGGAGGGGCCAACGAAGCAAAGAGGCCAAAAGGTGAAGAGAATGTCCACCCGAGAACGTTGAAAAGAAATAGAAAGAACAGGGACCATTAGGATTCCTGAGGATCGTCAAAGCAGCACAGATCTGAGTAGGTTGTTCGAAGGAAATCCAAGCCTTTGAACCTTACTCCCTTGAACGATTTGCATGCCAACATCCTAAGGCAAATCTTGAATGAAGAATTTCTAAAGTGGCCCAAGGTGTTAAAGAATGCAGATGAGGGCAATCAGACAAAGTACTGCCATTACCATCATTACTAAGGTCACGATACTGAGAGCTGCCGGACGCTGTAGGTGGAGATCGAAAGGCCGATTAGATAATGCTACCTCAACCATTTTCTGCAAAGACTTATACAAGTTTTTGGAACAGTAAGACATGGTGAAGCTAACTAACCTAGAGATGGAATGTCATAAGTGTGATATCCCCTTAACCAGCCCGAACGACAGCGCACAAAGTTTTCGAAAAAGTCTAGATGTGCTCGAGAAAACTTAAAGTATTGTAAGGTTGCGGAGAGCCGTGTACCAGTGGGGAACAACCAAACACGTCAACAGTCATGTAAAAGGACGGAGGACTTAAGCCCATGAGGCCCACAAGGCTGATATGGCCCAAGGACAAAATTGGCACTAGAGGCCCAAGGATTTGGACCCACGTCTGAAGAGGTTCGAGAGGCTGATTTGGCCTGATGTCTAAATCAATCTAGGAGGCTCAAAGACTCAAGTCCACATTCCAAGAGGCCAAAGAAGCCGATTTGACCAAAGAGGTTAAATTGGCATCAGAAGCCCGCAAACTTAGGCACTCGTCCCAAAGAATACCGTCAATAAATAAATGTGTAAATACCCAGATAAGGCAAAATGCATCATTCAATGTGCTGTAACACGTTTTATGGATATAATAAAATTCTTTTAACTTATCTATTGTCTTACATTTCATTAAATGTTTGCTTGTTATCTCATTGATCTATATGACCTAGGCTACCATCAAGTCAAGTGAAAACAACCCTTTCACTTGCTCTAAAACTCAACTGTATCCGAGCAGCCTAAGATGTTGTACTTAAAATCCGGCTGTATCCGAGCGGCCCAAGTGGTCAAACAGAAAACTTGGCACGATACCAAGTAACCTTAGAGGTTGAATTTAAAACTTAGGGGGGCTCGAAATAGCAAGTGTGCAACAACCGTAGATGTAGCATCTTCAGCCTAAGACGATCAAAAGGTTCAAACATTAATTTAGTATAAGACTAAATTTCTTTAACAGTATGACATAAAGGAACCAAACCACCGAGCGGTCCGAAAAAGACAAATAAGACGTTTATGCTTAAACAGTATGAATTTTATTCATAAAGTCAATATGTGTACAACAACATACATATAAAAACATGTGTACAACAAGACACATTAGGGAGCTGAGGTTCTTGGCCGCTCCGAGGATCCTGACTGTCTAGAGGACTTTGGCTGGCTAGATGGCCCTAACTGTGAAGACTCAGGAGACCTCTAGCGTGGTGGGAGACCAGCTAAGTCATTCTTACACTGGGCATTGGAATCCCTCGGATCAAAGAGAGCAGTGGGAAACCCCGAGACCAAAAGTTTCATGACTCGACAGCACATCTTAACGGCATCCCAGTACTTACGCTCCAGAGCTGGCCCAATGTTCTCAGGCTTTAACGAAGTCCTGAACTCTTGTTCAAACAGGGGATTACGCCCTTGATGGACATTGCATAGCCTCTCCTGCTCCTTCAGTTGCCCCTCAAGGAAAGAAATATGGCTTTCGACTTCAATAAGCTTGAGCTCTGAGCTTTGGGCATGTTCCTCCAAAGACCTTGAAACCTCCAGCTTTGCATAAGCTTGACAGCCTCACTAGGAACTTATGGCTCATTGGGTTTTGTGGCCGCAGTTTCCTGCACCACAGAAATCTCAATCCTAGTCTTGGACGTAAAAGCAGCTTCATCCAAGATTGGGGGCTCAACCGCTTCAGAATGATCCTCGGCTCCACTCTGCACTTCAACTGCGCGTGAAGTCCCCGCATCATTCTCGACCAGAGGGTCCTCAAGGGCCGCGAGCGGAGTCATTATTGGACTATAGACTTAGACTACAAGACAAGGAAGTTCGACAGTCTCAGCAACGGACGACTCTACAGCACAGCTCTCCTCGGCCTTAGCAACATTAACAGTTGTTGTCATCATCATTATCGCTGCTTCCTCAGCCTGAGTTTTCCTCAGTCTCCCTCACAGCCTGTCCCTCGCCAATGCTTTTGGATGGATTATCAATCCTGTCCGAGACCTCACCAGTGAATTCTAAGGGGATATCAGGCAATGGCTCATCAAGGGGAGGCTGGGCAACAGGTGACTCCACAGGCCGGACCACAGGCTTAGAAGGCGGCCCAAAGGCCTCAGCAACAGTTGAAGGTCCGACATCCTCAGCCCCTCAGACTAGCACCGTCTAAGAAGGTCTTGGCCTCCTCGTAAGAGGCGCAATCACCGCGCCATCATCACTGGACGAGGGGGACACAGCAGTGGTCATCGGACACTTTGAAGTTTCCATTCGAGGACTCTTCCTTGGCCGCTCAGACGGCTCATCAATCCTCAGAGGTCTGTCCTTTTACCTTGTCTTCTCTTTCTTCTTCTTCAGAGAAACAGTAGCAGTAGGGACACCAGAGTCCTCGGCCAGATACCCCAACTTGGTTATCTCTAAGTTCTCGAGTCTCAACTAAATGTTCTTTTTATTTTCATTAAAGGTGTCAAGGTTGGCCATCACAAAATCAACGATCTCCTTGGCAACCTCTCTCTCCTCTTTGGAGGCGTATGAGTAGTGCTTGGTAACCACATTTCTCCAAGCATTGGAAAGGTTCCAATTCTCATGAACAGTTAAGAAGGACTTATCTTTCCACATCTTGGTGGAATCAGAGTTTCCACCACTTATAACCGCAAACTTAAGACGTGGAGTCATAACGATTTAGTCCAGATTATGAGTGAAACGGAACATCACATTCACTATGGTAATCTCGAGCACCTTGCCATGTCAGCGGGCAAATATTCAAAGGGAAACAAGATACTTGATGGCATTAGACTGCAATCTCTCGAGCAGAACCCTGAGTTCCCTCATGATGACGTATAGCTCCATGGGGACAGAAAAATGAAATCCACCCTTGAGTTGTATTTCGTACACAGTGATGAACCCATCAGGTAGGATACAAGCCTTATTATGGGCTTCCAGAATCACCATTGCCATCGAATTAGAAATCTCATATTTTGCGCGAATGGCCTCGAATTTGGCCAGAGAGTGGGAAGACGCAAAGTCTTTCACTCCGAGCGCCAAAAAATTTCAAAGAAAAAACACGAAGGAAATAGGAAGGAAAAGAAACTTTGGGAGAAGAGCAATCAAGGGTTCGAAAAAAAAATCCAAAGGTTGCATAAATGAAAATGAAGGTAATGCTAATATTTAAAAATGGTAGAAAATTAAAAAGGCAAGCACCATCATTGCCCTTTCCACATGTCAATCCCCCATATGCTACTCGAGATAGTGGGCCTTGCGTTCCCAAGGTAACATCTATCCCATTAATGCTCATTTAATGCGCTTTAATAGACCAAACGGTGGCGCAGGCCAGCATCTCAGACTCAGAGGGAGTTCTTAGAAATGCCCTTCTCAAACCTTTGGTCTCATAATATTCGAGGACATTTTTGAATTTTGAACAAATCTACAAAGATGGCTATCACTTAAAAATGCCCAGCAGCGCCTAGAATCCAAAATTTCCTCGAACATTCTGACCAGGCCGTTGTCCCCAAAATTCCCCGTACATTGTGAGCAGATTGTAAGTCTCAAAGTGTTCTCAGATGTTTTGGTCAACACGTCCCAAACTTTTTTCTCCAACCATATCCGCGGATATTCACAAGAGAAAAGAATGAGCATTAGCTTCAAGCAGTAGCTAGATAGCACAACAAAGTAAAGGCACGAGCGGACTTCCACTGAAGAGTAACTTCACGAGATGCTTATCCGCAGCCTGGTAACATGCCAAAAGGCTGAAGAACTCAGACCTCTTAGTATGGGGGGCTAGTGATGGGTACTGATACCCGGGGCCCTAATGAAAAAGGCCTAAAAAGTCGAGCCCACGTCTAAAGGTCCTACAAGGCAGATTTGGCCTAAGGAACAGAGTTGGCTCTAGAGGCTCAAAGACTCGGACTCGTGTCCCAAGAGGCCCACAAAGCTGATTTAGCCCAGGAGGCTAAATAAGCTCAAGAGTCCCGAGAACTTACATCTATGACCCGAGAGACCCAAGTAGTCAATCTAGTCTGAGAGACTAAATCGCCTTAGAGGCCCGAGGGCAGAGGTTCTCGCCCTAAGAAGCCCAAATAGCTGAATTAGTCTGAGAGACTAACTCACTGGGAGGCTCATGGACTCCGTAAGAGACCAAGTCACCAATAAAGTTCCAAGGACATTCAACGCCAAGCGCCCGTGAACTTATAAAGGCCAAGAGCCTCTATCAGGGAAGAGGACTCTGAGAAGTCCCCAACGACACGAGTACGGAATAGGAAGCTCAGGATAATCGATAGTGCTAGCTCAGAAGGTTGATTTTTCCTAAAGCACGTGTAATCTCTGTAACACGCCATCTGTACAGGAAATGATGACCTCCAAAGCACACACAGAAGGGACATCACACGAAGTCCGCATACATGCAACGTCCCTGACAAAGTAGGATGAATTTGTAAGGTTGGTGGTAGGTTATCCTGCATACGCCAACGCCACGTGGACGCTCCCCATGAGAGGACTCACCCCCTATATGTACACCATCTAAGCATCTAGAGAAGGGGGGAGATTGACACTTGCAACACACTATAAAAAGCTCGTAGAGAGAGAGAAAGAGAAACAAAAAAGAAAAAACAAGAAGCCCCTTTGTGCACTGCTCCCACTTTCTTTTGTAAACATAACCTCCTTGTACTAAAGAAAAGTTAGTGAAATCTTTCTTGGATCCAAAGTTTCATGATTTTTTTTTCTCATACAAGAAAGAGTTTTTTACATAAAATTTCGTGTGTTATCGTTCTCTTCTTCTTTCTCCTTGCCTCCCATACCACATTCATTAACCTAGTAAATCTTACCACGAACTTTGTGTTGCACGGGTATTCGAGTGCACCTGGAAGATCCACAGTCTCATCTAGATCTTTGTCCGTACTGTGGCTGGAATTTGAAAACACAACAATACCTATAAATATAGCATATTTTTAAACACATAATATTTTTGACTAAATATTACTTAAATATTTCTACTACTAAATCTTTATATAAAAAATTATTAATTATAAAATATAATTTATTGAGATTATTTTTTAAATTTATTATTTATTTAAAATAAAAATATATTTATAAAAAAAATAATTGAGCTAAATTCTTTGACTATGCATGTCCATATTTCTTATATAGTCTAACAATATCTTATAAATTTTTTGAGCAACCAGATCGAACTGATCAAATGGCCTAATTGTAATCATATATTATGTCATTTAACGAAATTCAGAAATACTTATTTTTTCAGCACAAACTATTTCTCTTATAATAATAATAATAATATTAATAATAATATACTTTTTTTCCTTAATTAACGTCTTATCAAATAATAAATTTATTAAACATATAATAATAATATAAAAAATATTTTAAAAAATAAAAATTACATATATCTAATAATCTATTCAATTTCAAATACCTATAAAAATAGATAAATAATAATCAAATTACATTACTTTTGCTGACATCAATTATTAAAAAAATAAAGATCGATAAATATTTAGATCCTTCTAAAAAATTATAGTAGAATAATAATACACAATGGTCATTTTAAAAAGAAAAAAAACTTTATATGTGAATAAAAAAATTAAATTCCTCATACTCTATTAATAAACTTTTTAAAAGATCAATAGTTGTGCCTTTATAATAAAAAAATTATAGCAAAATAACAATGCACGATGGTCTTTTTTAAGAAAAAAAACTTTATAGGTGAATCAAAAAATTGAGTTTCTTATACCCTATGATGGGTACAATTATAAATGGGCTAGTTCAAGAATCAAACTAATTGAAAGGGGAGTGGCCTAGGAGCAGGCAGCCCACCACGTGACCGCATTAGCCCAAGGGCGGGGCTGGGATGCGATCCGCCTAGATGGATCAACCCAAAATCGTTTGGGGACAAATGGACAATTAGGGTTGATCCACAGAAATCCCTCTTACTCATTGCCCGGCCTGCGGCAGAACTCAGCTTGCGTGCTACACTTGCCAAAGCCCTCAAGGATCGCAAATCTCTCCCTGAAATAAAATCACAGTTCAACAAATATTTCAAGAATATCACACCTAATTACTCATCGCTTCTAGAATGGCAAATGTGATACAACAAATTTTCTCAAATGGATATTGTCATTCGGTGAACCTTGCTATCGTCCCAATAAAGAAAGAAATATCTCCAGAGAAGCCACAGTTTCCATATTCGCCTCACATGCGATCGTTGGGACAGCTCAACAAATCCACTGGGGGTGGCCGACAACGGGTCTTGGCGTCCAAGCAAAGCTAAACAGGTTCCAACATTATAAATACCTCTTTTTCCTTACAAGAAGGGTAGAGAAATCCTTACCCTCGAGAGCCCCCGAAAGATTAAAGTACTCTGTCTCTCTAACAACTGATCATTTGAGTGCATTCTCATAAAAAGCCGTTCCCCGCCAAGTGTACTCATCGAAGTATAACCCTCTACTTTCATACTTGATCCTCCCTCCTTCATACATTCACGCATTGTTCACTTCTTTTATCTTTATTACCATCGTTGAAAGATTACTGACTTGAATATCGAAAGATTTATTGAGGAGTAAGTCTCACCGATCCTCTGACCTCTTATTTATTCGTTATATTGAACAAGACCTTGCTTAGTAGAAATAGATATCGGACTCGCTTAAGTTCTCAACCCGCCGTGAAAAATCAGGTGGATTCCTAATCTATACAATAATACGAATCTATAGACGCATCAATGTATAATTTTTTTAAGAGAACAATAGTTGTGTCTTTTCAAAATGGAAACACCCATCCCTTTATGAAGAGTGATACATTTTCATAAATATATTATTTCACGAATAGTTATATGTTTTTCATTTTATTAGACATATCTTTTTATGAATAATTACATGCTTTTGTTCCTCCTATTAAGAAATAAATTAAATATTATTCGTTATTTAAGTCATTTTAATTAAACAGTAAATTGAAAATAATTAATATAAACTTAGATTTTAAATATTATTATTAGTATAATCCATTTATAGATATTAATAAAAAATTTATGATATTTGGGTCTAAAAAATAACCCTTTTAGATAAATCTTTTTAAATTCTTTTATATTTGATTTTCATATTTAATATATACTAATATTTTAAAAAAAAAAACTTAAAAATAATCATCTTAGTTACATTAGTATAATAAAATTCCCATACTTGGATATAAATTCCAAGATGGTGGAAGGCACAACATGCATTGTGGCGACTAAGGCGGAGTAGCGCCCCTCGTTCGGCAAAGATACATAGCCACCGAGGACTTAGTAGCCTCTGTCGGCGCAGCCGGTGGTAGGCGGTGCAGTGTGGCTGATGGGGTGGCGGCTGGGGTGGTAAGATCAAAATAGGGTTAGCGATCAGATAAAAATGGAGTAAAACGAACGTAATGCATGAAATTTGTGCTTTTAGGGTTTTTTTTTTTTCTGTAAAAGTAAGTTGTCTGATAGATTTGATTATAAATAAATTTATGTATGATATAAGTCGAGTTTAGATAAAAATTTATAATTATTAAATTGGTTGAATTTGGATTCAGTCAAATTATTTAAATTGAAACTTATAATTATGCTCGTTTGTAATTAAAATCAGATTTTTATGTATTGGGCCATGTATATTTTTTTAATTCTTTTTTGTATAAAATTTTATATTATGTAAACTGAAAAATATGAAATATATTTAAATACTTAATGTGTAAATTTGTAATTATACTCGTTTATAATTAAAATCGGACTTATTCGGACCATTTTGTGTAGTATGTTTTACTCTTAATAAATATAAAATAGTTTTAAAATGTAATATTTAAATTAAAATATTATGTAAATATTTTAAATAAATAATCCTTGTGTTATACAAAATATAATTTATAGAGACAATTCTTATAAATTTAGTGTTCATTTAAAGTAAAAAATTAATTTTATATAAGAATTCATAATTCGAACAAGACCAAACAAAATGAATTATTTTCACTTGCCACTATATATACTTATATTATTTATATATTTTGCCTATATTTCATAAAATTTTACATATAACGGACCAAACTGTCTTTTATATTTAATATAGAAGGAAGAAAATTCTCTTTTCTGATTGTTATAACTCAGAATGACGTCTACATCTACATGAGAAAAGAAAATGATCCTCTCAGAATGTAGGCATCCCGCCTCGCCACCTAAGGAAGGCATTGAAGACCCATGGTTATAAAAAGTCATTGAGACTCACTCCATAGGTACGCTCTCTTACATATTTAAACTAGCAAAGGTTCCTCAACTTTCAAGTATTCAATCACTCTGCTATCTCTTCTACTACAAGTTCTAGCGAGCTTAGTACTAAGAGAGGCCACTTACTACGAGCACTCTCTACAAGTGCACCTCCGATCCTCGTTCTCAAATCTCTCATCCTGCATTCATTTCTGTATCATCTATCTTTTACCTTTCCATTATTAAAAGGCCGATTACTGACTTGAGTGTCAAATAGTAAGTTAAGGAGCGAGTCCCACTATTTTTTTCTAATTTCTCATCATTTGTTATTGTGTACAGCATTCCAAGCGTACAGGACGGTGACCAGACCCGAAGAGCAATTAAATCCGAATCCATTTAAAACTCGAATCTAGAATGTATTACCACTACATATACTTATATTATTTATATATTTTAACTATATTTTATAAAATTTTAGATATGTTGGGACCAAGCTATTTTTTCAACCTGTTATTAATCTAAGTCTAGAAGCTATGCAACAGACAAGCCTTTGATTTTAACGTAAGTGGTTATCAGTTTCATTCAAATCTCTAATTTTCTTTTATTTTTCATAAACCTAATCTTAAAAATAAAATAAATAAAACAAATATGGAAGTAAATTAATATTTAAACCGGTCAACGTTAAAGAGTGTTGGAATCAAGCTTCTTCTAAAAAAATAAAACCCTATTTTTTAAAAAAACATTTTGACCATTAAATTTAATCCAATAATTAAATTTTAAAAATAAAAATATTAAATATAATTATTTTTTTAAAAAAATTTATAATATTAATATTAAAATTATATATATATATAAACGTTTAATAAAATAATAATTATTTTTTTAATCGAAGAACGGAAATTGCGTGTAAATGCTGTGATCCGCCGCTGAAATGCATAAGGTCACCGCCTTCTCATTCAGCCATCGATACCAGGGAAGACGACGTCACTGTTTTGCGTCACCGCGCTGTCAGTCAAACCTTCTAGAATATCGATGACATACGTATTTTATTACGGTATTAGACTAGCTCGAATCTACCCGTCACGTCGTACAATCAAATTACTTGGGAATTTCCTACGCTATTAGTAATTAAGTAATCATTACACTTGGGAATTTTCTAAAGTCATTTAATTTAATGCATAATTAGAGATGACTGAAAAATTATTAATCCTGTAATTATAATTATATCAAGGCACTAAAATACGGGTTATTTTCCTATAAATTATGACAATAATCTTTTTTTTTGATCGATCCACGCAGATACGCCATTCATAACTTCAAACCTGAATTTTGCGCAACACAACTAAAAACGAGATATCAGAGGTCAACGAAAATTGCTCCCACCATAAACCCTCCGACGCTCAAGTCAAATCTCTTTCCTATTATATAAAGATCCTCATCCCAAAAGAAAAATAGGGGAAGAAAAAAAAGAGAGAGAATAAAAGAAAAAGCTTTGCTGATCAGTCTTCCTAGAGCCATGTGCTCCATCCAAAACATCTTACATAAAGAGCCATCTCTATCTCAGAATGGGGTCCCCGTTTGAAGAGGATTCTCTCTCTATTCTTAGAAGCCTGACTTCCCTCTATGCTCAATTCACAAAATGTGCATCTCCCATTTATCTTTCTATATTCTTGGAAAGACATTTGACTTGAGTATCGGAGGGTTTATGGTGAGAATAATTTTCATCGATCTCTGACCTCTCATTTTTAGTTGTATTGCGCAGAGTTCAGGTTTGAAGATATGGATGGCGTATCCGCGTCAGCTCGATCAGCAAAAAGATCCGATTTACGGTCCCTGATTTGTAGGACAGCCCTTATTTTTGGTACGCAACAAATTAAAATTAGTAAAATTGAATAAAAAATTAGAATAATTTAACTGCTCAATTCTTTGAGTTTTAATTTAATTTTCAGGTCATTGGTTCTCAAATTAGCAGTTATCCAAACTGAACATATTTTAAAAATCTTTTAAAAAAATTAATTTAGTATAAATAATTTATTTTCTTATTTATAAAAATATTTTATTTTATTAGGTATCTAACATAATTAAACATATGTTATTAAGAGTTAATTTCTAAATCATTATTAAAAGTTTTTGTTCATACATTAACAAATGATTAATATATGATGTCAGTGTTTTAAATCTTTAAATCCTCTTTCTTATATTACTATAATTTTAATAAAAACATTATAATATTTAAAATATTAATTGACCTATAATTTTAATTTTTTTTCAAATCAGTTCGATTAATTAAAATAAGAAAAAAAAATTACGATTTAATTATTTATATCATAAAATATTTTTATTATTTTATCTATATCTTATATGTCGCCAACCGTCTTTTGAAGTGTGGGGCCACTTCACCGTCCCACCATCCACCGCGCATCTATTGCTATTATAGTACTATTTGTTAGTGTTCCTATGTCATTTATTTCACGATATTATTATTTAAAAAAATATTACGATATTATTATATTTTTAGCTTTATTATACATTTAATAGCCAAAAATTAAAAGTTAAAAAAGGAGAATGAAATACCTATAATAACTGATATAATCTGAACATTTTTATTTTTTAAATATTTAATCTTAGCACTTAAATACATATAAGATTTTAAATAATAGGAGGACTGTAATAATTTTCTGTCTCTACTGATAAGGTTTTAAATAGAAAAAAATTATCAAAATAGTTATTTTCTTAACTTTTTTAATATTATATTAAATATTTACTAAATATTAACATTATTAAAAAAGTATAACAAATAATATGTATTATTTTTTTAAAAAAATTAATATTAAATTTTTATTTAATAATAAAGATAAAAATATATACAAAAATATTTTTCTATAAAGATAAATAGCACCTAAATGGGCCACCTTTCTTTGTTAGTGGGGGCCAATTTCACTTACCAAGGTGGGTCCCCACCTCAATGTTGTGGGGCATCCATATGGTTAAGGACATATACATCATAATAAAAAATTAACATCCAAAATGTAAATAGCTATATAATAATGTGTGATTTAGTAAGTTCAGTATTAAACTGATTATAGAAATATATTATCATATTTAACACGCTAAATAATTATTTTTTATTTATTAAATTATACTCCTTTATTTTTTTAAAGTTAACCATTTATGATGGCTAATTAATTATTTATTATAAGTAATGAATTTTTAATTGATTATTTTTTATTTTTTTAATATATTTAATAATTACCTCTATGAATTTATATATTGAATGCAGGGTTGATAATTTTAAAATAGAACGATTTATAGTAAAATATAAACATAATCTTAACTATTTTTTAAGTATTTTTTAAGACGTAATTATTTATTTAATTAATATATATCAATATATTTATATAAAAATAAATAAATAAATAAATATTATATTATTTTATAATATTTTAAAAATAATTTATAATATTTTAAAAATATTTTTCTATTTATCATATGATATGTTATTTGAGATTCTTAGTACTTTAAATTATAAAGTAGCCACCTGTTTTGATAGGAGCCAAGTGGGGGTGAGTAAGGCTGCTTTTTATCCATTCATTGACTTATAATTTCCAAATATTTGAGATATTTTTAAATATCCCTTAAATAAAGTAAATTTTATTCTTTTTTATATCAATAAATCTATATAAATTAAATAAATAAACTAAATATAATAATAAAATAATTGTTTGAAAATTACATAAAGCTCAGGCCCTCTCCATTCGCTGCCTCCCAAGTCTGAAGCTTCACACTGCCGAAACTAGAAAGACAGTACAGCTTGGCCAGCGGTAACCATTATGCTTTTAGCAACTTGATGACTACTCTCGTCTTCTTCCCCCACTGGTTCTCTCAATAGCCGTCTTTAAATTCCTTTGTCTGTGTTCGGTCAGATTTTTCATCCGATATTCAAATCAAACCTTCCCCAAATCGATAAAATCTGCTCATCCACAGTTCAGGACTCAAAACCCAGAAAACATTGAACCCTATTCCCAGTCGAGGGATCTGAATCCTGTTGAATTTGATACTTCATCTTCAAATCTGTCTGCCATGTTCAAATTTTTCGTAGTCCTTTTTGCTCTGTTTTTGTTCTTGAACGCTATCTCATCAGCTCAGCGGGATGAATTCTTCTACGACGGATTCAGCAAAGCGGGAAACAATATAACATTAAACGGATCGGCGAAGCTCGTCAAAGACGGAATCATACAGCTAACAAACACCACAAATCGTGTGATGGGTCATGCTTTTTACGGCTTTCCGATCAGATTCAAAAACTCCGCAAACGATACCGGTGTTTTCTCTTTCTCCACGGCCTTCACATTCGCTACAGTCCCAGAGTTCAAAAGTCTTGGCGGCCATGGCTTCGCTTTCACCGTCTCTCCTTCGAATAATCTCAGCTGGGCACTACCTAGCCAGTATTTAGGGCTCTTCAATTCCATTAATATGGGCAATTTCACAAACCACGTATTTGCTGTGGAATTCGACACGGTTCAGGATTTCGAGTTCAACGACATCAACGATAATCATATCGGTATTGATCTTAATAGCTTGGTTTCGAATTTTTCTGTCCCTGTTGCATATTTTACTGAAAATTCGACCAAGGTAAATGTGACTATGAAGAGTGGAAGCACGATTCAAGCCTGGATTGATTATGATTCAGCTAATTGTATCGTTAATGTCACTATTTCCCCCTTTCGCTCCAAACCCAAATTGCCGTTAATTTCTTACAGTTTAAATCTCTCAACAATTTTTCTCGAGCATATGTTTGTGGGTTTTTCTGGCTCGACGGGTTTGCTTGCTAGTTCACATTACATATTGGGTTGGAGCTTCAACATGAGCGGACCAGCTCAATCTCTTTCCATGGCTGCTGTTCCATCGCTTGCATCTTCTTCTCATAAACCTGGAGCTATTTTAATAGCTCTTTCAGTCTCATTTTCACTTGTTTTACTCCTTGGTATTGTCATCACTAGTATATATTTGGTTCGAAAAATAAAGAATCGCGATATTGTTGAAGAGTGGGAGCGTCGTATCGGTCCACATAGGTATTCATACAAAGAACTTAAGCATGCAACAAAGGGATTCAGAGACAAGGAGCTGCTCGGCCGCGGTGGTTTTGGCCGAGTTTATAAAGGATTTCTGCAAAAGTCAGGTGTCCACGTCGCGGTTAAGCGAATTTCTCACGAATCAAGACAAGGACTCCGTGAATTTGTGTCCGAAATCGCTAGCATTGGCCGCCTTCGACATAGGAATTTGGTGCCGTTGTTTGGATGGTGTCGTCGTCGGGGTGATCTCTTGCTTGTTTATGAGTATATGCCAAATGGAAGCTTAGACAAACACCTATTTGATGAGCCCAAATTAGTTCTTAGTTGGGAGCAGAGATTCAAGATTGTGAAGGGTGTTGCTTCAGGGCTATGCTATTTACATGAAGGTTGGGAGCAAGTCGTGATCCATAGAGACATCAAGGCTAGTAATGTGCTACTCGATGGTGAGCTAAATGGGCGTCTCGGTGACTTCGGGCTAGCCCGGTTGCATGACCATGGCTCAAACCTGAGCACGACTCGAGTCGTTGGCACGCTTGGGTACTTGGCCCCGGAGCTTCCACGGACGGGGAAAGCCACGACTTGCTCTGACGTGTTTGCTTTCGGCACTCTGCTGCTTGAGGTTGTTTGTGGTAGGAGGCCTATCGAGCCGGAGGCACAGGGAGAGGAGCTCGTGCTCATGGACTGGGTTTGGGATAAGTGGCGACAAGGGAGGATTGTTGACGTCATTGATCCCAAACTCCAGGGCCGATTCAACATGAAGGAGGCTGTGATCGTGTTGAAATTGGGATTGATGTGCTCGAGCGACAAGGCAACGGCACGACCCACTGCAAGGCAGGTGGTGAGGTATTTGGAAGGGGAGGCAACCTTGCCAAGTGTCCTTGGATTGCCAAATGAATCGGGCGATTCCGAAGGGTTTGAGGATTTTGTTCACACGATGGTGTCGTCGTCGTATGACTTGATGAGCTTGAATTCGGATATTGTCGGAGATGCGAGCAGTGACAATGCTTATGGTTTTCTTCCTACTTCTCCTCTTCCCTTTCTACCTGTTAGAGGCGTGACTACATGACTGTTGATTGACTGTCTGAGATTTCGTGTGTTAATCTTTGTTCTGTTTCTTGTAAACAGATCTTCCTTGCAGCTTGATTAACCATGGGAGAGGAATTCAGCCGTAGTGGAATTCACTGAACTCAGGATGTTCATATTGGTTGGACAGATCTCTTGACGATGGATGTGCGTTCGATTCTCTATGAAATTAGCTCATCTTGGATATGAGATGACTCTGTTTTAAACAAAAATGTAATGTGAAATATACTTAGGAATTTACGAAAATATTTCAAAATTGTGGTTGAATCATCGATTGTAGATGAAAATATCGACTTTTTATAATTCGAATGCTTTAATTTTGATGATAATAAATATATTTAAAATATATTATAATTTCAATGGAGTAAATATATTTGAAATGGTACTTATAAAACTTTATGATAAATAATATCTTAGTACAAATGGAAACTGTGGTTAAGAAGCTGAGATTTGTACATATTGTGGATTTGATTCAGTTTAAATTTTTATAATTATCTTAAAATCTAAAAAAATATATATTTTTAACAAAAATTAGACATTATAATATTTTCATAAATATATTATATGAGAAATTTAGGGTTATGCATTAGGAATACTAATTTTTTGAAGTTGAAAAATCTGCAAAAATAGATACTAGAAATTCAACCTGATAATGCTCTAATATTTTACATATATCTCAGTTTGAATTTGACTTAAATTGTCATGACTATGAAACAAACAAGTAATAAAATAATATTAAATAAATTTAAATAAATTTTTTTAAATAATTAAAATTTAAATAACACAAATATTGGGTTGGACTTAACCATCCAAGTCCAAAATAACATAATATTTATATTAATATTTGATAGTGAATATAAAATCTGACTGAATTAATTCTATCTTATATTTAAATAATCAATACAATGACTTACTCAAATAAAGCAAAGGTAGACGATGAAAAGGAAGCAATTCTCAAGCCCAGAGCGACTCTCAGAAAAAGTTTTCCATCATCTCTAAGCTATCTTTTGACTAGGGTCCATTACAAAGTCACTTTCAACAGAGCACATTTATTGAAATCTAATTCTCCATCTTAAACCACTCTCCAATAGAGCGCACTCATTGGAGCATAATCCTCCAACTTAAGCTGCTTCCCAATAGAACATATTTATCGGAGCTAATCCTCCACCTTAAACCACTCTCCAACGGAGTGCACTTGTCGGAATTCAATTCTACATCTTAAGCTACTCCCCAACAGAGCGCACTAATCGAAACCCAATCCTTCATCTTGAACCGCTTCCCAGTGGAGCGTATTCATTGGAGTCCAATCTTCCATTTTAAGCCACTTCCAAGCCAATCACACACTTCAAAGCCTAACTCTCCGCTAATACTCGATCTCTTGAAACATGCATCTATGCGTTATTATCGCACCTTCTTATCTTTCTATCTATATGAGAAATATTTTTGACTTGAACGTCAAATAATATAAAGGGGAGCGAGTCTCGCAGTCCTCTGACTTTTTATTTGTTAATTGTGGTATGCATGATTTAGGTTCGAAATAATGAGGATTGGACCCGCTTTAACTTGACATCCTGAAAAGATCAAATGATTCCTTAACTCGTTCAATAATTCAGATTTAGGCATACATTAATGTCCAAATTTCTAAACATGAGGTCCAAATCATGATTTCATATATAATATTTATAATTTCTATACAAATATCAAATAATACAAATTATATGAAATCATTTATCGTTCAAATCATAAGATTCTAAAAGACTCAAATGTCTATAGTTAAATAAATCTGAATATCCTGTCAAAATATTAAAATCACAATAGTCGTAACATTTGGAAATATAAAATACGATACAGGTTAAAATCTTGAAAATTCAAATCATACAACATTTAATAACTAAATATCAAAATGCTAACTTTAAGGAAAGATTACACATATTTTTAATAACCTATTTTTTAAAATAAACATAAATAAATCTAGTAAGAACTAGAGTATAATTCACTGCCAATCCCAAAAAGTGGGGATTGATGCTCTTCATTACCAGAAGAACGATATCAATCGCTTGAACCAGATAAACAACCTTAAAATGTGAAGTGAGTGCTACTATTTCCTAGGGCGAACCTGAATCGGTCTAATAAGAACTAGAGGATAATTCACAGTCAAAGTATATTTTACTGTTTAAAATTTTACCAATTTAAACCAAATCGTCTTATAGTGGGACCCTTCAAAACTCATGACGTGGGATCTATACATTAGGCTTCTTTTTATTTTAGGAGCGGCTTACAAGGAAATTTCATGACAGGAATATTTTATATATATTTTTTAAATATGCGTCATTGGATTTAATCTAACAATTTCTACCGTGTATCACAAGACACTGCAACTCACGTACGCTATGTAGGGCCCCTTGGTCATTTAAAAGAGTTGATTTGTTGACCGTGGGAATATGCTCCTAAGTCGGTCTTATTAAATTGCTCATAGATTTTTATGTTTTATTTTGCACAAAGATGAGATCTTTCCATTACATGTAGACTTCTATGGGTCACCCTTGCCATACTAGTACTTTAAATACATTTGACTTTTCCCGGCCGAGAAAGAGTTAACAATATTATATCACCCTATAATATTATTTAAATAAAATAATTGTTGGGTTGTTTTTTAGTTGAATTATTACCTTATTATTTACTTATTTTAATTTTATTCTATAATATTTTTGATGTGTCACTGGGTCCAGGTTCTCGTGCGGATTAAGAAACCTTCAAATTCCTTAATTGGGTTGGATCGCAATCGGGTCCGATCTTTGCATCTCTCAATCTAAACCCTGCGCACCACAAACTATAAATAAAATGTCAAAGGACAATAGGACAAGACGCTCAAGTCAAAAATTTTTCGCAATGAACGAAAAGATACATGTGTAGAAATAAACGTGATGAGAATACTGATATATGGAAATGAGGGGAGTGTGTGGGATGTTTGAGGAGGTCTGAGCTCCATGGGTTACACCACTATGGGTGGCTCACTATCGCCGCCGTGAAGTGGTGGTGGCTTGAGGGAAGAGAGTAGGTTCTTTCTCCTCGAAGCCTTGAGCGCTGGGTAAGGCATCAAATGTTTGATTTCTAGTTACTGCTTGAGCTCTCTTAAAGAAGTTTAGAATATATTTCAAGATCTGTCCTTCTTCCTGTAGTAGGAGAGAGTATTTATAGGCTCTTTCAAGGAGTTTCGGGAGCCGAAATTCTTGACAAGTCGTTCGTCGAAATTCGTCAACCGCTGCACGCTGGCGGTGGCCAACAGTGTCAATTATCGCCTTATGGAGGCGAGGAAACTGCTGTCTAGAGTGACCAAGACCTGGCCTGTTGACTTTGTTTGGATTTGTTGAATGGCTGCAAGAGCGGCGTGCGCTGTAGCTTGCAGTGTTGACATCATCTATTATTAGCCGACATCTTTTGAGCCGGCGCCTCTCGTGCTGGCTGCCTCCGATTGTCTTTACAGGCGCATGCGCTGATTGGCTGCTCATTTGGGGTATCATGTGGGCCGCATCTCTAGATTTTCTGTGACGCCATAACTTGGCTTGGGCTCTTCTATTGGTTAGACCCCGTTTTTTCAGTTTGGCCTCGCTGATTCTGGCCCAATCCCGTGTTAGACCCATCAATTTTATTAATAAAATAGGGAGTGTTGTTTTAGTTCTTGATCACACATACATCATGTACCTTGTGTTTATGATATCTGTAATTAATTCGTCCCCAATCACATGATCAAAGTATTCCCGCCAAATAATGGACTATAAAATTAAATTTAATCTAGATTAATTATTTTTGTTGACCATAAGTGTGAGATTATTTACTTTGTGAAATTATTTGTTTTTTTACTTTGTAAAAATTCAGAATTTAATTTCATAAAAATAACCTATTTATCCACTGCAAATTAAAGGGAATGAAATATGCCTTAATGATATTGAACGAAATTAATATTATGAAAAACAATATTTAAGATATCAAATCAAGTCGAGTGTGTTTCTTTCACAGCATGCTATCGATTATATTGAAATTAATTAATAGGTTATTGTAATTTATAATAATTGTATATTTTAATAATTGGTTAGTAGTATTGGGTAGGATGACAATTTTTCAAATATAAAGGGAAAGGTAGAATTAAATAATGTGAGAAGGTGTCATGTTACTCATCATATTATTTATTATTAAAAAATATATTTTTTAAAATATTTGTTTGATTTAATTATTTTATAAAATTTTTATTTTTTCTAATAACTTATGGGCATCAATAACTAAGATAATATTTTTAATGTAATGTATAATTTGGATAAAACATTAGAAACGATATACGAGACAATGACACTTCAATTAGTGCCCCCCCCCCTCCCCCAAAAAAATAAAAAAATAAAAAACAAGGATAATGAGAGTACTAATTGTTTGTTTATTATTATTGTTATCCCTTTCTAAGAATACATAATATTCTTACAATAATAATAATAATAATAATGAATGATGCGTCTTTGGATCCGAATTTCGAACAGATTCGAGCTGATCCGCTTGTTCTAGTTCCGGCTTCGGTCCCTGAGTTGGATTCTGCACACCACTAAAAAGAACAAGAGGTCAGTGTGTCGGCGAAAAGTTGTCCCACCGAAAACACTCCGACGCTCAAGTCAATAAATAGCCTTCGAAAGATAAGAAGGTTTCTGAAATTGAAAATTGAGAAAGAGAGAGTGTGTGTGTATTTCCAGATGAAAGAGAGACGAGACTGTCTTTTTGAATTTGGAAGGTGGGAAGGCAGTAAACGGCCGTGAGAGGCGTGCTTGTATGCCTTAGGTTTTTTGGAGTTGCCTGAGTAAATGTTTGCGTAGTAGAAAGCGTCAATAATTGAGAGCGTAAGTCACTGAGAGCGTAGGTAACTGAAAGCGTGCCTGGAATGAGAGTTTCAGGGCTTACTTATGGTTGAGCGGGCGATTTTCCTTCTTTTGAAGGAGCGATCCCTGTATGATTCTTTGGCTGGCCTGCCTTTTAGAATTGATGTTAGTTGCCAAAAGGATTGAAATAGTTTCCTTCCATGGCGGTCAGCGGCTTTCCAAATCGCTTACCTTCATTCTACGTTTTTTACCGTTAGAGCACCCCATTTGACAGGAGATTGAAAAAATTTGGCGCATTCCTTACGAAAAATGCGCCGATTTTGTCAATATCCATTTTGGAAATCAGTAGAAATCGTGGGAATTGCTAGGAAAGTCGTCGCCAGCCGTCTGATGGATCGTGGGCTTCAGTGAGCCTGGCCTGTAAAAACCTTTTTATTTTTGGCCTGTTACTACAGTGATTTCGGTCAACGCGCGCGCATTATCCGTCTTTCGGAGTCCAAACTGTCAACGATGGCGTTGACCGTTTGGGGCCTTTCTAGCTTTGGGCCTTTGGGCCCTGTTGGACCGTTTTTACGTCAACCGTTTGGCATACCTTTTGAGCTTCCGTTGATTGTGGGCCAGCCCATATTCCGGTATATCCATCAATAATAGTTTCAATAAGTTAATTTTTATTCAAATATTATCAACTAAGATTTTAAATGAAACCTTATTTCCCAGCTGAAAAAAGAAAAAAAAACACGTATTTCTAGTATAATAAATAGGTCCACAACTGGCCAAGGGTGGCATGGCAGTCCTTTACAATAACTCTTGGGACCGAATGTGCCTCTCATATGTGGGGACTATCTGTTTAGGCCCACTTTAACTTATTTAATGGGCGGCACTGCCATTGGTCCAATTGGGAAATGGAAACCACCTAAAAAAGAGCTCAAAATAGTTTAAAAATACATTAATATCTGTCTATAGATAAATATCCCCCTAATTATTAAGTGGCATATTTATCCAATATATATCAGAACCTATTACGTTGAAATGTCATATTTCGTAATAGATTAATCAATTATGAACGATCTACCGTCTAGTGATTTTTTTGGCTCTTTGTTTAGAAATATTACAACAACTGTGTGATAAGGAGGCAAAAACTCTATCAATGGAAATGGATAGAGAGTTTATTAAAAAAGAGAAAATTATCTATTTGAAAGACATTATTGAGAAACTTAATCATCTCGTCATTTCAAACCACAAGAGACATTGCACTCATAGGCAATTTGGTTCCCTTCGAGTTTGCAAATTAAACTTGGCCTCTCGGAATAAAACTTCTGAGCATAGGAGGGTTACAGTCGAGTTTAAAGAGTTGGTAAGTTTCTAACCTTTTTACTTAGTTCAAGCGGACACTGATTTAGTCATTTAAGAAACTTCTTCGTGAATAATATCAAGACCCTTTACTTTGTTATTTGTCATGCGGAGACGTAGGTAGAGGCATTTGGACTCAAATATCGAATTAAGTAACCGGCGTTCCGAATAAACCTTGATTCAGGTACATATAATATCTAGTCAGCATTTTCTTAATAATAACAGCAAAATCTTGTATATTACTAGTTATACAAATTGATTTTCGCTACTACAATTTATAAAAATATTTTCAAAAAATATAAATAATTTTAAATTATTTTTTTATCATATTATTTAATATTTTTTTAAGTCTATCTCATCTTTCTTTTTTCACACCATAATTAATTCTTGTGTTTTTAGTGGTACTTTATTTAACTTAAATTTAAGTATCAAAATCACCTTAAACGTCACCCCCCAATCTTATAATCAGTTGATATCATTTCTAAATATTTATAGGTTTCATAATTTTTTTATCTTATCATTTATTATGATACTACTCTTTCATATTTATATTTTTATCTCCATAATGCTAAATCTTCATATATATTAGTTTTATTGTCAAACATTCTCATCTAAAAGCATAGAAGGTCTAATGTAGGTTTATAAAATTTTTGTTTCAATTTAAATGTATATTTTTATAACAAAATATACTCAATTTTTCATAAAGCTTGGTCAGCCAGAAAAAAGAAAAAGAAAAAAGAAAAAAAAAAAAGAAGATTCGTTCATCTCTGTTTTTTGTAAAGCTGGGTTTTGCTCTTGTTACCAAGAATTGTAAATTTTGGGTAACAATAACACTAATTACAAGAGTTGTCTCTTGTAATGGTTTTGAGGGTGACAAACTTGAGGACTAGAACTCAATGAAAAAACGGGCTCTATATTCAATCAAAAATTTTATACTGTATAATTAAGATATATAAGTATTATAGATTTGAATAATTTTTAGAACACTTATATGAATAATTTATCAATCATAACAATATTGATGTCTGTATGCAGATTAAAAAAGATATTGAAATAAGCACATTCACATAGGGAAAAAGAAAGAGGACGTGGAATAACAACATGGATGACGTCTTAGCAGATTTTCTCAAAAAAAGATAGAGAAGGGGCAAAAAATTTGTAATACATTCTCAAAAAATAGCATATATTATAGGTATTAAATAAGTCGTATTGGTCTGACATAGCCTATTTATTAGAGCCACTTGCTTGTAAATGGGTCATATCGGTACATGTTTATAAGTGGATTATGCCAGACACGGTCTTGGACTTCAAAGTTCTTGTTTAGTAAGGCACATGGCTTACAATGTGTTGGGTTGAGTATATCTATGCTCTATGCCATAGTATAATACAACATAGCTTAACCCATATATATTATTTTAAAATAAAATCATGTTTGGTCCCCTTTCTATCTCTTGCTCGAACATGCTGAAGACAGTCTACTGCATGGTTTGACGCGATTTAAAATGTTAAATGGTACTATATATAATTTGATAATATTTACCATAGACTGTGCCATGTATAGGCAATCCAACCCATTTAATTCTTGTAGGCCTATGTAAATGTAGCCAAATCTACGAGCGGTTGATCTAACTCAACAACAACAAATGATAGCATTTGGAGTCATATTAAAATTATGAAAAAGAATTAGTGTGATTAAGTACACTTTTGTTCCTAATTTGATTACTAAGTCATATTATGGCCTTTATAGTGGGTAAACTCTTATATTCATTTGCTAGTTAAGACTAAAAATTAATGAATTAATAGTTTATATTATATTAAGTAATTTAAATAATTATTCAATAATAAAAATTTAATCACATAACTACTAATATTAATTATTGAATAAATATGAGAGTCTGCCTACTAAAAGGATTATAATAGCTATTACGATTATCAATTTTTAGCTTAGTCGTAATTATTTATGAGTTCTATTAAAAATGATCATTTATTATCAATTTTTCTGCTATATTTATAGAAAGATACAAATATTTAATATTTTTATAACATTTATTTTTTTATTGATTGAAGACTATTCTTGCAAATATTAGTAATTATAATAAATCTTCTAAGAATAAGTTAAAGAAATTAAAATGGATCAAATGAGTGCAGAAAATAATCACCAAAATGAGTACAATAACATTAAATCAATATTCATTTTTTTTAATTTTTTAAATACTTTCTCATAATTAAATAGACTCACAAGAAGAATATAAAATTATCCTTTTAAAAAAATAAAAATAATAAAAAAAATTAGAAAATTTACTTTTTAAAATATGAATCTTATAATATTGAAATTTTTTTAAGATTAAATAAATTTTCAGTTGCGGGGTATTCAAGTGGCTAATTCATTCCTTCGGAAATTATTATTTTAAAGTATATCTTCTATTAATTTAAACTAAAAAAATATATTGTTTTTATTAAAAAAGTGACAATTTATTTGGGCCTTGACTGGCCCAATACGTGATGACCGTTTTGGTTATACGGAAGGCGGGCCAGAATCAGGCTAATACCATTTCATTTGGGCCTTACATTAAACTGGGTCCAAATATTAAGTGCTCTTATTTTTAATAATTAAAATCTATTCTCATAATATTAAATTATCAATATAAAAATAACTATTAAAATATTATCTTAATTTCCATCATCAATTATTCTTAAAATCATATTTACTATTTGCAGAATAAGAGAAACATATGTTTGGAATGACCATAATTGAACCCATATTTAAAGGCTTAAAATTAACAGTGTTAAATATTTATTTATCTAAAAATATTGAGGATTTGGCCCAAAATAGTGATGACCTGTTGAAGGTCTTGATTTGGATAGTTTGTTTTCACATCCATCACACCATAAAAAGGAGTGTGAAGACAAGAGTGGTACTCCCATTGAAACTCCTCTGATCTCTAAGCCAAGGGGCCCCGTGCTGTATTGATACGGCATAGGACCTGTGCCGAAAATCTTCGACCGTTTAGATCAAATCTAATAGTAGATGACTGCTTTGTTTTTTTTTAAAAAAACTATAACCATTAGATTTGATCCAATAAATGGTTAACCACGCGTCATGCTCCCATCGCGTGTCAGTGCGGTTTAGGGCTCCTTATCTTCGTAAGAGATGCCTGCTTGGTCTTTCATGCGCTATTTGCAGTTTTTGACAAGTAGTGCTAGTAGCCGACGATTTAGGTGTGCTCAACTTCCATTCGTGCATGTCGAGCTTCTTTTCGACTGCTCTTAGGCTTTTCTAAATAAACCCTACGCTTTGCTATGCAGATTGACTGCAAGGTAGACAAAATGGAAGAGGGCTGTTCTTGTGCTATACGCTTTCCCTAGATCCGAACTTGTATGGGTTGACCGTATCCGGTTATTGTTTGCTTTGGATTTAAGACAAATGTAGTCCTAATTAGAGGTGTTCACTATTCGGGTAATTAATTCGTGAATCATTTTTTTGACCCAAATTGATCTGACCAATTTAGAAAAATTAGAAATCAAAATTAAAACGGTTTGACTAGTTAACCAATATAATTTCACCAATTAATTAATTTTAAATATCATGATACTTTTATTCAAATTGTAAGTATATATCAACTAAAATGTAAAATTATAAAACATATAAATTATATTTTCTAATAATAATTTAGAACAAAATATAAATGATTTAAGTTTTATTACATTCATATATTTATATAGGATGTTCTATATGTATCTTCATCATGTATGTTAATTGCAATCATTCGGTATACATATTAATTTCTAACTTTCCTGAGCATTTTTTTTAAAAAATTATAATTTATTTAATTTTATCAATTTATTAATTTTATTAAAAATCAATGGCAACTGAAAGGGACAAGTGGAGTTGAGTAGGTGTTCTTGATGACCACAATTTATTCACAGTTAAATGGTAATTTTCATAGAAAAAAACGAAAGAAAAAATTATAAAATATAATAAATATTATATTATTCAATAAATAATAAAATCTTATGCATTTTTAAAAATATATTCTTGATTTGATTGGTTATTAATAAATGATGATTATATATTTTTTAATAATTAATATTTTAAAATTTTATTTTAACTCGACTTATATACTCTGATTTTCAAATGAATTTTATACTAATATTTTCAATGAAAAATTTTTTTATCTCTTTTTTTTATGGATTTATATTATGATATTATGGATATTTATAATATATAATATTTCACTACTGAAAAAATATTTAATAATATATAAAAAGATCGATAGCATCATAATTTTGACAAAATCGAGTTAGATTGAAATCGATTAGTATATGTTGTGGATGAGGTAATAATAAATTTTGATTTTTATGATTAAAAAAGAGGAATTGAATTTCAATTTTTCTTCCATGAATCCCAAAAAGTAAAAAGAATAAAGCAAAAAACCTAGCTGTCTCTATCCATTAGGGGAGGCAACTAAATAAATATTTTAAAAATTAATTATTATGACATGTTTAACTATTAAAATAAAATAAAATAAAAATAAAATATTATTTTTAGAGAATAAAATAAGATAAAAATATAATTAAAATTTTATATTTAATTATTAGAATAATATATGTTAAAAATTAGTATTTTATTATTTAGTATATAATAATAATTTAAAAAATATGGTAAAAATTTATATTAGTGACTTTTTTTTACTCTTATTTAAAAAAAAAATTTTAAAGTTCGGAGAGTATGAACAATAATGATATCCTCAGCAGTAACAACAACAACAACAACAATAATAATAATAATAGTGAAAATAAAATAAAAATAAAATTTATGGGTTGAGGAAATAAGTCTCTCTTACATAAGGATAAAAAATACCTAATAATATGTGATTTTATTTATTTTTAAATTAAAATAATAAATATTATTTTAAAAATATTTATTTCGTATAAAAAAAATCAAACAATAGAATAAATATTCTATTAAAAATAAGATAATAATAAAATTTTTATTTTCACAAATTAAACATGCACTTAAGGTTTAAAATTAGCCTTGATCGAATG
Organism: Nepenthes gracilis; assembly: GCA_033239525.1. Classification (NCBI taxonomy): domain Eukaryota; kingdom Viridiplantae; phylum Streptophyta; class Magnoliopsida; order Caryophyllales; family Nepenthaceae; genus Nepenthes; species Nepenthes gracilis. The sequence continues at coordinate 12,665,852 of BSYO01000025.1, read as the reverse complement.
TTTTGAAAGTAATAATAATAATAATAATAATAATAATAATAATAATAATGAAATTCAACGTAAAGATAAAGTCGGACTTCCTTAGAAGTGGACTTTTGTGAATTAATTAATTTACTCCAAACGCAATCATACGAAGTTGCTTGCAGCCGCGTTGAAGACTACTACTATACGTGCTCCAATTTTACTCCTTTATTATTTATTTATTTATTTATTGCTAATTTTATAAATAAAAAAATATAACATATCAATCAATTAAATCGACCTCGGTTCTTTGACAGCAATGGAAATAATTATAAATAATATATAGGAATCTTCACTAACTTTATTTCTCAAAAAAAAAAAAATTATTATTTTTTATTTTTTAATCAAAATTTACTTAATTTATATACGTAAACAATTAATTAGCATTTGATAGATTATAAAAAAAAATCCGATTAATTAATTTTTAAAATAATATTCTTTTATTTTATTCGATGATAATTAGGTCAGTTAATAAAATAATTTTTTAATAAAATCTATATAAATTATATAAGATTAATTATAGCGTTAATGATTTTAATAATTACTATATTGTTCGGGATAAATCTGTATTTGATAGGAGAAAAAATAAATTATTTAATTTTTTAAATTTACTTATTTATGCTAAATATCTATTAATTTTTTTTTTTATAAATTATGATTAAAATATAAGAGATTATATGATTAATTATTTTTTAAAAAATTACTAAATTTATGACGTGGATCGAACCAATCATTTTCCTCCGATAAATAAGACTCTCTGCCGATAAGATTTGGTGAGATGTTACGTGGGGGGTGCCTGTAGTTTGGATAGAGCTTTCAAATCCTTCGTGTGGGATTGCGTTAAAGCTTCTCTCTCCTTCCTCGCGTCTTCCTCGGCAAGAATTCAATTACCCTAAATTATAATTATTTATTTATTATTAAATAATTATAATTATTTTTTTATAAAAAAATTAACTATTTTTTTATTTTCTTTTTTTAATAATAATATTATTTAATTAATATTAAATAATTATAATTAAAAGTAATTAAATCTATTCGTTCTTTAGAGAAATAGGGTTCCTAATTTAATCGAAATTTGAGGGCTTCCTGGTGAAAAATTAAGAAAAGTATTTCGTATGTGGTATGGTAAAAATTTTATTTTAATTAATTTTTAAATACTTTTACAATTTTTAGAAAATTTAATTTATAATGTAATTTCAAAATCAAATTAAAATTATCAAATTATCAAGATGGCGAAAATCCCCAGCCATTACGCCACGTCATCATCTCCTCCTCTTCTTCTTCTTCTTATATAACCCCATCTCCCCCTCCGCGCTTCCACCTACTCGTAGGTTGGCACTAAACTTTCTTTCACTTTCTCGGCGTTTTCTTTCATTTTCTCGGGAAAAATGGAGGGACTAATTCCTTTCATGTATAGAGCCATAGTGCAGTACAAAAACGGCGGGCATGACTCAGTAGGATCATGGTTTGATGACTCACGTTCATCGTCTTACGTTAGGCTTTCCGGCGGCGATTCAGGTCGGTTCCGACCATCCGATATCAGTCTTCCCGGATCGGATTACAGCTTCTCTTTCACCGCTTCTCCGCGGGCTTCAACGACTGGCTCATCATCGTCGACTGCTCGACTCATCGTGGCAGCCGGAGTTCAATCTCCGGCGAGATTCGGCGCTCGTGCAGCTGCTTATAATGATCCTCAGGTCACAGCTCTGCATTAAGGATCAACCTCAAGGATCCATGCAAAGAACATGCATGGAAAATGAATATTATGTATGTTGATATAAGTTTGGTCATTTTTATTTTCTTATTATGCTTGAAACTTTAGTGAGCCAATGGTTTCATGGCTTGGTGTCAGTCATAAGCGTGTGGAACAAACCCAAAGGGAACCCCCCATGCTTTAGGCTACAAGTGTGAAATGTGAAGGCATTATACGTAAATGTATATATATACGTATGTATATACGTATGTATGTGTGATCGTTGATTCGTTTCGTGGTGGCCAAAGGGGCCGACTCTCAAGTGTAAATTAAACCATGTATCAACTTTATTGATGTTAATGTTTGGTGGTTGGATGATTCAATATCTATAGTATCTGTTTGGTTTGAGTTTGCATATTTCTTGAAAATTTTGCAGTGTTTTTAGAAATTGATTTCAATGACTGTTATTAAAAATTGATTTTATTGATCAAGCAGTGCAATGGTTTTATTTTTTATAGTTCAATATGGAGGGTTACAATTAAAAATTAATTCTAAAAATAGGAAAAATTTTATTTATACACTCAATTGTATCGAGATTGCTAAAAGTATGTATGATTTTTATACTGTTTTAATTTTTACTATCTCAACTCTCTCTTGGCACACCAAAAATGACAATTTTGATATAAATGGATACAATATAAATGATATTATTTAAAAAAAATAATTTTAATTTTTAATATTAAGATTTTACTTATTAAAAATTATAAATTATTATTGCTAAATAAGTTATTTATCTTAAAACGTCGAGTTGAAGTGACTCTTCTTCTCTTAGCACTTGGAAAAATTTTTAATGAGTGATCCAAATGAAGCAATTTTGTCTTGATTTAAATCAAGATCTCATTAAAGTATACAAAAATGAACTTGGCCAATACATTATTTGAGTACATAATTTATAATCATACATAAAAATATTCAAGGTATTAGAAATTCCAAAAGGTAAGATCGATTCATAGAGATTATCTTGAGTTTTCAATATGGCTTTTTATTAATCTTTTACTTTTATTTGAGTTTGATGAAATTCATTTCTAAGATCAATCTTAACATATACGGTAGCACTATGAAGTTGATTGAGCAAAAATGGGAGCAAGGAATAGGAGATCGTCATTAACAAAAACCAAATCTATCTTCTTTATTCGCTCTACCATTGATACATAAATAAAGTGTTATTTGATAGTTATTTTATTAAACGCTCTATTATTATTGCATATACACCAAGAACTATTTTTCAAAGGCATAAGAAATGTCAGTATTAGATCAGAAAATCGTCATTCACAAAAATCAAAATCTATCTTCTTTGCTCGCTTTACCATCCATGTATAAACAAAGAATTATTTAATGGTTATCTTATTTAACCCCATACTATCATTGTACAAACATCAATAATCAATTTTCATAGGAACAAGAAGTGTCGGTATTAGACCAAGAAATCTTTATTCACAAAAATCAAAATCTGTCTTCTTTGTTCACTCTACCATCAATGCATAAACAAAGAGTTATTTGATAGTTATTTTATTGAATGCTCTATTATCATTACCATATACACAAAGAACCATTTTTCATAGGTACAAGAAATGTTAGTATTAGATCAAGAAATTGTCATTCACAAAAGAAAAAAAAAAATGTCTTCTTTGTTCACTCTATCATCGATGCATAAACAAAGAGTTATTTAATGGTTATCTTATTCAATGCTCCATTATCATTGCACATACACCAAGAACCGTTTTTCATAGGCATAAGAAGTGTCAATATTAGACCAGGAAATTGTCGTTCACAAAAACCAAAATCTGTCTTCTTTGCTCGCTTTACCATTAATGTATAAATAAAGAGTTATTTGATGATTATCTTATTAAATACTCTATTATCATTACATATACACCAAGAACAATTTTTTATAGGTATAAGAAATGTCAGTATTAGGTCAGGAAATCATCATTCACAAAAATAAAATCTATCTTCTTCGTTCGCTCAACCATCGATACATAAACAAAGAGTTATTTGATAGTTATCTTATTCAACGCTCTACTACCATTGCACATACACCAAGAACCATTTCTCATAGGCACAAGAATGTTAGTATTAGACATGATTAAAATCAAACTATCCAACCAATTATGTACAATCAATCTAAAATTTTATATAATTTGATTAACATATATCAATATTATGAATAAATATGACCAAAAAATTATACCAAATTAATTTTTTGAATTAGACACGGCCATGAATAAAAATAGTCGATTTCACATGACATAGATCTGATATTTTTTTGTAAAATATTTTTCCATTTCAAATAAATCCTAAGTTTTTAAAAATTTTAATAAATTATACTTTTATGTCATTCATGATTTTTTTTTAATGTCTCTTTATATATTTACATACTTACAATTTAAAATTTTTTATATTTTTAATATTTTTTATGTTAATATAAATTTTAAAATAAAATTACTTGATAATAAAAACAGCCATAAACCAGTTCAAATTATTATAATTTAAATTATAAACAGGCACGATTACAATTTAACTTACTCTTGTGCTTCATTTTCCTCTACGGCTAGAAAGGGTATAAACCCCAAAGCATCCTCCATCCCTTCAATGCCCTAACTGTGAGCGTTCACGTTTGAGTAATCGACCAGTAGTTCTTTTGAGCATCAGTAGCCAAGACTTTCCATCTTTGCATGTGCCCAATGCAATCTCAACTCTATCTTCTGACAAAGTCATACATGATTTCAAAGCTATTTAGATGGCCCTCGGATTGTATAGTCATAGCCGTTCGAGAAGCAGATGGCATGCATCGATCAGCACAATGCCATGCATAATCTCATCTTCTACGTAATCGCGACAGGGATGACCACCCCTTAACAATCAAATGTATACGGTTGTATTATTTAGGGTTTTTCAGATCGTGTTATTGATAAAAGAAACCTGTCCATTTCGATATCACAAAGATTACATTCACGGGTTAAAAGCGTGTCAACATTGATCAACAACCACAACCACCGTGACCAGCCATATACAGATACATTCGAAGATGGGATCGAGCTTCCAGACAATCAATATCGGAAGAATTACTACATTTAACACAAGAAACTCTCACTCGTTCCTCTACAAATCAATCGACAAGAAACTCGGCATCAGATCTTACTATTTTTTCTTAACATGATCAAGACAAGCATCAATTTGAATCCAGATGATGATGACAATAAAAAAAGGAAAAGGAGAAAAGAATTTTCATGTACAGGTGAGGTAGAGGATGCCGGGACTTGGGTCAACAGCAGCAAGCGATTTTGCTCTTTCGATTGCTTTAAACGGAGGCCAAGATCCAAAACATCACATGAGAAGACGTAGCTATAAGAAACCAAGTGATGAAAGCGAAAGCTACCGAAATCTGAAACTTGCTGCATGGAAGCTTCGGAACTGCTGTGGTGCAGAAGTCCAAGTCCCTTGAATACAGAATCACTACTCCGGCTGATGAGCAAGCTGCCGCAAGCGATAGTGTTGCTGTCACCTGTTAATACAGAAGTTTTATGATTATCTGCATTCAAGTGTAGCAAGAAAATCTTCGATTCATAGAATCTCGGATCATATCAGTGGTCTAAGGATGACCCGAATGAGAGCTTATCGGCTGTCTGATAAGTAGAGGAGGACTAAATGCATGGCAAGGACAAATTGGATGACCAGAACTTAACATATCTATTAGACCTGATAAAAAATTGGGCAACCCGATCCCGATTGATCTAGTCCGATTGATCCAAACTTTTTTAGCAATTGTCGATGTATATTAATATAATAGACAGACACGATCAAAAAGTTAGGTTCGATTAATTTTTTGGACTGGGCACGGTCATAGATATAAGTAATTGGTTTGGGCCAACTTGGATTATTTTTTTTGCAAATATTTTTTTATTTGAAATAAATTGCATGTTTAAATAAATCATTTCAATAAATTATAATTTTTTGGTAATATTTCAATCTAAATAATAAATTTTTTAAATATTTTACATTTTAAGGACTTCCATTTTTCCCATATCTACACTCAATTTTTGTCTCAGTATTTATTTTACTCTATACTAAAAAAATTATGTCAAATTGATCACATTCTGTGTCATAATGTTAATAGCCATTTGACACCAAAAGGACTTTATGCGCGCAAAAGGTTTAAACAGAGCCTGTTCGACAAAATCGATATCCCAACAGAATTGATATATCTTTATATCGGCGATATAATGGCTAATATACTTCGAATTCCCCCTAGGTGCCGATTCGTGGAAAAAATTTGCGTCCATATGTATCGGCTGATATATTGGTATCGGTCCCTCATTGATATCGATATTTCCATAACTAATATATCGAAATATATCAATTGATACACTCGATATTCCCCCAAGTTCCAATTCAAAAAAATTGAGTCTAATATGCATTGCCCAAACAGACAAAATGATATCAATACCAATGTTTTCTTACATGGTGGTACCCAAGGCCACGAGACCACTCAATTGTAGGCACTTGAGGAATCTATAAAGAATTGCAGATTACATAATCCTAGCAGGACGGCTCGAAGTATTGGAGTGACTCGGACATCGGGAAGTAGGACAGTTTGTGCAGAAGCAGTATAGAACATTGTGTTGATTGCTTGCGTCTCTCTCAACTCCATCTACTTTGCTTTACATTACAATCATTATTTGTCGCTAGCATCAAGAGTTCAGCAAATTGATAAATCTTTCAGCAAGTTAAAAATTGTTTATTACCTGATTCATAACCCATTATTAGGTATCTATAGATAAAAATATCGGTCAATATTCAAAATATCATATGATATAACCCTGTCTACTTACAATTTTTAGAATTGTTTTTTTTCATTATACTCGATACCGATATAACGATGATACCGAGATTTTCATCCATTAACACATGATGGCTGGCTTAAGTAACAGATTGAAGTCAAATGTAATACAAAGAAATGAATCTTAACAAGCACATTGCAAAGGAACAAGAGAAAGCAATATCAGTTCATTGCAGTAGTTTTTCAACTGAGCAGTTACACATCAAATTTCTTTTAGTTTCATTCTTTGACATGTACAATGAGATGCAGTATGTTCACTCAACCGATTTCAAAGAAAATCACCCGGGAAAACTGCATGCCAGCATATTTAGCCAACAGTAATACTATTTATGCTACAAATTTACTATAATCTTAGCAAAATTAAAATGTGGCGCCTATTATGTTGGCCGCTCAATAGAAAACATAAAGAAAAAGAGACAATTAAATAAGTGCCGCGTTGTTCAGATCTTTTTTTTTTTTTTTGGAAAATTGTCATAAGCAAAGAGTAGTATTTTTCATTTAACTAATAATGCGCACCAATGATTTAGTAGAACACATGACAGCACTAAATACAGCCAAAAAAAACTACTTAGTCACCAGCCAGCAGCCCAGTAAACCCGAAAAAACATCTGAGCATACTTTTAAGCAACACCCAGATGTTAAAAAAATAAAAATATAAAATAAACCATTTTTTAAATCATTAGCCAGTAGCTAAGCCTTTGCATCCGAAACTACAGAAAATCCATTTTTTTGTCTCATTTGTGGTGAGATCTTTGAATTCAAGTTTTTTTGCAATTGGTAAAAAATTAATCGCTGCACGCATGGTGTTGAATATTAGAAATGGTGCCACATCAACTAAACACTCTGCCATTTTAAGCAAATATGCATGAATATCAACACGAGACACAGACATAACATGAAACCAGCACGCTACTTATCTAAAGATGAAGATACAACATATGGGGTATACAATCACTAAATCATAGTTTATTATTTTCCAATTGATGAACAATACTATTTTATCTTAACTTAATAATAAATATGCATATTTCTTATTTATTGACCCCAAAAGAATGATAGAAAAGTACACAACTCAAGCAATATAAATAAGTTATGTTTAAACATATTCAACAAGATAGTATAGTAAAACAATAATATTGATTTAACTTAATAAACTAAGACAAAATTTAATATAGCAAAAATTTTACACATCAATCAACATCTACATTTTAATTTTATCACTTTATAATTCCTAAAACATACAAAATATAAGCAAAAATTCTAACCGAAACATGTCCAAAATGTGCCCAAGCTATCCCAAACGTGTCTTGAGTTTGTCCAAATGTGTCCTAAGTTTGTCTAAAAGGTGTCTAGGCGAGTTGGAGCATGTCAGAATTTTTAAAAAATTAAAAAAAAAAAATGGACATGTGTCAAGACGTGCCAGTGTTTGATACATGTTGTATACCTAACACTTTAGTCTTGGGGGAGAATATGTGTTTCTTAGGTTTTATGTGACAAACTTATTCAGATGTAAGAACAAATATTCTTCTTGCATGATTTCTCTGGGGACTGCAACTTATTATGAAGGTTACCAAATAAATGAAACGAAAGCAATTAAAACATATAATTCCATATATCCAAAATGTTTATGATGTGCACGATAAAACTCAATTACAAGAAATAAGTAAAAGAAAATTAGGAATAGAAAACATACCCAGTCGCCTACAACAAACAGGCTCACTAGGATTGGATTTTGAAGGTCTCTCTTTATTCTCAAAGCATGGACATCAAGGCACGCAAGTCCAAAGCTCCATAGTACTTGAAGTCCCATTGATGCAATTAAATAACTGAATTCGAAGAAAAAATATATTATGCCAGGGTAGAATGTAAAGATATTCACTCAAATATTGATGTAAACTATGTGATTGAAAAGAACTTTTCGGTTCTTTAATCAGTTTAATTACAACCTATAGCATTTTCTGAACAGAAAAAGGAATTGACTGGATGGAGCGCACAAACAAGGCAGACCAGGAGTTGATGGAGATTCAAACAGAAAACCCCCAAAAGAAATTTTTTAGCTAACAAGAGAATTTTTTTATCTGAAAGGCACAAAAAAGGTCTCAGCTATGTACATTAGACCTAGCCTCCCCAAGAATTGATCTTTTAGGGATGGAGGAATAGAGAGCACGTGTGTGTGCTCGTCTAAAAGTAGAAATAGCTCAATAAATAATTCAAAAACCAGAAAATTACTTTCCCCAAAATCATAAATGCTGAGGCTTATAAGGAAAGAGACTGTAACCTGTTCAAGCAAGGAAGAATATAAATGCAAGTGAAAAATGATACGGTATTATCTTGAAGGAATGGACAGAAAAAATACGGAAAGGGTGAAAGATGAAAAAGAAAATTTTATATTAGCTCCACGTGTCTGTATTTTAAAGGTTGAATGCTAGAAATTTGCACTACTGGACTCTTTCAGCTTCTTTTGTTGAGGCAAGCTTGGTTACTTTGTAAGTGAATAAGAGTAAGCAAGGCTAATGATTGGGAGTTTTGAGATGCCATTCTAAGTGGCAGTATCAATGAGATTCTGTAAGCTCCATTGCTAATAAGAGTGTACCCGATTGGAGCTTGGGAAGTGAGCTCAAGGTAGTAACATGAATGTTGCGACTTTTTGGATTTCCTTAGGTAAGAAGCTAACGAAATAAACAAGTTTACCCATCTTATGGTAGTAGAGGGAAAAATGCTAACTTGATTGAGTTGTGGTATTGTTGGAGGTCTTTAGTAAAGTATGGAGCTTTTAAGGGATGGTAATGCACTCAGTCTATAGATAAAAAATTTGGTATTGATATCGGTATCAGTTATGACTATATAGATAATGGACAATACACATTAGTATCAAATATATTGGAAGAAAAAAATTTTAAAAAACTATAAGTTAATGATGTTGTATCGGCTGAGATTTTTGCAATATATTGATCAATACATTGCCATCATAACAAATTATCGCAATAACATTGCAATATCGGAGACTTGATACTGATACATATCGGTCAATGTTTACATTTAGGGCCCTAGTCTAAGCTAGATAAGCAATATAAAAGCTAAACGAGCCCAAACAAAGTCCAACAAATCCAAGTAGATACAGCTCAAGTTTCAGCCTATGTTTAGGTCAAATAAAGGATGATAGTCTAAGCTACTTTCCTTGGAAAAAGTACAAGGGAATGGTTAAGAAATAACTCGTATCAGGAGAAGAGTAGAACTACATGAGATTTTGAAAAGGCAAGCTGGTGAGTCTTTCGGTCTCCAATTTTTCATTGCTAGCAAGCCCAATTAGATCTTCTTTCTTAGTTCCAAAACCAAAACAGTAAAACAATCGAGCCATTTTGTCAATGATAGTAGTTTTAAAGGAATAGATAACATGTCTTGAATGGGAAGACATAGCTTAAACAATCAAGTGAAAGGCTTGATTTTAGAGTTTGATCTAGTTTTTATCATTATCGATGGAAGAAGGGAGTGTGCTTATTTCATCGTTGATCAGATCACATCTTTCTAAGTTACATGCATATATTTGACCTTTTTTCGCATTTAAATTAGCCTAAAAGTCCAAGACTATGCCAAACCACTCTTCCTTTCCTTATAGTCACCGATAAAACCTACCTTTTTTGTTCCACTTAGTGAAACTACTTTGATTTTAGATCAATCCATCACCTATTCAATTCCTATTAGAAGGAAAGTTTTGTTTGTTTGACTGTATAGGTTCTTAATAAGGTCTTGGAAGGTCAGGCATAGAATAGAACCAAATCTTACTCTTCGCACTTTGCTCACTATGCTCCTTTGTTACTAGATGAGTACAAAGAAATCTATTAAAGCTGAGTCTATCTACAAGTCCATCACACATTCAATTGCTACATATTCATAGTAAAACCTTTTCTATTTCAGCCATTGCTGATTTGAAATCATTTTTGACTGTTTTACATCACAAGCATCACTGACTTGAGAAACCTACAGTGTTTGCTTTATCATAGACCCTATGTGAGGCTAAGTAGGTGATATTTGTATTGGTATCAGCCATTAATAGGTGATATTTTTGTTTATATTTTCCTAGCTACATGAAAGTAAAATGATTGGGGGGAAGCATTAATCATGGATGAAAATATTTGTATCGATATTGGTCACAATCACATCAATATCAATCGTGTAGGCAATACACATCTTTGTCGAAGGCGAACTTGTTTTGTAAAATCAGACCTTTGGGGGAAAATATTGGGCGTTAAATTAGAAAATATCAGTTGTAACAGCTGATATATCTTTAATATATTGCAATTTTTACCATGGAATAAAAAATAACGGTATTGGGGGGCAAACACCGATATTTCATTCCATGCAACAAACAAAAATAATAGCTTAATAAGCTGGCGGCACAAGGTGGAAGTTAACACGCATTTTGCAAACATGCTATTTTACCTAGTTTAAATAGTGATTAATTAAATTACTTCAAAGAAACAGGTAGCAGACACTGTTGCTTTTTTAATAAGGGGAGTTTCCATCCATTTATGGTACAATTCTATCATCTTTCATATAACGTGCACAAGATATCACATCAAATTTAGGTTGAAGTACTCGGTCTTATCATCAATTACAGAACAGAAGGACAAGGCCAGATCATTGTTCAGCTAGTAACAGAACTTTCTCAACAAAATCACAGAATACGAGTAGTTTGAAATGGATGGCACATCCACATTAGCCATGGTAAGAGAACATTGTACAGTGATCAGAATGAAAGATAGGGAATCAGCTTATGAGTGCTATCAATAAACAAGAAATACATGCTAACTAAATAGATCCAGCAAAAGATGCATCCACATTTCTGCACCCAAAAAATTAAAACTCTAATCCGCATAACACTGACTTAGGCTGTCCAAAGCAGTTAGGGTGGTTTGTACACCATCCCACTTTTGATGGAAAAGCCTATAAATAAGACATGACTCACAGTTAAATATTGGAAGAATCCCTTTTTCCCACTTCAAATACAAGCCACATCACAATCATTCCAGCCAGCTTCATGGCTGCCGATATGAATATCAAAGATAAAAATAAAATAGCATAATCACAGAAGTACTCAACACTAAAATCAACACCAAATCCTTAGGTTCACCATCTGAAGTTGGCTATATGAATGTCTTCAGTCCTTGCATTCCATGTAATGCAATATCTCATAAAGTTGAAGCATAGTCATATCCTTATTTAGCTCCTCATTCAAGTTTTTCTGAACCTAGGACCCCTCCTTGTTGTTCAGAACCCCTCCTTGTTGTCTCTAACGTCATTGAAATCACTTTTTCCTCATTGGAGCATGATCTGACTAATGCTTCAGGTGTTGAAGCCATCTCAATCATCCTTTTGTCATCTTATTATATTACATAGACGATACTTTGGATTGCTCAGAATATGTTCACTTATTTTCTTCTCTTTTTGAGCTATACCACTCATTTTTCCTTTAATCTGTCCATCAGCACGATCTAACCACTACCTCTCAAGCCCAAAACAGGTCAGATATTATCCCAAGTTCCTGAGAATGATACCAAGGACTTTACCAAGTCTGCTAGTTAACATTTCTGTCATTTAAACCATTTTAGTTAAAGTGTATCCATGAGTGTAATACCAGAAAACGTCAACACATAATTAATCTTCTCGATATTTTATTGTGTAATGCAAGAAAACTTCAACATGTAATGAATCTTGTTATTAATTTGTTTGATGGTTCAAGTTCGTGTCTCATCAAAATTGTTTGACCATGACAAATGTAGCAAAGAGAAGTCCAAGGCTAATCTTTTCTCTAAAGTGGGTTTGTAGGAAAAACCCTATCCTTGAACTTCATTTCTAGAATTTTTCTTCCTTTTGCGACATTGTTATCCTTCAGCCTTCGGGTTTTATTTGTCAAGTGGTTTTCTAATCCCCATGACTAGTTAGTTTAAAGTTTAAAGTTTAAAGGAAAAATGAATGTTTCAGTCCTGAAAATTTTGCTACAAATATTAATTTCACATGGGACTTAAATTTTGCAAAGATAATTAGGATCACTTAAATATGATTCAATATGACCTAAAATTGTTGGAATAATAAATGATTTAGAATTCTAATTTGTCAAAGAAATGAAATTTGTTCTTCTATTGGAATGAATTATGGTTTCATGCTCGTTTCACTCTCAATCTTTAGTGTCAAGCTATCCCATCCCAGGCAACAAACACAATAAATACAACAGCTTTGGAGCTTCCACAAGATTGGTAATCTATCTGAGGCAAAATAGTGAATTTGCCTGGGGTTGTTTAAAACCTTTAAACTATGCTAAATGGATGCAGAACATCTGGCCTTGTGTTGGCAAAATACATCACCAAACCAAACAGGCAGCAATATAGAGTTGTGCTACATTATTGGCTGTATTGTTTTTTGCAACTTCTCACTTTGAGCCATTGGAGTCACCAAACGCTTGCACTTTGGCATGCCAAATCAAAAAACTCTGAATGAAAAAAACTGGTGGAAATTGCAAATTTACACAAGTAATCTTACAAATTGCGCAATTGTTATCAACGGTTCTATTGGTCTGCTTCAGTACATGGATTTGGTGATTTTATATTGTGTTCTGAAGGTCCATAATGTGCCTATCTTAGCCTATAAATAGGCAAAATGTAAGCCACTTGCAACGAACAAATCAGCCGCTCTTCATTCTCTTATCTCCTCATTCTCTCTCACGTGTAAAGATCTTGTTTGGTATGGAGCATTTTAAATTCACTAGAATTGAAGAAAATTCAAGTAATTAAATTCCTGGGATTTGGATATTATCAAATTGTTGATTATAGTATTTGGTGAAACTGCATGAATTTTGGCACATACCATGCAATCTCTTTTGTTTGCTCACTTCCTCTTCCTCTATCACACAAAAATACTGTGTGATTAGTAAAATGCCACCCAAATTACACGGGATAAGGTAATTCAAATGCCATCTTAGTGGCCAAAAGCAATTCCTAATTAATTGACCAAATTAACCGAGCAATATAGTTGGCCAGATTTCACACATTTGAAATTACATAACCTCAATTACAACAAGCCCGAATCTCTGCTTGTGAACAATTGGACGCTAATAGATTTCTCACCTATCAACCTCTCGGTTTTGATTTTTGATGACTTGCTAATAGTTTATAATTTTAGCATAAAAAAAATAACATATAGAAATCTATTTTAGGAAGAATTATTAAAGCTCCTATTTAACTCAACAAGGATATTTTCCATTAACAACATGTTTTAATTGGGCTATATTAACTGCCAAATAGGGAGAAAGTTTTCCCTAAAGTGGTCTATCAGTTTTCTTTGTTCAAAAAGTGGTTTTTTCTTGTAGACACTGAAGACAACTCTAAAGTAACCACTCCCCGCACATATGTTTTCTCTTTGCTGCAAACAATGCCACAAACACACAGTAAGCTCCATGCAAATTGAAGAGCATACTTCCAATAATCAAAATAGAGGCATTCTTTTTTGTTTCATATTCAAATTGCTCTTCGCCACAAAGGCCCAGATCATCCCCTACCAGCCATCTATTATTTTGTTAAGCAAAAGCTAAATCGAGTAATACAAGAATACAATGAAAAATCTCTTCTGCAGTTAAATAGTAAAAAGGCATAAATGACAGCCCAAGACAGACACCGTGCAGTTGGAGAAGTATTAGCTGGAAGTTCCTGAAACCAAATAAACACAGATTGTTAGCGGGCATTTCATTTCCCCAACCGGTAATGTTAGGGGACACTTTTGGATATCATTAAATAATGTAGCGTCTCATCCATGTCTCATCCATCCATTTAAATTAGCATACTCATATAAAACAGATGGATAGATATGACGACATTGCAAACTGAGTGTCCATTGGAATTTCCAAAAATATTTCCCTCTGCAAGCTCTATCACAGCAACTAGTTTGTCTACATTTAGGATTTCCAACCACCACCACACCCCAAAAAAAACACAAAAGTAATAATAAATAAAGATAAGCCCAACTCATTCCCTAAGCAACAATTGACAAGGAGGTCGTTCTTAAACAAAGAAATAAATAAATAAGAAGCTGTAAAATCAACATGGAGGTGGGGCGGAGGGACTTCGCCATCAACGAACCCTAGAACCCACAAAAACGAAAGCGGTAGCTCAGAAAAGACGATGACCGTCATCAATTATTTGCAGAACAGGAAGGAAAAAAGAAATTCAATAATAAAAAAGGAGACAAAGGGAAAGGAAAGCAGAACGGAAGGAGAAATACCAGAAAGCAGTATAATTGGAGAAGGGAGAAGCAGACACCATCACCCCAATAGATGCCGCCGCAAACATACACTGCCCTAATCGCAACATCAGCCCACTCTTTGTCCCAGGGCCCCCTACCACCTCCTTCATCCTTTACCCCTCTCTCCCGCTCCAATTATACTTAAAATCAGAGTGCTTCCTCCCCGATCAATATGCACCAAAAGAAACCCTAGATTTCACCAACCATCATCCAGAAAAGCGTCTGTTTTTCCCCAAATATCAAACATCCAATGACACCGATAAATTATACACGAAGATGTGAGATCTCTTTTGTTTTTTGCCAATGTCTGAGCTGATAATTAAATAATAGTTAAAGAATTACCAATAGAGGAAAGAAGAGTTGAGATTAGACTCAACTTTCAGCTCCCGTTTCATCGGCGAAGTCAGAACGCTTTGTTCATCGCACACGGCAGTGGTCCATCGTGCTGCTTCCAATGCACTAATTAAAATATCAATATTTTAGTAATGGCTAGAAGTTTGACGATTTTTTTTTTTTATCCGATAAAATTATTATTATTGACTGTTAATCTAAAAATTCGCATAATTTAGATATAAAAACATATAATATTGATGGCGATGGATGTAGCGGGCTTCTAAAAGGGATAAGTGGCCTAAAATGCATGGCAGCCTACTTGCCCATGGGACGATCAACGCTCTCGTTGACCAAATAAGCGTCACAAGCAGACTGAATGCAGCCCAAAACAGACACGGCCCAAATTGAAACCGGCCCACGCGCCTTTTTTCATGTTCAACAGTCGTCTGACCTAATTCTCCACAACTCTGAGGAAGGCAATGCCCTCTGTAATGGAGATCCCCCAGAATTAGAGCGCATTCCGGAAGAAAAGCTCTCAAATCAGTGTACGACTCACAATGGCAACCTCAACGTTCACAGCGCGCGATATCCCACGGAAGGAAGAGAATCCTCCTTCCTAACCGTTGCAACCGAGAATGGCGCCCACATCCACACGAGGAAAGGAAATGATCCTCTCATAAGGCGAGCATCCTACCTCGCCACCTAAGGAAGGCAGTTAGGCCTACGGCTATAAAAAGCCATTGAAACTCACTCCATGAACGCACTCTCTAGCATATTCAAACTAGCAAAAACTTTTCAACTCTCGAGTATCCAATCACTTTGCCATCTCTTTAACTGCTAGTTCCTAATGAGCTCAGTATTCAGAGAGATCGCTCTCAACGAGCACTCCATGACTAAAGCCACTTTTCACAAGTGCACATCCGATCCTCATTCTCAAATTCCTCTCATTCATTCATTTCTGTGCACTCTGTTTTTACATTCTTTTTCTTGGAAGGCTAATTACTGACTTAAATGTCGAAGAATAAATCAGGGAGCGAGTCCAACCGTTTTCCTCTGATTTCTCGTCGTTTGTTATGGCATGTAAGATCTCAAGCATACCGGACAGTGACAGGACTCGAAAAGCAGTTGAACCCGAATCTATTCAGAATTTAGATTCAGGACACATTAAATATATAGGAAAACATCATTTAAATATTTTAAATAATATAGTTTATTATTAGTTTATTTATATTAATAGTTCACACAAAAAATTATCGAGAAGATTTTCTTAAATATTTTTATTTAAAAAACTAATTAAAAATATATAATAAATTACAATAATTTTTCTTTTATGCCATTGCTTTTTCTAACCCGTGATCCTACATGGCGTTTTATTTTCTAGGCATTTTATACCGAATGGGGAGATACTACTTTATAAAATAGCATATTCGTCCCATCTTTTATTTTTTATAAGAAAGGGTATTAAAAAAACAAAAAGGGGATAAAGATTATGTTTTACGAAACAATATCCCCCCACCACAAGCCATTCTACTTGCTTTAAGACTAGATGCGAAGGTATGTCGTCTTCTTCTGCACCTCTTCCACTGTGTGGTTATGGCTTTATTTCGTGTCCTAACGTAGCAAAGAGTCCTCACAACGTGGAGTCGACTGCGGTACAGTCATCGGCGGTGGGTCTTCCCATTTTGCGAAGGTGGGTTGATATAGTTATGGGAACCTTTATCTTAAGAAGGCCCCATTGAGGTTCTAACCCCCAAATTCATCGGGTAATGATGTGTGTACAAGTCCGGGGGGAGAACCCACCCCAAAAGGATGTCCTATGGGGGGAGAACCCCCAAACTTATAAGTTGGAGATTCTACATTTAACTTTTCGATGTAGGACATGTATTATTCCTCAACCCTTTCATAGTCGCAAATCTCGACGGCTGCACTCTACGCCACTTCATTCGGCGGCTTTCATTCTACGACGCTTCACTCCGCCCTGACATATCGCAGCAGGTCAACCCCTTCGCAGGTAGCTTTCTCTGGTCAGAACCCTTCATAGGTAGCCCTCTCCAAATCGGGGTCGGTCTCAATGAAAGTACAATTGATGTGTATACAAGTTCAAGGGGAGAGTCCACTACAAAAGGACGTCTTATGAGAGGGAGAGCCCTCCAAACTTATAAGTTGGAGGTTCTGCCTCCAATTTTTCGATATGGGACACGTATCAGGTAACTATACTATCATTAGGCCACCGGCTGAAGTAGAGGCTACTCGAGCGAAGAGGTGGGAATCCACCTTGGTGGGTTATTTCGTTAGGAAGAAGGTGGCTTATTTTGTCATGTAATCGATTGTTAATAAATTAATGGGAAAATGGGGGCTTGGGCAGATTTTGATAGATTTTGATGGAACCTATTTTCTTGAACGTGTTGAAACCCGACTCAAGACTCTGCAAGGCGGAGCACAGTAGGATCTATTTTTGGGTTAGTTTTTATAATTTCATGTTAGAGCTCTTGTCAATGGAGGGGCTCAGCTATGTAACTAGTGTTGTCGGGATTCTCCTATCTGCTGATTCTCATGCGAAAGCGTAGTTATGGATCGATTTTGTATGTATTTGCATAGTTGTCAAGGGGAATCGATCCCTCTTCATGGGTTGATAATTCTATTGAAGTGTGCCTTGAATATTTATTGAAGCCTCGCGGTCAGAGGATGGCGAGAATTTGCTCCCAGATATATCCTATAATACTCAAATTAGAAATCTTTCTTAGATAAATAGAAAGATAGGATGCGTAAATGAATGATGCGTGGATACGTGTAATGGGAGATTGAATGTTTGAGTGCACTCAACCAGGGAGCGGCTTGGTGATGGAGGACTGGGCTCCAACGGTACACCCTCTAGGGGAATGACTTTGAGATGGAGAATTGGATTCTAGGGATGTGCTCGGTAAGAGAGTGGCTTAGAGATGGAGAATTAAGTTCTGCTAAATGCGCTCAATTAGAGGGTGATTTTGAGAGATAGAGGATTGAGCTCTATTGAATACACTTAGTCATAGAACGACTTAGAGATGGAGGACTGAGTTATACTGAGCGTGTCCAAACAAGGGGCGGCTTAGAGATGGAGGGTTGAGCTTCGACGAGTGCACCCTATCGAGAAGAAACTTAAAGAGATGGAGAGAGTTCTGCACTTGTTCGGGAGTGGTTGGTCAATGAATACACTCGTAGGCGGATGGCTAACCGGAGGATGAAAAGATTCTTGGGCACTGATGATGAGGAGAGGGATGCTCGACGGTCTCCACTCGGGCTACAGACAGAGGATCTCTCTGTGCCATGTTCTATGAGTCGCCTTTACCGGTTTGATGGCACAAGAATTTAGAGTCAGTGGGAGGCCTATACAATCATTGGCTTGGGCCGGAGAATAAGACCTCTCAGGAGACAAGAAGAGAGTGGGCATGCCTTCTCAATCTTATCTCTGTACACTTCTTTTCTCTCATTTTCCTCCCCTTCCTTTTTTCTCTCTCTGCTTTTGTCTCATGGGACATTGGTCCTTTGCTCATAAGGACGAAAGGGGTATTTATAATGTTGGAGCCAATTCAGCATTACTTGAGAATCATGGCTAATTGTCAGTTACCTAATGGATCCGCCTGAGCTATTTTAGCAATTGCGTATGGGACGAGGATCGTAACTATGGCTACATGGGGATTTTTTTTCCTTTGTTGGGGTGGTCACAGAGATCACCGCATGGAAATTGCCTTTTTGGGGACGATTTGCTGAATTGTGATTTCCATCCTAAGAGGTGTGTAATCTTGTGCAGAATCTTTTTAAAATATTTGTTGAGTTGTCTTAAGCAGTTTTGACAAGTGCCGCCCTCGTATTCGTGGGGTGTTGCGACAGATTGGTGATAGCCATTTACTGATACTTCTTCCACGACTGCTAGGAACCACGCATTATCAGGGGCATATAGGCTAACCTGTTGGGCAAGTGCCGCTCGGCCGGTTTTGGGCCGAGTTGTGCGGGCTGCTGATTGGGCCTGTCATGGCGCCTTCTGGGCTCTAAACTTTACGAAATTTCGCTAACTTTTTGTGTTTTGGGCATGTTTATTGGTAGGTTGGATTTTGGATTGACCCATAAAGTTACTGGACCTATTACTAGCCCCCATACCATGAGGTTTAAAATTTTAACCCCTGGCATGTTCACGAGAGGACACTGCCTATAGGTCTAAGCACGTTTTCCTTTTCTAGGCACTTTGCACCTTTTCCCTATAGGAGAGCATAGATTTGGTGCTCTGTTCGGCAAGATTAGGGAGCGATTCACTGGACTCATCAATTTTCTGTGGATTGCATTGACTAACGTTATCTTCTGTAATAATAGCTTGTCGGCCTCCTTTTTCAACTATAAATGGTAGGGTTTCCTATACCTCACTTCATGAGCCACTCTTTCATCAGCCAAGTTGTGTGAGAGTTCGAAGAGGGTATGATGCCTACACTGCCATTGGCCGATATCAAAGGAAATTCTGAGAGATTCGAAGATGCATTTGAAGTCTGCAATGATTTTCATACTCTTACCATTCTCATGTTGCAAAGGATGAGGCCTGAGTACAGAGTAGCTGTTATCCTCTTCTCCCAGCTGCTGCTATATAGTCCTTGCTAGGGCGACTTAAGGGAGTGGTCGTTCAGTTTCCGAAGGGGAGATGGATGCCTCTTCTCCTTCTTGTCAGGGTGGATGAGCATTCCATTTGTGGCCTACGCTGGATTGTTGGTAACTGCTGGAGGAGCCCCCGAGTCCACCTCGAGTCTGGGTTGTCGTTGCCACGTCAGGTCTGGTGCAGACTCGCAGGTCTCCTGGCTACGGCCTATTTCGGTGGAAGATCTGTAGGGGTTGCCTCCTCAGTAAGAGCTGGTGCTTTGCTCCTCATTCTTACAAGGGAGGGCTTTTGCATGCACTTCCTGCCTCAGTAGTTTGATAGTGGCAGTACACAGGAGCCTTATCTTCTTGACCCTCTAAAAGGCACTGCTCTCTCGGCCGAGCTTCCTTTCTAGGGTTTAGCCCTTGCTTTTCCTTTAGGTGTTTGTCCAAGTGAAGTAGGGTTTCTATAGCAGAATTGTCATTCCATGTATTTTTATTTCCTTTATGGAATTTACATTCACTATTACAAGCTTTATACTTTGTAAAAGGAGTAAATGAATGGAACTATTGAGCACTTTTCGTCTTTCTTGTATGGCTCTAATACTCTTGCATGTTTTGAATAGTTGAAGCACTTGCATGCTAATATGCATTGCTTAATGTCTGATAATCTAACGGTCTGGGAGGCTGGCAGCTGAGTCTTTTGGCAATTCGTCCCGTGGTCGGGCTTCTCAAATGCTTGGTTGTAACACGAGCCAAGTGAAGTAGCCTCGAGCTTGCCAGGGTTGTGTGCTGTTCGTCAGTAGTCTTGGAAAGAGGCGTGTCAGGTCATCGTTACCTACGCTGCTTTGCCGACTCGCTAACCAAGGAGTTAAGGCGGACGGTATCAGCATGTCATGTGGTGAGGCGTCGCATCGATCATCATAGCGAGGCCAGTGAATGAGCGCACCATAGTACTCTGTTGTGAAGGCACGTCTCGCGATTATCATGGAGATGTGCCTCTTGATTTGCCAAAACGATACTGCTGCTGAATTGAGGTGTTGACTATTTAAACGTTGGAACTCAGTCATCTTCTCATGTCTTTGCTCTGTGATATCTTTGCCCTAGTTTTGCAATCCTTCCTTCTAGCATGCTCTACTATCTGAATGGCTTATTGAGACTTTGTCGATGTTTTGGCCCTAATTGCTTCATCACCGGAAGCGTCGTCTTTCACTTCCCTTGCCGCCTTCGACGAGGAGGGAGGCAACAATGAGCGAGTGATGGCAGAAACTAGAGAAGATGACTCGGCAAGCGTAGCTGCCACCAAGGAGAGGCGTCACCTGGGCGCCTCAACTCTTGGGCCCCAGGCGGCTCTGAGGGTGCCTCCTAATCTTGAGTCTATTGGATCTTCTCGCCAGGTTCGTCCACCTTACCAGGAGGTAATGCTCCATAAATTTCTATGTCTCGCAGTTATACTTTTTTGCTGTGGCTTCTGTCTGAATACTCTTTTCCATCTGACAACTGAAAAGGGAGCCTTGCATGGTGGAGGCTTTGCACTTGTGGGAGGTCGAAATTGATCGCTTGTCGTAGGTGCACGCTACTCGAGCCGCCAAGGAGGTGGAGCACCGGGTAATGTTGCTATTGGCAAGGCGCTACAGAATCAAGAGCAGGCTAACTACTTCGACCGTGCTCTATCCGAGTCAGTGGTGAGATAGCAAGAGCTCTCAAATGTCAACGCTTGGCCTCCAGATTGGATCACATCACTCCAGGATGAGCTTCAGGAGACTTGATAGCAGCTCAATTAACTACTGGGCGTGTGTGCCAATCTCGAGGAAGAGCTGAGGATTAGGCTTCACCTTGACGAGGTGGCCCCGATACTAGACGAGTAGCTTTAGGGGGCATTCGCCTCTACAGACAGATAGTCTATTTGGCAATTCCAGACTTTCCTGTTGGTTTCCTTGACTCAAAGAATATTGGAGCTTCCCATTGTTCAGAACTGATTGGCTTCCCTCTAAGAGAGGGTAGAGGGCCTCTGCCACGCTCTCTAGGGGCCCACGACTGTAAGATAGCCATCTGATTAGGATACTTTTTGTACTTTTGTGGGTGCTTGGGTGCCCTGATTGTATTTTTGGTTCATTAATAAATCAGATTGATTGCTTCAATTTTTATTGTTGATGCCTTTGATTGTGCTTTGACTTGGCTTAGCTTTGCCAGCTAAGCATCTGTGCTATCATGGTCGGATATATACAGACGCATCTGTCTGGTTGTACTCACCCCTATTAGGAGGAGGTCGCAGCATTGGGAGAATGTGGTTGCCAGCTAAACCTTGTAGCTATTGTTCCTAGTTTTGGTGTAGCCTAAGTTGTCATTATGCATGTAACCATCGGCGCTTGGTCATATTACAGGTTGTAGTAGCTTTTATGCGTTTGATCCTAATCTATCGACCATTATCGATTGTTGGTGCTCATCCTTGCCGGAGGGAGTTGTTGCACGTATGTTGAAACTCCCCTAAGTTTTTTATGACCACTTGATGGGGAGGTCCGACTCTTGGTCCACAAACCCCCTAGGTGGGCAATGTTCGACCTTGTCTAGACCACTCAGTTGTTAGATCCTAGATTCAAGATTCTATCACATGAGGGTTGCTTGGTTACTGGAACCAAAGTTTTTTGACTAGGTCACAGCTAGTTGAGGCATGGGTGAGGAAGCTTACCCGATTTAGGGGTAGTCTAGATCTTTGAATTAATGAAAGCATGCAAGTATTCATATGATTGGCATAACAAACAGAATAAGTAATGATGTTCAAGCACTCCGCGTGGATGTATTCGACATACCCGTGGTTGCAAGGAAATTATCGGTTGCACTTTCTGTGTCGGACAGTACCCTAGGCCCACGAGACCAGCTTTCTGATTTGGGTGCATAGCACGTATGCCCCACTTTGGAGGGCTGTCAAGGTTGGGAATGGTCCCTGACATGAGGGAGATTGATTGCTTCACCCAGCGGTCTTGTGCCTACGGCCTCTACACTCCAAATGATTGGGTTTGCCGCGTTGAACCAACTACTTGATTTGGATGCCGGTCTTTCATTGCCCACATGCGATCAACAGGTGCCGAGAGTGGACTTCGGTCGATGGAAAGGCAGAGTCTTCTGGTATGAAATGTCATAGGCAAGGGGGTTGAGGGCTCTGCCATCCCGGAGGGTATTCCAACTTGTTGCTTGCCTCACTGGGAACTTACGAGGCCCTGGGAGGCTTGCAAAGCGTTGAAGTGATTTAGGTGGAGTACCAGATCAAAATTTTGGTCGTGGGGCTTTAGGTTTAATTCCCGAATGCTGCAAGGAGATGAAGATGACTGAATCCCTGTCATGAACGGTGATCTTGTTGGGTCAGCAAAGTGTCTTCTAACGTTGCGTGGAGTTTTTTCCTGGGCAGGGGACCTCTTGTCATCAAAGGAGCGGCATGGATCGTACTGCTCCGGGCTTTCATCCCACGTCATATGACTCAGTCGGTCCTTTGGTTGTCACTAGGCTTGCGATTTCTTCTGGGCACAGGCATCCCAGGTAATTCAATCTTATGGTTCTTCATTGTTTTCATATAGCATTTTTTTTTTAGGTGCTCATTTTGTATGGGCTTTTAGTTTAATGTTTCCATTTAGCGGGTGTGGTTATTGGCAAGAACTTATTGAATTTATCGTTTTAGCTTATAACAAATTGTCAGGCCACTAGATCTTTTGCGGATATTGATTCGCTCCGATTGTCTAGGAGTTGGAGGGTGAAGCTCCCAGCGTAGCACCTTTCGATGGACGCGTACAGTCTGGCAAAGGGTGCTCAGCTAAGCAACGAGTGCCTGTATGTTTGGGGTTAGTCATCCCTTAGCATAGCTACCTGAGGAGGGGATGTCACCATGGGGGACAATGTCCCTAGCTAGTGTGATGGGTAGCGGATTGAACCTGTCGATCCACCCATTACGAGAATCATGATAGCTTCTGTAGGATCCGCCGTTTTACATAGGGTCGATGAGAGGCATTGCCACAGGATCGGCCTGGCCAAGCCCCCGGGTCAGGTCTCTTGCTCCAATGAGGTCGCTCACAAGTAGAGGGCTGAACACTCTAGAAGCTTTCTCTGAGTTGCACCTCTTGCCCTACTGAGAGAATGATAAGATGCTTGTCGGCGCTGCAGGAGTTTTCTTTATTAGCGGAAGGTTGCCGGTCATCTCAAGAATAATGAAGGCACCACAGCTCTGGACTTTCGCCTTACACTCTGGGACTAGGTCAAACTTTTTTTGGGGAGTGGGCCCTATCTCTCGGATTTTTCTATATATTGAGATCGTCAAGCGAATGAGTTTTTCCTTTGGCAGGCGGTCTCTTTCCTCGGCTACTCCTTTTGGG
The DNA here is from genome assembly GCA_033239525.1 of Nepenthes gracilis. Taxonomy (NCBI): domain Eukaryota; kingdom Viridiplantae; phylum Streptophyta; class Magnoliopsida; order Caryophyllales; family Nepenthaceae; genus Nepenthes; species Nepenthes gracilis. The sequence goes on along the minus strand of BSYO01000025.1, from coordinate 12,641,656 downwards.
TGCTAATGCTTATGAATGGGAAGAAGGAGCTCGTAGCTGTCGTTCGTTCAAATGAGTGCATAGGGCCTGGGGTAGTGTAGGCATGATGCTCTGTTGGGCAGCGAGAGAATGCTCATCAAAGGTAGGTCGCACATTGCCATGGCTACCTAGGGGATCATCGTCATGGGAGGTGATGTCTTTACCGACAAGCCGGCTAGAGTATGAATATTGACTATACTTTTTTGTTGACATGTGGTAGTAAGACTTTTTAGTCGTTTTTACAGACGGCGCCAATGATGTATCCTTGAATCTAGATTACCGATTTAGTTAGGGAGTCATTTGATCTTTTTGGGTGGATCAAATTAAAAAGAGTCCAATCCTCATTATTTCGAATCTAAATTCTATACACTACAACTAACAAATAAGAGGTCAGAGGATGATGAAAGCTCTCTCCCGATATATCCTTCGATAGTCAAGTTAAAAATTTTTGTCAAATAGATAGAAATATAGGAGGAATAAATGAATGATGCGTGGATGAGTGTGTTTGGCCAGAGAGCGGCTTGGTGATGGAGGATTGGGCTCTGACGGTACACTATCAGGGTCGAGACCCAACTTGTAAATTATTACTCTGATTGAGATCCCAAGCATTTCAGTAGGTATTCAGGTGAAGACATCTGCATTATGCCTTAAGAAGTTGATTAGTGGGTCACGCAGTGGTCTAGTGAGCGAGCTCTCTATCTATACAAATTTATCTGGGTTGTCTGGATCCAGGGGTACTAGGTAGTGGCCTCGTCGAGCTGTGCCTGCTGTAGGGTCATTTCATCTCAATGGTACAAATCATCTACTGGTCGGTCAATGCTGCTCTGGGCAACTTGGGACAAGTAATACGTTTGATCGATCACTTGGTTGCCCAGCATCTCGCTGATGCCGCATGCTATTGGAAATTTTATTTTTAGGTGGGGTATTGATGTTATGGCCCTACATTTCGCTAGGCATGGACGGCCAAGTATGGTGTTGTACACAGAAGGCAGGTAGACAACCAAGAAGGTGAGCATACGGCTTGTCGTTTTGTGGTACGTGCCTGAGGTGACTTCTAGCCGGATGGTCCCTTGGATGGCCACTGGTTTATTATCCAACCCTTATAGTGGTCCTTTGGCCGGTTTCATTTGACTCTTTTTTATTCCTAATTTGGAATAAGTAACAAGGTAAACAAATCGTATAAACTTTCATTATCAATAAATACTCATTTCAGCTAGTAGTCTATAGTACCATTTGAAACGAGAGCAGATAACAATTAGGGGTCAGATGGGAAGAGATTATACGTGCCATATCATTGTTATTAAAACTAAGGACATCATCCCCCACCTTCTACTTCTTGTGCCAAGACAGCTCCACCCATCGATCTGCATTGTGAGTCTTGAGCGGCCTAATGGTCACCATATTGATTACTTCGACTGTGACCAGGTTCCTCCGCAGTTGCTGCTCAGGCTTGTCCTTGCACAAGAAATTGGGATTTTAACCTGAGTTTCTCAAGAACTTGGTGAGGTAGCCCCAGAGGATTAGCTCATCGATCTCTCTCTGTAGAGTCCGACAGTCTTCCGTGCTATGACCAAGATATCAATGGAAGTTATAATACTTCGTTGGATCTCCTCCCTTTGGGCTCTTCATCGGCTTTGGACACTTTACGAACTTCTCCTCTCGGATTTGCGTGAAGATGTTTGCCCGAGAGTTATTGAGCAAAATGAGGTTTATCGGTCTGAACTCCCTTTGTATAGGCGGCTCAGTTCTAGGCTGCTTCCTTCAGGGCTTGTCGTGACCTCCATTTTTCCTTTTTCCTTCTGCCGGCAAGGAGTGAGGTTGATTAGCCCATTCTGGTTGCTTTGTTTCATTGGCTTCCTCTGCCGTTATGTAGGCTCAAGTGATGGACTCAACTTCCTAGAACGTTTACAGGTCTTTGTGAGCTAGATGTTTAAAGACGTCGCCTGGACCCAAAGCAAAAAAAAAAGCTGCTGAGCTTCATCTCGTTGGTGAGTTTGGGTATCTTTCGGGCTTTAGCGGTAAATCGCCATAGGAACTTCCTCATGCTCTTGCTTGGCTTCTGCTTCACGTGGGTAAGATGCTATGGTTGCTTCTCCTTGTGGCAGCTAGAGGCGTACTGTGCCAATAAGCTATTAGCAAGGTCTTGAAAGCTCTTGATCGAATTCACTGGGAGCCGATAGAACCATATCTGGATGTCCTCCTTCAGAGTTAGAGGGAAGCACTGGCATATCGAAGCTTCATCTAGGCCCTGGAAGTTGAGTAGGGTAAGGAAGTAATCGAGATGATCCAAGGGATTGGTACTTCCGTTGTAGGGTTCCAGGGTTGACATTTTAAACTTTTGTGGAAGCGGCGGGGTTTAGATCTCCATGGTGAAAGGAGATCTCTTCAAATCGGCTGAATGTTCTTTGACTTCTCCTTTGAACACGCGGTTTCATATCTTTTGAACATTTTTCTCTACTCGTGAGGAGGTCATGGACCTTTTTGTGTTAAGGTAAGTCCTCAACTCCGAGTGTCGGGTAGAGTGGTGTGGCACCAGCCGACTACTTCCATTCGCTGGTTGCGTGATGCAAGAGGCTCCTTCTTAAACCGGTGGTCTTTGCTCGTCCTAAGAGAATCAGGGGTTTCTTCGTTCTGAGATCTCCTCTGGGCTTTCGTAGCTTAGCTGTCCCTTTAGCCTGGAACGACTCCTGGTGTTCGAGGCTGTCGAGGTACTGAACTATCTGGTCGTGTGGCTCTCTTGGCCAACTTCTTCTTTCCATGGCCTCCACTTTCGGAGGCCGGAGTGTTGGCTGAAGATGACAGAGTCCCTAGCCTCTGTTTGCCCTAGTGCGTACAGAGGGTTTGGATCATCTGGGTCATCTTGTTCATTTGCTCCGCCATTGTAAGGATGATCGGAGTAGGTCGTTTTCTTGCTCAACTACCAGTGGAGTGGTCGTCGCCGGGGAGGTGACCTCTTTTGCTGGACGCTAGTTTGCACTCTCGTGTTCACCATATTTGTTGATGAGATTGACGTTGATGAAATAGGGGTCACGCCTTTTGTACCATTTTCCACCGAGGGTGCCAATGATACGTCCTGGATCAGAATCCTGGACGAATTTAGGTTCAACTGCTCCTTGAGCTCGTGCTGTAGTCGTATCCAGTCTTCGTCTGGCATTGCTTGGATCTTACACAACACAATAGAAGACGAAAATTCAGAGGAAAACGGTGGGACTAGCTCCGCAATTTATCCTCCAATACTCAAATTAATAATTTATCTTCCAAGGTGATGAAGGTTAAAATAGAGTAAACAAGAGTTGTAGTTGGGAAGGAAATTTTTTAGTCTAGTTCGGAGGTGTACTCGGCATGAAGTGGCTTTGAGTTGTTGTACACTCGTGGAGTGTGGCTTTCCAAACCACTGTGTTCGCTAGGAGCAAGCAGTGGGAAGAGAATAACAACTGATTATTTCGAAAGTTGAATTGCTTGCGCTAGAGAGAGCATGTCTTTGGAGTGTGTCCCCAGGGCCTTTTATAGCCTTGAACTTTGCCACCTTCCTTTGGTGGTACACAAGCTATCAGTTGTCTGAAAAGATTCTTTCCTCAGTAAGAGGATGCAGGCGCCATTCAGGGCTACAACAGTCAAGGTGGAGGATTTTTCCATCAGTTGGGATGTCGCACAATATGAATGTAGAAACTTTCATTGTGGGTCGTGTACCGATTTACAAGCTTCCATTTTGAGATGTGCGCTGATTTGGGGGGCTTCCATTACCAAGGAGGTTGCCATCTAGGGAGATTCTCAAAATCGCGGCCAATTAGGACAGATAATCGTTGTATATAAGAAAGGGCTTATGGGCTGTTTTTAGTTTGGGCCGCATCTGTTTCGGGTCGCATTCGGTTGCTTGGAACTTTTTTCGGTCAATTGGGGTGTTAACCGTCCTTTGGTCAATGGGCCTTGATGCTTTCTGAGCCGCTCACTTTTTTGGGTCGGTCCACTTCAACAGTTTTTTTATAAAATAATAACTTTATAATAATATATTTTTAAAATATTATTATATTTATAGGATTTACAAAATTATAAAAAAAATTTTTTTGGATATTTTTTATTTTATAAAAAAATATAAAATATAAAATATAATATAAAACAAATTTAAGAAAACAAATTAAAAAGAGGAAAAAAGAAAAAAAAAAAAAAAGAGGGAGGGAGAAACCCAAAATGGGAGATCCTAAGATTTTGTCCCATAAATAGATTTTTTTTTATTTATTTCGAATTTTATAAAACGACAAAAAAAAAATTTACTATTTTTGAGGTAAAAATTTTGCATCGCAGAGTAGGATTCCCATCTCTTGGATTTAATGCAAACGATAGGGCCGCGGCACAGCCTCCCGAAACCGACGTGACATTGTCAAATCCAAATCGATCTCTCCCTCTTTCTGGAGCTCGTCTCCTATTTAGCCCGCTCGCCTCCGGCGGATCGATTTCACAGGGTGTTGGTCGAATCAATCTGCGTTTTCCGTTTCTCTCTCTACTCTCTCTCTCTCTCTCTCTCGGAGTGTTCAAATTGTCGAAAATGGCGCGCGACATTAGATTCTTCGAATTGAACAGTGGAGCTAAGATTCCTTTGGTCGGTTTAGGCACCTGGCAGGCAGATCCCGGGGTCGTTGGTCGCGCTGTTGAAACTGCAATCAAGGTTTCTCTATGATATCTTCATCTCGTTATGATTCGAATGATTTTCTGCATCCTTTCAGTGAATCTCGTGGTTGAGTTTATTCACTTATCTGCTCTTGGTTAACTTAAATCAGTTCTGCATTACCACTCGCAGCGGCTACATCAAAGTATCTTTTCAACTTTTGATTTAATCTCCTGTAGGTTTTAAAACTAAGTATAATGTGTTTCTCACAGAGGAAAAGTTTTCCGGATTTGAGTTATCACGCGTTCTTCACGATTACTTGGTTTTTTTTTAGTTCTGTAAGTTTTTGTTACTCTGCAAATTGTGCCTACACGGCATATAATCTACAGTCAGGGGAAAGAGAAAAAAATTGATCGAATCAATGACATGACGTGTTAATTGCTAAGGAGCATGCACACGAATCGATTACTCATTTTCCGTCCCGGAATCACAACCGTATTCTCTGATTCATAGTTTATATTTGTTTTGAAAAACAGAGAGAGAGAGACAGGGCGAGGAACGAAGAGCCCGGCCTCCCACACAGCCGTGCTTATCCCGTATTTAATAATATTGTTAAAATATTATTGCGTAAGAAGTATTATATTTTATAAATTTATGAAATAATAATTTTATAATAATATATTTTTAAAATATTATTATATTAATAAAATTTTAAAAATTATAAAAATATTTTTTTGATATTTTTTTATTTTATAAAAAATTTAAAAATAAAAGAATAATATAAAATAAATTTAAAAAAACAAATTAAAAAGGAAAAAAAAGAAAAAAAAAAAAAAGGGAGGGGGAACCCTTGCCCATTGGATTAATCCAACGGGCAGGACCACGACCTAGGGATTGTGTCGCAAAATAGCACCCTGAAACTAGGATGGACCAGTGTGGTATAGGAATAAAATAATATAAAATTAGAATAATATAATTTTAAGAAATAAAATAGTGTAATAATAGAATTAAGAAATTATTATTTTTTATTTAGTTAATTATTTAGCATATATAAAACTAAATTAAAAATTAATTTTCAAGTATTTTTATACAATAATATAAGATGAATAGTAAATGAATTTATATAAAATGTTTTTTTTTCTTTTATCTAAAAAAAATATTTCAAGGCACACAAGAATGGATCCGGGGGGCGTCCTTCTCACCTATGGAGAAGGACCGTCCTTCTTATTATTTGAACCGTTGGATGTAAAATTCAATGGCCCACACGTTTTGAATGGATAATATAACGTGGACCGTTCGATTTTAAATTTAATCATCCAAAATACGTGACCGTCAGATTTTATATCCGACGGTTCAAATAAGGAGAAGGACGATCCTTCTCCATAGGGGAGAAAGGCGTCCCCTCAATCCCACAAGAATGGTTTATACAATTTCCATAAATAGTTCTTGGCTGATCTTTACTAGACTACAATAAAACTAAAATACAAACACTCAAATTAGGTATAATTAGAAAAAAAAATAAGAAAAAAAATAATAAAAGCAACAATATTAAAAACAAAATTTGAAAATAATTACGGGTCAAATTGGCTGGTTTGGCTTGGCTTGGCTCGACTCAAAATATAGATTTCTTTATAAATATATTTTTTATTTTAACTAAATATTAAATTTTAAAAAATTATTTTAATAGATTATATTTTTATAATTAACAAATTTTTAAAAGATCATTCTTTTAAATATATTCTTAGTTAATATTTTAATTTATATATTATAATTTTAAAAAATATTTTATATTTTTAAATACCTTTATATTAATATAAATTTTTAAATAAAAATAAAAAAATAAAAAATAATAGACTATCCCAAACCGGTCCAGTTTGGATAATGGAATGGCATATTTATGGCTTTCAACCTTGGTGATTAAACTATATCCAACTGGCCTGACTTAATAAAAATAATTTTTTTCCTAAATTTGACAAGTATTCAGTTTGAAACTAGTTTTAATCAGGTCTATGAGATATTAGGGCTTAGGGTAAGAATAATGTTGGGATTTTTTAGAAATAAAAACATGCACACCATTGGCATAGCGGAAATAAATCCCAAAATTTTCAATCAGTCATCAGCCATCAAATATAACAAGAGCACAATGACCAAAATAACACAACTAAGAACACATGTTGCACGATAATATTTAATATAAAAAAGCATTTTCAATTAAGAGAAAAATTATAGGTAAACTCCGTAAAAATTCACTATAATAGTGTTAGGTTACAAATATAAACTCTTAAAATCCTTCACAACAATCAATATGAATGATTGGTTGAATATAATTTCAACTTACTAACAACTCACTAAATAATAATATACCAAGAAAATAAATAATCAAATGGTAATATATCCTAAAAATAAGACTAAAGTAACGTCCCCAAATTTGGTAGAAAAATAAAATACAAATCAAACTTTAACTGGATATTGAACTACTTTTTCTTTTCTCTCTCTTTCTTTGTATGGTATCCTTTTGTATCAAAATGATCTTGGATCTTTACTCTAAAAATTGTGCAAGATTTTTATACTTTGTTGACATATGTGTGCCCTACAGGTACAAATAGTAATATATGCCACACACAAGCGCACTTTAGTTGCATATAAGTCGTGCCTATTCTATGCATGGGTGCATAAATGCCCCCGGAGCGCATATGAGCAGTGCTAGTTTTATTAGTGGCGTACATGCATCTTAATTTGATGCCCATCAGACACTAAAGTTTTTTTTTTCATAAGTTCATTAGGCACCATCTCTTAGCGCTACTTTAGTCCTGTAGTCGTACCAGTGCTCACATTAGAACCAAGCAAAACTCCTGTCCACTCATTTATTAGGAACAAAACTCATATAAAAAATAACTTAAAACCCTATAAATATTTCCTTATGACATTGTAGGGGAATCTCTTGTTTCTTTGGTGACCGTCATTTCTTACTATTTGGTAACTTTTTCTCTAAGGGGAATCCGATATCGGCTTACGCAAACTTAAATGATATCTTCTTCAGCTCTACCAAACTACCTAAAGTATAGCCACTTTCATTCGACGTCTTTACCGTGGTAGCGTTGCTTACCTTTGTATTCTTCCTTGGCCTCATCGTACCACATTGATCAAACATCTCATTAGTCATCTTAGCATTGTTCTTGGCAACCATGTATCCATCAAGTATTGACTTGAATACTTGCTTTTTCTTACTATAATTGAGGCGCCTTTAGCAAGTTTCTATAGACCTTAGTTGAATGTTGTGCAAAAGCCATTCTTGTCAAGTTTGTCAGCCAATGTCAAGTTCATTCGAAAATTGGGAATATATTATATAGTTCTTGAGCGTATAGGAGACAAGAGAGACTTCCTTGATGTTGCATGGTGTGAAGATCCACTATCCATCACCTAACTTGTCTAGTAACTCATGAAATTTCGTGTCTTCTCCACGTTAATGGATAGAATATCTTTATAGGTAGTGATAGAAGTGCGATCATTACTGTTATAATTTCTTACCCCTTACCACTCCCTATTATCCTCCTATTTTCGTTTGAAATAATCTCACTTTATTTAGCACTTTTTGCCACAATAAAAGTATTTGATGTCCTAAAGTTTGGATCGGTTGTTATTCTTTTTCGACTTGCCTATTTCCTCCCTTCCGAACACTAGATGGACACCAAAGCACTCGGCTCCTTAAAACCACATCACTTCTCGTTCTCTTAGACTCGGTCATAAAAAAGAAAACAATGACCTCATTAAGGTTGAACTTGTTCTTACCAAATAGTAGTATCATGGCAATATTATCGTAAAAGGCTGGCAATAAAGTAGCAATACCAACTCTTTATCCTCATCATTAATCTTTTTATTAAGCGTCAACATTTGTGTTGAAATCCAGTTGAACTTATTAAATTACTTCTTGAAGCTTCCCCCTTTCAACAATCGAGGGTCATCAAATTATTTCTTCACATGCAACCTTGTTAAGCCTCAAGTTTTATCTAGTGTTGTATTTGATTTGACAAAACATTTACCTCCTAGAGAGCATTATTTACAAAATATGGGTTGATCGTACAATTAGGTAGATCCCTTATATTTTCCCACTCATCCCTCGATATTTACTCATTATAGGCAATGCTTGATATAGCCGAATAATGCCATAGCACATGGGGCCATGTGGCACCACGCCTAGAACAATTCAAAGTGGTAGGCCATGCTAGGTCACAAAGAACCTGACACATTTAAGATTTCTATTTTGGTGTATTAAGTTCCTGTTTGGCATGTTAGACACACATGCCCTGAATCATTCCATTGGTCTCTAGGGAGGATTAATGGTTAATGTCCATGGTTAGATATTGATGTGACCCTTGATATTTGACTTGGTTTTCGACTTTTTAAGTTGGTAGACCCAAGTTTGGGTCGGTAGTGGCTGCTTTCTCTCGATGAAGCACGGAAACTAACACGAGACACGGGTATGATTCTAGTACGCCGATATGTTGTTTTTAAAATTAAAGACACAATACATTAGAGACATTTAAACTAAAATTATAATTTATAATTTTTTTAATTGATGAATACTATTTTTTATATTAAATTTGTGAGTTATCGTCTTCTTTTATGATGTTGGAATTAAATTATTTCTCCAGGAAATATCAATTGCATTATCACCGTCATTTACTTTACCTCTATAATTGTCTTTTTTTTTTATAATCAAATTATGAATTTGTATATTATAAAAATTTAATGAAAGAAAAGTATCATTTACTATAAGTGGAGTCCCTTTTGACTATGAGATAATCCTGGGGGGTAGGGACTATTGATAAAAATAAAAGAGAGAGGTATGATTTTAAAATTTTTAAATTATAATATAGCCCATATTTTTTAAAATTTATAAAATGGCCCACAATTTTTTTAAAATTATAAAATCACTCAATATATCCAAAACGTGTCAGAATGTGTCTGGAACATTTTTAAAACGTGTTGGGACGTTCCATTAGAACATGTCCGAAATGTGTAGGACAAAAAAATAAATTAACATGTGTCGGAGCATGTCCGACACGTGTCCCATCGTGTTTGGAGTGTGTCAATGTCTAATATATGTTGAATACCGATACTTAGAGCCTGAAAGAGTATTCATGCTCCCTAGCTTTCTTTGAATGAATCTTAGCTAAGGAGATCTTCGAGTCAACAGCCTTTACAGATACAGGTTCGATCCAACAACAGTAAACATAACCTTGTGTACACATGTTATAAAAAAGTAGCATCAAAGTTCCTTTTCACCACTCCTGCAATATCTCTTACTGTTGAGATTTTGTTAAACAATCTAGTTAACCTTTTAGTTCCCTTATGAATTCTATACACTTCTAAGCTATCACAATGATACCATTTCATCCGTCTTCCTAATCTTTTTTATCTTCTATGCGTCTTTAATTTCTTCTTTTTTGATAGGCCACCGATGAGAATGTCTGAGGTTTCTCCATAGTCACTAAGCTTCCCTAGCACTATAGTTAAATGGTAGAAATGGCTCTTCTACCGTTCTTTATATCCTCATCAGCAACAAGCGCCCTTGTCTAGATGTCCTTAATACATTTAATTGAATTCCATTATTTTGTTCTCCTATTCCTTGCTTTATCTAGTCCAAAGATGTCCTTTTCTATGAATAGTACATCATTTATACAAGTCCTCACTGCCTTTCATAGGCGAGCAAGAAGCCTAGAGAGATTTGGTGGATTAAGTGAAGACATGCTTACAACAACGAAGTCGTGAGGATAGTACTGTAAGAGGCAGCATAGTATAGGAGATAATGTAACTGTATCATTACACAACTTGTTATCTTCCTGTACGGGGAGCTCTTTTGCTAGTGGTCTTCAGTCACCTACATTCTCTGTCGCCATTAACACTCTTCTTCCTGCAGGCTGGTTACCGGCATATTGACTGTGCTCCAATTTATGGGAATGAAAAAGAGGTGACATAGATGATGGCTTGGCTTTCTTATCAATGCATGCGTGGTGAGCATATTTTTGCAACTGTTTATTGATGCTTCATTGTTTGCTTCTCTAGATTGGTGTTGTCTTGACGGATCTGATCAGAAAAGGTGTGGTGAAGCGAGAAGATTTGTGGGTTACATCAAAACTATGGTACGTGGTGGTTTGTATATTTTATGTTATGGGAAGGCTCTAATGCTTGCACCGTAAGCACCTATGCTTCTTTTGGACTAGTGTGTCAGTGAGTGACACATGATCAACACTCTCCTACATGTGTCAAAGTATTTATTATTGTTTTTTTTTTTACTCTGAGCCATTCCAACAAATTTTGGATATGTGGGGTATTTTGGAATTTGTAGAAAAATAGAATTCTTCATGTAAAATAAAAAATAGTATTATTTTATAATTTTGAAATAATTGAAAACCCATGCCTCTGTTGTATTATTATTATTATTATTATTATTATTATTATTATTATTATTATTATTATTATTATTATTATGTGAGGGATGTGATAATACACCTTATTTATATTAAGTTACTTGCATATTGATTTTTCTTTTGATGTTTTTTTTTTTTTTGGATGAGTTAACATAGAATATTAATTTTTATTACTTCCTAAGGAGATTGCAATACATAGAGTAAAATGGTAAAAAGGGATTTATATAATTGATTAGCTTAATGAGATATAAAGCTCTATTGTTATTAATATTAATTAATAATATTTTTATATTTATAAATAAATTATAAATTTTTATTAATGTGTTATGTCCCTATTTGCAGAAGGTAATATGTAGCCATGTCCAATTATAGTTTGTGCCACAGTGCAGTTGGCTTTTCTTTCCTTTGGAGAATATTAGTACATTGATTTGCAAGAGTCAAATGTGAACTGTTATGTGTACCTAAGGATAGCTTTTTAATTTTCAAGCTCTGCTACAACTGAGAACAGAATAGTGGTATCAAAACCACACCAGTCTTGGATTAGGATGAGTTCTATCTCTTAAAGAGAAGGATATATTTATTCTCTTAATTTTAATCGTTTAATTTTAAGTGGATAACTATGATCTAATCATTTTAAAATAATATATTTTAACTATTTTTTTTAGTTTTTTTTAAATAGTTAAATCACAATTATCTATCTAAGAGAAGATAGTTAAGATATGAAGAACGTTATTTTATAAGAGATGGAGTTCCCTTCAATATCCATAGGCCTAAACATTTTGAAAAGATGAGATACATGTAGTCTCACTTATGCATTCTAGAGAGGTTGTTCGAACTGCATATATATTTTAAGTTATACTAGAATAACTTTATTATTATATTAAGACTTCGTCCACTTAATTATTGTCACGTCCCAATTTTTGAATTCCATAATTAACTTTCACCGACTTACTATTAAACTAATTAGACATTTAATTAAGTTTTGGATGTAAATTATATATCGATACCTTGATCGATCATAAAATAAATAAATTTAAACATATACAGGGATCCAAAACATATCACGTCTCATTTTGGCTTCGACACTGATATCAACATAATGTCGGACCTTACATAATGATTGATGCCTAACCAAAAACATAATCAAAGTATACAAATTTGTAGAAATAACTCATGAACCAATTTTTTTTTACACTTTACAACCAATCGTCAGATGATTTGAATTTAATCATAAGATTACGAAAACCTATTAACTGAAATTTAATCATTTGCTGTCAACCGCTAGATAGCCTATATACATATTGACAAACTGAAAATACACGCTGAAAGCCAACATTTAAGACTCTGCAACAGCTATCCGATACCACAATACCTCATTAAACTATTGTCATGCTATCCAAAACCTGAACATCCACTAAACATAGTATAAATCAAGTTCTAAAGTCATCTAAACTCAAACTAATACATTAACTATTATACAAAAACTATAAAACAGCAATTTAAAGCTACTCATTACTGTTTGAAATCTCTATACATCAGATTAATCTATCTAAAAATTGTCGAAAACTATTAAACAACACTAAATATTAATAAAGCTCTAAGCTAAATAACACCATCGATCTTTACTCTTGCATGCCTGTCAAGGATTCATGCATCTCATCTGAAGAGGTTAGTAAAAATAGCAAAGAGTGAGCCAAAAACTCAACAAGACACATAATATATCAACGAACATGCACACTTTATACTTAAAAAATATCTGAAGGAATAGGGATCATGATCAGATGTAATGACATGAACTTATGTAGAAAAACTTACATGATACATTCTCAGATTTCTTATCCTTTTCTTTCTTAATCTTAACCATCAACACATACTTAAATCCTATCCCTTTTTAGGGAACAAGGCCAATAGGCCTTACTGACTAAAGAAATGGACAATCGAAACTCAAGTTGTATATGTTTTTATACAACTAAGAGGCCATACGCTCCTATTTAAGATCTAAAGGTGGGCTGTCTATATATAACCTTATATCAACACATACTTAAATCTTATCCCTTTTTAGGGAACAAGGCCAATAGGCCTTACTGACTAAAGAAATGGACAATGGAAACTCAAGTTTTATATGTTTTTATACAACTAAGAGGCCATACGCTCCTATTTAAGATCTAAAGGTGGGCTGTCTATATATAACCTTATAGACGGGACCAAACACTACTTCTTAACTCCACGGATAATAGAGTTAAATATCAATATACTACTGTAATATATTAAGATATGCCAAAATATACAATCCGCTAAACGATTATTAGTCCAATTTCTTATTTTTATAAAAAACTGTATACTTTTCTTAATTTTTCTTAATTTTCTCACTCCTGGAGAAAATATTCATAATTCATAATATATTGTAGAGTTTTTAACCATAATTTTATAAATTTATACTTAAAATTATATAGGAGTTTGATCATATTATCATTGAAGGCATGAAAAGTTCTGGGTAATTCAGAATATAGCAATATGCAGAAAATTCAGCAAGAATTATAAATTCAGCAGGTATCTTAATTTTTAAACCTTAACTGTCAACATATATACATCTTTCAACTTCCATAAAACATATACTTGTTAATTTAGAACCTACATAAGCTATAATATGAAATTAGAGTGTGGATTTTAGCAAAATTCAGTAAAAATGCAGCAAAAATTATCAACATGACAAATTCTATAATATCAGTTTTTAAATATCACATGCTGGGCTCATTTTAGTAAATTCCTAAAACATGTAGATTATTTTCATAAGTTCAAAACATACTATAGTATGGGGTACGAAATTTATCACGTACAAGATCATTAAATCATAGATTTTATGACATGCATGTAGCTATAATCAATATTTTGGACCCATGTATAAAGTTTGAACATAATCATGAGTTTCACATAAAGTTTGATATAAAACCATGGAAAAGTTACATGCATGCATTGAATATATACATTAACTTCGAAATCATAGCTTAGATGAGTATTAAAACAAAAATACTCAAGAGAATTTATAAGAAATCAACAACAAGAAAAGAAGGAGTTTATAGTGTACTTATCTTTTTTCCAAATTCAGCAAATTCTAGACTCAAATTACTTGAATTGGACTTTCTCGGGCCTTCTCGCTCTTCTTCTCTTTATTCTTCTTGGCTCTCTCTTCTCTGGAAATTGCAGCAGGAAATGATAGAAAATGAGTTCCGGTGTCTTTTTGTAATAGCCTAGCACTTGAGCGCCAATAGAGCGTGCATTGAGCGCCATCCCGACAGAAATTAGAGCTCGAGCATGACTCGAGTGAGAGTTGAGCCCGAGTTCACTTGAATCAGCGCTCAAGGATGACTCGTGTGAGACTTGAGCGTAGAGGTTCTAGTTTTGGTGCTCCAGCGTAAGTTGGACCTCCTTCGAGTGCTACTCTACTGAATCCACATTCGGCCAAATATTAACTTTTGACTCAATTTTTTATTATTTTTAACATTAATTTTAATTATATTAATTTAATTAGTTACGATTATTATAATTTAAGGACTCAAATCTTACAATTGTGCTCATATATACACACACAGTGAGATAAACAAAATCTCATATAAATATTATTCCCTCCTTTACATCTTTTATTAGTTCTTCCTGCATGAACTCATATTAGTTGATATGCAGGTGCAAGGATCATGCCCCAGAGGATGTGCCAATGGCATTGGACAGAACTCTGAAGGACTTGCAGCTGGACTATATTGATCTATTCATTGTATGTGTTGCAACAACAAAATTAAAGCAAAAACTTAAACACAAATGAGATAACAAATTTACATTGTTTATTTTTAGTATGTGAACTACATAAATAGGCATAAGATAAAGTTATTTCACCATATTTAAAAGAATATAAGTAATGAAAATAACTCGGTAACACAGTTCTCACAAAGAACACTCGGTTGTTTTGTAAAAATCCAAACACTCGAAATCCGTAAACGCTTAAAAAACAGTTCATTGGCTGAGCACACTGCTATCCTGACATATTTGGATACACAGCTGGACTGTTTTGTGATTTGAATGGTTCATTCTCTTACTGTGAAGCCAATGTTAATAATCTTCAATTTCCACGTAGCTATCATTATCTTACAGACCTCCCATGATCATAATGGCAACAGGTCACTCCATGCTGAAGTGCCACCTGAATGAATCTCCATAATTCGGAGTTATGGCTTCATAGTATCACCTCATTGATCTTTTCTACAAATCATCTGTTTTCAATAAGCAATTCCATCTTTGTAGATACACTGGCCAGCAAGGATGAAGAAGGATTCTGTGACTTTTGAGCCTGAAAACTTCCTTCCAGCTGATATTCCGAGCACATGGAAGGCTATGGAAGCAGTCTGTGATTCCGGAAAGGCAAAAGCAATTGGCGTGAGCAACTTTTCCATGAAGAAACTCGGGGATTTGCTCGCGATTGCTCATATTCCTCCTGCTGTCAACCAAGTCGAATGCCATCCTTCCTGGCAGCAGAGCAAGCTGCATGAGTTTTGTAAAGCCAATGGTGTTCACTTTTCTGTGAGTATTACTTCTGCATTTAGCTATATTTATGATTCTTTTAGTGAATAGGCTCTTATATTTATTTAATTGTCAAAATTAGAAGTTAGATGGATGAGTGTTGAATATTTCATCAAGTGATGTAAATAATTATTTCGCACCTACTATTTATCCATACAACTTTTAATATTTTCCATTGAGTCAATATAGTAGCCTCCCCACTAGGAAGAACATAACAACTATATTTGCATTTTTGAGTTATATTTACAATTATAGTTACATTTTTAATTTAGATTGGATTAAAATTGAGTTTAGACTTAATGCATATCTGAGTTATGTGAAAATTTGTAACTGCTAAATTGGAATGGGCTAAAAATTCATAACTGTGCTCCAGTTCAAGGATTTCTTTAAAGAATTTTTATTTAAAAATTTACATTTATATAAAAAAATATATGAAAATATAAAATATTTTAAAAATTATAATATTTAGATTAAAGTATTTCCTAAGTCTATATTTCAATGAAGAATCTTTATGTAAAAATATTATTAATTATGTAAAAACATAATCTATTAAAATATTTTTTTTAAGAATTTGGTATTTATTTAAAATAAAAAAATATATTTACAAAAAAAATCATAATTGGACAAGAACTGGTCAAACCCATTACTTTCACTCGTGGCAGTACTCGGCCCAAAACTAATCAGTCTAATTTTTTAATCATATCTGTCTATAATATTAATATATATTAACAAAACCCAATAAAATTTCGAATTGGTCAGATCAAGTTGCCCGATCAAGGCTACTTTTCATCATGTATGTTTGTATGTTGTAGTTGATTTTTAGTGTTGCTATTCTTTGTAGGGCTACTCACCATTTGGTTCGCCAGGCACAACATGGCTTAAGGGTGAAGTTCTAAAGAATCCTGTTATTGCTACAATTGCGGAGAAATTGGGGAAGACTCCTGCACAAGTTGCCCTTCGTTGGGGTCTGCAAATGGGTCACAGTGTCCTCCCCAAGAGCACAAATGAAACAAGGATCAAGGAAAACCTTGATGTCTTTGACTGGTCTATACCTGATGACTTGTTTTCAAAGTTCTCTGAGATTAAACAGGCAAGCATCTGTCAACTTCTTCATTATGGTATATATTCATTGCTTCATCGCTGGCCTGTATTCTGAGTTTAAGTTTTTTTACCCAATATCCAACTGTCTTTTGATTATGTATTATTTATATATTGAAGGATTTGAAGTCAATTTTATTATAATTGTGCTTGTTTAATCCTTGGCCACTGAAAAATAACCAAAAACGCCACAAGCCATTGCATTTAGGCTTCTACTAAGCACATATAAGGCTAATAGATAATAATATTATGATTTATGAATATCTCTATAGATTAGCTGATATTTATCTTTGGTGTCCATGCTTTGTCACATTAATCTAGCACTATCCCTTTTGGCATTTTTTGATTTCATGTGGCCGTTCCATTTCATTGGAGTGGTAGATGGCTTGCAGTCTTCATACCAAACTGCACCAGTGATAATATGCTTTTATTATCTAGATATGATGAGCTTGGCTGTGGAATTGTATACTTATGGGGCTATCTAATATTTACAGGAAAGGCTTATCAAGGCTGATTTTTTGATTTCCGAGACGTGTGGTCCATACCGGAGTGTGGCCGAGTACTGGGATGGTGAGGTTTGAAACCCTGGAGACTCCAAAGGGGGATGCATCAAGAACCTAGACTAGCCAATTTATGCTCAAGCATATTAGTTCTTCATTGTTGCCACATGGGTATACTCATGATTTTGATAAGCAATAATAAATTAACAAATGGGAATTATTATATAATTTGAATCATAGCAGGAGTTCAAATACAATCTCATAACCCAATACATCATAAACAAATAAAAAAACTTTTCAATATAGATAGATCAATAGAAGGTCGAGAGATCTGATAAGGTGCTTGTTATCATTTGATAGTAGAAACTTTAAAGATCTAATCTTTACAATGATGACCGAAGAAAATCACCACAACAGAGAATGTGTCTATGAGAGATTTGTTGAAGATATCTGGTTTTGTTTGTAGATAAAGGTTGAAAGAAAGTTTTACAAACAATTAAACATGTATATATACCTTTCCATTTAAGAACAGTCCATTGATGTCATACTAGCAAGAATAATACTAGTTGCATCTAAATTTGAACAAATTTTGTTGTTAGTGTTAGAGCAAAACGCGCGGAAGGCCGAGCGGACACAACGCTCGGACAGAAACAGAGAGCAAAGCTCTCGGACGGACGAGAAAGGCAGAAGAAAAATATGAGAGGGAACACACGAATTTAACGTGGAAAACCCTTCTGTAAGCAAGGGAAAAACCACGAAAGAATACACTATAAAAGGATTGTTTACAAGTGTTAGCTACACAAGCTCAAACTTAAAGAAAAACAACCTTAAGTGTACAACTTTCTCTCACTAAAGTGTTTCTCTCACAAGTCTCACAAAGTGGTTGCTCACAAAGGCACACACCACAACTCACCAACCTCTCTCACACCCGCATTAAATGATCTCTACACATATATATATATACATGTAAATAAATATATATATATTCACCATCCTAGAGGGCTACCCAGCCACCCTAGCGCCCGGTGGCGGGCATGTTGCTTGCCAGGCCGCTGTCAGCGCACGCCCGCAGGCCAAGAACGTCTTGGAAGTTGTGGCGCCACCAACTTCCAATCGATCGCAAAAGAACCTGCCCGCATTTATTGCTGTCGCAGATCATTAATGAGAGAATAAGTCAACGGACGCGTGGATGGAGTCCTCGTCCAAGTATGCTCGGACATGACGCTTCATTCAAAGTCCTCGTCCATACTTCCATGGAGTCCGCAGACAAAAGCAACTCGGGAGTGACCCCAACAAACTTCCCCTCACGACCGAGTGGGAGTAAAGTCAGTTAGACCAGCAATGTCACAACAAGCGCCTAGCTTCCCCTTTGGCAAGACCTTGGTCATCATGTCTGACCCATTATCGTCCGAGCGGACCTTTCCAATTGACAGCTGCCCATCATCAAAAACATCTCTCACCCAATGATATCGCACGTCAATGTGCTTTGACCGAGAATGGAATGAGGAGTTCTTATACAAGTGAATGGCACTCTGACTATCACAAAGGATCTCGTACGCCTCTTGCCTTAGACCCAATTCTTGGACAAACCTCTTCATCCACAAGATTTCCTTGCAGGGCCTCGGTCACGGCAATGAACTGCGTCACGTGGTCGAGAGAGCGACGCACTACCAGAGCTTGACCGCCAGAGACCGCCCCCCCACAAATTTCACCAAGTATCCGGACGTTGATTTCCTAGAATCAACGTCTCCGGCCATATCTGCGTCCGTGTACGCAATTAACTGAGGCTTCTCTTCTCCAAACATCAAACCCACCTTGGAGGTCCCGCGTAAATATCTGAAGATCCACTTTACCGCAGACCAATGCTCCATCCCAGGGTTTGAGAGAAATCTGCTCACAAGGCCAACCGCATGAGCAATGTCCGGCCGCGTACACACGGCCGCGTACATTAGGCTGCCAACGGCCGAGGAGTAAGGAACCTTACTCATACGCGCCTTTTCAATGTCCGAGGACGGACACTGCTGTTTACTCAGCCTAAAATGGTTGGCCAATGGGGTGCTGACAGGCTTGGACCCTTCCATGCTGAATCTCTGAAGCACCTTTTCAAAATATCCTTCCTGGGACAGCCAAAGCTTCTTGCCCTCTCAGTCGCGAGAAATTCTGATCCCCAGAATCTGTTTCGCCGGTCCGAGGTCTTTCATGGTGAAAGACTGTCCGAGTTGCTTCTTCAGCTCGTTGATCCGAGCACTATTCTGTCCGACAACCAGCATGTCGTCCACATAAAGGAGAAGGATGATGAAATCGTTGTCCGAGAACTTCTGCACAAAGACACAGTGGTCCGAGGAAGTCTTATGGTAACCTTGCTTGACCATAACAGACTCGAACTTCCGGTACCACTGTCTTGGAGCTTGTTTCAGCCCATACAAGCTATTCTTCAAACGACAAACAAGTCCCTCCTTTCCTTTGACTTCAAAACCGTCTGGTTGCTCCATGTAGATCTCTTCCTCTAGATCTCCATGGAGAAAGGCTGTCCGGACATCTAGTTGCTCAACCTCCAGGTCCAACGCTGCTGCCAGTCCGAGCACTACACGGACCGAGGACATCTTCACAACAGGTGCAAAAATTTCATCAAAGTCAACACCCTTTCGTTGACCAAATCCCTTGACCACAAGTCTTGCCTTGTGTCTTGGGGCGCTCGGGTCCTCGGTCGCCTTCAGCCTGAAGACCCATTTATTTTTCAGAGCCTTCTTCCCCTTAGGCAATTCTGCCAGCTGAAACGTATGGTTCTCATGAAGGGAATTCATTTCTTCCTCCATGGCTTCAAACCATTTATCCTTCTCAGCACTGCTCATGGCCTCTTCGAAGTCCTCTGGTTCTCCGAAAGATCGGTGAAAGAGGACAAACTCCACCGGCCGGAAGGCGGACGGACGAACGTCTCACTCTGGACGACCGTCTCACTTGGGCTACCTCATCCTGCTAAGGTACCACATCTTCAACCTGATCCTGAGGCGCTGTACTCGCCTGATCCTGGTTGGCGATTCTCGTTGATCCGGGACTTCGGATACAAGAGGTACGGGACGGACGATTTCAATCTCAACTCACATGTCTGGGAGGTAATCTGGAAAGAGACTTCACATCTTTCCCAACGTCCTCTATGGTCTCGTCCTCAACGAAGACCACGTCGCGGGAGCGAACCCGGCTTCTTTGTTTTGGGTCATAAAACCTGTACCCAAATTCTTCCTCACCATAGCCCAGAAAGACACATTGTAGTGTCTTTGGCTCCCGATTTAGTCCTCTCATCTCTCGGAACATGGACAAAGGGCTTGCGGCCAAAAGTCCACAGAATGGTATATCTTTTGTTCTTTTTAGGTCCAAATCGGCTCAGAAACTTCCCTGCGAGAGGCTTCTCAGGCGGCGATTAATAACATGGGCGGCCGTCCTCAAGGCCTCGGCCCAAAAAGATCCTCGCAGCCTTGCCTCAGATAGCATGCACCTAACCCTTTCCATGAGGGTGCGGTTCATCCTCTCGGCCACTCCGTTCAACTGTGGCGTCTTTGGTGGAGTCTTCTGATGTTTGATGCCATGAGCTCTGCAATAGGCATCAAACCGTCCAATGTACTCGCCACCGTTGTCGCTCCTTACTGCCTTTAGTCTCCTCCCGGTTTCCCGCTCAACAAGGACGTGGAACTGTTGAAAAGTTTCCGCGACCTGGTCCTTGGTCTTCAGCGGGAGCACCCACAGCTTCCTCGAGCAATCGTCTATGAAGGTCACAAAGTACTGTGCACCTCCAAAAGACTTCTCCGGGAGAGGGCCACACACGTCCGTGTGTACAAGCTCCAAGATCTCGGACTTCTTGGAGATTCGTCTCGGGAGAAGGAGACTCTTCTTTGTTCCCCGCCATGCGGTGAGGACACGTCCTGGCATGTCTCCATCCACCTCAGGAATGAGACCTTTCCTGGCCAAGTGACCCATGCCGCGCTCACTCATGTGTCCGAGCCTCTTGTGCCAAAGATCCGAGGACTCCGCACTCCTTGTGGCATTCACCTCAGCTACTTCAGCCTGGGCTTTCAAAATATAAAGGCCAGATGCCTTAGTTCCTCTGCAATGACCATGGAGCCCTTGGTCATTTTGATATCTTGCCCGTCACGAGAAGACGTTGCGGTAACCTTCATCATCCAATCGCCCAACCGAGATGATGTTCACTGACGTCGTGGGCGTGCGGACGTCCTTGAAAGTCAGCCAGGGCTCCGGTACTCATCACCAACGCGTGATGTCTCCACGTCCGATGAACTCGGACGTCTCGCTATTGCCCATTCTCGGTACTCACTGGGGCACAAGGAGCATAAGTAGAGAAATGTTCTCTCCTGGAGGTAACATGGTCAAGCACCGAGTCCACTACCCAATCCGAGGACCCGCTGCGCCACACGCCCATCAAGTCCTCGGACTCACGAGGTTAAGAGGAGATCCTCTCCTGTCACAACAGACCGATGACTCTTCCTCGCCTCGTCTCTTTTCGCCCATACCTTTCCCCGTTCTCACGCTTCCATTTATAGCAGAACTTTTTGATGTGGCCCTTCTTGCCACAATGATGGCACTCCATATCTTGGTACCGAGAACGTGACTTACTCCGCACTTTGTCTTGGGACTTTGGGCCACGTCCTCGGCTTCTTCCCTGATTTCGTGACAAGGACCTCGGGCACCGAGAGGTAGACGTACCCACGAGAAAGTCGTCGTACTTCCTCGTTCGACAGACTCCATTCACCATCTCCGGTGTCACCACACCGTTCGGAGTCATGTTGGCGATCGTGACCCTCATGGTTTCCCATGAGTCCGGAGGGTTGCTAGGAGCCAAAGTCCTAGCACTTCGTCCTCGAACTTAATGCCCATCTTGTTGAGCCGGTCCACGCATCCCTCAAACTCGTTTAAGTGGTCGGCAAATAGAAGATCCGATCCTGTCTGGGATATGGACCAACCGCATCAAATGGTAAATTTTATTGTTACCAGATTTGGAGGCAAAGAGCTTCTCCAGCTTCTCCCAAAGGGCTTTGGCATTTGTCTCCCTACGAACATGGTTGTACACGTTCTCGTCCACAAACTGCCTGATGAACCCGCACACCTGTTTGTGCTCCAACGCCCAGACCTCGTCCGTTTTCGTCGACGGTTTTTCTGAGGAGAAGACCGGATCGTGCATAGACTTGACGAAAAGCAAGTCAGACATTTTGCTCTGCCAGATGTCAAAGTTTGAACCGTTCAAACAAACCATCTTGCTGCCAAACTCCATTTCTGATAACAAGCAAAGATCACCGAGTAAACAACCTTGTCTCTAATACCACTTGTTAGAGCAAAACGCGCGGAAGGCCGAGCGGACACAACGCTCGGACAGAAACAGAGAGCAAAGCTCTCGGACGGACGAGAAAGGCAGAAGAAAAATATGAGAGGGAACACACGAATTTAACGTGGAAAACCCTTCTGTAAGCAAGGGAAAAACCACGAAAGAATACACTATAAAAGGATTGTTTACAAGTGTTAGCTACACAAGCTCAAACTTAAAGAAAAACAACCTTAAGTGTACAACTTTCTCTCACTAAAGTGTTTCTCTCACAAGTCTCACAAAGTGGTTGCTCACAAAGGCACACACCACAACTCACCAACCTCTCTCACACCCGCATTAAATGATCTCTACACATATATATATATACATGTAAATAAATATATATATATTCACCATCCTAGGAGGCTACCCAGCCACCCTAGCGCCAGGGTGGCAGGGCATGTTGCTTGCCAGGCCGCCTGTCAGGCGCACGCCTGGCAGGCCAGCAACGTCTTGGAAGTTGTGGCCGCCACCAACTTCCAATCGATGCGCAACAAAGACCTGCCCGCATTTATTGCTGCCGCAGATCATTAATGAGAGAATAAGTTAACGGACGCGTGGATGGAGTCCTCGTCCAAGTATGCTCGGACATGACGCTTCATTCAAAGTCCTCGTCCATACTTCCATGGAGTCCGCGGACAAAAGCCACTCGGGAGTGACCCCAACAGTTAGACAATTCTAGAATAAGGGTAATTTAAAAATATATATTTGTGTGGTTTCGAGAATATGAATAAAGATATTCTATCAATGAGTTATGGCCACTGGAACGTTAAATACGATTTAAGGTACTAAAATATCTTTAGATAGAAAGCCAAATGATGAAGGTGTGCGAAGAAATAAAACCCTTTGAGTATAGGAATCTAGCCCCCTAGACATGCACTTTAGGGGTTTAAAAGATTTGAAGGGCTTAGGAGAAAGAGAATCCTTTTTAATTTACTACTCAAAAGAAATTACTGATCATGAGGATACAAAAAGGATGAATGGTTTAATGAATTGAAAGAATTTTCCTAACTCCGAGGGAAAGATTTTAAAATTTTTATAGTCCAAACATATTAGTCTATAATTTTATTTGCTCAAACCCAATACAGCTAGATAAAATTACCACCACCAGTAAACATACACTATAGATAATAATAATAGCATTATTCCAAGAGGCAAGGTCCTTGAAATCCACCCCTCCTTCAAGCTTGACAAGCAACCTCCTTTCAATCAACATTTGCTGCATTCTTACTATATGTATAACCATGCCATAAGATGTTCCTAATCTTACAATCAATTTGGTTAATAACAGTTTTGGGGAGGACGAGGACATAGTCTGCCTAGAAAATAGTATAGGAGCTGAGAATAGAAGAAATAAGTTAGAGTTTATCATCGAAGGAGAATTATGTATTCCTTCAAGAGGCAATATAAATAGTGATCTTATCGAAAATAGTATTATAATAAGACGTCGAAAGTTTAGAAGTTATGAGTCAAACTTTGAGACATTTGATAGGAAAGGAGCCTAGAGAAAAGCCAATAATTTGGTGATACATTCAATAAGATTAAGAGGCCTAGAAAATATAATAGGAGTTGAGAAGAGAGGAAATAAGTCGGAGTTTATCACCGAAGACTACAAATTTGGTTATACTATATTTATAACTAAATATAGTTATAAATATATTTAGTTAGAAAGTTTATCAGTTATTATTTAGAGAACTATAAAAAAAAAAAAATTAGTTGATCAGGTTAATGGCTTTATAATGATTAGTGTTTAGTTGTCATAAAAGAGCTACTCCTTCAATATCCAACAAATATTACTAAATTAGTTATTACTATGAGATTTGATTTCCCCCAAAAAAAAAAAAACTACTTTATTCCATTTATATGCCACTCTTAATCTATATTTTTAAATTAAACTTATATTCACCACATTCATAAAATTTAGAATAAAACTTATAAAAAAAATAAAGTTAAAAATGTATCTTTGTACCTTTATTTTTAAATCATAAATTTTATCCAAAATTATTTTTTAAAAAATTTAAGTTGCAAAACTAAATTTTTTAGACTTCTTTTTTTATATAAATGATTTTGTAAGATTACAAATTTAATAAATATAAGTTCAACTTTAAAAAAAATATATTTTTTTGATAAAAAGATGGAATGTGATGGAAAATTCTAACTTTTTAAAAAAATATAAAGCAAATAAAAGTATTCTGATCTCCTCCAAAAATGATAGAATAAGATATCTCTTCTCATTTCCTCTCTTTCTTTGGCAAACAAACATGTAAAGACTACTAGGAAATTAGAAAGAGAAAGCTTCATAATTGATACAGCTGATTTCTTAGACTTTCAGGCATGTTTGGAGGCAATTTGCCATAAAATCTAACATTAAACTATTTCAGTCGGATTGAAATTTAGACCGGATTAAAATAAGATTCATATTATGCTTAAACCAAGTTCTAATGAAATGGTGACTATTAAATTGGGTTAGGCCCTATAACTGGTTTCAGAAACTAATTTTTCTAAGTATAATCAAAATCTCACAAATTCAGGCTTGGCAATAGACCTAAAGTTGTCAAACATAAAAATATAATTTGTTGTGTTAATTTTTAAAATTTGATATTTACCTAAAATAATAGTAAATTATATTTGTAAAAAAAATCATAGTTTGAGCCGGCCTAGTTTAGTTTGATCATTTTTACTTCTGACTGCACCCAATTTTTTTAAAAATTAATAGAATATAATTTTTTGACCATATCTATCAATGATACTCATATACCATAAATATACCTTAACTTGCAATGTCTACCTAATCCAAGAGCACAAGCTGAAATAGTGAATAGTGATGACATGAGGAAGGAGCTCAGTCTAAGCAAATTAATCCTTACAATAAATAAAAAATGAAGGGTTTTGGACTATGTTCTATGAAAATTCCTTTGATGCTAAGTCATTTGCGGATTTAGCTGGTAAAAGTGGTTTAAAGAGTTACTTACTATTTTGAATCAGACATTGAGATTGCTATTTCAGGCACTGATGAAGGAGATTAGCTGCTAAATGAAGCTTAGTTAAGAAGCAGAATTAATGGGATGACACTTTCTTTCTGCTATATAACTTGAGTTCCTTGTACGGTCAGTGAAAGCAATTGTAAGATTTCAATTGTGATGCAAGATACGTATGTCAAGTGGACGCTCAAAAAGAGTATAATATACTTATCAAATTAGGCATTTAGTCTCAAAGGGGAGCAAATAGTGTTGAATTAATCTGAGATTCGGTGAATTAATAAAATTTCTAGGTCTCAAAAACCGAATCCTAGGCCAATTATGGAATTTATAGGGCAATAAAAGATCAATTAGGTCATTGAGGAGAAGATTGGCAAGCTAGAGATTCGTAGGTTAGCATCTGGTACACTTATTCTATAATCCTTGTGACTGTCAATGTCACACCGAATCTACTTTTGTCCATGACACGCACCTTGCTGACATACATAGTAAACCGGCCTTTGAGTGCCTCTTCCATGAGCAAAGCTCACCAAGTAGAGAGATAAAGATCCACTCCTAGGGTGGGTCGGGATAGCAAAGGCAGGGATCTAGAATAGCACTAAAGCTCTTTAATGGCTTGCTAGCAATCTTCAGTCCACTACATGACCAAAACTACAAATCTCTCATCATTTGAAAGAACGACACCTAGACTATGAATTTGGGAAAGGAGGCAATCCTTACAGTCAGTTTCTAAATATCCATAACTATATTCAAAGTCCCTATGTTCAAGATCCCCCAAAGATTAGAAGCTCAGAATTTATTCCCCTGTGCCATATGATTAACCCAAAAACCTCCCCGGTTGTCACTCTAAACACATGCTTGACCAGGTTAAGCTTCATGCCATGAGTCCTCAAAACTTTGAATGTCCCGGCAAAGTCTTTGACATGACTTCCAAGGAATGCATTTCTAACCAGCATGTGGCCAACTTTTACCTCAATGTTTGGCCAATCTAACCTATAAAAATTATGTTGACAAGGTAGGTTACTCCAACATTCTTGAGATTTTATTGTCATAATCCGAATTATTAACCATAATATTTAACCCAAAATTCAAAATTATAGTATTGCACAAAACTTTATTATTGATTTTCACAGCATATATATAAATATAATTATACTAGAATATGGTCAAATTCGCTCCAATTTAACCTTCAACTACTTGAACTTGCTCAACTATAATATCATAACAACAACCTCACAGCATCCCACCGTCACACAACAATGCATGAAACCAAACAATATACAAGCCCTAGGCTATGCAATATCAAACTTACATAGGGAAAAATGGATATAAAACACCTAAATTTCTTTGCTCTTAGCAACATCAATACAAAATAAATCATTCTAATACCACAATTATCCAGAGTGTACATTTGTTGATTCAATACTTTCAAGAAGACAAAATTTACTAACTTGAGAGGGAGACAAAGCAAGATTAATTAAAATCTCAACAAGTATATATGAGACATAGTAATAAATATAAACATCTAAATGTGTTAGTGGATACATGAATGAAATAGACCAAAGCCCAATAATAACTATTAACTAAATAAATATATAAAGGTCAATTTACTCTAATTCCTGCAAACTTGGTCTACACTCTATTATTTAAATATGTGGATGGACTGTCTATATATTATCTTAACAAATATGGCCTTGCCAACTATTATTATCATTAAGTAAGACTTATACGACATTATCTTAATATGTTATGATATGTTATAATATACATACTTTTGTTAATTTTTTTTTATGATGATTCATTTAAAAGAACATGTGAAAATATATAAGAAACAAGTATATTTTTTAGAATTTAGGAATCAAAAGCCTAACTTAACTTAATATAGAGATTTTTCAAAGGTTTTGCAAAACTAAGGAATGCACAAGAAGGTTTCTTCAAAATTCTTGCAAAATAAAAGTCAAGTAAGAATGATATTTTATTAAACTTTAGAAATTTTAGGATATTTTTTTATAAATATAAATAATATAATTTAACATTTGAGTTAAATTATGAAAGAAGAATATGCATGCATGCCAAACATTAAAGATACACAAAGAGTATTTGTATACAACTTAGAAATATAGATTCTCATATTATGAATAATTTGAAGAGGGATTAGAACTTTCAATAGAAGGATAAAGAATAAGGTTTGAAATTTACTTAACTTATTTTAAAGCAATTGTTCAATGTTTTGCAAAAAAATCTCCTTCCTCTTTTTTCATTTTCTCTTTCTTCTTCTCTTTCCTCTCATATCTAAACTTGATAAAAATAGGCTAAAAAGTGAAAAATAATACTATAAATAATAGAATGGCATACATATACTAATTATGTGTGTAGTAGATGTGAAGACTGTTTTTAGCCGTGCATATGTGCCCATTAGACATGTATAAGGTGTGAAGCCATTAGCATAAATGCATATGAGTGCCCTTCACGCACACATAATATATGAGAATATTGTCTCAAACATGCTCATACACCCCTCATGCTTGGGTTCATCATAAGTTTCACCAGTCAACTGAGTATATGCATAATACTTTATCAAATTTTAAAAATTTTAAGATATTTATTAAATATAAATAATATATTTTAATATCTATGAAAACTTATGAAAGAAAGACATACATGTAAGCCAAACATCAACTAAATATGGATAAACACTTGTATGTAACTTAGGAACATAGATTTTAAGATTATGAATAATGTGAAGGGCAATTTTAGAACTTTCAGCAAAAGGACAAAGAATAAAATTTAAAATTTATTTATCTTAACTTAATTTAAAGCAATCCTTTAATGTCATGCTAAAAAAATCTCCTTGCTATTCTTTCCTTATCTTTCTCATATTCTCCTCTTTCCTCTCTTTGAAAACTTAAAAAAATAGGCCAAAAAGTGATAGAATTGCCTTAATAGTAGACTGATATACATATACTAATCATATGTGTATCAAGCGTAAAGGTTATTTTTGGCTTGTGCACATGTGCCTATTAGGCATGCATAAGATGTGAAGCTAATAACACAAATGCATACGAGTGTCCATGCACACATTGGATGTAGAGATACTATTTGAAATATACTCATACGCCCTTCATGCTTGAATTCAACGTAAGTTTCATAAGCCAATTGAGCACATGGATAGCTCGTGCTCTCATCGAGTGTCAACCAATATTGTTCGACACTTAGATCCTCACTCGAGCTATTGATTATTCTCCATAATTTGCACAATAATTAATATTCTCCATAAATTACATCTTTGTTGTTTATGTATATTATTGAAGTATCAAATAGAGTTACTTTTTTCAAATCTCATCTTCATACTCCCATGTGACTTTCTCATAATAATGGTGCCTCCATAAGGCTTTGACCAAAGGAATCATTGTTGATTGGAGCAACTAATGTCATCGTCCAAGAATTTGAACCGGTTCTTTAACATACATCAAGGCTTTACCGACTCTCAAGGGCTTATGCACGTTGATGTGCGAAGGGTCATAGATGCACTTGGGCGCATCAAAACATTATGAAAATTTGACAAATAGGAGATAAGAATAATTTGTAAGACACTTGTACAATTTTTTTCAAAATTTAAATCATTCCAATTAATCTTGTTTTAAGCTTCCCTTTTATTTCAAATCTTGAGCCTCCTTCATATGGATATATCTGTGAGAACACATGATCCCTAACTTCAAAAGCCAGCTTGGACTGCCTACAGTATGCATAATTATTTTATCACATTTGAGTAACTTGAAACTATGTTCAAATCAAATGGATTTTATCTGGCATCTCTTAAATTACTTTAAACCCCAAAAGTCTTAGGTCTCCAACTTCCTCCCATTTAAGTGGGGAATGATATTTTCTTCCATAAATCTCTTTAAAATGTGGCATACCAATATTTGCCTGATAATTATTATTGTAAGTAAACGCAGCTTATAGTAAATGGTCATCCTAATTTTATTTTATCTCTGAAACTGAAGCTTAACATGTTATCCAAAATTTAAATCGTTTACTCTAATCACTTGTCCATTTGTTGGTGAAATGATATGTTAAACTTTAGCTTGGTGAACATTTCTTGGACAACTTCTCCCAAAACTTGGACAACAATTTAGAATCTGGATCTAACATAATCAAAGTTGGAACTCCTTGAAGTCTCACTACCAAACGATCTCTCAAGAACATCATCATGATGCAAATAAAATGAACAAACTTCGTTCATCAATCCACAATCACTAATATTATATCATGATTTTTAGATGTCCTCTATAATCCCGTTACAAAACCAGTCAAGATATACTCTCATTTCTAACTAGAAACCAACATTGTTTCAAAAAACTCAGTGACTTTTTATATTTGGCTTTTACTTATTGACAAATTATATATCTTTTTATAAAAGTTATAATTTTTCTTTTCATATTTATCTACCAAAAAATATTCTACAAGTCATAATACATATTATTTATTTGTAGATGGATCATATATTTTGATCGGTAGACTTCATTAAAGATTTCTTCTTTCAGTTGGATCATATTGGGTATGAAAATGTGATCCTAGAAATTCAAAACCCCATAAGCCCGTAGGCTGAATTTTTCCTTGATTTTCTATTTGACTCTCCAGCTATGTACACCAAAAAAAGATCATTGATTTGAATTCTCTTATTTCGTTTAAAAATTTACGAATATACATGAAAATTTGATAAAATCATGTAACAACGCCGTGTTTTGTACACCAAAGAATGAAGATATATATTCCTATTTCGAGAAGGATGGTTTCTAAAGGAGATTTACAGGTGTTTTTCGTTCCCCCACTTCAATACACCGATAGAGCTAATATAGCCTTCTTAACAACTAACTACTGGTTTTTCCTTCTATCGGGGTATATTCCTTCTTAACAATACCACTAACAAATAAGAAACAAGAACATAAAATAAAATAGGAAGATAATGGTCTTGTGCTTCCCGTGTCATGCATTCCCTATGCCTGGCACGCGGTTGATGGAGGATGTGGCATGGAGGCCATACCACCTACTTTTACTGCTTCTGCTTCTGCTTCTGCTTCTGCTTTTATAGCCTGGCTCTTCTTTTTTACTGCTTCTGCTTACCCACGTGATGTTGCAGAAATTAGCCAGCTTATTTACTCGTGCTGACGGTCATGAGATGCCTCTTTCCCATGCCTTGCTTGAGCTGTTGGGTAGTGCCCCTGCCTCCTTGTCATCAACAGCTTGGCCTCTGCATGCCCACGTGATGTTGCAGGACTTTGTGGGTTTACTTACTTATTTCCTTCTCAACTACTGTACTTTTTATTAGGGTCATTCTTATATGAAAAATATATGATTAAAATTTTCGGAGTAAGTATTGATTAAAAATTTTAAAGAAAAAATAAACTGTATGACCGGTCAATATTATGTTGACCGGTTGAGAAAAAATCCAGTCAAGATACTGTTGACCGATTAAGATTGCGCAAAGTAATTGAGGATGAGGACTTTGCGTGGATATAGTCTACAGACTTGTGCGCTGGTCGTCTGAGGACTCTGAGTAGTTGAAGGCTTGAGAACTCTGATGAAGGTATGGTGTAGATTTTGCACTTGCACAGGAATGATTTCAGGTGGACGGCCAGCTGGTCAACTTTTTGTTGACCAGCTAAAATAAGAAACCGATCAACGAGACGTTGATCGGCTGTGAGGAGAAGTCGGTCAATGGATGCTTGATCATCTACAATAGAAGTAATGTAGCCCATGGGTGCAAATTTAGAAGATTGATTATGTGTGATCTCTGAAGAATGTGCGCAATTTCTACAGAGTTGGCACTGTATCTGCAGAGCACGATGATTTACAGAACCGTTGCAGAGCCATTTTATGTATTGTTGATGGTGACAGTTTTTGTCGTATATGCAATACCGTTGAAGGTGATTGCAAATCAATGTATTTGTATGCTACAATAAAATGGCTGTGGGTGTAAGTTTTTCTAAGGGTGTGAGAGTAAAAAGTATGAAGGGGAAATAGTAGTGAGTGAAAAACAAAGTATGAAATTTTTTGTATCATCGTGCTCTGTTTTTCAGCTTTCGTCTCAAGGGCTTGTGTAGCCGTGCGATTTTTGTAACTAACTCCATATAGTAAAATTTATTTGTAAATTAAGTATCTCGTGATTTTTTTCTTATTTGAGTAGGATGTTTCACATAAAAATTTCGATGCACTCTTCTTCTTCCTTATTCTTTCGTGATATGTGTGTGTTCCTGGATTGCTGGTAGGACGCCATTTTCTCCAACAAGTGATATCAGAGACTTAGTTGAGAACTTTCCATTAAATGGCGTCATCTTTAAAGAACTTGCCGTTTAGTGTGGAGTAGTTTAATGGGTAAGATAATTTCATCATTTGGCAAGAAAAGGATGAAGAATATTTTAACTTGAGAAGGAACGGTGAAAATACTGAGGAGGAAGGATGAGAAGTCGGAAAACTTGATCGAGGAGGAATGGCAAGATAAGAGGGATCTTACAAATTGTACAATCAAATTGTGTCTGACGGACAACACGCTGCAGGAGGTTCTCGGCTTGTCAGACTCGGCTGAGATTTGGGAGAAGCTTGAAAGTAGGTATAAGTCCAAGTCTTTAACAATGAGGCTGCATGTAAAAAAAAAAGTTTTGTGGATTGTGTCTGTTCGAATTGCAAAGTTTTGAAAAGTATTTAAACGAGTTTAATAGGATTGTGACGCAGATGTTGACCATTGATGAGGAGATCAAAGAGGAGGATAAAGTATTGGTGTTGTTGGTTTTTTAGCCAGCATCGTACGAACACATTGTGACAACTTTATTGTTCGGGAAGGAAACGCTTAAGTTAGACGAGATCGTTGTGTTCTTACTCATGAATGAGGCAAGATGGTCTTAAGGGACCTCCACTTCTTTCCACCCCAATGTGCTTTTGACTGAGTCACAGGGAAGAAGGGGTGCGACCCAAAGTATAGTGAAAAGGGTCGCAGTAAGTCACGCTCAAGGTTTTAAAATGTTAAGTGTCATCATTGTGGCAAGAAAGGTCACATCAAAATATACTACTATAAGTGAAAGTATGAGAACACTGAAATGGAGAATAAAGTAGAAAAGGGATGAGGTGAAAAAAAGGCATCAGTCTCAATAGTTACAGGAGGTATCTCCCGTTAACTTGTGAAATAGACGACGTGATGAGCATGATGGATCACGGGTCTGACTCGGTGATAGATACGGGTGCTTCTCTGCACGCCACGCCCAAAAGGGGACTATTCACTTTTTATACTTAGGGAGATTTTGGAGTAATAAAAATGAAAAACGAAGGAACGTCACCAATTGTTGGCAGAGGTGACGTGTTGCTGGTCACCAATAATGAGATAACATTATTGTTAAAAGATGTACGGCATATTCCTAATATCCGCCTAAATATAATTTTAACTAGTAGGTTAGATGATGAAAGTTATTGCAATACCTTTTGTGAAGGAGAATGAAAGTTGACCAGAAGATCTCTAATTGTAGCACAAGGAAAGAAGAGCTTTAGCTTATATGTAATGAAGGCGTCTACTATGGCCTGAGATGTGAATGCAATGAGTAATGTGGAGTCCTTAGATCTGTGACACCGTCGGTTGGGTCACATATATCATTTGGCTAAGAAGTACCTTATTTTGGGATTAAAGGAAGACAGACTGAGGACTTGTCATTACTGTTTGGCTAAAAAGTAACAAATGGTCTTATTTTATGAAGACTCGTCCTCTATGAAGGCGAAACTACTTGACCAGGTCCACACTGATATATATGGACCATTTAAAGAAAAGTCATTCGGAGGGGGCTAGTACTTCGTGTCCTTCATTGATGATTGTTCCAGAAAACTGTGGGTTTGCACACTTAAGACCAATGACTAAGTCCTTGGTACTTTTGAGTATTATTATGCTTTCGTAGAACGACAGACGGGAAAGAAGTTGAAGACCATCCGAAGTGACAATAGTGACGAGTACATTGGGGTATTTGATACATATTACTGAAAGTATGGTATTCGGCATCAAAAGACGTCACCAAAGACGTCATAGTTGAATGGAGTGGTCAAGCATATGAACCGTACACTTTTGAAAAGGGTCAGGTGCATACTTTCTGAGGCAAAGCTTCCTGGATTCTTCTGGGTAGAAGTTTTAAAGACGGTGGCCTATGTTATCAATATGTCGCCCAATAAGCCATTAAATGATGAAGTTTCGAAGAAGATGTGGACCGAAAATGAGCCGTCTTATGATCATATTCGGACATTTGGTTGCAAGGCTTTTGTTTATATTTCAAAGGACGAGAGTATCAAGTTAGAACCAAAGACAATACGGTGCGTCTTTCTGGGTTATGGGAAGATAATTGGGATACAAATTTTATGACCCAATTGAGAAGAAGATTGTCCAGTCAATGGATATAGTTTTTGTTGAAGGTGAAACAATTGAAAATATTAATAAGAAAATCAAATATCTGATACTGATCCAATGGATAAGATAAGTGTTAATATTGTCTGTCCGGTATCTCTTTACTATGTGGTCAATGGTCTAGGAGTGGTCGAGAAAAATAATGAGGCAGTCATGGTACCTGATGAGGATCAGGATGAAGTCGCTCCTCAACTGACCGAGGAGGTTGAGGGGGTTCCTATCCGATACTCCACGAGAGATAGAAGACCGTCTGTTCGTCTGTCATCCAATGAGTTCATCTTACTCATTGATACAAGTAAGCCTGAAGATTTTGATGAGGTTATGAAGAATAAGAATAAAGAAACATGGGTGGAAGCCATGTAGGATGAAATAAACTCGCTGCACGAGAATCATACATTTGATGTGGCTAAATTGTATAAGGGGAAGAAAACCCTAAACAATAAATAGGCCTTCTATTTGAAGACAGATGATAATACAATGTAGCCAATGTATAAGGTACAGCTGGTGGTAAAGGGTTTCAATCAGAAAAAGGGTATTGATTTTGATAAAATATTTGCCCCTGTGGTAAAGATGTTCTCAATAAGGATTGTGCTTGGCTTGGCATGGCAGCTGTTCTGGATTTAGAAGTAGAGCAACTGGATATTCGGACAGTATTCCTCAATGGTCACCTTGAGGAAAAAATTTACATGGAGCAATTAGAGGGGTTTGAGGTCAAGGGAAAGGAATGATTGGTATGACGTTTGAAAAAATCCTGTACACACTTAATTAGGCTCCATGATAATGGTATAGAAAGTTCAAGTCTGTTATGGTAGATCAAGGCTATCGGAAGACTACTTCCGACCATTCCGTATTTATTTAAAGGTTTTCAGAAGATGACTTTGTTATCCTTCTCCTCTATATGGACGATATGCTAATCATCGGACAAAACAGTACTCAGATTAAGGAGCCGAAGAAGTAGTTGGGACAATTATTTGCCATGAATGACTTAGGGTCGACGAAGCAGATTATGTGGATCAGAATATTTTATGACCAGAAGAACAAGAAGTTTTGACTATCCTAAGAAAGTTACATTGAAAAATTACCCCAACGGTTCAAAATGGAGAAGTCCAAGCCAGTGAGTACCCCACTGGCCAACCATTTCAGGCTGAGTAGCCGGCAACGTCCGACCTCAGACATTGAGTCACCTACAATGAGAAGTGTGCCCTACTAATCAGCAGTAGGGAGTCTCATGTATGTCATGGTGTGCACAAGGCCAGATATTACACACTCGGTCGGCACCGTTAGCAGATTTCTCTCAAACCTTAGGAAGGAGCACTAGTCTGCTGTGAAGTGAATTTTGAGATAACTCTGGGAGACTTCAAGGACGTGTCTGCATTTTGGAGGAGAGAAGCTCTAGTTGATTAGCTACACAGATGCGGATATGGCCGGAAACATTGGCTCTCAAAAATCTACTTTAGGGTACTTGGTCAAGTTTACCGGAGGGGTAGTCTCCTGATAATCTAAGTTGTAGAAGTGTGTTACTCTTTCTATTATGGAGGTAGAGTTCATTGCAGTCACTGAAATCAGTAAGGAGACGTTGTGGATGAAAAAAATTATCCAAGAGTTGGGTTTGAGGTAGGAAAAATATATGGTGCTCTTTGACAGTCAAAGTGCCATACATTTATATAAGAATTTCTCATTCCATTCAAGATCGAAATATATTGATATTCGACATCATTGGGTGAGAGATGTTATTGATAAAGGACGACTGTCAATAGATAAGGTCCGGACGGATGAAAATGGGTCGGATATGATGACCAAAGTATTTCCCAAGGAAAAACTCGAAACTTACTACGATATCGTTGGCCTGACTAATTCCGTTCCCACATGGTCATGAGGGAAAATTTGTTCTGTCACTCCCATGTGGAAAAAAGTAGGAGTAAAATTTTCAGAGTAAGTATTGACCCAAAATTTCTGAGAGAAAATAAGCTGTATGATCGGTCAATATTATGTTGACCGGTTGAGAAAAGAATCCAGTCAACATACTATTGACCGGTTAAGGTTGCGCAAAGTAATTGAAGATCAGGACTTTGCGCAGATATAGTCCATGGACTTGTGCGCTGATCGTCCGAGGACTCTGAGAAGTTGAAGGCCCGATGACTCTGATGAAGGTATGGTACAGATTTGGCACTTGCATAGGAATAGTTTTAGATGGACGGCCAGCCGGTCAATAGAAAGTTGAACGGTTGAGATAAGAAATCGGTCAACGGGACGTTGACCGACTATGAGGAGAAGTCGATTAATGGATTCTTAACCATCCACAAGAGAAGCAGTATGGCCCATGAGTGCCAACTCAGAAGATTAATTGGGTATGCGTGATCTTTGAAGAATGTATGCAATCTCTGTAGACTGGGCGTCGTTTCTACAGAGCATGATGTTTGCAGAGCTATTGCAGAACTGTTTTATACATTGTTGATGGTGCTAGTTTTTGTCGTATATGCAATACTGTTAAAGGTAATTGCAAGTCAATGTATTTGTATGCTGCATTAAAATGGTTATGGGTGTAAGTTTTTCTAAGGGTGTGACAGTGAAAAGTGTGAAGGGAAAAGAGTAGCGAGTGAAAAATCAAGTGTGAAATTCTTTATGTTCTCGTACTCTGTTTTTTAGCTTTCGCCTCAAGGGCTTATGTAGTCGTGCGATTTTTTAGTGTAACCAACTCTACATAGTAAAATTTATTTATGGACTAAGTGTCCCATAATTTTTTTCTTATTTGAGAAAGATTTTTCACGTAAAATTTTTAATGCACTCTTCTTCTTCCTTATTCCTTCGTGGTATGTGTGTGTGTTCCTAGATTGCTTGTAGGACGCCATTTTCTCTAACACTTTCCTTACATAGGTACAAGCTACACTTTGCTCTACTACACTCGCTTCTTCTGCCTTGCTTACTTCCTTCTTTAAGCGTATGACAAAACTCC
The DNA here is from genome assembly GCA_033239525.1 of Nepenthes gracilis. NCBI lineage: Eukaryota > Viridiplantae > Streptophyta > Magnoliopsida > Caryophyllales > Nepenthaceae > Nepenthes > Nepenthes gracilis. Next base: position 12,604,701 of record BSYO01000025.1, on the reverse strand, counting down.
TCCTTTATAGCACCTTGCCTACAAGGTATGAGTACTAAGATCGCAGAGTGTAGAGCAGTTCCCATATGTTGCTTTCTTCTGAAGCTCCTACCCACTTCACCAATACTTCAATTGCTTCCCCACTACCTAATTTCCAATTGCATTAGCTGACTAGTTGCTTGGGTTCTAGAAGCAACTCACCTTCCTTATCAAGGGGTGGAAGGGTAGGGCTGATAGTCACTCAAGTCCTAATGTGCTTCTTGAGAGATGATACATTGAAATACTGAATGAAATTTTGTTAATGGAGGTAGATCTATAGGGCAAGCTACACTCCTAATTCTTTTAATGATTTGGTATCAAATTTTTATAAAAGGCTACTAATTTTTGACAGTATATTTACAAGCAGAGATACTCCAAGTCTCTGATCTAGAACTCCCTTTCTATCTTGTGCCGATCGTACTAAATTTTCATCCTTCTTTGGGCCACACTTAAGTTTTCTTTTAGTAGAGTCGAAATTTGGTCCCTAATTCTTAGTTTCTGATCCACAATAGCATTGTTGGTAGTTCCCTTAACATACTCAGTTAGATAGGGTGGTGGCATCCCATACACAGCCTCAAAAGGTGTTGTTCCTATTGATGGGTAGTGGTTAGAGTTATATCATCACTCAACCATATCCATCAACTAGGACCACGACAGATTTGTCACCTACATAACACCTCAAGCACTATTCATGGGATTTGTTAACCACTTCTATTTGATTGCTGGATTGAAGATGATAAGCCATGCTATAAGCCAACTTGGTCCTCGCAATGTAAAATTTTCTTGCAAAAATGAACTAGTAAAAGTTGGAACTCTATCACTAACTTTAGTCTGGGGGACCTCATATAGTTTTGTAATGTGATTGATGAAGAAACAGACGGATTTAGAAACAGTATAGGAATGAGTTAAAGTAGTAAAATGACTGTATTTAGTGAGTTTATCAACCTTAACCATTATGCAATTATGCTGTAAGAAGTCGGTATGAAGTCCATGGATATGTCAATCTTGGGTTTGAGAGATGGGAAGAAGCTACAGAAGTCCAGAAGGTTTTCTTTTGGATTGGTCTTAATTTGTTAAAATGTGAGACATTTTTGGATGAATTTATTGATTTCCCTCCTCATACCCTTTCAGTAGAATTCAGCTCTTGCATAGTTGGAAGTTATTTAATAACTAGAATGTCCCCCTAATGGGGCAACAATGTACCCTTTTTTAAAAAAATTTGTTTAAAATCATCATTTTTTCTAAAAAAAAGTTATTTTTTTTTCCTATAAACCATTCAATTTTGCAAGGAGTACGAATTAGAGGGATAAATACCTTGTTTCATCTATTGAATGATGTACATTAACATTGTATCCAATCAATAGGGACCTTTCAGCTCATCAATCCACTCAACATTTGAATAAAATATCATTATAATTATTGGCTCTTTACTCTTTCTAGATAGGGGCATCAACCACATTGTTCTCTATTCCCTTCTTGTATTCAATCACCAAATCATACTCTAGGAGCTTCAAGACCCATTTCTACTATGTGGGGATTCCAACCTTTTATTCTAATAGGAACTTCAAACTTTTCTGATCAATTTTAACTATAAAAGTTTGTCCCAATAAAAATGGACACCTTTTTTTTTTACTGTCATGAACAAGAACAACAATTTCTTTTCAGAAGTTGATATTGCATAGGGACCACCTCTATTCCTGCTCTAAAAGCTTGGATTAAGAACTGTTTTGTAAAGTTGGGTAAGGCCAACATTTGGGACGTTGTCATAGCTTTTTTGAGCTTTGAAAAGCATTACTCGATGATTCTGACAATTTAAACAAATTTTTGTTCAGTAAGGTACTTAGGGGTGCTACTATCTGACTATAATTCTTAATCAAGTTATGAAGAAAGAACAAAATTTTTTTCTAAGGTCCCAAATGAAAAAAAAAAAAATGGATTCTCAACATCCCTATACTATTTATAGAAAAAATATCAAAAGTAAATTCAATTCTAATATTTGGATTGAGAGAAGATTTGAGTGAAAAAAAAAAAAAAAAAACCTTAGAAGCTCCTTAAGGATTTTAGTGTATTTGGCAAATTCTAGTTTGATATAGCCTCGATTTTCGAAAGGTCAGCCCTTACTCTTTGTTTAGAGATAAGATGCCCTACGTACTCAATTTCGTTGCACCCAAATCGAAACTTTGTTTTCCAAATCGTCCCTCCTGGTCTTGTAACTTCTATAAGACTTTCCCCAATTGTTTCACATAGTCCTTTGTATTTTGACTATAAAACAATGTCATCAAAAAAAAAAAAAAACTAACATAAATTCCCTAGGGAAAGGCCAAAAATGTTATTTATTAACCTTGAAAGATGGTAGGTATATTATGTAAACCAAATAGCATTACCAAGAATTAGTAGTGGCCTTTATGGATCAGGAATGCAGTCTTTGAAATGTCCTTCTCCTTCATCCTAATTTGATGAAACTTGAACCATAAATTTGATTTAGAAAATACCGTGGCACCATGTAGTTCATACAACAACTTGTCTACTGCCAAAGTTAGATATTTATCCTTGGCAGTCTCATGATTGAGTGTGCAATAATTGACACACATCCTCTTGCCCCTTCCAAACTAAAAGGACTAGTGAGGAATAGGGGCTCTGACTATGATGAATTGGCCTTGACCCCAACAACTTCCTTGATAACTTTTTCATCTCCCCCCCCCCCTTTGGTAGTTGGGGTACCAATAAGGCCAAACTAATATTAGTTTGGAGTTGTCCTTCACTACAATTTGAGGTTCATGGCCTCTAATTAGACATAAGCCCATAGGTTCTTTGAATATTCTCTGAAATTTAGTAATTAAACACTAAATATTAATAGGAATAGTTGGCTATCCCATCTCTAACCCAAAATATTACGAAATGGATTGGATGTGTATTTGAAGTACTGAATTAGAATTGAGAGAAAACACCTGGAGTAAAGTGTTCAGTTTGCTAAGAGATTTTGTCGTGTTGTGTCTGCCGATCTCATTTTCATATAGCAAAATTGATCGTGTGGTGTCAAGGTTTTTTCAAGTTATAGTCTTTTTTTTTTTTTCAACTTGATGATTCAATAGTCTCATATCATATGCTTAACAACACGAGGCTAGCTAGTCAAACTCTTCTAAATGAGTCTTACATCATCTATAATAATTTTAAGGCTTTGACATCTCCTAGTCAAACTGTTTGCACCGTATTGATTGCTTCTCAACATCCTACTCACCATCCCATTGATGCTTGTACCATTAATAAGTTCTCATACCTTACTTATCACTTGCTCACATAGGATCATGATAAAGCATATCATTAATAGAATACTCTTCCTCCAGTACATCACCAAAAACTACTCACTAGAATCCTCATTTCTAGTAGTAATTCTAGCACTCGTGATAGCAACAAATATTGTAATGAATTTGGGTCACCGGTGCATACTCTCATGCATCAAACCTTGAGTCTCAACAAGTATCATAGTCAACATCTTTGGCGTTAATCTTCCACAACACAATGTCACCCTATCCTCTACTTCCATCATCTCGATTGTGAGACTCCTAAAGGTTATCCCCTCAAGTGTGATATATAGAAACCTGCACTTGATGATCAATGATCTAGAGAATTTGCTTATCTCTACTTTGCATTCTGTCTCCGATTGTTAGCCTTTTATGGATTGTGTCTCCAACAAAACTTTTTTCTAAAAGAATAGATGGCTTTCTTTTGCATGTAGGCTACAATTTATCTTGTTGGTTCCGACTGATATTTACTCTTATTGGGCTTCAATATTTATTCTTCTAAAGGTTCTTCCTAAAATGGTTAACAATACCCTATGTCGATTATTGTGGACTAGGCTAAAGGATGCTAAGAGCTTGGCAAAAGTTACCTAAGTTAGGGTGTGCAAAACTATAGAAGAAGATGGCCTCAAGATTAAAAAAATCTTCACTAGAAATATGGCTCTTCTAACTAAACATCTCTAGAGGATTATGGCGGAAGGTAACTTCTTCATTTAGGTCAATTGGATTCAAAAATACCATATTTGTGACATGTATATTTGGACAATAAAAATTTCTTAGTTATCACAGCGAGCTTCAACATCTCTAGAGATGTTGGAAGGTGGGATGTCATGGGCTATACATTGATTAGTACAAAAAGGATTAAATAAGCTGTGATCAAATAGAAAATGAGTAGTGATCAACATTTTACCTCTAAGTTAGCGATAGGGCTACTGTGTACTAATAGAAGGTGAAGAATAGTATGATTTTTATTGATGACCATTCCTTAGGCATATGTAGGACTAGTCATATTATCCAAAATGATACTGAGAGATTTTATGGCAAGTGTATGATATTGAGAGATTTTATGACAAGTGTATGGTCTGATAATTCTTATTCATAGATAATGTATGTTCTCGCCTCATTGAATTGCTAATAAGCACAAAGATCATGCGCCATACAAGATTACCAAGCGGACAGAGGATATCCATTTATATTTTTGTTATATAAATACTTATTTGTTTTATAAAATTCTATGATAACCTAGATAATTATAAAAAATGAATAAAATGATGAGTTATTTATTCCGAACGAACTTCGAATCGACCGGGTCATTAGGGTTTAGCCATGCAATGTATATTCGTTCATGAGGGCACGCCTTTCTGAGCAATGGGTCGTCATTGAATAGGGGCATCTAGAGATGCTCATTCGATACCAGAAGAAGCGACAGTGGGATCAGATGCCAATGTAACCGGGGTCGCAAGAGCTGCCGGCGTTGGTGGTGTCCGCATCGGTGGCTAGCTAGGTGGTGAGGCAGCAGCACATGAGACCGAGCAGTAGCATGAATTCGCAGTCTGAAGCCAAATAGTTATTAAAATATTTGATATAATTTTTACTATTTATCTTTTACAATTTTAATTCTTATTGTTAAATTAATATAAAAATCTATTTACTAATTTAGGGGTGCCGCTACATCTCCATAGATCCAACATTTCTACTTTAATTTTTTAACAATATAAAATCAAGTTTGTTTAATGTTAACATATTAAAATAAAATCTTATTAAAAATATTATCATATATTTTTTAAACTTAAAAATAAAATTAAATCATAACCGTTCAATTTCGGATCCCATTGAACGGCTGAAAGAGTCCATAATAATAACATGGGACTGCCAATCATATATAATATTCTGCCACAAAAGCTGACTTTTATTTTTCCGTACACTTTAAATATGGTATACATTATGTAATTGTTCTATATGGAAAAAATTATTGATCGTATTATTATTTTAATTTAAAGGGATTTATTTCATTCTTATGAGATAAATCACTTTAAATAATCAAATATTATTCCACTTATCAGGTTTACTCATCTCGTATCCTAATTGACAGCAAAAAATAATGATTTTAGGTATTAAATCCTTAGTAATATATTATATCAATAAAATTGAGCACCAATTTGACCAATTTGATAAAAAAGAAAAATATTTTATTGGTTAGAAATTGCTCATAATAAAGACGGTTTTACTATTAATGATCAGACCCAGAGTTACATATTTAAGTTATAAAAATATATTTTATAATATAAGATAAGATCAAATATAATAGATCAGACAACCTCCCTAAGCCCCATAAATAGCAATTCTGTAGGTATACAGTATAATTTCTCCAAGCTTACACAACATAAAGAAATATTGAAAAACTACACATAAATCAGATATTTCACAAAATCAAGCAATTAAAGTTCTAAAAATCCAAATTCAATCCAAGATCATGCCATATAAGAGACTGCTTCTAAGGAACTATCAATCTAAAGATGGATCCTCCACACAGTCTTGAATTTTCAATGATTAATTCACCCCACGGCATGGCCAGAACCGTTTTTGTTCTTGTTTTCTAAGCACGAATCGCGATTTGGTAACACAAAAAGAGAAAAAAGATTCAAAGTTCCATAGAATTTACAGTCCATTGGTGACTTGCATATAATCCTTGGCATACAAATTCCGGCCGGGTATGGTTGTACCCTCACATTTGAGAACAGCCGAGGAGTAATTTCACAACAGCTGCTGACCTGGGATTCTGAATTTCGACAAGAACTACTGAAGCTGTCATGCCTAACAAAAAGCAAAAAAGTCGACAACTGAGATAAAAAAACAGGCGTATGCAACTTACGAAAGCTCCAGATTCTTAGTTATTAGAAATATACAACCGATCGTTATCGATAGCGATCACAGACACATTTTTTGGGTCTGATGGCAAACATTTTGCTGAATAAACCCACTAATTCAAAGATCAGATAGCCAAAACAATGCCAAAATCATCAAATTAGATAAGCCAAAAGCTATGCATACATCAATGTTTATTACCTGCATTAATGCAAATTTTTGCAGAGATGTACCGGTGTTAGGGCCTCTAATACCGACATTTTTCAATATCCGATACTAATACACATTGTTTGTGATTGATACTGATATGGATTTTTTCATCCATGATTGCATCACATCAATCGGACACACATTTAGTCTTTTGCCACCCGAGGGGCAAACCTGTAAGCTACACGTGGAAGAAGCGGATGCCATTTCATCTCTATATGCATCCCTTGGCAAGCAGAAGGGAAGATGGTACTAGTAAATAATTTCCCTAGAAATTAACATAATACATTAAGTTTGTCATATTCTGTAGTCCACATTGAATGACATAAGAGCAGTAACTAGTACAATGGCAACAACTTGATTTGACCCTGCCTCCTGCAGAATATCCAACATTTGAACCCTGATACTTTAAGGCTATGTAAGGGGTTGTCACTGATTCATGAACTTCTTTTTCAGAAAGCCAGGCATAATGAGCAGAGCTCACTCGAAGATAACCATATAGAGGTAAATATTAGTTGATATTATAAATATCGGTTGATATATATCGTTATCGAGACCCCAACACCAATGATATTTTCTAATACTGCGACAATATTACAACATATTGCCGTATCAGCGATATAATGCGATACATCAGCTGATTTACCCTGTATTTAACTAATATATTAGCCAATATAGTCCTATCAGCTTATTATTTTCAAATATTTTTTTTCACAATATCCGATAAGGACAAATATTGTCCAATATGGCCGCAATTGATACCGATATTGATATTTTCATCCACGTCAAAGGGAGGTGCTAAAAAAGTCACCCCCCCCCCTCCCGGGTGCAGCAACAGGGGCCAAAAAAAGGAAAAAGAGACAACAAGGAAGGCACCCTGGGATCACAGTCTTAACTTTTGGGCATAATATTTACTCAGCAATTAGTGTTCTTTTGTCATAACAATAGAAAATATGTTGCCACATAGTTTGTGTAATGGATCCCCCCCTCCAATCCTGACCTTTTCATTTTCCAGCAGCCACACCGCCCCCCTTTCCTTAATTATCTTCCTTTCTAGAGTTGTTCGAGCAAGATAGATAATCAACTCAAGACATCAAATTGGAAAATACTTATGCACAAGAACAGAGTCCTAGGCCCAAAACAGTCACAAATATGCATTCCCAGGAATCCAAATCCCTTGCGAAACCAATTGTTTAGCACAAACATAAAAGAATTGATGAAAATATCAATATCCATATCAGTTGTGGCCATCTTGGTATCAAGTATATCGGAATCGGATATATCAAATGAAAAAAAAAAAAAAAACATCTAAGAATAGTAAATTGACAAACAAATACCAGGTATATCAGTTGAAATTTTGAATATCGACGGATATATCACAATAAATCAGCTATACAGTAACATATTATAATTTTATCATAGTGTCAAAAAGTATCAATATTGGAAGGCTAAATAGCGATACATATTGGCTAATACTTTCATCCGTGTATGATAGACTTTAATGCTGCAGTGTCCATCTACAATCCTCTAAAGAGTCCAAGCATATAAGAAATTATAAATGTAGACACTTTTTCAGCATAAAAATATCATAGATGAAAACACTACCAAAAGAAATTAATTGAAACCTCGACAAGTTGTGGATCAAACTAAGAATTTGCTTACTTAACAGAGGCTACAGAAGCTACAGCTCGCTGTAATTACGCCAAACTGCTCGAAATTCTTCACGGAACGTGTTCAAACGTGCTTTCAAGTTGGGAGTTCTAAAGCTTGCATGAAGAACAGTGACTGAGAGAAGACAATAAATGACAAAATAAATAAACGTAAGACAAGCACAGGAAATACATGCAGCAAATTATAAAGAAAGGACTCACATAGAAGACCAATTGCAAATGCCCATAACACAGTTAGAAGACCGCAAGATACAAACCAAATGAAGAAGCTCACTAAAATAACAGAGAAAAGGAAAAGGCAATTAGCATCACAATAATGACAACAGATTATAATCTGATCAGTTGTCACCAGCAAAATATAAGAAATTAACACTATCACTAATGCCCTGATATACCACTAGAAAAGATCAAAACAAACACCCAACGAGGCCGTCCGCAAATAAATATTGCCCTTCTAGCTGATGGGCGCCCCCGAATAACAGGCCTACAATTACACAAGCAGTTTTAATCGATAAATAGTTTTAGCAGGCAGCGAAAGAAGGGCTTCATGAACTAATAATTATAAGACAACCAAACTCACGTAAGTGGAGGCCGCATCTTGGCCGCTAGATGTGGAGAGAACTGCCTTACAGTTCTTGTTACCTTCTCACTAAAAGTTCCCGCAAAGCTGTAAAAGCAAGCCTAGCAAACCTTAGTTACTGATATGGTCATCTCTAAGAAAATATAAGTGGACTATAAATGTTTACATATACACATATTTGTGCTTTAAATACCAAAAATATTGTCTTGCCTTCCATTATATCCAATGCACAGCAGCACACATGAGAAAACTACTCAATTTCAGCCAATATTCAAAAATCCCTCAATTACAAATTCAATATTTGTATTCAAGTAAGATTACAGGCATTAAGGCCAACTACTTAATGGAGTCTTCATACAAAGCATTCCGAAAGAGAAAATCAAACAAAGAATTGTGGAAAATGATATTAACACAACAATTTGAAATCCCTCCCACAAATACCACTAACCAAATCATCTCATTAGCCTCTGTCACTTAATTAAGCATAGCTTCTTCTTCAACTGGTAATCAGTCAACAAAGAGAGGTAGAAATCCAAACAAGGGAGACACAAAAACTTCTTTCTGAAAATAGTGAAGCAGTCCCACCAAAATCAGGCTAACCATCCTAAGAGTCTGAAAAATTACCACGAATTTGGAACTCTTTCTCTTTCCCCTGGCATAAATGTTCATGTTAAAAAAAATATCCTTCTAGCAAGAGTAGGTTACCTTGAACGTGGATCGTTTTAGTAAGTGCAAAGGGGGCATGAAAGTAGGTTAGCATGAAGCATAACACAGTGGGGGTGGGCTTCTATTAGTGTATGTGCTTCAGTTTTTTAGAAGAATGTTAATATAATATTTATCCAATAGACAATGAGAGTATCATAAAGTTATAAATGGATAATAATATCAGGAGGCTTTGATCATCTTTTTTGACCATTTTCTTGGTTAATTAGCTTATTAGCTTCAAATCCCACAATCTGCATCACACACTTGAACAAATGCCAATCAAATCACTACAATTTTCCTATGTGTTTTGGAGGAATGTTGAATTTAGCATTCCAAATTGCTCCAGGCAATCAGGGATAAGCAGAAAAATCCAGGAGGCTCTTGGTTACTAGAGATCCTAAAGGGGGCTTAACAATTGCCTCTGCATTTGAGTTTCTCAGAATAAAGTGCACGATTGTTACTTGGTGCAAAATGCATGGAACACAAACAATATTCAAAGAACTACATTCACTGCTTGGCTAACGAGTAAAAAAAACAGATTGAAGGCAAGAGATGGGTTTTTTTTTTTTGGTTTTTGGTTAAATGGGATGCCATTCAAGATACAAAAGGTTTGCCTTGCAATAGACAATAACAGACCAGAGCTTCCATTTTCATTATGTTCTTTCTCTCAGGTGTTTGGAGACATTTTCAGAAAGGTTAAACAATAGAGTAAATTGGAGTTCTAATGATGTCATTGACAGGATGAAGGTCACAGAGGGGAAACCCAAACTAGTTAGAAGCATATGTTTAGGAAAACTTTAGAATGCATTGACAAAGGAGTACAGAGATTTCTGCTATTATTGAAACTGTTATTCTTTCTGTTAGGATGAGAAATGGTTGGCTACTTTGAAGTCAATATATCATTCTGAAGATATTGCGTCCTCTCCCAAATGCCCCTATGGACATCCCAGGATAGATTTTGTAGTTTTGAATAAAATGAAACTACACTACCTAGGGAATATACATAAGTTATGCACATCTTTAAGAAAAAAGAAACTTCTTTCCCTATAAAAAATTCAAAAAAAAAAGAAAAAAAAAGGAAAAACTCAATCCAAAGAAAAATAAGAAAAAGACTAACAATGCTACTTAAAAAGGACAAAAGTGACAGCTAAAGCAATGTTTTCAGGTAAAAAAATGATGCAATATAAGAAATCAAATTGCAACTTCTTTTTTTAAGATCAATAAATCAAAGAGCAGTCAATTGAACACACTTCATTTCTTTTGTTTGTAATCACCTCACGAGTTGAAAGCACCTACAAAAAACTGCTAAGCAAACTAGGGAAATTATTGAAAATACTCACAAGTTTTTACCTTTTCAATTCCATTCTTTATTTTTCTGATCTATTTCAACTTTCATTTTAGTACCAACTTTGGAGGATTTTTTTACATCATGTCTCAATAAAAATTCTTAACATATAATAGAATTGATATTAAAATAAAAGTTAAAAATATAACTGAAAAATATAAAAGTCAGGAATAGAATTTGGAAAGAGCAAAAAGTAGAGAATATTCTGTGTTTTTCTTTTCCCTTGAAGCAAATAAGTTTAGACTAAGCCAACATACCTATCATTGAGGAAAGCAATGCTAAGCGCTGTTAAGGCAGCAGCTACAATAGCAAGCGGCCGCCGTAGAAATCCTAAGCCTGCCATTTACAGCACACAGAAAAGAAATTGCATAAAGGTGTGTTCAGCACAAGAATAGCAAACTAAATAAATTTGCTTCATTCACTTACCAAGAATGACAACAATCATAATAAAGTAGTTCGTCCGGTAGCTGCATGTTCAAAAATTGTAGAAGTTCCATATTAGAGAATCCGCTAAACAAGATTACCACAGCATTATGCTGTATAGTAGAAAACACAAACTGCCAAATGTTGAAGTTCAAATGTTTTAGAATCAACAGGTCCAATAAGAAAGAGAGAGGGGGGGATGATTAGGCTCATACTTCAATGGAAACAGAAGATAAAACATACAGGAGTCCATAAAATTGAAATGATTTGGAAAAAAAAAAATTCCAAATTCCTGAATTCTGTGGGTACTTTTTATACTTTGACAATGCCTTCACAAACAAAAATTTGACATGGAGAGTGGAGTTGACATGGATGTAGAAGTGGGGCATATTTTCTCAATCAATTGTGGAAAAAAAAAACTCACTTAAAATTAGCAATCCCACAGGCATATTTGACAGTGGTAGTCGTCTATTCACCCAACTCATAACCCCACCCTAACACATGATCAGGTAAAACTGAAAAAACAATAAGAATAGTAGAATCAACACAATAGTTTTCGTTACAAAGAGCTAAAAGTAACTAGACTGCTTTATTTACTTCTAAAATTTCAATGACGTAGAATTGACGGTATGCGAGCAGAACGACTGGAATTTCTTACTCGGCCACTATTAATTTATTTCTTTTTTGTTGTTAATTTTGCCTCAATTTCTCAATTCTATTAGAACATTCTGATTGGAATGATGGCTACAAATTCAGAAATGAAGCAGAGAAGAAGCCACAAAAACAGTCGTAGAAGTAGGAAGGCCACCTTACGACAGAGAGTGTCCGTGTCCTTATTATAGTGATTTGTAACCAATTATGTCTCTCTCACCCACCCCCCTCCCTATCTTAATTTGGGTATGTTCAAAGTGCTTATTTGTCTCATTTTATTAAGAGCTAGAATTGATCTCGTCAATTGACCAACCACAATGTGTGGTGTCAGAAGTCTATGTAATCAACAATAGTGCATGGTACTTGGCTTCAAGAATTCAGTGACTGGAGGAATTAGTTCAAGACTCTGTAACTGTTTCTCTGAGAGAATATCCCGAGAGGCAGGAACAATTTTTCAGAGAAATCTCCGCAAGACATGAAAATAGGTGTTGGAGATGAGGAACATGGTCACCTAATTGAAATTGTAGAATAATAAAATTGTGAATAGATTGCAAGCTTCTCCACTACGCAAAACTTTATCTAGTTTTGCTAACAATGGGAATATTCACACTGCTACTGGTTCTAATAACCACAATTGAATCCAACTCCAACCTTGTATATCGTGTTGATCTCACTCGTTCTAATAGTGGGGATGTGAAGGATAAATTTACAGATGCAATTATGTGACTAACAACCTGTCTTTCAGAAATTGGGAAAGAATGTCATGTACACGAATAGAAGCAAATGTTCTTTTGGGGCACTCTGATTAGAATACTTGAAGCACATTATATCAGGAAAAAGGAGGGCTACTGATAGCAAAAAGTTATGATGCCATGGCATGTACCTTAAACTAAAACAATGGAGGAATGTTTTTTTTTTTTTTTTTGGGGGGTTGGGGGGCGGTGGTGGTGAATTTGCAGGATATTATAAAAAAGTCATAAGGGGCATACAATTTTGGGCAAACCTTTAACACGGAGTCTCAAGAAAAACATTCTGTAGAATGATGTGGCCAAAACTACTTTGAAAAGCTTATAGCTGCAATGATATCTGTCAGTCTTGACCTTCCATTTTTCAAGTTTGTTTTCTTTTATAATAAAAACAGATGCTTTGATTGGTATAGTGCTCATGAAAGTTGGACACCCCATAGACGTCATGAGACTGACTCTCTCACAGAAGAATCAAGCACTCTACGTGAATGAAAAGGACCTATCGGCTGTCATGTTTGCTGTGAAACTTGGAGACCTTATTTAGTTGGTAAGAACTGGTATGTTGTCACAGAATCTCAAGCATTTGTTGGAGCTGATAATATCTACCTCGTCAGCAAAACTGGTTAATTAAATTGATGGGATATGACTCATGAGTATGCTGCACTGTAATAAGAGGAACAGAAAATGCAGCAGCAGTTTCTTTATCTAGGTTGGTTCACTATTGCTGAAATTCTGCAGATGGTTCTTTCTACTGGTTCTGTCTACTGTGTCCAGCAACTTGTTTGCCAGAATTCCAGCTAATTGGCAGGGGGAACCTCAATTGGTGTTGCTGATTCCCGAAATATTACCAAATTCTACTAGTCATAAGCATCACAGCTACATTGGCAGAAGCTAAGGAAAAAAGAAAGCTGGCTGTGGGGAATGATAAATCATTTAAGAAACACATAGAGCAAAGCAGTGGGATATAAGGAACTTTGTGAGGGTTTGTGATATTTTCTAAACTTGCAAGTATTACAATGTTGCCTTGTCAGGTCACTTAAAATCTATGCCCATTCCAGATGTCATATGGAAACATGTCTCAGTGGAATGTATTGAGGGCTGCCACAATATAAAGGAAAAATGATCATTTGGTGATAGTTGATAAACTAAGCAAGTATGCTCATTTTATGGCCCTTTCACATCCATATTAAGCTGAAATGGGGGCACATTTCATCCTTGAAAATGTTCATAAACTCTGTGGCCTCCACAAAACTATAATAGGTAAAAAGGTACCCAGTATTTATAGGGCTATTTTTGGAAGTTGTTTGAGAAGTTTCATGGTAAAATGCTGCATTCTTCCAATAACCACCCACAAAATGATGGCCAATCTAAGGTGGTAAGGGGAGGGAGGCTGGAAATCTTCCTACTATGTTTTGATATGATCAAGCAGAGAGCATAAAGAAGTGGCTTCTCTTTGCTCAATTTTGGTATAAAACTACCTTTGATTCTTCACTAAAAACTTTCCCCTTTGAGCTACCATATGGTCAGCCTCCTCTGCACCTGTGCCCTAATCTCCTGGTGATTTTCAGATACAAGCTTGACAGCACAGGAAGAAGCTGTAAAAGGTCATTTATTATCACTTGAGAATGAGACAGGGAAGACAATACATGGCAGACAAAAAGAAGACGGGAAATGAGTTCTCAAAGGATAATTGGGCATTCTTGAAATTGCAGTCTTACCGGCAAGATTTCTAAAAAGAGCAAATCAGAAGCTTGCTGCAAGCCTGCAAGGTATTTTTGACCTTTCCAAATTCTCAAACAAATGCGAAATGTTTCTTATCAATTAGACCCAACTTCCTATCTAAGATAGTTAATGTTGTGCATGCTCCACAACTGAAGAAGAAGTTAAGAAGCTTATCATTGGATAAGCCATTCCAGATCATATTTTAGATGAAGTATATGAACTGACAGCTAAAAACTAATGCACCTCTTGCACTTTGGAAACCTCTTCTCTCACACCTAGAAATTTCATAGCAAGTAAACACCTTAGTACTAGAAGTTCTTAAAAATTTCAAAATTCAAGACGCTGCTTGAAACAAACAAAAGATAAAAAGAAAAACGAACTCGAGTTCCATTTACGGAAAAAAAAAACAAGAAAGAAAAAAGAAAATGGCCTCAGATTAATGGAATTCAAAGAAATCATATTCATATAATTTGGACCTTACAAACTCACTACGTGTCTATATTTCAAATCCCGAACCCCCAACAAAAACCCCCGATTCAAAAGAAGGATACTTGATGATGAACAATCTTCGTTTTATTCGTCCTTCTAAGAGGGACTAATCCACCTTAGCTAAGTTCTTCACTCCGATCACAACAGGATTTACTGGATTAATCTGTAGATTCCTTTCATTTACTCAATAAGCGAACCGAACCTGGTTAAAATTTAACCTAAATACTCCATTCCAAGTGTTTGACACACCTAAATATTTCTTTTCGCCATTTCCTCCCAATCAATTCGAACTATTTCACGTTCGGGTACAAGAAACGATATTTAAAGAAACAGGAAGTAATTGAACATCTACAGTAAGATCATCTTAAAACCAAAGCAAAAACACGCGACTACAGAGAGAAGAGAGAATTACTAGTAGAGATTGCATTTGAGACGACTGTTCCATTTAGCATATGATCGGGGAACGGTAAATCTGGAGAAGAATTCAGAGGGAGGTCGAGGTGGGGATGACCAGTCTACTTCTCTCAGCGCGTCGACCAGATCTTCCGCTGTCACGCTTCCCCAATCCATGTGGATTCGAATCGAGTTTTCTCACCCCGAAACACAACAAATTGGATTGGCAGTCCGAAGTAGAAGAAGGGAATCGAAACCCTCAGAAGAACAGAAACGTGAAGACGGAGAACGGTTTGGGAATGACGATTTGCCTGATGTGATGATCAATTGAGCCGAAACTTGTGCTAGTTCTCCTTCTTTGCCTTCGTAATGTGTTTTTGTGCCTTTAAATTAAAGTGACTTTCCTAGGGATATGACCATGGCAAAAAATAATATATATTTTTTCTATTTTAATTAATTTTATTCTGTTTAATTTTATTTTAAACTTTTTTTTAATATTAATTATATTAAAATTATTACTTAGACTGAGATTAAAAAAACAAAGCAAAACTACTTAAAACTTATATGTATTTTCAACTCTTATATATATATATATTTTTTAAAAATAAGCTAAATTGATGACGGTATTGGCAAATAGCAAAACATTTAAAAAGATAAAAATACGAGATAAGAAACAATGGAAAAGAGAGGCCGAGGGAGAAACTTTTGGGGTATATTTTTCTTTATAAGTAGGTAATGTCATGTCCTAATTTTTGATTTTGTAATCAACACTGAATCAAATAATTATTAATTAACCCAAAATATGCGTTTTACTAACTATCCAGACGTAAATTTCACGTCGATATCTTAACTGACCACAATAAATAAATACAATATTATACAAAGGATTTGAAACATATGTCACATCTTATGTGGATCTGACATTGATCTAACTGTAACGTATAACCTTACGTAAGAAATGATATCTATCCATTATATAGTCAAAGTATACATTGTTGCGAAATTTAAATCATAAACACCATATTCTAAT
This sequence comes from Nepenthes gracilis, assembly GCA_033239525.1. Taxonomy (NCBI): domain Eukaryota; kingdom Viridiplantae; phylum Streptophyta; class Magnoliopsida; order Caryophyllales; family Nepenthaceae; genus Nepenthes; species Nepenthes gracilis. Next base: position 12,588,558 of record BSYO01000025.1, on the reverse strand, counting down.
ATCCGACATCCTGACTAAATAACAACACTATATTAATTCTTAATTTAACTGAGATAACCTGTAGTCCAAAAATTTGAATATCAACCAACTGTATTATCAAACAAGTTCTAAATTTTTCTGAACTCAATACAATACATTAACCATTATTTGAAAGCTAAAATAGAATATTTAATCACATTAACTATTGTTCGAAAACTATATTACAACATTAAACATTAATAAAACTTTAAACTAAACTCTTTGAATGCTACCGATCTTTATTCATGTTCATTCAATAAGTAACCATATATCTCATATGAGATGATTAGTAAAAATAGTAATGAGTAAATCAAAAGTTCAATAAGATATATAATATAACAATGATCATATATAATTTACTTTTAAAACATATCGGAAGGATTATAGATCATGATCATATGTAATAACATAGAGTTTTTATAAGACTTGTACAGGAAATTCAATTTATAAATTTTCAGAATTATTATTATATTTTTTCTCAATTTTAAAATATCAAATCATACTAAATTTTGATTTTACAAGAGAACCGAGCCTTAGCCTTGATGACTCCCGGCTCGAGGTTGCAGCGTCTCGCGAGTTGATCACCCTTCCGAGGGCATAGGAGACGGAGTGCCACGATGGATTACCACTAAATGAGGAGATAATCGAAACCTGAGTTGTGTATACTCCTACACAATCAAAGGTTATACGCTATTATCTAAAAAGACTATGGTAGGCCTTTCCCCTCGGGCCTCCCGGTAGGGGCCTGATGTAGATAAGTCATACTTTTGTCCCATATATAACCCTGTATAAATGGGGTGACTCTCTGGTGTGTTCGACCCTTTGATTGACATGCATCCTATTAGGGACTTCTAGCCTTTAGCCTTTCGGCTTTATTTTTAAACCGCTTGGTCAAGGAGTGGATGATAGGTTTGAATATCGATGTACTATTATATATATTAAGGCATGCCATAATATATTATTTATTAAAATTTAACCTTAGTCCAATACAATTCTTAGAAAAATTCTATACTTTTTTATAATTCGTAATTTTCTCACTTTTAAAGAAAATATTTATAATTCTTAATCTAATTATAATGTTTTTCATATAATTCTGTATTTTCATATCATGAGACACTTATACTATCCTTAAAAATTATACTGTGATAAAATTTTTAACATATGGAATACTAAATTAGCATTTAGTATAAAAGTTTTAGTAAAATAGTACAGAAATTTCAGCAAGCTCTCATGTTTATGTCAATTTATTTTATAGATAAACATACAAGGCATTTATATGAAATTTCAACACATATTGTGAATTTTAATTAAATTTTTAGACATGTAAGAATTTATATACAAAATTTAGGCATTGAAGATCAATATATCATAAAATTCGAACATGCATGAAGAGATATTGTAGAATTCAGCACATATATACTTGAACTTAAATGTGAAGTTTTATTCAATTTTGCTATAAAATAATGAGAATTTAACATACATGCTAAATATAAAATCTTATATTTTAAATTCATATCATATATATAAGTATTTAAATAAAAAAATGTCAGAGAATTTGAAAAGATTAGCAACAATAAAAATAAAATCTTATAATATATTTGCCTTTACTTAATTCTCATAAAAAATTAGCTTAAATCAACTTAATTTTTAGTTTCGTGGCTTCCTATCTCTTCCTTTCTTTCTTCTCTTCGTCTACTTCTTTCTCTTTTCTCTCAAATTAATCTAAAAAATAACAGAAAAATAAGTCAGATGTCACTTATATACAGAATGATGCTCGAGCGCCACTAGGCGCCAAGGCTACTAGTATGTAGTGCTTGAGTGCTATTTTAGTGTGTCTCGAGCGTGAACATTATTCCAACGAGTGATCGTGTGCTGAACAGACATTCTTAGACGCTAACCTTACAGGTTTTGGCGCTCAAACATGGATTAGGCCTTCATCCGGCGCCAAGTCATGGATTTGGCATTCATCCGGTGCCAAGTCATCTGATTTAATTTTGAATTTTAATCCAATTTTCATATCTTTTTAACCTTAATTTTAATTATATTAACTTAATTAATTATTAATATTATAAATTAAAAACTCGAGTCTTACAAGTAATACCTATTAAGATAAAAAAAAATTACAGTTAAAATATCAGTGATTTGAATAACTTTATAATGAATAAGGATCTATACCAACAAAACCCCACAACTTGAGAAAGAAAATAACTAAAAAAATAAAAAAGCACCAAGTTGGACCTGCCCTAACAATTAGGGTTTGGGCTGCCCACTTGGTGAAGGCATTCGAATTTGAAACACATCTTTCCTTTCTAGAGGAGAATAATATTTCAACAATGAAGCTCCAAATGAAGTTCTTGATTAGCCAGGAGAGGCTGATTTGAGCATCTTCAACAACATATTTATTGTGTACCTTTCAAATAAAGTAGACCGAAGCTATGAGAGTATGTGCAAAGGCAGAGTGTCGGAAGGTTCTGCCTCTCCATTTTTTATATATTATTAAATAATATTTTATATTATGTATCTATAGAGTGAAATTCTTTCCTAAGAAATGAATAGAGACACCACATGGTTATATTATATATATTAGACTATGTTTCTATGATACTATATTTGTATAATTTATTGTAATATATAAGATAGGGATAAAGTAAGCTTTTAATTTTGATGTGTACCTTGAATTTAAATAGTAATTCAAATAGTGTTAGGTTGGATTGTCAAACCTTTTTATCTGAATCTTGCACACCACAATATAAAATTAGAGATCAAATGATAATGGATCTATTTTTCGGTATATTTTTTAACGTTTAAGTCAATAACTTTTCTAATAATTTGGACAAGTGGTAAATGAGGATGTGATGTAATTTGTAGAAATTTTAAGTAACGAGATGGCTAGATCATTGTATTTGTTCTCCAAAATTTCCATCTCCCTTGTTTTCAGAAAAAATGGGTGTATTTATAACTTTACTATCAATTACCAGTGGTTTTATGAAAAAGAATAATTGATCATGATATGAGGGGTTATTTTAATTAAAAATTAAATAGTTTAACCATTTTATATTCTCTAAATGTAACATTTCTAAATATAATGCTTATCCACAGAATGTACTAATTATTTGCTTGATTAATTAGCCTAATTAAGATGTTCTTTGGTTACTTTAATCATTCGATGTGACTAATCATCTGGTTTAATTAACCATTTGGTCATTTAGAATTTCTATAACTCTGCATGTGTCTCAGTGATTCGATCATTTCAAAATTCACTTGTTTGATTAAATTCCTTTTTGATCTGAACTGAACAATTTGGCTGATTCATATCTTTTCATAAAATTATTTTATGATATCCAATATTATTTTAAATACCTTTTCATACCTTTTCAATCGGCCAAATCAATCTTATTTTAAATGATATCCAATATTAGTCCCCCAAACTCGAATGTCTAATTTAAACTTTAAGTATATTAGAATAAAAATCTGAGTTATTTGTTTTGAATATTATTCGAATTCTTCTTCCCAATTGAATCTTAATGAATTCCTATTTATTATTATTTGGTCTTGTTAGTTATAGCCTACTTTCTTGTAACTCGACAGAGATTTTTTGACTATTTGATTGCTTTGTTCATCTAAAACATTCCATTTAATGGCACATTTTTTTACTATAAAAGTACTTGATCTCATTCTATTTTCATTCAACTTTCAAATCTCAATATCTGATGGAGTCAATTACGTTTTATATGCTAACCAATGTTTGGTGGATTGGAAAGTAAAGGGATCATCTGGATGCTATTGGATTCATTTGGGAAGTATCCATAAAGCTTATCTTGGTTACTCTTTTTATACGAGAAACTATATTAGTTTTCCTTTTTTATACAACATCCTAAACTAAATTAATCTTTATCTGAATAATTACTTTTAATATTTTATACCATCGGGTGTATTATTACTCATGCATTTTTTCTACTGTGAGACTAGCATATACATCCATTGTAGGGCATCTAGATTCTCACTGGACTTCTATGTAATCATCTGATTTTAATATCTTTCAACTTATTTGTTGCGATGATTTCCTTCGTTTCAACCTAAGTCATTGCCCTAGATGTTTTTTGAGAGAGGGGATGAATCTTCTGGTTCTTCTATTGTTGTTGATGAAATTCATTCATGATGTTACTTCTTTTTCTCTTCTAACCAACTGTTGTAATATTTTCATGTAAGAAGATACATTGTATAAAAATTTATCCAAAAATAAAAGAAGGATTTTTATTTTTCACATTCAAATTGTATTTGCTAATCTATTTTTTTTTTCATATTTTGGACTTATATTGATCCATATGGGATTATAAGTCATTAAAAATTTCGATTAATCAAATCATCTAAACAAACAATTTCTTCAATTCTTGGTTTTACGACTTAAAAATTGGCTAGATGATAGCTTGATAAAGATATAATAATTCAATTTTCTGATAATTCAACATGTCATCATCTAATAGATGCTGAAAAAGAGAATGCGTCATTTGGGTCAACATTATTGTTTAAAACGTGTCATATCTAATTTCGACTCTCCTTTCAAATTCCAGCATCTTTTACTTTAAATCTCAAATCCAAACTATGCCTTTTTCTCTACTTTTTATCAAAGAATAAGCATTTGTTTTATATGATCTTCTTGCCTTCAATCTCCTATGACTCTGCAAAGTGCTTAGAAGAATGTTGTTAACATTGCTTTTTGCTTGCCTATGTACAATGTAGTTAACATCTATAATAAGTATAACATCCATTCTACTATCCCTTTTAGAGCTCATTCATCTCAAGAGAGAGCTTGTCTTCTAAGAAATATATTCATTGATGTATATAAAGTATATCTATATAATGGCCTCTTAATTTTTCTAGCAAGAGAATTCACTAAAATAATGGAGGTTCTTGAAATTCCCATTGCCCGCCTTCATTCTAATATTGTTAGATAGTGCACTTTCGATGATTGAAACTTAGATTAGATACATGGATGGCTAAGGTTATTTTATGATTTATTAAAAATTAATTGGATATATTTAACTCCTAGAACGAAGTTTAAAATAAATAGAGAAAATTCAGATTTGGTAACAAATTAGGAGGATAGATTCTTTTACATTAAGGTTTTCAATAATTATATTTTTTTTAAATAATAGAGATAATATTAACTTGATATTTTTTTGGATTTTATTTTTGAGAACGAACTTTCTATAACTAGATTTTAATCTAATCTAATAAGATAACATCTAACAAAGTTACACAAGCAATTTTTTGACTCAAGCTGCTTTGATGTTTTTAATTGAAATATTGTCCTTGGAAGGGAAGTCATTGCTACTTTGCCTCCTCACCCATTAGAAAGGAGGAATGATAATTTTATCGATTCTCCTCCTAAGACTGGTATTGATCATCCCAATATTCATGCAACAATTTTTCCGGTTCCTCATTCAAATGATGGTGAGGTTTTAAAAACTTGTAGAAGAAGTTTTAAAGGATTACATAGCTAAAATTAGGGCTAAGATGAGAGTCGACGGATCTACACATTCATTAACTCCGACTATTGTTTCTTTTCTAGTTAGATCTTCAACGAAAATGCCTACTTTAAATTTTAAAAAGAGGATTCCCATCATTTTAATAAGTGAGAAATATGATTCATTGCATCACTCTTCATATAAAGATGTGTCAATAGTTAATACTCATATTTTTGCTTAATATGCCGACTCTTCTGCACCAATTGAATTGGCATTCGATCCTTCTAGAACTCAAGCATCTGAGCCATAAAATAATGATGTACATATTATTAGAGAATTTGATATTCATTCTTCATCATCCTCTCTAAATTATACAAGTTCTACAATTTCATGTGGAGCCCCAGATTTAAATATTCCTCTATTTTGTTGATCTTTGCCTCTCATTTGCCGAAGATGTTCATTTGTACCAACCATGATGAAACTAGGTCATCACCATGTTTTACTCCCATAGGGGGTCTTTCAACTCAGAAGGTAGTATTTGAGTCTTTAATTTTGAACTATTCATTTGTTTTCATCTTACTAATTTAATCTTTTTTTACAGTCTAAATACATGGTGCATTAGATAAGAAGTGGGATTAATAATCAGGACATAGAAATTGATCGCCTCCCTCAATCTTACATTTATTAAGTTATAATCGAAGGTTAAAAATTCAAAGTTGTGGAGGCTAAAAAGAGAGCATTGTTCTTTGAATATCAATTGATTTATCTTGAGGAAAAAATAGCTGAATAGATGAATAAGTCTTATAATTATGCAAATCAAGTTACTATTGTTGAAGATCGAGCCATTTCTTTCAAAAATAGAACCCTTAAGGCTAAATGATATGTCACAATAGTTGTTGGAACTATAGATGGATTAAGAGTTGAATGTACACGGTTTAAGGAGTCATTAAGAAAGAACATCAGACCTAAAGAAATTGATTATTTGCTTGATTTTTGATCCAATAAAGGTATTGAACTTTGTAAAAGGATAACCTCTTGATGGCTATTGACTTTCCTATTAGTTGTTTGGATGTTAGAAGCTCTAAAATTATTTTGACTTCTATGGTTAAAATTTTGAAGAATAACCAAGCTCTCAAGCTCCGGGTTTTGGATTTGAATATCAACCATAAGATTGTCAATCAATTTTGAACCTTGAATCTCGTAACCTCATGCTATAGTCATGTATGAGGATGATGTAATTCACTTTTTAAAGTATATATTTAGACTTTTTATTTTTGTATATCTATTGCTCTTTAAATTGATATTGATCAAGCAATTCAGCCCCCGAGCATGTATATATATTTGAGTTTTCAATTGTAGTATATCCAAATTGATTACCAACTAAATCCTTAAACTATTGTTATGGGCAAAGGATGACCTTGGTCCTTAATCGTTTAACTAATAGTGTGTTCCTGTGGAAGGGTTTATTATCACTTATGCATATATTATTCTTAAGGTTTACTAGGTTGGATAACTATTATTAGTGTAGTCTTGATTGACTTCATCTGGCTAAGTTATTGACCTTTCAAAAACGTATTGAACGATTGGTTTTCAAATTCCTGAGTTAGTAAGAGTTGTTGGTGTGGTCTATCTAGTATAGCATTATAAACTAAAAGAAGATCTACAGTTAGAAAAATTAATCGATGAGAAGTCATTTTTGGATATGTTTTCATTATAACCTCTAGATGTACGATTTCCTTTATATGGATTAGTTCATTGTCAATTCTATACAATGTTCATTCAATGGTTCTATTTGACTACTTTTGAGCCCTAATTTAATGAATGTATTAAAATAAAGAATGTTTCTCGAGCTCTATTATCAATAAAAAATCATTTTAGTTGGTAGTCATGGACTATGTTAAAATTGAGTACAAATACAACAAGGGGATTAAAAAGGGCAGAGATTATTTGTATTATATTATCGTTATTAAAACTAATGATATCTCTTTATATTATTAATTTCTATTTTTTGCTAGTGGAAACTTTCTCTTGATGATCTAGAGCTTCTAAACTAACAAGTCTAGTTGAAACCATGTTAATTATTTCTGCTACCACTCAATTTCATAGTTGTTCTGTTGGCTCTTTTATCATCTTTATCTTTGCTTTGAGCAGACTTAATATTCTGTAAATACTTGTTGAGGTACCCCTTTTGTATTAAGGTTCGATTCCTTTCAAAAGTGTTCGATAGTTTTCAGTGTTGTACATTTGAGATCGATAGTAAGAGTAATACTCATACCAATCACTTCTTTTCGAATTCTTAACTGACTACTGTAAAAAATTTTTATTTTAAATTTATATTAGAATGTTCATTTGAGTGCCCTTCAGTGGTGTAAGGTTCAATAGATTGTATATATGGTGTCAATTTATAAGATATAGAAGTGTAAATAAGAAAGGTTTATAAATTATGATTATATTAATTTTAAAAGAGCTTATGCACATACTTGAAAAAAAAAATCTGTGCAAAATTAAAAAAATAATCAAACTAATATTATTTCTAGAAATCTCCAGAAATTCATAATAATTTGGAAGACGTCAACTTAAAATTGAAAACATGGCAACAAAAGAAGCCTAGGGAATGAAATTTCATAGAAATATAGACAACTCAATCATCTTAATGGATAGAGGTGGGTGAACAAGCTGATTGATATGTTGACAAATAAATTAAAAATCAGTTTCAACATCGAAAAATTATAGTTGACAACAACCACATCACAAATAATGCTGAAATTTGATTTTCAATCAACAATATCTAATACAGGTTTCAATATAAATATTACAAATAAATCAAATATTCATTATATATAGAGAATATTGGATCTAGATAACACAATTAAGTATTATGATATGCATGCAAATCACCATTCATCAAAATCAATAAAAAGAGTATTAGATGGAATGCACAACATTTGAAGATAGCAGAAAAAACCCTACAAAGAAACATCTCTAGGCTACGCATGCAGAATCACCTAAAAGAAAATTTCATTGCAAGTTAGAAAAGTTAATTTATATTTATTAGTAATGGTATATAAGTCCCGTCTGACTTACCACCATAATAAGACCCTGCCAAATAACTCTTTGGATTAACCCTCCTTAGCCTATCTAGAACCTTTAGACCTTTCTGATTATAGTTGGACCATTTGTTTTAGTAGAACCCTAGCTTCCTCACCAAAGAAATCTATGATGAGCCCCTTGGTGATTTAACCAAGTTAAAACCTTTATTATACGTTGAAGCTAACACTGAAGAAAAGGATTATCTCACAATGGATCACAAGAAAGACAATCTCTAGAAATGTGTTCACTCAAAGCTTTTGCCTTGCATTCTTGTTTTTGACTCTCTCACACTAAACAACAAGAGAATTCAGGGTGCATCTATTGGCAACTATACAAAACAATTTGCCGAAACTATCAGTGGGTAGATTAGCATAAGTTGCTTGAGCACTGGTCCCACGCCGCTTTATTGTTTTCATGTATCATGAGTGCACACATCCACAATGTCTCAAGCCACCTCATTGTTTACAAAGTATTACTCAAGCCTACATCAAGCGTGCATGTCATAACTACTTTGAATAGTCTATTAAGTGAATATCGCTTAAACTTATAAATTGAATATATCATGACTTGTAAAACAACAGTTTATAAAGATTAATTTTAAGACCTAGTTATGATATTTTCAATCCTAAAGATCTAACAAATATGTCAACTTGTTCATTAAATATATCATTGTGTATGATTTTCAATTGCACTATAATTATTATAGTAAAGGGTTGTTGCTTAAATGTGTTAAACATTCATATTTGATAATAGCTAGAGAAGCCGAAAGAATTTCAGCAATAGAATCAATTATGGTTTTATATTTTACCTTAATGATAGAACAAGATACCACCATTTATTTCTAATTATGCCAAGAAAGTAGAAAAATCTCACAGTAGAAAGGAAAGTTTGTATTAGAAAGAGTATTAGTAGGATCTTGAATATAACCAATATCGAAAAAGTTATACAACTACTGCAAAGAGTTAGCAAATAAATATAGTCTATGGAATAATATATCCTTAACGTGACATAAAACATGTATAACAAATTCAAGCTTATTGATAACATCTACTATATATGTTTATGCTAAGCCGTGTGATATACATAACTCTCAACCAATTACCCATAGATCATAACCTTATAAAATAGAGCATTACTTAATAATAATTAATTTTGCATTGGTCTTCATGGTTTTTAGAGAAGTGGAAGTGATTTTGCAATATATTAGTCTAGCCCGAGAGATGACATTTGATGCATATATTTTTCAACTTATGTAGTATTTATTAGTGATTTCACAATCTCAAAGGCTTAATTAATGTACAATTTGAATTTTAAAATATTAGTAAGATCATTACTTATTATAATTATATTGTCCACACGGAGTAGTAATATAAATTATATATTAAATAGTTTACTTAAGAAAAAAAGTATGGGGTCATGAGTACTAGGATTGAGTTCAACTGTGGCGATAAAATGCTAATAAACTTTATAAACAAAGCACATATCACACGACAAGCATTGCTTAGAGGAGATAATTTTAAGATGAGATATAAGAGATGTTATCCCTAATAGATCACTATAGCATGTTTTCTTCTGATGGGAGTGAGCTGACTGTTCATGTTAGATCATAAGACAAATTGATATCATGAGGAGAGAATGCTTCAAGAGATGCATGCTTAATCTCAACCAAAGGTCTTGTATTAGAATTTGTAGGTAGTGAGAAGGAAAGCATAAAACAAAATAAAAAATAAACCAAATATCTTATTTTTTTTAAAGATAATATAGTAAAATATGAATAATCATCTAGGAATAATATCATAAAATATATATTTATAGGCCTTATGTTTAATATTATCACCTAGGGAACTCCATAATCTAAAGTGAGGTTTATGTTAGTCTATCTCATAAGGATGAAATTGAAATTGAAATGTGGGTAAATTGAAATGTGTTGTGTGGATGATAATTGTGAAATATGACAAAATTATATTTCATTGTGTGTTGCAAATGCTTTGTAAGATGCCCATTAATTGGCTAGAGATACAAATAAAAAATTATAAGAATAATGGTTATGGTAATTGAGAGAGGATATTGCATCTATAATCAATTATATATTATTTTATGGAGAAATATTACTTATTCCACCTATTTACAATCCTTATATAACTTTTTACATTTAGGGCCATTTTGATTTTCTCATTTCTTTTTTCTTTTAATTTCAATTGAGCACTACCTGCAAAGAATGGGTTATAAATGTGAGAGATAGGTAACATTTCTATAAATATTTGTACAAAATCTAAAATAGTTAAATTCATATTATTTGAAAAAATCTCAGTTTTATCTAAATAAACTTCAAAATATTACGAGGAGTTGAGGGACTATTATAAACAGATGTGATAAAATAAAAAAATAGCTAACTGATCTATCACGAGGAATCAATGTTATGGATCGAACAGAGTTTATCCATAGCTATATCCCTCACATAGAAATTGAAATAATAAGTAATTTTAATTATTTCTAAAATATATATCCACTGAATTATTATTTTTTATATTGATGTAATGTGGCGAGATAAAGAAGACTGCGACTTATTGGGTCTTTCTTTTCAAATGATAATGGCCTCTTCCTGAGTTTTGATGGTCGATGCCACGTGGGTGACAGAGCATGGAATCGCACCGACGACTGTGACCATTCCTCCGAAAAAGTTCGAAGGCGCAGGGTTTTAGAAGGGTTTTGCGGATCGGGTTTAGGCGTTCTCTCTCTCTCTCTATCGGCAAAAAGGCCGCTCTTCGTCATTTCAGACTTTCGTCTTCGCATTTAGCCCTCGCAGGATTCACATAAACCCTCTACAACACTGACCTCAACCACATTTCCACAGAAGAGATCGTAATACTTGAAGAGAAGGAAAATATAATGGAATAGAAGCAAGGGTGGGGATGGGTATGGAAGGAGGAGCTCGCGCTCTAAACTCCAGTCAAAGCGGTGTTATAGACGGCGGTGGTACCACTCGGAAGATGTTTCAGCAATCACAGACGCAGTTAGGTACAGTTCCGCAGCTTCTAGCCGGCGGTGTAGCCGGCGCTGTTAGCAAAACCTGCACAGCCCCTCTCGCTCGCCTCACCATTCTTTTTCAGGTCTTTATTCTCTTTTGTTTTCTTGTTCTCCATTTATCTACTTTTTTTTTCTGTAAGTAAATTCTCCATTTATCTACGATCATATCAAAAACCTGTTCTTTTGAACTGATATTGTTGTCATGAAAATGGTTTGATTTTTGCAATTTCCAATGGTTTTACTTATTTCTGGTAGGGTTTGGAAACTGAAAAATGAAGAATTATATGTTACTTTAAATTGCCACAATTTTATACTGTAAATTCCTATTTCCGTTTAATCCTTATCATACATTGCTGTTGAATAAATCCCTATTGCAGTGAGAGCTTCCTGAAATTTATGCCGGAATTAGTGTTTTATGCTTCTTCTTTCCTGGTTGCCATTGTTGCTCTACTGAATAGAGGTTACTGGTCAAACGAGTAAGAAATGGGGGTCTCTATCAAATTTACTCACCTCAAAGCTTCCATTTTCCTATATTTCCTGCTTTCTGGCTACTTAATGAACATCTTCTGTGTGCACTAAGGATGCCTGGATGCCAGTTTTCTTAACAGCCTTTTGGGATTTTTTTTCAGTCCACATGGAGTTTCTTATTGTCTCTGCAAAGGGAAAAAAATAAAAATCAGAAAATCATTGGGCCATAAAAGTTGAGCTTGGGAATAAAATAACAACTTCTGAACAACGTTAAACAAATCCTTTCCCCTACAAAATAGGGCGTAAAGGTAGGATTATTGTTTGCATAAAGTAGTATGCATTCGAACAAGGAGTCCAAATTATAAAATTAGGAATTTAAACCACTAGTAGGGACAACAAACAGGTTTTTAATTTTTTTTTTTCTGTTGTTCTAGACATTGTTAAAGACCTATAACATTTGAAGCGATTTTTGTGCAGTCTAAAACATATCCATTTCTGTGGAAAACTAGCATCCCTTGTTTTGGCAGAGAATCTGTCCACAACTGATCTCATATTAGAAAGATGATTAATGCAAATATCAAATGTATTTGTGCATATAGCCCATATATTCAAGTGATTTTGCTGGTAAAAATGATATAGAGTTAAAGTAGTAATCTCTCAGTGATAGGGAGGTTCATAAACAATCAGCTGAATAAACCCCAGTAATCTTAAAATGTCTTTGCTTCTCCACAAGGATCCATGTACTGATGAAAAAATTAGAGATGTGTGAGGGAAACTATTATTAGAAACTCAATCTCTTTCCCTGAAACAATTACATTCCATTGTTTTTAGGGATGTCACATGCCCAACTAACTGTTACCTTCACGTATGACATGGTGTTGGCTATTTCTATGCACCTTAAATTTGGAAATTCTCCTTCCTAAATTCTTTTATTGAAAATGAAATTAATTAACCTTAGAAGAGTATTCTCTTGAAGTAATATTTATGATCTAAGCCTGAAAATTGATACAGCTATTGTCTAGTGTTGACTATCTCTTGGGGTTTCTTGGGCACAAGTATATATTTACTACACATGGAAATATTTTAGGGGTAGAGTTGAAGAGAAGAGAGTGTAGGATCTCATTTGTGCAATGGAAGTGAAGCTGTTTTCCTACTGTTGTATCTACATGTTGAAAGTGGGTGTTAAAGTGATCAAAGTTCCATGTCTTAGGGCTTCTTTGACCCATATTCCTAATTTCATATAAGTGTACATATACTAGTGTACATTAACCCATATACTAGTGTACATATTTCATATATTTTATCATTATGCTGTCATCTCTTTTTGAATTGTGGAATCAGTTGTATATTGTTTTTTGACTTTTACTAACATGCATTTGAAGCTGCTGCTTCTTGTGTTAAATACTTGAGCTTGATTTTCGGTTCAATATGATCTATGGCAGACATTCAACTCTTTGATCCCCCCCTTTAGTGTTAACCTGCCATTTGGATTTAATTCACATTTTTGTTGAATTATTTTTTGCTTGGCTTCATAGGTGCAAGGCATGTATGCTGATATTCCTGCATTGAGCAAAACTAGCATGTGGCATGAGGCTTTACGTATAATTAACGAGGAAGGATTTAAAGCTTTTTGGAAGGGGAATCTAGTCACAATTGTACATCGTCTTCCCTATTCTTCAGTAAACTTTTATGCTTATGAACGTTACAAAAAGGTTGGTACTATTGCTGTTTGGTTTATTATCATGTCTTTTCAAAATTGTCAATTGAGCTGTTTAAAATTTTCCAGTTCTTACAATCAGTTCTCTTCCTTGGAAGCAATGAAAAAAATGCAAGCAAAGATATGGGCATCCATTTTGTGAGTGGTGGAATGGCAGGGATAACAGCAGCATTTGCTACATATCCCTTGGACCTTGTGAGAACACGTCTCGCTGCACAGGTAATAGCAGCGCAGCTTTGGTAAGATGAATTTTGGCAAAATTCTGTGTGTTTTGTTCTAATAAATAATCTATTTTTGTAACTTCATTTATGTTTCTAGTGCTCTTCAAATGTGCTTCATATGTTGAATCTGGTTCTATTTTTTTTTATTGTATTAGTAACTATAAATAGTAATTATATCAAAAATATGCACCAAGGAGTTGCCACCTAAGTAGGAAAATAGTCATCTTCTCCACCAACTTCACAAGATTTATAACCCTGTAGCACCAATCCTCACCCCATAAGATCCTTGCCAAAATCTTGCTAAGGAAACAAATTCAAGAAATGAAAACAAAGAGATAATATATTTCTTTAACTATTAGATTTGCAGCAATTGGAGACCTTTTGCTGTGCAACCTCCTTGCTTCCTCGTCTTGGAAAAGTTTCATTCCCATATTTTCTTTTTTTTGCCATAGATGTACTGAAAATTGCAAATATTAGTGTCTCCAAAATTTTTGGATATCAATGAAGCTGTCCTTCTGGCCCAAAAATGATATTTGACTTTCATGTTATATCTACTTTTTTATGCTGTGGATAGATGAAAATATTGGCCGATATATGTTGGTATCGGCCACCCAATATTGATATTTTTTTGATACTACAATAATATCACACGTATTAGCGATACATCATGATATATTGGCTGGAACAGCCTTGTCAGCTTACTATTTTCAGAATTTTTTTAATATTTCCGATGTTAATATATATTGTCCAATTTGTCAGATATCGATATGGTCATGATTGATAGTGATATCGATATTTTCATCTATGATCCTGACACACACTCTAGATGTTGTTCTGATAGACTCAAATATTGTCCAGATCCTAGCCCTCTCTCAGCCACTTAGCATACCTTGTCTAGAAATGCAAAGAAGACTGCCGAAGGGACCACAACCTCTGCTGGAGTGTCTCTTACAAATTCCAAACCATATTGTAATGTCTCTATAAGAGGACTTTCTTCACAACCAAAGCAGAGCTGTTTCCATTTTCCACTCATCATTATCGGTCCAAAGTGTGGATTGTGAACCTTCAACTTACCAATTAGAAGGGGCTTCAAGTTCTTTTAACAATGCATCTATAAAAGTTGAAACATCACGAGAATGAAATTCAACTGGCACAGAGAGACCAGGCTGAATATCCATATTGGACAAACTGAAAGGATCCGTATACTGTTTTGCGTGGATTATGTTAGTTCTGGCATATACTAGTAATATAAAATCAAGGAGTTTTATATGAATGAATTCAAAAATTGGAGGTTCGTATGAAACTATTGTTGTCTAGCGGTGGTTGCATTAAAGATACCTTGTGGAGAATTATTGAAGGTTCAATCATATGTAGTTAAATGGCAAATCTCCTGGCAGTTTAGTTTAAAACTTATATTGCAATTAGTTCCTGTTTAAACTCATCATTGCAATACTATTTTTTTTGTTAAGCTTGAATTATACTGGTCATAGGATTGCATTGTTTGTTTTATGATTGTGAGGTTGGAATTTGAAACCATCTGATTGCCCATCCTCACTTACATGCCAGAAAAGATGCTTGAAGAGGTTGATGCTACATTTCTTTTCTTTTTCATAATTGTGGGTTTATATCTGGCCTAGCTGCTCTATGGTGGTCACACACTCTGAGGGTATTAGAGTTCATTATATGACGATTGTTGTCCAAAAGATGGTGAATCACCCAAGTTGGTGAGTGCATAGTTGCTTCAGAAATTTAAGTTTTTGGGTCACCCAAGTTCTGAAAGTTGAAATAAAAACACTTTCGATAATAAATGGTGACATGGTGCACTACACTTCCTACACTATAAGCTCTGGGGATGGTTAAATAAATGAAGTTTTATCTATTATGCAGCCTTTTCTCTGCAATGTGGATATGTCGTTTATATGATTTTCAACGTTGACATCCAAGTCACACTCAATAAGGAAATATTAGCAATTTTAGAAAGATTGAAATTGAAAAGAATTGGGAGACAGTACTAAGATTTGATTTGAAGTAGTGTTAGTGTACAACTCACTAATCGACTACGGCCTTAACTATTTCATCTCTAGGTTTATGAGTCAATCCACGGTCACAATCCCTTTATGGTTTAGGCAGAACACTCAAAATCTAAGAGCAATCCCTTATCGAATAGGAGATCCTCAATCAACCAAGGGATCTTCCTAACCCCTTACAACACATGCTCACTTAGAAGATCGAAACACCAACTAATACTTTCTCTAGATTTTGCTTCTTGAATAAAAATCAACGGTAAATCTACTAATGAAATACTTTGAGAGCAATAAACTTTCTCACTCATAGAATGAAGCACTATAAGAGCAATAGAGATCAAAAGGATCTTCCAAAGGTTATAAGAATGAAAATGTATAGCCATTAGGACCTAGAGTGACATGTACATAAAGAAATGGCTCCTTCCTAGTTCCTTTTGTACATAGCTGCATTACCATTAGCTTCTACTGATCAACATGGTGCAATGTCGCAAGGACATGTTTCCATTTGAACAGCTTGCACGCTTGATTCCATTTTCAAATATTTCAGATATATTTAAAATATAATTCAAATTACAAAAGATGAAATCTTGGATCTAAAACAACATGGCACAATGATAATTCAAATTTGCCGCTATGTGGGTGTGCAGGCTTTCCCACACGTCACCACGGTTCCATTATGGTGCCATCATTCACTACCATGTCTCCATGCTCGTGGCCACTAGGAAATGCTAAGGTATACAAATGACTATGGGCTCATGTTGGCTAGGTCATTCTTAGTTATCAACCCTAAAAGAAATTGTTCCTGGCAAAATGTCTATGCATTATGATGTTAATTGGCAATAAATCATTGACATAATCTTCAACTAATTAATGAAAATATTTTTGCCTTTAAATTTTTTTCTTACCAAATGTCTAGGGAAATTCTGTAATTTTAAATCTCAGGTATGAATTGATTTGTGTATTTTGTTGATGATTGTGCTAGAGTGACATACATCAATCCATGATAAATCAAATCTTTTCTATTTCCCACAAGATTATTTGCAGCCAATTTAGAACCAAATTTTTCGTTCAGATAATGGAAGTGAGCACTTTGATAATGAGTTGACATTCTGTTGTTTGAGGAAGGTGGAAAAAATTGGTTAGTTCTTAAAGATTATAGTTTTGACCATTTATACTGTAGAAAACTAAATTACACAAATGTTCAATACATTAAAAGAATATTTGCCTTTAGATACTAAGAGTATAAAATATCAATCCTACTCATCCAATATCACTAATATAAATAATAAATAAAATGCAAAAATAAATGAATACATCATATAGTGGCAAAGAAAAACCTTAAGAACCAAATAATTTTTCAATAAAGCCTTTTGGGCTTCTCAAGGCAGTCAAAGTAAATTTACTATGAAAAAATCAACTTATAGACTAGGTAATACAAACATGCTAATCTGTTGCCGATTTATTGCTAACACGTGATCCTTACCAAAGAGCTCATTAGATTTGCTTCTAAACAAAAGAATTGGACATCTTTTGATCTTCTCTTAGACTTTACTATTTCGTGAATAACCAATACTTCTAGAATTCCAAAATCCAAGTCATTGATGGAACTCTAAAGGCTCACAAGTTTGGAATAAGTATTTCTTTCGGAACAAGAAAACCTTGTTTTATAGATCACAACTAACAGAAAAGGTTTTCTCTTTTTCTATTCACTTCTCTAGCTCTCCTTTTCTCTTTTTGTATTGGCGGTAGCTAGGTCAAGTCAAAGGCAACTATTTACAAGTGAGGCCGAAAACTATGATAGAAAAAATGAGAAACTGCGATTCTATATTTTGACGTTCGAACGTTAGCTTGAACGCCAACTCGAACATCATCATGTGCATGTGTGCTATCTAAGGGCCCATATGCGCGACCTATTTTGTTAATTTGTACATGTGCGCAATTCAAGGGTGCACTTGCATGACCCATTTTGTTATCAGCACCTGTGCATGATATAATTACGCATGTATTTGACCCATTTTGTTAATTTGCTAAGACTGTACGAAAGTGCACCTTGGCGTTTGAACATTGGGTCAAACGGCAGCTTACCTTTGCGTGTTTCGAACGTTTTTTAGCACTCGATCCTATGCAACTATGATGAATATATCTTAAGTTACAATAAATCCCAATTAATGAATAAAAAGGCTTAAATATAACTCGATTAGGATCAAATTGTCACAAAAATAAGTTAATAAAATAGATTTAATAGAAGGGATCATTCAATCTTCTTCGTGTCCTAATACAATTGATCAATATTGGTTGTAATTATATTTGTATCAGACATATCAGACAATATATATCGGTATTAAATATAATAAAGTAAAAACTTTTCTGAAAATTGTAAGCTGATAAACAAATACTGGCCCATATATTGGTCACTTATTGACATATTACGATTTTTTTGGTATTGGAAAATATTCGTATCGGTGCCTGATATTGATATATATTGGTTGATATATCGTTTATTCGCTAATATTTTAATGAATGCTTAACGCTCAATAAAATGGAATTGTTGAGAGGAAAGACAGATAGTTGCTACAAGTTGCTAGAGAACTCTTTTACTGAATGAGAGTATAAAAACCTATTGGAAACAAGCCATCTTAATAGTAATGCATCAAATAAATTGACTATCCCATACAATCTTTGGTTTCAAAAGTTGGTAGAGTAGTAGAGTATTAAGTTCAAATCTTTCCTTCATGGAAAAATTTTGGGTATCTTTTTCCTAAAAAGTTCAGGTCTCTTGCCTTTTTTTTGTGTTCATAGCCAATATCGAATAAAACCTGATCCTACAAGTCTAAATTGTATTGTCCTAGGCTATTTTCCTATCCAAAAGGGGTGTGAATGCTACCATGTTCCTACAACAAGTGTGTATGTTATTATAGATCTCAACCTTATTTAGACAATCAAATAACTTACACTTCACACTTATCTTCTGTGGGAGAATTCAGATTTATAAAGTTTTTTTCTTCAATTCCATATCATGAGTTAAAGCCATTTTGACGCTGTACAAGTTCCCACAATCAACAACCTAGGAGACCCGACCCACATGAGTGGTCCAAGCATTCTCCTTAGTGTCCCAAAGTACAGGCGGCTGGCTGTTAGTTTCAAGTGCATTTTCAATTTTTA
This sequence comes from Nepenthes gracilis, assembly GCA_033239525.1. Lineage (NCBI taxonomy): Eukaryota > Viridiplantae > Streptophyta > Magnoliopsida > Caryophyllales > Nepenthaceae > Nepenthes > Nepenthes gracilis. Next base: position 12,569,363 of record BSYO01000025.1, on the reverse strand, counting down.
GTGTTCCCACGCACATTTAATTTTGCCCCCAAGGAGCAGCCGAGCTGCTGGATTTGCCCTTTAATGTTCTGTTCCATGTTTCCAAGTGTAAGGTTTAGATTGGTTAAGTTGTATTCAAGAATTACCTCATTTCTTAAGAAAGGAATAGTAAGTCTTTTGTTGGTGAGTGATTCCCAATACTTAGGCTTTGTGATTCCATAAGTAGACTACTAAAGGTTAGTGATTTCTTTTGCAAGATGTGTGGTTCCCTAACTTATATTATTGTATTTCAATTATCCTTCATCAATTCAAGTTTCAATTTATCTTTTGAATATGTATCTGCATCACATTCCATCACAATCAATAGTCTTGATGCATCATTGGGTCTAGGTTTCTGTACAAATTAGGGAGCCTTTGGATTCCTCGCATCGGGTTGGGCTCGAATGGGTTCGGTTTTGGCGTCTCTCAACTTGGGTCTTATGCATCACAAACTACAAATAGGAGGTTAGAGAACGGTGGGAAGTGTTTCCCACCGTATATTCTCTGACGCTTAAGTCATAAATCTTCCCAGGGAATGGAAAGATGTGAGTATGAAGGTAAACGTGATGTAGAATGCACGGATGTTTATATGTAAGCGGTGGGAGAGAGGTTTAGAGGAGGCTTTGGCTCTTTTTGTATACTTCGGAGAGTGGCTCATTAAGATTGCTGGATTAGAGCGGCGACTTCGAAGAGAAGGGAGTTGGTTTTTTCTCATCGCGTTTGGGTTCGAAGCCTATCCTGAGATAACTCTGGGGTGCCTCGAATGGTCTTGGATCCTTCCTTTTTCTCTAGTGTAGGAGAAGGTATTTGTAAGCTCCATGGAGGAGACTTTGGCCGCGGGAACCCGTGATAGGTGTCTTACTTGGGTTCACTGACCATTAAGCGTTGGTAGTGGTCAGTGGTATCAGTTGTTGTCTTGTGGTGGCACGGGAACCGTCGTTGGGGGTGGCCGACACGGGCCTGGACGCCTTTCGCTGGGATTGGCTGAGCCGCTATAGAGCGGCGGGTGTCACAGCGTGCTAGAATTGACTTCGTTCGCCATTGGCTCACATTTCATGGGTGGCGTTTTTCTGCGCTGCCAGTCTTGAGCCGCCTTGGGAAAGGACGGACGGATTGTGATTCGGTGCGTGTTAGGTGATGTCTAGTGGGCCTCAACATGGCCTGTTCGGCCCAAGTTTTGTCTCGTGTTGCTGGCCCCCATCGCCTACTGGGCCTTCCTGGCGGTTGGATGTTATTCCTGCTGGCCTATATTTATATAAGATCCATCACTAGGCTCCCATGCCCCGGGTTGGCTCTTTGCCGGGCCCTAGTATGTCGAATGATGGGCCTTGGACTGCCAGCCTATATGTTCCTTCTCGAGGCACACTAGTCGCCAACTCCTGAGGGTGTCACTCCTTTCCCATGCAAATCTACAGTTTTTTAGAATGCGCCGCAGAGATTCGATGCTTTGTTTGGTAATATTCTCAGCCTGGGACTCTGCTCCGTATTGATGCTTTTCCTATTTTCTGATTGACTGCTATTGGGCGGAGCGCTCCTTTGCTGGGAGCTCGCTTGATCTCCTACGCGGCTATAAATTGGGGGGTTCCCACACTTTGGGACCCGAGCTTGCTCTCACGCTGACGAGGCAATATGGGGACCTTTGCTTATCTCATGTTCCGTGATGTTTTGCACGGGGATCGAATGGACCCGTAGAAGATTTGAAGCTGCTCTGGAAGCTTGTTGTCATGTCTTTTCTGTGGGCGTTTCCTCGTAACAAGGGATTGTCATGCGCCTTCTCTCGGCTTGGCCTGGATGGTCAGCCTCTAGAGGAGCGTTGGGAGGCCAGAATCTTGATTCCGGGTCACTGGTCTCTTGAGATGCTCTGCCTCCCACTCCTTCTGTTGCTGGCCGTCTCCAGGGCTTATTGGAGGAGGCAAACTCAAGGTCCCACTGGGTTTCGCATCCGGTGATTTTTCTTGGGGCCACGGCTTCGACTGTCAACCTCAAGGCGGAGGTCTTTCCCTTGCTGTGGCGGTGTGTTGTTCATCCTTTAGCCCTTCATCAAGGGAATGGGATTCTACTCGCGCGTCGCGGGGTGACGTCGTGGGGTACATGCGACCAAGGTGAGAGCTCTCTTCTCGGGTGTGCTTCTCTAGATCCAGTTATCCTAGCGCGCGCCGCTACTTCTCTGCTTTTTGTATTTTGCTTCAATTTTATTTCTTTTGTACTTGTGTTGGTGCAAGCCTTGTACTTTGTAAAGAAGACTTCAATGAATAAAAGCGTTGGTATTTGCCTTCTCTCACGCGTCACTGAATCGTTTCTTTATTAGTTGCTCCGTATGACTTAAGGGCCAAAGTGCCCTCGTGCTGCCATAGGTGTTTGGCTATTTGCCCCATTTGCAGTCACGGTGGTTGGCAGTTCGACTTCCCGGTGACCATCCCTCGAGCCCTTCTTTGGACCATTGGCGGGAAGGCTGGATGGGAGTTGTAATTGGGTTCGGGTTGCCCGCATTTTTTCTGGGGAATGGAATGCCATCGGTTATGGTCGCATCCATCGAAGCATCTCTGTGCATTTATTGCGATGACTGCCGCAGAGCCGTTGCGTCATAATGATTCTTATCTGAAAAGGCGTGACACTTCAGGGCGTTGACATGTGGAGGAGCTTCTTTGGATAGCAAGTTGTCTTGTCTTTGTCAAATGGCACAATTTCCTTTGGAGGACTTTGCCTATTTAAGCACAGAGGCCCCATCCTTGTTTTGGCACCTGTTTTCCGTTCCAAGGTGCTTACCCTGAGTTTGCAGTTTCTCTTTCCCTTTTTTAGTTCTGATCCTTCTGATGACTGCTGAGAGGCGTGGCTACGTCTCAGGGCTGCTTGCGTGGCTAGTGGAATCGTATTCTTCTTCTGAATCCGAGTTCTCTACTGAGGAGTCAAGATGGGAGGAGCATGAGCTGAGAGGGCGTGATGAGGCGGACTCCGCCATAGCAGCGGCGGGAGGCTACCGATTAGAGCCATCAGTCCTCGGACAAATGGGGTTCCTGAGGGCGCCGCCAGGTTTTCAATTTAAAAAGGCCTCCAACCCCTCGGCGTCATGGATATGACAATGTAGGCCAGTTAATTCTTCGTGCCCAGCGGGGATTGAGGAAGCTGAGCATCGGGTACAAGCCATCGTTGCGAATGTCAGACAGAGCCGGGAGAGGGCCGTCTACCTCGAATGAGCGTTGTTGGAATATGAGGCTAGGTTGTCACAGCTTGCTGAAACCAATGCTCAGGCTCGGAGTTGGATCGCGATGCTTCAAGGAGAGCTTCAGCTGTGCCGAGAGCGGCTTCGAGACCAAGGCAGTGTGCGGACATATCTAGGGGCCAAGTTGATGTTGAGGATTCGTCCGAAAGAGTTGGCCCCGATACTGGAGGAGTGATTCCAGGACGGGATTCGCCTGAGCTGGAGAATAACTACATTGGTGACGCCTAGTTTCCCTACAGGCTTCCTGGACTCCTGGAACAAGGGAACTTCCATGTGCTCGGAATTGACCGAGTTCCTGACTTTGGATCTTGAGGAGCCTGATAGGCATAGGTAGCTTTGTTCTATTTCCAGGTCACTGGATGCCTCTAGTTGTAAAGGAACTTCATTAATAAAATTATTTTCTAGTTAAATAATTTTGTTCGTGGTAGCATGCTGCTCCTGAGTGTTTGGTGCGGCGCTTCCTAGTTGGAAAGTGGATGGGATGCCGCCGTGGCCATCCCTGACGGCCTGCGTACTCACATTAATTGCTTGTTGTGATGACTGGGACTTGATAAGCGGTTGCAGCGCTCGTTGTGGGGCAGCGTGTCAGGCGACATCATGGGCTGATTTGGATAGATGCGCCGTTCCCTGCTGAGGGGACGCATTTCGGGGCATCATTAAGGGCAACCCTTGTATTTCGCGCGCGATGACATTTGAGGTTCCATTCTCTTGCTATTTAAGTGCTGTCTTCCATCGCCATTTACACTTTCGAATCCTCTTGCTCTACACTCTGTCAATGAAGAAGAAGCAGTCTATGGCACCCATGGCTCGCTAGAGAGTCGACGACATTAAGTCCGTCCTTACCTCTAGCACCGTTGCGGCCTTGCTGGCCTTGTATCGCATCTCTATCGATATAACTCATCTCCTTGCCGATGAGGATGACAGAGTGTGTGCGCCTCTGGAAGGCTTTGTCACCATCTACGAGTCCCACTTGAAGGGTGGGCTCCGTTTTCCCGTGGCACTGGACCTGTACAGGATTCTATTGGCGTTGGGTATACTTATGGCACGACTTCATCCTAATACTGTGCGTTACTTAGTTTCCTTGTGCATCTTTGCTCGCCTTCACAATTGCGTGTTCAGTCATCGGTCGGTGAAGGTGATCTTCCACTTCAGCTAAGCAAAGGACTGGATTTCTATGTCTCCTCGTCTTGGCTTCCATTTTTGTGGGGCAAACCTTAACTCCACGAAGCATTGGAAGGATCGTTTCTTTTTCTTGGTGGTTCCTCTTGAGTGAGACATTCCCAACATTTGGGGCTTCGTGGGGGAATACTTTACGGAGAAAGTTAGCCGGAAGGATATAGAGAAGGAGAAGACTTTGACGAGCCTCATCCTGGAGGCGATTGAGACATTTTGCGTGAAGGGATACTACCTGACCCTAGAGCTCTTCACTGCGGTTAGGTGGGAACTCTCCGATGTTGGAATGGCGTTTGCTGCCCAGAAGAGGAATGTTGGGACGTTGGTCATCTGGGAGCCGTCCCACAAGTCGCCTGAGCGACAGGTCTCGTCTTCTTCTTGGGAGTTCTCCTTGAGCAAGGACATGGTGGCCTTGAAGAGGCTGAGGAGAGCAAGAGGCACGTCGAGCAGGAGGGCTCTGATTCTGCCGTTCGTATCGAGCTAGTCTTCCAGATCTGTATCGCTGACATCGGTTGGTGCCGCTCCAGCGTCGTTGGGGCCAGAATCCCAGTCACAAGAGGGAGCTGTTAGGGCCTCGCCGATTCCCGCTGTCGCCCTTGCTTAGTGTGGTGTCCCACTCATTGACTGTCCATTAGTTGGGGAGTCTGCGTCAAGCTCTTCTGTTGGTATTAATGCTGGATCTTCCCATGAGGACTGGTCGGTGGAACCCACCGTGGAGGAGGTCGCTGTGGGATGTCGGGGAGAGATAGTAGTTGGCGTTGTCGGGTCTGTCGAGGTAGCACAGGTAGCTGTTGTTGATATAGTGAATGTTGAGCCTAATGCTGAGCCTGTTGACATGTTAGAGACCGTGATGCGCCGACCATGAGATCTTTGGCAATTGTGGTCCTGGAACCCCTCGTGGTTTTAAGTCCATCTTTTGTATGTTGCTTTTTCTTTTTTTGTGTCGGCTAAGCTCTTGTGCTATCATTGCTGTGGCTTGCTTTGGAAGGCAGTTGCGTTTTGCTCATCTTCTGTTGAAGATATCGTCGCACCTTACGCTAGTGGGGTGCTCTCTCCAGTCAGTTGGACGTCGCCACATGCCCAAGGTAGAGTCTCGCAAGGGCTAGCTGGGTTTAGAGGCCACAGCAGCCGGACTCTGGCGTAGTTTTAGGCCCTCGAACGCACAATGCCGTATCAGTGCTCAACCCTACTCGGGGTGTCATAGCTTATGCGCATATGGTCCTAAACCGTCGACCGTCATTAACTGAGAGTGCTCTCTTCCTCGGAGGGAGATCGTCGCACACCTGCCATTTGGGCCCTCTAAGGTTTTAATGGCCGTTTCACTAGGAGCTTTCGGAGCCCCCGGGCCTGGGTGTTCGGCTGCGCGTGGGTCGCTTGTCACAGGGCCAAGGTTCTTTGGCCGCTGAAGGGCCTTTCGGTGTAGAGTCGAAGTTTGGAGTTTGACTATGTATGGGCCGTTTAGTGTGGGGCTAAGGTTTTTTGGCCGCTGAAGGGCCTTTTGGCATAGAGCTGAAGTTCAGAGTTCAGCTATATGTGGGCCGTTTGGAGCAGGGCCAAGATTCTTTGGCCGCTGAAGGGTCTTTCTACAAGCGGACGAGAGTCCCCTTGATTTAGGGGCAGTCTAGGTCGTTGAGGGACCCACATGAGCAATTAGACTGAAAAAATGAAAACAATGATTTTATTAACAGAAACGTGTTACATGTACAAGCATCATGGACGATGTATGAAAACTTTACCTGGGCGTGTCCGAGGGCTATTGGTAATACTTCTTAAGGTGGGTGGCAATCCAGGTCTAAGGGACCAATTTGTCGTCATGGGCGCGCAGCTTGTATGCCTTGTTCCAGAGGATCGCCAAGACAAGGAACCACTCCTCCCAATTTTGGGAGAATTTGTTCCTATGAGTAGTCTTGCTCATCGCCTCTACACTCCGTAGGACCAAATCCTTGACCTCGAGCGGACGAGATTTCACCTGCTTGTAATACCGAGTGATGTGCTACTGATAGGCAGTCGTCCTTAAGCATGCTGCATTGCGGGTCTCAGGGAGCAGGTCCAGGTGCTCTCTGAGCTTCTGGGAATTGTTGATTTGGTCAAAATATTCTATTCGAAGGTTAGGTAACCCGACCTCGACAGGGATGACAACTTCATCCTTGTAGCAGAGGCTAAAGGTTGTCTTCCACGTAGGCTCCCACGGTGTTGTCTGGTATAACCAGAGCACGGATGGCAATTCGTTTGCCTTGGAGCCGCCTGCGTCTTTCGGCTTGGTCTTCAACTTGTTCAGCAGCGTTTGGTTTGTCACTTTGACTTGGCCGTTTGCCTGCGGTTACGCCACAAACGTGTAGATCAGTCTAATGCCCAAGCTTGTGTAGTATTTATTGAACTATTTGCAGGTGAACTGGGTTCCGTTATTGGTCACTATGAACTCGAAATGCCGAATTGACAAACGATGTTCTGACGGACAAAGTCTGTCGCATTTTGCTCGGTTATATGCACCAGGAGAGTGGCTTCTATTCACTTGGTGAAATAGTCGATGCGGACAATGAGAAATTTCCTCGGTCCGGAAGTTAAGGGCTTGGGCCCAAGGATGTCGAGTCCCCATTGCGCGAACGACCATGGTGCTTGCAGGCTCTGCAACTCCGTGTGCGGCTGATGGCTCATGAATCCTTGGACTTGGCAGCCCTCGCATCTTTTCACGAATTCTATGGCGTCACGTTTTATTGTGGGCCAGTACAGACCTTGTCGCATGATCTTGAACGTGAAATTTTTTCCTCCGACATGCGAGCCGCAGACGTTGAGGTACACTTTCCCCAGCACATATTCGGCTTCTTCGGGCGTAAGGTAAGGGGCCGAGTATCCCCGCCGATGCAATCTCCCGTCGATGATCGAGTATTAACTGGCTGTCTTTTTTATGCGCTTGACATCCTCCAGGTTTTCCGGTAATGATTCTCCTGTCAGGTACCTTTGGTATCGGGTCATCCAATTGTCGCTGTCGGTTAACTGCAGTATCTCGTGGGTTGGGTTGTCAAGGCTGGGTTTGGCTAGGACTTCCTGCATGCTTCTGGCATACTACTTCTGAGACCTCGTTGTGGGGGCCTTGGTCAGCTTGTTAGCTTTCCAGTTTTCCGTTCTTGGGATGTGTATGATTTTGACCTTCTCGAATGCTTAGGCCTGATCTTTTGCCTTTGCCAGGCACTTGGCGAGCTAAGGGTTTGACGCCTCGAAAGTCCCTTGGATCTGGTTGACCATCAACTCCGAGTCGCTGTAGACGACTAATGCCTTTGCTGAGGACTCCTTGGCTAACCTGAGCCTTGCGAGAAGGGCCTTGTATTCAACGACATTGTTGGTCATTGGGAATCCGAGTGTCGGAGAGTTTTTTTCTCCGAACTATCGGGAGTTTTGAGAACGATGTCGGCCTCACTACCTGCCTGTGTAGACGATTCATCGACATGCAAGCTCCACATAGGGGTGCTCAGAACATTTGTGCCTTCAACCTGATTGGGGGTGCCGAGAGTAGGGGTCATCATTTCGACTACGAAGTCCGCGAGTGCCTGACCCTTTAGGGCTGGCCGGGGTCGGAACTTCACGTCGAACTCGCCCAACTTTATAACCCACTTGACCAGCCATCGGGACGTCCCTGGTTTGTACAAGATTCCCTTTAGTGGCTGGTCAGTTAGCATGACTATTCGGTGTGCTTGAAAGTATGGCTGTAAGCTTTTGGCGGAGAAAATGAGGGCCAAAGCAATCCTTTCAGCGTGAGGGTAGCGAGATTCCGTGTCTGTCAACACCTTGCTTACGTAGTACACGGGTCGCTGCATGTCTCTCTGCTGCTGGATGAGGACCGAGCTCAGGGCTGTGTCCGACACCGCTAGATATAGGTACAGGTCCTCACTTTCCGAAGGTGAGGTCAGGAGTGGAGGGTTGGAGAAATATTCTTTGAGCTTGTGGAATGTAGCGTCGCACTCGGTGGTCCATCGGAATCCGGTTGCCTTTGTCCCTCTGAGGGCCTTAAAGAGTAGCAGGTACTTCTCTGCCGATTTGGCCAGGAACCGAGAAAGGACAGTCAGTCTCCCTATGAGCTTCTGGACCTCCTTTATAGTCCATGGCGGGCTCATGTCAAGGATGGATTTTATTTTCTCCGGTTCGCCTTGATTGCTGCGTTGGGTTACTATGAAGCCTAAAAACTTTTCGAATGTCAACCCGAACATGCACTTGACCGGTTGAGCTTCATCCTGTGAGCCCGAAGCACTTCAAAGGTTTCGGTTAGATCGTGGATGTGGTCATCGGTGGCTTTGCTTTTGACAAGCATGTCATTCACCTACACCTTCACATTTTGTCTGATCTGGGCTTTAAACATCTTGTTCACCAGTAGCAGATAAGTAGCACCGCTGTTCTTCAGACCAAAGGGCATGACCTTGTAGCAGTAGGTCCTCTGGTCGATCATGAAAGAGGTATACTCCTCATCGTCCTGGCTCATCCTTATCTGGTTGTAACCCAAATAGGTGTACATAAAGCTCAGGAGTTCGTGTTCGGACGTGGAGTCTACTAGTTGGCTGATCCTTGGTAGTGGAAAATTGTCCTTCGAGCAGGCTTTGTTTACATCAGTAAAGTCGACACACATTCGCCATTTACTGTTGCTCTTCTTCATAAGGACGCCGTTTAATAGCCAGTCCGGGTTATAGACCTCCCTTATGAACCCGGCATCGAGCAGCCTCTTCACTTTCTCGCTTATGGCGATTAGTTTTTCAATGCAGTGGTTCCTGTGCTTTTGCTGTACAGGTTTATGATCGAGATTGAGGCTCAACTTGTGGACCATTATTCCAGTCAGTATCTTGAGCATGTCCACATAAATCCATTCGAAAACATCGGAATTCAACCTGAGGAAGTTCATGAGTTGGTCGTGGACTGACATTGGAAGGGAGCTACCGACATGTATGCATTTCTCCGGTTCGTTGGGGTCTAAGGGAACCAACTCTGTTGATTCAATGAATTGGGCCTGTTGTAGTGTAAACTCATCGTGGAAGTCTAGGTCTTCTGTTGGTCGGTTGAGAGTGGCCAGTGCAGCCTGGGACAAGTAGCATGTTCGTCCCATCATTTGGTCGCTCAACGCCTCCCTTACTCCGTATGGCCTCGGGAACTTCACCTTTAAGTGGGGCATTGACGTTACCGCCCCGAAGGTGGTTAGGAATGGTTAGCCTAGGATGGTGTTGTAGACCGATGGTAGGTCGACGACAAGGAACGTAAGCGTTCAGGTGGCCGTACGTGGGTGAGTTCCCATCGTGTCTTTGAGCTGGACTTCTCCTTGAACGGGCACTGGTTTATTGTCCAGACCGTATAGAGGGTCCTCGGCTGTTCTTGTCTGGTTCTTTTTCAGTCCAAGTTTAAAAAATGTATCAAGATATAACAAATTTCGGGAGTTTCTATTATCGATGAAAACTTGTTTCAATTGGTAGTCTAACGCACCGTCTGAAATGAGGGCAGATACAATAAAAGGGTTGAAATGGGCGTACATTACATGTGCCATATCGTCATCGCTAAAACTAATGATATCCGTCCTAATGCCTACCCTCGCTCTCTTGCTGCTCGATGTGGCCTCAGGGTGATCTTGGGTGCCGCACTTGGCTGGCTTACTTGAAACCATGTTAACGACATCGGGGGCGACACGGTTCCTTGGTTGCTCTCTGGCTTTGTTGCTTACTGCCTCGGAGGCCTGCCTTGGGCTTGTTAGCAACCATGTGAGGTGTCCCCGTTGGATTAAGTCTTCGATCTCCTTCTGCAAGGTCCGCAGCCTTCCGTAGTGTTATCCAAAGATCAGTGGAAATGGAAATACTTGGTCTGGTCTCTAACCTCTGGGTTCTTCGGCGCCTTGAGCCATTTCAGGAACTTCTCGTCCCGAATCTACATCAAAATGTTTGAGTCGGTGTCGTTTAGGGGTGTTAGGGCCAGGGGCCCGTGCTTCTTTTAGACACCCGACTCGGACCACGACTGTTTCCGAAGTTCCCGGTAGCGACCGCCGTCTATGTTTCTCTTCTTCCCCACGCCCGGACCTTCGGGTTGCCGGTTTGCGAGTTCGGGATGCTTTATTTTGTTGGCCTCCTCGACCGTTATGTAGGCCCGAGCAATGGCTTCTACTTCCCGGAAGGTCTGTGGGAGTTGATGCGCTAGGTGTTTGAGGAACTTCCCAGCTGCCAACACGGTGATGAAGGCACTCAGCATCATATTGTTGGAGAGTTGGTGGATTTGGTAGGCCTCCGCAATGAAGTGGTTCAGAAATTGCTTCAAGTTGTCCTCAGGCTTCTTTCAGAGGCAGATGAGGTGCTAGTGCTGCTTCTCCTCCTTCCGGCTAGAGATGAACTGACACAAGAAGTAGTTGGCGAGCTCGTCAAATGAACAAATAGAGTTTGGTAGGAGGCTGTCGAACCAGAGCCTGGCGTCCCCTTTGAGTATCAGGGGGAAGCTCTGGCATATGGTGGCCTTGCTCACTCCGTGGAAAGTCAGCAGTGTCCAAAAGTAATCCAGGTAATCCATCGGATCCGTACTTCTGTTGTACGCATCCAGCGCCGACATCTTGAACTTGAGAGGGAGCGGTTGTGTCCGAATGTCCATGGTAAATGGCGACCTCCTCAGGCCGAGCATTTGTCGGCCAGCCTCCCCTTTAACATGTTGCTGCTATATTTTCTCTACTTTATTCTCCATCCGATATGAAGATCTACTCCCCTTGGCGTTGATGAGGTCTCCGAGCTCGGAGTTTTCCGGGGGTACGTGCAGGTCGTGGAGGCTGCTTGAACGGGGAGGCCACGTACTGCATGAGTCTTCCCCTCTGGTCGCAGGCTTCCAGTCTCTGTGGGGGTTGTGGGGATTCAGCCTCTTCTAGCTTTCCTACTCGGAAGGCTCTGCGCTGATGTTTGGGCCCTGCTGCCTGAGGCCGTCTTGGCCTTGGTGTCGTCAGGCCTTGTCATTCAAACTACGGGGAGCCTCAACCCATGGCCCATTCGTCTAGAGGTTGACGCTTGGGGGACCAGGGGAGGAGCTCCTGTCCATTGCACGCCAGTTCAAGCACATAATATCTGAAGCATTTGCTTCATGTCGCCCACGTCGGCAGCCAGCCTGCGCATGTCAGGCTCGGGCTGTTCGCCAGCATGGTTACCTACCGAGGGGTCGTCACCATGGGTGGCTGTGTCCCATGTTGGCACGCTAGCTTGTGCTATGGTGTTGACCATTTTCCCATTTTGAGGGTGGATGTGGTGACAGGTGGTTAGATTTTGTTATCGTTCCCATAGACGGCGCCAATAATGTGTCTCTGGGTCTGGGTTTCCGTGTGGATTAGAGAGCCTTCGAATTCCTTGTGTCGGGTTTGGCTAGAACGGGTCCGATCTTCCCGTCTTTCAACCTGGGCTCTACGCGCCACAAACTACAAATAGAAGGTCTGAAGACGGCATGAAATGTTTTCTACAGTATATTTTTCGATGCTCAAATCAGAAATATTTTTCAAAGAATGGAAAAATACGAGCGTGAAGGTAAACGTGATGTGGAATGCACGGATGTTTATGTGCAAGAGGTGGGAGAGAGGGTTAGAGGAGACTTTGGCTCCGTTTGTACACTTCGGAGAGTGGCTCACTAAGATCGCTGGATTAGAGCGACGGTTTCAGAGGAAAGGGAGCTGGTTCTTTTTCCTTGCGTTTGGGTTCGAAGTTTATCCTGAAGTAACTTTGAGGTTCCTTGAATGCTCTTGGATCATTTCTTTTTCTCCAGTGTAGGAGAAGGTATTTGTAAGTTCCATAGAAGAGACTTTGGGTGCAGGAACCCGTGACAGGTGTCTTGTTTGGGTTTGTCGGTCGTTGAGTACTGGTGGTAGCCAGCGGTGTCAGTTGTCATCTTCTGGTGGCACGGGAACCATCACCGGGCGTGGCCGGCACGGGCCTGGACGCCTTTCGCTTGGATTGGTTGAGCCACTGTAGGGCAGCGGGTGTCACGGCTTGCCACAGTTGACTTCGTCCGCCATTAGCTGACATTTCCTGAGTTGGCATTTTCTGTGTTGCCAGTCTGCGGCTACCTTGGGGGGAGGACTGACGGATTGTGATTGGGCACGTGTCAGGTAATTTCTAGTGGGCCTTCTCGTGGCCTGTTCGGCCCAAGTTTTGTCTTGTGGTGCTAGGCTTCGAGTGAAGCCTTTGGGGCCCCCATTATCTGGCTGGGCCTCGTTCCTGCTGGCCTAGATTTATATTGGACCCATCAAGTCTAGACTTATGCCCAATGTTTATAGAAAGATCTGTAGCCTAAAGTTCAATAAATCATGTCTGGAAAGTAGAGTTTTTATACCCAATCATCTCCACTAAAGGCATTCATGGGGGGATAAATAGCTCATCATGAACTTGACACATGCTTGAACACCGGAACCAGACCCAATTAATGTTGATTCTATCCATGTCGATTAAAATAACGAAGGATGTTGATTCTATCCCGGTTGATTCAAGTAACTCTTATAATGATCTGCTTCTTACTATTGCACTGAGGAAAGGACAATAATGTGCACTCAGTATCCAAAATCAAATTTTGTGTCAACTCGTAAACTCTCCTAATCATAATGCAATTATCTTCCTTTTGTCCTCCATAAAAATTATTTAAAAAAAAAATGTGAATGAGGCCCTTGATATTCCAAATCGGAAAGAAGCTATGATTGAAGATAGTATTTTCATCCAAAGCGTAAGGCTGGGAGCTATAAGTGGATATTCACTCAAACAAAAAAAGCATATGGGTCTTTGGAAAGATGCAAAGTTAGGTTGTTAGCTAGAGGATTTATTCATACCCAGGGGTTTGATTAAAAAGAGACATTTTCCCTAGTGGTTGAAATGCATAACATATGAGTTCTGATTTATCTTTCTACTAATCTGAATTCTACATTTAAGCATTGATATGGAAAATGTCTTCTTACATGGAGAACTAGATGATCATGTCTACATGGAGATTTCACTTGGATTCACATAAGCATGTAAGGGAAGGTTTGTTGAATAAAGCAATCTGTTTTTGGGTTTAAACAATCCCTTAGAGCTTAGTTTGACAGATTTGCAAAAGCCATGGTGAAGTTCAGGTATAAACAAATTTGGGGGGTAATCACTCTTTATCAGCACAAAGAGGGCAAAAAATGGAGTCTTTATATAAATAAATGCATTAAGGACAGATGTATAGAACCTTTTAAAGAGATAGTGCTTTTTCAACTCTTTCAAATGGAATCTATTCCAAACATATAAATTTCTAAATAAGGCAATTGCCTCCATTGTCTCTCTAAATGATATAATTGTAATAGGAAATGATAGAAAAGGAAATAGAAGACTTCAGGTGATTCTCTGCTAGACAATTTGATATCAATAACATTGGAAGACTTAATACTTCCTTGGAATAGAGGTGGCGTATTCAAATGTTGGCATATCTCTACCCGGACGCAAGTATACTCATGATCAACTTAAAGACACATGGATGCTAGGATGCAAATTAGGGGACAGCCCATTGAGCATAACTATAAGTTGTAGGTGTACGCTAATGTACTTAAAGTTGACAAAGAAAGGTATGAAAAGTTTGTTGGATGATAAATCTATCTTTCTCATGCTTGTTCTGATATCGCTTACGTAGTGGTTGGTAGGTTTATTTATCCATGTTCTGTGACAAAAACACATAGAAGCGTCCTACAGTTTTATGTATTTAAAGTTAGCACTGGGAAAGGAATTATTTTTAGAAAATTTGTGAATATGGAATAGAATCATATATGATGTAGATTATGATCGGTTTGCCGTTGACTGGAGATCTACTAGTGGATATTGTACGTTCATTAGAGGCATTATTGTGACATGAATAAGCAAGAACGATAAACAAACAGTTGTGGCCAGGTCTCGCGCAGAAGCTAAATTTAGATTAATGACTCACTCAGGTAAAAATCATGGTACTTGATTTGGAAATGAAACTGGAAGGGTCCATGAAGTTGTATTGTGTCAACAAGTCAGCCATAATCATTGTCCATCATTCAGTTCATCATAATCAAACTAGGCCCATGGGGAGTGATCGGCATTATCCATTATTGTGGAATTCACACGTTGGAAGTGTGAAATGTGCATACTAAAACAAGTTAGAAGTGATACTGATACAAGATAAGTTAAGGAATTGCTTATGTGATTTTGACACTCAATGTAACGACATTAAAGAAGTCAGCAGTCGAAAGGGCATTAATTTGATGTATAATCTGTATTCTTAGTAATACTGTTGTGCTTACAATTCTTTAGATGCTGAATATTTATAGACGAGTTAAACCATCTAGCAAATTACTCCAACTAAGACATCTGACAAGGAAAAAGTAGAATTTTGAAAATGACTAAAAAAATAAGCAAAAAAAAAAAAAAAAAAAAAAAAAAAAAAAAAAAAAAGAAAAACAGAATTCTACACAATTATTAATTGTTAAAAAGCTTCCTGAAACAAATCTAGGAAGATGAAGAATGTTTCCCACTAGATTTGGGTTTACAAAATTTTAAGGGAATAATACTCAAACAAAATGCTCGAAAGTTACTAATGTTACATTTGATTAGATCATTTTGGAAATGAAAACAGTTCTCAGAAAAGATAATTGATAAATATACAATCGGAGTACCGTCTTATATGTCATCATGAATTTCTCTTTTCTGTCCTCAAAATAGAGGTGTGTACGGTTATGACATAGAGATAATTGATTCAACTAGATTGTGCTGTTGTTTTGTGGCAAGCATAGAAATAAATATCGGCCATGTGTATTAATATCAAACTCCCCAATACCGATATATATCAGTATTGATGTTGCAACAATATTGCAATATATTGTTATATCGATGATATATTATGATGTATATCTGATATTCAAAATATCTATCGATATACTTGATATTTAGTCCATACAGATCTATCAGCTTACAATTTCTAAAATTTTTTAATTATTATATTTAATATTGATACTTATTATCCTATATGTCTAATATTAATATAATTACGACTGATATCAATATCTTGATCTATGGTGGCAAGTCATTTCTTGACATTGTTTTACCTTAAAAAACCTTTGTACTGACAAATGTAGTAAATCTAATTTGCAGAGAAATGCAATTTATTATAAGGGAATTTGTCATGCACTTCATACCATTTCTGTGGAGGAAGGCATTGTGGGATTGTATAAAGGATTAGGTGCCACATTATTGGTAATCCTTTGCTTTTCTTCTCAACGCCTCTAATATTTAACTGCTTCAGCCATTTTTTCATCCTGACGTTAAAACTATCCCTTGGAATGACATAGGGGGTTGGACCGAGCATTGCTATCAGCTTTTCAGTTTATGAGGCTTTGAGATTCTATTGGCTTTCGCAGAGGTATACACTGTCTGTATTCAGTGTGTGAATCGACTGTGCAAGTTCCTCGGTTCTTCAAGATTATTGTTGTATTGAGTTCAGGTTCTCTTCTCTTATTTTTGTGTTTTATTCGGGAAAAAAATTAATATCAGGCCTAGTGATTCCACTGTCATGGTTAGCCTTGCTTGTGGCGGTATTTCAGGCATCGCATCTTCAACAGGTGAGTTATTTATTGCCCTTGTAGTGTAAAGAAATGGGATGATCTTGTTCTAGCCTTTAAACTCCCTCCTTATTCATTGAGATGTTGTATCGTCCCTCTCTTCTTGATGTTCCACTTTGCATCAGTGTTATTGTGTAAATAGCAATAAACCTTTAAGTCTCACAATTGATAAAAATATTAGTATTGACATCGATTGCAAATGTATAGGTATTTGATATGTTCGATAATATATATCGGTATTGGATATATTAAAAGAAAAGAATTCTGAGAATCGTAAACTAATAATGCTGTATCGTCCAATATATCGTAGTATATCACCAATATGGCAGCATATTGTGATATTGTCGTAGTCTTGGAAAATATTGGTATTTAAGGCCCGATTCTGTTATTTATTTGCCAATATTGTAAATATTAATTGATATTTTCATCAGCAAGTCTCACTACATGTAATAAGATTGGCCATAGTAATCTCTTATGTGGCATGGATGAGAGTATCAGCAGATATATATCAATATTGCTCTCCTGATATCGCACCAAAATCGTGATATGTTGTCGAATTGGCGATATATTGTAATTTATCGGTCGATATACCAAATATTTGTATATGGGCTTACGATTCTCATCAAATTTTTTACATTCGATACTAATACATATTGTTTAATATGTTTGGTATCAATATAACCATAATAGATAATAATATTAATGCCAATGTTTTTATCAATATTTATGCCATTGGCCTCAATAGTTTGAGACAATATCTTCCAAAGTAGACATACGGCGAGTTGTTCTTAAAAATCCTTCACTAGGGATATTTGTGCCGTACGTGTTATTTTTTCTTAAATGATGTTATGAAATCTGTTATATGGGTTCACTCAATTGAAAAAAATAATAAAAAAAAGAGATTACTTAACAAGTGTCACATTCTAATGCTTTATAGAATTATAATAATTTGTAGTAAGAGTAGTATTTCTACGTCTGTGATACTTTTTTGCTTCTTGCAGCAACTTTTCCGCTAGATCTCATGAGGCGGAGGATGCAGCTGGAAGGTGCCGGTGGTCAAGCCCGTGTTTATCGAACTGGCCTTCTTGGAAGTTTCTGCCATATAATCCGTGCTGAAGGCTTGCGTGGGCTATACCGCGGAATTCTGGCAGAGTACTCCAAGGTTGTTCCAGGAGTGGGCATTGCTTTCATGACATACGAAACCCTAAAGATGCTGTTATCTTCTGGTGTAGCTGATTCGACTGTGTAGCAATTCGTCCTCTTCGGTCTCCGTTAGGGGTTCTTCAAATTTAGGAACAAATTATAGGATTTTGTGCATTGAATTGGGAGGTTTTAGAAGACAACAGAAATTCAAAATGAGAAGAGGCTAGTTCTCTATGTTTTGTTATAACATTATTGTGGTGTTTAGTTGAAGAGGCGGCGGTGTAAAGAAGAATGATCAGTTGTATTTACAAAACTATTGGGTTTGGCCTAATGAGCATGATCATTTTTGGGAGGATCTTATCACTAATATATTTTAAGAAGAGATACCCTAGCCAGTTGTTGCTTGGGAGTAGGGATTGTGTTGGGCCAGTCTTAGATGGAGAGATAAGTACCTAAACTCTATAATCTTTCAACCGATCTTAGTGACAACTGTTTATTTTATTTGAAGGATTAATGGTGATGTTATTTTTAACAACTTTTGCTTCCCTAGCCTTGCTAATATTGCTGCAATTATATTCAAGATTAAGTTGTTTCTATCCTTATCACTTCATTATTTCATTTACGTTGTGTTATCGGACATGGGGATCCAGGGGTACTCGCTCCCGAGGGGCACCGAGGTGTCGTTTGGCTAGGCACCTATGCTAGAGGCATACCCGAGAGACGCTCGAGCGACGGTTGTAGTATAAAATCTTGTCTATGCGATTTTAATAAATTTTGTAGTCAAATTTTACATAAAGAGCGTCGCACAAAGAGAAAAAAAAGAAGATGAAGTGATTTGACATCCGGTTAAAATTCGATTTGAGTTTCGTTTTTTGCCAATATTAAATACGTTGTTTTAAAATACTTTTTTAGAGTGATGGGTACACTAAAAATGGGCTGGCCCAAGGAGAAGTCAACTAGGCCGGAAGGCGAAGAACGTTCGGCGGCCCACTAAGGAGATAGGCCCGAAACTGGAGTACGGGGACGGTCAACGTTGGCGTTGACCGTCCCAGCGCTAAACTAGCTCAAAAAACGGTCAACTCGGCGTTGACCGGTTTGTTGGGCCTCCGAAGCTTTGCAATGCTGATGGGCTGTTCCATTATGGTCCACGGCCCATCGATGGTCGCCCGCCGCTCTCCACGAGGGGCGGCCGACACTCGACGGCCAACTCGGACGTTGACCGTCCGCTTCTTATGTATCTTGGGCCCTAAAATCGGCCATTCTACGAAAATGGGCCTCGACTCATTCAGCCCATAGTCCAAATGAAGGCTACCAATGCGCACGTTCGGCCGGCCCAAGAGTTCTAGGGCACGGACCCACGATGGAGAAGGGCAACGGGAACTGCAACGCATTTAATGCGGTTGCGGAGACACGCAATAGAGGCGGAAAGGCTAGCCACCGGGGCATGGCCGGCACAACACCAACGCCACACTCCGCCTGTCTGCAGTGGCCACCCACTCCTGCGAGAGGGAGGAGCCAAGCATGGCAAACGACACTCGAAGCGTGCCACGTCACGGCAATCGGCAGGCGTGACCAGCATCACGACAAACCCGTGGTGCGGTGGCCCAAACAACGACAACCTTGGTGCCCAAGGATCCAGCATGGTGAGGTGTATAAGAACCCTCACGCCCCACGAGAAAAAGGGGCTTTTCCGAGATCTTCCCAAGCATCTTACACTCTTCACTTCTCTTTCAAGAACTAAAAAGATAAGCTGCATTGATCTCGCTTCCCTTGAGTAAATTCCCGAGAATCGCACGAGCTCCACCCCAGAAGCCCAAATTCCCAAGCACGATCGAACTTCAAGGCAACGAACGGGCCGAGCACGCGTTCTCTGCCTTCCCACCATCCGGATACGAGGAAGGACTCGCTCCTTTCGACATCCGGAACTAAACACTCTTCACTCTTCTCTCTTCTCCCATTGCTCTTTCTATCTTTCATTCCTTCCATCAAGGTCACATCGATTCTTGAAATGTGTCGGAGTGTTTTCGGTGGGATTAATTCCGCCGTGAACGCCGACCTCTTGTTTGCTTTAGTGGTGTGCAGGGTTCGCACTCAGTGAACGAAGCCGGATCAGCTCCTCCAAGAATCCGAATTCGTTCGAAGTCGGATCCAGGTACGCATCATAGAGCGTATTTCGTTTAGTTATTGTTATTTCTTATTGTATTTTTCTTCCGAATTGTTGGGTATATTGAGAAGGTTATAATCAATAATTATTCACTCAGGATTACAGTAAAGGTAATTTAAAAGAGGTTATATATAACCGGCATTTTTATAGTACATTATTTTAAAATTTGTTTCGTAATTTTCTCCTTAGTTGAAAAGAATTTTTTATACTAAAAACGCTATTAATTATTATATTTCTTGTACTCATGAATTTGGTAGTTGACGTTTGACAGGGGGTTCGGGTTTTATTTCGCTGCATCGGATCGTGTATATTCGGATCGAACCCGAAAAAAATTTTAGATCTCTATGAGCTACTTTTGATGCACCGGTGCCCTATGTCTCCTAGATACTTTTTATTTTATTTATACCATTATTTATTACCAAAACAAACAACCCCACATGATAGCGATCCAACCCACCAAACCATTCATGATTCTGTCGTCTGCGTATTGATATTTATGGCTGCTGTCACGGTTGGTAACTTTAATAGGAGAAGCCCTAGATAGGCTGGCCTATGCTTTATGAATATATATAGTGATCAACTAATGAAACGGATAGATCACTTAAATATCAGGAATAAATTGTCAAAACGGTGCAGATTAAGTGACTTACTACGCATAGTGCACCACATTATCAACAAGTAAAACATGTCACTTGAAAAATCAATTAAACAATTTACTATATTGATGCATCCTCGAATTCAAAATATTGTACGGATTAGGGAGTTAAAAATTGTCTGTTAGGTCTTAGGAGGGTCCAATCTCCGTATGCTATTAATTTAAATTTTGTGCAGCATAATAAAATACAGTCAAAAGATTGACGAGATTCACTCTCTGGTATATCCTTCGACGCTCAAATTAGTATCTTTCTTTGAGAAAGAAATTGGATGATGTAGGTGCAAATAATTGTACAAGTAATCTTTGTTTGCAGTGTATGCTTTTTAGAAAGCATCTTAGAGAAAGTGCGTTTTTAGCATATTAAATTTATCTTTTGTTTGGTTGAGCGTCATTCTCTTTTCTTATTAGAAAAGAGAGATTTTTATAGAAATTAAGAGACGATTGACTTTTCCTATCAATAGCTTAAAAAACCGTCGGGTGGATAAAATACCGCTCAATTGGAGGTTCCAATCGGCATCCGAGATCTTTGAATCCAAATAAGAGAATAAAACCGCTTCGGCCGTTGGTATTGATTACATCTTCCTCCAAGAAATAAACCGTTAGGATAGTGTCGACAGGTACGTCCACCGATTTTGAATCATACGGGCTGATTGGGCCTCCACTTTTTTATAGGCCGAATCATTAGAGGAACTCTTCCTTTTAAACCGTCAGTAATAATACCCATCATATATAAAGGTATCCCTTTAAGCTTATAAATTATACCAATGCTTCATAAAATTCTTGTTTACTCAAAGCAATTATAAGGTCTAAGAAAATACTTATATAATATGAATTTGAGTTATTATAAGATGTAAAATTTAAATTAAAATATGTTCACGTGGATCCCAACAACCAACGTAAAGAAAAAAAAAAAAAAAAATGTAGCGGCAACGTGACATGGTGCGTTGACAGCGATTGCCCTCCATTTAATATGGCCACAGTCTATCAATAATTATTGGCCTTTGTCTTTGCTCCAGATTATATTAAATAAAAGCTCAACCCATTCAATAATATGTAAATTATTTCTAACTCTGAATTGCATGTGATACAAATTCAATAGTTTTTTAATATACTAATTGAGTTTACTATTAGCATCTCATTTTTAATTTATAGATATTGGTGGTAAGTTGTTATTTTTAAGGTGTCAGAGTGAACACCTTAAAGAAAACTCTCAGCACCTTTGAAATTTTATTATGAATATGGGATGAAATTCGAATATCCAACTTAATAAATTTAATTATTTAATAAAACTTAATATTTAACACCTTATTATTTTGATGCATTGTGTTGAACCTTCGAATATTTTTATATAAATTTTATACGCCATAATAATTAGTCAGAGATAAGATAATATGAGACTCGATTTTCGTTATATCATCTGATATTTAAATTAAAAATCTTTCCATAAAAATAAAATATTAAATGAGAATGGGGATGAGTTTGATAACGAAATATTGGTCGAATTGAAGTGTTTAACTTATTGGTTTTATTAAAAAGATGTCAAAAATTTTTAGAAAAGACTGTTGTTTTTGCTCTCTCTTTTCGAGTTTTTCTCATTATGCTTTGATAATGACCATTTGCTTATTTATTGTTATGATATCAATCAATTTGTCTTTTTAGAATCAATATAGTTGTTTGACTAAAACATTACATTAGTTGAGACTCAATGAATGCTTAAATTTTATGATTATTTAGTATTCAATACTTATTATTTTATTGTCTAATTAATGTGACGAATTATCTCTTGATTTATTTAATCATTTGTCAAAATTTAGTGTTAAATTTACTCTTTTATCAGGCCATTAATCACCTTAGTCTTTAATGTTTCTAGCTGTTTTGCCATTCCATCGGTTAACAAGTTGTACGTTTAGTCTGATCTTCGATTATCTTCCATTCCATCTTTGAGCGACTTAGTTGCATGATAGCCCTTTATGAGCTCACAATTTACAAGGCCAATATTTAATTCAGTCAAGTTGACTTTATTTAGTTCGTACCCAACATATTTAATAGAAGTAATATTCTAAAGTAAATATTAATTTCCCCATTTTTGGCAAACTATTTTCACATGAAGTTGTTAGAGTTCATTTATTTCAGTGACTTTCATACTTTTACTGATAAATATTTCATTAGATAATAATGTGTCCCTGGTTCTTGGGTTGTGGTACAGATTAGGGAGTCTTTCATTTTTCTGCTGCGGGTTAAATTGGAGCGGGTCCGATTTTTGTTGCTATTAACTTAGAACATGCACACTACAAATTACAAATAGGAGGTCAGATAAAGGCAAAAATTGCTCCCACCGTATACCTTCGATACTCAATTCAAAAATTTTTCACAGTGAATAGAAAAATATTAGGAGGATACGATGAATGCATATGTGCATATAGCGAGGGGGCGTTTGGATGCATCCGATAGAGGGGCGGCTTTGAGGTGTGCCTTGGAGGGCGATTTTAAGGTGCGCTCCACAGAGAGGTAACTTAGAAGTGCGCTCGACAGAGGGGCAACATAGAGGTGCGCATGGTAGAGGGGTGGCTTTGAGGTGTGCTTGCATAGGTCGGCTTAGAGGTGAGCCTAACAGAAGGACGGCTTTGAGGTGTGCCCGTCGAGGGCAGCTTTGAGGTGCGCCCGTGGAGGGCACGATTTAGAAGTGCGTGCGCGGATGGGCGGTTTAGAGGTGTGCCCGCGGAAGGGCGACTTAGAGGTGCTCCAACAAAGGGCAACTTTGAGAGGTGCTCCCGTAGAGGGCAACTTTGAAGTGCCCGCAGAGGTTAGCTTAGTGGTGCACCCGGTGAAGGGGTGACTTAGAGGTGCGTCCACAGAAGACGACTTAGAGGAGAAGGACTAAGTTGCAATGGTGCATCAACATCTTGGTTATTTGAGCGGAGGGTTGACTCTTGGACAACAAGCATATGACTCTGGGATGGAGGGCTTTTGACTCCGGGATGAAGTGCTCTTGAGACGGAGGTCTCCTCGGCGAGGTGCTCTTGGCTCCGTGACGGAGGGATGAGATCCCCTGATGATGAAACGCTGCTGGCTTCCGGACGGGAGGAAGGCTGAGAGCCTTCTGGCCGCGGAAGGCTATTGGTCTTCCTAACGGGTGAAGGGCTGACGTCCTCCTGGCTGGAGGAGGGTTGATGGCCTCATGGAGAGAAGAGGGCTGGTGGCCTCCGGGTTGTCATCTCACTCTTGTTGAAGATTGGCTAGCAACGGCTACACTCTTCTTCCAGGCCGCCATCCCACTCTCGTTGGATATTGACCAACAATGGCTATACTCTTCTCCAAGCCATCTGGAACCTCATGGAGCTTTTTGAGTCTTTTTGAGTTTCTCCAATTTATCATTCAAAACTTGAGGGTGTTTATTTTTATAGTGAAATTTACAAATTTACTGTTCCTCCAAAAACAATGTGGAACTTTTACTTTGAAAAAATTATGTTGGATTGCGGGCTTATTGCGGAGTCTAGCCCATTGGGCCAATGATTGTTGGACCCATCACTAGCCCCCATACCGGTGGACAAAATTTTTAACCTCCGACATATTAATGATTAGCCAAAATTGCGTCATGTTGCTCCCTCAAGTTTGACTAGGATTTATTGATTGAAAAGTTTGACTCTGGAGAGTGGATGGAACCGGATTGATGGTTGAGTAGCTCGGTTGACCGCATCACTTGATCCGGAGAGTGGAATAGAGTTGAAAATATGGTTGTTCGGTATCGTTAACCAATGTGCCCAAATTCGGAGAGCAGTGCAAAGTCGAAAAAGCTAGTTGACCAGATCCGGTGACCAAAGCGCTCGAATCCAGAGGGTAGTGCATAGCCGAAAATCTTTATTGACCGATTTTGCTGACTAGAGTGCTTGAATCCGAAGAGCAGAGCGAAGACGAACATGGCGGTTGACCGATTCGTTGATTGGTGAAGTGCTTGAATTTGAAGAGCAGTGCGGAGCCGAACATTTTTGTTGTTGGGATTTGTTGACCAGTGAAGTGCTCGAATCCGGAGAGCAGTGCGGAGCTAAAAATTTTTGTTGACCGGATTAGTTAACTAGTGAAGTGCTCGAATCTGGATAGCAGTGCAGAGCTAAAAATTTTAAACATAAATGATGGGTTAGTTAATTTTGATATTTATAAAATGAATGTCCATGTTAAAATAAAATAATTCATTTGCTTCTCTCATTTTCCAACCAAAAGGTATATGAGGTTTGATTTGATTTAATTCAGTTTATATTTTAAAAGTACAATCAAACTGATATGTCAAATTATTATTGACGATTTAGTTTGAATTGATTTGGATGGTTTGAATTATTATTATTTTTCATTCAACCCTAATATTGATAGCTATTGGGCATGACCTAGACATGATTAATTTAACATGATAAAATATAGGACTCACAAGTTGTTAGTTTGAAAGTAGGTGTTAGGGCAATTGAGTTGCTCAATTTGGTACAAAAAATGATTCATGAATTTGTTTGGATATACAGTTTATCAATTGACAAAAAGGTTGGGTGGCTAGAGACGTTGAGGCTAAGGTCATTAATGACCTGATATAATAATAAATCTACTATTAAATTTTGACAAACGGTTTCACAAATCAAAAGATAATCAATCACGTTTAAGTAAATAATAATAATTAAATAAATAATAAGTATTAATTATTGAATAGTTACAAAACTAACATAATCATTGAGATACAAAAACTGTAACATTCTAGACAAGTAGTCATGTTGATTTCACAAAGATAGGCTAATTAGTACTAATGTTATAAATACAAAATCTCTACTTAGTGAGAAGAGGATTGTAGCCTGACATTGAGAAAGAGAGCATATTCTATTCTCTTGTTACAAATCGTCTCTTTCTTTGTTTTATTGATTCTCAGAGCTAAGTCTTCTCATTTTTAGTCTTTCAATCTCCTTAGAAAGATTTTTAATTTAAATATTGAAGGATATATTAAAAACATGTCCTATATCCTCTTATTTCATATTAGTTGTTGTTGTGACGACCTAAACCTGGTATATGACCATCGCCTAAATCCAATTATGTAGGAAAAATTATAAGTCTTAAATCAACATATAGCATATCTGTAACTGATAACATAACTATAATAATAATTTAAATATCTTTATATCTAAAGAAAGTTTAGAAAAAAATTTTAATAAAATAAAATATCAAAATGTATTTCTAGAGTATAAAATAAATATACTCTCTAGTTGGGCTTCATAATCTCTCGTGCCACAGCTCTTTATTCAACTCTAGAATCATCTTTCTCTAATTTTACTACTCTGAAAGAAACAAATAGTAAGAGTAAGTCAAATATTTAATAAGTAATAATAAATTAAAAACAGGTAATAACAATAAATATTTCAAATATAAAATCATTGATATATGCCAAAAGTCATAATAGGGATATAATATCCAACAGATAAATATATTTGAGAATATGTATTTTGTCGTATCAAGACTCAAAAGAAAAAGTAAGACGGATCACCCCGAACTCTCATGTGAATAAAATTATAAGATTTTTCAATAATAGACGAAAATCCGTTTGAATTCGATATCATGAGAAATAAAAGGTATCTCTTGATTTGAATATTAGCGTGAATGATCTGAATATTAAATAATAATAAACAATATGGATTCCACTGAATCTAAATATTATAGAGTTTGACACATGAATTGTATCAAATATAACTCATGGATTTCATTAAATCCCAAATTCAAGAGGTATTAACAATATTGAGATATTAAAAATAATTTCTAGGACCTTATTTTACCACCGTGAATCAAATATCGCATATTAACGCCCCCAATGGTGGGTAAGTGACACGAAATTATCTATGGTATCTTCCTTGCCCTTATAATCTTCTCAGAGGTTGTTCTCATAGTATACTCATACCATCTATAATATCCATCGTAAATAATATCCATAATATTATCTCTTGTGATAGTTACATGACTATAAGTATCACTCCATAAAAACAATATATCTCATCATCACCATTATACGAAAATCAGTATCGAATAAGTGTAAACCACGTTAAAATATCATAACCTCTCTTTTGACTAGATACTTTAGTATTTTTATACGCTTTTCTTAACCTTGACTGTAGGAAACTAATAATTCAAACACTCACGCAATCAATTATTACGTAAAGAAGGCTTTTCAATTACAATAATAGAAATATCGTTCGATATTGATAAGGATCATACACACACAATCGAAGATAACACAAATAATATCATCATCGGAAAAGAGAAAAAGTACCAATGACAGTTTGAATATTCAATCAAATGTCTAATATTTTATTAAATCCTTTATATATATAATCACTCATATATTACCACACATCCCACATATAATAGCAACATGACAATTCTCTCTCTCTCACACACACACCGCTACCCATATATAGCAGCACCTCTTCATACTGCTAGCACACACCCACTGCCAGTAACCCACCATACTGATAGTTTACAACCCTCCCACACACGGCCACTTACACCTGCACTACCAAATTTTACCCCCACACACACAGACAACACACACACGATATATATATATATATATATATATACAAGAATAACACGGTCCAAAAGCATCCACATATATATATACAACATACACATCATTATACTAATATTCTTGTATCCCATGCTCCATGTTTACCCACTATTTCTATACTTGTTTTGCAAAACAGAGCACAGCCCTTTGTTTATTCACATTTTGTCTGATTCTTATCAAGGTAAAGGAAATCTCAACTTCAATATTCAAGTATGCAATTAAAGAGAAACTATAACATACTTTTACAAATTATCAAGTCCCAATTTCAACAATAATCCTTAAATTTTTTAGTGTCATTTGAGTTGTGACTTTGTTTCACCCAATTCATTATTAGATATCACCTATAATTGATTCTCCACAAATTTCATCATGCACGTAAGAAATTATTATCATTTAGAAGGAAAGAATGGATTTACTCACTAGAAAGGAAGGTCACGAAATTACTTGCAAAGAAGTTACAAATTAACTTGCCTGATTTAAGACGACCCTTTAGCTACGATGAGAAATATTGACAGTGCTGGCTTAGAACAATCCCGACGATACTCTCTCCGACACCAAATGACAATGGCAATAGCAATAGACTTCCAGCTACCCCTTTCTTACTATTTCTCTCTCTGGTTTTCCTCGTAACAACTAGAAGAAGAAGAGGAAGACAATATTTTTAGAGAAGAAGAGAGTAAATGAAAGGAAGAAAAATGAGAGTGGTGACCGAGAGGAAGAAGGAAGGTGGTTTTCCAACTAATTGGCAGGAGAAGAGGAAGTTCTCGTGGAGCAGAATCAGCCAATGTTTTTCCCCTCTCTCCTCTCTTTCTTCCTTCCTATTTTTTTCTCTCTTTCATTTTTCTTTCTTTATTTTCCTTATTTTCTTTCTTTTCTTTTATATTATTATTTATTATTATTATTATTATATAATTTATATTTAATTCAAAAATTTCTAAAATATTACAGTTGTATTATGTAAGATCCAAATAAGTAGGTTTAAAAGAATGACTCAATAAAATTAGATACTAAGCTAAATTCAGGGTACACATCAATAGTCTAATTTTAATATTTTTTAAAATAGTCTAATAAAAATGCTCAAATATAGTCAAGTTGAACCATTTTCCACCACTAATAATTAAAAAGTTTATCTTAACATGGTATATTTAAATGATGCAAGCTTAATCCATAAGCTCCCTTCGTAACCAAAATTACCATACGTGAAGTTGAAATAATGAAAGTTAGAGCCTTGAAATGATTATTTCACAGATTTTTCATTAAAAAAATAGTAGTCTGTGTAGCTCCGCTTGCAGTCCTTCATTGTCTGAAAAGGCAGCCTGAAATTTAACCCCCCCCAAAAAAAAAAAAAAAAAAAAAAAATTTAACAAAAAGTCATGGGAGCCCACACCGACAAAAAATATTGAAGTCATGAAGACAAAGAGTGTGCCCCACATGAGAAGGACCCTTTTTTTTTATGATATGTTTGGTTAAAAAATAGAAATACAAGAAAAAAAATTTAAAAGAAAATATTTTTCAAATAATTGGATTAAATTAAAAAGTTATTAGAAAATATAATAAAAATAAAATATTAATATTTTACTAAAATTTAATTTTTATTTAAAATTAAAAGAAAATTTAAAAAAAAAACGTAAAAATAAAATTTGAATTTTCGTATTAAAGATTCTTTATAATTTTTTATAATTAAACAAAAAAAAATAATCAAAAATTTATTTTATGTATTTATTTATTTATTTTGGGTAAGTAAAATATATTTGTTTATTTTTCATTTCTATCTTTTCAATCCAAACACAGCGCAAGTGATTATTGACTTTCAAGTCCGGATTCTATCGTCCTGCTATTAGCGACTGAAAACACTGTACTTTCTGTCTCCATATTCTCAGCTGAACCGAGCCAGGACGCTCATGGCTCCTTCCGATCTCTTTATCTCACTTGTCATTCTCACACTGACTCCTTCAACTATAGTCCTCTTTACACGTGCCGATCTCCCGGGCACGTGGGAGCTCCTGGTGGCGGACGCAGGCATCGCCTCCATGCACACGGCGGTGACCCACTTCGGTACAGTCGTCCTTTTAGACCGAACCAACAACGGCCCAACTCGCAAACGGCTACTCAAATCACAGTGCCGTCAGGGCTCAAACGACACCGTCTCCAAGAAAGACTGCTACGCCCACTCCGTCCTCCTCGACCCACAAACCAGACAAATCCGACCGTTGAAGATCCTCACCGACACGTGGTGCTCATCCGGACAGTTCCTCCCCGACGGCACTCTCTTACAAACGGGCGGTGACGGAAGAGGGTGGAGAAAGATCCGAAAGTTTGTGCCCTGTGACCCGGCCCGGTTTTGCGATTGGGAAGAGGTCAACGGCGTAGCGTTAGCAAACGGCCGGTGGTACGCGACAAATCAAATTCTTGCGGACGGGTCGGTGATTGTGGTTGGGGGTAAAGCGACGAATTCAATTGAGTTCTATCCGCCGCGGAACGGCGCCATTCGGTTCCCGTTCCTTGCAGAGATGGCGGATAGGCAAGGGGATAATCTCTACCCTTACGTCCACCTCCTCCCCGGCGGTGATTTATTTGTTTTTGTAAATAATAGAGCCGTTTTGTACGACTACAGCAAGAATTTGATCGTGAAGCATTATCCACCGTTGGATGGTGGACCGAGAAACTACCCATCGGCTGGATCGTCGGTGATGCTGGCTTTGGAGGGTGACTATTCAACGGCGGTGATAGTGGTCTGCGGTGGGGCCGAGTATGGCGCGTTCATTAAGATGGACACCACCACGCCGGCGCACGGCAGCTGCGGCCGCATTGTGGCTACTCAACCTGACCCGGTTTGGGAAATGGAGGAAATGCCATTCGGGCGGATCATGGGCGACATGGTTATGCTACCGACTGGCGAAGTTCTCATCATAAATGGAGCAGAGAGCGGGACCCAAGGGTTCGAGTTGGCTTCAAACCCGTGTCTGTACCCGGTATTATACCGACCCGAGCAGCCACTCGGGTTACGGTTCATGGTTTTGAACCCGGGTACAGTTCCGAGAATGTACCATTCGACGGCGAATTTGTTGCCCGACGGGCGGGTTTTGCTCGCGGGCAGTAACCCGCATTACTTCTACAACTTCAAGGCTGAGTTCCCGACCGAGTTGAGAATCGAAGCGTTTTCGCCCGAGTATTTGTCTCCGGATCGGGCGAATCTCCGACCCGAGATTCAAGATTGGCCGAAAACGGTGCGTTATGGGGAGCAGTTTGAGCTGCACTTCACCGTGCCGTTGCCGGTGGTGGGACTCGTTGAGGTTAATTTCGGCAGTGCGCCTTTTGCGACGCACTCATTTTCGCAGGGACAGAGGCTGGTGAAGCTGAACGCAGCGCCTGCGGTGCCGTCCGGTGAGCGGGGTTATAGGACTAGTTGTACGGCTCCGCCGAATGGAGCGGTGGCTCCGCCTGGGTATTATATGATGTTCGCCGTTAACCAAGGGGTGCCTAGTGTTGCACGGTGGGTTCAATTACTGGCATGATGATTTGTTCTTATTCATTTTTTTTTTTTAATAAGAAAAACTATTTTATTTTATTTTATTTTATTTTTTTGGTTCTTATTTTTCAAATCTTCCTTGAATCATAGAATTTTAGAAGTGGAGATAAGAATAAGTTGTCCAGTTGTCAATAATTGGAAGTGTTAGCTTTCTCTGTACTTTTTTTTTTTTTTTAATTTGAGAAAAATAGCTATAGCGGTCCCCCAAAAAACTGGTAATTATATTTTTATCAACTATATATTTTTTAATATTTTAGTAGATTAAAATTTAAATATTTAAATATCTTTTTCTATATAAATGATGTCTATAAAAAAGAAAAAAAGAGTTTTGGTTTTCATAATGCAAGATAAAAGGATACTAGCACTCAAATGAGAAACAAGGTGAGACCTTCCTAGTAAGGACATAGATTCAACCCTAAAAGGCTGATTGTTAGGAGAGGCCGGACCTTACAATGGGATCCACACCCTATACGACTACTTTAAGTGGCTAGCCTACAACAACAATATAAGTTGTGACACGTATTTAGAATTTGGATCTGGCATGAGTGTCTTTAATTTGAAACATTTTAATTTTTAATCGAGATTTTACATACTATAAATCAAAATAAAAACCTGTTAAGAGTGATACGATGAGTTAGCCCAAATTAACCAAATAAAGAAACTTAAGTTAGTAGTCAACTCTAAACTAACTAAGACCAATATATAGGATCTGCCTAAATATATTGGCATAGTCTGTTGGAGATAAACAATTTGTCATGACTCATAATTATAATTGTACCAAGTCGACTAAAATTAGGTCACCCCTAATTTTTGAAAAGTTGCCAAGGCCTACAAAGTATTGGTTGAGAGTGGTTAGCCCTAAAAGGTATTAAAAATACTATTGGGATAGAGGTAGGATCTGACAAAGAAAGAAAGCAACCAAGTATTACAGCTGGGGCAAAGGTTGTATTTGACAACTAAAGGAGGTGGATCAAGGGATTACAACTGGGGTGTTGGCTTAGAGTGTCAGGTAGGCACATTAGTCACTAAATTCTTAGTACCTATGTAATATCTCATAATTTAGAAATATGTGCCACAATGTAGGCTTGATCTGAGCCTTTTACCTATAAAAGGGAGAGAAGTTCACAAGTTGAGGAAGGAAAATAAAAAAAAGAGGCATTAAGCTAAAACATTAAAAAAAAAAATTTCTCTCAATATTCTGCTTAACTTATATAAGGTATTCATTTTCTCATTTTTAGATGTGGTTCATCACTAGTTATACCCTTCAATGATGATGCCTCACTTCCTCCCCAGTTAGTCCCCAAGATAAGTTATTTTTTTTAATTTTCTTTTAACAAATTAAGTATTTATTAATTTAAACGTTTGTAAAATTTTATGAAAATATCTCTAGGATCCTTAACAGGGCTTTATTTATTTATAGTATACAGAAAAGTGGTTTGCCAATTTAGATCAGGCATTGACAAGTGTCATCAAAGAGTTTGAGTTGATTAATTTTCAAAATATGTATAATTGGCACCATCTGTGAAAATATTTTATAAGTGTCCCATACCATACAAAAGTTTCAAAAATAGAGGGTAAGTATTCACAGGTTAGACTTATAAAATCATGATTGCATCGCTTAGAAGTTGGATACCCGGCATGTCCAACTCATCTCTTGACCTGACCCAAATTATAAATTTGGTGGATACCTAAATTGACAAAATGACCAATATAATTAAAATGTTATATGATAAGGTTGTTGGCCAGGCTGGCCAAGGTAGCTTATCGCTCTCTCTTGAGGCTGAACCCTAGGGTCAATATCAAATTTTGACCCCAGCCTCGGCCGCATAGAGCAACCCCCAACATTCGGGAACAAGATAGGAAAGGAGGAGGTGGCCCCGACCATGGTGCCAGGATTGGCAACCACTTGTTAGAAGGGTCTCAACTCTTCACCAGAGAGGTGATAGAACTCGGTAGATGTCTGGTAATCAACCTGAGGAAGGAATAGCAAATAGTGTCCCTCTAGTTTAGCAAATATCTAGAAGCCATATTGAGCTAAAAACCTTTTTGAATGCTCGAAGGTTGGTAGTCTCAACAAATGCAAAAAAGTGAATCGTGAATCTCAAACAGTTGTGAGGTTCCTATTTCAAAATACTATAATTAGGAGATAATTAAGTTATAATAGGTGAATAAAGTCAAGGGGTACTAGTGGAATCGGATTGAAAAGTCTAAAGATTTGGAATTAGTAAACAAGGAATCGAAGTTATAAATCGAGAAACGTTAATTTGTAGATAAGATTTTGGGCTTTAAATTATGATAATCATAGCCTATTAAGGTTATATAATCAAAATTATAGTCCAAGGATGTAAAAAATTGGGTTAGAAGGGTCAAAACGGGTCCCGGACGGCGAAAAAAATGAAGTAGACTTGTCGCGGGCTCGATGCGGGTCTAATCCGAGCTTGAGTTGCACTCGAGCGCAAATGGGACAAGGAAAACAAAACCTCTCGCTCACCGTGTGCCCAAATGGCGCTCGACGCACAACTTTGGCAAGGTAATGCGCCAGGGTGGCGCTTGAGCACCGCTCGAGCGCCTGACTGTCTATAAAAGGCCATGCGTGTTTTTCTCAGGGCCGCAGAAGAGGAAGAGGGAAAGAGGGAAGAGGAAGAGAGAGAAGAAGGAGATTGAGGCAGCGGAGACCGAATCTATCGGAGAGCTAGTTATAAAAGTGATGGTATGTGTCGAGGTCAGTGTTCTCATAGTCACTATTTGTTCTCTCTCAAATTTTATTCGTTTTTCATCGGGTATTTTTGTCTTGATATTCGCCTAAATTATGAAAAATATGTAACCCACATTAAATGTCCAATAAATATATAGTTTATTGTTCAAGTCACGCTCCGATTCGTTCGGTTTGGTATCAACAAACCCTAACCCGTAGCTTGCTCGGGTCCTCCCGTTTCCTGTTCGATTAAATGTCAAAATGACCCCAAAATATAAATTATCAAGTCCTAATTATACATATACTTTGGCAGGACGTCCGATTTCACAAGAATTGACCCATTCGCGATGTCCGGAAGCGTTAAATGTGCACTGTTATTATTCATCCTAAAATAAATGGAAAATTTGCATGCTTTTGCCTTCAAATTATGTTAAATTGACTTCAAAATATGAATCACTACGTTCCAAATATATATATATATATATGAGCCGGACATCCGATCTCGCAAGTTACGACCCAATCACAGCGTCCGGCTGCTCTAAAAGCTTACTGTTACTGTTCACTCGAGTTTGAATGGAAAATTTACATACTTTGCCCCCATTTAATTGTTATGAAAATCATGTCTAATGACTTAAATGTAAATGTAAGCTTTGAAATAAGCGTTTGTGCACCGTTTGTGATGACATGGGCTTTGGAGGACCCCAAAGCGATATTGGCTCATTGGAGGTGAGAAATTCCAATCTTTCTCTTGAACCTAAATTGAATCGTTAAGGGATTAAGTTCCAAAGAAAGATGAGAATCGAGCAAGCAATTGGGGGGAAATTCACATTATATGTGTGATTGAAATGTAATCTCCCGGATTGAGATATGTGAATGAAATGTGATCTCCCGGATGGAGAAATGCGATTCAATTGTGGTGGATCCTCCCTCCAAAGAATAAGAGAATTTAAAATTAGGACCATGGATTTATATTTGTTGGGTAGTATTCTTCGGCTTACCACATCCATCATGATGGGAATCCAAGGGATACTTTGGCCATGTATTCTGGCCACTCACGAGAGCGCGTGATGTCCGTGGTACTCCCTAGAATATTATTGCATAAGAACGAGAAACTGCCCTGGTGTCACGGGGGAAAGGGGCGAATTATGATGGTCGAGTTGTTGCAGGCCTAAAATGTAGCCGATGGCGAGTTGCTGTAGACCTAAAATGTAGCCATTATGCTTTAGAATGTGTAACGTACACATTCCTTTCCTGATTTTATTACATCATTAACTAGTATGACCTACTGGCCCTGGTCCGCAAAGACTAAATCAAATTGATAAATGCACCAAAGCATGTTCAAATGGAAATTAAATGTTCTAAATCATGATAAATGGCAAATTGGTACTTCTAATTGTCTTCTTCCCTTTATGCTCCATTGTATTTTAAATGCATGTTACCCCTTTCCATTATCATTTTCGTATTTCTTTACCGTTTGATAGTGACATATGATTTCACTTGTTGGGCTTTTTAGCTCATACTTGCTATCTCTCCTTTCAGATGAGAATATTTCGATACCTGACGAGACTGAGTAAGCTTTAGGGACGAGATAGGTGACCTGATTTCTTCTGTGGAGCTTGAGGATTTAGTTTGTTTATATATGGAATAAGGATTTGTATTTTATTTTGAGAATCTTAAACATATATTATTTTATGTATGTATATGTGGATGGATGAATGGTTTGATTTCTTGTGTATTATGGTTGTCTTGCTTCCGCAAGTTACTTATTGCGGTCATGTTTGAGTTGTTTTTAGTTGGTATCCTTTCTGTGTCGGCATTGTACCTGAGTTATGACGTCGGTGTCACCTGAGGTGTTGTGGTGGTAGTGAGGTCCGATGGTTTGTGTGATAAATTTTATGTATTATTGTACAGGGTTATATAGGTGTTTGTATTTTGACAAACATCTAATTTACAACGGAACTCTACCAAATTTTCTGCAGATATTTATAATATTAACTATGGGTATTCGATTATATTATTATTGACGGAGATTATTTAAGAAAAATAACTTGATCCGTCACAATAGTAGTTTCTCAAAGATTCAACATTCGAGGTGTTGTTGGGTTTTGTCACTCCCTTATGAATAGCTCAACAAATGAAGGTGTCATTAAAAGATCGCACATGGCTTGTGCAAAATTTGAAGTGTTATAAATTGGCTGTAGCAAAGACCAGAGAGACCAATTTGTTGGAGTGGGCAAATGTTAGAGAGACCGATTTGCCAGAGTGGACAAATATTGAAGAGACCGATTTGTCAGAGTGGATAAATGTCAGAGTGACTATTTGCCAAAGTAGGCAAATCTCGGAGTAGCTAAAATTTGGAGTGTTCGCGCGCATGAAGCGCGCAAGACAAATGACCCCAAGAGCTCCTTCACGGCAAGAATGCTGCTCTTTGGTTAACACATGTCGAAGTTGAGCGGGGGATGTCGGTCGATTCTTCGGGTAGCAAGTAGGATGACCGGTTGGAGAGCAGGACAACCAGCTAGGCAGCCGGGTAGAAAGAAGCTGGCTTATGAGGTTGACCGGTTAAGAGAAGAAACCGATTACAAAGGCCGATTGGCTAAGTTGAGATTAGGCTTACCAGGGGCACTAATGTTAAAGGGTGACCAGGCAACATCGGTTCAGAGGAGTCGACTTGGCGAAGCTAGTAGATGACTTTGCATAGTGAACACCAGGCTCTGAGAAATAGGTAGCATGCTTTTTAGAGTCGGTAGACTGACTTTGCAGAGTATACACAATCTGGGAAGCGTGAAAACTGGTAAGGGCACAGAAAATGATAGAGTCGGCATGACATATTATCTGCAAGATTAGGTTAGGCGAGCAGATGAGATTTGGAGTTGGTGTCATTATAAAAGTACACGCATGGAGCACTTGTGAAGATGCAAACTATATCGCAATGAATTTCATAGAGGTGTAGCAGCGGCTGTAGTAGCGGTAGAACATAAAAGGAGGGTGGAACAGAGCAAAGTGTGGAAGGGAGCTCTTATCGTTCACTATCTACTGCCATACTTGTAAAATAAGAGTGAGTAGAAAGTATCACCAGTGAGAAAAATGAGAGAAAAAAAATAGAGAGAAAAAGAGGAAAGAAGAATTTTCTTACTCTGGAGATTGTTTTTCTTACTCTGTCTTGGGTGGGTTGTTGGGATTCTATCTTGGAGGTTATTTGTAACTGATTTTACATAGTGAATTTATTGTCGGAGTTTGTCTCATAATTTTTTTCTTAGTTGAGAAGGATTTTTCATGTTAAAAATCGTTGTACATTCTTATATTCCTTGTACCTCCTAAATTAGTGGCTGATGGTCGACGCGGTGGTCCAGGTTTTTCGCTGCGCCAGGTTATGTGTGAATCCAGGTATTGAACCCCAACAAGTATTTGCTGTCCATGATTGATCAATTTTTGCAAGAGAGGTGTTGGACAATCCCGTCCCTAGAAAGTTTAAAATTCCCAATCTGGAATCGTACAATCGAAGTGCTGATCCACAAGATCATTTTTGTACCTTGCTTTGTGTCCAGGGTCTTGAGGAACCTGCCATGTACATGTTTCTAATGACGTTAAAAGGGGATGCCCATACATGGCTTTACCCGAGGAAGCCTAGTTCAATTTGCACTTTTCACTAGACTTTTTGGTCTTTTCTAATGAAATTTGCTCCTAGTCGAAGGGAGGAGCAATTCCCTAGACACCTAGCTACTATACCTCAACAACCAAGATAAAGATTGAAAGATTATCTTAAATATTTTAATATCACGGAAAAGGGAATCTCGAACCTCACGAATAATACAAGGATAACGTCTTTCATCACGGCTCTACAACTAGGGTGTTTTTACAAATCTTTGCATCTTCAATCACCTAAGAGATTTGCAGAATTGGAAGCACAATCGAAGTAGAAAGGCTCTACTAAAGAGGCTAATAAAGCACGGATGATGGAACACTACCAAAATTTACATAATATCCGGCCAGGGCCCAACCATGCAGAATGAAGGAGCAAAGCACATAGGGGCACTAGAAGATCCCCATAAGGATCATGGCTCGGCCAACTGATGCTGGGTGCTCCACACCCAAGCCCTACATCTCTTAGAAAAACCCAAACAACAATTTGATGCAAATTAAGGACAAATGGTTTCACACAAGGCCTAAACCAACTCGTAATCCAGAGACACAGGGTCAATTGAAATATTGACTTTTTCACAGGAGCTCAGGCTATGATACGAAAGATTATAAAAATCTTGCAAAAGAAATAAAGGCACTTATAAAGAGAATGCTCCTAATCTATCAAGGATCAACCAAAATAGACATTTCAATCAACGTTTTCTTCAATTCTTGAAAACTCTTCTCATAATATTCATCCTGATAAAAACTATTTGTTCATTCGTTACATCAAGTTAAAATAGTTCTTGAGATTTTTCAATAAATCACTTATTAGATTTAACCAAACCCATGAAACTAAGCACATCCACAACATTTGTTAGTCTCTTCACCACTTCAATTTTCTTTAGATCTTAAGAAATATCAACGTTGGAAACAATTTGACTCCAAAATAATATTTTTTCCAACCAAATTCACATTTATCCAGGCATCTACCCTTTTTTCAAGATTTGCAACGAAATCCTTAAATCATGCTCTCTAAAATTTCCTAAATTAATCAGAGAATTATTGATAAAACCACCAAAAACTGATCCAAGTATGTATGAAAACTTTGATTCACCAAATCTATAAAAGATGTTGGTGTATTCAACAACCCAAAGGTATCACCAAAACTCATAACGGCCGTACCTTAATCCTAAGTGTGATGTTAGACATATTTTCCTATTCGTCCTTAATTAACAGTATTCTGAATACAGATTAGTTTTAGAAAACATTGATCCCTTACAAATGATTTAAACAAATCACCTATCAGTTTCCAATAATCGCTATCGAATAATTCATCTCCTAAACAAATTAGAACTTTAACAATCCATAAATAACTTCATCGATTCATCTTGCACACCCTAAAGTACTGAAGCACTTTATGGCAAAGCACTCAGTTGGTACCTCTTTGATTCAATGTGGGATTCTCAAAATTAGTACCAATTTTTGACACAACTCAACAATAACCTCAATTTACCG
This sequence comes from Nepenthes gracilis, assembly GCA_033239525.1. Classification (NCBI taxonomy): domain Eukaryota; kingdom Viridiplantae; phylum Streptophyta; class Magnoliopsida; order Caryophyllales; family Nepenthaceae; genus Nepenthes; species Nepenthes gracilis. The sequence goes on along the minus strand of BSYO01000025.1, from coordinate 12,531,472 downwards.
TTCCGAAAATAATGTAAGTTAATCCTCTCCTCTAAGGCACATGTTCAAATTCCCATATAGTTAGAAGATCCTTATAATGACAAAATGAATTCCAGATATGGTCACATGTGCTAAATAACTCAACACATGTTCTTATCAAATAACTTGTGGGTAGAATGATATCAATTTCATTCTCTTTCGATGGACTCTTCCTGATACTCAAAATCTATAACCTAAATTGTAAATTAGAATATTCTTACTGAATAATCCATATCAGCATGATGACTCATTAACCAAATCACCCTTAATATTATATCAATGTTCGGTACATCAAATAAAATCGTTAATCATATCCACTGACTCAAACAGAACACTTAGGGTACACCATATTTATGATTAAAAAATCCCATAGATATTGATATAACTAATGTAAGGTCTAATCCTCGAATTAACGAATAAATTTAGGAAATACAAAGGACGATATAGACTCCAAATCCGCAAATAATACATGTGTTGAAATATCAAAATTTTTTAAAATTTTACCTTCTACAACGGCAGACGACACTCCTGTATCTAGTGCCCGCACTGCAAAACCTCAATAAAAAACACTAGACTTCTTTGCCATCCATTTCAAATGATAAGAATAATCCTTAATCATATGACCAAACTGTCCATAATTGAAATAAGTTCTCAAAATCTTATAACATGGCCTTCTTACATAAGACTTTTCACAATGCGAGCATATGGGCGTTGATGATTGGGGTTCGATACACTTTGGATTTCTGCACATTTCTTCATTCTCTTTGCTAGTTTTGGCTTTTTGCAAGGCTTTTCTAACCCTGAACTTTGGCCAAAATTTTGACCATCACGGCTAGTTAACTTTTTCTTAAAAAGTATTTCCTTTTCCTGGTCCTTGCCCGGACTTGGTCCATCATGGTTTTTGAGTTCTTCCATCTCTTAGTCCGATCTCAAAATATTAATCAAATTAGATCTTAACTAAGTAATTGATTTAAGATCTCGACCCAAAATCAATAAAACCTAAAGTTTAAACCGAAATCAATCAATTTAGACATCAAACCAAAATCCATCAACCTTAAGTCTTAACTCGAAATTACTAAATTTGGACCTCAAACCCAACTCAATCAAACTCAACCTCAAAAAAAAATCAATTAACCTAAATCCTAAGGTATCTTCTTTAGCCATTCTTTAATATTACCTGTGACGGACCACGTCTTAAAATCTATTATCAATTATGATCATAACTTATTATTTTTTAATTATCATTTTTATCAATAAATAAATCCTTAACCCATTAGATGTGAGCTTTTCTTATTAAAACCACAATCACCTGTACATAACCAACAATAATAGACATAGGATCCAAATATATTACTACCTCATCTATGGTTCTGATGACATTCCAACCAATATGCCATCAATTTTTTATTAAGGAGAGATATCTATCAAGTTAATCATTTACTAATATGTGAAAGTAATAAATATATATAAAATTTATCCATCTAAAATTAAAATTATTATTGAGATACACTGTTCATTATATATATCAACTGCCATACATAATCAACATACAACGGATACTAAATTATATAATATCATCCTAAGAATAAAAAATCATCCAAAATTCTATATCAATTCCATCATAGTTTACAATTGAAATCAACTTAAACTAACAACTAATACAGTACATACTATCCAAAATCATTAGGTTAGCAAAAATAATAATTTCAAAGGTCTAAACTAAGTCCTTTAATCTTCACTTCTACAGATCAAATAAAAACTCGTACAAATCATCTGATAGGTTAGTAAAATAGTAATGAGTGAATCAAATACTAAATAAGGTACTATACATAACAATGAACATGCATATATATACTTTATCTTATAATCATATCGTAGAAGGTAGGATTTTTATATGATAAAATAATATAAATATGAATGTAATCTTCCTGACTTCTTATCTTATTCTTTTCTTATAATTGGTGATCAAAACATGTTTTTATTCTTTGTTACTTTTATCTATCAAAACATGCTAAAAATTGACTTATCTTTTAGGTATTAGGGCTAGTAGGCTTTATCAATTAAATCAGCAGTCGATTAAAATCCAGATTATATTTTTTATCCACACAATCAAAGGCTTTTTCTACTATTCAAGGACACGGAGGTGAGCAATTTACATATCATCGCTGTAGATGAGGCCAAAATCATATTGCGGTATTTTTTTAGATAAAAATATTCCACAATAATATATTAAGGTATACCATAATATGTTATTTATTGAACAATCATTGATATAATTTTTTAGCTTCTTAACTTAAAAAAAACTCTACACTTTACTTATTAGTTCTTAGTTCTTACCCTTTTATAGAACATTTTATATTTTTCTTAATAGAATTATAGAGTTCCTTCTTTTTTTTATAATGTCATATACAATTTTATTATTTCAATTTATTAACATAAAATTTTGACATAAAATCATGCAACAAAAATTTAAAAATTTCTATTCAAATTTAATAAGCATGCATCACGTAATTAAATATGCAATATATTTTTAGTATATATAAATAACATATAATACTTTAGAATTTACAACTATGACACACAAACTTGGAGGAGTTATTTTTATACTTCTAAACATGACTAGAATTTTAAAATAATACATATAATTATGATACAAATAATTAAATATGGGTTATTGATAAATTTCATTGTAAAATCATGGTAAACTAACAAAATATGCTAATTTTTTTATACTTTTACTTCAAAATCTTACTTTAGATGAGTATTAGAATAATAATATTCGAAATGATTAGAAATAAATCACAACAAAAGAAAGAAGAAGCTAAATGTGTACTTGTCTCAACCTGATGTACTAAAATTTCTACTTTGAATGACCCGAATTTAGCTATTTGGAAGCTTTCTTCCTTTTTCCTATCTTCTCTCTCATTTTTTCCTTTCTCCCTCTTATTTCTCTCTCCCCATCTATTCCACCGCTTGGAAATGCAATGACATAAATTCTTTATAAGGGTTAGGATTCTAACACTTAGTCTCTCACCCTTGATGGGAAGATCAGCCTAGATAGTATGATGGTTAGTTAGGATATTTTACAGGAGCAAATAGATGTTAAGGATGAAAAGTTGACCGGTTAGTATGGTTGACCGGATTGCTGGCATTGATGAGGAAATGGCCAAAGAAGACAATGACCGAGGAAGTCAGCAATCGACCAAGGTAGATGATAATAACTGAGATAATGATAAATGACCAAGATAATAAATAATTGACCGTGATAATAAATAACGACTGAAATAATTGCTAGTAATTGAGATCACTGATAATCAACCGAAGTAGAATAAAAAATAATGAGTAATTGGCTAAGATTAGTTGATCGGTTAAGATAAATAACAAGAATAGAATATTGACCGGTTAGGAGAGTTGACCGAACTAGAATAGTTGACCGGTATTGAAACAGTTGACCGGAATTAGCATCGTTGACCGAAAATGATGTGGTTGACCGAAAATAGTGTGCTAACTGGAAATAATGAGATATTGGGATAACCAAGAAACCACAGTCCGTAAATGTATTGTAACACCCGAGGACTCTCAAAAAGACCGAGATTATTTGGGAAGAATCCGAGGACTCAAAAAGAATTGCTTAGGATTTAGAAGGAAACAGAGGAAACTAGAAAGAGACTGAGGACATTAGAAAGAGACCGAGGACGTTATAAAAAGTTTGAGGTTTCACAAAATTCTAAGAACTTAGAGAAAAATACCGAGGTCATTTGGAAAATGCAAATGTCAGAGTAGATTTAAGAGCCAGAGTGAATTGTCAGTAACAATTTCAGTTTGGCAATTGTTGGAATTGCCAATTTGGCATTTGCTGGTAAGGATTTCCAGAGTACTTTTGAAGGCGTAATGCCAACGGCCAGAGTTGGTAAGTCTAATAGACCGAGAACTTTGGGTGCGAACGAAAGTTAGTAAGACTATCATTAGAATCAGTGTAAGTCCATACCTTGCCCCCACTTACTTCATTGACTATTATGAGAAGAAAGATTTAATAAGAAAAGAAGTACTAAATAGGTAATCTGCTCTCACCTACTCGCACCTACCTCGTTTCCTATAAATACAAGAGTTCTGGGTTAGAGAAAGATACTAGAAAATTTGAAGAAAGCAGTGAAGGACAAGAAGGAGAGAAAGATTCCAGGTGGGAGTTAAGTAAGGGAGTTCGAAGATCAGGAATGTGCATCCATGTTTTATCCTTAGATGTTTCTCGTCTGGAATCTAATGATATTCCTCGTTATGATTTTTATGTGATATGATAATTGCTGTCTCATTTTTATGAAGAAAATTCATAATCAGCGCATGTGTTATGTTTTGCAAGTGAGATTTTGTTCAGTGGTTCATACTTAAAAATTTGCATAGAAGAGTTATCTTACATGTTTAAATTACTGTCAATAATACCGGACTGCATATTTAAGATCTCACCCGGTTGCATGTTGTTCATCGTGTGTAAAAGTAAGACTACATGCTTTTAAGGGCTTCAGTCATTTGAAAACAGTTTTGATGGCTGAGTAGCTACATGCCTTAAATGTAGCCAATTCTAATGGTCGAGTAGTTGTAGACCTTAAATGTAGCCAATTTCAATATGTGACGGTCGAGTAATTATAGGCCTTAAATGTAGCCAGTTCTAATGGTTGAGTAGTTGCAAACTTTAAATGTAGCCAGTTTCAATATGTGATGGATGAGTAGTTGCAGGCCTAAAATGTAACTAGTTCTGATAGTCTAATAATTGCAGACCTTAAATGTATCCATGTTTTAAAACTGCATCTATTTTGAAAAATCAGTTCTCATGAAAACGTCATTGTTCCATGATTTATGCTTCTGTATGCAAAATGCTTTCATTCTAGTTCTTTTAAATTTGTTCACAGTTATATTTATGTATGTTTTCGTTTAACTGTACCTTACTGAGCTATCGCTCACTCCTTACTGTTTTCTTACATTAAGATGATCAAAAATTTATGCAGACGAGAAAGAGTGAAGTTAGACAGTCTAGTTAGGCAAGAAGATCTATTGAGATTTGTGTAGTAGTGCATGACAAACCTTAATGTATTTTTGAGTTATTTTGAAGACTTTTGTATAATATTTCTGTTGTGTAAATAAATAAATATTTAGTGCTTCTGTTGAATTTTTATGGTTTATGTGATTTTGGGTTCTCTAGTGGCATCTCGTGTGTCTTTGGCGAACCGATCTAGTGTCTCGAATGGCCAAATTAGGACCGACCTAGATTAGGCTGACTTAGTTGTCCGGTCGCTTGCGATCTTGTGCACGTGAATAATAAAATTTTAAGTCCACTAATTATATGTCTTTTGTGTCGAGTTGTTTATCCCGATTATATGTATATTTGATAATTGATGGGGGTCATATGGTGGACAATAACCCGTTCTGTCACATTCTTGGCCGAATCTTATAATAGACCAACCCTCGAGCACTGCTCGGCCCAAATTCGGGCACAAGTGTTACTATTTTTGGGGTTTGGGTGCCCTGTCAGGCCTGCAGCAGGCTCAACTTAAGCTCAAACCTAATTCAGGCACATATCAGGCCCAAAATTCAATCCAACCCATTTTTTTACTATTTGTCCCAGTTGTTTACATTTTTTGACATCACTTTTGATTATATTATCTTAATTAATCATGATTAACATAATTATATTACTTAGACCTAACAATAGATATTTTCTTTGAAATGAAAAAAATATCAAAAGTTATTTGTGTTTGTGTAAAGTTTTTCCTTTATTATATATTGAACCATTATAAGAAATCAATAATGATATATTATAATATGTCTTAGTATATTATAGTGGTAATTAACGTTCAAATCTATCATTTATTGGGTGAAACCAATGTTTGGCCCTATCAATAGAGTTATATGTATAACATCCAATTTTCGGGTTTTGAATAGTAGTGTAAAACCTTTAATTGTATGAAAATAAATATAATATGAACTTTAATTATTCGCTTATTTATCGATAATGCCCTACAGGCCATTGATCTATAAGAATCAATATGATTTAAGTATGTTTTCAAAGAACACTATTAGGGTAAGAAATAAATTTATCCAATTGGAACCTTTTGAGTGAATGTTATGAAAATTGTGTGGCTTTTCATTTAATTTTGATCATGTTCCTTCCAGTATATTTTTGAGATGAATTATATATTGAATTATATAAAATATATACCTTATTAAGTATTTGGTTCACTATTACTTTTATTTTCTTTGCTAATTCCTTTTAGATTAGTGGTCTCGGGACATACTTGAAGGTTGAGAAGGTTGGTGATGAGGTTGCTCAAAAAAAGTTAGAATTTGTAATTGGAAATGATCAAAGGTTGTCTTATACTCAGGACATTAGCTTAGGATGTATAATTTTATTTGAATAGTAAGTTGTATTACATAAATGGTGTGATGTTCCCATTGGCTATGTATGTTGTGATCAAATTCATTCCTTGATGTCATTTTTTTTTCCTTCAAGCCAATCAGCTTAGTATTTTCATATAGCAATATATCTTGTATATGAATATTTTTAGGAATGAATAAAAATAAGTACCTTTTATTTTCATATTCAGATTGTATTTATTAATTAATTTATTTTGTATTTAGGCATATATTTATCTATATAGGATTATAAGTCATTAAAATTTTAAATTAATTAATAAATCTGAATGGAATTTCTTCAATTTTTAGTCTTGTGACTAAAGAGTTTGATGAGTAATAAATAATGTTTGATAATTTGACTTTTTAAAAAATTGAGACTCTTAATTAAATAAATTTAAATTTAAAAGTCTTACTAATTCTTCTCCTAGTACGATTTTTATATTATTGTATTTTGACAACCAGTCGGTTGGCAAATTGGATGATGTCATTATTATAATGACTTTGATAATTGATATAACTCATTGATGATGCATTTAATACAGTATCAATGATTTTCTCCTTCGAGGAACACAACATGCTATTTAGAATCCGTTCACTACAAGTTATCATCATGTAACATTTTGATTTTGCACAAAGTGGGATACATTTTTTTCATTTGAGAGATTTTAGGAAAATGATATGTTGTTTGGATCAATCATTTTCTTTAAAACACATTATTTCCATATTTAATCATTTTTTTCTATTTCTAACATCTCCTTTTATTTTATTTAAACATGAGTAGTATTTTCTTTTTACTTTTACACTTTCTCGAAATAAAAATCTATGAATTCTTAATCTTCAAAAGTACTTTGATCTCTTTGTTTTTTATCATTAATGACCCCACAAAACTTTTTTAGGAATGTTACTGGTATGGTCTCATGTTTATCACTGTTAGATATTCATAATATTTACAATCGGTTCAACACTTCAATTGCTATTCAAATTCTTGTTCCTTATTTGTATGAGAGGGTTTGTTTTCCTTAAGATGGCTTTATTATTGTTTATGAAGCTTATTTCAAAGATGGGCTTTCCGTGTCTGTTGCTAGAGAAATTGTAAAAATAATGAAAGCACTTGAAATTCCCATCTAATGTCTTAACCCTAATGCTACTTAATATTTGGTGGTTTTGTATATCTTTTTCTAGTATTATAAACTTAGATTATGACATTTTGATGGTAAAAATCATTTTCTGTTTTAACTAAAAAATGATTAAATTTTATTGACCCCTAGGAAGAACTCTAAAATAAGTAGAGGGAATTTAAATTTTGTAAAGAATTGAAAGAACATGTTCTTCTTCATTGAAGTCTCATTTGACTAGATTTTATCAAATAACTAGAGTGCTATGAATCCAGCTTACTCTAGATTATTCAGTGAGAATGAGATTTTTGGTATCAAGACTTGTGTAGATCTGGCGAAGAAGCTTGCTACCAAGTTACGAAATATTGGCATTGTTTTCACCCCCACAGCTCTAGATTCTGTTAATTGGTCTTTGGAAAGGACTCATATTTTGCCTAATACTGAGATGATCCTGATTATTTTGTTAAATGAGGAGCACAATTCTTTATATCATTCTACATGTGAAAGTGTGCTAATAATTGTTGCTCCTATCATTGCCAAATATAGGATTCTTGTCATTCATTGCTCTCCTTCGGTCGGTCAAGCAATTGAAGATCCAATCGCTTCCCTCTCCACATCAATACTGGAAGGAGTTCTTGATGACACCTTTGTTGCAAATGATACTACTATTTGATCGGTATTCCTATCTTTATGTAGCAAGGAGGTTAAAGTTTCAGGGGGAGCTCAGGCTTCAATGATCCAATATATCAACCACCCTTGTTACTTATTTGCTAGAGGCCTTCATCCTCTCTAGATCTTGATATCGTTGGATCTTTGCTAGACTTTATTGCAAGAGAGGACTTCCCACCCGGATGGTATATATTTATCCTTTAATTCATTTACTTATTTATGTAGTGCCAATGCACTCTTTTTGTGGTTATTGGAGTTGGCAAATCAAGTAAGGCGTAGGCTGTTTTCTTGAGATCAAGAAATTGTTCACATGCCTCGATCTTACATTAATTCAGCTATAATTAGGAGCTCAGAGTGCAAAGTTGTCGTTGCTAAAACCAAAGCATCGAACCTTGAGGGACAAATGTTCTAAGAGATGAATTAATTTGATTCAAGATTTAACTACTGCTACAAAAGAGAAGGGCAATTTTTTCAAAGACAAAGTTATTGAAGCAGATCATTGCACTTTCATGATAGAGAAAATTATTGAGGGACAGTGAGTAGATTATTTGCAGCTTGAGGAGTCCCTGAGAAGAAGTATCCAACTTGAGAAATTTTGTTCTTTGCTTGATGCCTGGTTTAATAAGGTATCAACTTTTGTAGGAAGATTAGCTTTTTTTGACGGTTCTGAACTTTCTTGTTATTTTTTTGATGTAAGGAATTTTAGAATTGTTTTGACTTTAGAAGTTAGAGATTTTGAAGCTTAGTTTGATCTTCAAGTCCCTGACTCTAATTCCAAGCATCAATTGTAGGATTTGTTGTATAATTTTCATCCTTTAATTTGTAATTTTGTGCCATAGTTTTGTAGCAGGATGATGTAAATTGCTCTTTAATGAATATCTCTTAAAATTTTCACATCCATTTATCCAGAGTTGCTTTTCATGGATGTAGATCGAGGGGCCTAGCCCTTAAGTATATGATCTCTGGATCTTTAATTATGTGATGATAAAATTGATTATCAATTAAATCCTTAAATTATTATTGTTGTGAAAGAGGATTCTAGTCTTTGACCACATGATTAATTGTGCATGTCCTATTAAGGGGCTCATTATCATATATGCATGTGTAGTGTCTCTTGAAGTTTAAATCGTTAGGTGACTATTGATAGTTAAGTTTTGACGGACTTTAACCCACCCGATACTTGACCTAATAAAGGATTATCCAACACTTGGTTCTCAAGCTTCCAAGTCTATTGTATCTTGGGTGTGTGGCCATTCTTTGAGTTGTATGGTTTCATTGAAACTATACCATGACCACCATTTGGGTCAGTGTGTTTTAATAGATAGGGTGTCAAAACTAATTATTTGATTAAGAGTTAGTCATAGACATATTAATTTTCTTATTAATAATATACATGCATGCAAATTTATATAAATTAAATTAAAAATTATTTTTATTGATAATATACAAAATAATTTACATCATTGAAGCACGTTAAAGTGATGGGTAGGGTATATCGATAAATTCCTAAGTTGGTCTCTTCATCATTGTTGTCTTTACCTAGGGTGGCCTCAAGATTTTGTAAATATTTTTGAGATACCATTTTTATATGAGAGCCTCATACTTCTCATAAAGTATCCAGCAGTCCCTAGTGTTGTGCCCCAGAGAACAGTGGGGGTAATACTTTGATTGGTTTTCTCCCTCTACGTTTTTAACCAACTTGAGCCAATTTAGGAATATTTCATTCTCAATTACATTAGAACATTTGTCTAGTTATCAGTAAGGAGAGTGAGGTCTAGCGGCTTATATTTTTTACAAACACTTAACTCAGTCCATTGTTGCTTATGGTGGTTCTAAGCAGACTGATTACTACAATTTCTCATTTTTCCTCCCCCATTATGTTCCCTATGATGCTCATAATTTGAGCATTTTGGCCATTTGCTATCGTTTGCCTCTTTCGTCACAATGTAGGCTCAAGTGATCGATTTTGCCTTAAAAAGTTCTTAAGGTTCTATTGAACCAACGGCTTGAGAAAGTGGCCTAGTTAAACTGTCACCATAAAAGTATTAAAATTTACCTCATTGACAAGCTTCAATATGTCTTTAGCCTCAGCGTTGAATCTAGTCAGAAAATACTTTAGGTTCTCATTGAGAGCCCTCATGTCTTGATAAGGTACTAGGGTTGTTTCTCTTTTCTATAGTTGGAGGCAAAATAGGATAGGAATTAGTTGGCTGGTTCTTGAAAAGTCCCAATGGAATTTGGTTATAACTTACAGAATCAAATTCCTACGTCTCCTTTTATGGTCAAAGGAAAACAAACGCACAGTGTGGCATCCTCCATATTCCATGTTAAAATATACATACATACAGCAAATGCATCAATCACGAAAAACAGCAAACGCATGTTCAGCATTTGCATTACAGCAACAACTTACTGTAATAGTAAAGGGAGCAGAACATCAGTTCAGTTCTATCTTCAGCAAAGCAAATTCTAGCTGCAATTCTACTCGCTTCAGACATGCTGTCATTAGCAGCAACATTGATTTGTCACTGTCACGTGCTATCATGTATCAGCTAATACAGCATCAGCAAATGATGTGTCAAATTTCCTACTGCAAAACTGATGCATCAGCAAAGGAGAGTGAATAAGAAGTGAATCACATATAAAGTTGCTATCATATAAGTTGCTGTCAAGCAGCACGATCACAGAACAGCAACAGACTTGGTATAAGTTCTTGATGAAGCTATTGTCATGAAATACATCATCACTGCAACAGCAACATACAAATCCTGAACTTGTTGATTTTGTTATATTATGCTGCTAAGTTCAGTCATGCTTCCATCTTGATATTCAACCATTACATCAATCCAAGTTTTGCTGAAGAACATTTGATTGGTTAATTCTACAATGCCTCGGATCAATTCTAGAAGAAGCACAAATTAGGATTCTTAGCTCATTAAACAAATATACATTTAGTTTTAACACATAATTGTGTTTTTTATATAAGGATATGATTAGTCTTTTTAGCCACTTATCTAATGTTTGTAATTACTTGTCAACTACTACGCTAGTAGTTGATCATTTTCATTGCAAATCAAGTTCCTGATTATATAAATATACATAAACAGCCATAGTGCTGACTATTTACATGGAGAATAATGTTCTGCTTCTCATTTCTTATTCATTCGTGCATCAGATTCATGCTCTGCCATTGATTAGCAGGCTTGCAACATTACGTTTTACCACTACTTCTTTACCAGAATTCAGCACCATGAGCATCATGATTTGTTCTCACTATGACAAGAACTTCATTGTCATTTCAAATCATCTATTTCTCACGTTTCCACACATTATGTTTAGTTAGGAATACCTCAAAGCCGAGCAGCATGGAAAGAGTCTAGATGATCCATTGGATAGTACTTCTGACATATGGCTCTAGTATTGACATTTTCAATATATAAGGGAGCCGATGCCTCTGAATCTCTAAGGGGAACGGTGTTTGATCCAAATAGATCATCTATCTAGTAGTGCTTCCTTGAAAAACCTACTACTCTATTCTTTTATTTCATTCCTCCACTTCAATTGTAGTGGTGATTCTTCTAGTGCTAAGGAATATCCTCAACTTCAAATGATTGACAAATACGTTTGGTATCTTCTTGGTTGTGAGGGTTTGGGGTATGTTATTGCATGACCCTTTCACTTATATGGAAGGGCATCCAGAATCCCTAATATATTGGAGATTTCATTGAGGTCAAGATTGCGGTCAAGATTGAGGGTTTGAGGTACCTTTCTTTCATTTAAACTCCTCCTTGAGGTCAAGATTGCAGTTGAAGAACCCCAGCTCTATAGGTTTAGTCCTCAATTTTATCCTAGAAAGACTTTAATGTCTTCAATATGTCTTACATCTGAGCAGCTAAGGCTTCAATATCTGAAACGGCTATTGAGTGAATACATCCACGATTGCCTTCTTCTGGGAAGATACTGTGAGAGGAGACATCCTTTGATGGTTGGCTTGATTATTTATATGCTTTTGTGTTTACCATTTTCTCAATATTGTCGAAGTATTTGAGTTAATGGGGCTTTCTGTGGATGTGATCTAAATCAAGAAGAAACGAATGGGTTGACTGTGACTTTCACACACGATGCCAATGATGAATACTTGGAATATGTATTGTGATTTAAATTAATTGGAGTTGAACTATCAAATTTTCTATTTGGATTGTATATATTACAACATTAGACAAAAGTTCAAACAAGGTTCGTGCACACTACAATATCAAATAAGAGTTAAAAGATATGAGACTCGCTTTTTATTATATCATCCGACACTCAAATCAGTAATTTATTTTAAATATAAAATGTAGGAGAGAGTAAGAGAGAGATGGAAGGCATGAGTCTATACTATGCAGAACAATACATGTTTAGAGGGCTACTTTTATTTTCTTGCTTCTGTCCCCCTTTTCATTGGAAGTGGGCATACTTATAGCAACGTTACCAATTGACGAAGGTTTCTTTAAAGGGAATAAAAGACCACAATTTGAGTAGTTATACTAATTAAAATTGAATAATTCAATTGTTTTTATTCATACACTTAGTGGAAGGTTTTTTAAAGGTAGTTCAACTAATGATGATACCCAGCAATCGATCATAGTTAGGAGATCTTTGCCTTGATTAACTGTAGGGTATATAAATCGCTCATTTGATTTTATTGCTCGGCTGAGTTAACCGCTTGGTTTAATAAACTACTCAGTTTAATTAATTATTCAAATAGATTAATCTTTTGCTTTATCATTAGAATATTCAATCATTTAGACTTATAATCTAACCATTTTTGTGTCCTTTTCATTGCTTGGCTATTTAGTCATTCTTTTGATTTTGATTCCTTCTAGTCAAGGTGGAATTTCATTCTTTGAAATTGGGCCTACTGGGCTGATTAATATTTTTTCTTTTTGGGTTTATTGTTCCTAGGCTTGTCATGTTAATCAATTGAGTTAGTCCTATTTAGGCTGTACCTACCTGACAAAAAGATAAGGAAAATATGGAATACTTGCGATTGTTTTGTATCTTTTCTCTTGATTTTGCTAATGTTTGATTTGAGCAAATTTATACATGGAATGAATTATTGGACACAACAGTCACGATATGTTGCCAAATGGCAATATATAACACAATATTCAACCAATATTTAAAATATCGACATATATATCAATATTTTTTTGATATATTAGCTAACATTTACACTTCTGGCTTAATTTGGGAAACAAATTGTATCATATACAAACATGCATCACCCCCTATAGCCATAACAGATGCAGATAAAATTATTTTCATCTATGAATCTATATCTTTTTCCATTTCTTTTTACTTATTATTTGCAAATGTCTGAATCTAATATTGAATATTCTCATCTCGATTAAATAAAACAAGAAGGCTCCAGTGCAAATTGCACTTTGGATTTCGCTTCTGCACTTGAAATCAGTTTGGCGGGTAATAGATTGGCTAACAATCATTTGACTATTGATGAAAATATGAGATCTATGATAACGTAGCATCTTTGGCTCGACAATATGCTCACAACATTGCATCTTCGGTTCAAAGGGTTGTGTTGGCCCTTTCTCCTTCTAATTTAAGTTCCCATGCTAGCCATTGGTCTCCACTTGACACTCCTAAAGCACACACTCTAGCTCGATGGATCTACCAAAGTTATAGGTGTGTAAACGGACTTTTATTACTTAGTACCTCCTCCTTTGCCAATTATATTTACTATTTATCCAATAAAAGCGGGGTTTGGGATAAGGTTAGATTATTTTAGATTTATTGTATCTGATTTTCTTTATATTATACAAAAAACCCTTTTCATGATTCATTTGGTAACTAATAAATCACAAGACAACAAGTCGACCGTTGCACCAAGGCTCCCATTCTGCTGTTCTAGTTCCTTTTTTTTCAAATGTGGAAGTAAGACCACATTTCTAACACTCCGCATACTATACGATGATGAGGATCATGGATTAATGCCCCCTTTTTTAACATTTAAATAGGATTCTCAAATAATCAAATTCCTCCTTTCCATTATTGTCAACCAATGTAATTGAGGTTTATTTTTGGTCTCAAACTCTTATTGGTGAATGCTACAATATAAAGAACAATCCAAATTTTATAAAGATAATAAACAATTTAAAGTATAATCTGGATCATTTTGTTACCAATATGGAACGGAGAAGATAAAAGCACATTACGGATAAAAATCAATTACAAAGATTTTTATGTTGTCTCAATTATATTGCAGACTTTATAATTTTCACAGTTGTATATATGCATTGATTTAATTAAACCTTTGTGATGGGTACCGGTACTTTAGGCCCATAGGCAAGATCCATTTTCTCGAAGTTGGGCCCTAGTACCACAAAGATCCAGTAGGCCCAGGAGGCCCAAGAGGTCCAAATGTTAGGACCAGCCCATACGGGATAAATGACTGAAAGTTTATAAAGGTCTGTGGACTCAAGATGGTTCTTGGACATCAGCCGCCTCTGCAAGAGTGGCATGCCAGAGATTTGGTGACCTTGTCAGACTGCATGAAGAATGATGGCCAAAGGTATGCACCCGATCATTACAGATGTGACAAAGCAGAAGATCACTTAGCGTGTACACAACGTCCCTGGTATGGTGAATTGGGTTAGTGGAGTTGGTAGTAGATTTCGCTACACACGTCAAGCCTACACGGACCTCCCTTAAAGGATAGCTCAACCATTATAAATACATTAACTGTACATCTAACAAAGGATCCCAGTATTCACTCTTGCTTAACTGCTATAGAGAGAGAAAAAGAAAGAAAGGGAAATGCTTAAGCATGCTTTGTAACCCCTTTGTAATCTTCAACGGCATAGTGTAGATAGTTCTCGGACTAAGAGTCCTGTGATTTTCCCTTCTGATTTATGAGAAGGTTTTCCACGTAAAAATCTTACGTGCCTTGGTCATCGTACTTTCTAACTCTTTGCATTCAAATCGTATCCTCATCCTTAAACAAACATTTTTACCCTTTGTGTTGCACCGATATTGCCCAAAAATGGTCGTAGAATCAGCCAAGTTCTCGTCCATACAAGTGTGTAAGATCCGAGGATGCAACATTGGTGTCGTTTGTGGGAAGCGACTAAAAGTTAGCTTTTCACATTTCTACAAAACATCTAGGAACCTTCTGACACCTCTTCAAAAGTCCAACATGGTGAATACTAGGGCACAAGCAAGTGCACCTGTCAGGGATGGGGCCTTGTACAATAATGGTCTCGCTTCTTGTATCAGGATAGAGGATCATCCCGATCCGGTCATGCGGGCATTGGCTACTAGGTTGGATGATATGTCCAAAGCCTTCTTGACCCTTTGCTTTAAAATAGATGAACGGATGAAAAGAGTGCCTTCTAAGGCCTCCCAGACAGTGACGTTTGAAAATAGGGGCAAGAGGAAGAAACACCCAAGCAAACAAGCAAACCAGCGTAAGGTCCCGAGGACTCAAGTTGTCTCAAGTAACAAAGTCCTTCAGAGACTTGAATGCCGCTTAGGTCCTTGGGTTCAGGAGGAGAGCCTTGAGAGGCACAACCCACGTTCTGTTCGTAGTAATTAGGAACATGCTGTTTAGGAGGTAGCTTGGCAAAATGATGCACCTCCCAGGGTTAGGGTGTCCCTAAGCAGCAGGCAGTCCAAGAGCCTTATGAGTTGAGAAATTATTTCAACAAGAAGAAGGTGGTGGCTCCACCCCACGTCTAGAGAGATTGGATAAGGTCTGAAACTGTGTCATTGGCGAAAACAACAAAGGAGGAGCTAATATACTCCAATCTCCATTCATAGCGGAGATTAGGACAAGGACACTCCCACTAAAATTCAAGATGCCAAATTTCGACACCTATGATAGAAGTGCTGACCCAATGGATTATTCAAACCATTTCCATGAGCATTTGAGCTTCCAGGGGCTAGGTGAGATGAGTATGTGTTAGTGCTTCCCATTGACATTTAAGGGAGATGCGAGAGTGTGATTCTATGGGCTGCCCGTGGATTTCATTTGCTCATTCAGTGAGCTGACAGTAGTTTTTGTCTCACAGTTTGCCTCTAGCAGAAGAATAGAGAAGCAGCTCTGGCATCTCACCCGAATAAAGCAAGGTACTAGGGAAAGTTTGAGGAGATTGCTGGCCTAATTCATAGCAAAGGCCAGGCAAATCCAAAAATTGATCGATGGGGTAAAGTTGAATATATTCCTATCAGCCATGGAGGGAGGCGCTTTCTTCAAGCATCTCATCCACAAGGGTTCCCAGACGTCTACAGTGGCCAAGGCCGTGACAAGAGTGTACATCACACCGAAGAAGCTAACGATGTGAAGCGACCAGAGAAAGATGAGAACTTCCACCTGAGGGCAGTGGAAGGAAAGAGAAAAGGAAAGGACCATTCGGGTCCCCAAATGATGAAGAAGCAACACAAGTCTGAGTAGGTCATTCGGAGGGTGCTCAGACCTGTAAATCTTATTCCTCTGAATGACACCCGTACAAATGTTTTGATGCAGATCAAGGATGAGAAGTTTTTGAAGTGGCTCAAGCCATTGAAGAACTCAGGAAGTGATGATCAAACTAAGTATTGTAACTATCATCGTAGTGGGGGTCACAATACCGAGGACTGCCGGATGCTGTAGAAGAAGATCGAGGAATTAATAAGGAGAGGTCACCTCAACCATTTCCTATAAAAATCTGGGCATACTTTTAGAATAGCAAGTGATGTTGAGGCCAACCAGCCTAGGAACTGAGTGGCGCTGGGGGTGTTGTGAACATGATATCAACTCACTCGACCAGAGAAGACGCTCGGGAGATCATCGCAGCAAAGAGGTCGAGGACGGGAGTTAGGGATGAAGTTATTAGTTTTAGCAATGAGGATATGGCTCATGTAACTTTTCCCTCACTTCGATCCCTTGGTTGTAACCACACTCATTTTAGATGGAGAAAATGACTACCAGATGAAATGAGTTTTTGTTGACAATAAAAGTTCTAGGAATTTACTTTATCTTGATACCTACTTTAAATTGGGATTTAAGAGAAGTCAAATGAGAGTTCTAGAGAGACCATTCTATAGACTAGACAATAAACCAGTACCCGTCCAGGGTGTCATCTAATTGGAGGTCACGCTGGAGACGTATCCGAGGCCTGCATCTAAGGTCCTCACCTTTCTAGTCATGAACCTTTCGTCAATTTATAGCGTAATACTCGGACGTCCGTGCTTGGCTACCTTTAGCGCTGTCACTTCCATCCCACATGTGAAGATGAAGTTTTTGACTCCATTTAGGATTGGAAAAGTCCTCGGAGACTAGACTACCGGACGGACGTGCTAATTGTCCCAGGTCATGTAGACGCACCTTCCACAGCCAAATGAAGATCTTGGCCTACGAGACGAGGCGATGCTACAGCAGGTACAGTCTGAGAAACTAATTGTCCGAGTCCTGCTAGATCCCAAGGATTCGGAGAAATACGACCAGATATAAAGCTCACTGCCAGAGACCATCTGAGACCAACTCATCAACTTCCTGCAGGAGAACTTGGACATTTTTGCCTGGGTACCAAATGACATGCCAAGGATCTTCACTGAAATGATGGTCCATAAACTAGGCGTAAATCCTCGTCACAGACCCGTCAGGCAAAAGCGCAGGAACTACTCAGCGGAGAAGCTGGTGGCCATACGCGAAGAAGTGAAGAAACTTCTAGATGCTAGATTCATCCAAGAAGTACAGTACCTAAACTAGCTATTAAATGTGGTCATGGTGAAAAAGAATAATGGAAAGTGGAGAATTTACGTGGACTTCACGGACCTCAATAAAGCGTGCCCCAAGGACAGTTTTTCTCTTCCCAGAATTGATCAACTTGTAAACTCGACATCTAATCATGAATTTTTAAGCTTCATGGATATGTACTCGGGCTACAACCACATAAAGATGAGTTCTGAAGATGAGGAATACACATCATTCATGATGGACCAAGGGACGTACTGTTATAATGTAATACTCTTTGGCCTCAAGAACGTAAGTGCAACTTATCAGCGGCTCGTAAATAAAATATTCCAGGACTAGATAGGCTGAAATATGGAGGTCCATGTAGATGATATGCTTGTTAAAAACAAAATAAGGGGCCATCACATCCATGACTTGGACAAGACCTTCAACGTGCTTGGGATTCACTAGATGAAACTCAACTCAGGCAAGTGTATGTTTAGAGTGGCATCTGGAAAGTTCCTGAGTTATATTGTTTCACACCGAGGGATTGAGGCTAATCCAGAAAAGATCAAGACCATCCTTGATATGAGATCTCCTCAGGCAATAAAGGAAGTCCAGAAACTCACTAGACGGGTAGCAGCCCTTTCTCGTTTCTTAGCCAAATCAGTCGAGAAGCACCTACCATTCTTCAAGGCCTTAAGAGGGATGAAGACCAACAGTTTTCAATGGAATAATGACTGTGAGGGGGCGTTCCGAGAACTCAAAGACTACTTGTCAAACCCTCATCTCTTAGCTTCTCTTCAACCAGGCGAGGAGCTGTATCTGTACCTTGCGATGTCCGACATGGCCTTGAGCTCGGTGTTGGTACGACAGTAGCATGATAAATAGCAGCCCGTCTATTACGTGAGCAAGATTCTAGCTGACGCGGAGACTAGGAACCCGCACACAGAGAATATAACTTTGGCGTTGGTATATTTTGCACAAAAGCTTAGACCGTATTTCAGGCGCATAAAGTGGTGGTACTGACTGATCAGCCATTGAGAGCTATCTTATAGAAGCCTAAGCTGACAGAATGACTGGTTAAGTGGGTCATTGCGTTGGGTGAATTTGATATCAAATTTCGTCCCGCCAGCCTTAAAAGATCAGGCCCTTATGGACTTCATTGTTGAGACAACGACCCTGGCCCTTAGTAATCCAGACTATCATGGTGCAGATGGGTTAAGTGAAGTAACAACATGGACACTGCACGTGGATGACTCCTTAAGGAAGGACGACTGTGGAGTTGGCATTGTGCTGCAAATGCCTGAGGGATCAGAGATAAAGTATTCAATGACCCTGGCGTTCTCAACCACAAACAACGCCATAAAGTATGAAGCGTTGCTAGCAGGATTCTGATTAGCCAAGGAATGCTCAGCCAAAAATCTGGTTGTCTATAGCGACTTTGAGTTAGTCGTCAACCAACTCCGCTGACATTTCAAGGTTAATAGCCCACAGCTCTCCAAATACCTCTCAGAGGTCAAGGGTATGATCGCAAACTTTGAGAAGGTTGAATCTGTCCATATCCCAAGGAAAGAGAATGGGAAGGTCGACATGTTGGCAAGAGCAGTAGCTTCCGGAGACCCAGAGCAATATGCCCGAGGAATGTGAGAAGTTCTGAACAGACCAAGCATCGAGGACCTTGAGCTAGAAATGATGCAAATCTTGAGCAGCAGCACTTGAATGACTCTCTACTTAAGGTATCTGTCTGAGGGGACATTAGCTGAGGATGCGGACACAGCCAAGAGGGTAAAAAAGACTGCTGGTTGGTATACTACTATGGGCAGTTAATTGTACGGATGATGATTCTCGACTCCTTACTTGAGGTACCTCACTCTTGAGGAGGCAGAATATGCCTTCCAAAAAGTGCACATCGGGATCTGTAGATCTCACATTGGGGGAAAGAACCTAACCTTCAAGCTCATGAAGTAAGGGTACTATTGGCCAACCATGAAGTACGACGCTATGGACTTTATGCGTAAATGTGAAAACTATCAAGCCCGTGGCAACATGACTTACCGACCCCACACTGAGCTCCGAGCATTGCAATTACTATAGCCCTTTGCCCAATTGGAGCTTGACATTCTTGGACCACTTCCAGTGGCGATAGGACAATGGAAGTTTCTGATCGTTGGGATTGACTATTTTACTAAATGGCTCGAGACAGTGCTACTGGCAAAGATTATAGTGTAGAATGCAATTGAGTTTGTCTGGCAGAACATTGTGTGTAGGTTCAGGATTCGTGAGTGCATCGTGATTGACAATGGGATGCAGTTCACTAGGAAGCAGTTCACTAAGTACTACACTAGCCTGAATATCAAGTTGGTCCATATATCAGCCGCGTATTCACAAAGCAATGGGCAAGTGGAGGTCGTAAACCGCACGATCTTACACGGACTCAAGACAAAGCTAGAGAACTCCGGGGGCTCATGGGTGTACAAGCTACCATCTATCCTCTAGCCGTACAGAACAACTCTGAGGGAACCCACAAGAGAGATGCCATTCAGCTTGTGTTATGGGGTAGAGGCAGTTGTTCTAGTGGATGTTGGCCTTCCAAGTCTCCAGGTAGAGTGTTTCAGTCCCAACGACAACAGCCAAAGGCTTCGAGAAAATCTCAATATGCTTGAGGAAGTCTAAGACCAAGCGAGGCTGAGGACAGTGGCATATCAGCAAAGGGTTGCCTGATATTACAATAAAAGGGTGAAAGCACGGTAGTTCGAGGTAGAAAACCTAGTACTGAGAAGTATAGAGGCCACATGAAAAAATACAGGCCGAAATAAACCCTCTCCAAATTGGCAAGGGCCGTTCATGGTCTCTACTATCCTTCGGAATGAGGCCTATAAGTTGCGCACCCAAGAAGGTAGTTGGTCCCTCGGACATAGAATGTCACGCACCTCAAAAAGTATTATCAATAAATGTACGAACGGCCAGGTAAGGCAAAACGCTTCATTCGATGTGCTTGTAACACGTTTTGTTGGGGTAATGAAATTCCCTTTCTTTCATTTCTTGTCTTGCATATTATTGAATGATTGCATGTTATCTCATTGACGCATAAGACCTAGGCTACCTCTAAATCAAGTGCAAGTATCCCTTTCACTTGCCCCAAAACTTGGCTATATCCGAGTGGCCCAAGAGGTCGTACTCAAAACTCGACTATGTCTGAGCGGTCCAAGAGGTTGTACTCAAAACTCTACTATGTCCAAGCGGTCCAAGAGGCTGCACTCAAAACTCGGCTATGTCTGAGTGGCCCATGAGGTCGTACCCAAAACTCGGCCGTGTTCGAGCGACCCAAGAGGTCGGATTAAAATTTAGCCACGATGCCAAGCAACTATAGAGGTTGAATTCAAAACTTAGGGGGCCTAAAATAGCAAGCATGCGATGACATTAGAGGTAGCATCTTCAGTCTAGGATAGTCGGACAGATCAGACATTATGCCAATGCAAGACGAAGTTTCTTTAGCAAACATGTCATAAAGTCATAAAAGAATCAAACGTTCCACTGGACCGAGTAAGACAAACCAAGCGTTTGCACTTAAACAATTTGAATTTTATTGATGTAAACAATGTGTGTACAGTAGCATACGTGTAAAAGAAAAATGTGTGCAGTCATCCCTCAGAAGTCCTTGGCTGAGGAGAAGTGCCCTGCTGCTGCTGTCTTCCAGGACTAGGACGCTCCGCTTGCTCTGAGGGTCCCGACCGTGCAGAGGTCTTAGAACAACTAGATGGCTTGGGCATAGAAGGGCTGGGAGGCCGATTCCTTCCTGCGATGCCGTATAGTCCTCCATACATGTAGCACTAGCATTCTGAGGATCAAACACGGCTGTGGGGAACCGAGGGCTTAACAACTTCATTACATGACGACACAAGTTGATACCGTCCTAGTACTTACCCTCTAACGTTGGACCAATGTCTGCGGCCCTCACCGAAATCCTCAACACTTCTTCCAGCTGAAGGTTCCTATCCCTCAGCAGTTTATACTGAACTTACTGAAACTTCAATGTATCTTCTAGGAACGCAATCTTCCCTTTGGCCTCAACAAGTTTAGCCTCCAAGCGTTTGTTGGCCCTAACCAAGGCCCTGGAAGCTTCCAACTCCGTGCAAACTTGGGCAACCTCATTGACAATTATGCCAAAACCACCGGTTAGATCCTAAAGCTATAAATGTAAGACAAGTCAAGCAAGCACAGACAATAGAAGATAAAATCAAAAGAAAGGTATATAAAATACCTTGATTACAAGAGGATTTCCTGAAGTGCTTTCCCCTCAGGGGGCCTCTGGCTCCTTAGACTCTGTCTATAGCCTCTTTCATCATAGGAACCTCAACTCTGGCCTCGGGCACAAAGGCAGCAATATCCAAGACTGGGGTCGGCCACTTCAGTATGATCCTCGGCCCTAGCTTGGGCTTCAGGTGAACATGAGGTCCTTGCACCATCCCCGACTAGAGGCTCCTTAGGGGTTGTGGGCGGCGTCATCATCAAACTAAAAATTTGGATTGCAAGGCACAAGGGCTCGACGGTCTCTACAACTAGTGGCTCTGCAGCACGATCTTCCTCGACCTCAGTAACCTCTGTGATCGTCGTCCTTGTCGTCATCATTGCTACTTCCTCGGCTGGAGTTGCACTAGCCTCACTCGCATTATGTCCCGCGACAATGTTCTCGAGAGGATTATCAATCCACTTCGAGACCTCACCAGTATACTCAAATAGAATGTTAGGAATAGGTTCATCCACGGGAGGCTGGGCAACAGAAAGATCCGCGGACTGACACGTAGGATCAAATAGTTGCCTAGAGGGCTCAACAATCGCTGAAGGTCCGACGCCTTCAGCCTCTCGGACTAGCATCCCACATGGAGGTCTTGCCCTTCTCATGAGAGGCGCCACAGTTGTGTCCTCATCATCAAATGAGAGGAAATCGACAATGGTCGCCAGACGCTTCGAAGCTTCTATCCAATGACTCTTCCTTGACCGCTCAGACGGATCCTCAATCCTCAGAGACATTTCCTTCCTCCTCAGCCTCTTCTTCTTCTTCAAGGAGGCGGTAGTGGCAGTAGAGTCAGTGGGGACGCTAGAGTCTTCATCGCAAGTTCCCCACTTGGCCTTCTCCAGGTTCTCAGGCCACAACCAAATGTTCTGCTTATTTTCATTGAAGGTGCTAAGGTTAGCCAGCATCAAATCTATGAACTCTTGGGCAACCTCCTTCTCACTTATAGAAGGGTCTACATCCACATTACCCCAAACGTTCGAGACAACCCAGTTCTCCTAAACTTCCAGGAAGAAGAACTTATCTTTTCACCTTTTGATGGAATCCGAATTTTCACCCCTCATAACAGTAAAATTAGGACGTGGAGTGGCAATGATCTAGTACAGGTTATGGGTGAAGCAAAATATAGTCTTCACCATGGCGGCCTCAAGTATTTTATCATGGCGACGAGTAAAAATGCAGAGTGAAATAAGGTACCCGACCACGTTAGGCTGTAACCTAGCAAATGGAACCTTGAGTGCTTTCATGATAAGATAAAGCTCTGGTGGGACAGGAAAATGAAACCCACCCTTGAGATGTACTTCGTAAACGATGATGAAACCATCAAGTGGACTGCATGTCCTCTGATGGGGCTCTAGGATCACCATGGCTGTCGACTCAGAAATATCATACTTGACACGGATGGTTTCAAGCCTTGCTAGAGAGACAGAGGAAGCGATGTCATTAAACTCAAGCACCATGGGAACCCAAAAAAGAGAACGCAAAAGGAATGGTAAGAAGAGAAGCTTGGAGAGAAAATGACCAAAAGTTTTGGAAGAACACTCCGTAGGGTTACGTAAACAAAAATGAAGGCAAGCCATAATATTTGAAATCAGCAGAAAAGCAAAAGGCGCACGCCATCATTACCAGGGCCACGTGGCGATGCCCCATATGCTGCTAGCGATAGTGGGCCTTGGCTTCCCAAGGCAATGTTAATCAAATTGACGTGCATTTAATGCGCTTTAATGGTCAGAAACGGCGGCATAGACTAGCATCTTGGACTCGAAAGGATCTCTCAGACATACTCTCGCTGAAGGCTTTAAGCACGAAAATGTCCGAGTATATTTTTGGAAGTCTGAGGACACCATCACAAAGTGCGCCGCAGTGCTCAGGGCTACAAATTTCCTTAGACATTTTGGGCAGTGATAGACCACTACGTGTCCTCAGTCATTCTGACCAATATGCCCTAGGCTAATGTCCGCGGACCCAAAACCAGGCTAATGCCGCGGACCAAAAAAACCAAAAAAAAAAAAGGACTAAGCGTCAACTTCAAACAAAGGCTAAACAATGCCACTAAGCGAAGGGACGAGGTGACTTCCAAATGGAAATGTCATGCACATGAGAGCTGTCTACATCCCTTTGACATGCCAAAAGGAGAAAGGATTCATGCAACCAGTGAGGAGAATAAAGGCAACAACTACTTTTATTAATCAAACTTCCTTACAAAGTACATGACTTGTGACAGTAAAAGTACAATAAAGAAGAAGAAGATACGGCTTGGGGTATAAACCCCAGGGTGAATGCCCAGGATGCTTGGGGCATGGCAAGGGAGCTAAATCCACATGGGATCACCACAGCTCCACAGCTGGTAACCCAACAAGCCCAAGGGCATTCGGTATTGGTTAGTTCCTGCGGGCTAGCCCAATGTTAAAAGTAGAAGCAGAACCAACATCCATGATAGGAGCTTTGACAGGGAAGCGGGAAACATGCGCTCCCCTGACAGGAGCTCCATCCTTTGCCTCCCCTCTATACTATACGTGTGATATTCAAGCAAAGTGGAGACCATCGCCGAGGCACCACACCAAAGACAAAGTTTCTTGTGATGGTTCCTCCACGATCCTCTGCCGCGCTGGAGATCACCGCAGTCTGGAGGGAGACACACGATGACAGCAGAGTGGTGAAGCCACCCTCATTAATATGAGGAATCGCCCATAGTAGGGGCGTGAGGACAATCTTTATTGGGAGTTTAAAATCTCTAGCTAGTCCATCCAACTCCTTTGTGGATTCCCATTGGAAGCGGAGCGAGCCAAGGCTCTCACACTGTTCCTCCAAGATAAGCTAAGGAAGAATCACACAAGTCAAGGAACCCTCCTATTTATAGGCAAGCTGGCGCCCTACCTGCACTCAGTCGAGCACACTTTCTAGTGGCCATTGTTTATGGGGAAGGAAAGCCCATAGTTCCCAGGTGAGCGTAGGCATGAAAACCCGACCCATCAGGATGACAAGTCACTGCATCGTCTGGAAAGCCTGAATGACTGCATGGGAAAGACGCAACGTCAGAATACCTGGGGAAGGCGCGACGTCAGAAGGCCTAGATAAGACATGACACCAAGAAAAGGACAAAAGTGGACCCCGGACCTAAAAGTGAACATGCTAGGCCTCGATTGCAAGTTGGCCCAGACATGGAGGGCTAGTGATGGGTATTGGTACTTTAGGCCCATAGCAAAGATCCATTTTCCAGAAATTGGGTCATGGTACCACAGAGATCCGGTACGCCCAAGAGGCCCAAGAGGTCCAGACGCTAGGGCCGGCTCATACAAGATAGATGATCGAAAGCCCATAAAGGTCCGTGGACTCAAGATGGTTCTCGGATATCAATTGCCTTTGCAAGAGCGACGTGTCAGAGATTTGATGACTAGCCCTGTTAGACTGCATGAAGAATGATGGCTAGATGCATGCACCTGATCACTGCAGATGTGACAAAACAGAAGATGGCGTGTTCACAATGTCCCTGGCATGGTGAATGGGGTTAGTGGAGTTGGTGGCAGATTTTCCTGCATACGTCAAACCCACGTGGACCTCCCTCAAAGGATGGCTCAACTACTATAAAAATATTAACTGTATATCTGACAAAGGATCCCAACATTCACTCTTACTTAACTGCTATAGAGAGAAAAAGAAAGAAAAGGAAAGGCTTGAGTACGCTTTGTAACCATTTGTAATCTCCAACGGCATAATGAAGCTAGTTTTCAGACTAAGAGTCTCGTGGTTTTTCTTTCTGATTTATAATAAGGTTTTTAACATAAAAATCCTGCGTACCTTGGTCCTCATACTTTCTAACTCTCCGCATTCAAATCATATCCTCATCCTTAAATAAACATTTTTACACTCTGTGTTGCACCGATCTTGACCAAAAACGGTCACAGACTCAATCAAGTTCTCGTTTGTATGAGTGTGTAAGATCCAAGGATGCAACACTTTGTATGATATGATGTCCTATAGTAGACCAAAAGTACTATGATCTTTTCCCGAATCTCATACATAGGGAACACTTCATACACTTGAGCTACCTTTTGTTATAATATGGCATTGTATCAAGAAGTTGTCCCGTCACCTATTCTCCTATGAATTGAACAATCGTCCTTATTTTGATTTGTACTTATTTGGTATCATCATGGCACTCTGGTATTGTAAATATGCAAAGAATTTCACAGAAAGAGAGAGATTATCCCCTCCCTCCCATCCCCCACCCCAAAATAAAAGAAAAGCATGAACTTGTTTGGTGATTGTGACAAAAAGAATAAAAGTTATCTCTTTCTTATGTTAACATATCTATATCACATAGTACGACACATTTGAATATATAGTTAGATAAATTCAATGACAATAAAAGGAAAAAAAAACTAAATTAGATCATCTTAGGATCCGAAAAAGGCTTGCATGTAAATACAAGTTCAGATTATAAACTTTAGATTCAAATATATTTTATTAAATTATAAAATATACATATAATAATAATATTATTATTATTTTTTATTTTTAGGTTGCTTTGATAAATAAAATCACACAGATAAGATAAAGCTTTGTGCATTTGGAAGATTAAAAGAATGACATTATATAAATTTGTTTATAAATTCGCTAGAAAGAGTTTGAAAATATTTCTTAAATTATTGTATGATAATTTCATTCTATTATATAAGTATCTTCTGTGTATTTATTTATCAATATAAATCTAATATTTGTTGGGTCTGAATATAAGGGCCCATAAAACACGGTTCAAAGAAGAGGCCTAAAGTCACGACTATGAACCAAGAGGACAGATTGGCCTATGATGACCAAAAGCCCAATTTAGTTCCTTAAGCTAAATTGGCCTAACGAGCCCAAGAACGTGGGCTAGTGTCCCAAAAGCACAAGTGGCGACGAAAGTCTGAGAGGCTCATTTAACCAAAAGGAGCTCGAGGACGCCGCGAGAGGCTGATGTCATCAAGGAAACCCAAGAAGTGTCCGAGAACCCTATCCCCACAAATACGAGGACTACGAAAAGGACTAGAGAACATTCTAACAGACGAGGACAGCCTTGACGTTTCCGTACAAGAAGCCAAAATGATCAAGTATGTCAATACAGTTGGCTCGCAGTAACGATGAAGCCCGAGAACCGCAGACGTTCCTTCAGATCTCAGATTAGTCCAAGAAGTCAGAAAAGACCCGAGGACCCCTCACAAGGAACCAAAGATCCTCCAAATCACTGAGAAAGCAGTTAACGTCCGAGAGCTCTCTCCTCCGACGAGTCCGCGAACTCACAAAGGGGCAAGGCACGCCACATAAGGACGAGGACTATTTCATATACGGCCGTGAGCGCCAACTAAGCAATTTCGCTATTCCCAAGAAGCACGTGCTATCATGAAAAATCCCAACAGCTCCTGACACGCCGTATCAGCAGGGCTGACGTCCCTGACACGCCATATCCGCAGAGCAGGCGTCGCATCCACGGGGCTGGTGACAGGTGTCTCTGACACGCCGCACCAACAGGACAGGCGGACAGCTTCCTCATGCGCCTGACACGACCGACAAGACAGGTGGACAGCCTCCCAGCTCTACGCCAGCTGCCACGTGTCCTCTCCCCAACGGCACAATTTCTTCTTATAAATACCCAACAAAATCTCTTTTCAAAGGACCTTTTTTCTCTTTCCAGGCAAAGAAGAAAAGAATGCTCAAAAGCTTCCCAATGAGAGAGCTTTCAACGGAGAGGGACTAGGAAGAAAAAGGGAAGACACTCCCATAAAACTTGTATTTGTAACTCTTCCACCCACAGTAAAGTATTTTCAAAGGCCCAGAGCCTCATGATTTTTTCTCCTCATTCAAGGGGAGGTTTTTCACATAAAGCCTGGTGTTTTTCTCTCCCTCTCTACATCTCTACACCTTCAAATACTTGTGTTGCACCGGACCCCAAAATCTAGAATACAACAATATTCATGATAAAATT
This sequence comes from Nepenthes gracilis, assembly GCA_033239525.1. Classification (NCBI taxonomy): domain Eukaryota; kingdom Viridiplantae; phylum Streptophyta; class Magnoliopsida; order Caryophyllales; family Nepenthaceae; genus Nepenthes; species Nepenthes gracilis. The sequence goes on along the minus strand of BSYO01000025.1, from coordinate 12,503,291 downwards.
TCAGCCACTAAAGTATGTGATTTAGATGTATAATTATATGCTTTTTGTGGACATAATTATTTACCACTAAATATATATTATAGTAACACATTTAATTGATAGTAGTGGTAATATTTATAGTCAGTAAAAAATATTTTTGTTACAAAATTATTTTTTATCATTATAGGATATTATTTAGTGACGAATTATTTTCATCACTAAAAAATTTCTTAATGACAAAATAACAATTCGTTGTTAAAGTATTTAGTGATGACTTAGTGATGAATTTATATATCATCAGTAAATCTTTTAATTACAAATTTATAATTGATAATAAAAAAATATTTTGTCAGTAAAAATAAAAATTATTGTAGTGATTTTTAATCCCTTATGATTTAACTGGTGTACATGTGGTCCTTGCTATATATTATCAAATTATTAAAATTATTTTATATGATGTGATATATATTTAATAATATATTGACATAATTAAAACTTATAATATTATATAATTTTATTATATTTTATCAAAAAGTTATTTTTTTAATGAGTTTAGCAATTGATGGAAAGAAAAATATTTATATAAGTAATAAATTGACTACCTTCATACTTTATAAATAATAGAATCATCAATCATATGTTATGAATAATAAGGGGTAACTTTTTCTGGATTAGAAGGATCAATTTATCATATTTGAACTGAAAGGAAGTTTTATTATCTTTTCATTGATTTTGAATTTAACGAGCCTTAAAAAAAATTGCACACATAACATTTACACAAAAATCTACTCTCTCGTTAAGAGAAGAGATAATGATATAGAGAGATAAATTAATTTCAAATTATTCAAAAAGAATAATAATTAAGAATTTAAATATATTATTAATATTTAATTTTGTATTTTTAAATTATGATGATCTGTTAAATAATTTAATTCTTCTAAAACATTACACAAATCACCTCAAACATGTCTCCTAGAATTCTTTTCAATGGGTGCCCTCTCAATCAATTTTATCTTGTATCTACTTCTACTTTTTATTTTTATATCACATCCATCCTTTATTCAAATTAATTTAGGAAGCTTAGAGTTTGACTTTAGGTATTCGGCTCCAATGACTAAATGTAATGTATCATATTTTGAATATCATAATTGAAGATAATTAAGGTGATATAATCAAAATTGGGTTTAATTTATGTAAAAAAATTAGGTTTTGGGAACATATGAAAAATCGGCGAGGGGCGCTTGCCGGGCGCCTCAGGCGGTGCCGCGATTGCCCGAAGTAGAATCAGCTGCGCTTGAGCACCGGGGTAGGCATTGGGAGCAGAAAAGGATGCGCCTGCCAGGCACTCGAGCGCCCGAGCAGGCGATGGAATCCGTGCAGGAGCACACTTGCTTAACGCTAGCCGGCGCTCTAGTGCCGACCCGCGACATAAATACCTAGCGAGGGTTTTGAACGGTTATTTTTTTAATTGTTTTCATTAAATAGAGAGAGAGAGCACGAAGAGGAAGAGAGAGGAGGAGGAATCTAAGGTTTCCAAATTCAATTTTGAGCTTGAGTTAGTTAGAAAAGTGATAGATCGGATCGTAGGTAAGCATACTCATACCCTTCTCTTTCGTTTCTTTGCATTTTCATTTCATTTTTTATGGTATCATCGTTTTGATACCCGATTAAATTTATATTTTGTATTACCTAGGACCTAAGCATGAAAATACTTCAATTTCATGTCTGATTTGTGAGATTTGTGTGGTATTTCGCACCCGAAAATCCTAACACGCACCCGGACCATTTTTACCCGTTTATTTTGGATTTTATGCATGATTCGACTTTAGATAATTGAAACCCATAACATGAGTATGAATATATGTTGATTTCATGTCCGATTTTTTTTAGTTTTGGCTAGTTTTCGAACGTGGAACCCTAACCCACGCAGCGAACTATTTTGCCATTTATTTTGGGACTTTTGCATAAATTGACTCTACAATATGATTACCCATATCTCGAACATGTTAATTCAATAATTTGGTGTCCGATTTGGTAATTTTATGTGGTATTGTATTCGTCGGAACTCTAACTCGCACCCCTTTAATTTTACCCGTATTAATTATAATTTATATATGATTTAGCTTTAGAAATTTATAACCCTAACTTTATGGATGCGAGTACTTAGTATATTTGGTAATTGTACACATATATTTTATATATGTTAATTGTATGTATTCCAGAGATATTATCGAATGTGAAATGAGATATTTATCCATACGTAAAATTTATATGTTATCTTATATATGCACTGAAAATTATGTTGTATGCGTTTATGAAGGAATTTATTGTTGGAAAGCTCTAAAGTCATATTCGACTCACGGTGGTAAGAACTCTTATTTTTTCCTTGTTTTATTATGATCATGCACATAACCTAAATCATGTGAAGACTTAAACCCATAAGAATTATACAGATTATGAGAAGTATAAGAAGAAAATTTCATGATATATTATATTTGATAAACCGTTCTCTCATAATGAGAACAATATTTTATGAATAAGTATGAAATTTCCTAAGAATAAGTAATTAAGAATTTTGATTAAGGATTTGTATTTCAAATGGTAATATCATGCCTTAGAATATTACAGTGGTAAATCGAGGATTGCTCCTAGACCACGGGTGATGTTCTGGTGGTATATGTTATTTGGCCCTGTATATCGGGGGAAAGGTATACCGTCCGCCATGAGACATTAAAGTTGAGATTCGTGGGTAGCATATCTGCTATCTAACCCTGTATATCGGTTGAAAGGTAAACCATCTGTCACGGGACGTTAAAATTGAGATTCGTGTGTAGTGCTTTAGAATATGTGGGTACAAACATATTTCGTTCCTCGATCGACTACTCCGTTAGCTGATAAGGTCTACTGGCCTTGATCCACAAAATAAATAAGTTTATACATGTTTTGGAATTTAAAGAAAGAATTAGTAAATTGAAAAAGATAAATAAATTTTGGAAATGAATTTGTTAACGTTTCATGTTAATGGATATTTATTATACTCTTATTCTCTTCCTTTGTTTTATTTTACATATATTGTTTATTGTTTTTTTTATTATTGTGCATTACTAAATATTTGACTCACTCTTACTACTTTTCATTCCTTCAGATGGGTACGAACGTATACCCAATGAGGCGGGGTAGAGGATTAGAAGTCAGTTAGGCATAAAGACAATGAGGATGATCTTATGGACTTAGTTATATAGTATTGTATATTTTGATGGAATATTTTGTATATTTGATGGTTTTGTACATTAATGTATGTATATGATGATGATATACTCGTAGTATAGTTTCTGCTGTGGTTGATTGATGTATGTATTTTCATAGGTTGTTATAGTTTTTTGGCTATCTAGTGGCATCTTGTCTCAGCCAACATCATATTAGAACTTATGGCGTTGGTGCCATGTGTAGTTGGTGGCTTTTGGATCCTGTGATTTGTATATTTGTGGATTATTTGGTTATTGTATAGGAATATGTATAGATTTTATATTAGGCCAACAATTGTATTACAATCGAAACTCTATCGAATTTTTGATTGAAAATACCGTACATCACACTAGAATCCCTAGGGCCAACTTTCAGAGTCGGTCCGTTAAACCCTTCTTAAGGTCTGCTTTTTCATTCTAGTGCAGGAACTTGGACCAATTTTCCAACTGAGTCATATAACATTTTTATTGGGCCCCAACAAGAACCACTTTCATTATTGTCAAAAATAAATGAAATTTACCAATTTTCTAGGCATATCACAAAGTCATTGATGCCAAAAATTTGAAACTATAAGAACTTAAAAACAGATAAATTTCTGACTTCTTACATGATGATTTAACCTGAAAATTTTAATTAGAAAAGAAGTCATACTAAAATAAAAGTAAAGAATGGGAAAAAAAATAGAATTGAGAATAAATTTGAAAAATAAACAATTAAGAGTATTTGTTTTTTTATTGTTTCATTAATAGACCATAAACAACTAGTCTAAGCTAGATGATAGATGCCAAGCACTAATCCATGGTTTAATTGGCAAGAACTTTGATAATTCTTATTCTTTATACGATTATGAAATCGATTCTAAAGGAACCTCACAAGGAGAGAAGAATATATCTTTTTGATAACTTTTAGTAATGGAATTGAAGGGAACAAAATGATTCTACTTATTAATTTATTTAAAAATTTCTGTTGTATTTACGAACACTTAATAATTCTTTTTTAATAAGTAAACATTTTATTTCATTGAAAAATTATATACACAAGAACTCTTGATAACACAATAGTTAACAAAGGAGCCAACATAACCAAACTCAGAAAAACGGATGAAAGCTCCATACCAAAATATACAATGCAAAAAATAAAGCCAAATGGAGAACCTAAAGAATAACAAGGTTAAGCCGGCCAAACTAAATAGGCACTAAGAGAGTGGTTATCATCTCTAATCTGGTTCTTGTGGAACAAGAAATTGTGGATGATTCGGGTAGTTATGTTACTGTCAAAGCTGAAGGTAGTATCAAAAATATTGACATTTTAATCTTTCCAAATTAAATAAATTGTGATCATAATGGTCAACTTGAACCAAAGATGGATAGGAGGCTTCATGTCCCATTTAAAACTTGACCATATGATAGGTTATCCTAGTTGTTGTATGACCAGAGACATTTAATCTTGGTCCGAACCTCTATAATGATATACTATCACTATGTAATTCATGTATCATTTGTTTTGATTTTTTTTTTTATTGTTATAAGAAAACTTACATCCATTTACTCTTTTTTGATTCAAAAAAGTTTTAAATATGTGATATGTGATATAGAGTTTTCTAATTTGATAAATAAGAATCATTATATTATTGATAAAATATATTTAGACATAACCTAGTACACTATACATACTTGAAGAACACATCTATAATCTATACGTGAAAAAAAGTGACATTTAACATTATTTATAGGGTATTGTAGATGGCCTATATACGAGTTTTGAATAGTAATATATTGGTCTAAGTATATCAAAAATAAGTTTAAGCTGTTCTTCAAATGTGCCATTTAATTAGTCGGTGTGTGAATTATCGGTCCTTATTTATTAAATTTTTATACATTTTTTTTTACAAAATTCTTAGATTTTTTGCATGTTTTTTTATAGGTCCTTCGATTTTCAAGTTTTAGATATGTACTTACGTGATTTGGTCATCCTATATATTTCATAACTTTCACATATTTTGAATATTTGCATACATTAGATAATTTGTATGAAATTATAGTTTGGAGTGTGGTTATCAAAAATTGGACATTCAAGCTTTCCCACGTGATTTATTACTTTTATATCTTTTTGTCTATTTTACTAATAGTTCTTATTTATCGCAAATATATGTGCTTTTCAAAGCATTAGGTTCATGTTTATAAATAATTTAAAACCTTTTTAGATTGGCAAATATCAAATTCTTGGAGGATCTGGACAAAAAATTGTTGAAGGCTTATATTAAGTTTGTATTTGTTGTATTGTGAGTTATTTTAGATTTAATATATTTAACAAGATTTATATTTTAAGTTCTACAATTTAAATTTTATGTTCGTATGTCTGATGAAATTATATACAATTTTTCACTATTTTATGATTGGTATTTTAGTCAGACACTTTTTCTTATAATAATTTATAAATTAAGTAAGTACAATATGATATTTTAGGTCAGATGGAATAGTTTGTTCATTCCTATGACTATTGCCGTTATTATTTATAGTTTTAGTGTGCAGTGTTTGACACATTTTTGTTATCAGAACATGATTATTATATATAAATTTTAGTTTTGATATCATTATTATTATCTATTAGTGTCAGGGTCATGATAAGAAATTGTATTAGGAAAAGATGTAAGGAAACATCTTGAATAATTTGAGAAATTAAATATTAAAATTTACTACATGATGGGTGCTAAGATGTTAGGAGATCAAGGTGCTAGTTCTAGTCATGATTAGGATTATTTAGCAATGATGGTTAGGATAACGAATATTATAGATTTATGGTTTAGAGGTAAGATGCTGAGCATGTTGCAAATCAAGGAGGTGAGAATTTGAGGTATGAAATGACAACTTTTGATCATTTAAGTATTGAACTAGTCCTTTAATTCTTAGGTAATCTGGACATGATAATAGTGGAGATGTGGATTTATCGAGTGGAGAATATATTTGAAGTGAATAATTGCTCGGAGAAAGAGAAAGCCACGTTCCCTGTCTATAAGTCGGATGGAGAGATTAACCATTGGTGTGCCATGAGAAGAAGAATATTAGGCTAGGAGAATGAGGAGATTTTATGGGACATGTTTTTAAAGGCCTTTTTTGACAAGTATTTTCCGACAAATATTTGTAAATAAAAGGAGGACGAGTTTGCTTGGCCAATATTAAGAAATTGTTTGGAGATGGAGTAAGATGTCAAATTTATTGATTTGGCTTATTTTCCCCCATATGTGGTGGTGGACAAGGCAAGGAGGGGAGGAAATCTCTTTAGGATTTAAAGGACTCTATTTGACAACAGTTGATGCCCTGCATTTGATGACATGTGGAGAAGTGCTCGATTGTACCTTACTCATTGTGAAGGTGTAAGAGAAAGCTAAGTTTTTTAAGAAGATGAGTTTGAACCATGAAGGCCAAAGCTCAAGATCACAAAGATCTCATTCAAAGTTGAAGTCACAGGATAAGGAGAAGTATCTTAGAATTAAATCGCCACCTACAAAGCCACAACATTTAAGCCAGTCTATGGCTATTGTGGGAAATACAATGGAGGGTGATCATACTAAAAGTAGTTTGAAACTTGTTTCAATTATTACTAAAATGGTTACATAGCAAAGGAGTACCCTTTTCTATCAATACATGTAGATTAAAAACCTTTTGTTTGAGGGAGGACTTTCACGATGGCAACCAAGGATACTCAAGCCAATCCATAGGTGGATGAAGGTAATATGCCAATCTTAAAACCTATGGCACATGTGTTGATTGATTTGGGTTCTACACATTCTTTTGTAGCCTTTCAATTTATTTGTAGATTGTGCTTGTCTTCCAGACTTTTGGACTATATGTTAGTGGTATCAACTTTGATGGGCAACCTTTTAGGAAATGCAAGAGTTTGATATTTTTTTAGGTATGGATTTGTTAAATTGAAGAAATGTAAATTTTTGCTCTAGAAGGCATCCTTTCTAAGGCATTTTGATGATGGTGGAGCAAAACAAAATTGAAACAAATGCTAATTGGGAATCCCCAATAAATGTTATTGAGGTTTATAGATTCTTTAGTTTGGCTAGATATTACAGGTGTTTTTAAAAACTTTTTAAAGATTTTAATACCTTTAACTCATTTGACTCAAAAAAGGTAGTATTTTATTAGGATAAGGAGTGTGAGAAAAGCTTCAAAGAATTAAAAAATTGATTAACTTTTGCATTGGTTTTCAATATTCCTATGGGAATTGAAGGTTTTGTGACCTACCATGATATTTCAAAGAAAGAATTGGGCTATATTTTAATACAATATGATAGGATGATTGCTTATGGATCATGACAATTTTTAATTTGAAAAAGGAACATTATCGCAGCATGCTGTACATTTCAATTTAAGGCTTTTGTCTAGAAAAATCCATACGCATATCTCTTTAACAAAATTTAGCAACTCTATTAAAAAAAAGTGATAATGGTAAAGGAAAATAAACTGATTTTAGTTTCTATAAGATAAGAATACATATATTGATTTATATATATCATAAATATTTAATTCTATAATATTTATTTAAAAATAATATAATAATCAATAGTCCATAAAATGATTTTAAATCTCATAAAGGTTTACACCCCAACTTTATTATCGATATCTAATCAATCCTATAATTACCAATCTCCTATTTGTCTTCCTTTTCCAAACAATGAAGATATACATAATAAGATTAATGAATGTTGACTTCCCTAATTTAAGAGGAAAAGTATGCTTTACTAGTGACATATAAGTTCTATGTTAGACGAATTATCAAAGATAGTTATAAATATTAACCAAGTTTGTTTCCCTACTTAAAAATACAATAAATCAAACATGGAATTTCAATATATTTATGAACTTATAATTAAAAGATATATAAATATTATATCTCAATAACTAATCAAATTCAACATATATTTTTAAATAATTGTAGTTTCTAATAATTAGTGGTAATACAATACCCCAGCAGTGCCATGGTACTCTGTGGCATGAACCAACTACTAAAAACATATAACTATCACACATTAACCAATCATATTCAATGCATATTTACAAATAATATTATATTTTCTATTAATTAATAGTATCACTTAACCATATGATACTTGTGATTTGTTGCATAGTTCCAAAATGGTAAGGAAAGTATTAACTATATAACAAAAAATTTCAAGTGGGGGACTAAAATTGTAACAGAAGAAGTTAAACAAGAGCTTACGACACGTTTGGTTATAAAAATAAAATACAATATAATTATAATTATTGTTATAGGAAAATAAATTAGTGTCAGAATGGTTATTTTTACAGTATTAAACAAAAAATTCACTATTCACACATTTTTACACTATTTTATTATTAAAATAAAATATAATAATATTTTATATAGAATGATATATATTTAACAATATTTTGATATGATTGAAGGTTAGAATATCATACGATTTTATTATATTTTATTTTAAAAGTTATTTTCTTAATAATTTTAGTATTTTATAGAAAGAAAAGTATTTATATAAGTAATAAATAAATCATCTTTATACTTTATGAATAATAGAACCATATATGATATGTTATGAATAATATTGGATAATTTTTTATGGAGAATTGTTATGAATATGTTGTGCTAAAATAAAAGTGGAGAATGAAAAAATAGAATTGAGAATAAAATTGAAAAATAAAAAATTAAGAATATTGGTTTTTTATTGTTTCATTAATAGACCACAAACCACTAGTCGATGCGAAATGATAGGTGCCAACCACTAATCGATTCTAATGGAAACTAACATGGAGAATAGAATATATCTTTTTGATGGCATTTAATAATGGGATTGAAGGGAACAAAATGACTATAGTTACGAATTTATTTAAAAATTTCTACTGCATTTACAATCACTCAATAATTTCATTTTCAGTAAGTAAACATTTTATTTCATCAAAAAATGTACAAAGACTTTTGGAAATACTTGATTTTTCAAATTGTATATATAATGTCATAATTTTTTTATATATCGAATAAATATAAAAAAATAATTATATAATAAAAATTTATAAAAAAATTATATTTTTGTGGAAGTAGGTTCAACGTTTGATAGGTGTCAAAGCCACGCCCCAACATAAATTAGGTAGAACCCCCACCCTGAAGGTGCATATGATGGGTGCTTGTACGTGGATTTAGCAGTAAGAGTGACAATTGTGCATGGCTTGGGCAGAATAGGTTGCGCATGGGATGTACTTAATGTGGTGCTAGTGTATGCATGTGGTTGGGCATGGAGTTTAATGCGTGCCAGCCCATTAGCATTTGACTTGGCTGGTTATACTTATGAACCATTTGATTTCTGAGTAAAAGAAAATAAAAAAACCTAACCAATGTGTTATTTTGCAAGTAAACACCCATTTTTCCATTATTATCCAAAGTATATCGAAACGCCCAGCGTTACTCAACCTTTTATAGATTTACATAAATTTCAATGGTGGCAATTTTCAGGAATCATGGATCTTCGCTTGTCAGCCCATTCATTTTTAATTAGTAACATGAAAAGTATCAGCAGTTAAAACAAAAATTAATAGTAAAAAATAAATGTAGTAGTAACAATAAAAACTACTTTTCAAGAGTAGACTAGTAGATAGGAGATTGACAGATGAATATGTACCAACTACTCATCACATGCCAACTACCCATCTACTCACCTAACAAATTGAATGGACGAGATCATCCAACGTCCAATGGTTAAGATGTATTCAAGGCAATTATAAAAGGTTGTTTCAGTCTTCATTGAAGGCATCACAAAATTTCAACAACCCTCTCAATAAGAAACTTTTTTATCCCCTCTCACAAATTTGTATCCCATTATCCCATTTCTCTCTGGATTTCAATTCTCTTCTAAACATTTTATCAATAGAGCTCAAAACTTTTATCAAACATTTGGTATAATTTCTATCTTTCTTATATAAGTTGTTGTATTAGTTTTAATTATTGATTCGTCACACAAATTTGTATTGGAGACAAGTTTTTTTAATTTCTACACTTATTATTGCAATATCTATTTGCATGACAATTATCATTGGTAAACCTGTATTTACTGTTGGTTAACCTGTATTTTGGTGGTCCCAGTTAGGTATTCTTGATTACTTGGAGTAGTGTAGACAATTTTATTTTAATTTATGCATAAATTAGATAATAACGTCTCAGTTAAGACATATGCCTGGGGAATGTAGTTCAAATTTAATATGATAACTAATTTAAAAGAGTCATTAGTTATACCAGCTAACTAAAACTATTTAAGATAGACTATACCTACTTAATAAGTAGAAAAAATATATAAAATAGGTACTTTTAATTTTAAGACAGCATTAATAATTAAAGATTATCAACAAATTATATCAATCAAAAATAAATATGAAGAAATAAGATTATTATCAATTTTATTAATCTATAAATTTAAAAATAAATGATATAATTATATTCATTATAGTTTAATACAAATAGCAAATGAACCACTACTCAAATTAAGAATTGATACTCCAATTTTATTATATCTTAGAGATCAAATATTATTAAAATATAAAAACTCAATTTTAGCAATTATCCAATCGAATTTATGTAATGGACCTATTTATTGTAATTGTGTGCCAAATTTTACAGTAGATCTTAAAGATCTCACTATATTGAATACATTAGTATTAAATGTACATCTTTCTGGATAAGTATAATAGGAAGTTCGTAGGAATTCTCTTATATTTTATAAAATTTATTTTAAACTATTAACTACCGAATTTAATCACATACGTCTTATTCAAACTCTGCCAAAAGAAATAACCGTTTAATAGGTAGAAACAAACTATACAGCTATCTTTACTCTAAAATTATTAAAATAGAATGAGATTACTTTGCCAAAAGTATAACAAATTGATCTTACACAACCATTAAGACATGTCACTAGGAGAGAATTCTCTGAAATAATCCTGATGGCAATATTATTTTCAACTTCCAACCTATGCCATCCTGAATACATAGGTCCTTAAGTTTTAGTACAACCATACCCAAAGCAATTTTATTTGAGTATAAAACTTCTAAACCATCTGCTAGTATTAGATATCAATCCACATATTCTCAAGAAATAAGACACAGATAGTAGAAATCCTACCCAAGAAATAATTACGCAACCTACGCCATAATCTCCCACTTTATCTAATATGCAATAAATAAATGTAATTATTCAAGAAAATGAATTTATGCTAGATATAGAATCATTAAAAAAAAATTATATTAGAAGAAAATAATTATTTAAAAAAATGGTTCTTTCGAACTTTAATAAAAGAATAATCAAAAGAATACCATATCGTATGGAAGAAAACAATGCATTTATGTAAACAAAACTTACCATTCTTTAAATGGTTTTTTACTAGGTCATAGAATTGTACAAAAAGAGAATCAAATTGATGTCACAATGGACAACTATTAGTGGATGGCAGGTTGTCTCTATTCATCCTCTATTAACTGGTGTTTAATTAAATATTGATGGAATGACAATTCCTATATCACCTTTTAAAAAAGGGTTTGATCGCGATTCCTCTAGTGAAGCCATATTAGAAAATATTAAAAAATTATATGAACAAAATAATTATCATTCTCAAATTTTACTTGCTATAACTAAACAAGTCAGTTGAGTTGAATGCATCATTGAAACCAAAGCAGAATCTATGTCTTCCTATCAATTTCTACATAGTATTTCACCTTTACTAAATTCACCATATACGTTACCTAGTAATGATATTGCTCAATTACCACAAAAAAGAAAATATTTTTTTTAGAAAAATTAACACAAAAAAGTAAATGAATTAGCACTATCATCTTCAACCAATACTCCAAATATAATAAAAAGTGTCCAAACAATAGATCCAACAATAGTTTAAGAAAATTCTGATTTAAATCCAAAAATAAGCAAAATAAAATATAGGAGTGATGCGTTCCTAAATTTAAATTTTGAACAGATTCGGGTTGACTTGATCGTCTGGATCGGACTCTATTTACCGAGTTTGGACCCTGCACACCACTACAGCAAATAAGAGGTCAGGTGTCGGCGGAAAATCGTCCCACCGAAAATACTCTGACACTCAAGTCAGTAGTCGGCCTTCAAACTTTTAAGAACGTAAAGAGAAATGAGAACAGTGAAAAGGTAAATAGTGTTTAGGGGTGGAGGTTTGGTTCTCGACGTGAGAGGATTTTTTGTGGCTCGTGAGAAGCGCAGTCTCTCGACACTGTGTTCGCAGGGAACGTAGTGAGAGAGGGAGAGAGTCAGAGTTCTGTAAGTGTGAGAGCTTGAAGAACTATCAGAACACTATGAGAGCTTTTAAAAGAAAAGTGAGCCTCTAAAATCTGAGCAATGAGTGTGTGTGATCTTAACAGTGAGTGTTTGTAGTCTTAGAAGTGAGTATGCCCAGGAGTGAAGACTCCATGGACTTTTATAGATGAAATATTGGACGACCTTCCTTGGGCAGGAAGACTTAATTCCTAAAATCTATTAGACGACCTTCCTTGGGTAGGAAGGTTTGATTTCTGCAATCTGTTGGGATTACTTTGTTTCCCGACAGGGAGCTTTAATGGTGGTAACGGCTCCCAGGATTACTTGCCTTCCTTATGTATCTTGTTATCATTAGGGTTTATAGTGGGTAGGAAGAGAGAATATGGCGCTTTTCTTGTGGGACGTGTGTTGAATCTGCTTGTGCCTGTTACAGTAAGGATTACTTCCTGGAAAGACGCAAAATCATGAAAGAGAGCTGTTACTAGTCGTATACGGAGGTGTGGGCCCAATTGGGCCTATCCCATATTAGACTTGCTCTCTCAGGCTGGCTTATTGTAATACTTTCGGTCAATAGAAATGTTAATTGTCTCGTGGGAAGCCTGTTGGCCGCCTAACTTAGCCTCTCATTCGGTCAACGTCTGACGTTGACCTTTGTGGATATAGGCCATCTCTCTTCTTGGGCCAGCCCACTATGGGCGTACTCATCACTACCCCTCATACTTGTGGCCTAAGTTTTGACCTTCAGTATGTTTATGATAGGACGTATATGGCTGTTATCTGTTAAGGTCTATTGGACTGGTGGCGGAGTTGTTGACCGTCTAGGGCAAAATTCGGAGAACTGTGAAAAGATACATTGATTAGAGTCGTTGACCGTTTAAGCCAAAATTTGATGAATTGATGGAGAAAATGTTGATCAGATTTGTTGACCGTCTAGGCTAAAATTCGAAGGACTGACGAAGGAAATGTTAATCGAATTTGTTGACCGTCTAGGCCAAAATTTGGAGAACTTATTGAAGAAAATGTTGATTAGATTTATTGACCATCTAGGCTGAAATCTAGAGGACTCGTGGGAGTTGGAATGACGCGTCATCGTTAGCCGGCTTGTCAAATGAAAAGGCTCCCACGTGTCTACACATGGTGAATTCAAGATCTCAGTAATTAATTCGCCAGAGGATTTGATTCGACGGTGCCCGTTCAGGAAATGACACGTGGCAGTAATGATGGCACACGTTTACAAGACGGTTAGTATGCTCTGCGATCACATTCCCCTTTAAGTTGTTCATCCATTTTATTTTAAAATTTACACGCTTTTCTTCATCTTCCTTCGCTAAAAAAAGCCCTTAAGTGTTCTGCTATCTTCTGTGCTTTCCTATCTATGGCTTCCTCTATTACGGAAATTGTTTTGGTCCTTCGAGAAGATGACGTGAAGGAGTTGTATGTGGAGTACAACATTCTTAAGGAGGTGGCCCTTCGAGTTCCTAGAAAGGAGGGCAAATAATAAAGAACCCTACCAGTAGATCCTACCAACGGATGGGACAAATAATCGATGATAAATTGTATTCACTCTACACAATCCAATGTCAAAAATAGTAACAGAGTTATCCCACCTCGTGGGATCAGTACGGAAGTGCCGGCTAGTAACACTAACTACCCTCTGGGTTAACTCCTTGAGGAAGGGCAAACCACGTATAACTTTATGGACTAAATTATCCTCGATTACCACCATAAAATTTTAATGTATGCCGGAGAACCTAACCTAACGGTATATCAGTCCCAAGTCATAATTAACAGTATCAGAAACGTTTTTTCTTCTTATTTCTTAACTGAAAACCCTTTTTAATTTTAGAAGTCAGTCAATATTTCACAATAATTCTTTAGTAGCTTCAAAATATACAGTAAATAGTTTGAAACCCTTCAAATTTGTTCTAAAACATACAGTAAATAATCTATAATCCTTCAGAAAATTAACAGTGTAAATCAGTATAAACTTTTCAGTCACAAATTACATGCTAGACATTACCACGTTACAGATTAACTTTTACATGACAGAAACTTTGGATTGAAATGGTTAAATCCCTTCAATTTCATACTTAGGGTTTCGCCAAACTTTCGGACTTAAATCGGACACCAAACACATATTTATTCATGAAATCAACGCCATAAATCCAAATATATATTCTAAATCATGCATTTCAAGCAACAATCCCCAATATTTTCGAGTTAGGGTTTCGTAATGTGCTTCCGGATCGAAATCGGATACTAAATACATGTTTATTCATGAAATCGAAGCCAAATATTGCAATACGTCTGAGTAAATATGAAACCTATCCGAACAATTAAGAGAAATATGCTTCATTTGCATCAAACATGAAACAATGTAATTTTAGAGTATAAACATCAAATTAGGGACAAGAAAAAGTGGTAAAAACGGATAATAATGTCCGAAGTATACTTGTTTGAGCTCTATCTACCGTTATTTTTACCCAGAGTGAATCAGAATGAGTGATTTTTCCTTTTCCCCTTCTCTTTTCCCTCCTTCTCCTTTGTGCTGCTGTCGTTCTGCCTCCCAACATTTTCCCCTCTCCTTTTATAACAAAATGAAAATCAGGACACGGGGGTGAAATCACGTCTGCGCTCGAGTGTGCGACAAGCACAGGTTTTTGCCGGGCGCTCGCTCGAGCGCACCCGGCGAGCGGGTAGCCATTGGATTTTGTGCTAGCTGTCGCGCCTCGGGTAGGCGACAAATGCCAATCTGCTTTTTGCTGAATTTTGATAAATTTTTTACTTTTTACTTTCAACCCTTATTCTTTCATACATGTTTAGCCTTATATTGATTATTATCATTTTAATTACTCCTAAATTATCATATTTTGGGTCTAGGACCTCACACTAGTATTAAATATGCCATCAATAAATCTAGTCCAATCCATTAGCCTAGCAAGCCCATAGTTGGTAGTCTTAGGCTATCAAAAAATGAGGGAACATTGATCTAACTAATTAGGCCCAAGCCTAAAGAATATGGTATCTGATTATTGAATTAACTCTAGTTAGGATAAATTAAAATTCAATAGAATGATGGATAGTTATTAAATGAAATATAACCCGATATGAGTTAGATGGTTGAATAGAGGCCTATTCGGATGTCTAACTAAGAAGTTCGTTGACTCTGTAGTTACTTTAGGTGAAGATTTTTGGACTAACAAATATCGACTATCCACTATCAGTTCAATTATCAAATATCAACCGCCTCCAATTAATCTCTTGATTAGAATATATATAATGATAATTAAACTAATCAATTTTTAATTGCATAACCACTTAAATCATGGTAAATTATTCATCTTCGAGAAACTACAGACAATCGGCATTGTGCCTATAATTATGAACATTTTCCCTTAAAAAGGGGATCAGATTTGAAAAACAAGAATAACAAAGTGTAGTTCTATAAATTATATTTTTTTGATATTGTATGAAGCCAAGTCCTCTGCTTTTACTTTCTCATTCCATTAATCTTTCCATATTCTAGTTTTTTGAGAACTCAATTAACTTAAGTGCTGGAAGATGTTTCGATAAATTAGTCCCAATTTTTTAAAATTTTTATATTTAGTTATGGTGTGTAAGGTCTGAATTTAACGATTCAATAAGCTGATCTAACTTTTTTCAAATCAAATTTAGATTTTATGTATGTATCAGCCTATAAAAACTTTAAAAGCATTTGTAAAAGACAATGTAAAACATAAATGTATTTTCTACTTAAAAGAAAAAGAAATATCATATAACATCTAAATATGTAGCCATATAAATTATTATACTCAGTTATATGATGGAGAAAGGTGAATAACAATACAAAAGAACTAGCACTTCTGTTTATTTTATCATTTCATGAAAGATATTACCAATCATAATTTAAAAGACAAAAAAAGGCAAATTAGAAAAATATCTTATAAGATATTATACTTTTTATCTGAATTGTGTATGATATTGCGATATTCTATGTGTTTTCTTAGATTTAGCATACTCTTACCAAGAACAAATGTACACAAAGAAGCCATAAGAGTTTTGGGGGGACATTAAAGTACATCAACAAAATACAATGAAGCAAATTCTATCAATGTAAGTAGGGTAAAAAGCTCACATAATGTCAAAGAGAAATATAAAAAAATATTTAAATATTTTTAAAATATCCTTAAATAGCATAATATTTATTCATCGATCTATTTTTTATTCACCCGTTCTCTAATAATTACGTTTGTTACATAATCAACGATATACTAGACCTTAGATTCAAGGTTATCACCCTTGTGCTGGTCGGCCGCGACCGTAGCCTTTCTCATTTGCACACTCTTGTAGGAGTAATGCTGTGCTAGGAAGACATACATGCACAAGTTTCCGGCAGTAATTGCCGCTAGTAGCCAGTAAAATTTATCCAAGCGACTGCTATTCAAATCCTTTCCGAACCAACTCTTCCCACCCTTTTCAGTTGCATGATCGACCACCGTTATAAGTAGGCTGCTGAGGAAAAATGAGGCTCCTAGCACACTAAGATAAAGTGCAATCCCTAAGCTTCTCATAGAATCGGGAACTTGATCATAGAAGTACTCTTGCAAGCCCACGAGCGTGAATCCGTCCCCAAAGCCCATAATAAAAAACTGCGGTGCTAGCCAGAACACGCTCATTGAAAGGGAACTCTTTGATGGACTGTTTTCGACTAGACTTAGTCTCTTCTTCTCAACCAAGGCAGCAATGACCATGGCTGCAACCGAGAAGATCATCCCAGTGCCAATCCTCTGAAGAATATTAATACCTCTCTCATTTCCAGTTGCCTTTCTTAGCAAAGGCATGAGGATTTTGTCATAGATGGTCACAGATATAATCATTCCTATGGCATTTATAGCGTATATGGAGGCCGGAGGGAGTAAGAAATCGTGCCTGATCTTCCGATTCATCATAGTGCCTTGTTTGATGAAGAATGTCAAGGTTTGAGCAACACAAATGCCAAATGGTAGGCATGTTAGCCATATGGGAATTACGTTGACAACAAGCTTGACCTCCTCAACCTTGGTTACAGTTGCTAGTTTCCATGGACTCTGTTTCTCAACTAAATTTTCTTCATTGGTGAGGATTGCTGCTTTATCTAAGAATCTGAAATTCAAAAGAAAATACAACTTTATATTTTTCTATTCTTCTAATGCTATTATACACCTATAATGGTATTCAATTATCAGAGAAAGATTTTTTTTAAAGATTGGCTAGCGGAAAGTATTTAGATAGAGATACTATTTTATATGTAAGACATTGGCACACGCTATAATTAAAACCTCATAGTGAACCATGAAAATGAAAGAACAAAAACAAAAAGAAATTTTTTTTTAAATGTTTAGGAAATGAAAATTGAACTTTCTTTTAGTTATCCAATTTTTAAGAAATAGGTAAGTTTTCAACATTGTAGAAGAAAAATGACAACAAATCATAGAGAAAAAGGTGTTAATGATATAATTGCACAAAATAATTCAAGGGTTTAAGGGTAGCCAAATAACTGGCTGTCGATAATGAAAGACTTTTGCAATGATTTAAACGATCTAAAGACAAGATGAGGCAGTAAGCTTACTTGAGTTTCTCGGTGTGGCCTAGAAGCCTCCCCTGTGTCGTTTGTGAAACCTCATACAATTCAGCAGCACTCGAAGGATAAGGAAGATTTCTCTTAGCAATGGCTGCCACGAGTACTTGTAGCATTGGCGTCAAGGGGCTCCCATTTGGCTTTCTGTACCTATAAAAGGGCCTTCCGACGAGGAGGATCACCAAGCTAAGGGCCATAACTGCTGTCAGTGTTATATCAGCAGTTCCCCAACCAAAATGATCTTGAACATAAACAACTAAGGTCACACTAAGAAGGAGTCCCGAACAAAGGCCAACGCTCCACCAATTGAAGAAAGACATCTTCTTTTTTCTTTCTTTGATGTGGCTGTCATCGAATTGATCGGCCCCGAAGCTCTGCAATGAAGGTTTGTGCCCTCCGGTTCCTATGGAGATCAAATATATGGCAAGAAAGAAGATCACTTCGTGGATTCTCCTTGGTTCTTGGCACATTTCAGCATTGCAAGGTCTTAATCCAGGAATCAATCTAGACATTGTCAATAGCATCAAACCCTGGTTCACCAACATTCAGATGAGCACAAAACTTTTAATTTATGTTTAGAAACCAGTATCATTTGATAAGAGACTTACATTCCTAGAAACTTACATAGGTAGATACAAATATAATAATTAGTTTATGATTCAACACACTCACTTCCGATGAATGTAATTTTATAGAGCATGAAAATGAAATATTCCAATAAGAATCAATGTAAGGTTCACGTCTTTAATTTATGATATTTGTAATTTATTGAACTAATATAATTAAAATTGATATCAAATAATATAAAAAATTGATTTAAATGAGTCAAAAATTGAATCGATTGAATTTGAGTCTGATACATGCGTAAAATAGGCTTGAGCCTGGCCAGGCCTGAAGCAGGCCTAATGCGAGCTCAAGCCGAGAAAACAAAACATCGGCACTTGAAGCACCACTGAGTCGTGCTCTAGCCCCGATTTTAGTAGGCTTGTGCCCAAAGAGCGCTCGATTGGCGCTCGAACCCCAATCTGGGTATTTAAACCCATGCACTCAACTTTTTGCCACTTTTCGCATAAGAGGAAAGAGATGAGAGAGAAAGAGAGTGTAGCAATGAAGTGAAAGAAGAGGAGATCGAAGCTCTCATGTTCGTTTCCAGGGTAAAACTAATTGAGAAATTTACAAATCGAGTTAAGGTAAGTGCATTTCTATACTTTTCTTTCTTTTGTTGCTCGTTTCTTATCGTTCCTTCCAATTATTTTTGTTCAAATGGCCGTTCAAGTTTAGATTTGAAGTGTTCATATATCAAATGTACATATATGTTAATTTGATCTCTGATTTTGAAGTATATGTGTGAAAAATGTGAATACATATCGATTTCTCTTTCGATTTTGAAGTTTAAATGAAATGTTGTGTTAAATCGGAAACCCTAACCCCATACATGCCATGATTTTGAGTATTATGATATTTTATCACTTGTATTTTGCATATGATGCTTCACATATCCAAGTAATTATGTTAAGTTCTTTAAATATTTGAATTTTCTTCCCGAAATGCCTCGTATGTTAAGTATATGGATCGATATTGTGAAAATTTTCCGTTTTGCATAATTTTGTTGAAATTATTGATGTTGTTTAAAACCCCAGACCCCAAATTTGAATTTTAGTTTATGAAAATTTTAAAAAATTTAATGTTTATGGTCCGAGAATGATAATATTTCTGTTTTGTACAATATACTAAAAATTTTCTAACTTTTCCTAAACTCCATGTCAATTTATACATGTACTTAAAGTTATGTGAATACTGTATGACAAGAAATAAGAATATATATACATTGGAAACAATTATGAAAGTATGAAAGGGAATTCTACAATTTGTTAAGATTTATAAGGAGAACTAAGTAATATAAAGCTAAGTATAGAATTTTTTTTTAATATAAGTTAAGAAATTGGACCAATGATCGTTCAACGAGTAATATTTTCTAACATGTCTTAAGATAATATAGTGATATATCGATGATTTTTCCTTAATAACCGCGGGAGAAAGAAAAGTGGTATCTGACCCCGTCTATAAGGAGATATGTAGACCGCCCACCTCTAGGTGTTGAATAGGAGTGTGAGGCCTTAGATTGTGTGAAAGTATACATAATCCTTTCTTTGATATGCCTGCTCATTTAGCTAGTAAGGTTTACCGACCCTAATCTCTAAAAAAAAGTAAGATTTAACCATACTTTCTCGCTATGTATGAAGATAAGAAAATTGGATATGCATCATGAAAACTTTTGTACATGTTTAAGCCTTTACACACGATCATGATTTTTATTTCCCTTCTGATATGTGTTTAAGTTAAACATATGTATGTTCTTTTGTATATTATGCATTGTTGAGTAATTTGCTCACTTCCTTATTATTTTTACTAACCTTCAGATGCGTAGGAGATGTAGGAGTTCTCAACCGGCGAGCAAGACTGAAGATTTGGAAGAATTAGGCTTGTTTATTATGTTATTGATGTATTATTGTATTTTGGATAGGTTTAGGCCGTTTTATTTATTGTAGATTAGTTATATCAGTTCCGAACATGGTTTTTGATGTATTATGGATATTCAGGCGATATTATCAGCCCGTTTAGTATTTTTGTGTAAACTAGAGCTGCCAATTTTGTAATTGATTAT
Source organism: Nepenthes gracilis (assembly GCA_033239525.1). Classification (NCBI taxonomy): domain Eukaryota; kingdom Viridiplantae; phylum Streptophyta; class Magnoliopsida; order Caryophyllales; family Nepenthaceae; genus Nepenthes; species Nepenthes gracilis. The sequence continues at coordinate 12,482,471 of BSYO01000025.1, read as the reverse complement.
GGACAGGATTATCATTTTTGTGTTGGATTACTTTTATGAAAGTGAGACAGAATGTTTTATGTTGTAATAGTTATGAAGGAAGTTGTTTTGCATGAGTTTTTGCTTCTGCGATTATTATTGGATATATATATATATATATATATTAGTTTGATATTTGGCAGGCATCCATCCTTAACCAGGTCCGACGTCATCACCGATGTTTATGTCGGTGTCGAAATCACGGATGTGTTGCATTTGTTTTGGGTCCTGTATTTGTGATTTTCATTTTGTGTAGGTTTTAGTCGAGATATCGATATAAAAGTCTCAGGGATTATTTTATCTTCCTTAGTATAGATGTTTATCTTTTATCAGGTTATTGACGGATATTAGGACGTAATCTGTCACAATCGACCATAATAATTTATTTATTTATGTTATTGGTAACTATAGCATGCTTGAAAGTATTAACAAAAGTCAACAGATTAAAACGTTTAAGATATTGGGTGGATGCACAAGAATAAATTTACATTCTACCACACACCTTCACATGAAACCCTTTTGTGCTTGAAATATGGAATAATCACATGAAACTCCATGCCATGTTTTAATAAATACTTTTTTTTAATAAAAAAAAAAAAGAGTGCTAGGAATTGGAATTATAACCACTCAAGTCTTGAACCCAAATATCTATATACTCAAAAGTTTGAGCTGTTAAATAAAGGTTCAAGAATAATTTTATATTTTGATATAAAATTTTATGGTATTTAAATTATTTTGAAGGTCATTAAATTATCATTTTATTTTACAATTATTTTATAATTTTTATTAAGAAACAAAGATAAATATAAAGGAAAAGAAATCGATTATAACTTCTAATCTTCAAAACTAGTTAGATATGTGAATTTTTTCACTGGGAAGATCACAGCAACTCTTTGTTCTGTCTTTTCAAAACCAATGAAAAAGACAGAAACCAAAAGTAGGAGGAAGAGATAAAATTACCATGAGATAGACGATGGATGAAAGGAAAACGGTGGAGAATCGGCCGAGGTAAGCATCAGCTAGGAAGCCTCCGAGCAATGGCATCAGAGTGGTGACACACTGCCAGTCATTCACACTCTTTGCTGCTGTCTTTAGGTCTTGCTTTATGACCTTGGTGAGATATATTATCAAACTCGTTGCCAATGCAAAGTAACTCATTCTCTCACAGAAGTCAATTGCTGCAAAATATATATAATATATATATATATATGTATAAATACAACTAATAAGACTAATGTAGCATGAATAAACATTTTGATAACATCTGCCATATCTATGATTCATGGGCTCTTAGGAATTTATGTTGGTGTTCATGATTCGAGTAACTGAAATGTGAATCTGAATCACTTTTGACCTAAATCTGCTGATTCTGTTTAGTGGAAATTAAAATCATAATTGAACTGATTGGAGTTGCCAGCAAGTTTTAAATATTATATAATTTTTACTAAATTTATGAAGGTGTAACTTATAAAATCCATGATTTTGAAAATATCCGCATATTAAGCTAATGTTAAAATTATAATCTTAATTAATTTAGCAACCCTCAATAACATATGTTTCATGCAACCAAAAACATTCCCGTCTTCTATTTCAAATGGCTTGTGAATATCAATAAGATTATACTCATTTATTAAACAGAATACTTTCATAGATAACAAATAAAGATATTCACACTGAATTAAAATATTTTTACTTTTTAATAATATGTAATATAATTGATCTTATTAATTTTTAATTTGAGAAATAGTAATCCAAAACTGAATCAAAATATAAAAAGATTCTATTACAATCCAAAATTGAACTAAACGTTTTGATTATGATCATTTTGGTTTGATTTTAACAATTTTTGTTTGTACTTAGGGTCAACATTTGTTTGAACACTCCTATAAATAAGCACTTATAAATTGGACTTTTAAAAATATTTTAAAAGATTTTTACGAAAAGCAAATCTTCATAGATTCTTTTACTTGACCTGAAAAAGTTTAGAGAGATAATTAATTAATATAAAATGGATGAAATGGTGGGTTCCATTAATTGGCATAATGTATAGTAAAAAGATGAAAATTCTCCCTCTTGTACTAATGTGAACTCAATAGCATTTTCACCGTCCGATCAAGGACATATTCGATCTAACCAGCTCTAAGTCATCTTATTAGATTAACTCACTCCTATACAAGGTTCATAGTTAAATTATCATGCCGAGCACAAATCAACTCAGAAACAAGTATTTTGGAGCCTTTAGCCTTTTAATTTCTATGTCTTAAATTGATAAATTAACTATTTGATGAGCACTGAAAATTATTTTATTAATTATTTCAAAGATAATAATATTATCAGATTTAAATATATATTAATATCTTAACATCCTATTAATTTAAGACCTCCACTTGTTCCAACTTTAAAATTCCTATAATTATGCCTGTTTTCTTCTTCTGCCTCATCATTACATTGTTATTGTAAAAATAACAAATATAATTAGAATTATGCTGTATTTATATATATATAGGCTACATGTACTTAATAATTGGGTTAGTACGTAATAAATTCATATCCAACACAAACCCACCTATCAAATTGCGATTTTTATCCAAAATTAAATTAAAATTTGATGAATTTAAACAAAATATGATAAATTTAGATATGACGAGTTGTGTCATGTTTAGATTTGTTAGCTATATTGACTCACTAGTAATATTCCTCCTCCATGAACTATCACAAGTAATATATGTGTTGGGTATGGTTTAAATATGAGATTTAGGATACATATCAAGATGATATAGTCTATTATTAATTAAAAAATAAGACTATATATATGTTTATTAACTATAAAAAAACAAAATATATATGTAATAAAGGAACACTTCAGAAGTGTAAAAAAATTAAAATAATGGCACCTTTATGAGTTTTTCATGATAAAGCTAAAAATTTTAAGTAGATTTGAATCGATATTTAACTGAAAGAACAAAAAACTTCAATATAATTGCAAAAATATGAAATTTGCTTATATTTTTATAATTTTTTTCTTAATTTGACGTATATATGTATGTAGAAGTAACAGTGATGAGGTTTGACAAGAGTCCTACACTTTTCTCTTTTTTTTATTTTTTTATTTTTTGGTTTATTTAGCAAACTCTATAACAAGCTAATGTTTGATTAATATGCCTAAGAGAGGAACACTTTAAATGCTCAAAAGAGAAACATGAAGCCGAATTATAGCCAAAACAAAGAACAACCCTTTGTCATAATTATCGAAATTCACAGAATATTATATGTCAATATGTTGTTTAATGAATGTGATTTTTAATGGTAATTTCTTAAATAAATGATACTAATTCATATATTATATATCAGACTCAGCATAACGGATAACGATGGATGAGAAGCTTACCAATGATGAAGATGGAAGCTCTCCAAACACCAGTAGAAGCTCTGAGTGGAATATTTCCATTGTAATCCACTGAGGAATCACGCACCCACTTCTCATCATCTTCTCCATTTAGTTCTTCTCTCTTTATTCCTTCTTCCATTTTCACAGCTTCCTCACCAGCTTCAAGTAAGCTAGGAAGGAAGAAGAAGGGTCTTTTTTTTTTAATTTTTTTTATTAATAAAGCAGAGAGAAGGGTTTACGGACATACGTATATATCTTTGTAGGGTGGTGGCAAAGGTTTATGGCAAAGTGATCAGCCCAGCCATGGTGTGTTTATAGGGTGGGATTCCTTTCTTGGTGCAAGTTGCCAACCGCAAGTGTTGAATTTTGAGGCTTGAAGGGGAATATTTTTTCCTTTTCGGCTTAAGCATAACAGAGATTTGTCAAATAGAAAATATTTAATCCCGCAATTTGAAAAGTCATTGTTGATATTATCTTGAAATATCACCCATCTTATTCCATGATGGCTTTACATGTGTCACATAACCTGAAGTTTTGTTCCATCATATCACCCATCTTGAAATATTAACAAGATTATATTCATACATTAGCTTTCTGGAAAAAAAAAATATTAAGCATTATAATATTAGAAATATATGTCTATTTATTGATAAAATGCTATAAGTGAAGAATTAGATGACTAATTCAACCATATGAAAATCGCAAAAAAATTCACTTTTAGAAAACTAAAGAGTAATAACATAAGTGATTGAGTTCAATAATCTACCATATAAAGTCATTGTCTATGGCCCTAAGAATGACTCCTTAACTGTAAAGTATTCATTGTTTCAATTCATTCACTTATAAATATATTTTGGTAGAATTAAATAAATAATAAGATTACTTGATTGAGTTTTCTAGAACATATACATTGTTGGCAGACAATAGTCGGCCTATTGACAAGAGTACAGGAATAATCACTGTTGGCCGGAATGGGTGGCCAAGTAATAAAAGCACATGCGCACTGTGAAGTAAAGGTAAGAGAAGAGAAACGAATAACAAATATTTTACGTGAAAAATCCTTATCAAGTAAGGAAAAAACCACGAGACATTCGTCCACAAATTGATTTCACTAAGTGTGAGATTGGGAATAATATATCACAATTACACTGGTACAAGAGAAAAGAAAACTGAAGAATAGAGCACAAGTAATATAAAAACACACTTTATTTTTGCTCACAACTCTCTCTTTTCTTCCCTGTCTTTTTCTCTCTTTATCAAGCAACTTTCTTCCCTTCACACACCCTTAAAATAACAGACACCAATATTCAGCAAATCAGAAGAATATTCTTTATTCCCCGACAAAATCTGTCCTTGCTAATAATATGAATATACTCTGTACAAAAACGGTTCCTGCAAAATCGTCTGAGATCACATACGCTCAGAAGATTTTCTGAGCTGGCACCATTCTGGATTTCCTGACAGACGACCAATATTTTAACGCCCGCGTTCTTCACAAGACCGGTCAACACCCGTTGACCGTCCTTTCCACACGACCGCCAATCCCTTAGGAGATCAATTTGCAGTCCTTTAGAGATCTTTCAAAAATACAGGGCAATTTATGCCACTCGCCAGTCAATATATTGACCAGACATTATTACCTGTCCAATTATTTTCGATCAACTTTGTTGATCGGAATTCCTTCTTCTAATTTGCTTCGCGATCCATGGGCTCCGTCTCAGTCCTTTGGTCATTAGGACTTTCACATGGGAGTGACCTCCTAACAAACTTTTCCTCACGAGCAAGCTTTATTCTTTTCTCTCGGTAGAATTTTAGTAATCATATCCGCCTCAATCTCTTCAGTGCCAATCTTCTCTGGTGACAGCAGACCGCCTTTAAGCACATCTCTCATCCAATGATATTGAATATCAATATGCTTTGATTTGGAATGAAATGAAGAGTCCTTATAGAAATGCATAACACTCTGACTATCACAAAGTACTACATATTTTTTCTTGTCTGAGGCCCAATTCCTAAATAAATTTCTTCATCCATAATATCTTTTTACAAGCTTCTGTCACGGCAATATATTTGGCTTCTGTAATAGAAAGGGCGACGCACTTCTACAACTTACACTGCCAAGACACTGCACCTCCAGTAAACTTAACTAAGTATTCTAAAGTGGACTTATGACTATCAATGTCCTCCGCCATATCAGCATACGAGTAGCCCACTAATTGAGGCTCAGCACTTCCAAGACACAAGTACCTCTTGGAAGTTCCTCGGATGTATCTCATGATCAACTTAACCGCAAACCAGTGCTCCTTTCCTGAGTTTGATATAAAACGACTAACTATACCCACAGCTTGTGCTATGTCCAGCCTTGTGCATACTAGGACATACATCAGACTTTCCACAATTGAGGAATAGGGAACACTTCTCATGTATGTCTTATCTTCATCCGAGGATGGATACTGACGACTGCTCAACTTGTGGTGGTTTGTCAGTGGAGTGCTGACAGGCTTGGACTTGTCCATGTTGAAGCGTTGAAGCACCTTCTCAATGTAACTTTCTTGGGACAACCATAATCTCCCTGCCTCCCGATTGCGAATAATTGACGCCAAGAATCTGTTTCGCCGATCTGAGGTCTTTCATGGCAAAAGATCATCCAAGTTGCTCCTTCAACTTCTTTATCCGAGCAGCATTTCGTCCAACAATCAACATGCTATCCACGTACAGGAGAAGGATAACAAAATTATCTTTGAAAAACTTCTGTATTAATACACAGTAATCACAAGTAATCTGCTGGTACCCTTAACTGACCATGACCGACTCAAACTTCTTGTACCACTGTCTTGGAGCTTATTTCAACCCGTACAGACTCTTTTTTAGACGACAGACGAGTCATTCCTTTCCCTTAACCTCGAACTCTTCCGACTGTTTCATATAAATTTCTTCTTCTAGTTCACCATGAAGGAAGGCTGTCTGGACATCCATCTACTCTACTTCCATATTCTGGGCGGCTCCCAATCCCAATACAACCTTTATGGAAGACATCTTCACCACTGGAGAAAAATCTCATCAAAATCAACTCCCTTTCGTTGACTAAAGCCTTTTACCACTAGTCGCATCTTGTATCTCGGCTGCATAGTGTCTTCAGACGTCTTTAGTCGAAAGACCCACTTGTTCTTTAGAGCTCCCTTCCCCTTAGGAAGCTTGACTAATTCAAATGTGTGATTTTTATGGAGAGAATACATTTCATCTTTTATGGTTGTCAACCATTTCTCCTTATTCTTGTCCTCCATAGCCTCTTCATAAGTCTTAGGCTCTCCGGCATCAGGGAACATAATATACTCACTAGGTGACAGACNAACGGACGACCGTCTGTTTCGTGAGGATCGTCTGATAGGAACATCTTTGGCCGATTGAGAAATAGCTTCATCGTGGTCTTCATCAGGTGCCAGGATCGTCTCACCATTCTCCTCGGCCACTTCAGGACCATTGTCCTCGCCCTCTAGGGGCACTGGACAAACACTTTCAACACTCACTTTGGCCATTCGAGCAACATCAGAGTTGCTCTTCCTATTCATATCCTCAATCGTTTCATTCTCAACAAAAATCACGTCCATTGATTGGATAGCCTTCTCTCAGTTGGGTCATAAAATCTGTAACCCAACTCATCTTCCCCATAGCCCAGAAAGATGCACTGCATCATCTTTGGCTCTAATTTGGTCCTTTTATCCTTTGGAATATAAACAAAGACTTTGCAACCAAACACTTGTAGATGATTATAGGATAACTCCTCATCTAACCAAATCTTATCCGACACTTCACCCTTCAAGGGTTTACTAGGCGACCTATTTATGACGTAGGCCGCCATCTTCAGTGCTTTAGCCGAGAAGTGTGCGGGAAGTTTCGCTTCAGAAAGCATGCACCGTACTCTCTCCAAAAGTGTGCTGTTCATCCGTCGGCCAGCATCTTTTGGTGGCGTCTTTTGATGTCTAATACCATATAATCGACAATAGGTACCAAAAGGCCCTATGTACTCGCTGTCATTATCATTTTTGACGACCTTCAGTTTCTTCTCCATCTGACACTCAACAAGAGTATGAAATTGCTCAAATATACCGAGGATTTGGTCCTTGATTTTCAGTGGGTAGACCCATAATTTTCTGGAATAATGGTTAATGAAATAAACGAAATATTGAGCTCCACCAAACGACTTCTCCCTGAAAGGTCCACACACATCTGTGTATATTTTGAAGCGGATGAGTCTCCATGAAATGAGACTCTTCTTTGCTTACCGGCCAAGCAGTGAGGACACGTCCTCAGTCTGTCCTCCTTTATTTTCGAAATAAGACCCTTCCTGGCCAAATGAGATAGTCCATGTCCGCTCATGTGGCCCAACCTTTGATGCCACAAGTTTTTGGACTCTTTACTGATTGCAGTGTTCACATATCCGTCCGTTACGGATGCATTCATTATGTATTGGCCGGAGTACCTTGTTTCTCTTGCCACAACAAGAAAGCCTTTGGTCAATTTTCACTTACCTTTGCAGAAGGTATTACAATAACCTTCGTCGTCCAGCTGACTGGTTGAAATGATGTTGAGTCAGATGTCAGGAATATGTCGAACATCTTTTAACATTAGCTTCATCCCATTATTGGTGACCAGCACAACGTCACATCTACCAATAATTTGGGATGTTCCTTCATTGTCCATCCTTATCACTCCAAAATCTCCTGGGGTATAGGATGCGAACAATTCCCTTCTTGACGTGACATGCAAGGAGGCACCAGAGTCAATCATCTAACCTGACTCCTCGTCCATCAGACTTACCACGTTCTCTCATATGTTAAGAAGAAATCGCCTTCTGTGACCACTGAGACCGAGGACTTTTGTTCACATTATCCCTTTTCTTCTTTCTCTTTCTCTGCGTTCTCATACTTTTACTTAAAATATTGCTTCTTGATGTGGCCCTTTTTGTCACAATAATAGCATTTAAAGTTTTGATACCTTGACTGAAATTTACTGCGGCCTTTCTCTCCAGGCTGGCTGCGTCCTCTGTTCCTTCCCCTAAACTCAGTCAAAAATACCTCAGAATGCGAGGACATTGAGACTCCTTGTGATTGCCTTGACTCATTCATGAATAAGGAAATAATGACCTCGTCCAATTTGAGAGTGTCTTTTCCAAATAGCAGCGTAGTAACAATATGGTCATAAGAAGCTGGCAGAGACGCTAGCAAAACCAGCGCCTTGTCCTCCTACTGAATCTTCTTTTCAAGGGCCGCCATCTGTGTTACAATTGGTTGAACTTCGTCCAAGTGTTTTTCAAAACTCCCTCATTCTAAAACCACAGGCCATAGAACTGCTTTTTCACGTGCAGCCTGGTTGTTAGGGATTTGGACTTATATCGACTCTCCAATTTCTCCTAGACCTCCGCTGGATCAGTTAGGCTAAAGACCTCCTGAAGCGTGTTGTTCGCTAGGCATAATTTAATAGTGCAATTTGTAAGATCTCTTTTATTTTATTTTATTTTTTGGTAAGTAAGTATTTTGGATTAATGGGAGAAAAAATTATAAAATTAATATTTTATCTCCAAGTATTTGACTTGGATTTAAAATATAAACGTTAGGACATACCCCAAGCAAACGGTACATTAAAAATAAAAAGCCTCTACGAGGACAACGTTCTACAGAAAAGACAAAATATGCAATTTCCTTCATAAAAATATGAAATAGAGATCAGCACTAGGAGCACCAAACAGAACCAGGCAGTGAAACAGCAGCCAAGTCCCCTCCAAATCCCCTTCACACCCTATTAGCAAGGCAGGGGAAGATCTCTTTTATCTTGCCACTCCTCCTCGGACAAACTTTTTGGCTTCTCTTCCTTTTTTTTGAGCGCTTTTATTGTTCCTTATCTAGTCAAAATGTTCTTTACCTTCTCTTGCTAAAGAATGAAATTACTCTATATGTTGAACTGCTCCACGTTGAACGGCAAGTTCTTTGAAGATGTTGACGCCATTTAGACAAAGTTTTGAACCTGTCTCTAATACCACTTGTTGGCGGACAATAGGTAACTTACTGATAAGAATGCATGAATATCCCTGTTGGTCAAAATGGGCGACCAAGTAATAAAAGCACACGCGCACTGTAAAGTAGAGGTAAGAGAAGAGAAATGAACACCAAATATTTTACATGAAAAACCTTTATCAAGTAAAGAAAAAATTACAGGACATTCGTCCACAAACTGATTTCACTATGTGTGAGGTTGGAAATAATATCCCACAATTACACTAGTACAAGAGAAAAGAAAACCGAAGAACAGAGTATAAATAATACAAAAACACACTTTGTTTTTGCTCACAACTCTCTCTCTTTTCTTCATTATATTTTTCTCTCTCTATCACGCAACTTTCTTCCCTTCACACACTCTTAAAATAATAGACGCCAATATTCAGCAAATCAGAGGAATATTCTTTATTCCCCGATAAAATCTGTCCTTACCAATAATATGAATATGTTCTGTATAAAAAACGGTTCCTACAAAATCGTCTGAGATCACATACGCTCAGAAGATCTTCTGAGTTGGCATCATTCTGGATTTCCTGACGGACGACCAACATTTTAAGGCCCGCGTTCTTCACAAGACTAGTCAACGCCCATTGACCGTCCTTCCACATGACTGCCAATCCCTTAGGAGATCAGTCTACAGTTCTTTAGGGCTCTTTCAATAATGCAGGGCAACTTATACCACTTGCTGGTCAACATATTGACCAGACATTATTACCCGTCCAATTATTTTCGGTCAACTTTATTGATCGGAATTTCTTCTACTTATTCATTTTGCGGCCCATGAGCTCCGTCTGAGTCCTCCGGTTATTAAGACTTTCACATGGAAGTGACCTTCCAACATACATAATCTAGACTCATACTATGAACCAAGGTCAAATCAATAGATTTGACAACTTTTATGGTTAATCTTTGTGTTGAAAATTATTGAAATAGAATAGGGGTTAGCTTTGTCCTCCATGTTTACCAAAAATTTAAAAAAATAAAAAAGGGTAAACCAGAGTAATAATTTATTATTTGATATGCAAAAGGATGTTAGAAATTTGGGAGACTAACAATAGTTAAACAATGAATAATTTAATAATAAAATATTATATTTACATAAAAAACCTGAAGGGGGAAAAAAAAAACTAGCAATGGAGAAGATATTTTATCATTCTCGAATAATATTACAAGAACAAATGACTGAGTTCCTATAAATACATATATTAAATAAATTGGCTGGTCCAAAGTGTTTGTAGTTTAGACCCTTTACCACGTAGAAGTATAAATTATATTATATTGAATTATATTATATTATATATATTATATTATATTATATACAAGTATAGTCCTTGAACATTATCATTATTAACAATAAAAGAGTATAAAAATTAATTAATGGATGATATGGTAATAAAAAGAAACTTTAAAAACCAAATAATTTTTAAATAAAACTCTTTAAACATCTCAAATCAGTAAAAGTAAATTTACTATAAAAAAATTAATTTATAGATAATATATTTTAGACGTGCTAATTTTTTACCAACTCACTTCTGACAAGTAATCTATTCTGAGTAACTTCTCAAATTTGCTCTCTATTAACAGATCTGGATACCTTTTGATCTTTTCTAGAACATTATTTTACTAGCTCAAGATATCTAACACTTTTAAAACTCTAAAATACAAGCTACCAAAGAAATTTTAAATGTTGACGAGTTTAAAATAAATATTTGATGATCATAGAAGGTTTTTCAGAGAAGAAAATCAAGCTTTTGGATTGTAAAAAATGAAAGAAGTTTTCTCCCTTTTTTTTGCACTTTTTTAGCTCTCTTTTGCTTCAATATTCACTTAGGTGATGGTTAAAGTAAGAAAAATCAATATACTTATAAGTGTGGCTAAAAACTAAAATTTTAAAATGTAAAATTGATAAAATTTCACGCTAGTGTTCAAATGCAAGCGCGTAGCTCATAATTTATGCATGGAGTTGCCGTTATCTATTTATGAATGCCATTTTGGTGTGGAATTACCGTTATCTACACGTAAGCACCCCTCAAGCATGAAGCTACATTTCTAAATACATATATACGTCTTTCATATACCTGATCCTTTCAATTTTTTAAGAACTTCACATGGCCTACGCTACACATACAATGCAATGCATGGGTGTCATAGAGCCCCCGAGCCCCAGCTCCCAAATCCATGATTCCCCATGACTAGAAATTATTATAATATTGATAGTATTTTCAATTACTTACTATTAATTACTTAAAAAATACAATAATTTTTTGAAAATTAAATCATGACCTAAGGAATCTCTGATTAGAACTTGAAGATCCTTTTTAAATTTACTTGTTAAGTATAAAATTACTATATGATGTTTAATAGTTAATCAATATTATAATACAATCTAACATTATCCATAATATCATATAAGTTTTTTCCCTCCTTATGCTCTGTGGGTGACAATGACTGCCCCCCCCCCCTTCTCTCATTAATTTTAACTCTCACGAATTACCACACCTAAGTTTTGACAAGGTGAACCCTAACAAGAAAGGAAAAATGAATTGTGATTGCATTTAACCCTCTGATTATCCAATTTGATATGATATCTAAAATATCTATGTTATTGAATCCATATAAAATTAATAGAAAAATTAGATATGATATTAAATTGGGTGGCTAAAGTATTATATTATCACACAGCCTTGCAGATTTTGCATCCTTTTTGGATTCGACAATGAACAAAGGCAAGTAAGAATGTTTCATTAGTTGTATCGATTGTTGCATCTTAGAGGATATAAAGTTGGTTAGTGGCTTCAAGAGTTGATCTCTTTGTTTCCATTATCTAAGTGTCTCTCTCATTTTATCGAGGCTCTTTGCTATAAATTGCTAGGCCTTAACTAATAGGATCTCAAAGCTTATGCTCTGAGATCCTAAAGTAGCATGGGATAAGGTTTGCAAAACAAAGGAGTGAGGTGGCCATGGTTTAAGAAATTCAAAAGCTTGAAACGAAGCTCTTCTGGCTAGACACCTACAATGTCTCTTGAAGGTCAATGATGTTTCAATTTGGATGAATAGAGTATGTCGGCACCATATAAAGAGCAGATGTATTCAGGATATTAATATTATTCAACCCATCCTTTGGAGCTTCCATAAGATTTTGAAACCATGATGCTGTTGGAGAACTTTTCGTGCGCCAATCGTTGGCAACATGGAAAATACTTTCCTATAGTTTGATTTTTGGCATCCTTTGATGTAATACCAGGATATTGAATACAATATAGGCCATTGATGATTAATCTGATTAAGTAAAAATCTTTAAAAAAAATTGGTTTGAATAAAATTAAATATAAGTATATTTGAGACAGAATGATACACCTAATATATATATGATGGGCACTCATGTATATTTGTTTCAATAACTTAGTGTCTAATGGGCACTCTTATGCAGACTAAAATTAATATTTGTGCTTGACCGACCCATTACTGGTATATTTGTACTAATCCACACTTTAAAGACCTTCTATAATTGTTTGCGCATTTTCTTGTGAATTTTGAGAGAAGAAAGTAAATGAGAAGAGAGAGGAAGATGAGGAATTGAATTTTAAAATAACAAAATTTTTAGTAAATTTAAATTAAAGAAAGTACATCTAAACTCATTTTTCTATTACTAAATTTTTTTTAAAAATAATATATTATTTTTTACTTAAATATTAATACACGTGGCATTTGTCTACTCATTTTGAGATTATATTGCATACATGTTAGTTTATTTTCAGTCCATGAGATTTCAAAAGTTTCTTAATTTAATTATATTATCTTGAAATATTAAAATATTTGAAAAATTATTCTTATATGTTTATTTTATGTAAGTTTTTGATGAGAACTCTACTTTAATTTTGATAAACATAATTGATTTTTATAATATGAAAACAGTTATATATTTTTTTTTTGATGTAGAATTTTTTATTTTAATTAAGTAAGAACTATTATAAAGAATTAATAAAATATATTTAAATATACCTTAATATATTATTTATAAATTGATAATTGAGCCTAACATCTATTAATTGGAAAAGTGATATTTGATCCTAATTATGGGGAATAATATATAGTCATTCTACTTACGAGTCTTAAATAGTATTATATAGCTTTTAATTATGTGAAAATAATTATATCCTAATATTTGATATTCGACCTTTGTAACTGAGATTATTACCGATCATTCATTTTTATATTTTCATCCAATTTTAATATTTTTTTATTAACATTCCCTATATCTAAATATTCAATCATTGTCATTATCCTTTAGTATGTTTCATTCAGAATTATCCACTTACATAAGTTATACATATTTTATTAAATGTTAAACTCAATATTGTTATTTTTTTTAATCTTTTATAGTGGTGGATTTGGATGTCACTTGTAGAAATTTTAGAGTTTAGGTGAGTATTTCTAAAATATTAGTTTAAGAAAGATATTATCTTAGTTTGGAAATGTTATGGCAGCCTGAACTTGAGTCCCCAGGCCCAACTTGAACCAACTACGTAGAAAGGTCTCTAGTCACAAAGTCATCAACCCATAATGATCATCATAAATATATCATTAAATAAAATATCTAAAATAATAATATACTACTCGAAATAAAAGATAATATCAATATCTACAACATTAGGTTCTAAGAAACGTAATCCTGAAAAATATCCAAAAGCTAATCAACTAATAAAATAATATTAAACCTCTTATCGTAAAACTCTCAAATTTTGATATTGTTTCTGTTGCGTCCGGTTGACCCTGTCCGTGCATTAAATCAAATATGAGCGGATTCTTAAGCACGCGGACGGGCAGATTGGAGCAACACAAAGTAAGTAGAAGTTGAGTGAAGAGAGAAAAGTACGGGGGCAGTGGAAGAACACGTCAGTTTACGTGAAAAACCTCTCAATCTGGCGAATGGTGAAAAATCACGGTAGCGGACGGGCAGTCCGAGAAATCTCACTATGGTGAAGAGAAAGTACAACAATGGATGCCTGGGAAACTTTAACGTCCTCAGGATGTTACAGCGTAAGAAATGTAACTTCTCTGTTTTCTCTCTTCTTTGGAGGGTTTTTTGCTAGAGTATGGGTAGGAGGATCCAGAAGTAAAAAAAAAAGTCCTTCAGTTGCTGAAGTTGGGTATTTATAGAGAACGTGATGCCGTAAGGGAGACGACACGTGGCGCTGGCATGTCAGGGTTGCCTGCTACCATTGCCACCACTGTGGATGCGGCTGCGACAGGGACACCTGTCACAGTCTGCAGACACGGCGCTCGAGGCATGGCTGCCCGTGCACGGCGTGTCGGGGGCCGTTGGTCGCTCGTCGCTTTCGCAGCAGCATGCGCCGAGCCGCATCCGGGCCGTTTTGGTCTTCCTGGTGGTCCCCGTCTCAAATGGGTCTTAGTGCCCGTCCGGGTGGCCAGGCGCTCGAAAATGAGCCAGCCGTTTGAATTTGATAGGGCTTATGGGCCTTTTGGGCCAGCCTTTTTATGCGACTTTTTGGGCCTGCGTCTGCGATTTTGGGCCCAGGGTTCCAGGACCCATCACGAGCCCCCCATGTCAAGCGGTTCGAGGGCTCAGCCGTTTGACATGCCTTGCAAATAACTTCTCGCCGTCATAAACCGCGGTCTTCGTCTTCTGCTGGAGTGAAAGACGTCCGAGGTCTTCTTGTGTACACGAAACCTATCTTTCGCCACCGTTTCCCCTCCTCGTGGAGCATTGAATGCGATAGGCGATTGATGTGACGTCGCCTCGGGAAACCCTATGGCTTGCACTCGCCTACTGCGTATGGGGAGTTGACACGTGGAATGGTCATGATGAGGGCGCCTTTTCACTCGTTCGAAAATTTCTTTAAATCCTTCGTCGCGTCCTCATTCATTCTTCGTGTTTTCTTCTTTCTTCCCTTGGCTTTCTTCGAGAATCCTCACGACGTTTTGCTTTCCTTGCTTGCTGCCATGGCTCCCGGTGTTAAAGAGATTGCCTCTTCCCTTTCTTCTCAAGAACTCGAGCAGATCAGGGTGAAATACAGCATCCCGGCGTCTGATTCGATGGTGGTTCCAGGAGCCACAGAGAGGGCAGACAGTCCGCCGAACGGTTACATTGCGGTATATGAGGTTCACCTCAAAGGTGGACTTCGTTTCCCTGTTCCCGCCAAGCTCCGCCGCCTGATGAAGGAGTTGGCTGGCCCGCTTGCGAGACTTTAGCCCAACGCCATCAGGTACTTGGTTTCTTTGTGTGTCTTCGCGCGCTGCCATAGCAAGACCCTCGAGGCGGTCATGGTGAAGATCATGTTTCGCTTCAATCATACTCTTGACTGGATCGCCATGACCCCCCGCCCCGAGTTCGCTGAGATAAGCGGTGGAAACCCAGATTCCATCAAAAGGTGGAAAGACAGGTTTTTCTTCCTCAAGGTGGCTGAGGACTGGGAGCTCTTCTCCGTGTGGGGAAACGTCGCTAGCAAGTATGGCTCCGATATTACTGACGAGGAGAGGGAGGCCGCCAGGGAGGTCACGGACTTAGCGCTAGCGAACCTGGGCGGCTTAAGCACGGGGAAGAAGAACATCTGACTGTCCCCCGAAAAGCTGGCGGAAGCCAAGTGGGCGGTGCCATCTGGTGATTCTGCCATTGCTGCTTTAAAAAAGAAGAAGAAGAAGAAGCTGAGGAAAAGAGAGGGTCCTCTTGTGATTCAGGAACCCTCCGAGCGGCCTCCAAAGAGCCCGCGGATTGAGGTCTCTGAGGATCCGCCGAGCATTGCTGGCGAGTCTTTCTCAGAGGATGACCACGTCATAGCCCCCATGGTCAGGAAGGCCGCGGGGCTGACTTCTGGTCCTTCTGCGGAGCCCGGGGTCGTCGCAGCACCTCCCTCTGGTATCGAGGTCTGTCCTGAGGTCTCTACCGTCTCTGTGGATCATCCTTCTGATGATCCCGCAGCTTTTGGTGCCTTGGAGGAGGCAGCCTTGGACGAGGTCGTAGAGCCTCATGAGATGGAGGCCGTCACCGATGTTACTACTGGGGAGATCCTTGAACTTCTTAGCGGCGAGGAGGCTGTGGTCGCGGTCTCGGAGATCCCGGCCGTTACTGACGTCCCGGAGGTAGCGGAGCCCCCCATCCCTGAAGGTCCTTCCTCCGAGGCCGCTCTTGATGTTCCTGCGGCGCCCGCAGAGTGCCCACTCGTGCCCGAGGTCCCAGGGGAGATTACCCCCACTGAGGATCCTGTCATTTCTCAGGTACTTCGCTGCCTTTATTCTCTGTCTCCCTTTCTGTTGACTGCATTTAAGTGGCTTTGATTCTTTTTGCAGCTCCAGGATCTGATTGGTGGCCTTAGTTGACTGGTGGGCGAAATTGCTCGGTCTTGACGGGAGGCGGAGTCTTTGAAGGCCGCCCAGGAAGAGATCCAGCGGCTTCGTGCGGCACTTGCTTCATCTGAGGAAGCCCTGAGGCTCTCAGAGGTCCGATATGGTTTCCTGATGGGACGGAACCTTCAGCTGAAGGAGGCGCAAAGGACCTCGGTGAAGATTGCTGACATGGCCCCCGTGCTGGAGGCCAAGTTCTGGGACGGCATCCATCTATGCCGCCGGGTGATGCGGGTCCTGCATCCACAGTTTCCCACTGTTGTGTTGGACTCGCGTAACGCGAGCGCCGCGTGTCCTCAGGATGTGTACGGTCTTCGGGGCAGGCCATTTCCTGAGTCCTCGGTGCCAAGCTCCTCAGTGGGTCCTCGTTCATCAGACCAACCGGGAACTTCGAGCCGCGGGGAGGATCCTTCGTCTCTAGGAGAGTCATCTGGAGCCGCTCCACCTCAGGGCCCCTGCGAGGGCTAGACTTCATTTCTCCTTTTGCGTCATTGTATCGTATTTTTATGAAATAAAAGGAGATCCTTGAGTTTTATCACAAGTACCTCTTTCTCTCTCTCTCTCTTTTTTTGTTATAGTCAAGTTTTGTTATGACCTCGGGGGCCCGGCCTTTGTTGCCGCTCGGTTGCAGCCGAGTTTTTGTTTTGACCTCCAGGGCTCGACCTCTGGGGCCGCTCGGTCGAAGCCGAGTTTTTGTTATGTCCTTAAGGGCCCGACCTCTGGGGCCGCTCGGTCGCAGCCGAGTTTTTGTTATGACCTCAAGGGCCCGACCTCTGGGGCTGCTCGGTCGCAGCCGAGTTTTTATTATGACCTCAAGGGCCCGACCTCTGGGACCGCTCGGTCGCAGCCGACTTTTTGTTATGGCCTCAAGGGCCCGACCTTTGGGGCCGCTCGATCGCAGCCGAGTTTTTGTTATGGCCTCAAGGGCCCGACCTCTGGGGCCGCTCGGTCGCAGCCGAGTTTTGTTTGTTGGAGACGGCCCGCTTTTCACTGGTAGTATTTCCTTAGGTGAGCGGCATTCCAGGTTCGGGGTATCAGCTTGCCATATTGGGTGCGTAGCTTATAAGCTCCTCCTCGAAGGATAGCCGAGACCAAAAACGGCCCTTCCCAATTTGGTGAGAGCTTGTTCCTTCCTGCTATTTTTCCCGTGGCTTCCACTCTTCTTAGTACGAGATCCCCGACCTCGAATGGTCGCGCCTTCACCTTCTTGTTGTAATAGCGGGCCACCCGTTGTTGGTAGGTCGCTACCCTAAGTCTCGCCTTGTCGCGGACTTCCTCGAGGGCATCGAGGCTTTCTCGGAGCCTTTGGCTGTTATCCGTTGCGCTGAAGCACCCAACCCGGGGGCTGGTAAGGCATACTTCTATTGGGATGACAGCTTCGACCCCGTAGCAAAGGTTGAAAGGGGTCTCTCTTGTGGGCTCTCGTAGCGTTGTCAATTCATATACCCATGAGCCCTCAGATAATTCCAGCCTGGTTTTTAGCCCGTGTAAGATCGTGCGGTTTGTCACCTCCACCTGCCCGTTGGCCTGCGGGTACGCCACTGACGTGTACACTAGGTTGATCCTCGGCCATGCATGTACTTTAGTGAACCGCTTTCCGGAACTCGCGTCCCGTTGCCGATTCGATGCACTCGGGTACTCCAAACCTGCACACGATGTTCTGTCGGAGGAACTCCGTCGCGTTTTGCTCTGTTATTCTGGCCAGCGGTACCGCCTCCACCCATTTGGTGAAGTAGTCAATTCCCATGATCAGGAATTTTCTTTGTCCAGGAGCGAGAGGAAATGGCCCGAGGATGTCGAGCCCCCATTGGGCTAACGGCCGTGGGGATTGTAGCGCCCGGAGATCTGTGTGGGGGCGATGGCTCATGTTACTGTGAAGTTGGCAACTCTCGCATTTGCGCACGAAATCCATGGCGTCATATTTCATAGTCGGCCAGTAGTATCCTTGCCTCATGAGCTTAAAGGCTAGATTCTTTCCCCCAACATGGGATCCGCATATTCCGAGATACACCTCTTGCAGGGCGTATTCGGCTTCTTCAGGAGTGAGACACCATAAGTAGGGGGCCGAGAAGCCCCGTTGATACAGCCGGCCGTCCACGATTGTGTACCAACCCGCTGTCTTCTTTATCTTCTTGGCCTCGCTCGGGTTCTCAGGCAGCGAGCCATCAGACAGAAACTTCAGGTAGGGAGTCATCCAGGTGCTTCCGTCCGCGACCTACATCACCTCCCGCTCGGGGTCTTCAATGCTGGACCTGCCCAGGATTTCTCGCATCCCCCTGGCGTACTGTTCAGGGTCTCCGGAAGCCGCGGCTCGCGCAAGCGTGTCGGCTTTGGCGTTCTCCTCCCGCGGGATGTGGATGAACTCGGTCGTCTCGAATCCCACGATCATGTCCTTAACCTTTGAAAGGTACTTGGAAAGCTGCTCGTTGTTGACGTCGAAGCTTCTGCGGACCTGATTGATGACCAACTCGAAATCGCTATAGACGACGAGCTCTCTGGCCGAGCATTCCTTGGCGAGTCGGAGTCCGGCTAGCAAGGCCTCGTACTCTGCGATGTTGTTTATGGCCGGGAATCCCAACGTCAACGAGTACTTTATCTCCATCCCCTCAGGTGTGCGTAACACAATCCCTGCTCCGCAGCCGTCCTTCATGGAGGAGCCGTCCATGTGCAAGGTTCAAGTGGAGGTTCTGCTGAACTCGTCCGTGATAGTCCGGTCCTCATCACAAGTGGGCGGTGCCGTCGTCTCGACGAGAAAGTCCGCGAGCACCTGTCCCTTTAAGGCTGGCCTCGGACGGAACTCAATGTCAAATTCCCCCAACTCGATGGCCCACTTGATCAGCCGGCCGGAGATCTCGGGTTTCTGCAAAATAGCTCTCAAAGGTTGATCGGTTAGGACTATTACCTTGTGCGCCTGCAAGTATGGCCTGAGTTTCCTCGCGGAACAGACCAACGCCAAGGCCACCCTCTCCGTCAGGGGATACCTTGTCTCGACGCCGGCGAGAGTCTTGCTGATGTAATACACGGGCAGATTGCCATGCTGCTCTCGTACTAATACCGAGCTCAGTGCTGCGTCGGACACGGAGAGGTACAAGTATAGCTCTTCGCCCTGCTGAGGAGAAGCTAACAGGGGTGGACTCGAGAGGTAGCTCTTGAGTCCTTGGAATGCTTCCTCACAGTCATCATTCCACCGGAAATCCCGGGATTTTGTTCCTCTTAGCGCTTTGAAGAATGGCAGGTGCTTCTCAGCCGATTTTGCTAGGAAATGGGAGAGGGCGGCCACTCGCCCAGTAAGCTGCTGTACCTCCTTCACCGTTTGTGGAGACCGCATGTTCAGGATCGCTTGGATTTTTTCTGGGTTTGCCTCAATTCCTCGGTGTGACACGATGTAGCCCAAGAATTTTTCGGAGGCAACACCGAACGTGCACTTGCTGGGGTTGAGCTTCATTCCATGGGCTCTGAGCACGTGGAAGGTCTCAGCCAAGTCCCTCACGTGATCGTTGCTCATCCGGCTCTTGACGAGCATGTCGTCAACGTATACCTCCACGTTTCTACCCATCTGGTCCTTAAACATCTTATTCACGAGCCGCTGATAAGTTGCTCCTGCGTTCTTGAGACCAAATGGCATTACCTTATAACAGTATGTCCCTTGATCCGTCATGAACGACGTATGCTCATCGTCCTCGGGGCTCATTTTGATCTGGTTGTACCCAGAGTACGCATCCATGAAGCTTAAGAGTTCATGGCCGGACGTTGAGTCTACAAGGTGGTCGATCCTGGGCAATGGGAAGCTGTCTTTGGGGCACGCCTTGTTGAGGTCGGTGAAGTCCACGCACATCCTCCACTTCCCATTGCTCTTTTTTACCATGACAACGTTGGCCAACCAGTCCAGGTACTGGACCTCTCGGACGAATCCAGCGTCCAGGAGTTTCTTGACCTCCTCGCGGATGGCTACCAACTTCTCCGTGGAATAGTTTCTCCGCTTCTGTCTGACAGGCTTATGCCGAGGGTCGACGCCTAATTTGTGGACGATGACCTCAGGTGAGATCCCGGGCATGTCACTAGGGGACCATGCGAACACGTCCGAGTTCTCCCGTAGAAAACTGACGAGTCGGTCCCTTACTGCCTCCGAGAGTGAGCTCCCTATTTGGACATATTTCTCCTGATCTGCGGGATTCAACGGGATTCGGACTACAGGTCTTCTCCCGTGAGCGTCTTTGCAATGTTGCCTCGTCGCTGAGGTCGAGGTCTTCCATGGGCTGTGGAAGTGTTACTTGCTCGGTCTGGGCCAAGTAACACATCCGTCCGGTTGACTGGTCTCCGAGAACCTCTCCTACCCCACATGGGATGGGGAACTTCATCTTGAGATGTGGGATGGAGGTCACTGCGTTGAACGCGGCCAAACAAGGCCGTCCGAGTATCGCGTTATAGACCGAGGGCAGGTCCACGACGAGGAAGGTGAGGACTTTCGATGCTATCCTCGGATACAATCCCAGGGTTAACTCCAACTGGATGATACCCTGAACGGGCGCTGGCTCGTTGTCCAGCCCGTAGAGTGGTCATTCCGGCGATTTCATTTGATTCTTCTTAAGCCCTAATTTGAAGAAAGTATCAAGATACAGCAAATTGCGAGAGCTTCAATTATCAACAAATATTCGTTTCATCTGGTAGTCATTTGCTCCATCTGAAACGAGTGCGGTTACAACCAGGGGGTCGGAGTGAGGAGAAGTTACATGGTCTAAGTCCCTATTGCTAAAGCAGATAACATCGTCTTCGCTCCCAAGCCCCGTCCTTGGCCTCTTCGCTGCTGCAAGTCCACGCCCGTCTCCCCCAGCCGGTCGGCTGGAGATCATGTTCACGACCCCTGCAACCACTCGGTTCCTGGGGGGCTTTGCTTCTCCACCGTCCTCGGGCCCTGAGGACTGTCCTGGCCTCTGAAGGAAGCGGCTGAGGTGTCCTCTCCGAATGAGCTCTTCAATCTCCCTCTGCAGGGTCTCTTTGTCCTCCGTCTTTGGCCCCCCCCCATGGAAATCCACCAATATTTCGATTGGTCCCCACCGTCCGGGTTCTTCAACTGCTTGGGCCACTTCAAGAACTTTTCTCCCCGGATCTGCATGTGGACATTGGTGCGGGAGTCGTTCAGTGGCGTGAGATGGATTGGCCGCGGCTCTCTTCGAGACCTCTGCTTGGCCTTATGGTGCTTCTTTGACGTCTGGGGACTTTGGTAGTCCCAGATTTCCTTTTTCCCTCCGCGGCCTTCTGCTGAGGGTGCTCCTCCCTCTCAGGCCTTTTCGCATCGTTGGCCTCTTCGGCCGCGATGTAAGCCCTGGCCACAGCCTCAGCCTCTAAGAAGGTCCGGGCCTTTATGTATGAGGTGCTTAAAGAAAGCACCTCCTTCGAGGGCCGAGAGGAAGGCGTTCAGCTTCACCTCGTCGGTCAGCCTCGGGATCTGCCTGGTCTCCGCTGCAAACCGTGCCAAGAATCCTCTCAAATTCTCCCTGGCCCCTTGCTTGATTCGAGTGAGGTGCCAGGGCTGTTTCTCCACTCTCCTACTAGAGGCAAACTGGGACAGGAAAGCCGCCGCCAGGTCTCCAAAATCGCGGATAGAGTCCGCGGGCATTCCGTAGAACCATATCCGTGTATCCCCCTTTAGAGTCAGAGGGAAGCACTGGCACATGGTTGTCTCGTCCAAACCCTGGAGGCTCAGGTGCTCCCTGAAGTGATTAAGGTGATCCATGGGATCACCGCTGCCGTCGTACAACTCCAGGTTGGGCATCTTGAACTTTGGAGGGAGCGTCCTCGTCCTAATCTCCGTGGAAAACGGAGATCGGAGTGCGTTAGCTCCTCCTCCTCCGCTCTCTCACGCAAGATCGTTCCATCCTCTTTCAGGTCTGGCCTCCACTCGAGGTGGGGCAACCGTCCTTCTCTCGTTCAGATAGTGCCTTAACTCATAAGGCTCCTGAACTGCACGGCCCTCTGGGACCAGCGGGCTCCTCTTGGGAGCGCATCTCGGGGAACCGCCTCTTGATCGTCGTGGTCGCGGCGGTTTCGTTGGGCCTACGAATGGCGTCTCTCGGGGCTTTCTCCTTGAACCCGAGGACCTGGCTGGTCCTCGACCCTTCGTGGCGCTCTGCTGCTGGAAGCCACCTGGGTCCTCGGGTGTTCTCGTCGACTAGGAGGCCTTTCGCGGCGACTGCCTCCTTCGTTCCCGACTTGCGGCGCCTCAGCCTGTGAGGCCCAGTCGGGAACCGCCTGCTTAAGCTGGTCAATTTTGGAGTAGAGGGTCACGAAGGCCTGTGACATGCCGGCTACCTGGGCGACCAAGCCCCTCACCACCGGATCGGGATGATCCTCAACCCCAACACAGGGGTTAGTGCCATCGCCTTGCGAGGCCACTTCTCTGGGGGCTGCGCTCGCTTGCGCCCTTGTGTTCACCATTGGGAGATTTGAAACTTGGGTTGTTGGGTACTTGTGAAAAATGTGAAAAGCAGATTTTCAGTTGCTTCCCACAGACGGCGCTAATGTTGCGTCCGGTTGACTCGGCCGTGCGTTAAATCGAATACGAGCGGACGGGCAGATTGGAGCAACGCAAAGTAAGTAGAAGTTGAGTGAAGAGAGAAAAGTACGTGGGCAGTGGAAGAACACGTCAGTTTACGTGGAAAACCCCTCAATCTGGCGAAGGGTGAAAAACCACGGTAGCGGACGGGCAGTCCGAGAAATCTCACTATGGTGAAGAGAAAGTACAACAATGGATGCCTGGGAAACTTTAACGTCCTCAGGATGTTACAGCGTAAGAAATGTAACTTCTCTGTTTTCTCTCTTCTTTGGAGGGTTTTTTGCTAGAGTATGGGTAGGAGGATCCAGAAGCAAAAAAAAAGTCCTTCTTCAGTTGCTGAAGTTGGGTATTTATAGAGAACGTGATGCCGTAAGGGAGACGACACGTGGCGCTGGCATGTCAGGGTTGCCTGCTACCATCGCCACCACTGTGGATGCGATCACGGCAGGGGACACTGTCGCGCCTGCACACGGTGCTCAGAGGCGCATGGCCTGCAGGTACGGCGTGTCAGGAGCCGTTGGTCGCTCGTGGCAGCATGCGCTGAGCTGGCATCTGGGTCGTTTTGGTCTTCCTGGTGGTCCCCGTCTCAAATGGGTCTTAGTGCCCATCCGGGTGGCCAGGCGCTCGGAAATAAGCCAGCCGTTTGAATTTGGTAGGGCTTATGGGCCTTTTGGGCCAGCCTTTTTATGCGACTTTTTGGGCCTGCGTCTGCGATTTTGGGCCCAGGGTTCCAGGACCCATCACGAGCCCCCCATGTCAAGCGATTCGAGGGCTCAGCCGTTTGACATGCCTTGCAAACAACTTCTCGCCGTCATAGACCGCGGTCTTCTTCTTCTGCTGGCATGAAAGACGTCCGAGGTCTTCTTGTGTACATGAAACCTATCTTTCGCCGCCGTTTCCCCTCCTCGTGGAGCATTGAATGCGATAGGCGATTGATGTGACGTCGCCTCGGGAAACCCTAAAGCCTGCACTCGCCTACTGCGTATGGGGAGTTGACACGTGGAATGGTCATGATGAGGGCGCCTTTTCACTCGTTCGAAAATTTCTTTAAATCCTTCGTCGCGTCCTCATTCATTCTTCGTGTTTTCTTCTTTCTTCCCTTGGCTTTCTTCGAGAATCCTCATGACGTTTTGCTTTCCTTGCTTGCTGCCATGGCTCCCGGCGTTAAAGAGATTATAAATGTCACTACTATAGGAGATAATAATAATCTTTAATATATAGGATAACAATAACCTTTTTAAATCTTATTCTATTATAATGAACTAAATATCATATATTTACGCCTCAACGATTAGGTAGATACTATGAGGCTACCCAACATCCATAGTATCCTCATTACTCCTCTAATCATCCTCAAAGAGATTATATTTATAGTATGCTCATATTATTTATAATACTCATCGTCAATGATATCCTTAATATTATCTTTTACAATATTCACTCGGTTATAAATATTTCTCCTCAGGATCAATGACCTCAACCTCTGAAATGAATATGCATCAAAAAAATATTGATTACTCTAAAGTTTTATAAACTCTCATTCATCCGAATACCTTAGAATTTTCAAACAATCTCACTTACTTATCTATGAAATACTAACAAAATATGCACACGAAATCTAAATAAACACACAGAATCGGTTATCATGAAAATAAGAAAAATCAAATGAGAGTTTGAATATTTGATCGCCCCTTCTATTATTTTATTCAATCGTCACAAGCACTCTCAGTATACCAAATTTTATTTTTAAAGTCATAAATTACTTCATATTTTACTATTACTAAATAAATCTTACAATTACAACCTTGTTTGATCTTTTAAGCTAATCATAGATGGGTCCCACAGAAATAATAACAAAGTTCTTTTAATTTTCCACTTTACGTCAAATTTTAAACTAATTTAAGCACAAACTCAGGAACTTTCCAGATGCTACTCCAAACGTACACTTGCCTGGGTTGAGTTTCATTTAGTGAATCCCGAGCACGTTGAAGGTCTCGGCCAGGTCTTGGATGTGATGGTTGCTTATTTTTCTTTTAACAAGCATATTATCTACATAGACCTCCATATTTTAGCCTATCTGGTCCTGAAATATTTTATTTACAAGCCGTTGGTAAGTTACACCCGCATTCTTGAGACCAAAGAGCATCACATTGTAACAATATGTCCCTTGGTCCATCATGAATGATGTGTATTCCTCATCTTCGGGGCTCATCTTTATTTGGTTGTAACCTGAGTACACGTTCATAAGCTTAAAAGTTCATGATTGGACATTGAGTTTACAAGTTGATCAATTCTGGGGAGAGAGAAGCTTTCCTTGGGGAACGGTTTATTAAGGTCCGTGAAGTCTATGCAAATTCTCCACTTTCCATTATTCCTTTTCACCATGATCACATTTAATAGCCAATCAGGGTACTGTACTTCTCGGATGAATCTGACATCTAGGAGTTTCTTCACTTCTTCGCAAATGGCCACCAGCGTCTCCGCTAAGTAGTTCCTGCACTTTTGCCTGACGGGTTTGTGACGAGGATCTACGCTTAATTTGTGGACTATTATTTCAATAAAAATCCTTGGCATGTCACTTGGTACCCAGGCAAAAATGTCTGAGTTCTCTCGCAGGAAGCTGATGAGTTGGTTTCAGATGGTTTCTGGCAGTGAGCTTCCTATCTGGTCGTATTTCTCCGAATCCTTGGGATCTAGCAGGACTAGGACAATTAGTTCCCTGGATTGTACCTACTGCAACGTCGCCTCGTCTCGTAAGTTAAGGTCTTCGTTTGGCTATGGAAGAGGCGTCTACGTGACCTGGGACAAATAGCACGTCCGTTCGGTAGTTTGGTCTCCGAGGACTTTCCCAATCCTAAGTGGAGTCGAAAACCTCAATTATTCAGTTCTTTTAATGACCTGCCTGAGTTATTTCTCAGTAAGGACGTTGAATTTAAAATTGAGTTTGTGCCGAGATCTAGGCTAATTTTCAATGCTCCACATAGGATAACTATTTCCAGGTTGAAAGAACTAAAGAAGCAATTACAAGAATTATTAGAGAACAATTTCACTAGACCGAGTATGTCTCCACTAGGTGTACTATTTTTATTCGTAAAGAAAAAGATTAAACTATGAGATCATATATAGACTATCAGGAGCTTAACAAAATAATTATCAAGGATAAGTACCCCATACTGAGAATAAATAGTTTATTTGATCAATTATAAAGAACTCAAGTGTTTTCAAAAAGTAACATTTGTTCAATTATCATCAACTAAGAATCAATTAGAATATAGCGAAGATAGCCTTTTGAATAAGATATGGCTATTACAAGTTCCTAGTGATACCTTTTGGATTAACTAACGTCTATACAGTGTTCCTTGACCTAATAAATCTGATGTTTCAACCTTATATTGATTCATTTTTGGTAGTTTTTATTGATAATATTTTAATATATTTGAAAAATTATGAGGAATATGAGATTCATTTGAAATTGTATTGTAAACACTTAGGGGAGGACAACTACATAGCAAGATAAAGTAGTGTGAATTTTAGCTTAAGAAAGTTGCTTTCGTAGGCCATGTAATATTGAAAGGATGTGTTTTAGTTGACTAGAAAAAGATTGAAGCTATCATGATTGGATTCAACCCATAAGTGTAATAAAAGTGAAGAATTTTCTTAGTTTATCTAGGTATTATAGGAGTTTATGGACAATTTCTCGAGGATTCAGTGCCATTAACTCACCTAACGAAAAAAAAAAAGGTGGCATTCAATTAGGAAGAGGATTATAAAAAGAGTTTTTAGTAGTTAAAGAATCATTCAATGACCACCCCAATTTTAACTATTTTGAAAAGATCTGAAGATTATATAATCCATTGTGATGCATCCAAGAGAAGATTAGGTAGTAAATTGAAACAATATGGGAAAGTGATTCCCTATAGATTGAGACAATTCAAAGTCTATGAGGAGAATTATCCTACCTATAACCTAAAGCTATATGTCGTCATCTTTTCATTAAAGATTTGGAGACACTATCTAAATGAAGTGAACTCGTGATATATTTGAATCATAAGAGCTTAAATTACCTATTCTGCCAAAAAGAATTAAATATAAAACAAAGGTGATTGATGGACTTATTGAAAGATTGCAATTGTGAGATCCACTATCAACCAAGGAAGGCTAATATGATAGTGGACACGTTGAGTCGTAAGCAAGCTAATTTGATAGATAATTCAATAATTTAGGAAATTGAGATGTTAGATGGAATAAAGAAGTGTAACATTTGATTGCAATCTCAAGGTTTGTGCATAGTCATATTATACTTTTAGGTACAATCAAAAAGTTTTGAAAGGATTAAGAAAATGCAATAGATGATCCATTTTTGTATATATAGTCAAAGGTTTAAATAGACAACAATGATTGACTTAATATTCGTACTAATAGAGTTTTGAGGTTTTAAAATCTTATTTGTGTATCTAATAAGGAAGAGTCAAAGGTATAAATCTTTCATGAAACCCATAAATCTAAGTATACGATTCACTCGAAAATAAATACAATAAATGAAAATTTAATGAAGATTTTTTGGTGGTTGAATATGAAAAGAGAAATTCTAATTTTCATAGAAAAGTGAATAATCTATCAACAAGAAAATGTCGAACATAAGAAACCATTAGGCCTTTTGCAACCAATGATAATAATTAGTTACAAATAGGAGCACATAACAATAAATTTTGTAATGGATTTAGAGAGAACATCTAGATCATGATGTGATATGGGTGATTGTGAACCTATTAATAAAGTCGTCTCATTTTATTATCACCCAGATGACATTTTTAAGGGTGCATTTGGCACAATTGTAAATAAATAAAGTAGTCAGATTTCGTAGAGTTATGACGGAACCGGTCATTTTTCTCTTATGACCTCCATCAATAAATTTACTTAACCAAATCAGACAAATATGCAATCAATTTAAAATATCAAATTCTACAAAAAATTGAACAGAGTTTTCACTGTAATTGGACAAAAATTATATATACAACCTGATTAATTAAACCTACATAAGCATATAAATATCCAGATTTTAAAATTTACTCTACAACACACACAGGACCAACAAATATTATATCATCCATGACTCCAACACAGTACTCCTTAACTATTATGTTGGATCTAAATAGAGATGTCATCTAGACCAAAATAAATCCAAAGTCAAAATTACGAAAGTAGAACTAAATCCATAAACAACCTGTAAAAGCATATCAATAATCCATAATAATAACAATATGCCACAATTTAATACACAGTATTAATCTAACTTAACTATTTATATTTCGATACGTTAAACACACGCAAAATTCTAAGCCTCCGAAATCCAACAAATCTCCTTAAGTAAGTCCATTTCCTTACTCCAACTAATCGGGTACCGACTCATGGGTCTCATCTGAAAGAAAAAAAGAAATAAGAGTGAGCTAACAGTTCAGCAAGACACATAAGAATATTGAGAAGCATTCAAACTCATATTTGAAACATAATAATGCCTATAAAAAGGATAGATATGCATATGTGACTATCGTGATTCAAAAGAGAAACTTCATGATTCATTCCATATTCCTTTAGTTTATTCTTTGTCTTGTCTTAATTATTAATTTATGTCGAAGGCTTATTTTGTTTAGGGGCCAAGTGCAATAGGCCTCACTAACAAAAGAGCGGTTGGTTGTAACTCGGATTATGTGCACCTATACAATTAAAAATCCAAACTCTTCCTATTTTAGATCCAGAGACAGGACATTTACATACAATCCCTATAAACAGGGCCAAAAATCGCCCAGCAGTTCCAAAACAGACACAACATTCCACCATAATATATTAAGGCATGCCAAGATTATTACTTGTGATAAAATACGGTCAGAGTATTCCTTGAGTTTCCACTATAATATTTTGGCATTTCTAAATTTGCTATCCATAACCGTTGGTCCGAGTACTCGTTCATTAAGAAATTCTATTCTTAAGCATGAAATCCTTCGTTCCCACTCTATTGAAGAACATTCTAAAAGTCAATCAATTCATAGGTCCAAACTCTTGATTACGAAATTCCCTCCATCATCAAATTTTCTTTTTACATTAAGCCAAATGAAATCTTAAGCTTTTAATCGATAATTTTTTATAAATGGTTCATAACATGATTTTTGGAATATTTTGGATTAATATGTTCATGATACGTGCATAATTTATCATAAGGCTTGGAATAAAAAACTTTTACTATCAAAAAGCAGATTGACTTGAAAGGCTTTCGGATATGAATTTCCTTCAAATTGAATATGCCAAAACTTTCAGGTTCTACAATTGAGCTTATAAAAATATATATTACTTAATCAACAATTAAACAATGTGAAATTATACAAAATATTGCTTATGGACCTTGGGTGAACAGCACCGGCACATGAATAGTGCGTGTAAACAGTACTCGGTTGCACATATCAATTGATTTTCAGAATTTTAGGCATCCAAATGGTATCTTATCAAATTTAAAGTATGGGTAATTATAATCCCAAGTCAATTTATACATCAAACTCAATTTAATCCACTAAATGGGCTCCATGCATGGTTTAGGGTCTCCTCAAACGAAATCCCATATAAAATCACAAATGTTAATACCCAGTCGATAAATTAACGTGCCCACGTTGTGCGTAATCATTTTCTATACCCAAATTAAGTAAAAATCCCAAAAATTCATTGGTAAAATGTCAAGGCATGGGGTTAGGGTTTTCTAGTCCGAAAACTGATAAAATCTACGAATTTGGATACCAAATTTACATATGTGCATACTTTAGTCATAGGAACTACAAAATATAACTTTAATCAAGTATCGGAACGAAGATACTAGAAAAAAATTAAATAAAAGTGTATGAAAATAAAAGATGAGGGTATGAGTACACTTACCTCGACCCGATCTATCACTTCTCTAATTGGCTCGAGTTCGAAATTAGACTCTGTGACCTTGAATTCTCCCTTCTCTCTCTTCTCCCTCCCTCTCTCTCTTCCCATGTGTGGAGGCCAAAATCTCGCCAGATCCAAATCCTCGCAGGTTTAAATATCCTGAGCCAGCGCTCCCCTTTAATCGCGCTTGCCCCGAGCACTTGAGCACCCAATGGGCACTAGCTCCCTGGGAACAGTGGCTACCCGGCACCGCCTCCAAAACATATTATCCCGTGTACCGTAAGCCTAATATTGATTATATTAATTTAATATAACATGGTTATCGTAAATCAGAACCTAAATCCTATTTGTAAATTAATATTTCGAGATTATAATACCGGTTTCCAAATCCACCAATTCCGGGTCTTCGGGCCTTTCAATCTAACTCCTCATGTGTCCTTAGATTTCGATCCATTTAATTAATTTAATTACTCCTAATTACCATATGGTAAAAATCGATACCTTACATGAGTTACAAATTTAATTGTGTCAAATTGAAATTCAAGATTTATATCTAAATTTTAAGAGAGATTGCACTAAGATCTAAGCACTAAGCTAAAATTTAGCATAGCGTATCACCTACAAATAGATGAACTATTAGAGCAAACAATTCAAAATTTGTGGACATGTTGAGAGCATTGATTTTAGAAATGAAACAAAATTGGAATGATTACTTGCCACTAGTCAATTTTGTCTATAATAGTAATTATTAGGCCAACATAAGTGTAAGGTGCAGTTTCTAAAAATATAATAAAAAAGAGAGGAAAGGTTTCAAATTCTAAAATATAGTAATTGTAGGATAATTATATTTGTATAATCAAAAGTGGGTT
The DNA here is from genome assembly GCA_033239525.1 of Nepenthes gracilis. Lineage (NCBI taxonomy): Eukaryota > Viridiplantae > Streptophyta > Magnoliopsida > Caryophyllales > Nepenthaceae > Nepenthes > Nepenthes gracilis. Next base: position 12,451,313 of record BSYO01000025.1, on the reverse strand, counting down.
TAAAGTATTTGAAAAAGTAAGTACCAAAAGCGAAATAAGGGTGAGAGGCATGGCACTTGACTATCGCCTAAGACACTACTTGGGAGGAAATAACAGAACTAATACACCTAATGAGCACCCAGGGCACGCCCAGGGTGCATTTGGTAGAACCAGGCCTCTTGAGAAGTGCCCGAGGGGCGCTCGAGTGCGGCCCTTTGGGTCTCTTGGCGCTTAATTAGCGCTTGAATACTATTACTCATAAAAGCTGCATTTGAGTTCTTTTTTAACCATTGGCCACACGGTTTGGGGGGGCGCACGGGAGAGAAAGAGGGCGTAGAGAAGAGAGAGAAATTGAACAAACGAAGACTTTCGGATTCAATTTAGGCTTGGAGCTAGTTAGAGAAATCGTAGATCGAGTTAAGGCAAGTACACCCATACCCTTTTCTTCCTTTTTTTTGATTTTTGATCTATTCCCTTTGAGTATTATTATCCCGATACCGAACCCATATATGTATATGTGATGCCCATAGTTTAATCATGCATATATATAAATTTTGTGTTCAAATTTGAGGTTTTTGTCAATTTTTGTCGATTTTTGCATATAAGCCCTAACCTTGCTCTAGGGTTGTTTTGGCTTTCGATTTTTGGGGTTTTTGTATAAATTGAGACTAGAATATCATTGTCCATGTCCTAGATAAGTTAATTTATCGATTGGATATCCAATTTGGTAGATTTATGTGAATTTTTGTTCGCGAAACCCTAGACCCACGCCTAGACCTCGTTTGGGGACATATTTCAAGTTTTATGTATAAATTGAATTGAGGTTATGTTTACCCATGTATTGAATTTAGTAATTTATCCATTAGATACCCGAAATTTTATGAATTACCGATATGGGCAGCTGTGCACTGTTCACGTACACTATTCACTTGAGCTCTTTGGTAATTTTTGCATAATTCCACATTGTCTAGCTGTTAATTAAGCTGTATATATATTTGCATATAATTAATTATTATTTCAAAATCATATTTATTAATCGATTGTTAATGAAATGTGAGTTGGAAGCCTCTAAAGTTATAATTGCCTCTCGGTGGTAAGAATCTCTATTCTTTTCTATATTTATGATATTCGTATATGCAAAATGAGTTATGAAAAGATTTAAATTCGAAGGAAAGATAATAATCGTATATACGTTCGGAGGAAAGTCCACAATGTGTTATGTGATCGGATTGTTCTCCCGGATAGAGATATTGTGAATCGAATTGTGGTAGACCTTTCCCCAAATGAATAAGGAACCACAAAACTAGGACCACTGAATTGTGTTACGGAGATAATACCCTTTCGCCTGCCATTAGCATTACAGTAAAGACTTAAGAATTATCTTAACCACGTATTTTAGCAAGTAATACTTTTGACAAGCCTTTGGATATTATTATAGAAGGACGAGGACTGCCCCTTGGTCCCAGGGGTACATGTGGGGATATAGATGATGGCCAAATAGTTACAGGCCTAAAATACAACTGATATAATAAATGATGGTTGAGTAGTTATAGACCTAAAATGTAGCCGATGTTTTAGAATGTATAACTTAATACATTTCTTTTCTCGTTCTCTTGCACCTTTAACTAGTAAGGTTTATTGGCCCTGATCCACAAAAATGAGTAATTATGTATAAATTACATTATCAAATAAAGAATGATAAAATATGAGAAGTTAATTGTATTCCAAAAGTATATTCGATCATATTTATATTTATGCATCCTCATCATACTCATATATTCCTCTTTTGCTTTATTTTTCTTACATATTGCTGTTGTCTTTGATAATGTTGTACTTGTTGAACTGTTAGCTCATCCTTACTTTTTATTATCTCTAATTTAGCACAAGTTTGATATACCCGATGGGATATCGTGGAGATTTAAAGTGGTCTAAACTTTGATATAGAAAATCATGTCAAAAACTTAGAAATTGTAGTCTTATTTATATCATGAAAAATTGTATATACATTTATATTTCTTTCGGAATCTTAATGTATATTGCATATGAGACTGATGAGCAGATGATTTAGTTTTCGCTATCGTTTGAATTTTTTTAAACTTTCACAGATTATTGTGGTTTGTAATAGGTACCTAATAGTATCTCTCTTGATTGATAGTGTATTTAGATACACAGCGTTGAAGCTACAAATAATATGTGATAATTGGATCTTGTATGGTATTGTGTGTTGTTTATTGTATGATGTCGGATGTTAAAATATTTGGATGTTTATTATTTTGTATAAGAGATTATACAAGTTTTTTATTTGTGGATGTCTGTATTACAGACAAAACTCTATAGGATTTTTGACAGAAAAATACGGTCTGTCACATAAATATGACACCTTTAAAAATGTTGTATGAAAAAAAAGGTTGTTCGCCATTTAATCGGAAAGAATTTGAAGATTGAAGACTTTTATGACCACAAGTGATCCAAGAGACATTAGAGAAGATTCATTTAATCTAATATCAGTTTCAAGTCACTCAATAATGTCAAAAGTATTATGCAGACCCCAGTAGGCCCAAGCTAAATTTTGAAATTAGGGATCATATACTTTTAAAAATATCTCCATTGAAGGAAGAGTCAATATTCGTCTTAAAGAAAATTAAAGCCAAAGTTTATTAGACTTTTTAGGATTTTGGATAGTGTTGGACAATTATGTTTTTTACCCTTCTCACATTATTAAGTATGAACCATTGGAGCTAAATGAAGATTTGGTATATGTTGAAGAATCAATTTAAATTTTAAGACAATGATATCAAGTTCTTCATACTAAATTTATTCCCTTGGTCAAGGTATTATAGGTAAACTATTTTTATGAGGAAACTACGTGGGAGCAGGAAGATGTGATATAAGAAAAGTACCATTATTTGTTTCTTTATTAAGGTACGTATTTTAATGGCAAAATTTTTATAAAGAAGTTAGAAATATGAGATCTTAAAACTAAGATTTGTATAATAATATTGAATTAAAGTAAATTGATGAAAAATTAAAATTAATTATGAGTTTTGGTTAAAAATTATGTATTAGACCATAGTGCAAAAAGTATAACAGGCACTAATGGGCATAAGAGTCATATATGAGCATGCTTAAAACAAACAGACACTAACGGGTATAAGAGTCATATATGAGCATGCTTAAAACAAAATTTCTATACCTGATTTGTTATGAAAAGCACTCGTGCGTAGTTATTTCAAAATTGTAGTGCTTGATAGTGTGCTTATGTGTAAGCTAAGATTAGCTTGATTCACAGCACATGAGTGCTAGTCTATTATATATGATATTTTTATCAGCCTTTTTAGCCTATTTTTCTATGTTTCCAAATAGATAAGATAGAAGTAGAAGAGAAGAAGATTGAGAGAATAAGAGGGAGGGGATTTTAGAATTTTTACTTCAAAAATTGCTTTGATTTGAATCAAAAGAAGTGAATTTCAAATTTATTTCTTCATTCTTTGTTGAAATTTCTAAAGTTTTTCCTTATTTTTGTATAGAATCTAAGATTTTATGTTTCTTAGATATATGCAAGTACTCATCCATATTTCTTTTTATATTTGACTTACATATATTCCTTCTTTTATAAGTTTTCTTAGATTTTAAAGTACGTTATCAATTTTCATGAAAATATGCTAAATTTTACTAATTAACATTAAAATTTTTCTAATTTTAAAGATGAATATCTTCTTACATATTATTTTTGGTAAAGACTTTTAAAAAATATTTTTACATGTCTATGATCTTTAAAGAACCATATTAAATCTCCAAACCAAACTATAGTTTTATACATCATGTTTATTATAGTATTTGAACCAAAGTTGTGACAGAATCAATGACTTGTAGAATTTAACACTGCACCGTCCCTATAAACAACGCAACAATGTCATGAGGGAGAAGTTTACAGGCCTTCTAGGTTTACAAACTACTCACTTGAATCTACTTATTCAAACAAATCCAAAGAGACAATCAGGTATAAACGTGATCAAAATGTTTGGTGTGGGACGATAAAGAGATATAATTAAAGTGTAACCTTGACACTTCCATGTATGTGGTATCCCTATCCCGACCAAGTTTTGGGCCATGGGAGGACAATCCGTTTTATGGTGAATGCCTTGTTAGCGGTGTCCATTTTGTATTTAAACCTTTTAGTAACAATTATAATTAGTTAATTTTACTTTTTTATACAAGATTATTAAATTAAAATCTAACTATCAAAATTTAAAAGTAAGATAATATTAGATATAATTATATTTTTATTTTTTATTTATAATATTAATATTTATTAAATATTAAATCTAATATTATTTTTTTAATAAAAACTATTTACAAGGTGTTATATAATATTTAAATTTTAACTATTAGATTTTTTTTTTTTTTTAGTTTAACAGTTTAGATGAAAGAAATAGGGTCATCTTTCTCGTTAAAAAAAATATATATATCCCAAAGACCATTTTTATATAATTTTTTATAAAGGTTACTTCAAGTTTATGCAGACCTTTTATCTTGCTCAATCTTATTAATAAATTATTGCTTAGCCTAATTTACTCATTGACTTGTATCTATAGTAATCAGTACTTACTGTTTTATTAGATAAATAATTATTTTGTTCAAAATTGTTGCAATATGAGAGTCATGATAATCAAACTCATGGGGATATGGGTTTCTTGGTCCTTAGTTAAACGAAATTACCACTCCCATAAGAATAATATAATCTCAGACCTATGTTTTAACCAAACAGTAAAACAGTGTTTTTATTGACAATAAATCTAAAAGAAAATTTTAAGTTTACTGTATCAAATATTCTCTTAGAATAAAATCTATTTATCGGCCCTCTTTTGTCTAATATCTCATGTTTAGGTTGGCATTGATTCCTTAAATAATTGCATCAAAGCTTAAATTAGTACCTTGAGGATCTGCCAATAGTTTTTATAAATATGTCTCCTTATATATGTAAATGCCCATTAATGAAATCAAAATTTAGATCTAAATATAAATAAAACTTTTAACATATATTGAAGATTTTAAAAATATTCATAGCCAACATATTATTATATAATTTTCATCCATAAACCTATTTTTATGTGAAATCATTAGCAATAGTAATTAAATAAGACACTAGATCAGTAAAAAAAACTACTGATATGTTATATCAGTAAAATTATATTGTGACTGCACGTTAAATGCATAAGGATATCAAAGGCTCTTTGGTCTAGTTCCATATGTATCTAGGTGTATAATGACTAGGATAAAGCTATTACATGAGTGGCATTCACATAGAACTTGAGATCTCATGCTTTTAATCGGTTCAGGTTTATTTTTGTTGTAACGCTTTACTTTATTCAGAAAGATTAAGATATCTATCTTTTTATCCGTCATTCTACTTTAATAAAAATAGAACTACCCGTATCTTTTAGAACTTTTGTTCATATAAAACTTTGCTTCAAAGTGCTACCCTTTTGGCTAATACCTAATTGGCATATGGCATTGTGCTCTCGGATGTTCCTTTGTTGGCTGGGGATTTGGTTCTAAGTTTTCCTGTTTTGGTCTACTTTTGTTTTCAGATTTGGTTGTTTTTTTCTCCTTTGTCATCCTATAAAGTTTACAGTAGTCATTATACATAAACTTTTAAATAATATGCATGAATACTTATATAAAAAAATATAGTCTTGGGTGGAAATTGTTCACCTTCTTTTGCAATAATGATAAATTATGATGAAGATTATATTTAAATAAAGTTGAAAAGGAATAGCTCCCAGCTTCTGACATTTTGCAAATGGTGGTGCAAGTGTACTTCTGACATCTTGCAAATGGTGGTGCAAGTGTTGATGGATGCTTTTAAAAGTTGTCTTGCCAATTATTAGCCACCACTTTATAAGAATGTAAATATTAATCTTTAAAGAAATAGTAAATGGTTCTCAAATACTTACTAAGGCAATATTTTTATAAGGATTAATCCATTTTGGAATTAAAGTATTTTCCCTGGGTTTACTTGTTATTTAGTATTTTTGGATGGTAAATATATTTAAAAATTGTTTGTAATGGACTTACGATAAAATTGATTTACAACTATACTAATTAATATAAACACATAAATAAATATTAAATTATATAATAAAATTATGGGCTAAATTATAAAATTTATTTAACTATGCTAATTATATGATATTAAATTATATAGTGGATGGTTTCTATCTACATAGTGGGACTTTAGCTAACCTATTGCACGGATGTTTTCTACCTATACTTGTGAAGAGTGAGAGGTCATTTAATTAATTTCAATGGTTGCACTCTCTCATAAATAGGTCACTTGGCATGGCTTAAATGTAAAACAAAATTAAGAGTGGCACAAACCTATAAGATTTTTTTTTATATCTTAGCAAATTAATAGGTAAAATAACAATATTTTGAATTTGTTATTGTACTCCGAATCAAGAGTATTTTAAGATATTTGTTACTTATGATTAAACTAAATTTAAAAATATTTGATTTTTTGAAGAGTAAATTTTAAGCAAAAAATATATTTTATTATTCTTTACATTATACTACGTTAAATTTTTGAGTCACTTTGTTAGGCTTCATGTCTTCATCCGTAAGGACCATATTTAAAAGTAACTGATAAAGCATAAGCATAATCATTATCCATGTTGACAATAAACATATAAATTTGCCTATATGGCCTATGTTTTTCACAGACCCATGTTTATATTTGTATTTCGTTACATTTTAATCATTATCCATGTGAACTCCCAAATTAATGGCTCACACATACTACTCTCACACTTGTTATTTTATGATGCTAAACTTATTTTATAGATCATTGTTGGTACCGAGATGATTTGTCGATATTTAGTATTTTGTCGGTACTTATAAAATATAGATTTTGTGACAAGAAGTATTCAGTCTTTCTTTAATTATATTATATCATGAATTATAAGCTTAATGTTGGGGGTCACTCCGTATGAAAGTCCTTGTGACCGAAGATTTAGACAGAGCACATGGACTTTATGTGCTACTATATACAAAATATGCAAATAAAATTTTGGTCAACATAGTTGACCAGAACATTTTAAACGGGCAACAATGCCGGTCAAGAAATTGACCGTTGATGGCATGAGCTGCCCTGCATTGCTGAGAGATCCCAAACGGATAACACCGACCGGTCAATAGGGGCATTGACCGGTCATGTGGAGAAGATGGTCAATAGAGTTGACCAACCTTGTGGAGAACGTGGATAGTGGAATGTGGGCCGTCCATCAGAAAATCCAAAATGGTGTTAACTTAGAAAATTTGTTGAGGATATGTGATCTCAGACGGTTATGTAGGAACCGTTTTTGTATAGCGTATATTCATATTGTTAGCAAAGACAGATCTTGTCGGTAGATATGGAATATTCCTCAAATCTGTTGTATATGGGCCTCGATATTAAAAACAGGTAGAATGACTTACTGTTTAGAGACACAAACGTGTGAAGCTAAGTGTGAAAAATAAAGAGAAAGTGAAAACGGTGAAGAAATGAGAGAATTGTGAGCAACTCATAGTACATTGCTTGTACTCTATTCTTCGTTTCTCTTCTCTCATGCATTTGTGTAACTGTAAAAATTGTTCCCAACCTTACATAGTGGAATTGGTTCCGTTGACAGATTGTCCCGTGATTTTTTTCCTTATTTGATAAGGATTTTTCACGTAAAAGATTGAGTATTCATTCTCTTCTTCCTTATTCTTTTACTGTATCTATCTGTGAGGTAGTCAGATACCTTCTATTCCCAACAAGTGGTATTAGAGACGGGTTAAAAACTCTGTCTAAATGGCGTCATCATCGTCAAAGAATCTACCGTTAAGTGTGGAGCAGTTCAACAGGTAGGACAATTTCACCCTCTGACAAGAGACGGTGAAGAATATTCTAACTAGAAAATGAATAGTAAAGGCACTGAAGAAGAAGGATGAAAAGCCAGCAAACCTGATCGATGATGAATGGCAAGATAAAAGAGACCTTTCCAACTATACCATAAAACTATCCTAGCGGACAACACTCTCCAAGAGGTTCTTGGCCTGACAGATTTGGCGGAGGTTTGGGAGAAGTTAGAGAGCCGATATAAGTCCAAATCCATAACAACCAAACTACATGTAAAGATACAATTTTATGGCTTATGGTTGTCAGAATGTGGGAGTTTCAAGAAGCATCTGGACGAGTTCAATAGAATATTGATACAGATGTCCGCTCTTGATGAGGAAATCAAGGAGGAGGACAAGGCATTGGTTCTTCTGGCCTCTCTCGGCCTCCTATGATCACATTGTCACAACTTTGTTATTTGAAAGGATACATTAAGGTTGAACTAGGTTATTACTTCGTTGCTCATAAATGAGTCAAGACGGTCACAAGGGACCTCGTCGTTCTCTCACTCTGAGGTACTTATGACAGAATTCAGGGGAAGGAGCAAAGATCCTAGTCAGAAACCAGGAGAGAAAGGTTATAACAAGTCACGGTTAAGGTATCAAAACCTCGAGTGCCATCATTGTGACAAAAAGGGTTACATCAAAAAGTATTACTTCAAGTGAAAGCGTAAAAATGCGGAGAAAGATAAAGGAGATAAGGGACGAGGAGAGGAAACGTCCTTTGTCTCAATAGTCATAGGAGGCAATCTCCTGGTGATATGTGAAGAAAATGTTGTAAGCCTAACGGACCATGAGGCCAGTTGGGTGCTTTGGAGTGATAAGAATGAGAAATAAAGGAATATCCCTGGTTATATGTAGAGGTAATATTATTCTGGTCACCAATAATGAGATGAAACTGCTGTTGAAGGATGTACATCATGGCCCTTATATCCGTCTGAATATTATTTCAGCCGGTCAGTTGGATGATGAAGGTTATTGTAATACTTTCTGTGAAAGCGAGTGAAAACTGACAAAAGGATCTCTTGTTGTGATAAGAAGAAAAAAGTGCTCCGACCTGTATATAATGAAGGCCTGTGTAATGGCCGGGGACGTGAATGTCGTAAGTGACAATGAGTTGAAGAACTTGTGGTACAGGAGGTTGGGCCACATAAGTGAATATGGACTATGTCAACTGGCTAGAAAAGGTCTTATCTTTGGAGTAAAGGAGGATGGATTAAATATGTGTCCTCACTGTTTGGCCGGCAAGTAAAGGAGACTCTCATTCCTTGGAGACTCATCCTTCACAAAGACAGAGATACTTGATCTCATCCACACAAATGTGTGTGGACTATTCTAAGAGAAGTTGTTTGGTGGACGACAGTACTTCGTTTCTTTTATTGACAATTGTTCCAGAAAGCTGTGAGTCTACCCATTGAAAACCAAGGACCAGGTTCTCGATGTATTTGAGCAATTTTATACTATTATTGAGCGTCAAACGGGGAAAAAAATGAAGGCTATCCGAAGTGATAACGGCGATAAATACATATGGTCCTTTGATGCCTATTGCTGATCACATAGTATTAGACATTAGAAAACATCTCTAAAGACACCACAATTGAACGAAGTGATTGAACAGATTAACCGCACACTTCTAGAAATAGTACGGTGCATGCTTTATGAGACTAAGCTTCCTGGACACTTCTGGGTCGAAGCATTGAAGACGGTGGCCTATATCATAAATAGGTCGCTCAGTAAACCCATGAAGGGTGAAGTGCCAGAGAAGATATGGTCGAATAAGGAGTCATCTTATGATTATCTACGGGTGTTTGGATATAAAGTATTCCCTCGGATCCCAATAAATGAAAGAATAAAGTTGGAGACAAAGACGATACAATGCGTCTTTCTGGGCTATGGGAAAGATGAGTTGGGTTATAGATTGTATGATCCAACTGGAAGAAAACTTATCCGATCAAGGGACGTAACTTTTGTTGAAGATGAAACGATCGAGAATATTGGCAAGAAGGCCAAGTGTGATGTAGACCGGATAAACAAAGTAAGTGTCAAAATTGTCCGTCCTATATCCCTGGAAGACGTGGACAATGGTCTTGAGGAGGTTGAGGATAATGAAGAGGCAATTACGGAACCTAATGAAGATCTGGATGAATTCATCCCTCAACCGGCCGAGGATATTTCTGTCAGACGATCTTCACGAAACAGATGGCTATCCGTCCATCTGTCACCTAGTGAATATGTTATACTCACTAATGTTGAAGAGCTTGAGAGTCTTGAAGAGGCTATGGAGGATGAGAGTAAGGAGAAATGGCTGGAGGCCATGAAGGATGAAATGAGTTCTCTTTATGATAATCATACCTTTAATTTAGCCAAGCTCCCCAAAGAAAAAATGATACAAAAGAACAAATGGGTTTTTCGATTGAAAACGGATGAGAACACTAAGAATTTAAGGTACAAGGCATGTCTAGTGGTGAAATACTTTAGTCAAAGAAAGAGAGTCGACTTTGATGAAATTTTTACTCAAGTCGTGAAGATGTACTCCATACGGGTTGTGCTGGGTTTGGCTGCTACTCAGAACCTTAAGGCGGAACAAATGGATGTCTAGACGGTTTTCCTCCGTTGTGAACTTGAGGAGAAAATTTACATTGAACAACTGAAAGAGTTCAAGGTTAAGGGGAATGAGCAACTTGTCTATCGTCTGAGAAAGAGTTTGTACGGTTTGAAGTAAGCTCCTAGACAGTGGTATAATAAAATTGAGTCGGTTATGACTAGTCAAATGTACCGGCGGACTACTTGTGATCACTGTGTATTTGTACATATATTTTTTGATGATGATTTTGTTATTCTTCTCTTGTACGCAGATGACATGTTAATTGTTGGACACAACAGTACTCGGATAAAGGAGCTGAAAGAGCAACTTGGGCCATCGTTTTCTATGAAAGACTTGGGATCGACGAGGCAAATTCTTGGTGTCTGAATAATTCGCAATCGAAAGGCAAGAAAATTATGGTTGTCTCAAGAAAGTTACATTGAAAAAGTGCTCCAACGATTCAATATGGACAAATCAAAGCCTGTAAGTACACCATTAGCAAACCACCACAGGTTGAGCACTCGTCAATGTCTATCCTCGAACGAAGAGAAGACATACATGAGAGGCGTTCCCTATTTCTCTGTTGTGGGAAGCCCGATATATGCCTTGATGTGCACAGGACCCGACATAGCACATGCTGTTGGCACAGTTAGTCGGTTCCTGTCAAACCTAGGTAAGGTGCACTGGTCCGCAGTTAAGTGAATCATAAGATATATCCGAGGAACTTCCAAGAGGTTCCTGTATCTTGAAAGTGACGAGCCTCAGTTAGTGGGCTATTCGGACGCTGATATGACCGGAGTCATTGACTCCCATAAGTCTACCTCAAGGTATTTGGTAAAATTTATAGGAGGTGCAGTTTTTTGACAATCCAAGCTGCAGAAGTGCATAGCCTTGTCAACTACTGAAGCCGAGTATATCGCAGTAATAGAAGCTTGTAAGGAAATGTTATGGATGAGGAAGTTCATCCAAGAATTGGATCTTAAACAGGAAAAGTATAAGGTATTCTGTAACAGTCAGAGTGTCATACATCTCTGCAAGAACTCTTCGTTCCACTCTAGATCGAAGCACATTGATATTTGATACCATTTAGTGAGAGATGTACTTAAACCCGATCTGTTGTCACTGGAGAAGGTCGGTACTGAAAAAATGGGAAAAATATGACAACCAAGATTTTGCCAAAGGGTAAAAATGAAGCTTGCTGCAATTTGGCTGGGTTGACAAATATTGTTTCCTCACGGTCGTGAGGAGAAGTTTATTGGGGGTTACTTCTGTGTGAAAGTCCTTGTGATCAGAAGACTTAGACGGAGCATGTGAACTTTATGTGCTAATATACACAGAATATACAAATAAAATTTCGGTCAACATAATTGACCAGAACCTTTTGAACAAGCAATGATACCGGTCAACAAATTGACATGTTGATGGTATGAGCTGCCCTGCATTATTGAGGGATCCCAAACGGACAACACCGACTGGTCAACAGGAGCATTGACCAGTCATGTGGAGAAGACGATCAACGAGCGTTGACCAACCTTGTGGAGAACGTGGACGGTGGAATGTGGGCCGTCTACCAGGAAATCCAAAATAGTTCCAGTTTAGAAGATTTTCTAAGGATACGTGATTTCAGACGGTTATACATGAGTCGTTTTTGTATAACGCATATTTATATTGTTGGTAAAGACAGATCTTGTCGATAGATATGAAATATTCCTCAGATCTGTTGTATATAGGCCTTGATATTAAAAGCAAGTAGAAGGACTTATTGTTTAGAGACACAGACGTATGAGGTTAAGTATGAAAAACAAAGAGAGAGTGAAAACGGTGAATGAAGGAGAGAATTGTGAGCAACTCATAGTGCATTGCTTGTACTCTGTTCTTCGTTTCTCTTTTCTCTTACATTTGTGTAATAGTGAAAATTGTTCCTAACCTCACATAGTGAAATTGGTTCTGTGGACAGATTATCTCGTAATTTTTTCCTTATTTGATAAGGATTTTTCACGTAAAATGTGGAGTGTTCATTCTCTCCTTCCTCATTTTTTACCTGTATCTATCGTGGGGTAGTTAGACGCCTTCTATCCCTAACACTTAATATATCTTATATAACAAAAAATGAGTGCCCTTTTGTATATGTATTATACAGAAGCCGATCGCTTTGACTTGTCAGGATGAAATTCTTATCATGATAACATGGATTGTCCATTCTTTCGTTTAATTTTATATGGTTTAGATATGGGTGTCACAGTGACAACTCGGTCCACCAAGTCAAATTATGGACATTGTGATGATAGCATATGAAAAAGTAAATGGCTAAGGCGCAATAGGCTCTAACAACGTGTCCTCAATGTCACAAATTATATTGCTAATATGGGCAAGGAGGCATTGGCCATGGACATTACTGTGAATTTGCCAATAAACATAAAAATTTACAGAAGATTATGATGACCCAGCAGAGGAAATATCATGACTATGATGATTAATTAAACACTACACAATTAAATCATTTTTAAAGTTTAAATAATTCAACCAAGATTAAAGTATATTTATACTGTGCATAAAGTCGAAATGATTCTATATTTAGGTAGTAAAAATGGGGAAAAATTGAAAATCTGATGAAAAATAATTAATAATGATGGCCAGAAACAGTAAGCTATATATATATTTTTTATAATATTTGCCATAAATTAATATACTATAATTAATTAAAAATCATATTAGGGTCAATAAAATATATTTTATATATTTTTTGTATATTTTATTTTCTAATAAAGTAAATTATTGTCTTTCCACTTTCCCTCAGATGCGTACGCTAGCTAACTAGCATGATTGTGTCTTTCCACCAGGCTAAGTCCACTACGAGCCATCAATTTTTTATTTTTATTTTTGGATAACGAAGAATTTCAATTTCCATTTTATATTTATATATATTATATATATATATATATATATCTAATAAGTTTAAAAAATAATAATAATTAAATAATTAATTATAGATCTAATTACGTTGTCCTAAGTTATTAATATCATCTGCATAGTCACATTATTGATTCATCTATAATTTTTTTTTATTTTTCTTTTTAAAGCATATATTTTTCTTAATATAATGATTTTTAGAAGATGGTCTTATTTTTTATATAATTAAAAGCCTATATTAATGTAATTAAAAGCTTATATGACTTTGGCTTATCTTAATTTTAATTAATCATATGAGGAGTGATTCTCTCTAGAAACAAGAGATAATGCCGTAGTCAATTTAGATGGAATGAATCAAACGATTAAGATGAAATATTTATTTATAATAATAGTTGGGCAAAAACATAATTCTTATTTTTTTTTCTCTTTGTACATCTATCCTAATAAATTTAATAAATTTGCCAAAAAGTTTTCTTTAAGATATAAAATTATCACTGAATTAATACTAAAAATAAATTGTAAATTAAAAATTAAAAATAAAGGTTTATAAAGTAATAATATATGAAGTTAAGAATATATATTTTTAGTACTTTTCAGGTCAATCAAGTCATCGAGCAAACTCTCCAGCCCAACTAGTGGGCTGGTCGTCTGTCGAAAATTGAACTGGAAATTAATAAGGGATTCCACCCAGTAACTTACTCATAATTAATGAATTAATTATTATGTGAGTGGTATCTCACGTAATATTGATATGACCATTTTAAATAATTTTTTTAATTATTTTAATAGTTATAAATTTGATAGGTCATGTTATATTTTGAGTCGATCTAAAGTCAAATATATTCATCAATAAAGCCTCACAAAGAACAAAGCCTATAAGGCAATATGGCAGGTCCAACCATGGCCAGTGCGTAATGGGCCGATGGAGTTAGAGATCGGTTAGACCCAACAGTTAGCCCCCTATGGTATGATCAATTACCGTGAGGAAAGTCTCCAACTCAACAGCAACAGTTTTATCAATACAAAGAATACTGACACGACAAACGCCTACTATTGGTGGCCAAAGTCAATGCTCAAAGGGCAGGGCCACACTTGCCTACCTGCTGCAAATAAGATGCTGTCGCTGTCAGGCCGTTGTCACCATTAATATGGCTCAACAAATCACCCACCAGAATAGTTTGATAAATATTGGCAAGGACCATCCACGATTACACCACCAATGTAAAGTAATAGTTGACACCAAAGGGTTTCGACAATGGCCAACAGCCTGCAAAGCCCAACGCAATAGCTTTCCAAACTTGGCGCCAAAATTACGCTAGAGAAGGGGGGAGAACCCAAGAGGAAAAAGACCTGAGAGGCAATTCAAAGAGAAAAGCGACCAGAAATACCTAAAAGCAATCAATCCTAATAGAGAGCATTTTCTACTTTTCTCTATTGTAAAACCGCTCCTAATCGAACGCACCACTAAAACCAAGTCTTCTGACACTACTCAAAAGCCATTTTTCGTTGTGTGCACCCACCAGAACTAAGTCTTCCAATACTACTTACTTTTCATCACATACGTGCATCCTTACATCATCTATTAATTTTTCTATTCTTAGATAAAGATTTTTAATTTAAGTATTAAAAGATAAATTGGGGAGTGAATTTTGCCAATCCTTTAACCTCTTATTTGTTTATTATGTTACACAGAACTCAAATTATTATATATGAAAACCAGACCCACCTTCATTCGACTCGATATAAAAGATCAGGTAATTCTCTAATTCATATAATAATTTAAATTTAGGGACGTATCAAAATTATTATTATAATGTAAAAACTAAAATTAAAATCACACTTTAAAATATATTTTAATATCTATTTTTTTATCACTTTTAATTTGATCATAATTATTGAGAGAAAGAGATTTTTTTTTTTTCTCTAGATTGTTAAAAAATGGTCCACATAACAAGATATGTATATACTGATTTATTACATTTGAATAAAATGATACAAATTTATATAATTAGTTTAAATATATTAATTATTTACAATTAATGAAATAAAAATTTTATGAAAAGTATGCTTATTTAAGATACATTTTCGTAAAAAAAGTAAGACATTTTAATAATTTAATAATAATCATCTCTTATTCTATAAAAATTTATCTATAGTAGTCATTTTAAGATGTACAAAAATCATAAAAAAATCCCTATAAGTCTTTAAAAATATAGAATAGAGATAAATCATCTCCTACTCCTTTAACACAAGAACATTTTTGGTATAATTTTTAGTTCTATAAATTATTTTTGAAAAGTTAAAGTATAACATTTATGCATATATATAAATTTATTTTTAGACATAATAATAAGTTAAGAATTATAATAATAAAATTCTAGAATTAAAACTTAATACACATTAAGAAGATTACATGTGATCTCAGAGCAATAATTTTAACTGTTGTGTTTTCTTTTGATCATATAATTTAATTGATTTTTATAATAAAAATTCACAAATTTTATGAATTTTTCATTAAAACTTTTTAATTAAAATATGATATTTGATTAAACTTTTTTTTTCTTTCGTTTACCTGACTGTTATCAAGTGGATCATGATATATATTAAATTTATATAAACTTTATTATTAGAGATATTTATCTAATTGATATATTTTGTGACCATACATATTATTATATCGATGTCGGGTTGTGAGTTGTCGGGTTACAGTATCAACATTCATCCGTTGCTGTCCATTCTCGACTTCAGAATTCGTGCCTCGCCGTGGTGTGCTCTCCAAATCACTGAGCCCGTCTGCTCATTCGCGCCTCCGTGCGCCGCTACCCGTTCAACCCTAAAATCCAGAATGGTCCCTGTCATTGCAGCGCCACCCCCGCCGAGCTCACGTAGGGTTTTTTCTGGAAACCCTTCATGTGCTCGCCGCGCGCTCGAGCACACGGAGGGTTTCCACGTAGGGTTTCTTTGAAAACTCTCCGTGAGCCCGCCGCGCTCTCGAGCTGTGCTCAAGCGCCGATGTAAAGGGCAAGTTTTTAAATGCGTTATTTGAGCCCTCTATAAATACTTAGCTTATATTTTTGGAACCCGGGGACTCATTGGAAGATCAATTTCGTGCCTCACTTGAGAAGAATTGTTGTTAAAAACTCTATTGGTCTTACTTCTTTTGAAAAAACTAAAAGTTACAACCTTGAGCCTCATGTTTTAAATAGTTTTCTCTATATTTTTCTCTTTACCTTTTTGAATGCCTACATCATTCTACCTTCGTTGGAGACGTCGGTGTGTTAAAGAAGGAGACTTGATCATGTTCAGCAATTCAAGTGGCTAAAGAGGAAAGATTGACGTGAAAACCGGAAGGTGTTCGGTTCCATTGCCGCGAGCAAATCCAAGGAGTTCCTTGATAGGGATCACAAGACAGGAGTAAGTCGGCTAGGTTAGCGAGTCGTTACCACCTGGTCTAGAAGTTGATTTTCATAATGCATTGCTTCCTTGGCCGTTGAAGCCCGGAGGGTTTTTCTCGATTACCGTGGGTATCAAGTTTTCCCTTCGTCACTAAAAATCATGTCTTTTTACTATTGTTTATGCTTAGTTATATTTTTCATACTTATCCTTATCTCTAACATCTAGACATAAATATTCTTTACGTGTATTAAATATTTAATTTTTACTACTTTCACTGTTTTTACCAAGGTCAAAACTTGATTGTACAATTTAGGACAAAAAGTTCTTTTTCAATTGGTATCAGAGCCTCACCCCGATCCACGACCCCGTTTTAGATGTATACGAGTGGATTACTCTCCGTACCTTCCTTCTTTGATGGGAACAATTATGCCTATTGGAAGGTCCGGATGAGAGCCTTCCTCAAATCCTTGGATGAACGTGTATGGGCTAGTACCCAACTTGGGTGGACTCCACCCAAGAGTAGTGATGAATTAAAAGTTTTATCCTTGTGGTCAAAATACGAACTTGATACTTGTAACAGGAATAGTAAGGGGTTACATGCTATTTTTATGGTTGTATCTTCCGATGAGTTTAAACGGATTTCTATGTGTGACACTTCTAAAGATGCATGGGATATTCTAGAAATCACTAATGAAGGTACTAAATTAGTTAAAAATTTAAAATTGTAAATGCTCACCATTAGATTCGAAGAAATAAGAATAAAAGATGATGAGACATTTGATGATTTTTATGCGCAATTAAATAATATCATAAATTTCACATTTAATTTAGGAAAATGAATTCTGAAAAATAGAATTGTTAGAAAAATTCTACGATCTTTACCTGAACGATTTAGACCAAAAGTGACTGCGATTGAAGAAAGCAAAGATTTAGACGAATTGAAAATCGAAGAACTTGTAGGGTCCCTTCAAACTTATGAGCACACATTGTCACAGTCAAGGAAAAATAAATCACTTGCTCTAAAATCAAGTAGGGAAGAGCGAAACCAGGATTCCGATGAAGAATCATATAGTGAAGACGATTTTTCCTTATTTGTAAAGAATTTTAAAAAATTTCTAAAGAAAAATAAATTTTCATCAAACAAACTTGATGTGGATTTAAAACGTTCATCTCAACTTGAGAAGAAAGACCGACGTGAACTCAAGGACTTCAAATCAAAAAATACTCAAGGGGTTTAATACCATAAGTGTAAATAATTTGGCCACTATCAGGTTGAATGTCTAAACCTTAAACGCCAACAAGGTCAAACCTTTAAAGCTAATGTAACCTTAAGCGATGACGAAGGAAAAGAGGGTGAAAAATGTCCTGAAGATGACCCTGTCAAGTATATGGCCTTTATGACCTCAATGTGTGGTAATTCAGTCAAAAATCTTAATCAATCTGATGACTCTGTGGATGAGTCAGAAGCTAAATTTGATGGACTTCAAGAAGCATATGATAAACTATTTAGAGAATGCTTGAAAGTAAAGAAACAAAATAAAATCTTAAATAGTAGGGTCATAGATTTGGAATAAGAAAAATTAGCTCAACAATCAGAGTTAGATGCTAAAACCCAAGAAATTGAGAATCTGACAATCTCTTTACTAAACAAATCACAACTCTAAAATCTGAACTTGAGGCTACTAGAAAAGATTTGAAATAATTCTTAAATGATCTACAAAATTAGATCATATGCTCGGGTTGGAAAAAATTAGTGGAAATAAACAGGGGTTGGGGTATGCTACAAATATTGTCCAAAATGACGTGAAACCTAAAACTATTTTTATTTCCGCCATGAAAATTTCACACCAACACGCTTACAAATCCAAACTCACTAAGCAACCGTCTCGACGTGTAAAAAATAGCTTTAACTCACATCATTTGACCAATTCATATGGCCTAAAAGACATGAAAAAACCCCCAAAGTCTCTGCTAACTTGTCATGCTTGTGAAAAGATTGGCCACATTCCGTCCCACTGCTATACCATGAACTTTCCATACAACCCAATACCAGAGCTAAACATGAATACACTTGTTGATCACATTCAGATATTAAATGAACAAGTAAAAAGATTGAATGCAAAAGTGAATTTAGTGAGACAAGTATGGGTTAAGAAAAATGAGCTACATTACCCTTGGCCATTCGTGACAAAAAAGGGGGAGACTTGATTCACTTTGACAGGGGGAGATTAGGGGAGACGGAGCCTGCTTATTTATGTTAGGGGGAGCTTTGTTATTTATGTTAGGGGGAACCTTATTGTTTTCATAAGGGGGAGTACTTCAATTTTTGTTACTTGTTTTCTCTTCTTTTTGCTGCTGCATATTGGTTTCTTACTTCTATTGTTATCATTTTATTATGCCTTTGTGATACTAACTTTACTGGACCAAGCAACTGATACAATGTCAACGTAACTGTCACCACATCGACACAGCAGTACTAGTGTAGAGGTTTATATTTTTTTTATATCTCTTATTTCTCACTAGGTGTAGATTTTTATGTACACGAGTTCTATCACGGTAGTTTATGAACCCGTGCTTCACTTGTATTTATTTACTTTTTGGGTTTTGTCACGAAATTGTTAAAGAGGGAGATTGTTAGAGACATTTGTCTAATTGGCATATTCCGTAACCATATGTATTATTGTATCGATGTCGGGTTGTGGTTATCGAAGTTACAGTATCAACATTCATCCGTTGCTGTCCATTCTGACTTCCAAGAATTTCGTGCCTGCCGTGTGCTCTCCAGTCGCTCGAGCCCGTCCGAAGCCCCGCGCCCTCCGTGCGCTCGCTACCCACTCGACCCTAAAATCCACAATGGTCCCCACTCACTGTATGCCACCCCGGCGCTCGAGCACCGATGCAACGAGCAAGTTTTTAAATACAATATTTAAGCCCTCTATAAATACTTGGCTTATATTTTTGGAACCCCGGGACTCCTTGGCAGATCAATTTTGTGCCTCACTTGAGAAGAATCATTGTTAAAAACTCCATTGGTTTTGCTTCATTTGAGAAAACTAAAAACTATAACTTTGAGCCTCATGTTCTAAATAATTTTCTCTACATTTTTCTCTTTACCTTTTTGAACACCTACATCATTCTACATTCGTTGGAGACGTTGGTGTGTTGAAGAAGGAGACTCGATCGTGTTCGGCAATTCAAGTGGCTAAAAAGGGAAGATTGATGTGAAGACCAGAAGGTGTCCGGTTCGGTTACCGCGAGTAAATCCAAGGAGTTCATTTGTAGGGATCACAAGACGGGAGTAAGCCGACTAGGTTAGCGCGTCGTTACCACCCGGTCTGTAAGTTAATTTTCATAGTGCATTACTTTCCTAACCGTTGAAACTCGAAGGATTTTTCTTGATTACCGTGGGTATCAAGTTTTCCTTTCATCATCAAAAATCGTGTCTTTTTTCTATTGTTTATGCTCAATTATATTTTGCATGCTTATCCTTATCTCTAACATTTAGACATAAATATTCTTTACGTGTATTGAGTATTTAATTTTTACTGCTTCCACTATTTTTACCGGAGTCGAAACTTGATTATACAATTTAGGACAAAAAGTCCTTTTTCATTTATGAATTATGATATTTATTGAATTTATATTTTAGGGTTGCTTAAATTCTCATGCATATATGTCAAATTTGTAATGCATGATTTTTGTATCTAAATTCTGCGTAGAAAAAATTATCAAAGTAGAAAGCGCCAATCGACTTTGAACCCTCAACCCCGAGGGTTCGAGCCAGTAGCGCCAACTGCAACCCGTGATCTTTTAGTTATTAAAGATAACAAAATTAGGATGGCTAGGGGCCAACAACTCAATTCAAACCCCTCCCCTCGACTTTGGTCTCCGGCTCAAGAGAGACATTGTTAATATTTAAATATAAGTAATAAAGTTTCAAAAATAAAGTGAAGCCATGTATTCGATAGAAATTGGACCACTGATCAAGTCGTTACTTTGGTAAATACTAACCAATTTCTCTGAAACAACAGTGTGTCCTTTCCCTTCGAGGGTGTTATTTACATTCATGTGAATTGTTTAAGTTGAATCAATTGGCAATCTTTACTTAGCTTGTAGTTTTGGCATGATTGCCATTAATTTAAAATAGTTTCTAATTTTTGGTCTTCTAAAAGTGGTGCAAAATGAGTAAACTCATTGGTTATCAAAATTACAACTTTCAGACAATCATTTCACTAACTGACTGTTATTACTTTAAATGAGAAAATATGATGGCTTTAACATAATTAATATTGACCAAAATTTTATTAAAACTCTTATAACTCTGTATCACAATGTAGAACATAGTCTAGTAAACGAAAACTCTTCTTTTGTATGGTACAAGGGACTCGATCATATATCTAAAGACAAAAAGCATAGAAGGGTGAAAGAAGAAACTTTATCTAACCTAGATTTATCTGATATTAATATATGTATAAATCATATTAAAATAAAGTAAACCAAACATATAAAAAATACCATAAAAAGTGAAGAATTTTTTAAAATTATCCCTACAAACATTTTTTGTAATATCCGGAGTTTTTACCATTTTTAATTGAAATTATTTATTATTTTGGGTAATTTAGGTATAACAAAAATTAGGTAAATATTATAAATTTTAAAGGATATTTAAATTAGTTAGACTGGTACCCGAAATGCGTCTGTATTATCACTCAAATATTGATTTGAATTTTAGAATTAAAAAAAGAATATATAATAATAATAATAAAATAAAGAAAAGAAGATAAATAAAACAAAGGCGAGGGTTTTTAGGGAGAGAGAAAAAAGAGAGGGAAGAAGAAGAAGGGAAAGAAAAGGAGAGAGAGAGAGAGCCGAAGGAGAAGAGAGAGAAAGAGGAGAATGAGGTTTCCGAATTCAATTCTGATTTAGAGCTAATTAGAGAAGTGATAGATCGAATAAAGGCAAATGCACTTATACCATTTTCTTCTTCTTATTGTAATTTTCATTTATTCCTCTCGGTATTCTTATTCTTGATACCAACCAAAAACATGTATTTTGTGAAACTCACAACTTGAGCATGATTTATTTGTTGTTTCAACGTCCGATTTCCATGTTCCGTGCGGTTTTGTCTTGGGCGAAACCCTAACCCACACCTCGGACCGTTTACCCATTTATTTTGGGTTTTATACATTATTTAGTTTTAGATAACTAAAATCCATGATTTGAATATGGTTATTTACCGATTTGGTATCTAATTTCTAAGTTTTGCTTGATTTTGTGCATTAAAAACCCTAACCCCGTGCTCAACACTATTCACCTAATTTATTTGAGACTTTTGCATGATTTCATTTTGTTTAATTGGTATTAATTACATTTAATTGTATATACTCAATTATATATTCCAAAAATATTATGGTAAACCGTTTGTAAATGATTATTTTGTTCGGAAGCTCTAAAGCTATATTTGCTATGATGTGGTAAGAATTTTCTAATTTTTTTCAACTATTATGTTAAATTGTGTATATGTTTAAAGGTATGTGAAGATTTAAACCTACTAGAAATGATTATTTATATTTGTATATAAGAACTATGTAAGATATGTAAGGTATAAGAAGGAAACTCCATAATTTGAGATGTTTGATGGTCCGTTCTTCAAGGAATGAGAACTTTGTATAAGAATATAGTGGACCATCCCTTAAGAATAAATAATCATGAAACTAGAGCAAAGATTTGTATTTCACATGGTAGTATTCCCTAACATACCTTAAGATATTACAGTGGTGAATCGAGAAATTACCATAGACCACGAGATATGTTATGGTGGCATAAAAATATGAACTATTAGCCCAATATATTCGAGATTATAGGTATATCGTCTACCACGGGACGTTAAATTCAAGATACGTGGGCAAGCTTTTGATCACGTTGAGTAACATGATTCTTTTATCGATTTAACTACTCCATTAGCTAGTGAGGTCCACTAACTCTGATTTGAAAATATAATCGAGATTTTTACATATTTTAGAACCTAAAAAAATCAGAAGTAAAATATGAAAGAAAATGTGTTACCGAAAATACATCTGATTATATTTCATATTTATGTATTATGTATTATACTCCTATTTTTTTCCTCTTGATTTATTTTAAGTATACTATTTATGTTCTTATTATATTGTAACTTATTAAATATTTGACTCACTTCTTGTTATTTTCTTACCTGTAAATGAGTACGAGCTTATACCTAACGATTCAGAGTAGAGTTTAGAAGTGGGCTAGGCTGCGGATTGAAAGATCGTTTTGTGGATTTGGTTTTTGTGGTTTTGTATACCTATATGAGAACTTTTATCTATTTGATTGCTCCGTTAGTTGGTGAGACCCACTAAGTTTGGTCCGAAAAGATAATGGAGATTTTTGCATATTTTAGAACATAAAAAAATCAGAAGTAAAATGTGAAAGAAAATGTGTTATCGGAAATACATCTAATCATGTTTCATATTTATGTATTATGTATTATACTCATATTTTTTTCCTATTGATTTATTATAAGTATACTACTTATGTCCTTATTATATTATACTTTACTGAGTATTCAGCTCATTTTTTATTATTTTCTTGCCTTCAGATGAGTACGAGTTTATACCTGACGAAGTGGAGTAAGGTCTAAAAGTGGGGTAGGCTGCAGATTGAAAGATCATTTTGTGGATTTGTGTTTTGTGGTTTTGTATACTTATATGAGGACTTGTATAATTTTGGATGGGCATATTGACATATATATTATATGTATGGATGATAGTATGTACTTTTGTAGGATTATTATGGTTTGTTTCAGGTGCCTAGCAGCATCTCCATTGTCCGATATTGTATTCGAAGACCCAACGTTGGAGCCACGAGCATATTGTGGCATTGTGGATCTTGTATTATGTCGTGTTTGTCCAATTGTTGGAGTTTTTTTTTGGGATGAAATTTTTATATGTTGTATAGGCTTGTTGTACAGGTTTTATATAGTCTGACGGCCGTATTGCAGACGAAACTTGGCCGATTTTCGGTTTAAATATGGTCCGTCATATTTTTATCACTTTTGTTGAAAACTTTTCGCATTATTATTATATTTATTATACAAAAGTCTCAGGTTATAAATACATTAGAGGTATACATAATTTAGGTTGGAAAACAAGGACTAAAAATTTGAAAGTCATAAGAACTTGTCATGTCTCCAATCCTGAAATTACATTTATCAATTTATTAATTCATAATTAATTTAAATTAAATTTTAATCTAAAATAACATCAAGATGCAAAACTATAAACCAAATATTGTTAAACAACCCAAAATAATAAAAATATTGAATCACAAGACCTAAATACCACACCCAAAGAGGTTTTAAATATCAATAATTATTTGACATTGAATTATACGCAATGAAAAGTATATTGATTAATGTTAGAGTATCGAAATAATAAACTAAATCAAAATACTGTAAAGAAAATCAAAATGAAATTTAAATATCGTTATTGATTGGATACAATAATAACCAAAATAATTGAAAGCTGAAAGATTGATATATTGAATTATTAATTTATAATAAAATATTATATCAAATCTAACACCTTAAGCTAAATATCTAAACAATAATTCTCTCGATTTAAAACTCTTGTAAGTAATTCAAACCCATTAATCTAGATGTGTTAATAAAATAATGATAAGAGTGTATTAATTATTCGATAAGGTATATATAACTTTCATATATGAATATATATCAAAAGAATGTTGGATAATGATAAAAATCTAAAATCTGAAAGGCCAATAATATCATCCTACAACATATTATACATACTCTAAAACTGATATTCAATTATACAAGACTATGCAAATACATAATCATATCCAAATCTACATTTTCAATGTTAAATATGCCAAACTATGTAAATGTATAAAATATGATACAATTATTCTAATGCACAAAAAAGAAATAAGGATCGATAATGATTTTACCAACAAAGAGTGAATATCAAAGCTCGATTATGATTATTTTTATACAACTAAAAGATATACGTTACTATTTGTTGCGTCCCGGGCCCACGGTTGTCGTACGGATTAGAGAGCCTTCGGATTCCTAAGCGTGTGGCGGCTTCGGAAGAAGGGTCCGGTCTCCGTCCCTGTGAACCTGGACCTGCACAACACAAACAACAAACAAGAGGTCAATGGTCCGGCAGGATTTCTCCCACCGATGCCGCTCCGAGGCTCAAATCAGCAAATTTTTGCAGTAAACGGAAATAGCACACGCTAAAGGGGTGTGCGGAGGAATGCTGTGTAAGCATAAGAGATGCTTGTGCGGTGACGTGGAGAATGCAATGAGCAGGTGGCGGAAGGTCTGGCTTCCTGAATGCACCGTAACTGGTGGCTGACTTTCCCGTGATCTTAGGAGATGCTGGGAAGGTGAGTGAGTTAACTATTGCCGATGGAAATGAGGTGGTCCTCAGTTCCGATTCGTCACTCTTGTGTTCTTAATTAGAGAAGAAAGGAGCAGTAGAGTGTGATTAGCCGTTTGAATTCTTGATTCAAAAGGAGGCTGCAGATGAAGATATTGAAAGAGAGGTCCCTTTCTCTGTGGGGTGTGAGGGTTCTTACACGCCTCTTCCCGTTGGACTCTTGGGCGCCAAAATGCCCGTTGTTTGGGCCATCGCGCCGCTGGTCACGTCGTGGACCGCCGGTTACACCGGTTGCCCTGTTGCCGTGGCTGGCACGCTGTTGAGCGTTGTTGACCACGCCCGATTTTCCTTTGAGCGGGAATTGGTTGGCCACTTGCAGACGGCAGCGGGTGCCGTTGGCGCTGTGCCAGCCACTCCTCTATTGGCTAGCCTTTCCACCTTTTCCGCCTGTTTCCGGTGACGCATTTAATGCGCTGCAGGTTTCCGTTGCCTTCTTCCAGCGTAGGTTCGCGCCTTTCGACCCTTGGGCTGGACTGACTGCTTCACGTGGGCTTTTGGATCCCCTGTGGGCCGCGACCTGCTTCATGGGCTTGGGCATATTTTATGGGCCAGGACATGGGACCCAACACTATTCAAAATTTCTATGTAAGCCTTTTATATATAGCCATATAAACAGGGCTGAATATCTTTTTTTTAACTCACAAATAATATGTTTGACATTTAATTTACTTATTTGAATATATTTTATTAATTTTCTACAACAGTCTATTATTAATTAAATTTAAAATTCTATTAAAATATGAATTTATTTTTAAATTTTCACATCAAAAAAATATTGCTATCATCAAAATTAATATAGAGTTTTTCTTTATATTTTTTCAAATACATAGCATATGATAAAATTATAGGCATACAAGAATTTTATCTTATACTTTAGAAACATGCAAGAATAATATTATATGATTAGTAAACATGTAAGGCTATTATTATAAGAAATCAATATAATTAGTATAATTTTATTAATTTTTTTCAATGTAAAACTTACATGAATAGTTATATGATAATTCAAGACTTGTAAAAGTATATGTTTGTAAATTAAAAATATGTAAGAGTAATATTATAAAAATTTATTACTTAAACATGATATACATAGATTTGGATTTAAGTTATTAGATTCATAAAATTGCATGAAATAGAAAAAGAATCAAATATATGTAAAGTAGAAACACTTTAATTATAAAATAATATATGTGTGAGTATTTAGAATAATAAATATTTAAGGAGTAAGAAATAAACAATAACAAAAAAAAAAGAGAATCTTGAATGTAATTGTCTTTACTTAATTTCTAGTAAAAGATCCTTAAATTTTCCTTAGATTCTCCTTCTCCATCCTTTGTTTTCTTATTCTTTCTCTTTCTCTCATATCTTTCTCCCTCTTCTCTTAGAAATCAACTAAAAATGATTTAGAATAGGCCAAATTGTCTATTTATTAGATATTGGTACATGTGTACCAATCAAGTGTAAATCAAGTACTGAGGAACAGTCCCTACAACGTACAAATGCCCGTCAAATGCCTACATTCTATCTAAAACACCCATATTTATCAATTAAATGTATATTGAGTTCGACCAATCTGCCTGAAATATACATAAACATCCTAAAGGCATTTGCCTTGTGTATCCTTACTATCAAAAATATATATAAGTATAGGTCAGGCGCATACCAGATATTACTTAACCTAACTTATACTAATTTGAAATTTAATTTAACCCAAAATATTGATTAACCTTAATAATTTATTAGTTTAATTTCAATTAATTATCATTAAAAGATTATTTTGAGATTCATATCTTACATACCTAATAGATGTGGTAAGTATTATGTTAAATATGATAAAAAAAGGATAATATCTTGGTCCTTTTACTAAGTTATTGAAACAATATGGCATGTATGCTCTAAACTATGTTGAGGTCACCACGTCAAAATAGTGTTGCTTAATAGTGCAATGGTACTTTAATAATATGGTTAGTATTATGTTAAGTGATGCCTCTTTACCTTTTTTTTTTTTTTTTGATGAAATCTCTTAAGATTATATATATTAAGGGGGCTACAACGTGGGAAAGGCGTTGATTGGGTTCTTGGTAAAGTAGTTATAAATAAACGACGGCTTTGAGTTATATATTAAAAATATAATTTAATATTATTTTTTAATTTTGATAATTTTTGGAGATTTGATTTTAAAAAACGATTATTAATTTTTATTTTCTTAAGTTTTTTTAAAAATATCTTAGATTTCCCATCCGGAAACGGGAGTCGTTGAGCTGGGACGTTCCCACGATATCCATTTTTAGGTTCTCCAAAGTAGTTATAAAAACGTATTTTTGAGTTATAAAAAGTAACAAAACGAGCCTTTAATAGCTACATGTTTGGAGATATCTAGGGAGGCTAGAATGTATAATTCATAAAAAAATAACTTAGA
The DNA here is from genome assembly GCA_033239525.1 of Nepenthes gracilis. NCBI lineage: Eukaryota > Viridiplantae > Streptophyta > Magnoliopsida > Caryophyllales > Nepenthaceae > Nepenthes > Nepenthes gracilis. The sequence goes on along the minus strand of BSYO01000025.1, from coordinate 12,423,619 downwards.
TTTTAGAACTGTTAGTTGATATATTTTTAGTTATCCAAATAATAAAATGTATATGTTTTATTATCTCGGCCATAATATAATAATAATAGAAACTAGTAACACCAAATTTATTGAGAATAGTAAAACTAATGGGAGTGACACTTGATAAATAATAAATTGATGATTATATCCTCCGTGATAAGGTTATCACTGTTAAATGAGTTGTACAACAATTACAAATAGCCTTAAGGAGATCTAAAAAGAAAGAAGGTCTACTATTTTAAATAATTTTTTTAGTTTATCCATAAAAGTCTGAATTTAAGATAGAGACATCTATTAATTTAATTTCTTTCTAACAAACTATAGAAAGATATGAATCTTCCAAATAAATTAACACCATAAAAAACGTGATAAAATCAAAGGTTCATAATGTTACGTCTCATAACTTGATCCCGATAATAACACTTAATCAATATTAATTAACTAAATAACCATTTAAAAATTTTTAGAGGTAAATTCCATGTTGATACTTTGACTAACCTAAAAATAAATAAATAAAGACAAACACATGACTTAAATATGTGACATGTCATTGAGTAGTTTCAACACCTACCCAATCAACATAATATCGAACCTTAAATAAAAAATGATACCTGTATAATATAATAATTAATTTAAAATGATCTATAAAAATAAATAAATATCCATAAATTTGACCGAATAAAACTAAAATCATCAACAATATCAAACTGATACCTAACCTTGATATACGAAGCCCAAATTGTAACATAAGACCACAACGGATCTTAAACCGATATAATTTACTATCTAGACTTAAATATCACCTAAAATACATCATAATCATAATTTAAATCTGTCCGGAGGCCAAATTATATCATTTAACACGTTTTAAAATTGTATAAAAAGTGTAATACAACCATCTGAATAACCAAAATATAAGTTAACACCATTGGAAACTATCTAATCAAATAAAATATAGTATTATACCCATTAACCATCATCCGAACATTATCCGAACATAATATAGTATAATTAATATTATCTTAGATCATTAAACAACAATAATTATTATCAATTCGTCAATCTAAACTTCTCTTATTAGCTCGATCCTTCAATCTTATTTACTTGGCAAGGTCTCGGGTATCTCATTTAAGGGACTTAGTAAAATAACAAGAGAATAAATCAAGTACTCAATAAGGTACAATATATGTCATAAACATATATACTTTATACTTAAAAACATATCAAAACGAGTAGATATCATAATCGGATACAATGACATGAATATGAGCAGGAAAGCTTACATAATACATTTTTAATTTTTTTATCTTATTCTTTCTTAATTTTAACCATCAAAATATGCTTAAATCTTACTTTTCTTTAAGGATCAGGACTAGTAGACCTTATTGACTAAAGAAGCGGTCAATCAAAGTTCAGGTTATGTATGTTTCTATAAAATTAAAGGTCATACGCCCTTATTCAAGATCTAGAGGTAGACTGTCCACATCTTATAGATGTAGGGTTAGATATCGATATACACTATAATATATTAAGACGTGTCAAAATATACAATCTGCTGAAATAATCTTTGGTCTAGTATTTAACTTAGGAAAACTCTACATTAGCTTCATAGTTTTAGTTTTCATCTTTTTAGAAAATAGTTCATCATTTTTTAACATAATTGTAGAATTTTTTTTATAATTTTATATTTTCATGCACATATTTTTGTGAAAACTTAATCATATTCGATTTGGAATTATGGAATGCTGAATTTGAAGTTAAATACAAAAATTCTAGCATTTTACATAATTCAACATGTATGTCCATCTTTCAAACCTTAGAACTTAAATTGTGTGCATTCTCCAGCTTATATAAGACATAAATTTCATGGTTTAATGTTTCTGTATGCTAACATATGAATTTAAAATAGGTAAAAATCAATAATGTAGCAGAAAGACAGCAAAACTTAGCAATTATGCAGCAATTTAGTTAGAGTGCAGCATTTAGTGTAGAAAAAATCAGCTTGTGCATAATTTCAGTTTAACTAATCAAAATGCAGGGGCGAATTTACTAAATCTCTTGACATGCATTAAGGTAGTTCACGAAATTTAAACATGCATGATCATTATTCATGAATTTAATACATGAACAGCTTAAAAATATAGCAAGAGTTCAGCAAAAAATACAGAATTTAGCTCTTAAATTTCATCAGTAATTTTATTAAATATGCAAGGCATTTCATGAATAATTGTAGCACATGCAGATGATTTTAATTAAGTTTTTAGACATGCAAGGATTTATGTATGAAATTCAAACATTAAAGAAAACTATATCTTAAAATCAGAACATGCATGGAGCTTAGTTGTAGAATTTCAGCATATATGTGCGTTACACATAACTTGGCATGAGTTCTTGTAAAATTACTTCATAAAATCGACATACATGCATAATATATATAGAGAGAGAGGGAAAGATGATAAGAAAGAAAAGAGATGTTTTAGAGACTATTTCGCGTCAATCCGGTAAATTATTGAGTTAAGAAAAGTATATCTAAACCTATCTTTAATCCATTGTTTAAATTTTTGATTTTATTTCTAATTCTTATTTAAATATGCATGCATGCTACTCTTTTTCTAACATTGTTGCATGCATGTTGCTTTCACCAATCATTTGGAGAATTTGTTACCTTTTATTAAATATTTTGAGATTTTCCTTGTTTTTACCAAACTTTTAAAAATTTCACTTATTTTTACTAAATATTTAGGTATTTTGAATGTTTATATTTTATATTAAGATATTGTAATGAAAATAAAAAAATACTTGAACATTTGACTTTACATGCTATTTTCATATAAAGAGTTTACGATGACTCTACTTTGTGATTTGGACATAGATTTTATATTTCTTTAATTTGGAAAAGTTTTAAATATGTTATGCAAAGTCTTTCATTTGATAAAATAAGAATCATTGTATTTTGGACATTATATTTTGACATGTCCTATTATATTATGAACATGTCACATCTTGGATCTCAAACTTCGATTATATTAATCTCTTAAATTATAAATAAGTTAAACTAGATTTTTGACTCTTAATGTTCAAATTTAATTATTTATTCCATCAAAAGAATCCCAAAATAAATATCTAGATACAAACATAAAACTTAAATACTGATAAAAGACCCAAAAATAAAAATAATAATTTAAATCATAAAATCTAATTGCCATACCCAAAAGTGACTCAGAATAGCAACACTTATATAACCTCAAATTATAAATAAGGAAAAATATCTATAACTGAACCAAAATGTTGTACAAAACCAAATATCACATTAAACGATGACATTACATCAAAACTACATGAATTACAAAATCTAAATAAACCAAAATTAAAAACATGAGACTAGTGCTTATCTAATATTAATACATAAACTGATTCAAAACTCAAATCTAATTTCCCAAGTAGCTAATGTAATATTTTAAATTTTTATCTAATTTAATTAAAATTATTTATTATTTTTAGATAATATAACACTACAACAATATTAATCTTTAATGATAAAATAATTTGTCACTAATAATTATAAATTTGTTATTAAATCTTTAGTAACGGATTTTTATTTTGTTACTAAAAGATTTTTTTGTGACAAAAAATAAATTATTACTAAATAATATTTTTTACTGACAAAATAATTTCATCACTAAAATATATTTTAATTTATCACTAAATATTATGTTTAATGATAAATAATTATCACAAAAAGTATAAATAAATTTCATATACATCTAAATTATATACTTTAATAAAAAAAATTTTAACATAAATATCAAATTTATATTGATTAAAAACACAAATAAATTTCATGAAATTGTCTTACAATAATTTTTTTAAAAAATTTTCAGCTATACAATATAATACTTCCAGGTTCCAGGTTCCAGGTTCCAGGTTCCATCAAATTTCAGCTAATGCTTTCTATTTGCACGAAAAGGCTAATACTTTCATGTCTATATCAATGGCTCATGCTCCCCTGTCCATATCTGATGCTTTGAATGCGTTGTTATTTCATGTGCATCAAATAACAAGAAAAGCCTCCATTTTCATTTCCATATCCCTTGAGCTCTATGTTGTGTCGAAGAACCAGCGGCGGCTTTCACATCCCGGCTAATTTCTGTTTAGGCTCTTGAGAACTTGAACGCGGCTTTTTCATGCTAATACTTTGATTAACACTTTGATTCTCGCTGCTCATCCTCACAATGTTAATCTCAGGTGGAAGTCAAGACTGTCAAGACTCTGACACTTTGCCCAAAACACTAATTAGAGTTCAATGATATTGTCATTGATAGTTTGGTCAACAAATAATTCAAAATATCTATCAGATCAAAAAATTTAGATAGTAATCAGCTAATTCACGCATTAAGCACTCAAAATATATTTAAATTTAAAATTTATAACCTGAATTTAAACTTGGATATATGCCTCCTTTGAATATTGAAATCATGTGATTTGGTCTTTTATTTATGTAGATATTTGGTTATTATGGACAATGAGTTCTTTCATAAATAACTTTGATATAAGTTTAAATATTTCAATATGATCGATGTTGATGGGATAATGATGCAAAAAAATCTCAGGCAAAGATATTTGTAGAGATAGGTATCAGGCAATCAGGGAATATGTTGATGGGGAAGATAGAAATTTATCATAATTGGAAACCAAGGGGCACTTGAGTGCAAATAACACAACCTGAAAAATAGTAGAGACAGAAACAACCCGATCCCAAACCAAAATCAGAGTAAACAGCCTTGAAAAAATCCAACAAGAGTAGACCATCCAGGCCAAACAGTAAGAAATCCTTTGGTTCTCCATTAATTAAGATGGAGAATTTAGCAGCTGATCTGCATCATTCAGGCCAACCCATCCATTTTTATTTGCAGTCCATCCTTTTCAAAATATAAAACCCCAGCCTCCATGATTTTAAGCTTTCAAATTATTTGTTACACGCATGCTGAACATCAAAAAACAGATTATGGTAACTCTTTCAGTCTTCCAACCAGAACTTCGTCCAAATATCATACAACACCCACCAAACTAACCGGGAGCTTTTATGTTCCTTGCATCACCTTCTTGGAAATCAGGAGATAAACAGCTGAAAAAAGATTCAAAATATCACCGCTAACAGTATCCCAGTTATTATTATTATTATTTTTTTTTGGCTCAAACCACTTGGGCAAGAAGGCAGAGAAGGGAGGTTGGCCCATGAGGTCCAAAGCACTACCAGTGGAATTCGATATCACTATGTGTACCCTCTTTACTCTGATTTTATATTTTAATCCTGATTTATGTCCAACTAATTATACTTTTGAAGCATAGAACGTATAAACTAGTAAAACAAGTGTTGCCAAATAACTAAATATAATATTGACAGCATTGACTGGAAAACTAAACGTGTAGTTCTATCAAACTTCTTTATGTCAACATCTATGCCAATTATCTGTGTAGCACCAGCAGCTTTAGCACCTTCTCCGGCCTGTCAATATACAGCCAATTGATTTGTAATTATCAAGTATTATAATAATAAAAAATAAAATAATAACACATAACCAAGTTTGTGTATGATCAATCGAATACAAGAGATTAGAAGCTGAGTTTGTGTCCTTGTTCAACAATTAGATTGAAAAGTTCGATGCCTTCTTAGACAGCCCTTGACTTTAGCAATTATATTAGACTGCCTTGCACATTCATTACATTTACACAAAAGGTGAGAAGTAATTTGCAGAAATTCATATTAACATATTATTTCATTAATGAATCTTAATCATTTGCCATAAAGATTTCAGGTAGAGGAAGTTGATAGCTAGATAGAGAGGATCATACATTTACCATAGAGATTTCAGATAGAGATGATATTAGAATTTAGAAACTTTATAATGAAATATTATAAGACTCCTTTATTATTTTATAAATTTTAAATATTTTATCTAGGAGCTTATAATATTATTGATATTCATTTCTATTTTTTAAGAGTTTGATAGTTGTTAAAAATGTATAATTTAAAATAAATTTATAATTAATATTTATTATTTGAAATTTTCAAGTAAAAGATTTGGGCTAAATCAGATGATTTAGGTTTGTGCCACCACACATGCTGGAGGATGACTAACGCTAAAACTATAGCCCTAGGAGGGTGACACAACAATATTGCTTATTCTATTCACCAACTGCATCTTCTATAGTTTTATAGATTTTGAGCAAATTTCTTAAACAATGGTATTAATGTTACAATAGCAATTTTATAGCTAAAAATAGTTTCCCCAGATGGTTACAAAGAAAGAGAATATAAACATGAATATAGATCTAATCTGAACAAGTGCATATAGACAAAGCCAATAACAACATGTTGAGAAATCAAAACCTAAACCTACCTCTAAAATAAGAAGAACAAGAGAGATCGAAATGCAATTGAATGTTGTCCAATGCCATTTATATGCAAGAAAACCCTTGCAGATGAAGAAAAACCTTTTCCAATCTGCAAGGTTATAGAAGCTAAGGAGCCAGTATTAAAAATTTACAAATATCTAAATGGGAATCAAGATGGAACCAAAGGAAAGTGCAAACAAAGGGTTTCATCCTAATTCTGAGAGCTCAAAGTCATACATATCATTTTAATCAGATTAAAACCCTCCAAATTAATTTACAGTGTCTCTTGATTGAATACAAAAGTGATCTCTTGTTGGAACACTCATATATCCGGAGTTCACGCCACGTACCTCTCACTGGATGGCCCGGGTAGCTGTAGATTCCTCGTTGTGAAGAAAGAAACGCATTGAAAGTTGATGGCTGCTAAACTTCTTGTCGATGAGCAACTAATTCAGAAATTTGCAGCAGTCAGCTGCAAGGGTATCAACAGCATATTTGTTTTCTGCGAATTTGTCCATACTTGTTCGTAAATTAACAAGATAAAAAACCTATTCCTACCCATGATCAGTTATCGAATAGCAAACGGGTGCAACTATGAACTTAATAAATACTACCACAATCTCTCAATTAACTTCAATCGTATTGAGAAAAATCTCTAAATTATCTCAACAATAGTATAAGTTAATGCATTTTTAGGGACGCAAGAGAAGCCAAATGGCAAAAACCTCCTCCCACTACTGCCATTCATAAGCGTAGACATTTAGAGAAGGATCTCTAATACAATATGCCAGAGTACTGACAAATATCAGCTCTAGCTATAGATGTGATTTCAAACAATTTCCATATCATGGTTATGTTCTACAATTCCTTGGGAAATGAGACAACGGAAGAAAGCAAACACATGCTAACTTGAAGTGCGCAAAGGCTAAATACAAGAGCAACATAGGCTGAAAATAGCAACAAAACTTCATTGCATTGGTCATAGGTGAGCACTTGAAAGCAAATGTAGGCAAGACTACATTTCAAGAAAATGCACTTAAAACATGAATGTTCTCATTTGAAGATCTTAAGTAAAACTTTTTGATTGGTCAAGAAATATTTAGGATATGCATGAAATAAAAACAAAATAATGGTACAAAGTAAGGTGATTGCCTTTCACACAGCTGAAAATTTCTGCATTGATCACAAAACCATCACTTTCCCGATAGTATGACTTCATGACAGTGTGTGTAGACAAATTGTAAGTAGACAATGATGAAATTCTCTTTGGCAGATGAGATGTTTTGTCCCAGCTATCAATAAAGTGACAACAAATTATTAAATCTATCAAAAAAAATAAAATATTTGATATTCTGAATTCTAAATATTCATTATGCTAAATTATGCGGTTTTGTTTGAAACATCAGAATGGTTAGAGTATACATGATTTCCAAGCCAATAACACACAGCAACAACATGCAGAATTATAATTTAACTTTTATGTGAGAGTGGGCCAGGTCCAAAGTGTCTTACAGGATAAAACTTCTATTTGAAAAATGAAAAGAGGGTGCAAAAGCTAACAACAAAATATAAAAGCAAGATCACTAATGTAGTTGATGTATCTAGAATCCAGATATATGGCCACATCCAAAAACTAGGTGGCTTGAATTTTAAAAATTTTAAAACAAACAAGTTTATGTTTTTATATTAATATAAACTTTAAAAAATCACTTCGTCTAAATAATGACTTTCTGTATATATAATTTTTATAAGTAACATTTTTATGTAAATATTGAGTATTGTATATTTTAAATAATATATGACAGTAGGTAAATACATTATCATCGATGGCAACTCAGTTGATTTTCTGTAATTCGATGCATTCACAAGCCATCAGACAGAAAGAAGGCAAATGAATCAAAGAAAGAAAAAAGATGATCCACATTCTGCACAGCATCCAAAATAACCAGTGTTCTGTGACCCCTGATGTTTCAGCCACCCTGTAAAAACATACTATTTTGAGAGTATAGCTGTCAAACATGTGATAAGATTTGCCATCAGATGCTGAGTAAACATGCAAATTTCAAAAGGAAGAATGAAACAACTAGCAACTTTCAACGTAGTATACTTCTTTTTTTTTTTCTTTTGTCTTTTGCTACTCAATTTGAACAGAGAAGGTAGGCTCCAATCCTGGCTCATAGGAAAGTAGAAAGGGGCGGTCACAAATTAAGCGGGCAAGTTTGCCATCGCCATTATGAGTCAGGAGAGAGACCATTAGATTCTTCTTTTTAGGATGGAATGGAATCCAAGAACATTAAAACTCCAGATAAACAAAATCATGCCGAGTTTGACTAACATCACATGAGTAAATAAATGCAGCTACAAGATAATGAAGCTCCTGGACAATTCAACTGTCTTCACTTACATTAATAATCATGTCATCCCAGGTCCATGGTGGTTAAACATTTTCTACCTTATTCGATCCTATTCCCCCAATTTCATATCTCCTCCACCTTGCATATGAAAATTAGAGAATGTAGAAGATTTAACTCATAAATTCTGCCTTTTGAGTCTTGTAATTTAACATAATACACAAAAATATCAAAAGTAAGAGAGCTGTTACAAACAATATAAATCAGAAGCAAAAATACGTTGACATTTCTTATTAACAAAAATAATAAAAGAATAACAATCAGTTCTTATTTTCACTGTATAGATATAAAAATATATATAAGCATCGATCTCACAGTAATATAGAAGTGTAAATGACTACTTAGATTTTAAGAATACAATTTCAAACCAGATATGTACAGTACAAATTAGAAGCAAAACTACATTTACATTTCAGAGCAATATACGCAATACAAGAACGAACATGAAAATATATACTTCGAATATTTGTTTGTGAAACAACTCAAAATGAAACACCACGAACTTGCACAACTGATTTATTACGAGATAATGGAAAAATTTGTCTATTGCCAATGAAAACAGTCGATTGAACTCGTGAGATTGAAAAATGTGAGATTCATTTTTAGCAATCTGCTCGAGTTTAGGGCGGGAAGAACCGCACAAGAGAGAAAGAGGGGCTCGAGATGATGACGATGAGTGCTTCCAATATTCGTCTTTATAAACATTTAATTTATAAATATTTAATAAATAATTTATAAATTATTTGTATTTATTGAAAGAAATAATTTTTAAAAATAATAATTTAATAAATAATTTTTAAAATTTTTAAAAAATTTTAAGATTAGGATATATTTTTTATAATTAGTGACAATATATTTTTGTTACTTTTATTTTTATTATTTAGTTTAATTATTTTATTTTTCTAAATTTGTATTTATTTAATTTTAAAATTTTAATGACAAAATTATACTTTTGTCACTAAATTTTATATGTTCAATATTAATAGTGACAAAAATATGTTTGTCACTACCCATTTAGATTTTGGAGTAAAAAAAAAGTAAAATAATATATATATATATATATAACTAAAAGAAAATATAAAAAAAAAAAAAAAAGGAATGAATCAGGAGAGTTTCCGGGGAGAGAAAGAAAAGAGAGAGAGAGGGAGAAGAGAGAGGAGAGATCGAGGCTTTGGGATTCGATTCCGGTTTGGAGTTAGTTAAAGAAGTTGTTCATCGGGTTGAGACAAATGCACTCATACCCTTTCTCCCGTTTCTTTGTACTTTCATTCTGTTTTCTTGGGTATCATTGTTTCGATACCCTATTAAATTTATATTTTGTATTACCAATAATCTAAGCATGAAAATACTTTGATTTCATGTCCAATTTGTCAAACCTGTGTTCGAACAGTTTTTACCCATCTATTTTGAATTTTATACATGATTTGACTTTAGATAATTGAAATCCATTACTTGAGCATGCACATATGTGGATTTTATATCCAATTTTATAGTTTTGACCGATTTTCAAATGTAGAACCCTAATCCCGCACCCCGAACAATTTCACCGTTTATTTTGGGACTTTTGTATAAATTAACTCTAGAATATTATTACCCATATTTTAATTATGCTAATTTATCAATTGATTATCCGATTTGGTAGTTTTATATGAAATTATGCTCGTCGAAAATCCTAACCCGTGCTCCCTTTGGTTTTATCCGAATTATTTATAATGCATAATTTGGCTTTAGAAATTTATAACCCTAGCCTTATGGATGCAAGTACTTCGTATATTTGGTATTATATATATAGATTTTATATATGTTAATTTTATATATTTTAAAAATTATGTTACATGTATTTGTGAAGGGATTCATTATCCGAAAGTTCTAAAGTTATATTTGGTTTGTTATGGTATGAATTTCTTAATTGTTTCCAAATTTTAAGATAATTTATGCATGTATTTAAAGGTATGTAAAGATTTAAATTCACAAGAATATAAAAAATATGTATTTGTATCTATCAGAATATGAAATTTGTATTCGTATTTGTAAGGATATGGAATTATGAATTTGTATCAAGAAAATGGAAACTTTACAATTTGTTATCTGTTATATGATATTTAGAGCTTTCTCCTGGCATGAGAAGTTCAAAGAAAAAGAAGTATGAATATTTGTGCAGAGTCATCAATATGAAATATGAAAAGAAATTGTGTAATAGGACCAAGAATTTTTATATCAAAGGATAGTATTTCCTAATATACTTTAGGATATTATTATAATAAATTGAAGAACTGCCTCTGGTTTATGGGAGACATGGTGGCATAAGAAGAAGGACTATAGGCCTAATATATTCGATATTATAAGTATACCGTTTGCCACGAGTGTGATGGACCGTATTTCTAACTAAAATTTGGTAGAGTTTCGGTAGAAAAAGGTCATTGGACTGATGCAAAACCTATACATTAACCCTATACAGCACAATATACATCCATAACATCACAATACATTACCCAAAAAGTCACAACAATTACGTGGCACCAATATCATAACTTTAGTTATGATATCGGTTCAGATAAGATACTACTAGGTGCCTATACAAATTATAAAAACCTACAGAAGCATTTACAGCTATCAAATACAGCGGAAGCTTAAATACATGTATATCATCAAACATACAACTATATTAATATACAAATCTTTCACAAAATATACAAAAGTACTATATAAATGTACAAAAACCACAAAGACTAAGTCCTCAAATTTATCCTCTAAGATCTTCATGTCTAACCGACTTCTAATCCTCTACCCTACCCTATCGGGTATAACCTCGTAGTCATCTGGAGGTAAGAAAAAACAACAAAGATGAGCCAATACTCAACAAGTGCAATATAATCATGAATAATATACAATGTATTCAAATAAAGTAGGGAAGAGAATAAGAGCAATATGTATGGATGCATAGAGATATGAGACATGATCAAATACACTTTTTAAAATACATTTATCCTTTTCGTTTTACTTATTCTTACTTTAGATTCTAAAACATGTAGAATTTTATTATCTTTACGGATCAGGATTAGTATGCCTTACCAACTAACGATGCTGTAGAACAAAAAAGGAATGTTCTTATTTCTACACATTTTAAAGCGCAAACCCATGTAGTTCAACACCCCATGGTATGCAATATAGCTTTAACCAAATATACGGGGCCATATCACTTATGTCACCATGTCCTTGGTGGCCCAAAGGTAATCATTGTGCTTCCATAGTAATATCCTAAAATATGACATGGAATATCACCCTACAATACATGGCCAAGATAATCCTTAAGTTTTTACTTTAATATCTATAGTATACGAGGGAGTACTACCATCTGAAATATAAATTCGTGGTCCATAGGCGATTGAATCTAGGCGGCCCGTAGGCGGTCGAACTAAACCCTAGTCATCCAGGCGGCCCATAAGGGGTCGAATTAAACCTTACTCATCCAAACACCCACTAGCGGTCGAATTAAATCTCGGTCCCATCATCGAGCAACCCATGTATGGTCGAACTAAAAACCTTATAGGGCTTTTCAGTATGGGACCGGACAACCTCCTCTCGAAGGAAAGAACACCATCAGTTAACGATGGTAAATGGATTAGGACCAAACCCATGAAAGCTATGATGTCCTCAAGTAGGACTGAGCATTGACAGTACATGCGGGTGACGGCCTAAGCTAGCAATAGCCTGGTAACAATAGCCTCAAAGCTTAACCGGTAACCATATCTTTCAGCGTCACGACCTCCTCTTGGCAGGGAGCAAGTGTGACCAACCAGACGCATTCTTCAAAAGCCAGGAGGCTTAGATGACAACCGTGTCTTCTCAGGGCCACAACTTTCCTTCACCGGAATGATCAAAATCCAATGCAAGTCATCCCCAACAGTCCTAAAATTCCACTAGAAAGCAAAGAGGCATCCTCGAAGAGGGAGTCACAGAGATCGGGATCGCAGGCTTGGCCGTGGTCATGGTATTAAACCATTTGTTCGACCCGAGAGCCATGGAATCCCTAGTTCCAGCAATTGATCTTTCTGGGGGCTCCTCACTCCCAATCCCATTGGCTGACTCGACAATAGCAATGCACAACGAGAAGAACCCTTCCAGGAAGCGCAAGGTGCATCCTATTGCCACAGCTTGAACGATCAGCTATCGTAAGGAAAGTCGCCTTCCGACCTCTCGAAGAGCGTCCATACAGCGAGGAGATCTCATCTCGAGCTTGAGATCTTTCCTCTGCGTTCTCTTGGATCTTACCTGAGACTCGGACAGCTCGTGGTTGGCACCAGTCAACAAAGATTTTCGGCTTTGTACTGCGCTCTGGATTTGAGCACTTCACCGGTCAACAGATCCGATCAACTCGCATTCCCACTCTGCTCTCTGGATTCAAGCGCTTTCGTTAGCAAAACTAGTCAACAAAAATTTTTGGCTTCATACTGCTCTCCGGATTCGAGCACTTCGCAGGTCAACAGATTCGATCAACCAGCATTATTGTATCCGCTCTGCTCTCTGGATTTGAGCACTTTGCCAGTCAACGTATCCGATCAATAAAATTTTTGCTTCGCATTGCTCTCCAAATTTGAGCACTTCGATGGTCAACAAATCCGATCAACAAGCATTTTCATCTCCACTCTACTCTCTGGATTTGAGCACTTCACCGGTCAATGGATTCGATCAACCAGTATTTTTGTCTCCATTTTGCTCTACGGATTCGAGCGCTTTGGTAAACAAAACCGGTCAACCATACTTTCAGCTCTGTTCCACTCTCCAGATCAAGCGATGCGGTCAACCAAGCTGGTCAACCATCAATCCGGTTCCATCCTCTCTCCAAAGTCAAGCTTTCCAGTCAATGAATCTATGTCAGACTTGAGGGGACAACATGACCAGGCTCAGCCCATCATGAACATGTTGAAGGCCAAAAATTCAATCCACCGGTATGGGGGTCTAGTGATGGGTCCAGTAACCATGGGCCCAATAGGCCAAGCCCTATAGTAGGCCCACAATCCAACATAATTTTTTTCCAAATGAAAAGTCCCACGTTGCTTTTGGAGGAATAGTATATCTGTAAATCCCACTATAAAAATAAGAACCCTTAAGCTTTGAAGGACAAGCTCGAAGAAACGCAAAAGGCTCCATGAGGCTCCAAATGGCCCAGAGAAAGGCATAGCCATAACTAGTCAATCTCCAAAGAGAGTGGGATGGCGGCTAGGAGGCCACCAGCCCTCTTCCCGCCATGAGGCCTTTAGCCCTCCTCTCATCCGGGTCCGCCAACCCTCCACCAACCAAGAGGTCGTCAATCCTCCGCCCATCCAGAGACCAGCAGCCATCCTCCACCAAGAGGCTCTCAGCCCTCCGCCCGTCCAAAGGCCAGCAACCTTTTTCCACCAAGAGGCTCTCTTCCCTCCTCTCCGTCCAGAGGCCATCAACTTTCCGCCGCCACGGGGCTCTCAACCTCCTTCCTTTCGAAGGCCCTCAACCCTCCGTCCCGGAGCTAAGAGCCCTCCGACCTAGGAGCACTACGTCCCAGGAGCCCTCCGTCTTGGAGCCACAAGACCTCCATCCCGAAGACAGGAGCCCTCGGTCTCAAGAGTCCTTCGTCCTAAAGGCAGGAGCCTTCCGTCACAGGAGTCCTCCACCTCGGAGCCAGGAGCCCTCCTGCCTGGAGCAACGACCCTTCCATCCTGGAGCCACGATCCCTCCATCCTGGATTCAAGAGCTCGCTGTCGAAGAATCAACCCTCCGCTTAGGTAACTAGAACGTTGACTTACCAGTGCAACTTAGTCCTTCTCCTCAAAGCTGCCCTCTGCAAGCGCACTTCAAACCCGCCCTCCACGGGCGCACCTCAAAGAAGCCCTCTGTAGGCGTACCTTAAAATCGCCCATCTGCCGGACGCATCTCTAAGCCACCCCTTTATTAGGTGCACATCTAAACCTCTTCTCTACTAGCCACACCTCAACCGCCCTCTGCAGCGCACCTCAAATTCGCCCTCTGCAGGCACACTTCAAAGTTGCCCCTCTACTGGGTGTACCTTTAAATCGTCTCTCTATGGGCGGTGCCCTCAAAGCCGTCCTCCACGGGCGCACCTCAAAGTCACCCTTCTATTGGGTGCACCTCTAAGCCATCCCTCTATGGGTGCACTTCAAAGCCGCCCTTTATAGGCGCACCTCAAAGCCGCCCTTCTTAGGCACACCTCTCACCACCCCTCTATTGGGCACACCTCTAAGCCATCCCTCTATTGGGGGCACCTCTAAACTACCCTCTACCAGCACACCTCTAAGCCCCCTCTTTTTGGCGCACCTCAAAGCCACCATTTATAGGCGCACCTCAAAACCGCCATTCGCAAGCACACCTCAAAGCTGTCCTCTACTAAGCGCACCTTAAAGCCGCCCCTCCATTGGGCGTACCTCTAAACCACCCCTCTGTGAGCGCACCTCAAAGCCACCCTTCGCAGGCACACCTCTAACTCGCCCCACTACTGGGTGCACGTCTAAGCCGCCCTCCACAGGCTCACCTCAAAATTGCCCTTCTGCTGGGCGTACCTCTAAGCCGACCCTCTATTGGGCGCACCTCAAAGCCATCCTCTGGAGGCGCACCTCTTAGTAGCCCCTCTATTGGGTGCACTTCTAAGCAGCCCATCTACTGGGCGCACCTTAAAACTGCCCTCTGCAAATGCACCTCAAAGTCGCCCTCCGCGGGTGCACCACTAAATCACCCCTTCCGCTGGGCGCACCTCTAAGCCACCCTCTATAGACATACCTCTAAGCCGCCTCTCTACCAGGCGTACCTCTAAACCACCCCTCTGCCGGGCTCATCCAAATGCTCCACTACTATATGCACATATGCATTCATCACATCCTCCTAATATCTTTCTATTCTCTAAGAAAAATTTTCCTAACTTGAGTTTCGGAGGATATATAGTAGAAGTAATTTTCATTATCCTCTGACTTCCTCTTTATAATTTGTGGTGTGTAGGTTCCAAGTTAATAGCAACGGAGATCGGACCCGCTCCAATTTGACCCGCAGTAGAAGAATGAAAGGCCCCTAATCCGTACCACAACCCGAGAATTATGGACGCATCAATTTCAATTATCACAACTTGTATAATTTAAAAATATTATATCAATTAGATTTTTATATAAATTTGATGTTGTGATAGTTTGAGATATCTATTGGATATTTTTCTTTATAAATAAGTTTGGATTGAGTAGTTATTATTATTTTTAGAGGTTGGACAATATTTTGTTGTATCAAATCCTATATTGGTTGTTATTATGAGTATTATATTGTTTTGGTTCTTTTAGGTTTATTAAGTCTAATCCAATATTTGTGTTATTTTAGTTTTAGTCATTTATTAAAAAAAATGGATTTAATTATTACTAACTATTGCCTACTGGTGTCAATGTTGTAAAATCGATATAATTGTCTTTAATTTTAGATTTAACAAATATAATAAAAAAATATCTCCCAAAACTCTTCTTTTCTTTCTCTCTAGTTTTCTTCCTTTTTATCCATTCTCTTTCTCTCTCTTCTATCTCTTTTTCCCATGCAAAATAACAAAATTGGCATAGAACGCCTTGAAATACTCGAATCGGCATGTAAGTACTAGTCAAACGTGTATCAAACGCTACGCAGACACATAGACATACATAAGCATCATATCTGGCATACCTTAGGTGCTAACATTAAGTGCACAAATATCACATTTGACGCACCTCAAGTGCCATACATCCTGTTTGAATCATACATAAACACCCCAAAGGCACCCCTCAAGCGTAAAATTTCTGTCTAAAATACGGACAAGTGTGAAGATAGATGTCTATTAGGTTTTGATTCTAATTCCCTCAATTTTAATTTTTTTTAAATTTTTTATTATCCAATTATTTATTATATTAACCCAATCCATATTAATTATGACGTCATTAATCATGCATAAAACATCAGACATTATAGTATGAATCTCCACGGCCAGTTTAATAAATTCAATAAGTAGTATTCTCAAAATTTAACTATTTCTAGTGATGAGTTTAAAAATGAAGAAAATGCATTGCTATTGTTGAATTCATTATAAAGGTTTTATAGACCTTTTATTCAAATGTCATCAATGGGTAAATCTATTTTGAAGTTAGACAATGTGCCTACCTTATTGTATGAGAATAAAAATTGATGAAAATTGTGAGCTATTTTATTCAGAGAAATATTTTTGCTGTAGAGAGCCTTAATAGAAGGAAGATTCTTAAAAAATGAGTAGAGGTTCAAGAGGGAGATCAAAATCAAATTTTAAAGATTACAATGAGAAAGAGTGCAACTATTGTAGGAAGTGATCATATCCAATCATGGTGAATGAAATTGAGGAAAGATATGACAAGTTTTAATAAGTTTTAAAAAAACTCAATATAAATAAAAAAAATTTTGATACATTTGTAATTTTGCATAATGATAATAATCTATTTATAGTTAAAAGTATAAATAAATTTAAAATCTCTAAATATAAAAGTAGTTAGATTTTAAATTATGATACTTCTATATATATATTTATATTGACAGAAATTGTGTTCATCACCATAAAATATGATATGGATTTTGGCCACATCATGATTAGAAAAAAATAAATAAGAAAAAGGTGAATATTGATGAAGTTGGTAGTATTCATTTCAAAAAGCAAAGAAGCAATAATGGTATCATTGAAAAAAGCTTGTTTACTTCATATTTTGTCACTATAAATTTTATACCTATTTATATATTTATTTGTATTTAAATTATCAAAATTGGTATGAAAAGAGATATAAGAAAGAATAAAAATTAAAATAAAGTGTAACTTATACATACTTTTATCAATTTCAATATAAATATATATACAAAATACCTAAAGATACCTAAAGATATATAAAAACTCAACAGATGATATAATAATTTCAAAAAATATATTTATCCTTTTAAGAATATAATAAGTTCATAAATTGTTGACGAAATTTTAAGAATATCCTCTGAAAAACGGGTATTCTGGGAAAATAATTCAAAGCAATCATGCTGACCGCTGCCTAGATTTGTGATGAATTTGAATAGAAAATAGCAAAAATTTTATCAATCTCCGTCCGTCTAGTCGATCAGGAGAGAGACAGAGAGAGCGCGCAAACAACGATAGCTTGGATTGGGGACGAGATAGGCACAGCAGACGCTGGAGCCGGAACAGGACGATCGGAAAGGAAGGAGGAAGCGAAGCAGTGGCGAAGAGGTAATTGTCGGCCAGATTTAGTAGAAATGAAGAATTTCGGGAATTCGTGTTATTCTTTGAATACTATTTGGTTTCTCGAGTGATCTTGTGGTGCTTGTGTTTTGTTAAAGTTGATTTTTTTATTTTATTTTATTTTTTGTTGGTTCGTAATTGTGTTTTCGCTGAACTCATTTGAGTTCTTGTTCTTTGCGTATGTGACAAACCTCCCCATTTAGGTTTTACCTGTTCAATTCTTATACGTTCGCGTCTAATGGTAATTTAATGAACAAAACTATGATTTGAGCTCCTTAAATTTATTGAAACTAGGGCTGTCAACAGTTCTGAAATCTGGGATTTGCAGTTTGATTTCTTTATAGATATATATACTGTTCACAATTTGGTGTGTGTAATTAGTAACCTTTTTTATTCACTTGAAATTGTAATTCGATGTTTGTGGGTTTACGACACTGGCTGCTGCTTTTGCAGTCTAATTTCTCATTCATTAATTTAGATAAACGAAACCCACAAATAAACGATACTAATAACACAGATAGATTACACCGAAGCATGAAAAATAATCATAAAACGATCTTCAAACAGCCCAGGCAATCCCCAAAGCAAAATTTAAGAAGTGCCAAAGTAACATTTGAAATATGATCTGGAATGTTTCTAAGTCAGCCCAACTAATTTTCAGAGCAAAATCTAAAAAAGAGATGAAGAAATACTTGGAAAGGTCCCAAACTCAAAATTCATCCAGTCTCATAGACAATTATCGAATGGTTAAAAGCTGTCCGCCTTATCACCCATGTCATCAATAATTAACCTAATCCTAATGATTCTTAAAGTCCTATTTACAATATTGCCTTTAATGAAGAATAATAATTGCATCTCTTCCCCATAGCCCAAGCTTTTGCATGAACCTTGACACAGGAGTATCAGTGTAACTCAACACTGTAGTGTGCACGCAGCATGAAAATGTGTAGGGAGCACATAACAAGGGAACTAGCACCCAGATCCTATTAATTGGCCCCTTGAGCACCTCATCATAGTCCGGCTATTCCTCACAAGCTTGGCTCTTCATCACATAGCCTTTTCTTTTCTGTCTTTTAAGAAACCTTATGTCTTCTACTTAAATAACAAAATAATGAAAAAAGAAATTCATTGTTGACAGCGACATATAGATGGGTTCTAGAAAGTCTCATAATATAGTAAGAAAATGTGAATGAAAAAAAAAAAAAATGAGAGCAAGTTGGGTTTTTGTATTATATCTGAAATGAATCTTGTCTATTCCCATTTGAAGGCCCATAAAGGTCAATTTATTGGTCACGGTTATAAGGGCCCTTATGAAGTTATAAAAACATCATGGCATGCTCAATTATCTCTTAACCTTACTATATAAGAATCTCCTCTCTTGCTGCCAATTGATTTCCAAATCAATTTTCTTTCTCCATCAACCAACTAATTTTATTTTTGTTCATGAGATTGGAAAAAAGAAATTTAATATCTTGAAAGATTCTTCTAATTTCTATGTATACTACTATAATCTTATATATTTTGAGGCTTCTTCTCACATGCATTTTGGTATTGGATGACATGCTCAATATATGAATTAGAATTCACTTTTCTAATTTAATCTTTGTAACCCTTCAACTCTGTGCAAAGTTTTACTTCAAAATGAGTTTATGCTTGCTATAATTCCTGCACTATATCCTAATTGGTAGTCTTGACTCGGGGTGATTGCTGCCTTCTTGTTATCTTGTAATTTCTCTAGAATAGAAGGAAGGTGTCTGGATATGTACTGATTCCAGTATTCCATATGGGATATGGAGCCAACATTGCAGTATAAATCAACCTTTATTTCTACTTGGATGCTTTGATAACATAAAGGAAGGAGGGCGGGGTTCTCAGAAAGCACAAGGATGCTATCAACCAACATCTCCATATTTTCTCTTCCTTCTTTCTGCTTTTTTTTTGCTATCTTAATTTTTATTTATGTGTGTGCTACTCCGGCAGGGGGTTATTCTACTGATGAGGCAGTTGATGTCTCACAAATTGCTTACATCTCTACTAGAAAGCCTCATTAAACCTGCTAAAATGTTTAACCGTTATGGGCAAGCCTTTGTTTCAGCTGAGGATCTGTTCTTTTTTGGTGAATTATGATTTCTTTTGAATGCATAATATATGAAATCTCACATTCCTACCTATCTACCTATTAACATTCCACCCTTTTTGTTCATTATCCAGCCTAACAGTGTGAATCCCATGGAAAGAAGTATTAGCCTTATATTTTTTGTTGAAAACTCTTCATCTTATATGTTTTTGGAGATCTTACCGTTAACTTAATGCATTTCGTATATGGGATCAAGGAATGGAGAAGAACATGCAATTCAATTGAAAAACTACATGAAAAACAAATTTAATTCGCGATCAAGTGTGGGCCTTCAACTTGGTCTTGTCTCACTACTATAGATGTAAATATTGACTTATGTTTATTAGTATCAAGCTTCCAATATTTTTCAATGCCACAACAATATCGTTATATATTGTTATATCGATGATATATCATGATATATTAGCTAGCGTTTTAAATATCGACTAATATACCAAATATTTATCCAATACAACCTTGTCAACTTATAATTAAAAATATTTCTTTTGAAAAATCTGATATCGATGCAGCCATAACCAATAACGATAACGATATTTTCATTATGCTTGCTACTAAGCTCTCATTGTGTTTCTTCAAATGGTGGTTCTTTTTTAGATATTTAATGATTTATAACTATCCAATGCAGTGTGCAATTGCTGAACTATTTGTACAACTTAGTATTGCTTACCCAATGTGGAAATTGTTGGAAGGGTAGTGCTTATAGAATAAATTATCAGCCAATATATGTCACTAATAAGGACAATATGGAAGCCCAAATTCACATGTATTTAGATTTCCAACAAGTCTAGTTTATATATTTTGTAGGGGTAAAAATTTTACTTGTACCAAAGTTTTTGGGATATTTTTTTATTAACCTAATCTCTTAAGATTAATTTTGATAAAATTGACTAAAACTCTTCAAATATGTAAATATTATGAAAGATGTCAAATTTTAATATTGTTGATATGATCACGGGAAAAACAATTTTGCATCTAATGTGGTTGATCCTGGTACTGCTGTGACCTCAATTAATTATATTTTAATTAATGTTTAGTACTTGGTAGCTTATATCTGCTGTCTGCTTGTTGAAATCTTGTTAGGTCTACATAACTGAATTGTGGTCATATTTGTGTGTGCCAACTTTCATTATTTCTTAGACTATAAAGGATCTTACGGTTCTTTATCATCAGAGTGGGCTTCTTAGGGAGCCGTGCTTTTCATTCTTAACCTAGAGGTTCAAACATATTAGTTCTTCATCTCCTTGATAGCTGGACATTCTCCAGAACTTTGGATGCTTGGAGTACCATTCATTCTAGTATTGTTGGATGATGTTAATTGAACTTGGATCACATCTTTCACTGCTAAAAGTAAAACTAACCTATAAGAGCATTCATATTAGATTTTCTCTTCAAAATGTCTAAATTAGACTATCTATACTATTGTTTAAAATTTAGACATTTACCATAATTCATATGACATATTGGACTGTTTATGCAAACCATCTATATTAATTAAATAATATTTTTTGAGGAGAATTTAAGAATAGTTGAATTCATTTTTTCCAACCTATCACTTAGCCGTTAAAAGCTATTTTTCAATGATATTTAAAAAAAATTAAAATACTTTTTTTGGTATGAGAATGTGGTAAATTAGAGATGGGCAATGGCAGTAGCAATAGCAACTACGAAGAAAACGATGAATGTCGAAAAGAATAAAGAGAGCATGAAGAGAAATTGCACAAGTGAGGGGAAAAATGATGAGAGAAAAAAAAGTCTAACACTATTGAAGATGGATAGACATCTGATTTTAGAGTGCTTAAATTAAGTCATTCTTCTTATAAAGTCTAAATTTTAGATAGCCTATATAAAATTTAGATATCTAAAATTTAAATGGTCCAATGTAACATTTTTTTAATTAGTCTATATTTAGATATAGATGCTCATTTCGACAGAGGAATATGAATACTCTAAACATTTAAGGGCCAAATTTGCTAAGGGCATACCCAAAAGCCCTAAAAATGCACAGGGAAGGTCTGATTAACCCCCTCCACCCCACCCCCTCCCAAAAAAAAAAAAAAAAAAAAAATTTTTGTAACATATCTGACTTAAAAGTTTTATGGTATATCCTACCAAAAAGATCATATACTCACCCGATAGTGAAAACTTGATGCAAAAACTGCACCAGTAGGGAGTACATAATCAAATTGTGCATTGCATGAAATTTGCTAGGTTATTTTCTGCACTTGACCATTTTGACAATCCTTTTTTTCTTCTCAATTATGCCTTATTTTATTTGCATGAGGTGATTCCTGTGTGTCATAAGTAAACGGGTTAATGTTGCTTATGACAAAGATCCTAATTCAGTGAGGTTGAACTCTGCTGTTGTTTATGACAGATTGCTATTATTTACTATCTACACTCTTCTTAATTTCTTCATGTTGAAAATTAGCTGCCTCAATGTATACTAATTGGAAGTTACTCAAAAGGAGACGTTCATTTTGACTCAAACTACTTTCACCCTGTGAAGATCCGAGTATTTGATTTTAGATATAATTCTATTATCTGATCAGATAAGTTGAATTAGTCTTTGACATCATAGCCTCATAAGTTGGCACTTATTTATCTTTTTCTAAGCGACATCATATTTCATGTGACTATCCCTTGTTTGTTTAATTGTTTTATGGCACGTTCAAACACGTTTGAATACCAATGCCATATTTTTATTTTTTGACAATCATAAAGTACAAAATAATAAAGCTAAAATATAGTTTGTAATTGATATATTAAAAAAAATTTACTATATTAAGTTTTGTCTTGAACAACTTATATCAATTTATTTAATTGTTTTAAAATAACTTATTTATATTGGTTCAAACATACTTTTCTGTTATTACTTTTCTATAATTTTTTGGATAAAGAAACAAGAAATATAAATATTTATTGTCAATTTAGTATTATACGTCAATTATAAATATAATAAATCATAATTTTAGTTAGCGTATCTTATATTTTATTCTCATTTTTAAAAATAACACGACAATCATAAAGTACAAAATAATAAAGCTAAAATATAGTTTGTGATTGATATATTAAAAAAAATTTACTATATTAAGTTTTGTCTTGATCTATTAACTTATATCAATATTATTGTTCTACTATAATAGTCTATTAAATATAACTCATTTATATTGGTTCAATTGTGTGCTTTCTATTATTACTTTTCTATAATTTTTTGGATAAAGAAACAAGAAATATAAATATTTATTGTCAATTTAGTATTATATGTCAATTATAAATATAATAAATCATAATTTTAGTTAGCCTCGTATATCTCACGTGTTGAAAAAATTTCATTAAAAGTAAGGAACCTTGCTCATCACGCACCTTCTCGGTGTCAGGGATGGAACATAGTTGGCAGAGATGTCATCCCGTTGAACCTCTGAAGCACCTTCTCATAGCCTTTCTAATCCACATAAAGGAGAAGGATGACAAAATTTGTCTAATCCACTAAATTGTTCCATATAGATCTCTTCCTCTAGATCTCCAGAAAGAAAAGGCATCGGACGTCCGTTGCTCTATCTCCGGATCAATGTTTGCTGCCCGGTCAAGGCACTAACACTTCCCAAGGTGCGAAAATCTCGTCAGAAAGACCCACTTTTCTGGCCTATTGATGGTATGGTTTTCATAAAGAGAGGTCATCTTCCTTTATAGCCTCGAACCATTTATCCTTTTCGCCTGTGAGAGGACAAACTGGATCTCATCTCAATGAAACTTTGATCCCTAGGCACTAGGGGCCGCATACCTCGTTCCAAAAGTCTTCTGAGTCCTCTTAAATCCTTGATGGTCTCGTCCTCAGAAACTTTACCTTGATGATCAAAATACCCAAGTTCATCCTCGTCATAGATTCCTTTGTCTTTGGCTTGACTTTCTGCCTTAAAGAGGTAGAACAAAGGCTTTGCGGCCCGAATGTCGAAAGATGGTATGTGGCTCCTTCCAATAAATCTTCTCAAGACTTCCCGTCTTGTTAAAAATAGATCGTTTCTTCATGAGGTATGCCTTGTTCATTTTTTTCGAAGAAAGGAAAATTGCTGCCAGACTCGAGCATCTGGCCTTTGCCTCCTCCCCGATCTCTCCACCTTATGTAAATTTGTTGTGTTTTAAGACCTCGGACCTCTGGAAGATTCGTCTCCTTGAAAGGAGACTGCAGCTTCCCCCGCCATGCGGTGAGGGCAAGTCCTCGGCCTATCTCCATCCATCTCTGGGATGAGACCTTTCTTTGCTAGATAACTCATGCCACGCTCACTCATGTGTCCAAGTATTTTGTGCCACAGGCCCGAAGACTCCACACTCCTTGTGGCATTTACCTCTGCCACCTCGGCCTGGGCTTTCAATGTATAAAGGCGTGACGCCTTTACTCCCCGTATCATATTGGCATCACGAAAGATCTTTGCGCATCGTCATCCGGCCTTCCTCGAGATGTGCGAATATCGGGGCGTGTCGGACATCCCTCAAAATCGAAGGAGATGTAGCCGCGTCCTATGATCTGACATCTCCAGAGGCCTCCTGGATGTAAGTGGAGAATAGCTCTCTCTGGAGATGGCCAGCCCGCTGGCCTCTTGCTTGGCTAGAAGAGATCACCTCCCGTAACAACGAAACCGAGACTCTTCCTTGCCTCGTCTCTTCTCGCCAAAGACTTATAACAAAATTTCTTAATATGGCCCTTCTTATCACAATGTGGCACTCCATGTCTTGGTGCTGAGAATGTGACTTACTCGCCCTTTGTCTTGGACTTTGGGCACGTCTTCGACTCCTTTCCTGGACTGGGACAGCAGGGGTTTAGCTCACTCCTTTCTCGTTTAGCAGCCGTCTCAAAGTTACCAAGGTCTTTGTATGATGGTGATCAATGTCAGGGAGGGTTGCTGCCACCTCATGTCCCCACGCCATTCGCAGGCCTATAACTCATTCGGTGGTCGGCGACGGCAACATCCTTTGTAGATAAATTTTGTTATTTCGGATTTGGAGGCATGAGCTTTCCGAGTTCAAAAGCATTGTACCAAATATAGCCGCACACTTGCTTGTGCTCCAACATCCTTATTTTTGCTGAAAAGCGGGATTATCTATGATTTCACAAAGAGTCGGACTTGCTCTGCAGTGTCATTTGTTCAAACAATCATTTTGCTTCCACCTCCATCGCGACCCGACCAACAATCATTGTGCAAAGAACCAAAATCTACGATACCACTTGTTGGCACAAACACACACGGAAGGCACGGTGACCAGCGGACAAAACTCTCAAAACACGAGGCGAGCTCTCGGACGGACGAAAGTAAGGATAGAAAAAAGCGAGAGAACACCGCAGATTTTAACGTTCATTAACAAAGAATCACTATAAAAAGAATACAAAAATGATTGTTTTGCAAATGTTAGCTAGTTGAGGTGACCAAAAGTGTTTCTCTTGACAAATGTTTGCATTCTCTCAAAAAGACACGTCCCAAATCCTCTTGGTAGCATACATCTCTGTATATATACACAAATGGCCTAGTGGACTCGTAGGGTGACAAGAGAAGATGGGCCTTACACCTGGAAAATTGCAATCGCCTCATCATCCAATCAGAGTAGGTGACCAAGTCACTATAAAATCGAGAAGCGATCATCGTCCATGTCCTCAGCAACCTCTCGGATATGACGCCTTCAATAAGTTCTCGTCCAATGATGACAAGCTTCTCGGATCACTCCAGAAAGTCCTCGTCCATTTTTTCCAATAAAATTCGCGGACATAAGTGCCACGAGGCAATGACCTCAGCACCACATCCATATCAATGTTTGTAAACTATTCCCTAGGTATACCTCTTCCACAGCTAACTACACCAAAAACATTTATTGATGATCACTCATACTGTACTGGATTTTCTGTCTTAAAAGAATTAGGTGGTTCCAATAAAGTCTATCTTTACCTTATTAAAAATAGATCGTTTCTTCTCTCATAAGGTATGCTTTGTTCATTTTTTTAAGAAAGGAAAATTGCCGCCAGACTCAAGCATTTGGCTTTGCTTCCTTGTCCACCATATGTAAATTATGTAAATTATTGAGTTTTGATCACTTTCTTATGGGTAAAAAGCTGGCTGGAGGCCGGATAGCTGAGGGCCAGCTGGCCTATTGGCCAACAAGGCTGGCCGGCCTGCTGGCCAAAGAGGCAGCCAGCAAGGAGGCGGCCAACTGGACAGCAGGGGCCGACCAGCCAAACTGTATGACGAGGGTGACCGGTCTGCAAGACGAGGGCGACCAGACTGCTAGTTCGAAAGCAACCAAACTGTTTATGCTGAAGGATGACCGGCTATCAAAATGAAGAAACGCGCGAACTCATTGTGCGAGAAAATGAGTAAGTATGTGAGTTATTTAAAGTCAAAGTATTTGCAAAGTGGTGAGGAGATACATCTCTAATTTTGGTAAAGATGAGCAGAGGCAGTGCAATTTGTTGTACTTGTAAAATCTAAGAGCAGAGAGCATCCCCAGTGAGAAAGTAGAGAAGAAAAATAGAAAAACGAGAGGAGAGTTCTCTTGCTCTGTTTCGGATCGGTTGCTGGTACTCTTTCTTGGGGGGCTATATAACCAAATTTTTCATAGTGGAAGTTTTTCGAAGATTATCTCGTGATTTTTTTCTTTGTTAAAAAGGATTTTTTACGTTAAAAATCGTTATACATTATTTATTCTTTGTACTCACGATTTTAGTAGTTGACTGCCGACAGAGAGGTTCAGATATTATTCCACTGCGTTGGGTGGTGTGTATCCGGGACAAACCCCAACATAAATCTCTTCGATCCAGAATTACTTAACGGTAACTTGCCAAAGCCGACACCTAAATTCTAGCTGCCATTCTTCCATGTTGAGTTCTAGCATTCAAAGTTTATGTATTTTTCCTGTACAGATGCACCTTTCTTTTCAACTGCTGCAATTTCTCCTTGTCGATCTGCTTCTGTTTGATTTTTTTTTTTCTCTCTCTTTTCTTTTATTACGTTTGTTTCCCTTCTTATGGCTGCTCAGTGGCTGCTGCTGCTTGCAGGCTCCAGTTCATCACGCTTGCTTCCTGAATAATGTTAATGGCTGGCGTGTCAGCAATTTCAGACGTGAATTTGAGTGGATTCCTGTAGGGGTGATGGCCTCTCTCTCTCCCTAAAGCTATTGAGGTATGCCCAAATTTTTAGGCTCTATATGATCTCAATGAGGGTTTGAAAGTTGAATAATTAAATAATTAATATTAAATAATTATTTAAATCTATTAATGTAATCTCCATCATTCATATTATCTAACCAATGGTCTCTCTCGAGTGCTATTACCCTCAAATTTTTAGAATTTTTGTTAACCCAATAGTAATAATTAAAATTAGATAAATAAAAAATAAATATTAAATTATTTTTTAAATTTCTTCAATATAATCTTTATCATTTATATATTTAACTTTTAATGCTGATATGAGAGTTTATATATATAAGAGGTGACAACTAAAACCAACTAAAATTTTATATTTGGATTTTAATTTAAGGGTTGAGATTTAACCATAATAATAAAAACAACTAAATTTGGTAAATAGTTTGTTTTTTTTTTAAATTATTGTATGGATATTTGGATATTTAACATTTTGAAAAATAATAAAAAATTTAGCGCTGTATTTAAAATATATATATATTTTTTTATTCTGCCTGTTGAATTTTCATAGGGCAACTGCACATAACCCCCCCCCCATCCCCCTAAGTGCTTTCAATTTTAACTATTTATTTGAATTTGAATGATTAAGATTTAATATTATTTATTTTAATTGATTTTGAAATTTTTAGAAATAGTTAAATCTAAATCGTTAGATAGTCAAAGGGATGGTTGGGATTTAGTTTAGTTTATTTTAATTAATTTTTTAATTTTTAAAAATTAAATCTTAATTATTGATGTTTGAATCGACTGTTGATATTTGAAAAATTTAGAACTGTTATTTATAAGAGATGTAACCTCGGTAAATTGGGAAAACCTTAAAAGTAATAATAAAATGAATTATTACTTAGGATTTGAGGGAGCTCCCTTTCTCATAGAGATAAAGAGATTTATTTTCTATATTTTTATTATTTATTTTTAAATAAATAATATAATATAATTATCACTTTAAATTAGTTATTTTTAAATTATAAAATTAAAATTATTTATCTAAAAATGATCTATTGAGATTAAAAAAATATGTACTTTTATTTCTTTAAAATTCAATGGAGGGAACTTCTTCGCCATTAAGGTCATGTTTGGTTACAGGAATTGCGGGGAAAAAGAGTTTCAATTCCCGCGGGAATTGAAATTCTTCCGTTTGGTTAATTATAAGGTGTTCTCACACATGTGGGAATAACAATTTTCACATTATTATTATTATTATTATTATTATTATTATTATTATTATTATTATTATTATTTTATTTGTTTATTATTATTATTATTAGATATTATTATTACATATTATTATTTATTATTATTATTAGGTATTATTATTACATATTATTATTATTATTATATTTATTATTATTATTATTTATAAGGTATTATTATTATTATTATTACATATTATTATTATATTTATTATTATTATTACTATTATTATTATTATTACTATTCCCACCTTATTCCTCATACCATTCTACAAACCAAATAATGGAATACTAATTCCTACCTTATTCTATACCAACAACCAAATATAAGAATAACAATTCCAACTCTATTTCCATTCTTTTCTATTCCCTAAAATAACTATTCTATTCCCACCTTATTCTATTCCAACAATCAAACGTACCGTAAGTGGTATGAACAAGATGCCCACTTTTTGACGGCCCACAAGTTTTCCATTTTTTTTAATTTTTGGGATTTCCATGGTTCATCAAGCCAATATTAGTGAAAAAATAAGCTTAGTTAAATAAATAATTGATTTTAGGAAATTTTTTTGTTATTTTTATGTTTTTTCTTTCATAATAGTTACATAAGTTTATATTTACTTTTTAACCCATAGCTTTTGCCCCCTTTTGTCACGTTTTTAATAAAAGTAATCATTTTTTTCTTTCATGCTTGGCATATGAATTTATATGTTTAGTTTCATTTTCTTCAATTTATTAGAATAATTATTAAAATAACAAGTAAAATGCTATGAAAAATAAATCATAAATATGTAACAAAAAAAAACCCAAATTATGGTAGCAAAGTTAGTACAATATCTTCTAAAGTATTTTTAGATTATTATTTATCATATTAATTTAGGCCTAAGTTTACCTGTTATTTTCTTTCTTTTAATAATAAATAACTCATGTTGTCTTATAAATGTTTATCTAGCCTACTTTTATTTTTCTATTTTAACTTATTCTTTGTTTTGATTTTACTTATCAATTTTAATTTTTTCATGTCTGTAACTTTTAATTTACATGTAGTTATTTGATTTTTTAATATTATGAGTTTTATGTTCATTTTAAAGGCATAATTTGGCTAGTTGTTAAAATAAGTAATTACTACATATATTATATTATTTGACAAACATTATAAAATAATATATCATTTTGGTTATATCAGAAATTCTTACGTCTCCCTGATTAATTTAACAGTAAGTGGGCCCTTGCCAGCCTTCCCCCAAATGCATGATTTGGTCAGACTTTTAGGGTTTGACTTTTCTTTTTTTTTTTTTTTTTTTGGTGGTTTTTTTTTTTTAAAAAAATTGTTGAACCAAAAAAGTTGTGCAATTTTTATAATAGTAAAATATATATATATATATTATATTTTTAAAAAATTAAATCTGACAAAGAAAATATATATAATAGGTTTAAAACACTCTCGAATGATATGATTTTTATATAAGTTTATCGATATAAATTAGTCAATAAAATGTCATATTCTTTGATGATATGGGTGTCCTAAGACTCCCTAAGAGAAACCCTATATATATGTTATGAATTTATTTTGTTATGTATTTTCTTTTAATTTTAAGGTTAACCTATATTGTGCCATGAACTTCAAAATTTTTAAAGTTATTGAAAAGGTTTAATATTTTTTATTTTATAATATTCAACACTCATAGGGAGTATTAAATAACATAAAAATAACAGTCAAGGGTCAAGCCTGCCTAACTCTTTTTCACGTTGCCCACCTAACTCTTTTGTTGGCTTCCGACGAAGAATATTATTAGATAAGCATAGAAAACTCGTCCCCTGCTCTGTGCTTTGTCCAAGTAGTTGTGCTTCTTAATAATTGGAAAAAAAAAATTGCATATCTGAATTGTACAATATAATTTTAAATATTATATCATTTTATAATGAATGTAAGTGGGCACATGAAATGCAATCAGAAGGCCTCAAGAGTAATTGTTAATTTCTTGTTTCTTTTTCCCTTCTTTTTTTATGAGGCATAAGGCTATAAATACAGCTTTTAGGCAAGAAGGATCCAAGGCTTCAAACTTTGGCCAAGGAAATTCTCAAAGAACTCTTCAGATAGGGGAGAGCTAAAATGGGAGAAGTGAAGTTGTATGCATTTAGCATAAGTCCCTTCACTCGTAAGGTTGTGATTGCCCTGAAACTGAAGGGCATTCAGTGTGAATACTTTGAGGAAGATCTGAACAACAAGAGCCCCGATCTTCTCCGGTATAACCCTGTGTTCAAGGCGACTCCGGTCCTCGTCCACAACGGAAGACCGGTTTGCGAGTCACTTCTCATCATCGAGTACCTCGACGAGACCTGGAAGGACAGTCATCCCCTGATGCCTCAAGATCCATATGAAAGAGCCATGGCTCGTTTCTGGGCTAAGTTCATTGATGACAAGGTAAATCACAACTTGATCTTGATCTCTACCTTGATGTTGTCTTTTTTATTTTAGCTATGAACAATTTAGTTTTCAAGTTGATCTGATTGATCAAAATTTGGAATGGAGACATTCATAAAAGTAAACTGTGATGATTGATTGTTGTAGTTGCTGTGAACCAAATGATTGTTGGAAAATTTGTGGGAAATTGTAGGAAATCTTTATGGAATGGGTCAGTGCGTATAACCATATCATTTTAAGGGTTGATAATGCATTTATTTGATTGTTTTCTGCACTGTAAAATAGAATCCAAGACCTTCAGTGTAAGTTGGTTAATATGACACTTTGTAAGTAGGATAATATGTTATTTGCAAGCAAAATTATGAGTTTCTCTCTCTATTTGAGTTTCCCTCTATTCTTTTCAAATTGAACAACGAATATGCGTAGAATGAATAGTTGTGAATATCCCGAATAGCTACTTTTCTTGCTGTCACTCCTGAATAGATTTACTTGTTTACGTCGTCTTTGAAGGGTCAATTTTGTTTAAATCAATTTCCATTTGAATAGTCATGTCCATTCAAACAATTATATCTACTTGGATAATCCTGCTTGCTCAAACATTTCTTCTTTTATGTTGAAAATATTCAACATCGAGATAGGGCAGATTCACCCCCATTGAATAAAAATGAGTTCTATCTTGGTTATAAGTGGTCAATGAAATCTAGGTCATATTCAAGCATGAAAAAGAAGCTTAACTAGTTCTTTATTATTGACTAAACCTTTACTTGCTTAGGCCTTATTTGATTCACAAGTTAGCAATTAATTTACTGTTTATAATGGCTGCTTGTTGTCGGGTTTTTAGGATATCATTATTAAATATGAAATGAAAAGGAGTCTTAAAATATAGTCATCTAACCTAGTAATTACGAGTTCAAGCCATAAAAATGGTTTCTTATATAGTGTAAGATAAAATTGTATATAATAGACCCAAAACTAGTCCGATTTTTTCCCATGTCCTGTGTTTTGCAAGAGCTTCATGCATCCGTTTGCCTCTTTTAGATTGCCCACTTAGTAAATTTAAGGTTTTGTTATTGTCATTGTTAAATTGTTGCAAGTTGTTGGTATTTAATTATTTCTTGTAAGAATCGATAACAATGTTCACATCTTCTAATCAATCACCCCTCATAGAATCATCACTATTTGTTCTAGTGGTCACGAGTTTAAGCCGTAAAAAATGCTTATATTATAAAAATTGACATTTGATAATCTAAAAAATAATCCAATCTTTCCTATCTTCTGTACCTTGCTGGAGCTTCATGTACCCGTCATCACTTTTAAGTTACGGAAGTTAGTGAAATTAAGGCTTTATTGTTGTTGTTGTCAAATTATTATTAGTTGTTGGTCTTGCATTATTTATATCAAGTAACATTATCAATTACGGATGAATATATTAATATCAATGTCGATCACAACTATATTGGATCAGACATACATTTATCTTAGATATATTGAGAGAAATAATAAAGTTTTTAAAAATCGTATGCTGACAGTAAATATCAGTTAATATTTTTATGATATATTATGAATACAGTAATATATTACAATTTTAAGGCGATATTGAAAAATATTGATATCAACAGGTTCCAATAACAATGCTCACACGGTCTAGTCAATCATCGGAAGTAGATTTCCACTTAGATTAATCAATTGATTATTTGATATTGTGATTTACATACAATATTTTCATCCTCTCTTGTCTACAGCTGGTTCCTTCAATTAAGGTGGCCATACTGCGTGAGTGTGAGCCACACGAGTACGAGATTAAAATGGAAGAAGCATTCGAGAATCTCAAGATACTGGAGAAGGTTCTGGAAGGGAAGAAGTACTTCGGAGGGGATAAGATCGGATACCTCGACATCGCCGCCATCTACATTATCGGGTGGGTGCCACACATGGCTGCTGCCGCCAAAAGAGAGGTGTTTACGCGGGAGTTGTTCCCCCACTTCTCAGTCTGGATCGACCTGATGCTCAGCCACAGCGTCATCAAGGACAACCTGCCTGCTAGCGGCCCGTTGCTCGCCTACTACGAGTGGCGGCTTGAGAGGAATGCCGCCGTCTTGGAAGGAAGGACTCCGCCGCCCCCGCCACCTGCCACTTAATCTGTCCCACGAGTAATGTAACGGCTGCCTCTCGTCTTCTTGTTTTCAACTGCTTGATCAAATGGTTTCTTGCTGAATAAATGTACTTGCATGCGTTGATTTCTAGCCGTCGGATCTTGATCCTGTTCCCTGAATGCTGCATGAAATAAACTTTTTTTTGGGATTTCAGTTGAAAACATAAATACATGCTCATTAAATAGAAAAATATTATCCATGGCATTTTAATAGGCGGTTTCATTATTTAATTGATTATTATTTTTAAATTATAATATGATAATTTAAATATTATTTTTAATAAGTGAGGCCCACTTACACGTGGTCTGGGGCCCATCAAACATATGCGGGAGATTTGTTGGGCCCATTGTCCATTGTTGATAACTTCATGGGCCACTGTATAATGCATTGGCCCAGCCCAGCTTCTCTCCCCAGTTTAACATTATTTCTAGCAAAGTCTTTCAAACATGAGATAGTATTTATTCATTTATTTTTTTTTATTATATGAGTCTATTAATATATATAAATATATTTTATTAATCGAGCGTATTTTAAAAGTATTAAAATAATATTTTTCTAAACGTTGTCGTGTTTATGATTGAATGTAAGGGGACCTTGAAATAAGTTGATCGTATTAGGTCGATGGGTGTTGCTTGTATACATCTCTTTTTTGTATTTTTTTAAAAAATATCATATTTATGATATTTTATTTTATTTTTTATTTGTATGATAAAATTTTAGTCTTAAGGGCAGCATGATAAAAATTATAATAAGGTCATGATTATGAGGATTGATTTGTTTTAGGACCTGTTTGGACTATAAAATTAGAATTAAAATTTAGAAATGTAAGCTTAATTTTAACTATACTAGAATTAAAATTGAATGAAATTTAAATTATATTATTTGGATTATATAAGAAATTATAATTCTAAAAAATAGAGTTGAATTAATTATTGGTGTAAAATGATTATTCATCACAATAAACTCAACAAATTCTTTGATTTGAGACAATTGTGTGGATATATTTATTTTATATTTGCACTAAGATAAAGTTAAGTGTTTATTATCTTTTTAGATACAATATACTATGATGTTTGGTTTTGAGTATAATGAATTAATTACTATAAATTCTCCATAAGAAATTTATCAATTTTAAATTGTGATGGTATATTTAGCAACTGAATTACACATTAAGAATCACATTCGTATGAGTTGAGCATATAATTTGTAATTTTTTTTTCCCAATTCAATTAGCTTATGAGAAATACAATATGATGGAATGATAGAAAAAAATATTAATAATATGTGAAAATAAATTTTTTGATTAATTATATTTTTTGGAAATTAGTTGTGAAACAAATTGGACAATTTTTAACAACTATATTTTTAACCCTTTATAATGCCAAAGAATAAACTGGGACCCGGTTGCTGTGTCCATTGTTGTGTTCAAAGCCCTGACTGTCGTACGGATTAGAGGGACGCCCGATTCGCCGTCATTAGGAGGTTGTCGCGGCGGTCAGGTTTTCGTCTGTGAGCACGAGGCAACACATATAATACAAGCAAAGTCAGAGGTCCGACGGGATTTCTCCCACCGTAAACACTCTGATGCTCAATTCATCAACTTCCCACAATAAACGAAAATGAGCGCACACTTAGAAGTGCACAGAAATATGCTGCAAATGCGTTGGGAGTGCGTGAATGCAAATGTGGGAGATTAGTGGCGGGGTATTGGGAGGCCTGATTCTCAGAATGCACCGCAATAGGTGGCTCATTCTCATCGCCTGAGAAGGTTGAGAGAGTCGGATCTGGAAGAGGGTCTTTGAGCTTAACTTACTTGTTTAACGTTGTCCAGGATCCAATTGATCAATCCCTTTCTTGGTAGAAGGGGAGGGCTTTCATAGGCCCCTTGGTTGGGGGCTTTGGGTGTGAGAATTCCCGAGCAGGGGTTCGTTGGCCGTTGTTTATTGTCAGCAATCGCCGGTGTGTCGGTTATCGTCTTGAGGTGGTAGGTAGACCGCCGGGAGCTGCTGGTCACGCTTGGTCTACTTCTTACGTTGGGATTGGCAGGAAAACTGTGGGCAGCGACGCCAATTGTAGCTGGCAGTGTTGACTCTCTCCCCATTGGCTCATTTCTTTTGCGCCACCACTGTCACCTGATAACCACATTGATGGGTCGCAAACGTCATTCATTGGCTGCGAGTATGGGCTGCCACAAAAACCACTCTAGAGGGCGGGGCTGGATTCCTTATTTGGGCCATTGTCCCATGGGCTGGGCTTTGAATCTCTTTAGGCCTTTGTATTTGATCCAACACTGGCCCCCCATGCCTAGGCCGAACTGTGGTTGCAGCCTAGCATGCTTTTCTTGGTCTAGTTTGCGGATGCTAGGCTTCCGTCGAGATGCGCCAACGCTTGTCATCTTCCCACTTCGCACCTTCCCTAGGCAGTTGTGCAAGCTTTCATAGCGCCACAGTGATTCGGTGCCTCAAATGGAAGGATTCACACGCCTGAGGTTGCGTCGGATTTGAGGGCTTTCCTGTTCCATGAAAGACGTCCATGGGATAATGTAATGACCCGAGCTCAAATTCCTGACCCGACCCGAATCGTCACAGTGAAAATCTTAAGTCATCCAAAATTATCAATTATACGTCATCAATGAACTCAATATCATCAAAATATCATCAATAATCCTCATAAATATATCATAAATTAACATCCATATTAACAATAATAATAACTTCAATAAATGACATCGATATCTCAAAATATTAATTCTCATAAAAAAAATCTAACACAAATCAAACAATAACTAAATCAAAAATCTTAAATCCCCATTCAAAGAACCTCAAACTCTGATATCACCTCTATATTGTGGCTACCTAAAAGTCACGTGATCTCATTGATCCCAATATCAACCTGTCTAATTTGAAACCAACAAAACAAAAAAATGAGTCGAATGCCCAATAAGTAAAAAAAATAACAATAATAGATGAGTATAGTACACTTCTTAGGCAATATAATAATGAGTAAAATTTATAATATCAGGAGATGTACCAACTACCGTCCGAGATTCAACAACGAGTCAGGTCTATGAGCCCAAGGCCATATGAATAACATAATATCAAGAAGGCAATAGGGATTCCACTGAATCCGATTCTCATCTGGATGTGAGGTCACAACTGTATGAATGATCAATAATCTCCATGGACCTTATTCTACCATAGTGAACCAAACTCTCTTGCATATTTCGCCCCGACGATTGGGTAAGTACCCGCGAGGTTCTCCATAGTATCCAATTACCCCTCCGATCCCTCCCAAAGCGCATTTGTCGTAGCATCTTGGATCTCGCCACCTCCGATACCCCTTGTTAATGATATCCCAGATATCATTCTCTACGATGGTCATTAGGTTATAAGTATCAATTTTTAATATCAACGACCTCAATCAGTATTAGAAAAGTATAAACTACTCTACGGTCCAACGGACTCCCACTTACATGATGCAGTAAGTCTTGCGTGACACTCTCCTTTACTTGCTCCATGAGTGTTGCCGATAAAGCGTCGTACACCACTAAGATTAATGAGAAGAATCATTTATCGGGTTTCATCAATGAGATACAGAATCATCACGTAACCGATCAATATCATTTCAAGTTTCAAGCGTACCAACATACACAACCGTAAATATCTTCTATACTCTTTACCATCTCTATTCTCATACATACACATATAACCATACATTTTAGCATACATAT
The DNA here is from genome assembly GCA_033239525.1 of Nepenthes gracilis. NCBI lineage: Eukaryota > Viridiplantae > Streptophyta > Magnoliopsida > Caryophyllales > Nepenthaceae > Nepenthes > Nepenthes gracilis. The sequence continues at coordinate 12,386,711 of BSYO01000025.1, read as the reverse complement.
ATATATATATATATATATATATATATATATATATATAAATCCAATTATATTACTATATATATCCATACACATATCACACACATATACGTACACCATCCACCAAACTCACACACACACAAAGCCCAACTACTCATCCACCAAAACTCACACCCACACGGCCCAATACCTGGCCCACCAAAACACACACACACACAACCCAGTTACCTAGCCCACTAAAACACACACACACACAGCCTAAATACTGGCCCACTATCCGTACACATATCACACACATACACCATCCACCTATCTCCACCCACGGCCCACTGTGATGCCCTCCACCAACCCAGCCCATGGCCCACTGCTCATCCACCAAACACGCACACACACACACACACACAAAGCCCAACTACTCATCCACCAAAATTGACACCCACACGGCCCAATACTCGGCCCACCAAAACACACACACACAACCCAGTTACCTGGCCCACTAAAACACACACACAGCCTAATTACTGGCCCGCTAAAACACCATACCCCCACAGCCCAATTCATCCCAGCCCATGACCCATGTTGCCATTCACCAAACCCAGCATCATAACCTCACACATGCACGGCAGCATTCTGCCACCTCGCATACAGCTCGCACACAAGCACAGCTACAGACCCCCGTGCACAACCACACTGCCAACACATACGCACACACACACATCTCCACAATGCCCACACTACACGCTTAACCCACATCCACAGTAGCGTTGTTGCTTTTCCACACTCACCCACACGCATAGCCACCCTGATGCACACATACACGACTGCACACCCAGCCCCATAACACTGCTCACACACGCATCTACACACGGACTCACATATTACACACACCGGCACACAACCATCGCAATATACACATATACACACACTCAATACACACAACAATTAACCTTAAATTGGACAAGTCCTTCACTCACCCATTCCACGGCCAGAACAGAACACGAAGGCCCTGTTTTTCCCCATTCCCTCATTTTACCGAAATTTTGGAAAGATGACACCAACACTCCACACAAATCAATAATCAACATTTAAGGATGAAGAGGGAAAATGTTTACTTGCTACATAAGGGGTCGAAGCCCTCTTACTGCCTTCGGGTCATTGAACCCGGCTGGAAAACGGGAAACAAAGCATGATGCTCTGTTTCCATGGCAATGCCAAAATTCCCAACGTTCAGGGGTACAACGCCCTGAAATCGACTCTTTATGACTCCATTAGATGATTCCCGAAGCCCCAATCCATCATTAATCCTAAAGGCGTCAGTCATTCTTCAAGAGCCGAATGTATGCATTCGGTTTCCCCCAAAATTACAACCCTCAATTTCACCATTTACCCACCAAATCGGTTATAAATTCAAAGGATTGGGCATTAACAATAATAAAGGAAGGAGAAATTTCATGATGAATGATTGCTTGCCTCACGGTGGTGGTTGACGGCGGCGGCTCCACTTCGTTCTTCCCCTTACGTTTGTCTTCTTCAGCCCCCCTTCTTCTAACCCTACCGCCTTCTTAAATAATGGAGGCGGCTGCTAGGGTTTCACATAGGAGCCGTTCCCCTTTCCTTCTTCGTCACTGCAGTCCACCCTTCATTCTCTCCCTCCTCCCTCCTTCCTTTCCCTTCCTTCCCTTTTCTTTTCTCTCTTCTTTCTTTCTTTTCTTTCCTTCTCTTTTTCTTTTCTCTTCCTTCCTTCTTCCTCTTTTTCTTTCCTTCGTTGAAATTATTATTATTATTATTATTATTATTATTATTATTATTATTATTATTATTATTATTATTACACATATTTTTATTATTTTTATTATTACACATATTACTATTATTTTTATTATTATTATTATTTTAAATATCTAAGTCTAATCACAAGATTTAATACCAAAAATAATTACTCAAATAATCAAATAATTATCAAAATTAATTAAATAATTTTTTTTATAAAATTATAAACTCAAAAATATTCAAGATATTACAAATAGTGTGCCCCATTAGGTGCTGGGAGGGCACAAACTTGCCCATAAATAGGAGGGCTCTTCAACCGGTGTGGTTCGTCTCTCAGTTGAATTTGGAGGAGCAATGCAAGGGTATTGTCTCGACCCACCTCTAGTGGAAGCCCACGAAGGAATTGAATGGCTTAGCTAGAGATCTGAAACTCTTGACGAAGACTGTCTTCATATCCGCGCCGTGGGTGATTCCTCATACTAATGAGGGTGACTCAACCATTCTGCAGTCGTCACATGCCTTCCCCCATGAAGCAACGTCCTCCAATGTGCAGTGGAACCGTAACGGAGCCATCCCGGGGGGCTTTACCACCAGTGTGGCGTGTCGCTCACGGTCTCTACTTTACTCGGACCACCGTATGTTCTCTCTGGAGGGTTGGCGAAGGCCAACGCCTCTGTAGGGGGAGTGCATGCTCTCCGCGTCCTCGCCAAGGCCTCCCTGGTTGATGCTGGTTCGGCCGTGCTGATCGACTACAGTCAATTGTTAGGGCAAGGCCAGCATGGGCGCTCCCGTGCTCGGACATGTCAAAGTTTCGGTGATGCCACTGGAGTGACTTGGTGTGGATCACGATTTTCGATTTCACCCAAAGCTACCAACGATGCCGCCTCAGGATATCTATTCCATGCTACATTTTTTTTTTTGCTACTGCAGATCTTGTACTTTTTAAATGAAGCCTTGATTAATGAAAGAAATATCCCTTCGTCTTTATTCTTCCATCTTGTAGCACGCATCTTTTCTCGTTAACTGCTTCTTGGGTCACTCTTTATGGGCAATTTTCCTTTGTTGTTGGGTCGTGCCCTGTTCTGCACATCTCAATGTCTTTGGATGCCCATGGTCTGTTCTACTGGTCCTGTCCCTCAAATCTTAGTCATAGATCGTCGACGGGAAGACACAACAGGAAGAGGTCTTTTTTGGTAGCTAGCACTGTGGGAATTCAAACGCGACAAGTGGATGTCACATCCACCTGGCAGTCTGGCACATTAAATGCTCGGGGAATCGCAGGGTGACACGCCATAATGATTCATCTTGGAAAGGCACGAAGCTTCAAGGATTCGCCACGTGGAGGGCATCCATTGGCTTTCTTCTGGCATGCTCTGTCTTCAAAATGCTACCGTTTTGAGAGGGAATCCCACTTATTTAAATGCGTTAGTTCCCTCTAAGGTTACATGCTCTGTTGCTTTGTTTTTAGACGGCATGATGCTCGTGCTGCTTTCAAGTCTTTCCCTCTGTCTTCTTCTATTGCAACTTCACTGGAGAGGTCGTCTTCATCATCTGGGAGGTCAGAGCCTTCTTTCAAAGAGCCTGAGATCGGGACCCATGCCTCTGGGATCCCTAGCGTAACTGCAATCGGTGTGGCGACAGCGGAGAGATGCCATTCAAAGGCCACTGTTATGGGTCCAATGCGATTCTTGAGGGCGCCTCCAGACTTTGAATGGGAGGAGATGTCCGCCTCCTCGCGGGATCGTAGACCCATTGCTTCATGAAGTTGCTAGGGCCGTCAAAGGGGTTGAAGCCAGGGTGCAGGTTGTGGTCGGAGAGATAGAGCAGTTGAGAGCTCATGCCGCACACTTTGAGGAAGCGTGGGCTGAATCAGAAGCGAGGGCATCTAGACTTGCTGGTGCTAACGTGCAAGCCCATGCCCACATACTAGCTCTCCAAGAGGAGCTTGAGTGGCTGCAGTTATAGTCCGAGGAGGAGCTCGTGTGGATGGAGATTGAGCTGAGGTCGAGGTTTCTGCTGGAGTAGGTTAGTCCTGCATTGGAAAGAAACTTCCAAGATGGCATCCATCTCAGCCGGAGACTAGTCTCGCTGGAGGATCCGAACTTTCGCATCGACATCTGGACTCTCGGAACTCTAGTGCCCTAACACGTACAGACTTGTTAGAGTATCCAGCTCCAGATTCTTCAGAGCCCAGAGGAGGTGGTTAGCTGTACCTTTCGGCCATGGGCTGCTGTAAAAAAGAGTCGTTAATGACCATTATGATGCAATTTTATACTTAACTATGCCGTTTATTTTCTGTCGCTAGCTATATTCTAATCGTATGTTCCCTCTCTTGTATGTCTATCTTGGAAGTCCTGCCGCTGACGTCCTGGAGATCAGGGTTCTCGCATTAAATGCGGGTATGATAGCAGGGATTCACTAAGGCGATAGTGATCTGCCGTCTGACAAGAGGTCATGATTGGCCGTCATTTGGGATCCGTGACGCTTCTGCTGAGCCAACGAGTGGCCTTGCCATTTAGCAAAGGTGTCGTTTGGATTTTCCCGCGTGCTGGTGCCCCACTGTCTATTTAAGTGGCATCGGAGCAAAATCCCTCCTTCTTTGTACTTTTTCATACCACGACTCTTCCCAGAGTGAGAGAGAGATGGCTAAGAAGAGAGACTCTGCTTCATCCTCGTGGGTTTCCAAGTCAGGCCACCATAGGGTAGACAACACAGGCTTTGTCCTAACAATGAGTGACATCGCTGCTCTGATAGTGGATTACGAAATTCCCAATGACTAGGCTTACCGTGCTCCTAGCTTTACGAGTAGAGTCAGTGCCCCCCTGATGGCTTCATCACTGTTTACGAGCATCACCTGAGAGGGAGGCTTCGCTACCCCACGCCGTGCACGCTGTATGCGTTGGTCGAAGCATTGGATGTTCCTGTGGCGAGGCTTTACCCCAATGCCATTCGTTATCTGGTTTCACTATGCATCTTCTCCCACCTTTATACTAGTGCTTTTGATGCAAAGGCGGTGAGAGTGATCTTCCGTTTTACGGAGTCAGAGGATTCGATCTCTATATCTCAAAAAATTGATTTTCATTTCCGGGGAACCAACCCCGATTCAGTGAAAAACTGGAATGGACACTTCTTCTTCCTTTAGAAGCCTTCTGACTCAGAGCTCTCGCAACGAGTGGGGCTTGATCATGAAGTATTTCCATGGGAAGGTGTCCTCAGAGGACATTAAGGACACGGCGGAGTTGGTTGCCGCTATCAACTCCAAGATGGCGATGTTCTCCATTTAGGGCTACTATCTAACATCCGTCATGTTCGAGGCCGACAGGTGGGGGCCTTTGTCTAGCTGGGGCGCCGCTGGCCCTCCAAAGAAGAAGCCCAAGTCAGCCCTAGAGAGGGCTACTATCTAGCCTGATGGTTGGGGCCATCGTATTAGGACGATGGGTGTTGCTTGTATACATTTTTTTATATATATTTATTAAAAATATTTATATTTATGATGTTTTATTTTATTTTTTATTTGTATGATAAAATTTTAGTCTTAGGGACAACATGATAAAAATTATAATAAGGTCATGATTATGAGGTTTGATTTGTTTTAGGATCTGTTTGGACTACAGAATTAAAATTAAAATTTAGAAATATAAGCTTAATTTTAACTATACTAGAATTAAAATTGAATAAAATTTAAATTATATTATTTGGATTATATAAGAAATTATAATTCTAAAAAATAGAGTTGAATTAATTATTGGTGTAAAATGATTATTCATCACAATAAACTCAAAATTCTTTCATTTGAGACAATTGTGTGGATTATTTATTTTATATTTGCACTAAGATAAAGTTAAGTGTTTATTATCTTTTGAGATACAATATACTATGATGTTTGGTTTTGAGTATAATGAATTAATTAATATAAATTATCCATAAGAAATTTATCAATTTTAAATTGTGATAGCATATTTAGCAACTGAATTACATATTAAGAATCACAATTTGTAACTTTTTTTCCCAATTCAATTAGCCTATGAGAAATATAATATGATGAAATGATAGAAAAAATATTAATAATATGCAAAAATAAATTTTTCAATTAATTATATTTTTTGGAAATTAGTTGTGAAACAAATTGGATACTTTTTAATAATTATATTTTTAACCATTTATAATGCGAAAGAATAAACTATACAGATATTTAATATACATAAAAAAGCATTTTCATCTAAGCTACTTCGAATATAAAATGGCAATTCTATTCATTTAACATACTAATATAAGCAATAAACAAAGTATAGAAATAAATAAATACACAATATAATGTCAAATTAAAATATCATAAATCAAATAATTCTTAAATAAAATTTTCTAAACTTTTCAAACTAGTTAAAATAAATTCACTATAAAAAAAAGCAATTTATAGATCAAATAATACATGTAAGTTAATCATTAACCGATTTATTCCAAATAAGTGAACCATGTTGAAGAACCCCTTGGATTTACTCTACAACAACAAAATAAGAAATTATCAAATCTCTTTAACTTTACGAGACTGTCTCGAGAATAACTAATACTTCTAAAACTCCAAGATTCAAGCTATCAATGCAACTTCGACGGCTCCCAGGTTCAAAATGAATGTTTGATGGTGGTAAAATGTTTTTAGGATGAAAAAATTTTTCATTTTAGATCACAAATAATGAAACACGTTTTCTCCTTTTTTTTTTTTTTTTTACAATTCTCTAACTCTTATTTTCTTTAATATTCAATTCAATGATGGTTTGCATAAGATAAAAGTGTCAATTTATAATGAGAATAAAACCTTTGATTTAAAAAATAGAACAGGTGCAATTTCTTTACTGATATTTGAATTTTAACTTAAACGTTAGCTCAAACAACTGTGTGCATGAATGCTTTTCATGCACAATTCATGCTTGGATCATGCATAGAGATATTGTTATCTATGCGCATGCGGCCTTTATGTGTCTCTCATGTGTGAAACTATTGTTAATGTGTATGTGCGATCTTTATGTATGATTCCTACCTAAAACTACTATAAAGTGTGCACGAAGGCCCTTTAAACATCCTTTATATGTGAAGCCATATTTCAAAATGCGTATAAACGTTTTTTCATCTAACCCTTTTTATCTTTGAAAAGGTTGTCTTGAGTCCTAATTGATCACAATTAGTAAATAAAAATACTTAATATAATTCAATTAAAATTTAAATCTATTATAAAAAAAAAAGCCAATATAATAGACATAATAATCTCTCCCTTTAATACTTTTATGACAAAATCACTTATATGAAGCAAATGAAAAATAAACTCTAATTATCACCATTATTATAGATTTGTTCCATAACAAACAACCACACCCTAGGTAACTAAAAATGATGTTGATGACTTCCAAAATCTGATATCCTTGTTTCCCTACAAACATGCACTACTAAAAAATACTCATGATATATCAAATACATATTAGTGTAAAGACAATAAAGTATAATACATCACACATCTAGTAGTATAGTCATAGCAAAAAATAGTAATCAACATAATTATTAATAAAATATACCCACGTTGCATCAAATGTAGATCATTATAAAGAAGGTAGAGCATAATTCATTACACAGCTAGTAGCAATTATGTCATAAAACATAATCAATATAATCATTAATAAAATATAATACAATATTATTGTCAAAAAATATAACAATATATCCAATAAATATATATTAGAACACAGTCTAATTTCATAAATCTTCTCCTTAATAGCAACATGTCTCCTCCTATTTGATACAAATTATCAAGGGATAACTACCTAAGAGTTAGACTCATCATCCGAAGTCTTGACAATATCACTAGGCATCACCTACCGAATGAACTAATCTTATCAGTTAATCCTAAGCTCAAGATGGATCATCTAGGTCTAAAAATCTCTAACTCTAGTCTAGAGATCTCTGACACTAGTTTAGAGATTTACCTGAGAAGCAATGACCTACTCCATCTACTGCTACAAGGTCACTCACTCGAAACTCTAAATGGGATCAATGGGATGAAGACATTTGCTCCATCTAAAAATACATGCAACGCAAGAGGTTTATAATAAAATCTATAGACTCATCAAACTTAGAATATGAAGGACCTCTAAATGTCTCACCAGTAGAAGGAGGGTACATAGTCATTGGGAAGGAAAGATGTGACTAGGTATATGTGATCAAGTCTAAGCATACGTGGCAATCCAATGGATCGGGAAAGAGACATAAGAGGAACAACAGATAGGTGAATATAGAGAGAGGAAAGAAGGCACTGGATAAACCAACCATAGGGCAACTGAATCACCAATCAAAAATTCTCAAATATGTCTATAAGTGATAATAGATAGTAATAAAGATGTCTATGACGACATCTCAAAAAACAACATATAAAAATAATGCTTGAGATAATAAAAAAATTGATAGGCAAGATGCTAGAAATATATAGATACTCAGAATGCAATAAAGACAAAGAAATAAGATATAACAAGCTTGCCCTAATCTTATGAAGATCATAACAATGGAGACACTGCAATAGATAGAAGAAGACCTTGTCTTCTAATATCATCATCTCCTCGTTGTAAGGATAGTAAAGTGATGGTACAATGGAAGACCAATAATGTCACAAATCACCCTAAGCATGATCCGAATGGTCTAATCACAAATATATATATAGAAAATGCAAGTATAGATCTGCTGAAAGTTACAATAAATTCTTGCATTAGGGGTATAGAAGAATATGACAAATTGGTGATTAAAACTAATCACTCCCCAAAGATAAATATATATGAGATATGTGAAAGGAGCACCAAGAGAGATGCCTAACACTCTAATAACAGGCTCCTTGTGCCAAATCTAGAGGAATAACTATCATGATCCCGCTAAAACAAGTAATTAAATAAATAAATAATTAATTCAAATAAAGTATTTATGTAATAGAAAAAAAGTCAAATTGTCCAAATAAAATTTTGATCAAATGCATCAATGGTATTACAATCCTTCAAAAATTCTCAATGAAGTATCCATAATATTCAACTAACCTAATAAAATCTAAACCTGCACAATAGTTGTCAACCGTTCCCAATTTGCAACTACTTTGATAATTTTTTGGATCTACCAACACACCTCCCTTGGAAATTATATGCCCAAGAAATTATACCTTATTAACCAAAATTTATATTTCTTTGATTTGGTAAATAACCACCTTTTTCTTAGAGTTAGCAAAGTGATCCTCAAATGTGTTACATGTTCTTCAAAACTTCTCAAATTAATTAAAATATCATCTATGAAGATCACTATAAAATGATTTAAATAAGAATGGAAAACCTGATTCATTATGGTTAGCGAATGCTACAAGTGCATTTGTCAACCCAAATGGTAGAACCAAAAATTTATAATATCTAAACGTCATTTTGAATGACGTATTAAAGACGTCCTCATGTTTAATCTTGAATTGTTAATACCTTGGGCAAAAATCAATCTTGGAAAAGATTTGGTTTTATTACAATTGGTCAAATAAATTATCAATTATCAACAAAGAGCATTTATTTTTATTATAATTTTATTTAATTTCTTATTATTAACACATAGCCTCATCGATCTATCTTCACAAAGAGTATCAGTATTTTCAAGATGATACACTTGGTCAAATGAATCCCTTTTTTAATAATTCGTACAATTACTGTTTCAATTCTTTCAACTCAAATGGGGCCATTATGTAAGAAGCCCTCGAGATATATCTAAATTTGGACATTACATCAATAGCAAACTTAATTTCTTAATTTGGAGGTAAACCCGTTAACTCCACTAAAAATACATCCTCACATTCTCAAACTATTGGAATGCCTTAATAGACATGCTATGACTTCCAAAAGTTGTGACATAAGTCAAATAAGCTTGTCATTCATATCAAATCAAATGGATAGCATACAAAGCTAAAATCAAACATGTTGATTCCTTTCTAATGTTTCTTTGAAATTCAAAGGGCTCATACCCTGAAATACAAAATAAAACACTATATTAAAATAATCTATACTTGCGTGTTAACATACCAAACAGCTCATTCCCAAAATAACATCAAATTTAAGTATATCTAACAAAAATAAATCCGCAAACAGATCAAACCCACCAATCTAGATTGACTTTTGTGGATACATAATATTAGCCATCAAAGACTTGCCTACCAAAGTGGATACAACTAATATATTATTCAAAATTTGAGGGAGTGAATGTAAGTTATCAATAAATTTAGAGGCCACATATGAATATAGAGGCTCAGGATTAATCAATACATGTGCCACAAAATCAAAGATTAACATGTTACCTTCAACTATCGACAAGTTAACATGAACATTCTTAACAATTGCCACATAAGCTCTCTCCTAAATTGACTGCTTTCTTTCCAGATGCTTTAGCGAAAATGGACATCCTTTATCATATGGCTAACTTGGTTATAATTAAAATAAGCTCTGGTTCGGCATTATCATTGCCTCCCTAGGTGATGCTTGCTACAATGATTGCATATGGGTCCGGAGTGGCATGGCTTCATCGGCAAAGATTCAACCCCAATCGCCTTGCTTTTATCATGTGTCTTGGACCTTGAGTGGGATCCTCCCAACCTCAAATTTTGACCATTTCTTGCCAGCCATATTTCAAAGAACTTCACCCTTCCCTTCCTTTTACTCAATAAATAAAACTCGGTCAAACATTTCACTACACATCCTCAATTGTAGCGGTACCAATTGTTTCAGATTGAGTTTTGAAGCCTTTGCAAAAACTTTCTAACCTTCTTAGCCTCATCTATTACGATATGAGGGGTGAAAAGGGACAAGTTCATAAATTTTGTGTCATATTCTACCATGATCTAGTTTTCTTATATCGGGTGATTGAATTTATCATCCATATAGTCATGAATGCTTGCCAGAAAACACTTCTCCATGAACGTTTTCAAAAAGACACTATAGGGAATCTCCTTGTTCTCCATGTACAATATCTTTATTTACGTCACCTACCATTTATTAACTTTTCCATTAAGCTCATAACCGACAAACTTCACTTTCTTCTCCTCAGGATAATGTATCATCTCAAAATCTTGTCCATTCTATGGATCCAAATTTCAGTTTTTATAGGATTCAACTCCCATAGGAAATCTAGAACTCACTTGTTTGCAAAGCCTTCAAAAGGCATCATACATTGTCCCCGATTATAAAAGCATCCATACTAACAAAAATATTTTTCAATATTACAAATCATAAATAAATTAACTAACAACTTTTCATTATAATCTAAAATGAATCCAAATATATGTCTAATAATAAAATAATAACAAATGCATTCAACCTTCTCGATCCAAAGTCCTACAAGTAATTTCAAAACTCTTTAATCTAAAAGTTTACAAAAATAAAATAAAATTATGGGCTAAAAGTTTAGTAAGTATGTACATATATATATATATACATACATACAAATCACAATATAAATTAGATAGAAGAATTGTAAAATTGAAGTATCATGTTAAAATCCAACCTATCAAATAATACAATATGTCAAATATCTAACTATGATTTCGTACTTAAAATTTATAAGCCATGTACAGATATCAAATAATATTAAACTGTACAAAATCATCAAATATTCAAATGTCAAATAATTTCAAAGACTTAAAATCCAATATTGTATAATTTTGAAGACAAAATCAAAACTTGCAATTATCAAATGTCAACATAATTAAATATTAAATACGATGCCAATAAAAATCTAAAAAATTCAAAACATATAAAGATAAGAACAAAAAATTAAAAGATCAATATTGAGAAAGAATTATATATACTGCTAATAATTTTAGGCTCAACCACTACTATTTAAATCCATAGATGGGTTAACTATAAATATTTCCTATATATAATATCAAACGTCACTTTTTTTTTACCACTAATAGGAATAATTATAATCTTCAAGTATACTTAATATATTAGGATAATAAATAGTAAACTCTTTAACAAATTTATAAAACTTTTTCTCTCAGTAAAAAAATTACAAATTAAAACTTTCTACCATGCAAAAAATTATAAACTCATATAGAAATACAATAGTGTCATATCCGAAGACTTACATAAAATACCAAATAAGAGGCTAAATGTATAAATTTTATGACTTTTCTTGTATAAATATTTTTATATATAATATATTATATCAAAATATTTGCTTAATATGTGAAAGTAAAACAAACAAACCCTTTAAATTTTTAATAAAACTAATAAAATATATAAATAATTAGTAAAAATTATACACATATAATAATATTTAAAATAAAGGTGTAAAACATAACATGTATATATAATTAAATAATATATATAAGTAAAATTAAAGTATTGTAAAATAGACCAAAAAACGGGTTAAAAAATACTTAATTTTTACTTCTAATTTAATAGATTTTATACAAAATGGCTTTGAAATATTCTTCCTCCTCTTTCTCTCTCTTCTTCTTCTTCTTTTCCATTCTCTTTCTCTCTTTTCTCTATCCTTTCCCAAGTAAAATGGAAAACATAGATGCGCAAGTGCTTACATACCAAAATTGACACACAAGCACCGAATAAGCACGCATCATGCGCCACTTCCTTACAACAATGGGCATGAGTGTCGAGTGTCGTATCAAGTGCACATTAAATGTTAATATTCTTCATCATCTATGCATGAGAGTCAACATAGACACACTTCAAATGCCACTACACTGCCTAAACCATGCATAAGCGATTCCTCAAGCGCTACTATTCTGCTATAAACAAGCATAAGCACCATAGAAGTATAAATCAAGGGTGTGAATTCTATCTTTGACATGTACAAGCACAAGACGGGCACCCTTTAAGTTTTAGGCTTAATTTTAAAGATCTAATTTTTTCTCAAATTTTTATCACACAATTATTTTTAAATTAATTAAAAATTTATAGTAATGATGTCATATTTTAATAATGAAAACTAGACATTACAATAACATTTATCACCATTGCTACTCCATAATTTAGAATTAGTACCTCTTAAGTCACCGTTTCTTCATTTTGGAATACTCTTTTTCACAAGTCATCTATTATAAAATGTTATAAGCTATCTCAAATGCATGCCTAATAGTACAAAATTTGACATCACATAAATTTGGCCATAGAAGGAAAAAAAATTATTGGTTAGCGTTTGAATGTGGAGGCTCCATGGTGCACAAATGAGTTTAGAAAATTGTATATCTGAATGAATCGGCAAGGATAATGATGAATAGCTCAATTCTTAGCATGATTCTAACACTATGCATAATTTCAAAAAACCATATAAATTAGACAAAATACAAAAATATGTGAAAACATAATAGATGTTCAAAATTAAGATGATTACCTTAAAAATGACAGGAGAAGAGATAGATCTACTAAAGCAGGAGGTAAACCAACAGATTCAGAGGTTGATGAAATTCAGTGAGTATTGAAGGACATAATAAGAAAGGATATAGGGCGTTCGAGCACAAGAGGAGGGAGACAAGAGAGAGGGAGGTGTGGGCAGCAACACAGTTAGGGTTCCTCGATGACTTAAAGAAGTTGTGACATTTGAACATCCAATGCCGGTGTTCAAGAGCCAATTAGCATTTGAAAGTCAACTTTGGTATTCAAATGTCGGCCGTAAAATAGTGTTTGGATTGTTGTTTTGAATGACAATGAAAAATCATTCTAACTACAATGATATGTATAGAATGTAAGTTGAGATGAACAATAATAAATATAATACTAAAATTTTCAACAATTATAAGTAATATCGGTAAAATTTATTATTCTAACCAAAATTATTTATGAATTTAATAATTATAAGAAAAATTTAAACAACAATTTTTTATCAAAATTAATAAGAATGATGTATATAATATGTTGTACATGTATTAAAGCATCACACATAATCAATAGACCTCAAAATCTTAAATTGTGGAGAATTTCAGCTATGATTTTAAGATGCTGGATGTGTTTTGAAAAATCTCAAAAGAGAAAGTCAAACCTAATACCATTAAAACTTAAACTTATTGAAACATTCCCCTAACTTATAGTCTTAGGTTTGAGGAACTCATTTTTTATTAAAAAAATTTATATATTTTTTTTGTTTTTCTTTGTATGAATTGTGACCAAAAACTTATCAACAATAATAATTTTTTTCAAGGATGCTTATTTTTTTGAGTTTCGATTTAACTGGTCCAAGATTGATTCAATTTTAAAGTAGTCCATGTACACTTAGAAATGTTGACTCGAAATACATAAAAGCGGTTATGGTCTCAATCACTAAAATATGATATGTGCAGTGTATATAAGTACAAAATAGGATATAACAAACACTTTCTATAAAGATAAAAAAATGTGAATGAACAAGCCCACATTCCATTAATTGCTAAAGAAATTGTTCATCTCCACTGTTAAAAAATGTTTTATAATTTTTTATCTTTTTGCTTTTTCTTACAAATATCATTTTTAAACACAAAATATGCATGCACACTCTTTCTCTAAATGTAATCTAATTTATATGTACAGTTTATGAGAGAACTACTCATGAGCTTCACATGATACATTGCATTAGAAGCCAAGCCTTCTTCACGACCTAACCCCATTTCTCTAAAGAATGGGTTGGCATTTTCTAGTACACATAAATTAAACCAAACCGATTTCTTTTAAGGACACATTTGTTTGTTATACTCAAACTCGAAACCATCCCTCCTAAGCATTGCACCGCACTTGTAATCTCTGTCATTCTGAAAGATCTACCTTAACATTTCACACTTCATAGAAAAAGACTTATGAAAATCGAGCTGAATGTGACCACATTTGCCCCATGAATAGCATATAAGAATGAATCTCGAATGAAAGTAAAACTTATGAGACAATGATCTAGGCAACATCCTAGAGAAAATAATATGATATTTTTTTAGTTTGGTGCTTAGAATTCTTAGATATGTTCTAAGAATTCATATAATATGTCATCGTCTTTCAGTCACCCTTATTAGCCCAAATTTTTACATTTAAGTTATATCTAAGTATACTAAACTTAATAAGAGGTCCCAATCTCATAATAACAAAAGACTTAGGTGGTCTACCGAGTCTAGTGAGGTTGTGACTCCGCATAGTCTCAAGACATCTTGGATGCATGTGTCCTCTCTTACCACACCCAATGGAGAGGGACATTTTTGTGTGCGTCTTACATTGACTCATACGAGAGGCTTTACATGGGCTTCTTTTCTTAATTAATGAAATTGCCTACCTATTTGATATTTTTAATGAATTTAATAAACAATTGTCATAAATTTTAAATATTTCTATGGATGAGTTTAATAAAAAAGAAATGACATTGCTATAATTAAACTCATTATCCAAGACTTACAAACCTATCGTTCAAACATTTTGGACGGCTAAATCTATATATAAGTTAGCTAATATTATTACTTTATTTTGTAAGAATAAAATGTTGATAGGAACTTAAAGCTTATCTGATAAGAGGAATATTATTGATGTGAATGGTCCTATTAGATAGAATATTCTTAGATGTAGTTGATAAGCAATACTAAGGCCAAACCCTAGAGATTAGAGTACGAGAGAATACTATTATTATAGAGAAAAAGGTCATATCTAATCAAGGTACAAGGAATTAGGGAAGCATATCATATGTTTTAAGAAATTTTAATAAAAACTCAATCTAAATGAAGTGAATTATCACACTTGTTTAATCTCATATGATGATTCTATTTTATTCAGAGCTAGTAGTATAAATAAATTTAATATCTTTAATGATAAAAATAGTTAAATTTTATATTATATTACTTCTATGCATATTCAAAAATTATTTTGTCACCTTGAAAAATAATTGTCATTTTGACTACATCACTATTAAAATAAAAAGAAAAAAGGTCAAGAATGAAGGCAAAAAAAATATATGTCTCAAACTCAATAATGATATCGTTGAATTTTCATTCATATGAAATATGTACCTAGGTTCACCTAATAATGCTATCTCTTTGGATGAGATAACATCCAGAGAACATAAGTATACATGTAAGATAAGTTGATTCTATAAGGTAAAAGAAATATAAAGAATATTTACATGTTATATGAAAGGTCAATTGCTAGAGTTTAACATGTTATTCTTTCTCATATTCAGAAGAAGAAAAATAAGACCCGTAAGCATATGAAGTACTCGGATATATGTTGATGTAATAGGGAGATTGAGTCGAGGAAGAGACAAATTAGGTTATTCCTTAAATCTTATAAAATAAAAAAGTTATTTTATTAGTAAATTCCCATATTATATGGACACGGAAGATTTTAGGGGTTGAGTCCATATAAATAAAGCCTTTTATTTGAGAATAAAACAACTCCAAAAGTTTGTAAGTACTAAAGAATAGTTATTATTAATTTATGGAGAAAAGTGTGTTACAAAGTCTCCTGTGTGAGACCGTAAGTGTGACATCCTGAATTTTTAATCACACAATATATTTATTTAAATTTTATTTAAATTAATTATTGTTATTTTAAAATTATCATTTGAATAAATTTAAATTGAAATATAAATTTTAGTAGTCGTAATAATAATAATAATAATAATAATAATAATAATAATAATAATAATAATAATAAGGGAAGCAAAGGAAAACATAACGAAAAAGAGAAGCAAATCAGTCGAATAAAAAGGGCTTGGCTTGCAAAAGGAATTATATTTGGCTAAACTCAAGAATTATAGCGATACTAGGATGAAATCATAAAAATTATTACTATATATTATTAGGCAGTATAAAATGAAGAATTATTAGAGATATACCATGATCAAGCTTTATTAGGTGGAATTTAAATAAGAAAATTACACTAAGTGGAACATGAAATGGGTTAGAATCGACATAAATATCAATTGAATTATAAATAAAAATATATGAATCAAAGGCAAAATTTGATAAAGATAAAAGAGAGAAGAAGTTCAAAAACTAGACGAAGAAGAAAAAATGATTAAATAATGAATTTATATAAGTAATTATATAATATTCTTATTATTTTATAATATTATATCTCTCTAATATCTTAAATGATCATTTATTTGAGTCAAATATTCATCATATGGTCAAATTTGAGAAAAATTTAAAAATAATACAAAAATAGGGGCACAAAAAATATCATAAAACTAAGAGCTGAATTGAAATTTTTGATTCATAATTTCATTTCTCACGGTTGTATAGTGGTGATGTAATTATATTGATAATTCTTATATGTCAAATGTTATCTAAAACATGAATTCAAAAAAAAAAAAAAAGAATTTTCAATTTTCACAAAAGAGCCCAAGCACTGATCTGAGATCAGGATCCTGATCCTTACACCCAGTGCTAGAAGTAACGAAGAGAAAGAACCAACTCTCTTCCCTCGAGCCACCGCCATCTTACAGCGACAATAGTAAGCAACTCTTAGTAGTGCACAAAAATGAGCAGAAGCCTCCTTCTAGCATCCCACGCACTCCCCATATTTTCGTATTCCTACATTTTCATCACGTTTATTTTCACACGTGCATCTTTTTGTTCCCGACAAAAAATTTCTGACTTAAGTATCGAAATGTTTACGGTTGGACAACCTTTCGCCGTCCTTTAACCTCTTATTTATAGTTTATGGTGCACAAAGCCCAAATTGAGAGACGTGAAGATCGGACCCGTTCGTGATCTGACCCAAATGAGGAACCCGAACGTTCCCTAATCCGCATAAGAACCCAACCTAGAGACGCATCAATTATATTAATAATTGATCTTTTTTATATTTCCTTATTTGTCGTTTACATTTTTATTTTTAATATCTAATCATAGTAGAATGGAGTAACGAATTATACATTAAAATAATATGGAATTATTTGTGTATAGATCATGAATACTATATATTATAGTTTAATATAATATGCTATTTCAGTCTACATTCTATAGATAAAATAAAAAATACATATACAAATGTACTATAATGTCCAAATTATTTAATTAATTTTATGAATATATTTATTTCTCTTACATAACTTACGAGTATTATATTAATATATTGAGATATTAAGTAATGAATCAGATCATAGATATTGACTGTAGAATACACTTCAAATTACCAATGAAGTAAAGAAGAGTGATCTAATAAATAAGTGATTTACCTAGCTAATAGAAACATAAATACATTAACTTTAGGTTCGCAGTGGTAAAAATATAATTTTCACCGATTCTTCCTATAAAATATTTTTTATAGAATATATCATACAATACATATTATATATGGTTGTAATATTATAAGTTATTATATCTTAAATTTTATATATAATATTATTCTCTATAATTATTATATTTTTGTTATAAAATTATTTAATGGACTTCTAATTTACATTTTTTAAAATTTTTCAGATTAATTGTCAAGTGATCATTTATTCAGAAGTAGTCCATTGAGAGTTTTAGTAATAGATGTTGTATTGCAAGACATAAACATGGATATTTCATACCTCATTTTAGAATAAGATGATTAAATGTGTTGGGATCCATTATCCGGGGGTCCTAAAATTAGTACGGGAATCGGACGAGCGTTTTGACCCGAGAGGTCCAAGTTGCCATGCGCCCGAGATCTCATTCAACGCGATGTGGCTGAGAGCTTTCTTTGGACGCGTGAAGCCAATAGTACGCGGACTCAGTCGGACTACAAAGTAAGACAATGAGGATGAGGATCATTTACATTGTCCGAGCATGCCAACTCAGCTACTTCACAACTACAAAGGAACGCGTAAATCCCGCTACACGCCAGCGCTGTCAGCAACAACCCCCCAGAACATGCCCTGTCACCTCAAGGCTGGCATTCCTACCACAGCATGGCCAACGGCGGCGTCAGTACCTAACTCACCAAACACGCCAGCGTGCCTGACATGGCATGGCCATGTCGGCGGAGTAGGTGGGCAGCCTCCCAGTAGGCGTCGTAGGCCGTGTGAACACTTCCAACGGCTATCTTTTTGCACTTATAAATACGCGCCTAAGGCATACGGAAAGGGTCCTCTCTCTTTTTTCGGGAAAAGAAAAGAGCAAAAAGAAGGAACAAAAACATTTTTTCTGTACTCTGGATCTTGTACCCTTGTACTCAGCGACCAAATAGTAAGGAATCTTGTCAGGCTTCGAGCCTCGTGGTTTTCCCTTCGTTTCAAGGGAGGGTTTCCACGTAAAAACTTGGGTGTCCGTTCCTCTCTCACTCGCCCGCACCTCACTCACTTTTATGTTGCTATTGGTTCCGTCCACTTGACGTCAGCACGCGTCAGCATTGTACGGCGGTCGGACCCGAACGCAACATTGGCGCCGTCTGTGGGAAGAGGACGAAAAGTCAACTTCTCACTCTCCTAGATCACATTTAACTACACAACACCACCTTTACACCTAAGCATCCGGAAATGGTGAGCACTGGGCACAGCATACGCGCCGCCTCCAGTGCGACTCGAATAAAGGAGGGTGTCCCCAACCCCAGCGTCGGCATCGAAAACCATCCTGATCCGGTCGTGCGGGGCTTAGCAACGAAAGTGGAAGAAATGTCAAAGGCCATCTTCGCCCTCTGCGCCAAAGAGGACGAGAAGGCGAAGGGAGCGCCCTCCAGGGGCTCCCAGGCGGAAATATCTCGAAGCGGAGGAAGGAGGCGCGAGCGCCCATATAGGCGCCCGCCCGCCGGGAACAACCAAGGACGCAGTCGCCTCAGCGGCAGGAATCCTCGAGGACTAGAGGACCGCCTGGGTCCCCGATCCCAAGGTAATCAAGAGCACCATGTCCGAGAGGCAACACATGTGCACGGGTCTAGAAGGACCCCCGAAAGACCAACAAGCCACCAGCCTAACGAATTGAGGCACCTCCTCAACGCGAGGAGAACGACGGCTCCACCCCATGTGGAGGAAAAGTTGGAGAAAGTTTGAAACCGCGTATTTGGGGAGAGCAGCGGAGCAAGCATCCCCCAATCTCCGTTCACGACGGATGTTAGAACAAGGGCGCTGCCCCCAAAGTTCAAAATGCCAAACCTGGAGGCTTACGATGGGAGTGCTGATCCCATGGACCATCTTAACCTGTTCCGAGAGCATCTGAGCCTCCAGGGACTAGATGAGGCCACCATGTGCCAATGCTTCCCCCTGACGCTGAAGGGGGACGCAAGAGTATGGTTTTACGGGATGCCTGCGGGCTTCATTGGCACCTTTGGCGAACTGGCGGTGGCGTTTTTGTCGCAGTTCGCCTCTAGTAGAAGGACGGAGAAACAGCCCTGGCATCTCACTCGCGTGAAGCAGGGTGCCCGGGAGAGCCTAAGGGAATTCTTGGCCAGATTCGTGGCTGAGGCCAGGCAGATTCCGAAGCTGTCGGACGGAGTGAAGCTAAATGCTTTCTTATCTGGCCTGGAGGGGGGTGCTTTCTTTAAGCATCTCATCCATAAGGGCCCTCACACCTTCGAAGAGGCCGAGGCCGTAGCAAGGGCCTACATAGCAGCGGAGGAGGCCAATGAAGCAAAGCGTCCGGAGAAGGACGAGCTACTGCTCGAGGCCGTTGGAGATAAAGAAAAGGCCGGGACTTCCCAGATCCCCGTTTGTGACGAAGCACAAGAAGTTTGAGCTGGCTGTCCGGAGAGACGCGCGCCCGATCCACCTCACTCCTCTAAATGACACTCGCACAAATGTGCTAATGCAGATCCGAGGGGAGAAGTTCGTCAAGTGGCCCAAGCCACTCAGGAATCCAGACGGAGGGGATCAGACAAAATACTGCGACTTCCACCGCTGCGGAGGTCACGCCACTGAAGACTGCAAGTCATTGCAGAGGGAGATTGAAGAGCTAATAAAGAGGGGGCACCTCAACCGTTTCCTGCAAAGACCCGGACAATCCTCCGGAGCAGCAGTCGAGTCTGAAGTGGAACCCCCAAGGAACCGAGTTGCAGCGGGGGTTGTGAACATGGTGTCAACCCGGCCGGCCGGGAAGAGCAGCTGAGCCAGCGCCTCCAAAAGGCCGAGGACGAGTACTAGGGACGATATAATTTGCTTTAGCAAAGAGGACATGGCCCATGTAACTTCCCCCCATTGTGATCCTTTGGTTGTAACAGCACTCGTTTCAAACGGAGCCAATGACTACCGTATGAAACGAGTCTTTGTTGATAATGGAAGTTCCCGAAATTTGCTTTATCTCGATGCCTACCTTAAGCTTGGACTAAAGAGACATCAAATGAAAGCCCCAGAGGGGCCGCTGTATGGACTTGATAATGAGCCAGTCCCAGTCCAGGGTATTGTGCAACTGGAAGTCACACTGGGAACGTACCCAAGGACGGCTTCAAAGGTCCTCACCTTTCTTGTGGTGGACCTCCCGTCCGTTTACAACGCGATTCTCGGACGTCCGTGCCTTGCTACCTTTGAAGCGGTGACTTCCATCCCGCATTTAAAGATGAAGTTTCCAACTCCGTACGGTGTAGGGGAAGTACTCGGCGAGCAGGCCACTGGGAGGATGTACTACCTATCGCAGGTCACGCAGACTCCCCTTCCGAGACCAATGGAAGACCTCGACCTCAGAGACGAGGCAACACTACAACAGGCACAGCCCGGTGAACCAACCCTGCGAGTTCCTCTGGACCCCGAGGACCCAGAGAAGTACGTCCAGATAGGGAGCTCTCTTGAAGAGTCCGTCCGAGACCAACTCTCGAGATTTCTAAAGGAGAACTCGGATGTATTTGCTTGGTCCCCCGCGGACATGCCGGGGATCTCTCCCGAGATAATAGTGCACAAGCTTGGCGTGGATCCACACCACAAGCCTGTTAGACAAAAGCGGAGAAATTACTCGACAGAAAAGCTAGTGGCCGTCCGGGAAGAAGTGAAGAAGCTCCTGGACGCAGGATTCATCCGAGAGGTACAATACCCGGATTGGCTCGCCAACGTAGTGATGGTGAAGAAGAATAGTGGAAAGTGGAGGATGTGCATAGATTTCACACGATCTTAACAAAGCTTGCCCAAAAGATGCTTTCCACTCCCGAGGATCGACTTGGTTGGTAGACTCAACGTCCGGACACGAGCTACTCAGCTTTATGGATGCTTACTCGGGGTACAATCAGATAAGAATGTGCCCCGAGGACGAAGAGCGTACATCCTTCATGACTGACCAAGGGACGTACTGTTACAAAGTGATGCCCTTCGGTCTCAAGAACGCGGGCGCGACGTACCAACGGCTGGTCAATAAAATGTTCAAGGATCAGATCGGCAGGAATGTGGAAGTCTACGTGGACGACTTACTCGTAAAAAGCACCATCAGCGCAAACCACATCGAGGACTTGGCGGAAACCTTCCGAGTGTTGAGGGCCCTTAGGATGAAGTTGAACCCCAGCATGTGCACATTCGGGGTGACGTCCGGGAAGTTCCTGGGCTATATAGTGTCGCAGCGTGGGATCGAAGTGAATCCCGAGAAGATCCAAGCAATTTTAAACATGCAATCTCCCCGGACTGTAAAAGAAGTCCGAAGACTCACTGGGCGGGTGGCCGCCCTTTCCCGTTTTCTGGCCAAATCGGCCGAGAGACATTTGCCTTTCTTCAGGGCACTCAGAGGGCCTAAGACCCAAGGCTTTCGTTGGAGCAACGATTGCGAGGAGGCACTTCAGGGCCTCAAGGCGTATCTTGCTAACCCTCCACTCCTGGCTTCTCCCCAACCAGGAGAGGAGCTTTATTTGTACCTATCGGTGACCGACCAGGCCCTGAGCTCGGTCTTGGTGAGAGAGCACCAGGGGAATCAGCAGCCAGTATATTACGTCAGCAAGGTCCTGGCAGACTCAGAGACTCGATATCCGCACACGGAGAAGATTGCTCTTGCACTTGTATACTCCGCCAGGAAGCTAAGGCCCTACTTCCAAGCGCACAAAGTTGTAGTCCTGACTGACCAGCCGCTGAGAACTGTCCTCCAGAAGCCTGAGGTCTCAGGGCGACTAATAAAGTGGGCCATCGAACTTGGAGAGTTCGACATCGAGTTTAGGCCGAGGCCGGCCATGAAGGGCCAGGCCCTTGCGGATTTTGTCGTGGAAGCAACTGCACTTGACCGCGATGATGCCGAGAGCACAGGAATGGGGCAAACAGGATCACCGCCAGCATGGACGCTTCACGTGGACGGCTCCTCTATGAAGGATGGCTGCGGGGCAGGTGTCGTGCTGAGGACTCCCGTGGGGTCAGAAATTAAGTACTCAGTAACTTTGGGGTTCCCAGCGACCAATAATGTCGCGGAGTACGAGGCCTTGATTGCAGGACTTCGATTGGCAAAGGAGTGCTCGGCCAGGGACTTGGTGGTTTACAGTGATTCTGAGCTAGTCGTCAATCAGGTCCTCGGGAACTTTGAAGTGAACAACCCTCAACTTTCCAAATACCTTATGAAGGTAAAAGGAATGACCTCAGATTTTGAGCGAATAGTATTCGTGCACATTCTGAGGACAGAGAACGAAAAGGCGGATTCCTTAGCAAAAGCAGCAGCGTGCGGGGACCCGGAGCAGTACGCCCGAGGAATGAGAGAAACACTGGAAAGACCAACGATAGATGAACCCGAGACCAATGTTATGCAGGTGGCCGACGGTGATACCTGGATGGCCGCGTACCTGAGATACCTTACGGATGGAACTTTACCCGAGGACCTTGCTAAAGCCAAGAGAATAAAGAAGACTGCAGGCTGGTACGCCATAGTGGATGGCCGATTATATCGCCGGGGATTTTCGGCCCCTTACTTGAGATGCCTGACCCCCGCGGAGGCAGAATACGCCCTCCAGGAGGTGCATCTTGGAATCTGCGGGTCCCATATTGGAGGCAAAAACCTGGCGTTCAAAATAATGAGGCAAGGGTATTATTGGCCTACTATGAAGTATGACGCCGTGGACTTCGTACGCAAGTGCGAGAATTGCCAAGTCCACAGCAACTTGAACCGCCAGCCACACACGGAGCTCCGGGCGTTGCAGTCTCCGTGGCCCTTTGCACAGTGGGGGATTGATATCCTCAGACCACTCCCCCTCGTGCCCGGTCAGAGGAAGTTCCTCATTGTAGGGATCGACTACTTCACGAAGTGGGTGGAGGCAACGCCCCTCGCACGAATAACGGAGCAGAACGCAACGGAGTTCCTTCGGCAGTCCATCGTCTGCAGGTATGGGGTCCCTGAGTGTGTCATCACCGATAACGGAACGCAGTTCACCGGGAAACGGTTTTCCAGGTACTGCGCTCGTCTCAGAATCAACCTGGTCCACACATCCGTTGCCTACCCTCAGGCCAACGGCCAGGTGGAAGTCACAAATCGAACTATCCTACACGGGCTTAAGACGAAACTGATAGACTCTGGGGGCTCCTGGGCGGATGAGTTGCCCTCTATCCTCTGGTCTTATAGGACTACTCCGAGGGAATCGACGAAGGAGACACCCTTTAGCCTTTGTTACGGGGTTGAAGCGGTCATACCAGTGGAGGTGGGCCTCCCAAGTCTTCGAGTGGAACACTTCGACCCAGACCTCAACAGCCAAAGACTCCGTGAACACCTTGACTTGCCCGAAGAGGCCCGCGACCGAGCGCGACTAAGCGTAGCGATGTATTAGCAGCGGGTGGCCCATTACTACAACAGAAAGGTAAAGGCACGACAGTTTGAGGTTGGAGATTTGGTGTTGAGAAGCATTGAGGCGACTGGAAAAAATGCCGGCCGGAACAAACTTTCCCCAAATTGGGAGGGGCCCTTCCTGGTCTCGGCAATCCTTCGAGATGGGGCATACAAGCTACGCAGCCAAGAGGGTAAGCTGGTTCCCCGGACGTGGAACGCCAAGCACCTCAGGAAGTACTATCAGTAAGAGTCAAGGCAGCCCAGGAGCGCCCATACGCGACGACACCAAACTGCGAGAGGACACTATCACTTGTAAAGAAGGCTGTAAATGGAGATTGGAAAAAACGTTGCAAGTGCGTTATGAAAGTCTAGAAGTTTGATACATTTCAAAGCAATTCGCTGATCAAAGAAACTCGGTTCCGCCCGAGCGGCCCAAGAGGTCGAAATAAAAACTCGGTTCCGTCCGAGCGGCCCAAGAGGTTGAAATAAAAACTCGGTTCCATCCGAGCGTCCCAATAGGTCGAAATAGAAACTCGGTTCCGTCCGAGCGGCCCAAGAGGTCGAAATAAAAAACTCGGTTCCGTCCGAGCGGCCCAAGAGGTCGAAATAGAAACTCGGTTCCGTCCGAGCGGCCCAAGAGGTCGAAATAAAAACTCGGTTCCGTCCGAGCGTCCAAGAGGTCGAAATAGAAACTTTTCCCGTCCGAGCGGCCCAAGAGGTCGAAATAAAAACCGGTTCCGTCCGAGCGGCCCAAGAGGTCGAAATAGAAACTCGGTTCCGTCCGAGCGGCCCAAGAGGTCGAAATAAAAACTCGGTTCCGTCCGAGCGGCTCAAGAGGTCGAAATAGAAACTCGGTTCCGTCCGAGCGGCCCAAGAGGTCGAAATAAAAAACTCGGTTCCGTCCGAGCGGCCCAAGAGGTCGAAATAAAAACTCGGTTCCATCTGAGCGTCCCCGGAGGTCGAAATAAAAACTCGGTTCCGTCCGAGCAACTTAGGAGGTCGAAATCAGAGAAATTCAGTTCTGTCCGAGCGGGCTAACAGGTCGAAATTCAAAGACTTGGTTTCATCCAAACATCACTAGAGAACAAGGCTTAACGAAAGGCAAGAAAGATACACAGCCAGGCGTTGCCAAAAATTTGATGTCTTATTCCGTCAAAGAATACATGTACACAGAAGGAGATAAAAAAAAAATCTAATCTAAGGAGCTGGGGGCTGACTTCCCGAACACTCTGCCTGTTGGGGAGGCTCCTGAAGCTGCAGTTCCTGGGACCCTGAGGTCCCCGCCGAATCAAGTGGTCCTGAAGGCCCCGGAGGGGGTGGGTCGAGAGGCGGCCCTGGCAGAGAAGAGCTGGGAAAGGGCCTCCCGTCAACCCCGTATAAGTCCGCTACCGTCAAGGCATTGGCGTTTCGTGGGTCAAGAAGGGCAGTCGGGAACCGCGGATGAATCAGGCGCAACACTCGACGACACATGTTGACGCCGTCCCCGTATTTGCCCTCCAGTGTAGCCCTAATCTCCGCGGACGATATGGAAGACCTCAACTTCTCCTCCAGGTAATAGAGCATGTCTTGAAGCACTGATGCTGGTCCCGGAGCTTCACGGTGTCCTCCAAAGAGGCTATCTTTCTTCTGGCTTCAGCTAGTTCCATCTCGGACCTTTGGCCGCCTCCTAGCGGACTTTTAAGGCCTCTATTTGGGAGAAGCCACGACAACCCTCCACCATCTGCGTTGATCCTATCGATGCGTCTTGGAGCTGCATCAAAAGGGCAAAAATGATTAGAGGAAGGAATGAAATGCGAAGGCATGGACACCCAGAGAAAAATGAAAGTACAGAAACGAGGAAGTCGCCGCTTCTGATGGCCTCCCACTGGACTCGGGCGCTTGGGCCTCACAAGGCCCGGGCGCCACAGAACCGACCTCCACCTCGAGATGAAGGAGCGCCAAAGATGAGGAACCTGTGCCACAGGGCCCACGGTCAATGAACGCCATCTCTTCCCCAACAACGCCGAAATCGTGGGCGCCTTGAGTTTCCTCAACAAGGATCTCGGCCTGATTGGCTTGGACTGCAACGGCGAGGAGCTCAGCAAGTGTCTCCGAGGACGGCTCAATAACCGCTTCCGCTTCAGCCTCCTCGTCAACCGGAGGTTGCGCCTCGTCTGATTCTCCTTCAACCTGGGCGCCCTCCGCATTGGTGGCCTCGGGTGAATCGTCAGTGAAGCCCGAGACCTCGCCAGTGAACTCAGCGGGGACGTCAGGCATTGGCTCATCGCCGGGAGATTGGACGTCAGGAATCTCCACGATGTCCCTAATAATCGAGGAAACAACGCTGGAGGTAGCGGCCTGCGTCCTCGGCTTCTTGAAGAGGGGAGCGATAGGTTCGTCGCCATCATCGGACGAGGATGGCTCAACGATTGTTGCCGAGGGCTTTGAGCTCTCTCCCGGACGGCTTGTCTTCGAAGCCTTGACCTTTATCCTCAGGGGCTGGGCTTTTTTCTTCAGATTCTTTCTTTTCTTCCCCAAGGACAGAGAAGTGACAGTGCCGCCAGGAGAAGGTAACCACTCAGCCTTAGCAAGATTTTCGGGTGACAATCAAGCGTTTCGCTTATTTTCGTGGAAACTCCCCAAGTTAGCCGTTATGAACACTAGGAGTTCCTGGACGGCATCCCTCTCCTCTTTTGAGGGATCAGAACAATAATGGTTGGCTACATTCCCCCATCCATTGGGAATGCGCCAGTCCTCGGGGGTAGCCAAAAAGAAAAACTTGTCTTTCCACCTCTTTGTGGAGTCTGGATTCCCTCCACACATAACAGCAAACTCTGGGCGGGGGGTCATGGTGACCCACTCAAGATTATGTGTAAACCTGAACATAATCTTGACAACTTGCGCATTTAGACGCCTCCCATGACATCTAAGAAAGACACAGAGAGAAACCAAGTACCTAACGGCGTTTGGTTGAAGCTTCGCAAAGGGCACCTGAAGCGCTGCCATAATCGCATGGAACTCCTCTGGCACCGGGAATCGAAGCCCACCCTTAAGGTGGACCTCGTAGACGGTGATAAAGCCGCTGGGAGGATCACGTGCGCTTTCAGTGGGCCCTGGAACCGTCATCACCATGGAACCAGGGACGGCATACTGCTGCCGGATCTCGTCCAACCTCTCCGGCGATGACGATGAAGCGATCTCGCCGATACCGGGAGCCATGGAAAGTAGAGAGCAAAACTCAGGAAGAAACGAAGGAAAACGTCGAATGAAGGAGGAAGACGAAACGCAGAAGGATGGAAGTGATTTTTGTGAGGAAGGAAAATCAATTTACGGATTTGAAAATTTAAAAGGCGCCATCATTGCCCTGGCCACGCGTCGCACGGCCGTTGGTTCCTTCAGACGTGACGCCCTGTATTCCCGAGACGACTGACAACGCGTCAATCCCGCATTTAATTCTCTGTAGGGCCAAAACGACGGCGCCACATGTTCTCGAATAGGTAAAAACCCCCGGACACAACAGGATCGGGACTTTGTTAGCTGCACCCGAGAACATTAATTGTCCGGACAAAGCTTGAAACCAAATCCGCACTTAGAAGCGTCATCACTCCTCGTCACGATCAAGACGCGAGCTTTATTGTGACTTCTACAAACGACCCATCTTGAAAAATGGTGGTGTTGAAGAGACATGCCAAACGGTCGAGGACTTCGAACCCTTTGGCATGGGGGGCTAGTCTTGGGATCCATTATCCGGGGGTCCTAAAATTAGTACGGGAATCGGACGAGCGTTTTGACCTGAGAGGTCCAAGTTGCCATGCGCCCGAGATCTCATTCAACGCGATGTGGCCGAGAGCTTTCTTTGGACGCGTGAAGCCAATCGTACGCGGACTCAATCGGACTACAAAGTAAGACAGTAAGGGATGAGGACTGTTTCTGTTGTCCGAGCATGCCAACTCAGCTACTTCACAACTACCAAGGAACGCTGTAAATCCGCTTCACACGCCAGCTGTCAAGAACAACCCCCTGAATATGCCCCCTCACCTCAAGGCTGACATTCCTACCACAGCATGGCCAACGGCGGCGTCAGTACCTAACTCACCAAACACGCCAGCGTGCCTGACATGGCATGGCCATGTCGGCGGAATAGGTGGGCAGCCTCCCAGTAGGCGTCGTAGGCCGTGTGAACACTTCCAACGGCTATCTTTTTGCACTTATAAAAACGCCCCTAAGGCATACGGAAAGGGGGTCCTCTCTCTTTTTTCGGGAAAAGAAAAGAGCAAAAAGAAGGAACAAAAACATTTTTTCTGTACTCTGGATCTTGTACCCTTGTACTCAGCGACCAAATAGTAAGGAATCTTGTCAGGCTTCGAGCCTCGTGGTTTTCCCTTCGTTTCAAGGGAGGGTTTCCACGTAAAAACTTGGGTGTCCATTCCTCTCTCACTCGCCCGCACCTCACTCACTTTTATGTTGCTATTGGTTCCGTCCACTTGACGTCAGCACGCGTCAGCATTGTACGGCGGTTGGACCCGAACGCAACAAAATGAAAATAGACTTTATACTGATTATATATGTAGTTTGTAGAATATACCACTGAATATAAGAATTTTGTTGGTAATATAAATAAATAAAAATTAGTAAATATTCTTCTGATTAAGAAATATCAAAATATGTTATACTAATTAATATACGATATAATTATATATTAATTTTAATATTATTAACTGAACTATTAAAAAATATAATTTAAATCATTACTCTAAAATTATTTTTTATAGCTTTTTTCTCTATCAAAAAGTTTTAGGTTGTAAAATAATCATTATGAATTTTTTAGTGGAATTTAGTCTTGCAATTTTTCATCTCATTATAGGTGGTTTTTCACAATAAATTTTTTATATTATGGTTATCCTTTCTGGGATATGTCTACCATAGTTTAAAGATTAAAGGGACTAAGAATAGATTAAACAAATAAAAATATCATATTCCCCAACAATAGAGAAATAAAGAATAGTGTCATATCTTTCAGTCCCTGTTCTCACAGATTTTGGGAATCTCCACCCCATCCTGATATCCAAAATATTTAAAATTAATATTGAAAGTATAAAATTATATTATATGATTAGAAATATCAAAAATAAGCTTGAATATAAGCTTTGGTTTTTGGTATTTTGTAGATATTATAAAATTTTAAAATAATAAAAAATTATTAATTTTAGGATATCTTTGGGTTGAATTTAAGCAATTTTGATATATTATATACAAGACAGGTTAAATAGGTTTTTGGGGCAAGGTAAGTAAATACTAAAACTATCTTAAACCCAAAATTCTAATTTTGAATTTTCTCAAAAATCATCCCAAAAGCAATCAAACTACTTTTTCCTATGTTGACCGTGTGAAAATTGGTGTTTAGAATCACACGTTGCCCATAAAAGGAGAGTGTGTGTGCCTTAAAGTAAAGTTTAGATATTTTCATTATAACAGGTTTTTTCTTAAGAAAGTTTAAATAAACAAAATTGTATCAGTGCAGGTTTGTATTTTACAGCCCAAACTGAATAATATATCATCATGTGGATTCAGGCATTTATATAATAATATCAAAAACAATCACAACCAAAAGTAATCGGATTTGAGCTTGGTTAATCATGAGTTGTGCCACACGCAATTAGAGCATTGTCCCTTAAATAGGACGGAATGCAAGAGTTGGTATTTGAAATTCCACATCTCCTAAGAAATGAAAGTAGATAAACCTTACAATAAGACTTAGACAGCTATATAATAATAGGCCCTTACTTAAGAAAATACACGAAAAATAAAATTATGTGAGTGTAGACTCATAGTCCAAAACGAATAATAAGCCATTATATGGAGGATCATTATAGATTGAGTCGGGTTTGTTCAGTGTACCATGTTACAGGCCAAAATTTCCATTCCTATAAAAAGCTCGATCTTGATATCTCGGTCGGTCAATTTTATAGAGAGAAATCTAGCTTTGCTATTGGCTATCTCAAAAGTGATATCATAATATGAACGATTTTTTTAATGAAATTTTCAAGATGCATTTGTCATACGAGAATAACCATCATAAAGTATTTAAGTTTTTACAATCCCTCACATCATTAGGTTATTGGAAGAACTTGAACATGGAGCAGAAAGAATTGTGATGTCGTCGGCATTCTTTAATGTAAGAATAACTATGCAATTAATAGTAATGGTTGTTAGAATTATTTTATATAATATAACATATAGTGAATAATTAATAAAAATAATTAAAAATTATAATCTTATATAATTTTATTATATTTTATAAAAAAAAGTATTTCGTAATTAGTTTAGTATTTAATAAAAAGAATGGCATTTTTATAATGAAGAAATTAATATTTTATATTGTGTGGATAATATAGGTATTTTTTCTATATAAGAAAATTTTTTTCAACATTCTCTTTGCTCATAACTTTTCCTCTTTTAATAAAACCTTCAACCCTTCAAGGGGGAAACAACCTTCTTTTATACAAGATTTTCTATAACACTCGAACAGATTGAGAGAAAATGGTGAATGATGAGAAACTAATTTCAAATTTTTCAAGACAATCAAATTTAGTATAGATTCGGTTATATTATGATATTTAATTTTATTATTTGTATTGTGAAATAATATGATAATTATTTTCTTAGGATAATTTTATCTGATAAAATTTTAAATAGGTGACATCTAAATATGCTTTTAGATAGATACAATAACTGTCCAAATAAAAGGAATAAGAAAGAAATAAGAAAAAAGAGCCATTCAAAATAAAAAATATATTTTAACTCATTATTTACCTGTAATTTTTAGTAATCTTAGTAGATTGGACTCAATAAGTTCACTTCAGCGACATAAATTAACCTTAGATGTTATTACTTACATCTTGTTCGATCTTAAAAGCTCAATTTGAGACCAAAAAACAATTCTAATGAGGCCCGAATTGCATCGATCTCAGATAGCCCCACTAGGCCTTGCACATATGGTGCTCATGTGGCAACTCATGCATGACAGCTGAAATAATTGATAGAACACAACAACTAAATCTCACATCTGCCTTGTGCATAGCAGCTTTTATTAGCTTTCTAGAGGCAATTTCCTCCTTCATAAGTACCAGTGTTACCAATCAATCCTTGTTGAGGCCGTAGGAAAACCACCATTACTCATTCTGTGTGGTGGTTGTATTTGAAATTTTGTGTAAAAGAGCACCCTTATAATGCATTTTATTCAAGGATGTATATGTTTGAATGTCACTGTAGAAATTATAATGTGGTGTCATGGGTTCTATTCTTATGTTGTTTAAAGAGTTTTAGTGTGATATTATTACTGAAAATCTGAATTTATGTTTGTATCATGTCTCGGGGTTGCCTGTCAAGCAGAATGCATGTTGGAGATATAGCTTCTCTTCTAAAATTTTAATTTATAACTATCGAAATCTACTTAGATGAGATTAAGTATATAGTACATCTATATAAATATCAGCTATATTTTATCAATTGTGGCATTAGGGGTGGAAGTACAATGCCCAATATTTTTTATTTATGAATTTTGATGTTATTAATATATATGTATTGAATTAATTTGTAAAATACTTATATAATGAAAATTTTTTTAAAAAAATAGATTATTTAGAAGTAAGCACAATGCCTAAGTAGTGCTTATTTCACGTTTGTGCTTATTTGAGGCAATAGTCATATGTCTGATGGAAGCCTATAAGATACTTACGTGTTTTAGGTATAATAAGTGATACATAAGACGTGTCTATTATAGTGTTCATGCGTAGAATTGGCAAAATATTAGTGCCTAAACCACACCTTATGCATTACTTCTATGCGTATGAGATTTGAGAGTTGCACGTATTTGGTGCTCATGCGATATTTGTGGTATATAAAAATTTTTGCACACTATTTTGATCATTTCAAGGAAAAAAAGAGGAAAAAAAAGAAATAGAAAGGATAAAAAAAAGAAAAAAAGGAGAGAAAGAAAAGAGAATTAATGAGTTTTTAAAATTTTTTAAAATTAGATATGTTAAATTAGAAATTTAATGTAAATATTTCTAAACTCTTTTTTAATCTATTTTGTGAACCCTTTGATTTTGTTTATGGTACTTTTTTTTATTCTACATGCATTCTACCTTTTTACATCCCTACTTCGATTATTGTTATATATGTCTGATTTGTATCAAATATTTTGACGTTTTGTTTGTTTTTTTTTTTATTGAGAATTTTAAAATTTATTTATTTTTCATTAAATAAGTAAATATTATAGAATATTATGATCATATATGAAAATATTTATGAAGAAAAGTCATACAACTTGTACATTTGGTCATACATAATGATATTTTATATAAATATTTTGAATTGGATTCTATTTTGATATTTGATTTTGATATATATTTAGATCCGAGTTGTTATACAGATTAGGAAGTCGTTGGCTCTTTTACGTCAGGTCAAATTCAAGCGAATCCGGTCTTCGTCTCTAGTAACCTGGATCGTGTACAGCACAAACAACGAATAAGAGATGGAGGATTGGTGAGACTCATTCTCCAATTTATTTTTCAACGTTTAAGTTAGGAATCTTTTTTAACGGATAAAAAAATGTGATAATGTAAGAAAATACGTTCATTCACTTAAACAAGAGAAAGTGAGTTTTGTGGATGATTGGGTTCCAAGAATTCACTTAATAGGGAGTGGCTTTGAAAGCTAATAGAAGGCTAAGCTTTGATAGTGCGCTCGACGAGGAGAGGCTTCGAGGTGCTGGAAAGGGAGAAAGTGCTGTGAGATTGAAAGAGAATTTAGTTCTTTTTAATCTCTTGTATGCCAATCTAGATCCTCTCTTCTCTTACTATGGTGATGGGTATTTGTAATGATTTGCAAAGATGGCATTGGCACCAAGGTTCACAACAGGTGTTTTGCCAGGATTTGCTTACCTATCTTGGCAATGGTCATGGCGGATGTGTTAGTTGTCACCTTGGAATGGTGGTGCGATCATGAGCAATCCTTACCGACATTTGCCTGGCAATTCCAATGAGTGATTCATTAAGCCACCTTGCGGCTACAATAGCTGCAGCGGTAGCATCCTTTCTACTATAGGCAGGTGAATGTTGCTATCCTCTTTGAGCATTGACCATGGCCACCAATGGCTTGCGTCTACCATGTCGGTGCCTACTGCACTAGTCAGGCTGTTGCCACTGAGTTAGAGGGCTCTCTGCGCCGTGATTGATCGAGCCATAGGGGGCTTCCTAATGGCCTAGTTGGCCTCTCTCTACTGGCCCATTATATGCTAACTGTGACTGGACCTATTGCAATGCCTTATGTACTTTAGTCTTCCTTATTGACGGATGGGCTCAATCCTGGATTGGCCCATAGGGTTGTCAAACCCATTACAAGCTCCCCATGTTGGGTGCTAGGTTTTTCCAACTCTCGGTATGTAGAATGATGGGACGCTTTCTACAAGGGCCAGCTCACGTATTCCTTTTCGGGGCATCAAATGTTCTTCCGTGTGGGGGGTTGGTGATTCCGGGCCCTAATTTTCTACAAATGGTGCTAGCGACTCATTCCCCGGTGACTCGAGCAAATTAGCCTCGAGTCCGATAGGCCTATTTGCCATTAGGTGGTCGATCTCGAGCAATGAGGCATCGAGCAATCATTGATTGCACTGCTTCATCCATTTTCTTATAGGAGTGATAAGGCAGCTGGCTACTAGCGGGCCACCTGAGGGGGCATCGCTTTGAGGTTAAAAAGTCACGAACGGGCCATTGGCATCAACCGTGAGCTGTCTAAGGCTGAGGCAAGATCTGAGAGCTCTGGGAGCGAACGCTTGAGCTCTAGATTAGATCCCCTTACTTGAGGACGAGCCATCCAAGGCTGAGGTGAGATTTGAGAGCTCTAGGAGTGAACACTCGGGCTCTGGATCAAATCATCTTATTTGAGGATGAATTTTGGAAGGCCAAGTGGTGTTAGAGATGAAGAGCCGGGGATGCTACTGATGTCGAGGTGGACGGGCCACTGGCATCATCTATAAGCTATTTGAGGTTGAGGCACGATCTGAGAGCTCTAGGAGTGAATATTCGGGCCCTGGATCAAATCGACCTACTCAAGGCCATACTGTCCGAGGCTGAGGAGAGATTTGAGGGCTTTGGGAGCAAATGCTCGGGGTCTGGATCAGATCATCATGCTCGATGATGAACTTCAAAAGGCCAAGAGGCGTTAGAGATGAAGAGTCAGGGACACTACCAATGCCGAGGTAGATGGGCCGCCGACATCATTCTTGAGCTGTTCAAGATTGAGACGAGATCCAAGAGCTTTAGGAGCAAGCACTCGGGCCCTAGATCGGATTGCTCTACTTGAGGACGTACTGTCCAAGACTGAGGTGAGATTCAAGGGCTTTGGGAGCGAATGCTTAGGCCCTAGATCAGGTCATCTTACTCGAGGATGAACTTCGGAAGGCCAAACGGCACTTGAGATGAAGAGCAGGGGGAGCTGTTGTTCAGCACGTTATCGGGATTCTTGATATGACCATCTCTGAGCCACTTGATGTGTGACCAAAGGTTAGGATTCGACCGTCTCCAGGCCGCTTGACGCGTGATCGAGTTTTAAGATTCAATCATCTCCGGGCTGCTCGGTGAGTGACCGAGTTTTAAGATTCAACCGTCTCCTGGTCGCTTGGTGTATGACCAAAGTTTAAGATTTGACCATCTTTGGGCTACTCGGTGCGTGACCTAGGTTTAAGATTTGATCATCTCCAAGCCATCTTACAAGTGAGCAAAAGCTCACATGATTTAGGGGGAGTCTAGATCATCTAATTTGACGAAATCTTAAGCAAGTGATCATGCGTGCAATCAAGTGTAAATGGGCAAAAACTTTATTAATAAAAATGCAGTACATTTAACATGTATTCTAGATGATGCATGTCAAACTTACCTAGGTTCGACAAAGACTTATCGGTAGTACCTCTTGAGATGGTTGTGTTTCATGTCCTCTCTGCAATGAGAGTCACCGAATGGGTTGGAATCTCAATCCTAGGTTCGGTATCCCAAGCTTTACTGGGGTGACCCCACAGCATAGGCTGAGGATAGTTTCACAAGTAGGCTTATCCAAGGTCATCTACTATGGCCTCGGTGCGAGTAGCAGCTCATTTTTCTAGGAGCCCACTAACGCCTTCCAACCCTATTTTTTAATTTGTCCCACCAAGGGTTTGTCCCGAGCTTCGCAAGAATCTGGTAAGGTGCCCCTTACAGATCAAGTCCTTAATCTCCTTCTGTAACATCCAATGGTCCTCGATATTGTGACCTAGAGATCGATGATAGTAATAGTGTTTCAACTGATCTCCTCCTTCTGGGTTCTTTAGCGTCTTGGGCTACTTCAGGAACCTCTCATCCCAAATCCATATTAGGATGTTGGTTTGGGTGTCGTTCAAAGGTGTTAGATTTAGGGACTTGAATTCCCTCTCGACTCCATAGGCTCGGTCTATGACTGTTTTCGAGGATCCTAAGGGTGGTTATCATCTCCATTCCCCTTCATTCCATTCTTAAGGGGCTAGTTCGTGAACTCCGGCCACTTCACTTCATTGGCTTCCTCAACTACCATATAGACACAGGCGATAGTCTCAACCTCCTAGTAGGTTTAAAGGATTTAATTGGCCAAGTGTTTAAAGAAGTCGCCTAACTCTAGAGTCATGATACAAGTGCTCAACTTCACCTTCTCGGTGAGTTTGCATATCTTTTAGACATCAGCAGTGAACCAGTGTCAGGAAACACTTCAACCTTTCGCCCTACTTTTGGCAAAGACGAACAAGATGTCAGGACTGCTTCTCTTTCCTTTAGTTAGAGGTGAATTGCATTAGGAAGCAGTCGGCGAGCCTCTCAAATGACCGGATCGAGTTCGGCTGAAGATTATAGAATCAGATATGAGTGTCACCTTTGATGGTTAGAGGGAAATATTGACACATGGTAGCTTTGTTTAGGCACTTGAAGCTCAGGAGCGTGTGAAAATGGTGTAGGTGATCCATCAAGTCGGAACTCCCATCGTAGGGTTCTAGGGTTAACATCTTGAGTTTGTGAGAGAGTGGTTGCGCCTGAATTTCCATTGTGAAAGGCAATCTCCTCATATCCACATAGTGTCTACCAACATCTACTCTAAACACTTGCTGTCATATCTTATCCACTTTCTCCTCTATTCGATGGGAGGATGCAATCCTCTCAACATTGAGGGTGGTCCTCAGCTCCAAATGGTTTGGAGAAGGATGGAGGTCCATGCAACCACCAACTTGCAACAATCGCATACTGGAAGAGACTTCTTCAAAGCTCGAGGTCCTCCTATCACCCAAGAGTAGCATGGATTTCACCGCTCTATGTTGTCCTCACATATCCCGTGAATTAAGTTGCCTCCGACAGTGTCGAGGTCCAGCTACTCAAGGCCGCATGGACCCCAGCTCCATCGAGTTGTTGGGTCCTTTTGGCAGGGTGCCTCTTTCTTCAATGCTTCTGTTGTGAGACCAATGCCTGAACAACGGAGGCGTGAGCCCTCAGTGCTGCTGTCCAAACACGCGTTTATCGTCTAAAACATCTCAAGCACTCCTATCTAGGCTATGAGAGTGCGAAATTCGAGTTCAAGCCGCTCACACGCGTGACTATCCATTAGGGGGTTGTCGCCTTAGGCAACTGTGTCCCTACCTAGCACATTAGGCTATACTCTAATGTTGACCATGCTTGATTTTACGAAGATGGTGATTAGTGGCTACACTTTTATGCCATTGCCTTAAATAGCATTAATGATGCATCCTTAGATTCAAATTGTTGTATGAATTAGGGATCCATTGGGTCCTCCACGTTAGGTTGAACTCAAGCGGGTCCGATCTCCGTCTTTAATAACCTCGGTCCTGCATACCACAAACAATAAATAAAAAGTCAAAGAATTGGTGGAACTCACTCCCCGATTTATTTTCCATCGCTCAAGTTAGAAATCTTTCTCAACGGATAGAAAGATGCAATGACGTAAGAAAATGCGTGAATATACTTATGTGGAAAAAGTAAGTTTTGTGGAGGATTGAGCTCCGAAAATGCGCTCGACGAGGAGCAACTTTGAGAGCTAGTGAAGGTTAAGCTCCAATGATGCGCTCGATGTGGAGCGACTTTGTCACAACCAAGGAACATAATATATACAGGTTAAAAATAAAATTAATAATAATACATTCCATAAACCATATAAATCTAACCCGGGCTTGATAACCCATACAAATACAAAACCTAATATAATATAACCAACACAAGACATTATCAAATATAAATCCGGACAAATATAATACATGACCTATGTCATAACCAAGGCACATAATACGCAGGTCAAATAATAAAATTCAATAAATAAGTGATTACGGCCAAACCCAACCCGAGCATGATAATTCAAATATAAATTGACCCAAATAATATACAGCCCTCACAGCACTTCATCGGGTAAAGACCCTAAAGACATAAAATATGACCTACTATCATTATGTCAATAAAGGGTTAACCAACAAAATAACAATTTATTTTTATAAGACAACAAAGCCATAATCTTTTACTACAAGATCCAACGGCTCACAAAACTGGCTAACATACAATCCAAATAGAACCCCCAAAAATCCAAAAGCGTAGCTAATATAAATAATTGTTCTCACCTGATAAATTATGCCATGTCAAATCTCATCCAAACTCCTGTACTTGTAGCCAAACCACTAGTCTGAAGAAATAAAATATGAAAACATTAGCCTAAAGGCTAGTAAGCGTCATATATATACATAAAACGGTACATATAAATCACAAGAATGGATAAAACATACAAAATAAAATATAATGTCCATGAAATTCCTAAAAATTAAGGAATAGTCTCGTGCTAAATCACCGTTCATATTAAATAATCCCTCCGGGACACAATCATATAAATCGCGATCCAGTAAAATTTCATAGACAATATCATATCATATGATCTGAGGTCACATAGTTGCAACCATCACCACATCCGCGTAGGACACATACCATTATCCAAATCCAAATCTCATAATGTAAAAATCGAGAGAAAACCGCCGGAACTAAAATATAAGTCAAAATACGTTCCGGGTTTATCACATATTTATACGTACGAGACATTCCTATCACCAAACTATAGGCCAATCAATATCTCAAAATCATCCGTCACCCGAATACATGTAGAAATACAAATCATATACGAAATCAAAGAATCAAAGATAAATAATACCAATTTATAGAAGGGTTACACTCGTCCGAATAACCATGGCTATATCGGCAACGATTTAAGCCAGCAGTTCAAGGCTTGGTGACAATTTAGGCCAGCAATTCAAGGCCATCCATGTACTCTGTCTTCCATAGATTAGGAACTTGCTCGCTATATTTTTTCACCCGTGACTTTGAGTGTAACATCAAATTTTAATTATATATTACGACGTCCGAATATATTATTCCATCAATTCCTTACAATGGTTCTCATTTAAATACACAGTGGGTTAGGTTAATTATAAAACGTCTCGACTTTCCTGCCAGCGGAAGCGAGACAACATATCACATATGTTCCCGATGATACAAAGTCACCCCGTCGAGAGCGGTACCAAATATCTCATGCCTCAAATCACATAAATGACCCCTCGAGTCTCAGACCGCCATGGTCTCATAGTGACCCCGCCCACATAGCATGCATAATTAAAGGCCTGATTCATTATTCCACAACATATAAATACACAAATATACATATACTATTTGGGTATCCGAAAATCCCTCCAAAATTATAAATACCCGTGAAAAGCCCATCGAACAACCAGTAAAATTTACATGCATGTAAACAATAGACAGAGAGAATATATAAAAATTACATACATGTAAACAAAATCTCTGAGACATATACAAATATTATCAGACATGAATTTAGACCAAGAATTAACTTACGAATACTTGCCTTAACCGTTTTGCTCCACAGATTAGAAAAAATGATGCTCCAAAATACCCGAACATCGCACATTTCTCTCTCCTACCGTATCTTTATCTCTCTACCAAATTGCTTTCTCTCTCCTCTGCACTGCGCCACCTTGCCCGGGACCACCACCGCTTCACTCGTGCACTACCGCCGACTCACCCATGAGCTGTCGCCGCCGCCGCAGCCCCTACCTCCTCTCGAGGCCGCCATCCTTCCCCTGAGAGTTTTCTCTCTCCTCATCAGGTTACAGCCGCCGCTCCGACCCCTCTCCACAACCCTCAACCCCATGCACCACCACCGCGCCGCCGACCACCGCCGCGCCGATCTCCTCTCTAGTCGACTCGAAGCCCATGTCGCTGCCCTTCTCTCTTCCACCTCCTTCCCTCTTCTTCTTCTCCTTCTCTGTGCCAAAACCCTCCTCTCTCTTTCTTTTCTTCTCTTTCTCTCTCTCTTTCTCTTTTCCTTTTCTTTGTTTCCTTCTCTACTTCCTCCTGCCACCACCAGATTCTCCTCTCTCCTTTTAATTCCATTTCCCCCCATCCCTTTCTTGAAACCAGCCGTGGATATCAGCCCATGGTTTTTCCTTTTTCTTTTTTTAAATTTTATTATTATTTACATATATATATATATACATCTATAATATCCTCAATTAATTCAAAATTGTAATTAATATTCAAATAATCAAAATTAGAATTTCGGCCTTACAACCTACTATCCAAATATCACAAGAAAAGTATACAATAACTCTAATATTTTCCATACATGAATCAAGGCCCTCATTCGACCATAGGCAATAACCGTAGCACACTCCCAAGGTTAGAGATATAACTAATATGAACATCTCTACTCATCGAAAGAGATATCCATACCAGATCACATTCGAACTCCTACAAGTGTATCCATATCACTAATCTAAAGGGATAAAACATAAAAACGTAAGCCGATAGCTCAGTAAGTACTATTATCATACAAAACAGTACACAAAAATCAGATAAATAGATATCACATAATAATCAGGTAAAATAAAACAATGTATTTGTGAAATCTTTAAAAATCGAGAGATATCTCGTACTAAATTTAACCGCTTTGTCTAAGGTGACAGGGCAGAGAACATGCTCCAAAATACCCGAACATCACATTTCTCCTACCGTATCTTATCTCTCTACCAAATTGCTTTCTCCTCCTCGCATCAAGCTTACCTTGCCCGCGCCACCACCGCTCACTCTGCGCCACCGCCGCCTCACCTATGAGCCGCTGCCGCCGCCGCGCCACCGCCGCTACCTCCTCTCGAGGCCGTCATCCTTCCCCTCAGAGTTTTCTCTCTCCTCATTGGGTTATAGCCGCCGCTCCGACCCCTCTCCACAACCCTCAACCGCGTGCACCACGACCGTGTCGCCTGCCACCACCGCGCTGATCTCCTCTCCGGTCGACCCGAAGCCCATGTCCCTACCCTTCTCTCTTCCACCTCCTTCCCTCTTCTTCTTCTTCTTCTCTGCGCCAAACCTCCTCTCTCTTTCTTTTCTCTTTCTCTCTCTCTTTTTCCTTTCTTGTTTCCTCTCTGCTTCCTCCTGCCACCACCAGATTCTCCTCTCCTTTTAATTCTATTTCCATCCCTTGAAACTAGCCGTGGATTTCAGCCCATGGTTTTTTCTTTTTCTTTTTTTTAATATTATTATTATTATTATTATTATTATTATTATTATTATTATTATTATTATTATTATTATTATTATTATTATATATGCATCCATAATATCCTCAATTAATCCAAAATTATAATTAATATTTAAACAATCGAAATGAGGATTTGGGCCTTACAACCTGCTATCCAAATATCACAAGAAAAGTGTACAATAACTCTAATATTTTCCATACATGAGTCAAGGCCCTCATCCGACCATAGGCAATAACCATAGCACACTCCCGAGGTCAGAGATATAACTAATATGAACATCTCCACTCATCGAAAGATATATCCATACCAGATCACGTTTGAACTCCTACAAGCGTATCCATATCACTAGTCTAAAGAGATAAAACATAAAAACGTAAGCCGATAGCTCAGTAAGTACTACCATCATACAAAGCAGTACACATAAATCAGATAAATAGATATCACATAATAATCACGTAAAATAAAACGCAATGTCTGTGAAATCTCTGAAAATCGAGGAGATATCTCGTACTAAATTATTGTCCATATCAAACAATCTCTCTATGACATAATTCTAATAAATAACGATCCGATCAAATCTTATAGACGATATCTTATGAAACACATGCCACATCCGGTCAAATCTCTAAGGTCACACCACATGGGACACATACCATCGTCCGGATCTAAATCTTATATTTCATAAGCTGAAATCAAAGAAACCAAAACCAAAACATATAAATAAAAAATATGTTCCGAAACGTAACACATCAATATGTATAAGACATTCCTATCGCGCATCGTGGGCCAAAACACGTATCTCAAATCACAGTCCACAAAATACATGTAGAAATAAAAAGTATCCACAAAATCAGTGAACCAAAGATAAATAATACAAATTTGATGAAGGGTTAACCTCATCCAATAACCACAGCTACATCGGCTGTAATTTAAGCCAACAGCTCAAGGTTTAGCTACGGTTTAGGCCAATAGCTTAAGGCCATCCTTATACTCTGTTTTCCATATATTAGAAACTTACTCACTATGTTTTACGATTCACAACTTTGGGTGCAACCTCAAGTTTTAGTTATATATTATGACGTTTGAATATATTATTCCGTAAATTCCTTACAATGGTTCTCATTTAAATACACAGTGAGGCAGGTCGCTATTAAACGTCTCCACCTTCCTGTCGGCGAAAGTGAGACAACATATCACATACATCCCCATTGGGACTAAGCTTCTCGTCGAGAGCAGTACCAATATCTCATACCTCGGATCACATATAACGACCCATCGGATCTCAGACCTCCATCGTCCAGTAGTGAGACCGCTCCCAGTAACATACATGTGGACCAATGCATGGCTTGGTTTATGGTTTCACAACATACGAGTACACAAATATACATATATACTGTCCGAGTATCTGAAAATCCTCCAAATTATAAATACCAGTGTAAAACCACCGTATAACCAGTAAAGCATATATGTATGTAAAGAATAAACAGATTTTGTGTATATAAAAATAGATGCATGTTAGTAAAATCTCTAACAATAGTCAAAATATATCAGAAATTAAAGCAGACCAATGATAGGGTTAGATGATACCTGCCTCAACCTCATACTTTACAGATCTAAAGAAATGATGTTTCGAAACATCCGAATCAGACATTTCTCTCTCCTGCTGACGCGCCACCCATCTCTCTCCTCTGTGTGTAGCCTCTTGCATCGCTACCGGTGCCTTGCCACCTCTAACGGCTATCGCCTGCCTTCCCGACATCCCTCGTCGGCACTGCCGTCGCTCTACCGCCTCTCTCTCTTTTCACACAGCTTCTTTCTCTCTATCGCTGCTGATCTGCTCTCCTTTCCTCCTCCACATCACTGCACGAAACCCTCCCCGTGCCTGCTCCCCTCTCTCTTCTCTCTTTCCTCTTTCTTCTCCTTTTCCTTTCCTCTTCTCTCTCCCCAATCCCCCTTTTCTATTTATTATTATTATTATTATTATTATTATTATTATTATTATTATTATTATTATTATTATTATT
This sequence comes from Nepenthes gracilis, assembly GCA_033239525.1. Taxonomy (NCBI): domain Eukaryota; kingdom Viridiplantae; phylum Streptophyta; class Magnoliopsida; order Caryophyllales; family Nepenthaceae; genus Nepenthes; species Nepenthes gracilis. The sequence goes on along the minus strand of BSYO01000025.1, from coordinate 12,343,684 downwards.
ATTATTATTATTTATTTTATTTTTCTTTTATTCCAAGTCCAAACCAACAGGAAGATTAAGATGTTTAGTAACTAACCTGCCCCACTGTGCATTTGAATGAGAACCATCATAAGAAATTGACAAAATATATTCAGACGTCCTAATATATATAACTAAAACTTGAATTTGTACCCAAAGTCGCGAGTGGCAAAATATAGTGAGTAAGTTCCTGATCTATGGGAGATAGAGTACATGGATGGCCTTAAGCTACTGACTTAAGTCGTAACTGAGCCTTGACCTATTGGTTTAAATCGCAGCTGATATTGCCGTGCTTACCGAACAATGGTAACCCATCCTCAAGTTTGTATTATTTATATTTGGTTCTCCGATTTCGTGTATGCTTTATATTTCTACATATATTTGCGTAAATTGTTATTCAAGATACGTGGATTAGCCTACGGATAGGTTATAGGAATGTTTCATATATATTGATATGTTAAGCCTCAGAACATGTTTTATATTTATATATTTTGGTTCCTATTTCTTTCATTTCAGCATATGATATATGAGATTTAGATCTGAATAATAGTATATATTCCACACAGATGTGGTGACGGTCGCGATTATATAATATGACCTCGGATCATATCATATAATATCATATATGAGATTTAATCGGATCGTTATTTATTATAATTATGTCCCAGAGGGATTGATTGATACGGACGATAATTTAGTATGAGACATCTCCTTGATTTTTAGGGGTTTCAAGAACATTGTGTTTTATTTTACGTAGTTGTTATATAATACCCCTTTCTCTGATTTGTGTACTATTTTATACGATAATAATAGTTGCTGAGCCTTTAACTTATATTTTCTTATTTTGTCCCTTTAAACTAGTAGCACAAATACACTTGTAGGAGTTCAGACGTGATTTAATACAGATATCTCTTTCAATGAGTGGGGATATTTATATTGGTTATATTTTTCATCCTAATAATGTGTTATGGTTATTATTTATAATTGAATGATGGCCCTGATCCCTGTATGAAAAATATTTGAGTTATCTATTTAGATACCTCTCTTACGATATTTGGATAGTAGGTCATATATTATATTTATCTGAATTTATATCCAATGAGGTCTTGTCTAAGTTTTTTTATATTGAGTCCTGTATTTGTATAGACTATCATGCCCGGGTTGAGTTTTTATGATTGATAGAATATCTTATTTTAGATTTTATTTTTAACCTGCGTATATTGTGTTCCTGAGTCATGACAAATTTCGAAGCGCTGGAGAGGGAGAAAGTGCTATGAGATAAAAAAAAAAGCTTGATTCATTCTGAGCTATTGTATATCGATCAAGATCTTCCCTTTTCCTGCAATGGCGAAGGGTATTTGTAATGTTTCGCAGAGATGGCGTTGGCGCTAAGGCTCGTGATAAGTTTCTTGCCAGGATTCGCCGACCTGTCCCAACAATGATCATGGCCGACGTGTCAATTGTCGTCTTGTGGTAGTGGTGCAACCATGAGTAGTCATTGCCAGGCAATTCCAACGGGTGATTCATTGAGTCACCTAGCGGTTGCAACGGTAGTGTCCTTTCTACTGTAAGCAGGCAAGAGTTGCTGTTCTCTGTGAGCATTGACCATGGCCACCAATGGCTGGCATCTGCCATGTCAATACCTTCTGCGCTGGTAAGGCTGTTACCGCTAAATTAAAAGGCTCTTTGCACTATGATTGTTCGAGTTACAAGGAGATACTTGGTGGTCTGGCTGGCCTAGCTGGCCTTTATCTCCACTAGCTCATTATATGTCGGCTGTAATTGGACCTATAGCAAGGCCTTTTGGGCTTTAGTCATCTTTGTTCGTTGATGGGTTCATTCCTAGATCGGCCCACAGGGTTACGAACCCATCAAATTTGATTTGTATTTTTTCACTCAGGTGAAAGTTTTGGCTATTTACATTTTTTTCAAAGTAAAAAAATTTTGAACATTCATACTTTTCCTAAATAGTGGGGAAGTCTTGGACATTCATTATAAAGTCCTCCCTTTAATATTTTTACAATTATTATCAAGAATTAAACAAAATTTTGTATTTAGACATCCTAACATATTCGACACACTTGAAAACTCCATCTATCATCCATAAGTAGTAAAAGAAATTAATATTTGATCCCGTTTAATATTTTGAGCCCACAGAGTAATATTTTGACCTAATATTATTAAGAATATATATAAATCTTCCTCAAATTTAGTTTTTTGATATTTGTTTCTCTAATTTTTCTTTTCATGATTGGATTTTGAAATTTCAACCTAAATCATATTTGAAACTTTTATAATGTTTGGCTTTAAAATTTATAAATTTTGGCATGATATTTCATGGGTACACCAAAAATGGGCTGACTCCACAAAAGTCAAAGGCCCAAGACAACGGTCAACACTCTAACGGCCCAACTGAAAAACGGGCCCAAGAGCTGAAAAGCCCATGGCGGTCAACGCTGGCGTTGACCGTCAGGCGGCCAACTCCCAAATAGACGGTCAACTCAAATGTTGACCGTCTGCCTTGTGCGCCTTGGGCCCAAAGAATCTTATTACAAGAATGAGCTCGACATACTGTGCCCATGGCCCATCAAAGCAAGTAATAGCTGACATCCTTCACAAGGGCGGCCAACACGCATGCCACGGCCAACTCAAACGTTGACTGTCCACGTTTTGCACCATGGGCCCCAAGAAGCCTTTCTACAAGAACGAGTCCACCGCTTGGGGCCTCCACGAATTATCAAAAGGCCAATAACGGCTTTCCAAGGATATTCTACGATCTCAACTCAGACCAAAAAGGACATTAACAAGATTGGCGCCCTTCAAAGAAGGAAGGCGCCAGATCTTCCCAATTTCTTGCCAACCAAGGCACTCCTATTGTAATATACTGAGGAGGAAAGAAACCAACTTGGAAAGTTGTTGGCCGCCTCATAAGAAAACAATCATGCCCACCTTGGCAATTGGCATTCGCTCCAGAAGGCAAGCCAGCCAAGGTGGATAGAGGGGATCACGCCTTCCAAAGGAGGAAGATCACCCTCTCAGCCATTAAATAAATCCTAGAATCATCATTCTAGGGACGGACTCTGATCTATGCTTTCATTGACACTTTCGTGACACAACACAAAAGAGGCTCTCAATCACGCTTTCTAAAAGTGAATCGAGTGCTCGAGAAATCGCCACCGCCACCTTCATCCTCTAAAACCCTAAGGCAACAAGCGGACCTCACTACCGCAATCGCCTTTCCCACCTTCCGCATTCAAGAAGACCTCACGCCTCTCTTACATCCTGGACCAAACACTCAAACTCTCTCTCTCTCTCTTTTCAGCTTTCTTCCTTTGAAGATTGATTTATCGACTTGAGCGTCTGAGTGTTTTCGTTGGGAAAACTTTCCGCCGAACACGCCGACTCCTTGTTCTCGCTTAGTGGTGTGCAGATCAAACTCGTGAAACGGAGTCGAGCCGAGTCGAGCCAAGACAGGAATCATTCGACCGTCAAGTTCGATCCAGAGATGCATCATTGGTGCCGTCTGTGGGAAAACGCTTACAAAAGCCTACCACTAAAATCTGCACAAACTCTCTCTTTGTCACCTTCTGATTCTGCAATGGTAAACACGAGAGCCCAAGCAAGCGATCCCGCTAGAGAAGTCCTGGTCAACGGGGCCACAGGCGGGGTTCCACCACCTTATTTTCAACTACTGGTGGAGCAGATGCAGGACAACAATCGCCTGCTTCAATTACTTTGCGCTCAGAACATGCAACGACAGCAGGCGGCTCCACCAGACCCCATCCCTGCACCTGCCACCAAAAGGGGTGGCCAGAGGAAGAAGAAGCCGACCAAAAGGCCCGTAAAAGCCGGAGACAATCCAGCTCCAAAGGTCCTCCCCGCGCCCCAACTGCATAGGCCTCGTAGAACGCCTCCGGAGCACATCTCCACCAAAGAGCCTGTGAAGAAGAAATCTCCGATACTCACGGTAAAACCACCACGCAGCCCAGAGCGAGCCTCCAGATCGCCCGATCCATTGGAGGCAACAGCCGACCAGCTATTAAACCCGCCAGAGACAAGAGAGAGTTGAGGGATTACCTCAACTCCAAACGACAAGAACGCCGCCGCACTGACCAAGGGTGGACAAGATCTCGAACCGTGTGTTCCTGAGGAAGTGCGTCATCATCGACTGACCGGCCCTTTTCATCAAGAGATCTTGAGCCGCCCACGCCAAAATTCGAAATGCCGCCCCTTGACTTATACGATGGGGGCAAGATCCTGGCTGACCACCGGATCACTTTCACACCCATCCGAGTCTACAAGGACTAGAAGACTGGCCGATGTGCCACCGTTTCCGCACACCGAAGGGAGACGCCGAATCTAGTTCCACCACCTCCCTTCGTGTACCATCGCCAGCTGTGAGCTCACGAACTCTTTTCCCGGCTCAAGACGCTTCGAGCCGACGGAAGAGAAATGTAGCCATGGCATCACTCCCACATAAAGCAAAAACGGGAGAGAACCCACGGCCCCGGATCGCCGTCGTGGCAGAGGCCGAGAAGGATCCCCAGATCACAAAGAGATAAAGCCGGCAGTTTCTCTCAAGCTTACTTTCGGTGACTTTTTCAAGCACCTTGCCCACAAGAATCCTCAGACCTTCCGTGAGGCGGAATCCATCACTGTGGCCTACGCCGCAAAGAAAAGAGGCCAACGAGGCAAAACGTCCGGAGCGGGCGGATCAGCCTCGGCCATTCCCTGGTGAAGGGAAGAGAAAGTACAGCTGCGGAGAACACTCCCGCTGTAGCAGCCTGATCGTCCCCCTGTAATGCCGAGACTTCGGCCCACCTAGCCACACCTGGACAGATACGCGAGCAAACGTCCTCATGCAGATCCGTGGGGAAAAATTCCTGAAGTGGCCCAAGCCGCTGAAGAAAGACTCTGGAAACAAGTCGGTATTGGATTTCCACGCTCTCCGCCGCCATTCGACCGAGGGGACGCAAGACGCTGCAGAGGGAGATCGAAGACCTGATTCGCAGAGGACACCTCACGAAGTTTGTTAGAGGCCCTGGACAGAACTCAGGAGCAGCTGATGAAGAGGGGCAGGAGCAGACTCCACCCCGGAACAGGATTTCGGCAGGGGTGGTTAACATGGTCACCACCGGACTCCACGAGAACCCGGGCAAGAAGAAGAGCAAGGAGCAAAGAGACGAGGGAAGAAGCAACAGACATTGATAATACTATTACCTTCAATGATAGTAACTCAAATCATGTAATGTCCCCCCATGCTGACCCCCTTATTATATCAGCACTCGTTTCAGATAGCACTTCAGACTATCAGCAGAAACGAGTCTTTATCGATAATGGAAGTTCTAAAGATTTGCTTTACTTAGATGCCTTTTTTAAGTTAGGCCTAAAAAAGAACCAACTAAAACCGGCCGAAGGCCCGTTATACGGCCTTGACAACGAACCAGTGCCGGTCCAAGATACTATTCAGTTAGAAGTTACCTTAGGAACGTATCCAAAGATGGCAAGTCGCAAACTTACCTTCCTAGTAGTTGACCTACCCTCAGTATACAACGCCATACTGGGCAGGCCTTGCCTGGCGGCATTCGGGGCAGTTACCTCGATTCCGCACATCAAAATAAAGTTTCCAACACCCTACGGTGTTGGAGAGGTGCTAGGTGACCAAATAACCGGGCGGACATGCTACATGTCCCAGATTGCCCCGAGCGGCAGCATTAGCACGGTGGGAGAACTCGATCATCGAGATGAGACCACCCTGCAGCAAGCGCAGCCTGGTGAAGCCACAGATCTGGTCCAACTAAATCCGAAGGAACCGAAAAAGAGTGTGCAGATTGGCGGCTCGCTCACCGGCACACCGCGCACCAACCGATTGTTCACCGCAATGGAACGCCGACATATTGCATGGACTCCCGACTAGCCCGGGATTTCAGGCGAGGTGATGGTCCACAAGTGGCCTTGATCTCGGCCGGGAAGCGCCAAAGGTATCGGAGAAACCATTCCACAGAAGCCGACGCCATCCGAGAGGAGGTGAAAAAGCTACCGGACGTTGGGTTTATTAGAGAAGTCCAAAGATCTTGATTGGCTCTCAAACGTCGTCCCGGTTAAAAAGAGCAACAAAAATGGCGAATGTGTTTCGATTTTACCGACATCAACAAGGCCTGCCCAAAGACGCTTTCCTTACTCAGATCGACTTCATCGGGTTGACTCCATGGTCGATATGAGCCGCTAAGCTTCATGGACGCCTATTCGGTTACAACCAGATTCGAATGAGTCCGGGAAGACAAGGAGCATACCTCGCTCACGACGGATCGTGGCACCTCATCGCTAAAAGTGATGCCCTTCTGACAAAAAAAAACGCCGAGCAACTTACCAAATCACTCGTCAACAAGATGTTCAAAAGCAAATCGATCGCAACATGGAGGTCTACGCCGACGACATGCTCTGCCAAGAGCAGATCACCGCTACCACATACGTGACCTAGAAGAATCCTTTGAAGTGCTCCGCCAAAGACCAATTGAAGCTAAACCACCTAAGTGTGTCTTCGGGTAGCCTCAGGAAGTTCTTGGGTTTCATCGCTTCCCAAAGATGGGATCGAGGCAAACCCGTAAAAGATCATGGCCCTTGCCGACATGGCACCCCACGGACGCCAAAGACGCCCGCCGATGGATCGGGCGGCAAGGCAGCTCCGTCTCCGCTTCCTCGCGAACTGTGACAAGTACCAGCCCTTCTTTAAAGCTCTAAGAGGGATGAAATCCAACAGATTCCAGTGAACGGCTGACTGCCAGTCCGCCTTCAATCAATTGAAGCAGTATCTGGCCAGCCCACCATTACTAGCGTCACCCAAAGACGGAGAGGAGCTGTACTTTACTGGCAAGACGGGTGGCCCTCCGCCTCCGTCCCCAGCGCCAGAACTGATACCCAGCAGCCGGTCTACTATGTGAGCAAAACGTTGACCGGCCCAGAAACACGATATCCACGTGCAGAAAAAATGGCCCAAGCACTTATCTTCGCAGCATGGAAATTGAGGCCATACTTTTAGGCGCATCGTATAGTGGTCCTTATCGACCACCAGCCAAACGATACTCCGTAAAACCGTGACGCCAGGACTACCGTAAAGTGGGCAATCGAATTGGGAGAGTTCGACGTCGAATTTAGGCCTAGACCTGCCATAAAAGCGCAGGCTCTGGCTGACTTCATTGTTGAGACCACGAGCCCAATTCACGAGGAGTGGCCCGTAGAAAACGCTGAACAGCCCGTCGAGGTCCCAGAATGGACACTCCACGTGGACGGATCGTCCACGGACAGTGGCAGCGGAGCAAGGGTGGTCCTTACGACCCCTGATGGATTCGAGTTCAATTATTCCCTAAAACTTGACTTCCCGGCGACCAACAACGTTACCGAGTATGAAGCCCTGTTAGCTGGCTTACGATTAGCAAAAGAGTGCTCAGCCAAGAGGTTGGCGGTTTACAGCGACTCCAAACTAATCGTCAACCAGGTCAACGGGACTTCGAGAACGAACAACCCTTCCTTAGCCAAGTACTGCAAAGGCAAGGAGGCCATCCAGGGTTTCAACAACTGACCCCCGGTTCACGTTCTCGAACTAAGAATTGAAGGCGGACTGATGGCTAGAGAGCCGCGCCAAAACCCAGAACAATATTCGAGGGATATGCGGGAGATCCTGAATACTCCCAGCATAGAGAAACAGGAGGCAAGGCAGATTTCTGAGACGGAAAACTGGATGACGCCCTACCTTAGATACTCGGCCGATGGATCACTCCCAGAGGATGCCGAAAAGGCCAAGCGAATTAAAAAGACAGCTAGCTGGTACATAGTAGTCGATGGGCGGCTGTATCGCTGCGGATACTCAACACCATACCTCCGCTATCTATCTCCCGAGGAGGCTGACTACGCGCTGGGCGAAGTTTACCTCGGAATCTGTGGATCACACGTAGGCGGGAAAAACCTGGCCTTCAAGATCATACGACAGGGATATTATTGGCCCTCGATGAAGAAGGACGTGCTAGAGTTTGTAAAGAAGTGTGAAAGCTGCCAGTTTTACGGCAACCTCCACCACCAACCGTCCGCTGACCTGAAGTCACTTCGGGCTCCGTGGCCCTTCGCACAATGGGGTCCCGATATTCTCAGCCATTTCCCATTGCCACCTGGGCAAAGAAAGTTTATCATCGCGGGCATCGACTACTTCACCAAGTGGGTCGGTTGTCCTACCGCGAAAATCACGAACACAATGCGCCGAATTTCTTCGCTAGAACATTGCTCGGGTTCTCAAGGCCCTAGAGGTCGTGGTGACCGACTAACGGGACCCACCACGGGAAACGCCACCAAGTATTGACCAACCTTGGGATCAAGCCGGGTCCACACTTCGTGGCATACCCTCAGCCAACGGCGGAGTGGAGGTCACGAAACCGTATGTTACTCAACGGGTTAAAGACTAAGTCGAGGACGCCGGGCCTCGGGCAACGAGCTCCCATCCGCTCCTCTCGGGTCTTATCGGACAACACCGGCGGAACCAACGTGGGAGACACCCTTCACCTGCGGTGGGACTCGAGGCAGAATACCTGGCCAAATCGGGCTTCCAAGTCTCAAGGTGGAGTCTTTCACCTACGTACCAACTCCCGAAAATCAGGGAACACTTAGACTTGTAAGAGGAAGCCCGCGCGCCGCTGCATGCATAAAGCCAGATACCAACACCGAGTTGTCCTAAGACTATAATAAAAAGGTGAAAGCCCTAAATTCAACGTTGGAGACTTGGTCCTACGAGGCGTCGAGGCCACAGGCAAGCTGGCCGGCCACAACAAGCTCTCTCCCAACTGGGAGGGACATTTTCTTGTCTCCGCCGTCCTGCAAAACAGAGCGTACAAACTCCGAAACCAGGACAGGAAGTTGGTCCCACGAACGTGTAACGCAACCCACCTCAAGCGATACTTCCAATAGGACTCAGGTACGCACTCACCCACTTATGCGCATTCATTCGCATGCTTGTTTTAAATCGGCAAAATAAGAGGTTTACTTAGCATATAGAATCCTAGGCTCTGTGTGCATACATATGAATCAAGCTTGCCTTGCAGGTTTACCCGACCTAGACTCGCCCTAAGTCGGGGAGGGTTTTCACCTCTCGTTAAACCCTAGTCATCTAGGTGGCCCAAAAGTGGTCTCAAACTCCTGTCATCTGTGTCGCCCATGAGTGGTCTGAAACCTTGGTCATCTAAGTGGCCCATGAGCAGTCTAAAATCTCGGTCATCCGAGCGGCCCAATAGCGGTCGTACTAAACCTTGGTCATCCAAGTGACCCGACAACGGTCTAAAAACCTTAGGGGGCAAATATGGCACACGCGACGACCTCTTTTCGAGGAGCAGCAACGTCAGTCAACGACGGTCGAAGGGAGAAATATTTCTTCTCCAACATTGGCTGCCCAAGTCATCACTTGCACGGCTTCCGCCAGTCAAGTTAACACAAAATCCACCTATCCAAATTTTAAGGATCTCATTCCTTAGGGCAAACAAATAACCAGTTGGCTGCCCCGCGCACTAACCTTCTCAACGAAAGGGTTGCGTGATCGAACAGTGGCGAGAAGCGTTCCTACTCCAACACCGACTGCCCAAGTTTCCACTTGACAACACCGCAAGGTCGGTTAACGCAACCACCGCCAAGCCTAGGGACTCGGCTCCTAGGCAACTGGGCAACGTTACCGCCAACTGTGTTGGCCGCCTAATGCAATGATTCGCACAAACACAAAAAGCAATAAAGACAGTGGACACCAAATTGAATGGAATTTCCATTTTATTACTCAAAAAGTGTATTACATTTTACATAAGTCCCTAAAGTACAAAGAATGTGCAAAAGGCTATAAAGGCGGCGGACCACCCTGACTGTCTCGGGGCTCTCCCACCAAGTCTTCCTTGCGTTGCGCAGCGCGTTTACTCTGATTAATAAGCTCAATTGGAAAGTTAGGATCGATTAACAATGCAACGCGCCGCCCAATGTTGAGCCCCTCTAACAGCCGGGCGTGCAGTGCCCCTCCGATCTCATGGAGGCTGATCCGAGTGGCCAACTCGTTCTCTGAGGCTGCGGCTCTATCGGCAAGGAGCTAATTGCTCGCCTTAAGTCAATCCTCCTCCTCCTTCAAGCGAGTGACCTCGGCTCTCAGCTCAGCATTTTTTGCCTCCACGCCCGCCATGACAACCTCAAGAGCAACGGTCTGCTCACGGAGCTCCCCTCCTGAGGCAGCCAGCTTGGCCTCCAGCCAGGCGATCTCAGCCTCCCGATCCGCGATGATGCGATCGTGCTGCTCTACTTCCCGGGAGACAGCTGAGACCAACCTTCTCTACTGCACAGGACAAAAGCGAAGTGTGAGTTACAAACACAAGGAAGAAAGAAATACAAGGGAGCCATTGCAAAAGTCATACCTCATAAGTCTTCCTGAAGGGCCTCACAGGCCTGGACTCTAGGCCTGGTCCAGCTGGCGGTGGAATAGAAGATGATGAGTCAGGAGCATCCTCTCGCGCCAAACACGCCGCTGCTTCATCCAAAATACGGTCCAGAAACTCATCATCATCAACAGCAGTGGCGGGCTCCTCAATTGGTGCACTTCGAGGCCGCAGCAGCTTCTTCTCCCGTCCGCCTTTGGAACAACCGCCGGTGGATCAGCTTCGCCAACGGCTCCACAATAAAAACGCGTGAACCCTCAAGCACGCCGCGAGCTCGCTCCTCCGCAGATTCCATCCAGGCAAATACTGAACCACCCTCGCCGCAGACTGGGCCAGGATGACTCCTCCGGCCACCGCTAGCCTATCCTCGACGGACTTCCCCACTCCAGAGGTGGTGCCAGATCCGCCGCAGATCCCGGGCAGCCACAAGGTCAATCTCGCGACGAAGACGATGAGGGCGTGCCAATTACCTCTCAAAGGGCTTCCTCCGTGGGCCTCGGGCATGATCACACCCCTCGAGTCTTCAGTCTCATCATCATAATCTGAGGGTGAGGCTTCGATCCGATGATGGCAGCCCCCATTTAACCTTCTTGGTCTCCGCCTGGGAAACCAAGAAGTCCTCTTGAACTCATCGGGGTTAAGCCGTATGGCCTCGGTCAACCATGCGTAGGGAGGCGCTCACTGTCCGAGACGGCGTATCAAGGTACACCTCCTAACCTCGGCCCAACTCCTCGCACAGGCCGCTTCTCCCACTTTCACAAAGAAGAACCGATTTTTCCAGCTTTTTCAAATAATCATGAATGGCCGTGTTAATTTTTATTCCCGTACAGGGACTGAGTAAAATCCACTCCGCCCCCTGGTTCACTTTAAATACAACTTTAACGTCAGACATCCTAAATTTTTGGCCAAGCTTCCGGGCAAAAATACATAAAGTGCAAAGGTACCTCACTGCGTTGGCATGGAGCTGAGCGATGGATACTCGTAGAGCCGCCACGATCGACTCCAGCTCTTCCGGCAAAGGCAGACGGAGACCGCTTCTTAGATGGGCCTCGTAAACGGTGATGAACCCGTCCGGTGGAGAAAAGGCTTTGTCGTCCTTGCCTGGAACCCTCCAGGCCATCTCCTTGGGAATATTAAATTCAACGCACAGTGCCTTAACATCGTTTTCTCTCAATACGGACGGCAAGTCTGCGACTGACGCCATAATCGAGCGAAAGCTAGGGTTTCTTTTGGAAGAGTTCGTCTGAGAAACGAGAACGAAGAAGACGACGGTTTGAAGGCGTAAGTAATTTCAAAAGTACGAAAGGAAAACTTAAGCGCCAAGCATACAACCCCCCATTAAGGCCGCCGTCAGGATTGCCACGTATCGCCTTCCCACTTGACCCTGCAAGAGGACGGATCTCTGGCGCATTAATGGCCAAGATCTCCGCCCAACCAACGGGAGACACGTGTCGTTTTCTGCCCCGTAAACCGGCCAAAGGCTGGCAGAAAGCGTTCCCAAAATTGGCCAAAACGGTCAACAATTCTGGTACTCCGGAATTGACCAAAACGGTCAACAATTCTGGTGCTCTGGAATTGACCAGGACGGTCAACGATTCCGGTCAAACTCTCCTTCACGACTTTTTATGAATTCCTACAAGATCCTCAGAGCAAAAAAAGGCATCCCATCATGAGCATACTGGAGGCCAGACTTCTGGCCACAAGCATGGGGGGCTAGTGATGGGTACACCAAAAATGGACTGGCTTCACAAAAGTCAAAGGCCCAAGACGACGGTCAACACTCTAACGGCCCAATCAAAACGGGCCCAAGAGCCGAAAAGCCCGGGCGGTCAACGGCGTTGCTGACTGTCACTAACACCAAAATGCATAAATAACTCAAACGCTGACTGCCGCCTTGGCGCCTTGGGCCCAAAGAAGCTTACTACGAATGGGCTCGACACACTCAAGCCCATGGCCCATCAGGCGGTTAATAGCTGCCGTCCTTCACAAGGGCAGCCAACACGCACGCTGCCGGTCAACTCAAACGTTGACCGTCCGCGTTTTGCACCATGGGCCCCAAGAAGCCTTTCTGCAGTAACGGGCCTGACCCGTTTGGGCCCACGAATCATCAAAAGGCCAATAACGGCTTTCCAATGATATTCCACGATCTCAACTCAGACCAAAAAGGACATTGACAAGATTGGCGCCCTTCAAAGAAGGAAGGCGCCAGATCTTCCCAATTCCTTGCCAACCAAGGCACTCCAACGGTAATATACTGAGGAGGAAAGAAACCAATTTGAAAAGTTATTGGCCGCCTCATAAGGAAACAATCACGCCCACCTTGGCAACTGGCATTCGCTCCAGAAGGCAAGCCAGCCAAGGTGGATAGAGGGGATCACGCCTTCCAAAGGAGGAAGATCACCCTCTCAGCCATTAAATAAACCCTAGAATCATCATTCTAGGGGCGGACTCTGATCTATGCTTTCATTGACACTTTCGGTGACACAACACAAAAGTGGCTCTCAATCACGCTTTTAAAACTCAATTGAGTACTCTGAGAAATCTGCCTTCACTGCCACCTTCATCCTCCAAAAAACCCTAAGGCAACAAGCGGATCCACGCGGCCGTTTACTGTCTTCCCACCTTCCAGATTCAAGAAGACCTCACGTCTCTCTTACATCTGGACCAAACACTCAAACTCTCTCTCTCTATTTTCAGTTTCTTCCTTTTGAAGACTGATTTACTGACTTGAGCGTCGGAGTATTTTCGGTGGGAAAACTTTCCGTCGAACACGCTGACCTCTTGTTCTGTTTAGTAGTGTGTAGGATCCAACTCAGGGAATGGAGTCGGAGCCAAGACAGGGGAATCATCCGAATCTGTTCGAAATTCGGATCCAGAGACGCATCAATATTCAAAGCTATTAGGCTTAGGAAATTTGAGCATTTAGAAAGCATATTATTTGAATTTTAAACAATTTTGTACAATTTGAATTATTTGGTATATGTATTACGAAGTTTGGCATATGAAATCATATTTGAACTAACTATTTAGACATATGACATACTGAAATATTTGATATAAATATTAAAGTTTGTGTGTATTTTATCATTTTTCTTCTCTCTATCTATTTTATAGATATATATTATTATCATCTATATTTATTGAGTTTAAACTCATCTTTTACGAATATTTTATAACCTTTTAAATTAACAAATTATGGATACTTACAATATTCAGATGAAGAAGATTTGAAGATTTGGTTTAGTTTTATTTATATTTTTAATTTGTGTTTGAATTGCATATGTGACTCATGATTGAAATTATTATATATTTTAATTTATTACAGTTTGTATATTTTGATAAACCCAATAGTGAATAAATTTTGATATAATTTATATCGTGATAGTTTGGATAATTATTATATGCTTTTCCTTGTAAGTATTTTTAGATTTAATTAGATTTATTTATTATTATTGTTGAAGGTTAATTGGAGTTTAGTTCAATCAAATTTTATATCCATTCGAATTTGTAGTTTTTATATTGTTTCGGCCTTTGAGTTTAATATATCGGTCCCGACTTTGAGTTATCTAGATTTTAATTATTTATATATTATTATTATTTGGATTTACTTATTATGAATTAATACCTATCTGTGTTTGGATCGTGACAAGAAGTGTTGGGGCCAATTCAAAAGCTTTTATTATGTTATTTCATAGAACTTAAACAATTAAAATATTATACAAGCACTCAAATTTACAAAGTTATATTCCACAATGTAGCAAGAACATTTTTGCAACTTGGAACTGATAATAATAATAATAATAATAATAATAATAATAATAATAATAATAATAATAATAATAATAATAATTGCAAAAATTTTTCATTTACAATGCTAATAACTCTCATAAAGGAGGAGAAGGTGACTCAAATATCAAAATTTCCTCTATAGAATGATTTTTTTTTTTTTTTGCTTTATGTTGCTTAACCTAGTGGAATTTACGGCTCATGTACTCTCAAATTATTATCAACTCTTATTTTTTATATTTTAAATAATAATTAATTTATAAATTAATAAATTTGAATTTGAGAATTTCTTTAACCAGTGATATTTGATGATGATATAATAATCTCCAATATATTTATACTATTGCATATTAAACTTTTGAATTGCCAAAAAATTACTTATTTTAAAATTCTGTAATCACCCACATATAACTTTCATTGTTTCTATTGCTTCCTGGGTCGGTGATTGTTGTACGAATTAAGAAGCCTCCGGGTTTTCGGCCACGTTGGAGCGTCAGGATGAGGGTCTGGTCTCCATATCTCTTAACCTGAACCTACACAACACAATCAACAAACAAGATGTCAGAGGTCCGGCGGGATTTTTTCCACCACGGCCACTCCGACGCTCAAGTCAGCAAGTTCCCGCAATAAACAGAAATGACACACGCGCTAGGCGGCGTGCGGATGAGTGCTGATGATGCGTGAATGAAGTATATGTATCAGAGTGGAAAATGCAATGAGCAGGAGGCGGAAGGCCTGACTTCCTTGATGCACCGCAGTGGGTGGCTAACGTCCTGTTGCCTGAGCAGGCTTGGGGATCAAGATCTTGAGAGAAGCGGGCTCATTTGTGGCCTCGAGACCTGAGTCTCATCTCAATTCGATTGTTTTCTCTCTTTGTTATCTGGGAAAAGGAAGAAGGAGGAGCCCCTTCCTCTGCAGAGGAAGAGAGCTCTTATAGGCTCCTCCCCGAAGGATTTTGGGCGCGAGAACTCCCGTTGCTGGGGTTCCTTGGCCACTAGTCCCTGTCGCTAACCGCCGGTCATATCAGCTGTCGCTTTGCGGTAGCAGGCAGGCTCCTGAGCTTTGCCTGCCACGCTTGGCCTCCCTTCGAGCTGGGATTGGCTGGTTGCCTGCGGGCGGCCGCCTGAGCCACTGTTGTAGCGTGGCCGCTCTCCTATTGGCTCGTTTCTTCTCTCTCCTGGCCATTTCTCGGCTGCCCATTAATGCACTGTAGGGTGCCTATTGTCTTTCGCTAGCTAGACGCCGCGTGGGCCCCTTGCTCTGTTGTGTTGGGCTTGAGATTCTCGTGGGCCTTAATATTGGACCCAACACTAGCCTCCCATGCTTGGGCAGATTGATGGTCGGGCCTGGCATGTCTTTTGGGTCCATTCTGCGATCCGACAGCCTTCCTCAGGACGTGCCATCATTCGTCATTTTCTGGACTCGCGCCTTCCCCAGGCGACTGCGCAGGCTTTTCTGACGCTGCCGTGATTCGGTGCTCTGATCGGCAGGATTCGCGTGCTTAGGGTTGCGTCTGATTAGGGGACTTTTTCTATTCCGTGAAACACGTTTGTCGGGGAGCGTGCCGCGCTGGTCAAGAGAATGGCACCCATCTTGCCCATAAATAGGAGGGCACCTTAGCGAGTGGAGCACATTCCTTGGCCGTCTCTAGAGGAGCAATGAGGAGATTCTGGTTTATCCTGCTCTTAGTGGGGGTCTGAGAAGGAGTTGGATGGATTAGCTGGATTCCCAAAGTTCTTGATGAAGGCCGCTCTAACTTCCGTGCTGCAGTTCACTCCTCATGCTAATGAGGGTGGTTCGGCCACTCTGTTGTCGTCACGTGCCTTTCCTCCATGGTGTGACTCGTCCGGAGTGCGGTGGGACCGTGGCAAAACCTCTGCGGGGATGTTTTCCGCTAGTGGGGTGCGTCGCTCATGGTCTCCACTTCACTGAGTCCGAGCGCGAACCGTGGCGAGGGCAGAGGCTGGAGCCCCGATTAGGAAATTGTTGGGGTTATTCCCTCTAATTCCCCCGATGACTTTGGCACTGGTGCGTATCCCGCCCCAGTGGATCTCGTCGTGGCCATCTCCACTACGAGGGGAGCCTCGCGTGGTCACCTCGCGTGGTCGCCTCCTCTCGCTTGTTGAGTTACCAACGGCTTCCGGCCGTGGTGATCTCACGTAGATCACGTTCTCCAAGCTTGTCTGGGGCAGCCACTGGGGCCCTTGGGTCCCGCACCGTCGTCTTTCTCGTACCCTTGTCGCTGTAAATTATATACTTTGTAAGAAAGTATTTATTAATAAAAGAAGTAGCCCTTTTGCCTTCATTTTTCCCTTATCACTGTGCATACTTCTTTTTATCGAATGTTTTCACCCGGCGAGCCGCATCCTGTCCCGTGGGGGTGGAGAGGCCACTGTTGGCGATCGCGTCCCTTGGCTTGTCTGGCGCATTAAATGCGTCTGGGGTCAGGAGGCGCCGCGTCATTATGACTTGCCTCGAAAACGCGTGAGGCCTCAGGGATTCTCCACGTGGAGCGCGCTCGTTGGCTAAGCTCTTGCCCCTTTTGTCTTCATAGCGCAGCCGTTTTCAGGAGAAAACTTCGCCTATTTAAATGTGCCAAGCCTCCCTGTGACTTTGCACTTTCCTGCGTTTGCGTACTCGATAGCCGTTCGTTCTTCCTGTGTGTGCTCTCGCCTCAACTTTGATGGAGGAGTCGTCATACGACCGAACGCTCTTCCAATAGTCGAGACCGGGTCCCACGCCCCCGTGGCTTTGCGCCGGCGCACTGGGGGTCACTCCGAAGCCACTGTCGTGAGCCCTGCTCGATTCCCGCGGGTGCCTTCAAGTTTCGAGAGGGTAGAGGGTTCTACTTCTTCCTGAGAGCGTGCTCCAGGGAGGGGGGACCTCTTGCTCCAACAGATCACCAGGACGGTTGAGAGCATTGAGGCACGTGTGCAAGTCACGGTGGCCGAGATGGAGCAGCTGAGGGCATGAGAAGCGCATTTTGAGGATGCGTGAACTGAATCAGATGCAAAGGCTTCTCGACTCGTCAATGCCAATGTGGCGGCTCAGGCCCAAATACGGGTTCTTGAAGAAGAGAACGAGCAGCTGCTGCTACAGCTTGGGGCAGAGGTCGCGCGGATGGGTACGGAGCTGAGGTCGAGGTTCCTGTCGAAGGAAGCCGGTCCTACACTGGAGAGGAATTATCAGGATGACATCCGTCTCAGCTGGAGGCTAGCCTCGCTGGAGGATCCGAACTTCCGCGTCGGCATCCAGGACTCTCGCAACTCCAGCGTCCGAACGCGCGCACAGCTGGTTGATTACCCGGGAGTTAGTTGATAGCCCCCGCGGCAAGCCGCTGTAATTATTTTTTGACAGTCACTGTAACAAAATTCGTCATTTTGTTGCGCTGCTTTGTCTCCCGTAGTTTTCGTTTCTGGATTCTCGTTTTTTTATACCCGTGCGTCCCTTCGGTGAGCTTCGCTATCGTAAGCTTGCATTTAATGCGGAGGTGCCAGTGTGGATTTTCGCCAGGCGGCTGAGGTGACCCGCTCTTTAGACTGGCGTATGGCCATGATTGCGGGTGACTTTGGGCCCCACGACGCTCCATGGGGCAAGCATATGTCCCAGCCACTCGTGGTGAGTGCCGTTTACGTTTCCCGCCTACTGGCCTCTCGTTGTCTATTTAAACTAATCGGGATGATTTTTCACCGTGCTGAGATTTCCTGTTCTTGACCTGTATTGTGGAAGAGGTATGGCAAAGAAGAGAGAGTGTTCTTCTTCTTCTCAGGCTCCCAGGGCGAGTCGTTGGGGGGTTCATAATACAAAGTCCGTCTTGACGGCAAGCGCCATCACCGCCCTCGTGGTAGATTACGGCATCCCCAGCGATTGGGGCTATCGCGCTCCTGGTTCCACTGATAGAGCCAGCGCCCCCCAAGGGGCTATGTCACGGTCTACGAGCACCACCTGAGAAGGGGACTTCGTTATCCCATGCCGTGCACGCTGTACGCGCTAGTGGAGGCGTTGGGAGTTCCGGTGGCGAGACTTCACCCCAATGCTTTGCATTATCTGGTGTCCCTGTACATATTCGCTCGCCTTCATGGCAATTCCTTCGACGCCAAGGCGGCCAGACTGATTTTTCACTTTACGGAGTCTGAGGACTGGATGTCTATGTCGCCCAAAAATGACTTCCATTTTCGAGGGACCAATCCAGATTTGGTCAAGAACTGGAAAGACCAATACTTTTTTCTGTAAGAGCCCTTTGATTTTGAGCTTTCACGCGTTCGGGGCCCGATTTTGGGGTTCTTCCTTGAGAAGCCCTCAGCGGAAGACGCTACGAAGGCAACAGAGTTGGTTACTGTCATCCAGTCCCAGGTGGCGAAGTTCTCCGTCCAGGGCTATTTTTTGACGTCCATCACATTCGAGGCCGCCAAGTAGGAGACTTCGTCGGGTTGGAGCGTTGCCGGTCCTGGTAAGAGAGAGCCTGGGGGAGTTGTCGCTCTCCGATCGTCCGGAGAGGACAAGGAGGAAAGTTGCTCGCTGCTGGAGTCGTCCTCAGATGAAGAGGGGGTTGAGGCTCCCCTGAAGAGGTTTAGGGAAGCCGGAGGCACTTCGACACGGAGGTCCCAGAGGCAAGCTGTTAATTCTGCTATTGAGACCCGGGATCCGGTCCTAGAGGTGGCTACGAGCACAGGGCACCAGGGGGAGGTTGCCGAACCACCGTCGACTCCAGCCGCGGGGCTAGTAGCGCTCAAAGTCGACGAGGTGGAGCCTCAACCCACTGAGGGGCCCTCCGCGCATTCCATCGCCAATGTATTCGTGGATGTAGCCCCGGGAATGGCGGGCGGCGTCTTGGACCTTGATGACCCTGAGGGATCACGTACGGCAACGCCCGCGCCAACGTCAAAGTTAGGGAGATCCTTGGAGCCAACTATTATTTTCGTGCTGCCCATTTCAGAGGGTGGGATCCTCGAAGACATCCCTGCAGCATCGGAGACCGGAGTCGTACTGGTCGCCAGTGCGCCGGGAGCTGGAGCGGAGGTAGCCAGGACGTCTTCAGGGTCAGTGCCCCCAAGTGCTCCTACGTCTGTCACCCTTCCGGCTAGCTTGGCCCCCGCGGCCTAATAGGAGGAGCCTTGGGAAGGGCCTCCGCCAGGTGGTTTTGCACATCCCTCGAGCGCCGCTCCCACTCAGGTATGGTCCTCCCAATCTAGCACTCCCCTGCTGCCGCATACTTTAGGGATTCTTCTAATGCCTTCCTCTTCTCCTGCAGATTCCTAGGATGTTGATCCTTTCGACGGACTAGTCGCCCTCTTCCACGGGGGCTTCAATCGTGGGCTGTAAGCCATTCATCACAAGAGAGCCCAGGTCACCTCCCTTCGAGGGGACAGCGAACGGGTGCAACAGGAGGTCAGGCGCTTGCAGTAGAAAGTGGCACACCTGGAAGCTTCGCTTGTCGCTCTGGAGGATGACATGCACGCCTATCTAGGGATATGATTGGCCGGATCACCCCATCGGAGGCGAGCGCTTTGCTGGAGGCTCGATTTTGGGACGGCATTCGTCTGTGTTGTAGGATCGCTTCCCTGGTTGCTCCTGATGTACCCGAAGGAGTTTTTCATCCTAGAAACACTGGGATCAGGGAAGCATCCCGCTTGAGGAACTTCCATGAGGAAGCCAGTCCGTCCTGTCCCCCAAAGTAGCCTTTCCCTGTATAGGTTGCTCGGTCGCCCCCTATTATTATTTTGTTTTTGTTCCTCCCCTGCTTATGTATTTACTTCTTCTCGGCAAACGAATAAAGAGTGATTTCCTTCTCTTTCGTATACATTGTCTCCCGATGCGGTATGTTAGACCGGACCCTTCGTTCAATGTGGTTTGTGGGGTCATGCCCCGTATTTGTAGGCTAAACTCGCAATGCTATCGTCGCCAAGGCCCTAGTCAGGTGCCTTCTTGCGCTGTGCTCGTCCTTCGTCGGAGGATGTCGCTGCATCTCGCGCATTTGATGGGAAGCTCAATCCGGTAGAGCGGATGTCGTCGCAAGTCCCATGGAACCATACCAAGGGTCAGCCGAATTTTTAGGCCACAGCAACTGGGCTCCGGGTCTAGGCCTTAGTCGCGTGGTATCCGCGAGAGGTATGTGGCCCCTACTCAAGGCGTCATAATCACCATATTTAAGGTCCTAGCCCTCGACGATCGTAGACTGAGGGTGCTTTCTTCTACGTGAGAAGGTCACCGCACGCCTACTATTCTTTCCCGCTAAGGTTTTTGTTGGCCGACAATTGGGAAGCTTCCAAAGCCCCCAGGCCTAATATTTTGACCGCCTGGGTCGACTGGCGTAGAGCCATGATAGATGTGTCCCCTTTCAGACTTGCCCGTCGTGCGGGCGAGGTTTTTAGTGGCCGTTTATTGGCCGTTTGGCGCATGGCCAATGGTTTGCTTTACGGACGGACAATGGTCCTGCCAACTTAGGGGCAATATAGGTCATTTTGGTTTAAGAATGCTATGCATGCCAACATTTCACATAGATGGAGATGCATAATAACAGAAAAAGTAATTTTATTAACAAAAAGCGTAACGCATGTGCAAGCATTCAACATGGTGCGCCTGCGTGTCTTACCTGGGCTGGCGTGGCGTTACTGGTAATACTTCCTTAAGTTGGCAACGTTCCAGGTCCGGGGGACCAGTTTACCATTCTGGGCGCGCAGCTTATACACTCCATTTTGGAGGATTATGGAGACTAGAAACGGACCCTCCCACCTAGGGGAGAGCTTGTTCCTGTTTGCGGCCTTTCCCGCCGCCTCTACACTCCGGAGGACCAGATCTCCAATTTCGAGAAGGCGTGCATTCACCCGCTTGTTGTAATATCGTGTGACGCGCTGTTGATAGGCTGCGATCCGTAGTTGCGCTGTATTTTGAACCTTTGAGAGCAGGCCTAGGTTTTCCCGGAGCCTCTACGAGTTGGTGGCTGGATCGAAGCATTTGACCCGCAGGCTTGGCATCCCCACCTCCACGGGGACTACAGCCTCAACCCCAAAGCAGAGGTTGAAGGGCATCTCTCTCGTTGGCTCCCGCGAGGTCGTCCGATACGACCAGAGTATGGACGGTAGCTCTTCGACCCAGAAGCCCCCTGCGTCTTCCAGCTTGGTCTTCAATCCGTGCAACAACGTGCCGTTAGTGACCTCAACCTATCCGTTGGCCTGGGGATGCACCATAGACGTGTGGATCAGCTTCATGCAGAGGTCGCCGCAGTACCTCGTGAATCGCTTGCTGGTAAACTGGGTCCCGTTGTCTGTCACCACGACCTCAGGAATCCCAAAGTGGCAAATGATATGCTGACGGAGGAATTCCATCGTGTTCTGCCCGATGATCCTGGCTAGAGGGACAGGTTCTACCCACTTTATGAAGTAATCAATACCCACGATCAGGAATTCCCACTGCCTGGAAGCCAGAGGTAACGGTCCAAGGATATCAAGTCCCCACTGCGCGAATGGCCATGGGAACTGGAGGCAGTGCAACTCCATGTGTGGCTGATGCGTCATGGTGCCGTAGACCTAGCAACTCTCGCACTTTTTGACGAACTCCATAGCGTCTTGCTTCATGGTCGGCCAATAAAATTCTTACCGCATGACCTTGAATGCGAGGTTCTTACCTCCATTGTGCGAGCCGCATAATCCCAGGTGTACCTCGCTCAGGGTGTACTCGGCTTCTTCTGGAGTAAGGTATTTCAGGAGGAAAATGGAGTACCCCACCTGTATAGCCTTTCGCCGAGGAGCGTGTACCAACCTGCTATCTTCTTAATCCGCTTGGCCTCGCTGGCATCATCAGGAAGAGTTCCCTCGGTCAGGTACTTCATGTACGGCGTCATCCAATTGTCCCCTGTGTCAACCCGTAGTATTTCTTGGTCCACAGTGTCGATACTGGGCGCAGTTAGGACTTCCCTTGGCTCCCGTGCATACTGCTCTGGGGATCCGATAGCTGCGTCCCGAGCTAGTCGGTCTGCCTTCTCGTTGTCGAACCTTGGGATGTGCTTGATCACGAAGCGGTCGAACTCCAAGATCAGAGTCTTCGCTTTTGTCAAGTACCTCACAAGTTGCTGGTTTAACGCGTCAAAGTTCCCCAGTACCTAGTTGACCACAAGCTCGGAGTTGCTGTGCCCAACCAATGACTTTGCGGAACATTCCTTGGCCAAGTGCAGGCCTGCGAGGAGGGCCTTGTACTCTGCCACGTTGTTGGTGGCTGGGAAGGTTAGCGTGACGGAGTATGTAATCTCCGTACCCTCCGGTGTCTTTAGCACGACTCCGGCTCCGCTTCATGCCTGGGTGGATGACCCATCCACGTTCAGGGTCCACACTGGAGGGTCGTGGTCTTCCACACTTCTAGGGCTGTCGATGTCATCTGGAACTGGGGTCGTTGCTTCAACAATAAAATAAGCCAGGGCTTGTCCCTTCACGGCTGGCCGGGGCTGGAACTGCACGTCGAACTCTCCTAGCTCGATGGCTTACTTGACCAACCGCCCAGAAGTTTCTGGCTTCTATAAGATCGACTTCAAGGGTTGATCTGTCAATACGATGATCCGGTACGATTGGAAGTAGGGTCGCAGCTTCCGCACCGAATAAATGAGGGCAAGCGCCATCTGCTCGGCATGCGGATAGCGGGCCTCCACATCCGTCAGCACCCGGCTTATGTAGTACACTAGCCGCTGCACTCCCTCATGCTCCTCGACTAGTACAGAGCTAAGGGCAGCTGCTGACGTAGCCAAGTAGAGGTAAAGGTCTTCACCCTCGCGCGGCGAGCTCAGGAGAGACGGGCTGGCGAGATATGTCTTTAACTCTTTGAAAGCTTCGTCGCATTCCTCGGTCCACCAGAACCCCAGCAATTTAGTGCCCCTCAGTGCCTTGAAAAAGGGGAGGTACTTCTCCGCCGACTTGGCAAGGAACCGTGAGAGGGCCGCTATTCGCCCAGTGAGTTTCTACACCTCTTTTATCATTCGCGGGGGGTTTAGGTCGAGGATGGCCTTGATCTTCTCTGGGTAGGCTACAATGCCATGCTGGGACACAATGAAGCCCAAAAATTTCATGAAGTCACTCCGAAGGGGCATTTGGCGGGATTGAGCTTCACCCCGTGCCGTCGGAGGACCTAAAAGGTCTCCTCTAGGTCGCTAATGTGGTCGTGGGCAAATTTGCTCTTTACGAGCATATCAACGATGTACACTTCCATGTTTCTTCCAATCTGAGTCTCGAACATCTTGTTTACCAGACGCTGATAGCCCGCGCCGGTATTCTTGAGGCCGAAGGGCATCACCCTGTAGCAGTACGTCCCTTAGTCGGTCATAAAGAAGGTCTGCTCCTTATCCTCATGGTGCATTTGAATCTGGTCGTAGCCGGAATACGCATCCATGAAGCTCAGGAGCTCGTGCCCGGACGTGGAGTCCACGAGTTGATCAATCCTGGGGAGAGGGAAGATGTCCTTGGGGCAAGCCTTATTCATGTCGTTGAAGTCGACACACATCCGCCACTTGCCATTACTCTTCTTTACCATTACGACATTGGATAACCACTCCGGATATTGGACCTCTAGGATAAATTCGACGTCCAGGAGTCCCCTCACCTCTTCCCTTATGGTGATCAACTTCTTGATGGAGTGGTTCCTGCGCTTCTACCGAACAGGCTTGCGGCACGGATCAAGGCCGAGCTTGTGGATGATTACTTCAACTGGTATCCCAGGCATGTTAGTGGGAACCCAAGCGAATACGTCGGAGTTGGCCCTAAGGAAGGTAATTAATCGGTCGTGCCCTGCGGTTTGGAGAGATCTACCCACGTGGACGCACCTCTTCAGCTTTGAGGGATTCAGAGGGACCGCTTTGGTAGCTTCTCCCGACCGGGCTTGCTGTAGCAGGGTTTCGTCGTAGAGGTCAAGATCTTCATCCGGACGGTACGGTGCCGCGGGACTGATTTGGGACAGGTAGTATGTTCGTCCCATCTCCTGGTCCCCGAGCACTTCCCCCACACCCCACGGGGTGAGGAACTTCACCTTTAGGTGCGGGATCGACGTCACGGCTCCAAAGGCCATGAGAAAGGGTCTACCTAATATGGTGTTGTAGACAGATGGTAGGTCAACGACGAGGAACGTCAGCTCTCGCATTACAGAGCGCGGTGGGGTTCCCATAGTGACCTCTAGCCAGACTATCCCTTGTATGGGGACCGGTTTGTTGTCCAGGCCGTACAGGGGTCCGCCGACTACTTTCATCTAGCTTTGCCACAACCCAAGCTTAAAGAAAGCGCTGAGATATAGTAAATTCTGTAAACTTTCATTATCAATGAAGACTCGTTTCAGCTAGTAGTCAACCTTACCATCTGAAACGAGGGCGGATACAACGAGGGGATCAGTATGGGGGAAGATTACATGAGCCATATCGTCGCTACTAAAGCTAATGACATCACTCCTATCCCCTATCCTTGCTCGCTTGTTGCTCGAAGTCGGCCTCGGCTCCCTTTGCCTGGTGTCCCCGGCGGCTGCGGCGGAGATCACATTGACCACGTCGGCGGCTCGATGGCCTCTCCTTCTGAGGTTACGGGCTCTGCCCGAACTCTTCACGAACCGTTTATGGTGTCCGCGACGGATCAGGTCCTCTATCTCCTGCTGCAGGGTCCAGCAATTCTCAGTCGAGTGTCCTCGGCAATGGTGATATTAGCAGTTTTTAGTCTGATCGCTACCGCTAGGACCTTTCAGCGTTTTCGGCCACTTGAAGAACTTTTCGTACTGGATCTGCATCAGGATGTTGGTACGAGTGTCGTTCTGGGGATTTAGGGATGTCCGTCTGTGGTCCTTCCTAGATCCTGGCGGAGGCCGCAGCTGCTTGCGACGCTCCGGGAAGCGGTGGCTGTCGCTGTCCCTCTTCTGGCTACCGGTAAGTCTGGTGGCTTTCGGGGGCCGGTCCGCTCGCTCAGGGGGCTTCGCCTCGTTGGCCTCTTCGGCCGTGATGTAAGCCCTGGCGATGGCCTCGACCTCCCGGAAGGTCTGAGGGTGCTGGTGCGACAGGTGATTAAAGAAGTCCCCCGCCGCCAGCGTGGCGATGAAGGCATTGAGTTTCAGCTCATCAGAGAGCTGGGAGATCTGCCGTGCCCCTGTGATGAAACGGTTGAGGAACCGTTTCAGGCTTTCGTCCGATCTCTGACGGAGGCAGACCAGGTGCCATGGTTGCCTTTTCTCTCTTCGGTTGGAGGAAAACTGGCTCAAGAAACTGTCAGCTAGCTAGTCGAACGAGCGTATGGAATTCGGAGAGAGACCATGGAACCAGAGCAACGAGTCCCCCCTGAGGGTGATGGGAAAGCACTGGCACATCAAGGCCTCGCTTGCTCCCTGCAGGGACGAATGGGTGCGGAAGCAGTTGAGATGGTCCCTTGCTTTCGTCATATCCCTCCAGGACGGGCATTTTAAACTTGCTCGGCAGGGTTTGAGTCCGCAAATCCATGGCAAAGGGCGACCTCCGAAGGTCGGCGGAGGATCGTGTGGGCCTCTCATTGTGCAGGATGTCCCGCAACACCTTAACTTTCTCTTCCATCGACGGGTCGGGAGCTCCTCTCCCCGCATTGATGACGTCGCGGAGCTCCGTATGGTCTTGAAGGTGCGGTTGAGCTTGTCGGTGGTGTCGGCTCTCCGCTTGAGGAGGTCGCTCACTGTTGGAGCCCGGCTTGCTCGCCTCCCGGCCGCTGCAAGAGTTGCGGGGGCTACGCCTCTCAGGGCTATCCCCCCGATCGATGCGGTCGGGATGGCTTTCAGCTTCGTAAGGGTCGATTCTGTTGGGGACCGCCTGGGCCGCAGCGTCGTCGGGTTGGTTGGATACTCTCCTGAGGGTCGCCACGTGGCGTCTCCTCCTTTTGCAGGAGGACGCTTGGGACCCTGGGGGCAGCCCCCGACCAAGGAGTTCACGTTCAATCGCACAGGGCGTGGAGTACTAGCTTTATGTCGCCCACATCCGCGACCAAGCGGTAGACGTCGGGCTCCGGACGGGCGTCTGCGTGACTGCCGGTGGGGGGGTCCTCGCTATGAGCGACGACGTTCATTGCTGGAGCACTAGCTTGTGCTCTGGTATTCACCATTCTCTTTGCTTCGGAAGGGAGGTAGGAAAGAGATACTAGGCTTCTCGTCAGTTTTTCGCAGACGGTGCCAATGTTGCGTCCCGGGTCTGCCGTTGTTGTACGGATTAGGGAGCCACCAGGTTCCTGACCACGTTGGAGTATCAGGATGAGGGTCCGGTCTCCGTATCTCTTAACCTGAACTTGCACAACACAATCAACAAACAAGAGGTCAGAGATCCGGTAGGATTTCTCCCACCACAGCCACTTCGACGCTTAAGTCAACAAGTTTTCGCAATAAACGGAAATGACGCACGCACTAGGCGGCGTGCAGATGAGTGCTAATGATGCGTGAATGAAGTGTATGTATCAGAGTGGAAAATGCAATGAGAAGGAGGCGGAAGGCCTGGCTTCCTTGATGCATCGCAGTGGGTGGCTAACTTTTCGTTGCCTGAGCAGGCTTGGGGATCAAGATCTTGAGAGAAGCGGGCTCGTTTGTGGCCTCGAGACCTGAGTCTCGTCTCAGTTCGATTGTTTTCTCTCTTTGTTATCTGGGAAAAAAAAAGAAGGAGCAGCCCCTTCCTCTGCGGAGGAAGAGAGCTCTTATAGGCTCCTCCCCGGAGGATTTTGGACGCAAGAACTCCCGTTCTTTGAGGTTCCTTGGTGGCCACCACCGTCACTAATCGCCAGGTTATGTTTGCCGCTGCTTGTAGCAGTGAGCCTCCCGAGCGCTGGCACGCTTGGTCTCCCTTGAGCCGGGATTCGCTTGTTGCCGGGCCCGCCGCCGAGCCTTTATTGCAGCATGGCCGCTCCCCCATTGGCTCGTTTCTTCTCTCTCCTGGCCATTTCCCGGCAGCACATTAATGCGTTGCAGGACACCCGTTGTCTTTCGCCAGCTGGACGCTGCGTGGGCCCCTTGCACAGTTGGGTTGGGCTTGAGATTTTCATGGGGCTTAATATTGGACCCAACAGTTTGTAATTAATGATATCATTATAAATGAGTATTGAATAGTAAATAAATTTTTTTTTCTATTATTTTTTTCAATACTTTCTAAATAATAATTCTGCAACAATTTAATTAAAATTTGAAGTTTTATAAATCCTAAATTGACAATTATTTAATATTAAATATGGAAGTCATATTATTATCATTTTATGTTAAGGATTTTTCTTGTTCATTTCTCCGTATGGATAGAAATCAAATAATATTATTTATATATTACAATAAATTTCTAGACACTGCGTATTATTTTCGTTCTAATTTTAATAATATTTTACAACAAAAATAGCTTAAAACCCAAGTCTATTATGGGTAATAATTAGAAGATAATTGAAATTATTTTTATTTTTTTATTTTTTTGTTTTATAACTAATTAATTTATAGTTACCTATTATATAATATAAAATTTTTAATTAAGCCAATTTGAAAATCTAATTATTTAATACAAAGGAACAAGTAAATTGTTATTTATAATTTTTTAATTTTTGTAAAATGTTGAATTATATATTTGATTAATATAATAAAATAAGAGATATTTATTTATATTTTTTTTTATATTTCTTGTTTGTGGGATTCCCTCTTCCCCTATTGGGTCCCACAGCAACTCACTAGCTTAACCCAAAAAAAATAAAAAATAAAATAAAAAATTTAAATTTGCTTTAAAAATATATTTAAATAAATTAAATATTAACTGCGATAAATACCGATAAATTAAATTGTCATGTCACGTCCTATTAACAACATCAGCTTAACCCCAAAAAGGAAAAAGATAAGATAAAATTAAAATTTACATAAAAAATAAATTAAATACGAAGTGTATCACGTTCTCAATTAAATGAATATATTAATATCAAAGAGCAAACTTAATTACGAAGCAAAACGGCAACGAGGAGTCCCGTGCCTAGTGGGCTATTATCCAAGGAAACGATATTTATTATTTTTGGAATTATTGATTTACTGGTTCACCTAATTTACCCTACTTAACCTATAGAATATAATATAAATAAAATATTAAAATTATTTTTTATTTATAATATTTTATAGCATTTTTATGGGTATTGTTACCGACAGTTAAGATGAAGATTTCGCCTAATAGATTCTGCCCATAAAGTATGGAGGCCCAAATGACCCATACGGCCTAATTCGACAGACACATCCAACGGCTTTATATGAGCAGTTCGCTCATTGAATGATGACGGAATCAACGCCAACAGTTACGATAATTTTCCTCTCTTATTTTGAAGTAACGGTCTCGAACGCCGATTAGAACAGCCATTTGAATTCGATCCTATCCGCCCAATAATTTTCATCCCTAACTTCTATAAAAATTTCTCCCTTTCAAAAGAAAAAGGGGTCGACATTTAAACAAGCTAAAAGGCAATTCAAAGACACTTTTTCTCTCTCAAATTAAGACGCTTTTAGAAAAAAAGTGCAAACCCTCAAATAAGTAATAATTTTACTGTCATTCAAACTTGCATCCTCTTTTTTTTTTCTTTTAAGAAAGATTCTAATTTCAATATCGGAGGATATACCAAGAAGTGAATCATGTAAAATCCTTTGATTGCATTTTGTATTACATGGGATTTAGATTAAGAGCATATGGAGACCGAACCCGCTTTAAGCCCGGTAGATAAATTTTGACATTCTAATTTGTACTAAAATCTGGACCATCGGACGTGTCACATTTTTAGATATATTATATTATTTTATAATATTATTTAATGGATTAAAAATATGTGTTTGTTATTTAAAAATTAAAAAGAATGTTTAAAAATATTTTTTAATTATTTCATGTAACAAATTATCTATCGGTTCATGTCAACAAATTAAAATAATAAAAAATATTTTACATAATATATTTTTAAAATAAGTTATTTTATTAACATATAATTTATTTATGTTTTATTTTTTCACAGTATAAAACAGAAAATTAAAAAATTAGAATAGGTTAGACAAGAGGATGCGCTTTCTCTAAAGTCAAAATCTTCGTCTTGTTCGGCCGCTCAGCGACCGACTCAGTCTAGAAAAAGACTGAGGAAATTGGATTTTTTTTTTTTTTTGGGGAATTATTTTTAAATAAATAATTATAATTTAATTAATTTAAATTAATTAAGGGTGGATTTCCTTTTCCCCAAATCTGTTCATAAAAGCGCAGAGAGGGAGAGAGAGCGGGAGTGGGAATGCGTGTGCGCGTGCGAGTGCACGTTGTTCTCTCAACAACTGTTAGGGTTTCTTTCAATTCTGATCATCTTCTTTGCTGGTAACTTCAGAGCTAGCCCCACTCTCACATGCCCACCGATCTCTGCCCCACGCTACAAAAATCAAAGGAGAATTTGGAGGTTTCAGATTCTCTCTTTTGCAGCGGCGTGAAGTGTTTCGCTTCATACGGTTCTTTTCTCCGATCCTCCCTTTTGCTATAGCAACTCCTTTAACTTCCCTCTCCGAAATTCGCGAAGCGAAGGCGCCACGACGCCCACGACACCCGTCTTGCAGTTATCTCACCTGTATCTACTTGGAAAGTGGGCAGCAAGAATCCGACAAGGGTTTTTATTGAAGCTTTGAAAAGAAGCGACCTTCCGTTACTCACAATCACGCTCGTTTCTCTCTCTCGTAAAGTTTTTGAGTTAGTCTCTTCGCTTGTGTGTAAGCATTTTAATGGCAGAGCAGTTAGAAGACGGGGAGTCTTGGCTTCCTTCGCATTTTCTCACCGACGACGACATTCTCATGGACTTCGTCGGCTACGGTGAGTCTCAAGAGAGACATGGGTTTAATGGGTATGACGGGTTTGGGTCGAATGTTTCTGGGTTGGGGTCGCATGGACCTAACTCTTCTCTGAGTCCACCCGTTGAGTCGGCGACGGGTTCGACCAAAGCAGAGTGTGATGAGGAAGAATACATCGCTGAGCTGATTCGACAGATGGCTCGCTCAACACTTGCGCAAGATTGTGTGACCAACACAAAGGTAGCTTTGACTTCTTCTCAGGAGTCTCTCTCCCCCCTTCACTTCACGATGGAGAAAATAATTCAATTTCTGACATGAGTTTTAGTTTATTGTTTGCTTCTCAGGGATGTTTTTTGTCCGGTTCGCCACAATCGACGCAGTGCAAGGTGCGCTGCGGCGGCGGCGGCGGCTCTGGATTCAATCACCAGGGGTGGGGCCATAGAAGTCACAACTTCGGCGTGTCACCGTCGCCGAAGGCCAACGAGAGAAACAACAGTGACGCCGCCTTGGATCTGCTGTCTGCGGCCGCCGGAGAAGTGGCTAGGATGAGGATTAGAAATGAGCAGCAGCAAACCAAACTCTGTGGGTTCTTCGACAGAAACAGAGCATTTCTCTGTGAGCCCATAAATAAGCCCATCCAAATCTCTTCTCCTCTCTACACAAAGAGCAACAACTTTGCCGCTAGTTATCCCGCTCTCTATCCTCTGCAGTTTCTTCCTCAGGCCTGCCAAGTTAGTACGCCATAGATCCCATTTATTGATTTAAAATGCTAGCCTAATCTACTCTGTTTTGCAGCTAATTGGTTCTGTTTTTCTCTCCTCATTCAATTTTCTTTCTGGTGATTGTGGTGAAGTTTGAGAAGACGAAGGTGGGGGTTTGGGACAGTCAAGTGACGCAAACCGCTTTTGCATTTTCTCAGCAGAACAAATCGATTATCGATGGCGTTGGAAGAAACAGTAGACACAATCCTTATCAGGTTTTATCGCCGTCTGCTTGGCCGCCTCTGGGCCACCAGAGCCAGCACAATCGTCGGAAACCACCATCCCCACTGCCCGGAACTCACTATGGAGCTTCGTTTCTCGTCACGCCTGCGATCAAGAGGGAGAGTGCTGGCACTGGAGTCTTCCTTCCCAGGCCAGCCGACTCGCGCAAGAAGCCTGGTACTACTGCATGATCTCGTCGTCCAAATTGAATTAATGTATTCCAAGCGTTTTCACTTTTGGGAAATTAATTAGATCATTGAACATCGCTTGCACATTTGATTGCTTTCAATTTATCTTGGAATTAGTGGCTGTAAACTAAGGCAAAATGAATTACATGTATGGAAAAATGAATTAAGCTTGGAAAAAGGAAGGGATGAGCTTATAAATACTTGTATTTAGTAGTGAAAATATGATCTAGTGAAAATATTACTCCGAATTTGGTGGAGGTCTTGTGTTAATTGTGTTCTGGGAGCTATATTGACTGTTTATTTGCTCATCTAATTGGTGTGTTTTTTCTTCGATCTGTTGAAATGGGCAGCATGTTCCAGTGTCTTACTCCCTGCAAAAGCCGACAATGCACAACCACAGTATCGGAATCTCTCCACTGGTAATTTTCTCTGCATCTCTGTTTCGTGCTAACTTCAATTAAATAAAGTGCAGCCTGATCTATATTTCTTGAATTTTGTTAATCAAAGTACTTTGATTAATCTGTACTTTTTCTCATATCGCGTAGAAATTCAAATTAATTCCCATTCCTATATTGGGTCGATCCAATATATGTCATTATATTCAATATGGGCACTTTCTTTTCAATGTAATTAATGCTGAAATGGTTGCAACCCATATTAATATTTTCATCAACCTTGTGTACTTTGGAAGGTCTTATTGTTTCTATTAATGGAATTTTTGGATGTTAAAATATTAGCTACAGTGTAAACAAGCTTTTATATTGCATGTGTTATTGCATTTGCTGTCAAATCTCTAATGATGTGTTTGGTTTTAAACCATTAACAGGGAAAAGGGATAGGTAAAATTATCTAAGAAACACACAGAAATTTTACAGACGGATGAAATGTATTTTTTTTCGTTTTATATGATGTTAAACTATGAAATTCTAGTCTTTTTTCTATGAAATTCATAAAATTTATTAGGAATTTCTACCACTTTCCATAGTTTTCGTTTACTGTCCAAAGTCAGTATGGTCTTAAAATAACTCCATTTTAAATGAATTTACTGGGAATGTGATTTGAATTATAATTGACCCATTTGAAGACTTCATGTGAGTTTTAGGCGGAGATTAGTTGCAGTAATAGATGGATCCATGCTTGACAGAAGGTTTAGCCTACCTGTTTTGTTATGAATATGAAGCTACTTTCTAAGGTTTTATGTGAGATGTCTCTCTATAATCCTGTTGTTAAAGATAGTGAAACCTTTTTTTTACTCTGTTTTTTTTCCCCCTTTGAAAATTTTCACCTAAATTTGATATTTTATTCTGTGATTGAAATTTTTCCACGTAAATCAATCATCCTTTGACGACGGTTGCAGATGGTCCTATGAGAATTCCAATGGACATCAATGGCTGCAGCCTCAAACGCACAGTCCGCATCCATGAGACCCACCTGCCTCAGGAATGGACCTGCTGACTCCCTCCTCCGTCTCTGTTTCTCTGGCTTCTGGCTGTTCTTCGCTTAACCACCGGGAGTAAGGTAGATTTCAGAAATTTGGGTATCATTTATACAAGGAAGGGAAGATGAAAGATGGTCCTTTTTTGAGAGATTGAAGTAACGCATTTGACGTCTATTCTCCATAGATTTAATCTCTGCAGTCTTATTTCCTTTTAGTTTATTTTTTTTAGCGATAGGAAAAATAAAGAAAAGGAAGGGTATTTGTCCACGAAGGAATTGCTCTTCTTTTTCTTTTTTTTTTTTCAAATTAGATTTATCAGGGTTTGGAAGGGTATTTTTGTCTTTTTCCTTGTAGCGGATATCTGGCCCTGGCTGCATTTTTATTTTAGGGTGTTTGAGGTGCACCGTGGCCGTCCACCTGTCGTGATCCGGAAATCGATATAATTATGATGCCCTTGATTTCCAATTTTGCCCCTATTTGATCTTTTATTTCCTTGATGAAACTCCCTTGGTTTACCTCTGATTAAAATTTGACCCTGGTTTGCGCTCGTAGGAAATATTTATTAAAAGATATTTATAAATAAAATTTCATATTTATTAAAAAAAAAAAAAAGATTTTAGGCAGGTGGCTTAACTCGCTTGTCATTTAGTTGTTTATTTTTTTTTTATGCTTTTTATGATGAACTAATGATTTTTTAATAACTTAATCAATAAAAAAAATGATGAATTTAATTAGCCATTAAATTACTTAATAATCGTATTTTTAAAAAATATATTAATTAATATAAAATAATTTAATAACTTAACGTAGGAGCTTGTTTTCAGTTGCTGGTGAGTGACGATGCTGCTGCCGTCGACCACGTGTATGTTCTTGCCGACTCATGACGCACGTGTAAG
Source organism: Nepenthes gracilis (assembly GCA_033239525.1). Taxonomy (NCBI): domain Eukaryota; kingdom Viridiplantae; phylum Streptophyta; class Magnoliopsida; order Caryophyllales; family Nepenthaceae; genus Nepenthes; species Nepenthes gracilis. The sequence goes on along the minus strand of BSYO01000025.1, from coordinate 12,310,159 downwards.
ACAAAGCAAAATGTCACGTATCTATAAATATAAATACAAATACTTATTTTATTAAAATAAAATAAAAATATAATAATTATTTTTAAATAGTAAAATATTTAAAATTATTATTTATTTTATTAATTATTTATAGTAACTCTTGTCTAGGGTTTCATTAGCCCACATAAATTACGATAATTATTGTGATTGTTTCAATTTAAACTGTTTAACTGCCATTAGCTTTAGACCGATGAAAGCTTATAATATCTCTTTCGTCAAACCTTAAAACCTAAATTGCTATCATCACCTATTTTTACCTATCTATTTCTTTGCTATCTGATCTTATTCTCTGACCTTGGTCTCTCTACTTTATCCTCTTCGAGTTATGCTTCATATTCCTCCTCTTGGTGATCCCCCACGTAATGACACATTCAACCTTCCTCCTTCCCTACGAGTTGCCCTATAGTCACCTTAGTCAGGTCTGCTTTCAACTATTCTTCACTCAATCATCTCTATATAATCTTTAGTTGCCAACGTTATCTACTCCATTAGCCGATTAGATTAGTTTATGAATATAATTAAGTATGTAACCATTGTCACTGTTACTTTTATCTTCTCAATGAGATTGCTTAGTTGTCTTATAATGTATCCCATCTGTCTCAATTAATATTTATAATACCTTTAAGAAGCTAAATGCATTCTAAGGTTTCGTAATTCACGCAGAAAAAGAACTCCGAATGCAATAATCGAGTTCTCCGTCAACCCTTGAACTCGCTATGTGACATTTTCTAAAAAAAAGCTCCTATTAATTCAAAAAACTCTATTTTTTAAGTATTTATATGACCAAATAAATAAATAAATAAATAGCTAAATAATTACTAATTGGTGTCTTATGCACATGGAGTGTAGCCCAAGTCTTCCCTCGTGCTCGTGGACGGCTGCTTTCCACGACCTGTCTACTTGTCTGTAGAACCATCGAATCATCATCGTATTTCAATGTTTTTTTTTGAATTTTAAAATCGTTATAATTCTCTGTTGAACTCTTCCCCATTTGACGTCTAATTGACTTTAACTAGTGTCATGATTAAACGTAGATAAAAATAAATAAATAAATAAATAAATACTTTGATTTTATTTTTTATGCTACGAAGGAAGCTGAATGAGTTTTGTGCGAACATATTTTAATAAATGCTTGATTTTTCTCCACTACTTGACCAATAAAATGGCAAGGTTATCTTGCTTGATGTGATGTAGTAAAGAATATTAATATCAGTATGTCTAAATAAATATTATTTTTAAATAGTAAAATATTTAAAATTATTATTTATTTTATTAATTATTTATAGTAACTCTTGTCTAGGGTTTCATTAGCCCACATAAATTACGATAATTATTGTGATTGTTTCAATTTAAACTGTTTGACTGCCATTAGCTTTAGACCGATGAAAGCTTATAATATCTCTTTTGTCAAACCTTAAAACCTAAATTGCTATCATCACCTATTTTTATCTATCTATTTCTTTGCTATCTGATCTTATTCTCTGTCCTTGGTCTCTCTACTTTATCCTCTTCGGGTTATGCTTCATATTCATCCTCTTGGTGATCCCCCACGTAATGACACATTCAACCTTCCTCCTTAACTACGAGTTGCCCTATAGTTACCTTAGTCAGGTCTGCTTTCAACTATTCTTCACTCAATCATCTCTATATAATCTTTAGTTGCCAACGTTATCTGCTCCATTAGCCGATTAGATTAGTTTATGAATATAATTAAGTATGTAACCATTGTCACTGTTTCTTTTATCTTCTCAATGAGATTGTTTAGTTATCTTATGGTTTATCCTATCTGTCTCAATTAATATTTATAATACTTTTAAGAAATTAAATACATTCTAAAGTTTCGTAACTCACGCAGAGAAAGAACTCCGAATGCAATAATCGAGTTCTCCGTCAACCCTTGAACTCGCTATGTGACATTTTCTAAAAAAAAGCTCCTATTAATTCAAAAAACTCTATTTTTTAAGTATTTATATGACCAAATAAATAAATAAATAAATAGCTAAATAATTACTAATTGGTGTCTTATGCACATGGAGTGTAGCCCAAGTCTTCCCTCGTGCTCGTGGACGGCTGCTTTCCACGACCTGTCTACTTGTCTGTAGAACCATCGAATCATCATCGTATTTCAATGTTTTTTTTTTTTTTTGAATTTTAAAATCGTTATAATTCTCTGTTGAACTCTTCCCCATTTGACGTCTAATTGACTTTAACTAGTGTCATGATTAAACGTAGATAAAAATAAATAAATAAATAAATAAATACTTTGATTTTATTTTTTTATGCTACGAAGGAAGCTGAATGAGTTTTGTGCGAACATATTTTAATAAATGCTTGATTTTTCTCCACTACTTGACCAATAAAATGGCAAGGTTATCTTGCTTGATGTGATGTAGTAAAGAATATTAATATCAGTATGTCTAAATAAATATTATTTTTAAATATAATATTTAAATATAAAAATTTATATTAAATCATCTAAATTTTTTTAAATTATTTAAAATTTAGATCAGATAGTAGAATATTTTAAATTGAATACTTTAAATTTTAGTCTCTATCTGTTATCGGTGGCGTCTGATTGCTTCTCACTCCTCTGTTCTTTTTTTCTTATGCTCACAACTTCTCTTTGCGCTCTTCTCCTTTTCTTTTTCTCTTCATGATTGTTGTTACTATTATGATTTATCTTAACTCTGATTTATATCATTAACACGTTAAAAAAATATTATTTAACGCATATATATATATATATATATATATATATATATATTTAAAAATATCATTAGATTATGCATCAAATAAAATTTGCCCATTAAGGATATCTTAAAGAAAATATATTTAACAAATTTTAAAGTCTCTTAAAAATATTGTTTAATTAACTTAAAGGTTATTATAGACAATTTAACATGTCATATAAATTATATTGAATGTCTATATTTAGAATAATAGTATAAATAATTTAGTTTAAATATTTTAAAATGATAATTTAATATGAGTAATCTAATACTCAGATTAAGATAATAAACAATTAAGTGCAAAAGTATTTGAGTTGCAACGCGATTAGTTCTCAACTATAGATAATTACCTTATTCTAAGGTGTTAATAATTATTTTAAATATAATAAATATATTAATATTAATTATAATTATTATAAATATATTTATAATGGAGTAAATAAATCCAAATTTGACTTATATTGTAAGATATAAATTTTAAAAATTATTTTTATGATATAGAATTTAATAAAGTTGATACATTTTTTGGGGTTAATAGAGATTTTAAATTAAAAATTAAATATTAGATCGAAGTGAGTTTATTTTGGCCGGCGCCTGACATACATCTGACTCAGATATGAGTATATTTTGGATAAAATATTTAGTAATACGTGCACATGAGTAGTTCTTGTGACTCAGACTAAAATATTTTGGCATTTTTTTGTATTTATAAGATTTTAGCAAGTTCTAATATGCATATATAGTTCCTAAAAGAATTTGATATCATCAACATTTTGATATTTTAATCATGATTATTATTTGCATATATTTTAATCAATAAAACTATATATAAAAATCGATATGTATTTTGTTAAATATTAAGTTTATTCTTGCCATTATTTATTTATTAACCTTTTATATCAACAAATTAGATATACTTGCAGGGATTTGCAGATAGGGAAAAAGTTTTATGGAGAGTAATTTTTAGGATGTTTAAATTATTTTAATTATAGCAGAAATTATTTAGAACAGTAGCATTTATTTGATTTTAATTAGTGTTTGTTTATGGCCACTGGTCAATGAGAATCCGAAGCTTAATTTCAGCTCATATTGAAATCTATATTTAGATATTTTAATATTGGTTTACATTGTAATTCTTTTATTATATTTCTAGTGACTTTGACAGAATGTGTTTTTGCTAATTTAGAAGAGAACAAAAAAATATGAATTTGAAAGTTCCTTTATAGTCTACTTAAGATCTTCCATTGTTATATGAACCATTACTGCTTTCCTTTTTCTGATTCCTAGCCCAAGGCTTTATCTATGTGTTTTAGAGAGAATTCCTCTTGATTGAGTGAGTTACCTACCTACTAAACGATATTTCAAGAAGACCGAGACGAGAACCATGAGCTGCCTTCCCTTTTGCCCTTTGTGTCAAGATTGAATGTTCTTCCTATTGGTCACCGAACCACATTTTATCACATCATTACCTTGATAATCTTCTCTTGATGAACTCTCAGATGATTCAACTCAAATAAGAATGGCTTATTTAAAAATTATTGATTCAATAGATATGCCTTTAGACTCTTCTTATTGTCTAGCTATTGAAGGTATCGACCCGTTGATAGCCATCTCTTTATAGTGCTAAATATAGTCCAATGCTACAAATCGTGACAGGACGAGGAAAGGCAACCCGAGTCTATATATATAACTGATAAATGTCTACAACAATTATCTGTTATCGACCACTGGTTCACCGGGTGCAATGGTCGGCTATCTCCAACCTTTGCAATTTTTGTTTAAAAAAAATGCAAAAAATCCATAAATACCTTAAACATTCCTCATTTTTTCTTATAATTTTTTACTCTCTCTATTCTCTTCTCCCTTGCTCCATAAGAAGAGATATAACATCATTATTATTGTTAATTTTCATATTTAATTTAAATATTATTATTTTTATTACAATCTTAGATTAAAATAGGTCTAAATAATTACTAACAGATATAATAAATCATAAAATATGATCCACTAATAACTCCAACAATACCCAAATTTGGGGCGGACATAATAAATATCCACATAACTCGAGATGATAATAGAAATAATATCAACTATTACAGGATCTTTTTAACAATTCATTCGGACAAATAAATAATTATAACCTACTCCATCGATCGTAAGAAAAAGTGACAGCTCACAATATAAATAAAATCGTCAATCCATAACAACCAAACACTACAATATTCAAATAACACTGTTTTCCCCCAATTAATACAATATACGGTCCTTATTTTGACCATCGCCTCAAATAATATCTAAAATACATTTATTACAAATACAATCCAAAATATAGGACTGGAACACACCAATACGAACAAGGCTTCAATCAATTTTGCGTCTGAACTCCCTATAATATATCTGTGGCCCACTAATATGAAAGGATAATAATAATAAAAAGGTGAATTAAAAATTTATTAAGTATTACTATATAATATAACAAACTAATATGTCCAAAATTAGGATAAAGGTTGATAAATATGTACAAAATGCGTGAAAGCACAATTCAAAAAGCCCGTTAACAAAAGTTCGAATATGATCTCATATTTAAAAGTATAATCTAAAATGAAGATAATAATTTTTAATTATACGAGACCAACTGAATAACAACTATAGGCGAAACATGCAAATCTCAATCGAAATATTAAATAAAAGTTAATATAGGTAAAATAAATCTAAAATCTAAAATATGCATAAATTGAAGAAATAAAGACCAAAAAGACTAATTTAAGAAAGTGTGACACATATTCTTGGTAACCTTAAATTATATCATTATTATTTAAATCCATAAGTATGGCCGTCTACACACTATCTCCTATAGACGAAAATGAAGTCACAATCTTTTACCAACCATAGAATTGGTGCACTTCACAAGTCTATCTGATATATTAGAACATCTGAATATATTAATTTTGTTTAATTTCTTACGATAATTCTTATAAAAACACAATAAAAAATGGCTTCTATATCATATATTATAAAAATTTTCCTAACTAATAGAAAAATACAAAATTTTCATGCAAAAAGGGTCAAATCATAATGCTTTTTCTCTCAAAAAATGCTATATATCGAATTACATAACGAAGACAGAGTTTAACCTGAAATAATAATGCATGGATGCCACATTCATAGTCTATATGTAAGTTTTTTATGACTTTTTTTTTTTTTTACAAATATACTCATATATAAATATAGTAACTCAAAATATTTATTAATTTTTCACAAACTAAGCAAATATTTTTAAATATTAGCAAAAATGAAAATAAAATTTTAAAATAATTGGTAAAAGGGATATACATGTATAAAAGATTCAAATATGATAAGTAAACTAATATGCATATATATTAAATCCATCAATCATAAGTAAAAATAATTAAAATTAAAAATTAATCAAGAATAAGGCATAAGGATATATGTCAGAAACCCTGACCAAATTAGGCCTAACCAATAAAATTATAAAAAAAAATAAAATTCTAAAATAATACCATAATGATCAAAAAATTTCAAACTTATGCGTAACAAAATAAAAAAATCACAATACCCAATAAGGCAATCATAACCTTCATAAGATCTTATTAAACAACTATTCGAACAATATAATACACACGATTTGCTCCATAAATATCAAAAGAGAGGTACCAACCAACTATAACAATCAAAACTCAATATATATAACTAAACTGTTGTTAATACACAATCAAAAGCCTACACATGGCCATACGAAATATCCAAAATGTATCTGATACAAACCCAAGCCAAAACGAAATAAAACTCCCCAAAATAATTAAATAGCGATCAGATTTTATCTTAGCACTTACACAGTATCCAAACCCACTAATCTGAAGGGATAAGGAATAAAACAGTGAATCTAAAGTTTAACAAGTATCAATATCATATATAATAAATAATAAGGTTAGAAATTAGATGAGGGTCCATAAATATATTCAAAACAGGTAAAAGATACAAATTTAAAAGCAAAATATTAAAAGTTATGAGGGTAATCTCATACTCAAATCATAATTCGAATCAAAATATAATCCCATTGGAACATACTCATAACAAATCATAATTCGAAATAAAATCACATAAACCAAATTGAATCATAATCCATATCAAATGTATACTAAACGAAATAAAATCCAGATCCAAATAATATATAAATAAATAAATGTTGAAACAAAATCATATATATCAAAATATATTTCGAAACAAATTATATATTTAAATGTACGAGACTGACTAAATCTTAATTGGGAACAAACTTATGAATCTTAAATCTAAATTTAAATACAAATTCATACAGAAATACAAATTATGTACAAAATTGGAGAACTAAAGATCTCAAGACCAATTTTAGAAATGGTTACGCATACTCCTATAATATTAAGTAGAGTCATCTACTATTTAGACTCATAAGTAGAGCTATTTATGTACTCTATCTCCTATAGATAAGGAACTTGCTCATTATATTATATCACCCGTAACTTTATGTATAATTTTTAAATTTAGTATATATATTAGGATATCTGAATATATAAATTTTTATTCAATTTATTTATAATAGTTCTCATTAAAATACAAATAGAGTGGGTCTTCTACAAGCAAAGCCTTTTTTATTGGTAGAAAAGGAAGTAACATAATTTTTCTGTTGGGAAAGAGTCACATATCACACATTGAATCAAATCACAAATGTAGAAACGTCTATCCCTGGACATCAATATATGAGTGCTAATAAAGACTCATGCAGGTTTCATGATTTTTTTATATAAATATACTGATATACAAAATATACAATATAAAAGCACATATATGCACAAAGGAAATAAAAGAGTTAAATAAAAATAGTATGTATGAATATAAAACCTATAAAATACACACAAAACTTATCAGATATTAAAATAGAGCAATGATAGGGATTATAGATACTTACTTTAATATTATACCAAGCAGATCTGATAAATGAATATTTTGATTTATACCATCTTTTCTTCCTCTCTCCTCTTTCTTTTCTCTCTCCCCCCGCTATTTATTTCTCCCGTGTGAATGGCCAACAGTGACACTATTTTTTCTTATATATGCAGATTGGCATTTGAGCGCTACCTTAAGCGCACATCAGGTACAGGCCCTCGACAAACAATGCTCATGCGCCACTCGGTCGCGCCTCAGGCGCCAACCAGTTCATCTGAATCCATTGAAAATTTTGTAATATATAATTAATTTTAAAATATCCAAATTATTCAAAATAATAAATAATTCCAAATTAAATCAAATAAAAAGTAGGGTATTACAAGATACTTGCTTCAACCACAAACTAAATAGATTTGGCAAAAATATATTTCAAACTATATATTCTTTTTTTTTTCTCTCTCTTTCTTCTCTTACTTTTTCTCTCTTTTTTATTTTCTTGTGTGAAATAGCAGAACAGTGTATACTACTCTATATAGGCACATCAGTACAGAAGGGCCACTCAAGGGCGCGTCAAGCGCTGCGCAAGACCGCTCCCACACATGAACGTCATCACTAAAATCAGCAGTCGAACATTACCTCTGGCACTCTTTGGGTACACCTCAATCTATAATTTGCACTCTAATACGCGTCGGGTGTTTCTCAGGTGTCACTTTACTTTCTCGCCCCGAATTCTTTCAAATTTATGTTATATAATTATTTTCAATATATCCGATTTAATTTAAAATAAATTAATAATGTCAAATCAAATTATATGAAACTGGCTATTGAAATTTTATAACCTAATTATTAATTATAATATATATATATTTTAATTTTAATAATGAATATATTTAAAAAGTTTATTACAATTCTCTAACACCAAATATACCACATTATTATTTATCATGTAACTCATTTTTGAAAATTGAATTTTCAGCTAATTTTACAGTTATGGCGTAACTGGTTTTTATGGTGAAAAAATATTGAGAAGAGTGATAATTCTAAAATATTATTTCACAATAAAAAAAATTACAATTCAAAATTTATTGAAAATAATATTTTATTTTTTATTCTTCATAATGATTTGAGTAATTAAACCTTAAATACATTTTTTATTTCAAATCGGTTCGATCAGTTCATTAAAATTAAAATCCAAAATCAAATCAGTGTGACTGATTAACCCGTTAATCAATTTTAATTATTAAAAATTATCAATTTAAATTTAAAGATATAACAATTAAAATTATAAATTAGAAATTATTAAAATAATATTTTATTTTATAAATTATATTTTCTAGTAATCATTTAGTAAAAAATTATAAATAATATATTTTTTATTTAATTTTAAATAAGTATATATATATATTTATATATTTATAATTATAAATATTTATTATGGCGTATCAAATTTTAAAGTACGGAAAGGCAGGGAGAGCTGGAAGGCGTACGTGAGAAGGAAGAGCGATTCCTTGGCGGTGAAGGAATGACGAGACAATGGGGTGTCATGAGCTGGCATGTCAGCGTGTTGGTTACTTTACAACCGTTGGATGGTTTCTTTACACGTGTTATGACTGATCTGATCTTGCCACGTGGCTTCCATTATTGGAAGAAGATCTTTGCGGGATCCAGAAAATCTACGGCTGGCTATGGATTTATTGGACGAGGTGCATGCTCTTTTGCTTTTTTTTTTTTTTTTTTTGAGAGAGTTAAAATTAAAAAAATATACATCTATAGGTATAAAATATATTTTTAAAATTTATATTATTTTTGATCGGATAAATTCGAATTGATATAGTAGAAATTAAAAGATAATTTATGATTACATTTTTATTGTGGTTTGTATATTTATTAAATTAATATAAAGTATTAGTTGAGACAAATATATTAAATTGTCAATATGGCAATCAGTTTAATTTAAATGATCTATATATTTTGTAGTATTAACCTTATTAATTTAAAAATTATTTATAATTTAATATTGATGTGTACTTAGATTCGACTTTGAGTAGATTCGAATTCGCTTGGTTGACTGAATCTGACTCCGTTCACTGAGTTTGGATCCTGCACACTACTACAGTAAACAAGAGGTCAGGTATCGGCGAGATGTTGTCCCATCGAAAATACTCCGACGCTCAAATCAGTAACAAGCCTTCGAACTTTAGAATGTGAACTAGTAAGTGAAAGAGAGAGAATGAGATTTGTGGGAGTGGTGGCCTGTAGATGTAGAGATGTTCCCGTGACTTGTTGAGAGTATGATTTTTGACTCGATGTTCACAAGGATCGAGCAGAAGTTACGTCCTGAAAGCGTGGAATCTTTGGAGGGCGGTTCTCAGGGAGCGGAAGAGTCTCTTTAATCTGGAGGCTTGGAGTGGGATTGGAAGGTGAGCAATAGAGTGAGAGTATACTCTAGTACTTCGCTGTATTTAGCGTCTGTGTTCGTATCTCAGATTGTCAAAAAGTGTTCTTCTCCAGAGTGAAAACTCTTGGTTTATATAGACAGTGGGGGGTGCGACATTCCTTGACTAGGAAGGCGTGCTCCCTAGCCTGGCGTTGGGCGGCATTCTCTGAATAGGTAGGCTTGACTGGTATGATTTGATGAGATCGTTTCCTTTCTGAGCGAGTAATGGATCTCCAGATTATCTGCATTCCTTTTGTATTTTTATGACTGTTAGACTCCATTGTTGACTGCTTGCATTCTCCCATGGGGTGGGGTCAATCTGTTGATACATTTAAGAGAGGTCAACTTTGCAGGAAGTGTAAAATGAGGAAAGAATCGTTATTTGTCGTGTACGGAAAGGCCTGCCAAATTGGGCAATCCGTATTAGGTTTAACGTCTTTTTCACCATCATATTCTTCTGATCTTCCGTCAACGAAATATTGACCGTCTTGAAGGAACGCGTTGACTGTCGGTTTGTGCTCCGGGCGGTCAATGCTAACACGTTGACCGTCTAACGCGCGTCTGAGCTTTTTTAGACTTCGGGCTGCTTTTCTTATTGGGTCTGTTAGTTTTGAGCCTACCCATCAAATATATTATATACAAATATTAAAGTAAATAATTAATAAAATTAATATAATAATATGTCAAATATTTTCGGTAATAAGGTAACAAATGCAGTAAATAAATATTTATATTATAAAAAATAATATTTCAAATATTATTGATTTAAAAATATTTTAATAATAAATTTAAACTTTATTCATGATATCCTGATGAGAAACTGGAGTGTGAGATGTAATGCAGCCAATATATATATATATATATATTAGAATAATAAAATATATTATAATTAAAATTGTATTTGAAATTGATGGTACGTCAGTAAAGGGTTGTCCAAATTAGCGACGATCTATTTGCGTCAGGACAGTCAACGTCTCACATTGACCGGTTGGAAAGCCAAAACATACGGAGAAATTGAAAAGCAGGACGGACAACTTGGGAGGCTAGCTTCCACGACGGTCAACAATTTTATTGACCGAAAGCTTGATCAGTTGAAGACTAAGCTCCACACGGCCCAAGCCCAATTTGGCCCAGGCGTCTGTCCATGACCAATAACGGGCTTTTCCCCTGATTTTTCGCCACTCACAGAAAGCGATCTTTTTTATAACGGTTATCAGCAGATTCGACGCACATTCCCAAAGGAAAGTGCCGAAATCCTCTAATTGTTTGCCGCAAACGCTAACGATGATCAAATGCAGAAGGAAGCCGTGCAAGACAGCGACTATTACTACCATAAAAGCTCCCCGTCAGAAAAGGCAATAATCCCAACAGAATGCGAAAATTAAGCCCTTTTGTATAAGAAAGGCAACCCAGAGTAGCGCCTATAAAAGGCCATGAGGCCTTCACTTCAAGGCACGCTATCTTCTACAAACACAAATACTTACATGCTTAAAAAACCATCTACAACAGACTTCTCTTGCTCTCAATTGCTCTCCCCAGCCCACGAGAAGCTCTATTCTACAAAGCTCCAACACTTTCAAGAATACAAACTCTCACTCTATAGCAACGTTCCCGGCGAACGTCGTACTTAGAGATCACGCTTCTCACGGGTCTCCAAAGCTTCTCTCAATGAGAGCACTCATCCACCTCAACACTCTCTGCATTTCGTCGCTTTCATTCCTTTCACATTATCTATTCGAAGGCTATTTATTAATTTAAGTATCGAAGTATTTTTGGTGGGACAACTTCATGATATTGCCTAACCTCTTATTCTTAGTTGTGGTGTGTAGGATCCAATTCAGTGGATAAAGATGGACTCGGACGACTTACTTGACCTAAATCTGTTCGAAATTTAGATCTAGAAAGTATCAGATATGATTTTTTTTAATTTTCTAATACCATCCAAAGCTTATTTAATACTATCAAAATTTATTTAAAATATAAGCAAATACAATATTAAGTAATAATAAACTATTGAATAGATTAAAAATTTAACCAGTTATATTAAAATATTATATAAAATATAATCTAAATATGTATAACCAATAATTTTTTATTTATACAACTTAATTCTATTCAGTTCAGTATAAATTTTTAAATAAAAAATATTGTGTCTATGGTTCTGAATTATCTAATGGGTTAGAAAGCTATTCAATCTTTTAAATGGGTCGAATCAGAGCGAATCTGATCCCCATATCTTTTAACCTAGAGTGAAAGATATCGTTTAATCAGATAATCTCACAATTTGATAATCATACATTTTAAAAATTAATTGCCTATAGTGAGAATAAATAGAATATCAGAGTATAGCTATCTGTCACATACTCATCTCCATTTCTCTTATCTTTTAGATCTTTCTATTTTTTTTAAAAAAAGATTACTAATTAAGTGTCATAGGATATATTAAAAATCGAATCACGTATATCTCTTACCTCATATTAAATTATTGTAGTATATAGAATTAAGATTTGTAATTACGAAGATCAAACTTGTATTCTTTTGGATCAATTGAGAGTTTTATCTACTCTTCTAATTCGTACAATAATTTGGATATTAGGTACATATTATAACCATAATCATAAAAATCAAAATAAATAGTTTATAAGATTGTAACCATAGTCATAATTTAAAGGGAATCTAATTTGAATGAGCATGATGCTTAAAACAAAAGCATAATTTCGCTATTAATTAATGCATAAATATCAAATTCAAATTATTATTATAAGATTATAACATTTATAAATTCAGTAATTAAATAAAATGAATAAGATATCATGTGAGACATTTACTACAATATCATCTTCCATTTGATCAACCGTGTTGCCAACCTACCAAAGCCGGGGGCTAGAATGGATCCATTATGTCGAGTATATTAAGACACCCATCAATTTTATTTTCTTTTTTAACTTCTTGTGAAGATAAACGATTGTGAATGCTCATTGGGTAAGAATTATTTTCTTTGAATTATGAGAAAAACTTGTCTTATTAATATACAATCCTTTCATATTATTATTTTTTTTATAAAACAAGTTTATATTCACCAAAAAAAAAATTAATAAACTCAAAAATGTTTTTCTTTTTTTTTTAATGTATAAATTTACTTTATTTACTATTTTAAGGTAACAAAAATATATATATATATATTACAAAAATGATTTTAAATTTTATATTTTTATGAAAATTTTTGCTATATTTACAATTAATATGCACTTCATATCTGACTGTTTAATAATTTTAAAATTTTATTTATTTTAATCTATTTAAAAATTATAGAATAATATTTATAAAAGATAAAAGCCAAAAATATTTTTCTACCTAAATTTGAATGTGTAACTTTTATGTAATATATATATATATATATATATTAATTTTTTAAGGTAGAAAATTACATATTTTTTGACTTATCTTTTATAAATATCATTATAAAATTTTAAATTATATAAATATAAATTAAATAAAAAATTAAAAAATAACAATTCGATTATAAATAAAGCATTTTCCGCACTAATTTATACGAGAATGAAGTGATTTTTTTGTTTTTTTAAATTTCATTGGCAGATTATTTTGAAGCTGACTAATGATTAGTAGGGTTAGCGCAAGGCACTGCTCAAATTCATTTATAAGGAGATTTATTAGATATTCTACTATTTCATAATTTATTTATAATTTTTTATATATAAAATCGATCAAAATTTTTAAATTAAAAATTAAAATTCATTCCAATAGATAAATGCTCCATCAGAGATAAATTGTAGATATAATATTTTTCTTAAAAAAATTTAAAAATACTGCACTCCCTGTCTGATTTTAAGATATTAGATATAATACTATATGTTTTTAAAATAATTACTTTTGCAATTGAAAAGAATTATAAGGGGATCTATATCTTTAGTAACAAAGTGACTTTTAGTGTGATATTTACTTTAATAATGTAGTTTAGATTTTCAAATCCGAGCTTAATAAATTACTCTGACCTAGTTTAATGTGATATCACAACTGGTGCTTGATTTGCTCGGATCCGTGCCGGACCAATATTCAAGTTGTGCTCTCTCTTATTTACTGATTACTGTCCTCATAAACCGAAAAACAATCTTCTGTAATTGACCATGCAATCAAGCTTATACGTCTAAATTTAAAACTCAGTGTTGGATCGTTCAGTTAAATTGTAACCATTTTTCTCTGATGGTAGACTTATATTTCCTTTTCAAATTATTTACTATAAATACTAAGTAAAGTGAAAATATTATTAAAGATTCATAAGATTTAGTAAAGTTGAAAGTATACTAATGCATATCATGGCTGACATGCATGAATCCCAACCGCACGAAAGAAACTTCTATGAACCAATGAATACAAGGCATGCATCATCCATTGCTTCAGATCGGGCCACAATAAGCTGCTTTTGTGCTTTGCTTAGCTTTCGTGCGTGTCTAGGAGTCACTTGAAAGGACAGAGGAAACTTGCAGCTTAAGGTGGTCGATTCTATCCAAATCAAGATTTTGAATGAAATTACGAAAAAAAAGGAAAAAGAATGAAGATTTGACAAGAAGGAATTAATACCCTAATCATTATTTTTGAATATAACTACATAAATATATATAGATTAACATATATAATTCATAAGAGATGATTTAAGATGTTAAGATTGTGTCTACACCACGAGTTAGATTCATACTATTATATGTCTAAATTTAATTATACAATTTAAAATTCTAATCGTTATCTTTAAATATAACTAGATAATTTATATAGATTAACATATATAGTTGATAAAGATGATTTAAGATATTGAAATTAGATCTGTAGTCATGGGTTGGATTCATATTGTTATATGTATAAATTTAGTTACATAGTGCATGATTTTTATGGATGAGATTATGCATAAGGAGTGTAGCTCAAATCTATATTTAATAGGGTAATATTTTATAATGGGGTAATATTATTTATTTATCTGATTAGGGTTAATTATATCTTAGTTTGTGTAGTCTCTTATTACGAGTTACATGCATGCATGAGTTCGAGTCAAGTCTACGTTGGAATTGAGGGAGGCGTTTTCAGATCGGAGATGGCTAAACCTAGTCAAGGGCGGTTCTAGAATTTCCTTCAATGGAATTAATAATTTTATAAAATTATCTTTTTTAATGTGGTAAATAAAATAGTTATATTATTATTTTTATTAAAATAATAAAAAAAATTGACTAATTTTTGGAAAAATAAGTGAGCCAAAATATTACCGGCCTGATTAACAATGACGCTATGTCAGTACGGAAAAGCACTCGGGTCACTCAGGCGCCTATGAGATTGCGAGATTATATCCGGGTTTGATATGGGATATTGGAGCCATGGACTTCCACTGATTACTGATATTTTTCTTTACTGATATAATTCTGATGGGTACACCGGAATATGGACTGACCCAAGGTCAACGGAGGTCCAAAACGGTTTACGAGACGATCAATTAAAAAACGCTGGCGTTGACCGTCTAGACTCTACCAGGCGGTTAACTCTAGCGCAGATGGTCAACTTGAGCGTTGACCGGATGTACTATAATGGCAGGCCCAAAAAGGCTTCAAACCTGCTACGACTCAGACCCAAACTGGTAGGCGAACACGTGTACGAAAAGCAACGGTCTTCTCTTGGTCATGTGTCACTCCCAAAAGCTGATCTTCTCCAAAAAAAGGCGGTAATGATCTCAGCGCCAATAAAACGGTCACAAAAGTATGAGACAGTCTGAATATCCGTTGCATCGTATAGTAGAAAGAATATTCATCAAATCACCATTGTCAGGCCCACTAACTCTGAGGAGGCCGACACTGTCAGTCCAGAAAGAGCACGCCACCTTGACCAGAGGAAGAAGCTCTCCTGCTGTCCATAAAAAGCTTAAGGTCTTCGTTCTGGAAGACACATGCTTTTACCTGCTTTCACATGGTCTCATAGGCTGTTACACGCTCTTGCATTCTCAGATACACAAGCTCACCTAGAAACAGAAGCTCCTTTGTTCACTCTGTAACTTATCTTCCTAAGAATACTGAAAACGAGCTTCTTGAAGGACTCCTTACAGTCTTCCACACGAACGCTTATAGAACAGATCAGAGGTTCCTCTCCTCTTTACACAAGCGCTCGTCCTCCAATTCCACCAGAGGCCTCCGGATTCCTGGAGACCTCTTCGGCCTTTTGAGACTCATTCCTTAAAGCTTCCACGCTTTCGGGACGTCGCTTCCTTACGCTCTCTATGAGCAGGAAGTAAGAACTCACATTCTCAACAGGCTGACACTCCAAACCATCTCACACACTCTCTCTTTTGCTTTCCAGTTACCTTCCTCGCTTAGAAGGCTTTACTGACTTGAGTATTGAAGTAGTTTCAGTGGGACAACCTTCCGCCGACACGCTAACCTCTTGTTCGTTTTAATGGTGTGCAGGATTCAAATTCAGTGAACGAAGTCGGGTCAAATAACCCTGACGAATCCGAATTTGTTCGAAATCGGATCCAGGTATGCATCATTGGCGTCGTCTACGGGAAGCGCTTACAAAAGCCAACCACTACTCTGCACAATGCTCTCCTTCTCACCATCTGATTCTGATTCATTCACAATGGTGAACACGAGAGCCCAAGCTAGAGATCTCGGTAGAGACGTCACTTATCCCGATCAGGACCACACTGTGGGTATCACGGTCAACGGGATAATGGGCGGAGTGCCAGCGCTCTATTTCCAGCAGCTGATGGAGCAGATGCAGGCTACCAATCGTCTGCTCCAAATATTCTGCTCACAAAACGAGCAGCGGCTGCAAGCGACTCCTCCGGCAGTCGCTCCTGCGCCGACCACCAAAAAAGGTGGGCAGAGGAAAAAGAAGCCAGTCAAGAAGCCCGAGAGATCCAATAACAATCCAGTCCCAGCTTCCCTACACATTCCTGGCCAGAACAGGCCTGAAGAACGCTTCAAAAGCATAATTCCACAAGAAAGTCTGGAGAGAAGAAATCTCCAATACTCTCGAGCCGAAGACGAGCACGTAGTCCAGGAGCGAGCCTCCAGGACTGCCAGGTCTGCTGGAGGTAGCAGCCAGCCGGCTGCTGGACCCTCCAGGGACAAGACGGAGTTGAGTGCCTACCTCAACTCGAAAAGATCTGCAAATGCCACTTGCGCAGACTCCCGAGTGGATAAAATTTAGAACCGCGTGTTCCAGGACGAAGAACATGCTATCGACTTGGACCGATCTTCTTTCACAGCGGAGATCCTGAACCGTCCACTGCCCAACAAGTTCAAAATGCCTTCCCTTGACTCATACGATGGGAGCAGTGATCTGGTTGACCACCTAGATCACTTCCGCACCCATTTGAGTCTACAAGGGTCAGAAGATTCAGCGATGTGCCACTACTTCCCGCTCACGTTAAAGGGCGACGCCCGAATCTTGTTCCATCACCTCCCCTCAGGAGCCATCAACAGCTTCCGAGAGCTCACGGATCTCTTCCTGGCTCAGTACGCTTCGAGCCGAAGGGAAGAGAAGCAGCCGTGGCACCTCTCCCACATCAAGCAGAAGCTAGTAGAGAACCCACGGCGCTTTCTGAAACGCTTTGTGGCAGAGGCCAGGCGAATTCCCCGGATCATGGAGGAAATGAAACTGGGCAATTTCATTTCCGCACTGACCTAATGGGACTTTTTCAAGCACCTGGCCCACAAGAATCCTCAAACCTTCCGGGAAGCGGAATCCATCACCCCGGCCTATGCTGCAGCAGAGGAGGCCAGTGAGGCAAAATGCCCAGAGCGGGCGGATCAGCCTCAATCGTTCCCTGGAGAGGGAGAAAGGAAGTATGGCGGTAGTGATCGCTCTCGCCGGAAGCAACAACGGACTGGCCCCCGGAGCGCAGAGACTACAGGCCCACCAGCTTCACGCCTCTGACAGACATGCGCTCGAACGTCCTCATGCAAATCCTTGGAGAGAAGTTCTTGAAGTGGCGAAAACTACTAAAGAAGGACTTTGGAAACCAGTCGAAGTACTGCGACTTCCACCGCTCTGCTGGGCATTCGACTAAGGATTGCAAGACACTGTAGAGGAAGATCGAGGAGCTAATTCGCAGAGTGCACCTCACCAAGTTCGTTAGGGGTTCCGGACAGAGCTCTGGAGCAGCTGGTGGAGAGAGGCAGGAGTAGTCTCCGCCCCGAAATCGGATTGCAGCAGGGGTGGTAAACATGATCACCACCCAGCTGGTGGTGAGGAACAGCAGACTGGGAGGAAGAAGCAGCAAACAGCGGACAACACTATTAACGTCAATAGTGATGATTTAACTCATGTAATATCTCCTATGTTGATCCCTTATTGTATCCGCGCTCGTTTTGAATAGTAGTGTCGACTACCAACTGAAGCGAGTATTCATTGATAATGAAAGTTTCAAAAATTTGCTTTAGTTGGATGCGTTCTTCAAACTAGGCATAAAAAGAACTAACTAAAACCCTGCCGAGGGACCATTGTATGGCCCTGACAACTAGCCTGTGCCTATTCAGGGGACCATCCAATTGGAGGTTACCTTAGGTACGTATCCGAAAACAGCAAGCCGGACACTCACCTTTCTAGTGGTCGACCTACCTTCTGTATATAACGCCATACTGGGCAGACCTTGCTTGACGGCGTTCGGGGCGGTCACCTCGATTCCGTACTTCAAGATGAAATTCTCAACGCCTTACGGTGTAGGAGAGGTGCTGGGTGACCAAATTACTTGACGAACCTGTTACATGTCTCAGGTTGCCCCTAGCGGCAGCGCTAGAACAGTTGGAAAACTCGACCACCGGGACGAGACGACCCTTCAACAAGCACAGTCCGGTGAAGCCACGGATCTAGTCCCACTGGACCCGAAGGAATCGAAAAAGTGTGTGCAGATCGGTGGCACACTCATCGGACCACTGCGCGATGAATTGATCGCGTTCCTGCAACGGAACGCGGACCTCTTCGCATGGACTCCAGCGGACTTGCCTGGGATTCTAGCGGAGGTGATGGTCCACAAGTTGGGTGTTGATCCTAACCGAAAACCAATCAGGCAGAAGTGGAGGAATCACTTCGTCGAAAAGCTAATCGCCATCCGAGAGGAGGTGAAGAAGTTGCTGGACGCCGGTTTCATTAGAGAAGTCTACTATCCGGACTGGCTCTCTAATGTCGTGCTAGTGAAGAAAAAGAACAAAAAATGGCGGATGTGAGTATATTTTACCGACGTCAACAAGGTCTGCCCAAAGGACAGCTTTCCCTTGCCCAAGATCGACCTGCAGGTTGACTCGACAGCCGGACATGAGCTGCTAAGCTTCATGGATGCTTATTCGGATTACAATCAGATCCGAATGAGTCCAGAAGACGATGAGCACACCTCGTTCATGACTGATCATGGCACCTATTGTTACAAAGTGATGCTCTTCGGACTGAAAAACGTTGAAACGACCTTCCAACGGCTGGTCAACAAAATGTTCAAAAAACAGATTGATCTCAACATGGAGGTCTACGTCGACGACATGTTCGTTAAGTGCAAGGTCACCGGCGATCACATCCACGACCTGAAAGAGTCGTTCGAGGTGCTCTGTGAGCATCACATGAAGCTGAACCCAACTAAGTGTGTCTTTGGAGTAGCCTCCGATAAAGTCCTGGGTTTTATCGTCTCCCAATGGGGGATTGAGGCAAACCCAGAGAAGATCAAGGCTCTCGCCGACATGGCTCTACCGCGGAGCGTAAAGGACATCCAGTGATTGACTGGACGGCTGGCAGCATTGTCCCGCTTCCTCGTGAAGTCTGACGATAAGTACCAGCCCTTCTTCAAGGCCCTTAGAGGGACAAAAGCCAACGGGTTTCAATGGACGGCAGACTGCCCGACAGCCTTCGATAAACTGAAGCGGTATTTGGCCAGTCCACCATTGTTGGTGTCACTCAACGACGGAGAGGAATTATACCTTTACCTGGCAGTGTCGAAGGCGTCCCTCGGCTCTGTCCTCGTGCGCTAGGACTTTGACACTCAACGGCCGGTCTACTCCGTAAGCAAAACATTAACCGGCCCAGTGACCCGGTATTCGCAGGCAGAAAAGCTGGCCTTGGCACTTATCTTCTCTACACGGAAGTTAATGCCCTATTTCCAGGCCCACGGATAGTGGTCCTCACGGACCAACCTCTGAAAAGCATACTCCAGAAACCTGATGTTTCTGGGTGGTTCATAAAATGGGTTATCTAGTTGGGCGAGTTTGACATTGAATTCCAGCCTAGGCCTGTTGTGAAGGCACAAGCGCTGGCTGATTTAATTGTTGAAACTACAACCCCAGTTCTCGAGGAGCAGCCCAAAGAAGGAACGAAACTACATGACGGAGTTTCGGAATGGATACTCCACGTGGACGGATCGTCTATGGACACGGGCAGTGGAGTTGGAGTGGTCATTACGACCTTCGACGGGTTTGAGGTGAAATACTCCCTTAGGCTCAATTTCCCGGCAACCAATAACATTATCGAGTATGAGGCTCTGTTAGCCGGACTGCAATGAGCCAAGGAATGCTCTGCCAAGAGACTGACAATCTACAGTGATTTCGAGCTAATCGTTAACCAGGTTAACGGAGGCTTTGAGGCTAACAACCCTCACTCGGCCAAGTACTTGGCAAAGGCAAGGGAGGCCGCCCAGGGTTTCGACAAGCTAACCTTGGTCCATGTTCCCCGAACTGAAAACTGGAAGGCGGACTAGCTGGCCAGAGCAGCTGCAGCTGAAAATCCGGAGCAGTACTCGAGGAACATTCGAGAGATCCTAAACGCTCCCAGCATCGAGAAACAAGAGGAGATGCAGATTTTCGAAGCAGAAAACTGGATGATGCCTTACCTTAGTTATCTGGCAGACGGATCATTACCAGAGGACTCGGAGAAGGCCAAGCGGATCAGGAAGACGGTTGGCTGGTATACTGTGGTCGACGGACGGCTAAATTGCCGTGGCTACTTGACCATATACTTCCGATGCCTAACTCCCAAAGCGGCTGACTACGCTTTAGGCAAAGTCCATCTCGGGATCTACGGATCGCACATAGGTGGAAAAAACTTAGCCTTTAATGTCATGCGCCAGGGCTACTATTGGCCCTCGATAAAAAAGGACGCGCTTGAGCTTGTGAAGAAATGTGAAAACTGCCAGCTTCACAGCAACCTTCGCCACCAGCCGTCCACTGACCTGAAGACTCTTCAGGCCCCTTGGCCCTTCGCGCAATGGGAGCTCGAACTTCTCGATCCGTTTTCCATTACCACGGGGCAAAGGAAGTTTATCATCATAGGCATCGACTACTTCACTAAGTGAGTCGAGGCCATCCCATTGGCGAAAATAACGGAGATAATGCCCTAGAATTCCTTCGCTAGAACATCATTTGTAGATTCGACATCCCCGAGGTCGTTGTGACCGACAACGGGACCCGATTTTGGGGAAAATGCTTCACCAAATATTGGGCCAGCTTTGGTATCAAGTTGGTGCACACTTCGGTGGCATACCCCCAAGCGAATGGATAGGTGGAGGTCACGAACTGAACGCTGCTCCACGGGTTATAAAAACTAAGGTGGAGCACGCAGGGAGCTCCTAGGTGGACCAGCTCCCCTCTGTCCTCTAGTCTTACCGGACAACCCCAAAGTAACGAACGTGCAAGACGCCCTTCAGCCTCTGTTACGGGACTGAGACGATAATCTCGGTTAAAATCGGGCTTTCAAGTCTTAGGGTGGAGTCCTTCAACCTGCTGACTAACTACCAAAAAATCAGGGAGTACCTAAACTTATTGGAGGAAGCCCGCGAAGCCGCCAGAGTACGGACAGCGGCCTACCAATATCGGATTGCCCGATACCACAACAAAATGGTTAAGGCACGATAATTCGATATTGGAGATCTGGTCCTACGAGGCGTCGAAGCCACAAGCAAGCTGGCAGACCACAATAAGTTCTCCCCTAATTGGGAAGGGCCTTTCCTCCTATCCGTCATCCTGCAAAACGGAGCCTACAAGCTCCGGGGCCAGGACGAGAAACTGGTTCCGCGAAGGTGGAACACGATCCACCCTAGGCGCTACTTCCAATAGAAGGCGCAGGTACTCATTTGTATTGTTGTGTGCATGTACATTCGCCTGCTTGTTTTAAATGTGTCAAAATAAATGTTTACTTAGCATACTGCCTGCCTCTCCTATGTACATGTATATATGTATTTTCTTTACAGGTTATCCGACCTGGACTGCCCCTAAGTCGGGAGGGTTTTCACCCTCTCGTTTATAAATCCTGGTTATCCAGGCGGCCCACAAGTGGTCGAACATGAACCTCGGTCATCCGAGCGGCCCATTAGAGGTCGAATTTAAACCGTGATCATCCTGGTGGCCCAAAAGTGGTCTAATATGAACTTTGGTCATCTGAGCGGCCCGAGTGCGGTTGTAATAAACCTTGGTCATCCAGGCGGCCCATTAGCAGTCATATCTAAACCTTGGTCATCTAAGTGGCCCGATAACGGCCAAAATCTTAATGGGCTTACACAGCACACGCAATGACCTCCTCTACGAGGAGATAGCGTGATCAGTCAGCGACGGTCAATGGGAGAAGCATCCTTCTCCAACGAAGACTGTCCAAGTCAGCACTTGGGTAGCGCCACTAGGCTGGTTAGCACAATTGCCCACAAAGCCTAAGGACCTCACTCCTTAGGCAGCACAACGTTGGCCAACCAAGTTGGCCGTCAAATACAAACAAGAACATAAACACAAGAGCAGTGAAAGCTAATGGACACAAAATTGAAAGAATTTCCATTTCATTGCTTCCAAATGTGTTGCGAATTACATTTTATGTATATGAATACAAGGGAGGTCACAAAAATGTACAACATAAGGGGCTACGGGGGCGGCGGAGGCCGCTAAATGTCACGGGGCTCCCCCACGAGGTCGTCTCTGTGTTGCGCCGCTTTGTTGGCTAGATTGATGAACTCAATTGGGAAGTCAGGATCGATCAATCGCGCGACGGGCTGACTGACGTTGATCCCCTCCAACAGCTGCGCGTGCATCATGCCTTCGACCTCGTGGGGGCAGATACGGATACTCGGTTCATTCTTCAAGGTTGCTACCTGCGCGGTAAGTTGACTGACGAGCGTTTTGGCTTGCTTAGCCTCTTCCTTCAAGCGGGAAATCCTGGCCTTCAAGTTAGCGTTCTCCATCTCCACTTTCGCCAAGACAGCCTCGAGGGTTGCAGTCTCCTCACGGTGCTAGCCCCCCGAAGCTGCCAGCCTAGCATCTAGCCAGGCGATCTCTGCCTCCCTATCGGCGATCACCCGATCTCGCTACTCCACCACTTTGATAACGGCAGAAGTCAGCTTTATCGACTGCACAAGAGGCAAACAAAGAACAAGTTAGAAATCCGGAAAAGGAGAAAGTACGTGGAAGCCATCACCAAGAATCATACCTCCCACATTCTCCTCACAGGCCTTGCCTCCAGACCTGGTCCAGGCGGCGGGGGACCAGGAGCGACATCCTCACGAGTCGAACTGGTGGCGGCCTCCTCCAAGATCTCGTCCAGCAGCCTCTCATCATCGTCGACCATAGCGTCCGCAGGCTCTCCAACTACAGCCTCTGCGCCAGCCGCCGGAGGATCAAACTCTGTCATTGGCTCCATAGCAGGAGCCCGTACACTGGAGAGCCAACGGATGGCACCTGTGCCTCCACCACCGGCTCACAGGCGGGCTCCGTAAAAGGCTTTGTCTATACTTCTCGAGGAACTTCCTGTGGCGCAGGTTGTGCCAACATGATGTTTACTCCTGTGGCCACCGGTAGGTCTTCAAAAGTTCTTTCCAAGCCTGTAGTGCTGTCAGGGCCACTACAGATCCCGGCGGCGATATAGTCAGGGCACAACGATGAAGAGGAAGGCGTCTCCACCACTAACATGATGTGGTGCATGCGGATGATCAGGCCTTTGGAATCCTCTCGCCGCATCATCCTAGCTGGTGGCATGGGCTTTTGAACAGGGGAAGGCAGTCCCCAGTTCACCTTCTTGGTCTCCACCCTAGAGACCAAGAAATCCCTCTTGAAATTGGTAGGATGGTCCTTAATCAGCTTGGTTAGCTACTCTAAGGACGTCGTCTCCGCCACAGACGGTGTCCCTGTATATACCTCCGGTACCTGGCCCCAACCCTTCGCAAGGGGCAAAGACGCCCCCACGCTCATGAAAAAAAACTGGTTCTTCCAGTTCTTAAGCGAGTGGTAGATTGTCGTATTTATTTTCAGGCCAGAACGGGGGACGAGTGATATCCATTCGCCCCCCTGGTTTATCTTGAAGAGGCCCTTCACCATCGGCATCCTCAACCTCTTGGAATGTTTTCTAAGGAAAATGGAGAGGGTGCAAATATACCGTATGGTGTTGGCGTAAAGTTGGGCAATTGGGACTCGCAGGGCTTACAGGATGGATTGCAAGTCGTCTGGCAAAGGGAGACGGAGGCCGCTCCTCAGGTGGGTCTCGCAAATCATGAAGTGCCTTGCTGGTGGAGAAAAAACTCTGTCGTCCTTCCCCGGGACCCTCCAAGCAATATCCTTCGTGATATTAAACTCGATGTAAAGTGCTTTTACGTCACCCTATTCGAGGACTCAATGGATGTCGGCGACGGAGGCCATGGCTTACAGGAAGGGCTAGGGTTTCTCAGAAATGATAAGTCGAAGATGAAGAAGACGAAGCAAGAAGGCAAAGAAGGATTTCAAAGTGTGGAGTGAAACTTGAACGGCAAAACGCCTTAGAACCCCTTAGAAAGGACGACGTCAGTCCTGCCACGTGTTGCTTCCCTGTTTGGCCCTTCAAAAGGCAAATCATTGACGCATTAATAGCTCTAATATCTGCCCAATCAAAAGAAGACGCGTGTCTACTTTTGGCCTGCAAAATCGGCTGATGGCCACGCGTCAATCAGGGCTCGCAGAAGCTTTACAAATTCTGGCCAAAGACGGTCAACAGATCCGGTCAACTTTCTTTTTCGAAACTGACCAAGACGGTTAACAGTTCTGGTGAACATTCTTTTTCAAAGACGGTCAACAATTCTGGTCAATATTCTTTTTCAAAATTGACCAAAGACGGTCAACAGCTCCTGTCAACTTCCCACTTCGTCTTTCGTGGGGTCCTCTGGAATCCTTAAACGACGAAGGACAGTGAGAGGCATCGCATCATGAACATGTCGGAGGCTAGAATTCTGGCCACCGGCATGGGGGGCTAGTGATAGGTACACCGGAATATGGGCTGGCCTAAGGTCAACGGAGGCCCAAAACTTCTTACGGGAAGGTCAATTCAAAAATGGTTCAACAGGATGCGAATACCTAAATCCTGAAAGGTCCAAGACGGTCAATGTTGGCGTTGACCGTCTTGACTCCACCAGGCGGCTAACTCGAGCGCAGACGGTCAACTTGAGCGTTGACCGGATGCACTATAATGGCAGGCCCAAAAAGGCTTCAAACCTGCTACGACTCATACCCAAACTGGCAGGCGAACACGTGTACGAAAAGCAACGGTCTTCTCTTGGTCACATGTCACTCCCAAAAGCTAATCTTCTCCAAAAAGGGCGGCAATGATCTCAGTGTCAACAAAACGGTCATAAAAGTATGAGACAGTCTGAAGATCTATTGCACTGTACAGCAGAAAGAAGATTCATTAAATCACGACTGTCAGGCCCACCAACTCTGAGGAGGCCACCACTGTCAGTCCTGGAAGAGCACCCCACCTTGACCAGAGGAGGAAGCTCTCCTGCTATCCATAAAAATCTTAAGGTCTTCGTTTTGGAAGACACATGCTTGCACCTGCTTTCACTTGTTCTCATAGGCTCTTACACGCTATTGCATTCTCAGATACACAAGCTCACCCAGAAACAGAAGCTTCCTTGTTCACTCTGTAACTTATCTTCCTAAGAATATTGAAAACGAGCTTCCTGAAGGACTCCCTACAGTCTTCCACACGAACGCTTATAGAACAGATAAGAGGCTCCTCTCCTCTGTCTCTCTACACAAGCACTCGTCCTCTAATCCCACCAGAGGCCTCCGAATTCCTGGAGACCTCTTCGGCCTTCTGAGACTTATTCCCTAAAGCTTCCACACTTTTGGGACGTTGCTTCCTTACGCTATCTGTGAACGGGAAGCAAGAACTCACATTCTTAACAGGCCGACACTCCAAACCATCTCACATACTCTCTCTTTTGCTTTTCAGTTACCTTAATTGCTTAGAAGGCTTTACTGACTTGAGCGTCGGAGTGTTTTCGATGGGACAACCTCCCGCTGACACGCTGACCTCTTGTTCGTTTTAGTGGTGTGCAGGATTCGAACTTAGTGAACGGAGTCGGGTCAAATAACCCAGACGAATCCGAATCTGTTTAAAGTTGGATCCAGGTACGCATCAAATTCTTTTTTACTATTTTGTTTTTGTTCTGTTTTACAAACTGCAAGGACATGTGTTTACAAACGAATTCTGTTTTATCCTTCCTGTGCATATATCTAATGTGTATCTGACAGGAGGAGATAGAAAATACAAACTGCTTCTTCCTACTCTGTCTCTTCTTCTCTTCTTCTCTTCCTCTCAACTCACTCTCTGTCTCCCTTTTCCTTGCTCCTTCTCCCTTCCCTCTGTCAGATCTTCCCTGCCCGTGTGCTACGAAATTACCAGGTGCTATCTTGCAGTAGCTAATTGTATCACAAAATAAATAATAAATTAATTAATAAATAATTAAAAAGTTCAGCATATTTAAATTAAAATTTTAATTCAATTATTAATATATCAAAATTTATCATAAAAATTAGCTATTTTTCCGTCATTCTATAGTTAATTTACACTAATAAGCTAAATAATTTTTTTTTAATTGCTTTGACGTCGATGGAAATAATAATAAATCAGATGTGTTTAAAAAAGCTATATTTTTGAATTTTTTAAAATGTATTTTTTTTAATTTTTTGTTGCTGCATTCTAGAAAATTTAAGCTTCAGTAATTCAAATAATATAAAATCAATTTATTCATATTAGAATCAAAAAAAGGATAATATATCATTTTATCCGATAAACTCACAAAAAGCATGGCTTTGGTAAACATGAATTAATCAATCAAATTATTGAAGCGCGTGTTGGTAGGCAAAAAATATGAACTTTTGGTAAACGATTCTTAAATTTATCAACTCAGATAATATGATATTTATTTATCTGTTTATTTAAAAATTTTATATAAAAGTAAAATAATAGATCAAACGTTATATCATTTGATAATATCCAAAAAAGACATGGAGATTATCTTTTAACCTCTCTTAATGTATGAATCTGGTAGGCATTGTCTGATCGTTGTTGATGTCGACTGACTTCTTAAGAAGCCCACTCCCAAAAATGGAGTAACCAACTGCATGACCAACGACTGCGGCTATGAAAACGCCGCCGTTGTAAGACATAACAGCTAACATGACCACGTACACTAGGCCAGCTCGAACAGCATGGAGGCCGGTGCTGAAGAGCCCAGCTGCAACCCGGTTTGAACCGGGCCTGACGATTGGGGTGTGAGAGAGGCATTCGACGAGGACGGCTAGCACGAAGACAAGAATCAAAGCCAAGGCATACATGGCTGAGCTTGTGCCAGGCCAACCAGAGAACAGGATTTCTGAGTCTTTGCCCCAGAAGAAAGCCCCGTGCGCCATCATCATGTCGCTTTTGTGGGTGGCAGCAGTCTGTGAAGGTTCTGGGGTTGGTGGCAGCGGGCCGTTCACGTGGTGGCGGATGGTGGTTTGGGCCTGCATGGTGGTTTCTCAGCCTCTTGGATCTTATATGCCGTCTCAGTGCTAAGGCTTGGGAATCCTAGATTTTATATCTGGAGAGAAATTTTATAATTTCTCACTCCACCCGTTTGTTCTATGGGTGCATTTCAAACAGCTCTAAATATTTTATTATATAAATAAGTAAGCATATATATTCTATTGTAATTATCATGAACAAGCAACCTCATACGGTTAAAATTTACAGTGGGACCGGCGAAATAACCTAACTCATAAAAAACTAGAAAAAAAGCAGAAAAATCGAAGACAACCCATCCGCAACAGACGAGGGAGTCCAAAAGCCAAAATGAATACGACGCCCGTGTGATATCATCGTGTGCTGTAGCCGAAGTTCCATTGCCACACAGTGTACTCTTCGTAGATAATATAAATAGTGTCATTTTACTATCAATGAAGAGGTCGGACTAAAAAGACAAGTATTTCAATCCTTTCAAATATAATAATCTATAGCTGCAAATGACTCAACATGTTTTAGGGACGTCGTTTTCCATTCGATTCAACCTTACCCGTATTAGATTATGGGTTACTTCCGTGTGGGCCCATACCCACTTGATGAGGTGGGTGGAGGTCCATATCCTCACCGCATGGAGAAAGAGCAAATTGAGCTCGCCAGAAGCTCGAGCGGTTTTTTCAGTATGTTCGCCGATCGCCGGGCGCTCGAGAGGAGCTCGAGCGGATTTTTTAGAATGTGCCCCGCTCGCCGTGAGCTCGAGAGGCGCTCGAGCGAATTTTCCAGAATGTGGACCGCTCGCTGGGCGCTCGCTAGGAGCTCGAGCGGGGGTCGGCGCTCGCCGCGCGCTCGACAGCCGCTCGAGTGGGCGCCGGTGATATAAAACGCGGGACTTTCGTTTTTAGGGTTATGAAATCATTTTGAGCGCCGTTCCAGAGAAGAGAAAAGAAAGAAAAGAGAGAGAAGAAGAAGAAAAGGAAGAATTGAGCCTTCATTCGGGTTTTCAATCAAGTTCCAGTTTTCGGTGATCCCACGTACGAGATTCTTGCTGCCGTAAAGAACGTCTCCCGGGTTCCATCTCTTCTCTTATTCTTTATACTTCTTATACGGGCTGTCCACGATTAGTTGATGTTGTTTTTCGTGATTTGGAATTTGTGTAACCGATCAACTGCTTCTAGTAAAAATTTCGGACTCTGTGTCCCGTGATTTTTCTCCCTCGTTTCATAGGGAGTTTTCCACGTAAAAATTGCGTCTTTCTTGTTTTTGTGTGCTGTTCGTGTGCTTGACATCGTCTATCACGTATTTTATCGCGGTTCAAACAAGCTTTTAAATCTAAGAAGTGGTATCAGAGATATTGGTTCGTGTTGGGTATTGTGACTTGTTTGAATTGATGGCATCTTCGTCGTCAAAGAATCTGCCGTTTGGCATTGAGCAGTTCAACGGGCTGGGAAACTTCATTCTCTGGCAAGAGAGGGAGAAGAACATTCCGACGAGAGAAGGGACAGTGAAGGCGTTGAAGAAGAAAGATGAAAAGCCTGAAAAAATGACCGACGATGAATGGCAAGACAAGAGAGATCTTACAAATTGCACTATTAAGTTGTGCCTGGCGGACAACACTCTTCAAGAAGTTATTGGCCTAAATGATTTGGCAGAGATCTGGGAGAAGTTGGAGATCCGTTACAAGTCCAACTCTCTGACAACCAGACTGCACGTGAAGAAACAGTTTTATGGCTTACGGTTATCAGAAGGAGGGACTTGGATGAATTTTATCGGATATTAACGCAGATGTCTGCTCTTGATGAGAAAATCAAGGAGGAGGACAAGGCACTGGTTCTACTGGCCTCTCTACCGGCCACCTATGATCACATCGTCACGACCTTACTGTTCGGCAAGGATACCTTAAAGTTGGATGAAGTTATTACCTCTTTGCTTATGAACAAGTCCAGACGGTCACAAAGGACATCATCGTCTTCTCATTCTGAGGTGCTGGTGATCGAATCCAGGGGAAGAAGCAAAAGTCGCCACCAGAAATCAGGAGAAAAAGGACACAGCAAGTCACGGTCTAAATATCAAAACTTGGAGTGCCATCACTATGGCAAAAAGGGCCACATCAAGAAGCACTGCTATAAATGGAAGCGTGAGAATGCTGAAGGTAGTGAGAAAAAGACTGACAAGACTCGGGAGGAAGAAAGAGCTACTTGTTACTCTTGGGGTGATCTT
This sequence comes from Nepenthes gracilis, assembly GCA_033239525.1. Taxonomy (NCBI): domain Eukaryota; kingdom Viridiplantae; phylum Streptophyta; class Magnoliopsida; order Caryophyllales; family Nepenthaceae; genus Nepenthes; species Nepenthes gracilis. The sequence continues at coordinate 12,280,030 of BSYO01000025.1, read as the reverse complement.
TGGTCAAAAAAGCCAAGAGGATGAGGTGGTAAAGCTGGCTGATCTTGAGACAAGCTGGGTGGTGGACAGTGGTGCTTCATTTCACGTCACGTCACGGAAGGAGTTCTTCACATCATGCACTCCTGGCGATTTTGGAGTGTTGAAAATGGACAATGAAGCTATGTCCTGTATTGCTGGCTATGGTGATGTGTGTCTCACCACGAATAATGGAACCAAGCTGCTGTTGAAAGATGGTAGACATGTTCCGGATGTTCGACTGAATCTAATCTCGGCTGGTAAGCTTGATGATGAGGGCTTTTGTAGCACCTTCTGCGCAGGAGCATGGAAGTTGACTAAAGGGTCTCTAGTTGTGGCACGGGGGAGAAAAGTTTCCAATTTGTATATGTTGCAATCCTCGATTACAGCGGGAGATGTGCATGTTGCTAGAGATGAGGAGCTTTCAGATTTGTGGCACCGTCGGTTGAGTCACATGGGTGAGAAGGGCCTGAACTGTTTGGCTAAGAAAAATTATTTTCGGGGTGTAAAGACAGCTCAGCTGAAGACTTGTTCTCATTGCATGGCTGGAAAGCAACGACGGATCTCATTCAATGGCAATTCATCTTCAAGGAAGTCCGATCTTCTTGAATTGGTCCACTCCGACATATGTGGCCCATTCAAGGTGAAGACTCTTGGAGGTGCACTCTACTTCACATTTATTGATGATTGTTCTCGAAAGTTGTGGGTGTATCCGCTGAAATCGAAGGATCAAGCCCTTATGTTCTTCAAGCACTTTCATGCTTTGGTTGAGAGGCAAACGAGGAAGAAACTGAAATGCATCCGAAGTGATAATGGTGGGGAGTACATCGGAGCTTTTGATAAGTATTATCGATCTCATGGAATTCGTCATCAAAAGACTCCACCGAAGACCCCGCAACTGAATGGGGTAGCCAAACGGATGAATGAGACTTTGATGGAGAGGGTCCGATGTGTGCTTTCGGAGGCGAAGCTCTCTGGATCGTTTTGGGGGGAAGCCTTGAGGGCCGTGGCTCATGTCGTCAACTTGTCACTACACGGTACCTTGAATGGTGAAATTCCTGAAAAGATATGGACCGGAAAAGATGTATCCTACGATCACTTGCGCGTATTCGGATGCAAGGCTTTTGTTCACGTTCCCAAAGATGAAAGGACCAAGCTGGAGTCAAAGACCAGACAGTGCATATTTCTTGGTTACGGGGAAGATGAGTTTGGGTATCGACTCTATGATCCAATTGAGAAAAAGTTGGTTCGATTTAGGGATGTCGTGTTTGTTGAGCACGAGACAATAGTGGATATCGGCAAAGACTCAGAGTTTGTCTCCAAGAATGATAACAGCCGGGTACGTGATTCAGATCTTCTGCCGACACCTGTTCGTCAGCAGAATGAAAGTCAAGACAATGCTGAAGATGAAAAAGATCACGAGACCGCAATGCCCGAGAGTGATGAGGATGAGGCTATTCCTCCTGACACTGCAGAGTCTATCGAGCCTGTTCCACTCCGAGGATCCACGAGAGATCGAAGACCCCCTACTCGTCTGTCAGCCAAGGAGTATGTGTTACTCACAGACGGAGGAGAGCCCGAATGCTTTGAGGAAGCTATGGAGGATGAACACAAGGCGGAGTGGATGGAAGCTATGCAAGAAGAGATGACATCGCTGCATGAAAATCACACATTTGAGTTGACAAGGCTACCAAAGGGAAGAAGAGCAATGAAGAATAAGTGGGTCTTCAGATTGAAGACAGATAAAAACAGTTCACAACCGAGGTACAAAACAAGACTGGTTGTGAAGGGCTTCAATCAACGGAAGGGTATTGACTTCGATGAGATCTTTGCACCTGTGGTAAAGATGTCTTCCATTCGAGTGGTGCTCGGGTTGGCTGCTATTCTTGACCTGGAGGTAGAACAGATGGATGTGCGGACAACGTTTCTTCACGGTGACCTTGAAGAAGAAATCTACATGGAGCAACCGGAGGGATTCCTTATCAAGGGGAAGGAGAACTTGGTATGTCATTTCAAGAAGAGTCTATATGGCTTGAAACAAGCACCAAGGCAATGGCGCAGGAAGTTTGAGTCTGTCATGATCAGTCAGGGCTATCAGAAAACGATCTCGAATCATTGTGTTTTTGTTCAGACTTTCTCAAAGGATGATTTTGTTGTTCTTTTGCTTTATGTGGATGATATGCTGATTGTTGGGCATAATACTTCTCGGATCACGGAGCTAAAGCAACAGCTTGGGAAATCCTTTGCTATCAAGGATTTGGGACCGGCGAAGCAAATTCTGGGAATTAGAATTTTTTACGACCGTAAATCAAGGAAGCTGTGGATGTCACAAGAGAGCTACGTGGAGAAAGTGCTTCAACGCTTCAACATGGAAAAGGCAAAATCAGTTAGCACACCGCTGGCCAATCATTTCAAGCTAAGTACTCGTCAATGTCCCTCTACTGAAGATGAAAAGGCACGTATGAAAGGCTTACCCTACTCTTCAGCTGTGGGTAGCCTAATGTATGCCATGGTGTGTACAAGACCGGATATAGCTTATGCTGTGGGAGTTGTTAGTCGATTCTTATCAAATCTCGGTAAGGAGCATTGGTCCGCTGTGAAATGGATTCTGAAGTATCTTCGAGGAACTTCTAAGCAGTGTTTGTGCTTTGGAAGCAATGAGCCCATGCTGGTTGGATATACTGATGCAGATATGGTGGGTGATGTCGACTCACGGAAGTCTACTTCAGGATATTTAGTTATGTTTGCAGGAGGAGCTGTTTCCTGGCAATTGAGATTGCAGAAATGTGTTGCTCTTTCCACTATTGAAGCGGAATTCATTACTATTACGGAGGCAAGCAAGGAGATGCTATGGATGAAGAAATTCATTCGGGAACTTGGTCTCAAGCAGAAATGGTATGTGTTGTTTTGTGACAGTCAAAGTGCAATCCATTTTAGCAAGAACTCATCTTTTCACGCCAAATCAAAGCACATTGATGTGAGGTATCAATGGGTGCGGAATGTTAATGACACGGGTTCGTTGGTGTTGGGAAAGATCGGGATTGAGGAGAATGGATCAGATATGATGACCAAGACATTACAAAAGGGGAAGCTTGCAACTTGCTGTGCTATCATCGGGATGACGGTGTATGGCCCCACACAGTCGTGAGGAAAAGTTTGTTAGGTTATGGGTCACTCTCGTGTGGGCCCATACCCACCTGATGAGGCGGGTTGAGGTCCATATCCTCACTGCATGGAGAAAGAGCAAATTGAGCTCGCTAGGAGCTCGAGCGGATTTTTCAGAATGTGCCCCGCTCACCGTGAGCTCGAGGGGAGCTCGAGCAGATTTTCTAGAATGTGCCCCGCTCGCCGTGAGCTCGAGAGGCTCTGGAGCGGATTTTCCAGAATGTGGCCCGCTCACTGGGCGCTCGAGCGGGGGCTGGCGCTCGCCGCGCGCTTGACAGCCGTTCTAGCGGGCGTTGGTGATATAAATCGCGGGACTTTCGTTTTTAGGGTTATAAAATCATTTTGAGCGCCGTTGCAGAGAAGAGAAAAGAGAGAAAAGAGAGAGAAGAAGAAGAAGAGGAAGAATTGAGCCTCCGTTCGGGTTTTCAATCAAGTTCCAGTCTTCGGTGATCCCACGTACGAGATTCTTGCGGCCGTGAAGAACGTCTCCCGGGTTCCATCTCTTCTCTTATTCTTTATACTTCTTGTACAGGCTGTCCATAATTAGTTGATGTTGTTTTTCATAAAGGGTCTCGGTTGGTCGAGCTTGAGGCATTCATCTCTAACGAGTATCACAAATAACAGACTCTGCCTTTACGCCCCACTGAAGGCCTACTTTGAGTGTGATTGCGTTGCGAAAAATATCATTCAAGATTTGTAATAAAATGTGAAAAATCAAACCAAAAAACTATTATTCTTTCCATTATCTACAATATGACGCACGAATTCACCAAAGATTCATAATTTTATGGTAGTCCAAATATCATCTTAGAATTCCTAGAAGTTTGAATGGAAACTCCTAAGGTGGGTAGGCATTTATATATGGGTCAGTAAAGTGAATAAGAAGCATATTTATCGAAGGAAAAAAATATGTTTTAAGAATATTACAACTTTCTTTTTTCAAATAAAATTAGACTTACATTCATATAATTATACAAATTAAAAAGTCCATTTATAGAACTATATATATATATATATATTGTCGTAATTCTTTGGCACATATTTTTATATTTTAGTATTTTTTTTCTTTATTTTAAAGATCAGCTCCGATTATACCAACTTTTTACTACAGATTCCCAACTTTAACCCGAGGTCAAAAGCTTCAATAATGCAAAAGTTGGCATTCTGCATTTGGAATTAAGCTTGAAGTCTATGTTTTGATGAGTAATTAGCATCTTTATTTTAACTTGAGATTGAAGTCTGATGAAGCAAGTGGCAAAATCTGTCGGAATCCAACTCAAAAACACATAACCCCACACAGCATAACAAAACTTGATTTTCTCATTGACCGTTAGTTACCAAACTCATAAGTATAAGAAATATAATAATGTATAATATTTTTAATGTGAAAATTTTTTTTAATAAAGAAAAAAATTATATAACAAAATTTGAATAAATCTACTATAAAAAGTGCAAGTTATAAATAATCTTTTTTAAAATTCTTTCACTTTAATCCCAAGTGAAAAATGGTTAATTATAATTCCTTCAATACATCCAACAACTCACAAGAAAAATATAACAACAAATAAGAATAATTAAACGAAAATACGTACTAGAAAATCGCTTCTAGAACAATATATCTAACTTTGGCGAAGAACGGAACTCAATGATGTTTTCTAATCAATGATATTTTCAAATTAGGAAATAATTTTATCAAAATTTTTCCTAATCAATGATGTTTTCAAATTAGGAAATAATATCATCAAAATCTTTTCTAATAAAAAAGAATCAATTTTTTTCTAATTTAGAAAGTCCATGATATCAATATAATAACCGCATGACCTCATTCGAAGTACCAAATGACACTTCAAATGAGTATGGGCTTACACGGGAGTGAACTATAACCCAACAAACTTTTCCTAACGACCGTATGGGAGATTCTTCGCCTTCACTGGCGACCGTTATTTCTTGCCCTTTGACAACTTCCACTCAAATGAGATTCGGGTATCGGCCTCTGTAAGTTTGAATGATATTCTCTTTCACTCCACCGAACCAGGAGTATTCTCACTCCCTTTCGGCTTCTCCTTGGCGGTTGAATCATTTTCCTTTACACTCTTTCTCGGTGTCCTCTTCATGCCATCTTGACCAATACTCCCATTGGTCACCTTTGTATTATCCTTAGTAATCGAAACCTTATCAAATACTGACCTGATCACTTGCTTTTTCTTATAATAACTAAGGCACATTTGGTGAGTTTCCATTGGCCTTTTTCGAATGACTTATAAATTCTTTTTCAGCAAACTTCTCGATTAAAATAACATTCAATCGTAAATATGGGGTATATTTTATGCCTTTCAATATGAGTTTCGTCCCGTGACATGTTCACAAGCTAACATTCTCGATACCAACAACTCTCGACGAACCATGGAGGAAGATGATTCCTCTAGTCAAAGTTCAATAGAGGAATCACGCTAGAGGAAGCCACTTGGGAGAAAGAAGATGAGATCCGAAAAAAATACCCTCACATGTTTTAAAAAATCACGCCGCCGGCTTGAGCTCGGATTGCGGCGCAAAAACAAGTGACGAGAGTGCCTACTGCACGCTTGCCATGCGCTTGAGCGCATCGCGCTCCAGTGCTAGTCTGTTTTAAAGCCGATTTGGGTATTGCGAATTTTATTTTTCGTGAAGCTCAAACCTTTAGAGAGAGAGAGAGAGCGCGAAGAACAAGAGAGAGAAGGAGGAGATTGAAGCCCACGAGTCCGATTCCGAGCTAGTGCTAGTTACAAAAGTTGTAGATCGGCTCGAGATAAGTGCACTTACACCAATTATCTTATTCGTTTGCACTTCTTTTTCCGTTTTCTTTGGGTATCATTATTCCGATAACCAATTAAGCTTGTTTTCGTATTACCTATATCTCAAGTATGAACATACTTCGATTTCATGTTTGTTTAACAAAGTTTGCACTATTTTTCAGACCTCGAAACCCTAACCCGCGCTTGGACAGATTTTACCATTTATTTCGGGTATTATGCATAAAATTATACTAGATAACCGAGACCCATGACTTGGACACGAAATGCCATTAATTTGATGGCCAAAATCCCACGTTTTACGTGGTTTATGCATGCCGGTACCCAAACCTGCGCCCCGCACCCCCTGATTGAACTCCCGTGAAACTTATGCATAAATGGACCTCTAAATGTGAACCGCGACATGTGAATATGATTGAATTGTATTTAATTTTATATTTTATGAATATGAAAAATTTACACGCTCTGGAATCATGATACAAACCGCTATGAGGAAATTTAACAGCTGGGCACTCTAAAAATCGTGCTTTGCTTGACATGGCAGGAAACTCTTAATTCTTGAAGTTTAAAGTAAATTATGCATGAAAGTATAAAAATGTGAGGATTTAAATTCATGAGGAATAAGGAAATCTAATGATGAAGGAAATTTCGTAATTAAGTGAATGACCTATGAACCGTTTCTCGGAACAAGGAAATACGAATATGAATATGAAACGTTTTCCAATAGTGAGGGAACGAAAGAATTATGTACTTATGAGTAGAATTTCCTAAAGAAATGAGAAATTTGGACCGAGGATTAGGGATAATAAACTTTGATATGCCATAATATCACAGTGGAAGCTCAAGAATTATTCTACCCATGTATCCTAGCCGCATTTAGCGGGTGATATTACTTGACATGTTTTAATATATTATAGTGAAAGGTCGTTGTTTGTTTGAATGCCGTTTGCAGCAATGAATTATGGCTCTGTCTATAGGGTTGATATGCAAACGACTCGCCACTGGGTCGAGAACAGGAGAAGACGAACTTTTGATTGTGTAGGTGCATACAATCCGGGTAACGACCGACATCTCATTTAGTTAGTAAGGCCTATTAAATTCCGTCCTTCAACAAAATAAGTTTACAATAATGAATTAACGATTGAAAACAAATTAAGAAAAAAGAGCAGAAGAACTTGGAAGAACATTTATAAAAGCATATTATTTTATAATTACGATGCATGATCTCCATATGCCCTTGTTTCCTTCCTGTACATATTATGCTGTATTGAAAATAAGATATTGCATGTCCCTTGTTATATTGTGCCTTATTATGTTTTAGCTCACTTCTTGCTTTTATTACTCCCTCTCAGATGATCAGCACGAATTTCTACCTAATGAGAAGGAATAAAAGGGTCAGCACCTAGCCAAGGTAAGGAGATGATGTATTTTAATACTTGAGAGCATTGTATTATTTATTTTTAACTTAGTGGCAATTCTTTTGAAACAGAAAGAATGTATAATTTTTGATGTCTTTTATTTTGTCAGAATATTATTCAGGGACATCTTCAGTCAGATTATGTCACGACTCAGGAACACAATATTCGCAGGTTAAAATAAAATCAATAATAATATTTTCATCAACCATAATAACCCAACCCGGGTGTGACAATCATACACGTGCAAGACCCAATATAAATAAAACCCGCACAAGATCTCATCGGATAAGAATCCGGACAAACATAATACACGACCTGCTAACCATGATCGCAAGGGAGGTATCCACATTTACAACAATTCATCCACATAATACTATAACTCCAATATTTTGCATACAATGATCAAGGCCACCATCCGGCCATAAATAATAACCACAACACATCCTCGAGATCAGAAATATACCAAATATAATATCTCCACTCGCCAGAAGGAATATCCGAGCCCGATCACGTCCGAGCTCCTACAAGCGTATCCAAGCCACTGGTATGAATGGATAAAATATGAAAACATGATCCGAGAACTCAGCAAGCATCATCGTATAAAAACAGTATTCATAAATCAGGAACAGGGATATCGCATAGCAATCACGTAAAATAAAACACCATGTCCGTGAAATCCCTGAAAATCGAGGAGATGTCTCGTACTAAATCGTCGTCCGCATTAACTCGTCCCTCCGGGACAAAATCATATAAATCACGATCCGGTAAAATCTCGTAGACGATATCATATTATATGATCCGAGGTCACATTACATAATCGCGACCGTCACCACATCCGCGTGGGACACATACCGTCGTCCGGATCTAAAACTCATAATGCAGCAATCAAGAGAAGACCGCCGAAACTAAAACATAAATCAAAACACGTTCCGGGTTTTATCACATCAGTACGTACGAGACATTCCTATCGCCCATGCACGGGCCAAACCACGTATCTCAAATCACAGTACACCCAAATACGTGCAGAAATACAAAGCATGCACGAAATCGGAGAACCAAAGATCAATGATACCAACTTGAGAAAGGGTTACCCTCGTCCGGTAACCACGGCTATATCGGCTACGAATTAGGCCAGTAGCTCAAGGCCATCAATGTACTCTGTCTCCCATGGATTAGGAACTTGCTCACTATGTTTTACCACCCGCGGCTTTGAGTGCAACCTCATGTTTTAATTATATCTTAGGACGTCTGAATATATTAGTTTTCCGTCAATTCCTTACGATGGTTCTCAATTAAATACACAGTGGGGCAGGTCAGCTACAAATATCTTCCTTACGGCGGAAGTAGCCTCAACCTTCCTTACGGCGGAAGTAGCCAATCATATACGTCCCCGTCGGGACAGCCTCCCCGTCGGGAGCGGCGCCACAAATAGCCAATGCCTCGGATCACAAATCGACCCCTAGGGTCTCGGACCACCATGGTCCCGTAGTGATCCCACCCCCGGCAGCATGCATGGTTAGTGCAAGGCCTGGTTGATGGTTCCACAATATACGAATACACCAACATACATATAAATCGTCCGGGTGTCCAAAATCCCTCCAAATCGTAAATACCAGTATAAAATCACCGCACAGCCAATAAAATATACATGCATGTACACAATTGATAAATTAAGGGTATTTAAAAATACATGCATGTTAGTAAAATCTCTCACAGTAGTCAAAATACATCGAAAATTAAATCAGACCAAGAATAGGGCTAGAAGATACTTACCTTAACATTATACTCTGCAGATCTGAAGAAAGGAGGTCCCGAAGCACTCGAATCTGGCATTTCTCTCTCCTGCCACCGCGTGCCTCTCTCTCTCCTCCGCGCGCACCTTCTTCTCCTCCGCACACGGCCTCTGCCAGCCGCTGCCGGCCGCGCTGCTGCCGCCGATCGACCACCGCACCGCCTCACGTGGCTGTCGCCGGCCTCCTCCGCCTCACCCAGCCACCGTCGACGCCGTTAAACGACCGTCTCTCTCCTCGCGCGACTTTGCCGTCGCCGTCCTCGTCCAACCCGCACCGCACCCACAATCGCCTCAGCCCACACCACTGTCGCCTGCGCCGCAGCCTCCGCTCACCACTAAGACCATCGATTTTGCCGCTACCACCTCGAACGGCCGCTGTCGACTCTCCCGACACCGATCTCCTCACCCTTCGCCGCCGCCTCAAACCACCACCGCCACGGCCTCACCCACGACAATCGCAACGTCCCAACAACCACCGCACGCCGCCGATTCCCCACTGATCTCCTCCGTCGCCGCCGCCGCTTCCTCCTCCCTTCTCTTCTTCTTCCTCGCGTAACCCTAGCCGCCCCTCTCTCCTCTTCTCTCTCCCTTACTCCTTTTCTCCCCCTTTCTCTTCTTTTGTTTTTCTTTTTCTTTTTTTTTCACATTGTTATTATTATTATTATCACTTTTAATATATATATATATATATATATATATATATATAACTTTCTTTTATTTTTAAATCTATCTCGACCTTCAGACAACATTACGGGTGCACCCCAGGCACCACTCCGCACCTCCGATCATTTCCAAAAATGTTATAATATTTTAATTTATTTTCACCAAGTTCGAAATACCCAAAATTATAATTAATATTAAAATAATCTAAAGAAGATCCGAAATATTACACTCTCCCCTCCTTTTTAAAAATTTCGTCCTTGAAATTTACGCACATCAATCCTTGAACAAAATAAGAACAATTCTTCCGGACTTAACCTCGATCAAAAGATTCCTCCAAAAATCTAATCATCTGCACCTGATCTTTCTATCCCAATATCAGAATCAAAATCTCAACATAAAATAGCTTCTCGAAATCAGCAACGATTCACACTCGATCACATGCCGATAATCGTCCCATATTTCTCTCAACACGTATACACAAAACACATCATAGAGATTCGCACAAACTCAGATAACATCAATCAGTTGGCCACCTCTCCAATTCGCTACGAAACCTCAAAAGCCCATCGAACCTCAATCCCAATCTATCACCTGCCCTCGAAACTTGAAACTCTTCTCGATCATCCAATCAGGCTACAAACCCGATCTCATGCATGAATTCTCGAATCAATTCTTGTAACCGATAGCTATGAATCCACAAGCTTCCACTGCGCAACTCTGATCAATCATCTACTTCCAATCGCAAGAATTTATCTTCCAATCGCAATCAAGGGCTTCAAAATTAGAATACTGTGCAATTTTCCTCATCTCGATAATGTGTCAACGACCAAACTCAAGAATAACTTTCTGATCAGCAAGCAAAGAGCCAACTTCATCAGCTTATCCATCATCATCTAAGAAGCCACCAAATTCCTCGCTGTCCAACGCAAGCCCAAACAAAATCTCGAAGACTTCTTCTTGATTTCTTCCTTCAAGCACAAGACGCATGATCAACTCGCCACTCCGCCAGACTTTCTTAACAAACTTAGATCACTTCAGCTCCATAACAGCTGCTGACAACCTCAACTGCTCCCTGAGCTTCCATCTGACAATCGAGGCTCCGCTTGATTGCATCCAGCTTCATGACCGCTCGAACAAAAGGATTTTCACTTCTGATCTTCACAAAAACATCTTCCGCAGATAGGAGCTTGCTTCGGAGCCCAATCCTGGCAGGATTTACTCACCGATAACTCTACAACTTTTCCGCTCAAAATGAAGACAGAAGACATTGCAGCACAAACTCTTAACGCAACTCTGATCCTGAACAACATACGCATAGACAGAGAATGGATCCACCTACCTACTCCTTCGTCGACAAAATCTCCTTCTACTCCTTGAGATTTCAGACCGATCAAATCAAAGCCGCTACTTCTTCAACATCACAGGACTCAACAAAAACCACCACCAAATCAAAGTCCTCAAACCGACATTCAAATCAAATTCTCTATCTAAGGATCCAAATCGAATCTCACAACCAAAGGCTACGGACCCACATGCTTCTACTGCACTATTCGGATTGATCACCTGACTGGGAATTATCGCTATAACAAATTTCAACTAGGAGTTCAATTTCTCATACGAGCCTACCTCGAAATTCGGCATGACATCTGATCACAGTCGAAACCTCAAAACTGAAATAACCAACATCCTCATTATCTCATTAGCATACCGAGGAGCCAACTTTCCATCCCAATACATCACTCAAATTGGCAATAAATTGGCCAACCTTAACAGCCAATCCGCAATTACCCAACTGCGTCCATATTTCTAACCTCGGCAATCTTAAAGCAAAAATTCATGGAGGCTACTCATGCTCCGCTTTCTCTTATGAACATATGACACATCAAATCTGAAGGCTTTTGACCCAAAACATCACCAATAATAGCCCTTAAGCGATCCACCCGCTTATGTTGCCAGATGATTAACTCTTTTTCCGAAATAATTTCCTCAAACCTCTATGATCAAATTGAACCAAAACTATCTCCATACAAATAACATTTCTAAATCCTCAAATCAAATACCTCAGCTGCTAACTCCAAGCCATAAGTGGAGTAACCTTGATCATAACCTTTCAACAGCCGTAACCCATAGGCCACTACTGCTCAAATAAGTTGTATCAGAAGACAACCTCAAATCTTCCTCAGAAGCATTACAACCTACGACATATTTAACTTAATCCATCGGAGATCAACCAAATCAACTTTGCAGACAATACGTCCCTTATTTCTAGAAAGCTCCCCTTATACTCATCATTCCAACGAACACTGATAGCTACTAAGCCCAATGTCCCACGGACGCTACGATTCTCAAGGAATCCGCGACAAATCGCTTAACAGATTTAAGCAGACTCAATAAATCATACACCTTCGCAACAAATGATGGCATTTCCCAACCGGTCACCGCTTCAATCTTCTGCAATTTCACAAACATGCCATCGAAGAAACAACATACCCAAACAATACTACTTCCAACCAAACTCACATCTCCTCAATTAGGTAAACCACAAACTACCCTTTACAACTATGACAGTCCTCAAAGGGACCCCATGCCCCACAAATTCTCTTGAACAAATAAAAACATCATTAACGAAGCCATCATAAATAGATCAAAATACGGCCAAAAGATCATAAGATTCATATGACCTACAAAAGATGCCAACAAAATTACTAACCCAAAAACATCACCGAAGCTCACAACAGCCGCACCTTCACCTTGAAGGCAACCTCAGGTATATTCTCCCGATATCCTTAATTGACAATACTCCAAGTACAGATCGATTTAGAAAACATCGAGTACCAACCATTGATCAAACAAATCACCTACTATTTCCTAACATTCGCTTATCAAATAATTCATTTCCCAAACGAATTAAATTTCAATAATTCATAGATAACCTCATAGATTCATCACGCTTATTCCAAAAGCATTTAACAACCCACGGCAAGACACTCAACCAATGCCTCATCGACTCTATGCAATGTCTTCAAAATCGATGTCACTCCTGACATAACCTCAATAACCTCAACTATCAATTAAAATACAATTCAGGCTAATAATCTCCTCAAGAAATAGCCTCGAATTACCATACAACCAGAAAACCTTTTATGACCACATAACGACTCCCAGATATGGCCACATATGCCAACTAAACTTGGCACACATTCTCATTAATTAACTTGCAGGGACAGTAATATTAATTTCATCGCCGCTTGATCAAATATTCCCCGAACTCAAAATTCACAACCCATATTATGAATCGGAATATTCTTACCGAATAATCCATACTAATATGGAGACTCGCCAACCGAGTTATTCCTAATATCACATCAAAGTTCGGTTTATCAAATAAGATCAGGTCAATCAATCATTGATATCTACAAATCCAGACCGGATATCAAAATTCACAATCTTAACAGATCAAAGGCTTACCCATCAAGGGTAAACATCCTCAAAGCTCATTTTTTTTAAAATTAGAAACGCATAGAACATTTACATACTAGCTCAAAGGCAACAGACTTATTTTCGTGCTTTCATCAACTAAATTTACCTTCCTTATTATCCCGAATGCCAAGCGGAGAGTAATTTCCAAAAATTACCTCCACCAAACATCATAAAAAGTGGAATATGGCAGTGAGAAGCCCACCACTGGCTTGCCTCACTCTCCAACTTACGGGCAATAGACCAAACTTCATTTGAACTATTAAAAACCTCGAACACCTCCTCCACATTCTGAAGTTCAATTTAAGCCTTAATTGAGATTAAACATTCCAAAATTTTTCAAATCGGCTCACATTTAATCATTCGAAGGACTCTCCTTCTTGCCTACAACAAACCATCCTTCACAAAGCAACCAAATTTTCTTCTAGCTGCTGAATCGAATTACCAATAACGTCGCTCGCGTGACTCAACACAGCCAAACAATCGACTTCCTGAGCCGAATTCAAACATTTACAACCCAAACTTCCATTCTTTACCACAGATTACACTTATCACACCAGACATTCAATCAATTTTTTATCGATGATGACCCAAAATACCTCACCAGACGACCTTTTCTCTGATACCATCACTGTCACAGCCCGGGAACACAATATTCGCAGGTCAAAACTAAAATCAATAATAATATTTCCATCAAACATAATAACCCAACCCGGGTGTGACAATCATACACGTGCAAGACCCAATATAAATAAAACCCGCACAAGATCTCATCGGATAAGAATCCGGACAAACATAATACACGACCTGATAACCATGATCGCAAGGGAGGTATCCACATTTATAACAATTCATTCATATAATACTATAACTCCAATATTTTGCATACAATGATCAAGGCCACCATCCGGCCATAAATAATAACCATAACACATCCTCGAGATCAGAAATATACCAAATATAACATATCCACTCGCCAGAAGGAATATCCGAGCCCGATCACGTCCGAGCTCCTATAAGCGTATCCAAGCCACTGGTCTGAAGGTATAAAACATAAAAACATGAGCCTAGAGCTCAACCAGTATCATCGTATAAAAACAGTATTCATAAATCAGGAACAGGGAAATCGTATAGCAATCACGTAAAATAAAACACCATGTCCGTGAAATCCCTGAAAATCGAGGAGATGTCTCGTACTAAATCGTCGTCCGCATTAACTCGTCCCTCCGGGACAAAATCATATAAATCATGATCCGGTAAAATCTCGTAGACGATATCATATCATATGATCCGAGGTCACATTACATAATCGCGACCGTCACCACATCCGCGTGGGACACATACCGTCGTCCGGATCTAAAACTCATAATGCAGAAATCAAGAGAAGACCGCCGGAACTAAAACATAAATCAAAATACGTTTCGGGTTTTATCACATCAGTACGTACGAGACATTCTTATCGCCCATCTACGGGCCAAACCACGTATCTCAAATCACAGTACACCCAAATACGTGCAGAAATACAAAGCATGCACGAAATCGGAGAACCAAAGATCAATTATACCAACTTGAGGAAGGGTTACCTCGTCCCGGTAACCACGGCTATATCGGATACGAATTAGGCCAGTAGCTCAAGGCCATCCATGTACTCTGTCTCCCATAGATTAGGAACTTGCTCACTATATTTTACCACCCGCGGCTTTGAGTGCAACCTCAAGTTTTAATTATATATTAGGACGTCCAAATATATTAGTTTTCCGTCAATTCTTTACGATGGTTCTCAATTAAATACACAGTGGGGCAGATCAGCTACAAATATCTTCCTTACGGCGGAAGTAGCCTCAACCTTCCTTACGGCGGAAGTAGCCAATCATATACGTCCTCACGGGACAGCCTCCCGTCCGGGAGCGGCGCCACAAATAGCCAATGCCTCGGATCACAAATCGACCCCTAGGGTCTCGGACCACCATGGTCCCGTAGTGATCCCACCCCCGGCAGCATGCATGGTTAGTGCAAGGCGTGGTTGATGGTTCCACATTATACGGATACACAAACATACATATAGATCGTCCGGGTGTCCAAAATCCCTCCAAATCATAAATACCAGTACAAAACCACTACACAACCAATAAAATATACATGCATGTACACAATTGATAAATTAAGGGTATTTAAAAATACATGCATGTTAGTAAAATCTCTCACAGTAGTCAAAATGCATCGAAAATTAAATCAGACTAAGAATAGGGCTAGAAGATACTTGCCTTAACATTATACTCTGCAGATCTGAAGAAAGGAGGTCCCGAAGCACTCGAATCTGGCATTTCTCTCTCCTGCCACCGCGTGCCTCTCTCTCTCCTCCGCGCGCCCCTTCTTCTCCTCCGCGCACGGCCTCTGCCAGCCGCTGCCGGCCGCTCTGTTGCCGCCGATCGACCACCGCACCGCCTCACGTGGCCGTCGCCGGCCTCGTCCGCCTCACCCAGCCACCGTCGATGAGGTTAAACGGCCATCTCTCTCCTCGCGCGACTTTGCCGTCGCCGTCCTCGTCCAACCCGCACCGCACCCACAATCGCCTCAGCCCACACCACTGTCGCCTGCGTTGCAGCCTCCGCTCACCACTGTGACCATCGATTTTGCCGCTACCACCTCGAACGGCCGCCGTCGACTCTCCTGACACCGATCTCCTCACCCATCGCCGCCGCCTCAAACCACCACCGCCGCGGCCTCACCCACGACAATCGCAACGTCCCCACAACCACCGCACGCCGCCGATTCCCCACTGATCTCCTCCGTCGCCGCTGCCGCTTCCTCCTCCCTTCTCTTCTTCTTCCTCGCGCAACCCTAGCCGCCCCTCTCTCCTCTTCTCTCTCCCCGACTCCTTTTCTCCCATTTTCTCTTCTTTTGTTTTTCTTTTTCTTTTTTTTTTTCACTTTATTATTATTATTATTATTATTACTTTTATTATATATATATATATAAAACTTTCTTTTATTTTTAAATCCATCTCGACCTCCGGACAACATTACGGGTGCACCCCGGGCACCACTCCGCACTTCCGATCATTTTCAAAAATTTTATAATATTTTAATTTATTTTCACCAAGTCCGAAATATCCAAAATTATAATTAATATTAAAATAATCTAAAAAAGATCCGAAATATTACACTGTTATTGTAGATTTTTAGATTACTTCTGCAGGTTATTGAAGGGTACTCTGAGGCTTAGTAGCATCTCCTTGTTCCAACCTGGAGTTCAGAGTTTTATTTTTATTGTTGTTATAGCTTGAGTTGTGGAAAAAAAAATGTTATTTGTAGCCTGTGTTGGTACCCTTTTGTGAAAATTTTGAATGTATCATAGGGTAATTACAAGTTTTGTATTCGCCTGATATTCATATTACAGTCAGAACTCTACCAGATTTTCGGTTGGTAATTTAATACGTCACAACAGTTATATACTATTATTATCTTTTCACAAATTTAAATAAATGGGGGATGAATTCTATCATAATTGGGGGGTTTTCTTGGTTTCACATTGGTAGAATTTGGCCTACAATGTTGAGAAGTGTAGCTTGCTTCACAGACATCATCGTCTCACTCGGTCATGTCCTCTCGTTATGTTTTTGGATTTTCTGTTTTCGTTCTTCCAAAATAGATCAAGCAAAGAAAGAGATGCTTTCTTTGAGAGGATGATTTGGAGAGTAAGTATTTGGCAGAAGTGGCCTTCTTTTTAATATATATTTTATAAGAGAAAATTATTTTACCAACAATCAAATTGTTATGTTATTGTACAAATTTAATCAATCAAAATTAAATATTAATCACAAACTCGAATCCATGTTCAATGTTCTTGAAGAACCTAAATTTGATTTTCTTACTTCATCATTATTTTTCTTTCTCAATAAGAATTTCACTATATAGAGAGTTATCTTTAATTTTTCTCAAAAATTATTTTCAAAATGCCATTCTTGGAAAGTTAATGACCTTTACTAATCCAAATTGAAAACAACAATCATTATTATTTAGAAAACTCCTATTATTATGTATAACATATGATGAGTAGTTCTATTATTTATTAGGATATGATGTAGATTAATTAACTAATTATATAAATATTATTTTTTTATTAATAATTATATTCATTAAGAAAATAATTTTCTTTAAAAATATAATAAAATAGTATAAAATTAAAATATTTAATCATGTGACACATTATATAAAAATATCTAATATACTCTTCCAAAGAAGAATGGGGTTTGGTATAAATAATCTCATCACTTATAATAAGGATCTAATGGCTAAATACATTGAAGACTCATCAACTATGACGATTTCTTGGTTTAGGTGTCATGGATCCAAATTTAAGATTAAAAATTAGACTTATATGGCTATAATAGTATCTTAATGTGTGTCATAGAACTTTTGTAAAATTATGGGACTCTACATGCATCTCAGGTCCATCCATCATGTTATTGGCAAAGGAAATAACACATTATGGCTCGATTCCTAGCATCCTTTTGGCCCTATCATGAACATTTTTCCAAGGTACCTTACCATGTTCTTAGGCTTACCATAAATTCAAATGTTAGCTCTATCATCTTCAACAATTCATGGAGTTGGCCCTTTGCTAACACTCTTGACATGGCCTAGGTCTTCTCAAATATATCACTCTACCTCACAACTCAATTGAAGAAGATAGAGCGATTTGGCCTTCCTCCACATTAGAAAATGAACTTCTTAGGCTAAATTAGCATAAAAGAATTTTTAAACGGCTCAACCTTTTATTCTCTGAATTGGGACATTTTTAAATATATTGGGACACTCGTTTGTTCTATGGCTTGATCTTAAAAAAGGGGGTCAACAGCATGGACTGTTTTAAGGGATCTCATCCAAAGGCTTAATACTTGTATTTTTTGTGCAATGGGATGGAATCACTTGACCATTTGTTCTTCAAATGCGCCCATACCCATTGGACTTGGCACCAAGCATGCCAAAATTTAAGCTGCATTTTGCCTCATTTTAATAGGAACACGAGCATCATCCAGGCTTCTATGAAGTGAAAAAGGCAAAAACTCCATCTCCATCGCCGCATGTTTTAAACTTGCCACCTTTTCTACCTTATTTGGGGGGAGGGGAATCGATATCTTTTGAATTTGCATCCCAAGACCAATTGAACTTATGGCACCTTTATTTACCAAGTTGTTCATGCCAAACTAGACACTATCAAATTCTCTAAAAGTTTTACATATAGAGTAACACTAACATCTAGGTAAAGATTCAAAAGGTTAGCAATAATAATACATAAATAAATACACAATAAAATATTAACTTTATATAGAAAAATCTTGAAGAAAAAACTATAAAATATTTTATCAATTTTATTTTTTCTTTTTCGTCATATACTCATTATTGTTAGGATTTATTTGTTATAATGTGTCGAGTCTTTATATTTATTAATATTTGTGTAACCAAACTTATATTACATAGCAAATATTTCAAATTTATAGTTTTGTGGTTTTTCTCCCTCTTTCCAAAAGGGAGTTTTCTACGTAAACTTTGGTATTCATTATTGTTTGTGATTATTCGCTTGTTGTGTATCGTTAATTATTTTCTTACGGTTTAAATGAGTGGTTTGGATCCCAATATTATTTATTATCCATTTCACTGATAATGCTTTCACTAAGGTGGCATTTGGTTCACCAGAATAGAAATTTTATTTTGGGCTAATTCCTTCAGGAATAAAATTATTATTATTATTATTATTATTTTTGTAATTATTATTATTTGTAATTATTATTATTTATAATAATAATAGTAATAATAATTATTATTGTTGGGTCCCAATACCAGGGCCCATAAAACACGGCCCAAAAGGAAGGCCCAAAGATGCGCCCACGACCAAGAAAGCAAGCTAGCCTAAGAAGCGACAAAAGTCCGAAAGGCCCATTTAACCAATAGGAGCTCAACGACACCACACTGGGCTGACGTCATCAAGGAAAGTCGAGAAACGTCCGAGAATCCTAGTCTTAAAACCCGAGGACTAGGAAAATGACCAGAAGACCTTTTAACAGACGAGGACAACCTTGACATCTCCGCACAAGAAGCCCCAAAATGACCAAGTATTTCAACTCAAATAGTACACTGTGACCAAGAAGCCCGATGATATCAGACATTCCTTCATACCCCAACTTAGTCCAAAAGGTCAGCAAAGACCCGAGGACTCTCCGCAAGGAACCCAATATCCTTCAATCATTAAGAGAGCAGTTAACGTCCGAGAATTGTCTCCCTCAACGAGTCCATGAACTCACAAAGGGACAAGACACGCAGCTTAAAGACGAGGACTATTTGGTACACGGTCGCGAGTGCCAGCCAAGCAACTTCGCCATTACCAAGAAGCACGCGCCATCATGAAAAATTCAAACGGCTCCTGACATGCCATATCTGCAAGGGTGGCATCCCTGACACGCCGCACCAGCAGGGTAGGTGGACAGCCTCCCAACCATACGCCGGCTGCCACGTGTTCTTCCCCCAATGGTATAATTTTTTTCTATAAATACCTAGCAGAATCTCTAGGAAAGGGGGCTTTTCTCCCTCTTTCCAGACAAGAAGAGAAGGATTCTTTGAGATCTAAGAAAGAGAGAGCTCTCAAAGGTGAGAGACTAGGAAGAGGAAAAAGAGATGCTCCCACAAACTTGTATTTTATAACTCTTCCATCCATAGTGAAGCACTTTTCAGGTCCTTGAGCTTCATGGTTTTTCCTCCTCATTTAAGGGGAGGTTTTCCACGTAAAACTCGGTGTTCTTCTCTCTCTCTCTACATTTTCACACCCTCTAACATTTGTATTGCACCGGACCCCAAAATCTGAAACACAATAATTATTATCATTATTATTGTTACTATTATTATTATTATCAATATTATTATTATCACTATTTTTACATTATTCCTTATACTATTCTACAAATCAAATAATAGAATACTACTTTTTATATTATTTTATTCTAACAATTAAATATAAAAATAATAATTCTAACTCTATTCCTATCATATTCTATTTTCTGAAAATAATTATTCTATTATCACATTATTCAAATCCAACAAACCAAACGTACTATAAGTTTTTTATTTGTTAACTATCAATTAATTTCTTCTGAGTATGGCATAAATTTTTTAGAGCAGTATAATTTGGATAGTCAATAACAATTTCAAAAATTTTTATAATTTTATTTGATGCTTCACTTTTGAGAGCTCACAAAAATCTCTCACCATATTTTAAAACAAATTATTTGACTTGTAATTTTACCAAGTTTTGATATATGGATCCTATGTAAAGTTAAAATTTTATTTTCATCTAAAAATTTAAATTAGTGAAGGAAAATACCGAAAGTTCATAAGGAATTCAAATCTATGGTTAGAAGGCTAATTCAAAGGCCTGTTAGGGGATGATTAGGTGGTCTTATATGTATGTATTTATCATATTATAAATTGACATTTTAGTAAATTTATCTTTTATTAGCTTAAAAAGTCTTGAGAATTATCTCTAAAATTAGTTGAATCATAAGTTTCTATTTGTCAATAAAAAATTTGCATCATTTTATATTTTTGTCAATATTTAATTATTTTGTTATGGTTGTAGTTGTTTGTACTCTAAGTGTATTTGATTTTTAAAATGGTGGGTCTAACTCGCTATTTTTCATAACATGAAAATAAAATTCAATATACCCCAAGTTAGAAATAAAATTTATAATTTTGCTCAATAATGAAGAATTATATGATTTGTAATAATTTGCTAACAAAAACAGTGAAGATCTTAATGATAATTGATAATAACCTTATTTTCATTTACTATATTTTATATTATTTTTGCATAATATATTATATATTTTTAGTAAACGAATCCTTGGAGTGTTATCTTGCAAGTAGATACCTCAGTTTTATAGTAGATAGATTTAGGGTTTCTATCCATTAAAGAAGGGTTGACTTAATTTTTTCTAATCATAATCATCTTATTAATATTAAATAGATAAAATTAATATTTTTTAAATAGTAAATAAAAATTAAAAATATTTTTTAATAGTCAATAATACAATCATTTAGTTAATATCAGATAATTGTGATTAAGAGAGTTAAATCAATCCTTTCTTTAGAGAGATAAGCTTCCCGAATCCCCAGTAGATGCATCAATTATATAAAAATTTTGCATCATCTTGGATAAAAACTCTCTAAAAATATTCAAATGTTTTTAATTTAGTCAATTTCAACCCTACTTTTCACTTATAATTTAGTATTTTCTGTAATCTAACACAAAAAATAGAAGTTTTTTTATACCTATAAAAGAACAAATATTTAAAAAAAATCAGAAAAAAATACAAGTATTTGTTTCCAATTTGGTATTGAAAAGCGCACCAACTTCTCAACAAGGCGATAAGGCAATCTTGGTTCAAAAATCTCTCTCTATACGTGGGATTTATGGAAGAATCTTCACAAGTCCATCATATTACCATTAAATTATAGGGTTAATAACTCTATCGATATGTTAAAAACTCTATTTTTATATTTAAATAAGGGCAGCATTTTCACCTTGTTACCTTAAAATTCGTAAGACCAGAAAAATCCATGAAAGAACGAGGCAAATGAACACAGAGAACAAATGCAAAACGAAGTTGACAGTAAAGACAGAAGGTTGAGAGAAAAGTAATCCCATTCACCATGAATTCTTCAGCGGTTTCTCAAGCAGCGCCGACAAGTACACCTCCTCATGCGGCGGTTTATCAAGCTTCTTCCCTTCAGCCCACTTTAACTTCCGAAACCCGACGGTCTGAATCAGCGGCTTGTAACCCCGCTCCCACTGATCGAGCCTGCAGAAGAAATGGTCCAGCCAGAACAAGCCGCCAGGCCGGAGCACCCTGTAGATATCGTATATCAGGAACTGAAGCAAGGTCATCGGTATCCAGTTGCTTATGACGTGCATGGAGTGCACGATGTCGAGCGTGTTGTCGAAGAACGGCAGCCGCTGGGACACCGTGATGAACATCGGAACGATGCCCCTTGATGCTATGAAGTTGTTGAACGGTGCGTTGAAGTTCATGGATGTGGTCACGACGGTGACGTTCCTCTCCCTCATTCTCACCGCAAAGGTGCCGGCGCCGCCGCCTATGTCGAGCCCGATCCGAATCGTGCCGGCCTTCTTCGTTGCTAGTACCTCGTCTATGGTGAATTCTAGTCCGTTGTTGCTGTCTTGTGGAAGCCAACGCACTCTTTCTCTCCCTGTAACAAGAATTGTTGGGGGCGACAAAACATCAAAACGATGTTATTTTTTATTCTTTCAATGAAATAATAAAATGACATCGTTTTAATAAAAGATAACTTCTCCTAAATAAAATCTTACATTTTATCAAAAATAGCTATCAATTAATAATTTTAAAGACACCACCCTACATAAACAATTTAAAAATAGCCATCGCCCCTCCCTCCCTCTGTCTCTTTTCACCATTCTTATTTTTTCAATATTTATCCTCTTTGCTCAAGATTTGGTCAGTGAGTTTTAACTCCGAAATTAGGTACGAATCGTAACCCTAATTTACTTCTGATGGGAATGGTAAAAATGGGCATGCCTACCATTTGTCTGATCACGATTGCCTAAATAAGCACCCGTAATCGTTGTGCCAGCTTACCATATCTATACGAGGCAGTTGGCAGCTAGCCTTACTACCCAAATAAGGTTGAGAAAGCCTAGAGACTATAGGAAGCCCTTGGGACAAACTCCAAATGTATGCACACATTAATACTAGCATACACAATCAAGTAAGCTCTCGAGTGCTGCTCTCCATAGCTCTCTCTCTCCCTCTCTGTCTGCCAAGTTCTCCGAGAATTTTTTCATAATTCTCACTTCTATGACGCTAAAGCTATTGTTCCGTGAGAAGCTGCCAAACAGGAAAACACCAAGGGAGTTGAGGATCTGGGAATGGGGAATTCTGACAGAGGGGATAAAGGGAGAGATTGAGAGGGAATAGAGACAGAAGACAGGGAGCAGGAAGAGTCGAGAAGAATTGAGAGAGGGAATTAGATTGAGGGAGAAAAATAATACTTTTTTCCTATTCTCAACAGTAACCGGATTATAGATATAAGTGGGTAACTGTGACCCATAACCACTTAGGAAACAGAATAATAACACCATAACAAAATAAACGAAGGGGAAACTAACAAGTATAACAGCCAAATAAATAGGGAGGAAAAAATAACAGTAAAAGCAAAAAATAAAAATCAAGGAATTTTTGCTTAAACATAGTCACGAAATTTTGGGGAGTTTGGAAAACCCGAGTGCTCCTATGAGTAGCAGCGGCCCAAATATGAGGTGCACTTGATAGAGCATTGGGGAGTCCCGTAACAGCTGCTCTCCACGAGTGCACTACCACAAAGCCGTTCCACGACGATTATAACCTTTCAGTTAGACTTAAGCGACACCCTTTCTTGCATCGTTGTTTATATATTTCAACATTTCATCTTTCATATTCTAAGAAAGACTGCTGACTTGAATCTCGAAACATATATCGGGGAGCGAGTCTCGCCAATTGTCTTATTTCTCGTTTTTTAATTATGGTGTACAATATCCAAGCCAAGGGGTAAGGAAATAGGGACCCACGACGGTTCAACCCGAGTGCCCAGCAGCACTTTAATCCGTAGATAACTCGGATTTAGGATGCATCAATTTGAAATTCAAAACCTACTCAAGGATGAAAATTTGAAATTAAACCATTTACAGTATGTAATAAAATGTATTTAACTTGTATTTTTCATAATTTATTATATATATTGATGGGTCCTGGAACCCAAGGCCCAAATTGCAATCAGGCCCAAAGGATCGCAGGAGAAAGCTGGCCCAAGTAACTAACCCATTTCCGAGCACCTGGAGAATCAGGATTAAGGGACAAAGACGCTGGCAGTCCGAGAGGACGCTGAGATCCATTGAAGGACGAGGACCGCCAGAAAAGCCAAAATAGCCAAGGTGCCAACTCAGATGACTTGCACGGCGCACACTGCCACGAGCGACCAATGGCTTCTGACGCGCCGTACCTGCAGGCCATGCGCCTCTGGGCGCCGTATCTGCAGACTGTGACAGGTGTCCCTGTCACAGCCGCACCTACAGTAGTGGCGATGGTGGCAGGCAGCCCTGATGCGCCAGCGCCACGTGTCGCCTCCTTACGGTATCACGTTCCTTATAAATACCCCATTTCAGCAATTGAGAAAGGGTCTTGGTTCTGAATCCATCTATTCACACTCGAGCAGGAATCCTCACAAGAAAAACTAAGGCAAAGAGAAAAGAGGGAGGAGAGAAATCTGTTTTCCTTACGCTGTAATACCCTGAGAAGGCGGATAACTTCCCAGGCATTCTTTGTACCTTTTTATCATTATAGTGAGATTTCTCGGACTGCTTGTCCGCTGCCGTGGTTTTTTACCCCTCATCAGATAAAGGGGTTTTCTACGTAAACCAACGTGTTCTCCCACTGTCCTCATATTTCTCTTTCTCTGTTCGAGTTCGGCTTATTTTGTGTTGCTCCTATTTGTCCGTCCGCACGCTTAGAAAGCCGCTCGCGTTTAATCTGACGTACGGCCAGATTCACCGGACGCAACATTGGGCCGTCTGTGGGAAGCGACTGAAAGTCTGCTTTTTACACTTTTCAGAAATACACAACGACGCAAGCTTCGAATCCTGAAATGGTGAACACGAGGGCGCAAGCAAGCGCAGCCCCCAAAGAGGTAGCCTCACAATGCGGCGGCGCTAACCCCTGTGCTAGGGTTGAGGATCACCCTGACCCAGTGGTGAGGGGCTTGGCGGCCAAGGTAGACGGCATGTCGCAGGCCTTCGTCGCCCTTTGTTCCAAAATCGATCAGCTCAAGCCGGGAGTTCCTGACAGAGCCTCCCAGGCTGAGGCGTCGTAGGGAGGAAATAGAGGCGGCAGTCGCCGCGAAAGGCCTCCAAGCGGACGTGATAACCCGAGGACCCAGGTGGCCTCCAGCAGCAGAGCGCCGCGGAGAGTTGAGGACCAACCAGGTCCTCGGGCCCGAAACGAGAGCCCTGAGAAGCGCCACTCTGAAGCCCAACGGAACCGCCACGAGCACGACGACCAGGAGGAGGTTCCACGAGATGCTCCCCCGAGAGGAGCCCGCACGGCCCCACAGCGCCGCGCAGTTCAGGAGCCTTACGAGTTAAGGCACTACCTGAACGAGAGGAGGATGGCTGCCCCACCTTGAGTGGAGAGCAGACCGGAAAGAGGATGGAATCTGGTGCTGCGAGAGAGCAGCGGAGGAGGGGCTAATGCGCTCCAGTCTCCGTTTTTCATGGAAATCAAGATGAGGACGCTCCCCCCGAAGTTCAAAATGCCCAACCTGGAGGTATACGATGGCAGTGGTGACCCTGTGGACCACCTTAATCATTTCAGGGAGCACCTGAACCTCCAGGGCCTTGACGAAACAACCATGTGCCAGTGCTTCCCTCTGACCCTAAAGGGGGATGCGCGGATATGGTTTTATGGGATGCCCGCGGACTCCATCCGCGATTTTGGAGATCTGGCGATGGCCTTCCTGTCCCAGTTCGCCTCCAGCAGGAGGGTAGAGAAGCAGCCCTGGCACCTCACTCGAATCAAGCAGGGGGCCAGGGAGAGCCTGCGGGGATTCCTGGCGCGATTTGTGGCGGAGGCCAGGCAGATCCCTAGACTGACCGACGAGGTCAAGCTGAATGCCTTCCTCTCGGCCCTCGAAGGGGTGCTTTCTTCAAGCACCTCATTCATAAAGGCCCGCAGACCTTCGTAAAGGCTGAGTCTGTGGCCAGAGCTTACATCGCAAAAGCCCGTGGAGGGCAAAAGGAAGGCTGGGGACTACCAAGGTCGCCAGACGTCAAAGAAACAGCACAAGGCTGGCCAAAGCTCTCGGAGAGAGCCGCAGCCTATACATCTCACGCCGCTGAACGACTCCCCCACCAATGTCTTCATGCAGATCCTGGGAGAGAAGTTCCTGAAGTGGCCCAAACCACTGAAGTACCCGGACGGTGGGGACCAATCAAAATATTGTGACTTCCATCGCTCCGGGCGCCACAGCACGGAGGACTGCAGGACTCTACAGAGGGAGATTGAGAAGCTCATCAGGAGGGGTCACCTCAACCGCTTCCTTCAGAGACCCGGACAAACCTCAGGGCCCGAGGACGGTGGAGACGCCGAACCCCCTAGGAACCGAGTGGCTGCCGGGGTCGTGAACATGATTTCCAGCCGGCTAGCGGGAGGAGATGGACGTGAGCTTGCGGCAGCAAAGAGGCCAAGGACGGGGCTTGGGAGTGAAGATGATATTATCTGTTTTAGCAATAGAGACTTAGATCATGTAACTTCTCCCCACTCCGATCCCCTGGTTGTAACTGCACTCGTTTCTGATAGAGCAAATGACTATCAGATGAAACGGGTGTTTGTTGATAATGGAAGCTCCCGCAATTTGTTGTATCTTGTTGCTTACTTCAAATTAGGGTTTAAGAAAAACCGAATGAAGGCACCAGAAGGGCCACTCTTCGGACTGGACAATGAGCCAGTGCCCGTCCAGGGTATCATCCAGTTGGAGGTGACCCTAGGAACATATCCGAGGACGGCATCCAAGGTCCTCACCTTCCTTGTTGTGGACCTGCCCTCGGTCTGCAATGCAATCCTCGGACGGCCTTGCTTGGCCGCATTCAAAGCAGTGACCTCCATCCCCCATCTCAAAATGAAGTTCCCCACCCCGTGCGGGGTAGGAGAGGTCCTCGGCGACCAATCAACCGGACGAATGTGTTACTTGGCTCAGACCACACAAGTAACACTTCCGCAGCCCATGGAAGACCTCGACCTCAGGGACGAGGCAACATTGCAACACGCTCAACCAGGAGAACCAGTGGTCCGAGTCCCACTGGATCCCGCGGATCAGGAGAAGTGTGTCCAAATAGGGAGTTCGCTCTCAGAAACAGTGAGGGACCAACTCATCAGTTTTCTACGGGAAAACTCAGACGTGTTCGCATGGTCCCCCAGTGACATGCCCGGGATCTCTCCCGAGATCATCGTCCACAAGCTGAGCGTCGATCCTCAGCATAAGTCGGTCAGACAAAAGCGTAGAAACTATTCCACAGAGAAGTTAGTGGCCGTACGCGAGGAGGTTAAGAAACTCCTAGACGCTGGATTTGTCCGAGAAGTGCAGTACCCGGACTGGTTGGCCAACGTTGTCATGGTTAAAAAGAGCAATGGGAAGTGGAGGATGTGCGTGGACTTCACCGACCTCAACAAGGCATGCCCCAAGGACAGCTTCCCATTGCCCAGGATCGACCAACTTGTAGATTCGACGTCCGGCCATGAGCTCTTAAGCTTCATGGACGCGTACTCCGGGTACAATCAGATCAAAATGAGTCCCGGGGATGAGGAGCACACGTCGTTCATGACCGACCAAGGGACATACTGCTACAAGGTAATGCCCTTTGGCCTCAAGAACGCGGGAGCGACCTATTAGCGACGTGTAAATAAGATGTTTCGAGAACAAATGGGCAGAAACGTGGAGGTATACGTTGACGACATGCTCGTCAAGAGCAGGATGAGTGGCGACCAAGTGAGGGACTTGGCTGAGACCTTCCA
The DNA here is from genome assembly GCA_033239525.1 of Nepenthes gracilis. NCBI lineage: Eukaryota > Viridiplantae > Streptophyta > Magnoliopsida > Caryophyllales > Nepenthaceae > Nepenthes > Nepenthes gracilis. The sequence goes on along the minus strand of BSYO01000025.1, from coordinate 12,252,079 downwards.
CGTGCTCAGGACCCACGGGATGAAACTCAATCCCGGTAAATGCACTTTCGGTGTCGCCTCGGGAAAATTCTTGGGCTATATCGTATCGCATCAGGGAATCGAGGCAAACCCAGAAAAGATCCAAGCGATCCTAGACATACGGTCCCCATGAACGGTGAAGGAAGTTCAGCAGCTTACCGGGCGAGTGGCCGCCCTCTCCCGTTTCCTAGCAAAGTTGGCTGAGGAAGCACTGCCATTCTTCAAAGCCCTCAGAGGGACAAAATTTTGGGACTTCCGGTGGAGTGATGACTGCGAGGAGGCATTCCAAGGACTCAAGAGCTACCTCTCGAGTCCGCCCCTCTTAGCTTCTGCTCGACAGGGCGAGGAGCTATACTTGTACCTCTCCGTGTCCGATGCCGCCCTGAGCTCGGCGTTAGTACGAGAGCAACATGGCAAGCAACAGCCCGTGTATTACGTGAGCAAGACTCTCGCGGACGCCGAGACCAGGTGCCCCCTCGCAGAAAAGGTGGCATTAGCAGTGGTTTACTCAGCAAGGAAGCTCAGGCCATACTTCCAGGCACACAAGATAGTAGTCCTGACTGACCAGCCTTTAAGGGCCATTTTGCAGAAACCCGAGATCTCCGGCTGACTGATCAAGTGGGCCATTGAGTTAGGGGAATTCGACATAGAGTTCCGTCTGAGACCAGCTTTAAAGGGGCAGGCGCTCGCGGATTTCCTCGTTGAGACGACGGCGCCGCCCAATCACGACGAGGACCAGGCTACAGCGGAAGAGTTCAGAAGGGCGTCTGCTTGGAACCTACATGTGGACGGCTCCTCCATGAAGGATGGCTGCGGAGCAGGGATTGTCTTGCGCACACCCAAGGGATTGGAGATAAAGTACTCACTGACCCTGGGGTTCTCGGCCACAAACAACGTTGCAGAGTACGAGGCTTTGCTTGCCGGACTCCGACTGGCCAGGGAATGCTCGGCCAAAGAACTGATCATCTACAGTGACTTCGAGTTGGTCATCAATCAGGTCCGCGGAAGCTTCGACGTCAATAACGAGCAGCTGTCCAGATACCTTTCGAAGGTTAAAGGCATGATCGTGGGTTTCAAGACGGCCGAGTTCATCCACACCCCGCGGGAGGAAAACGCCATGGCCGAAACGCTCGCGCGAGCCGCGGCTTCAGGGGATCCTGAACAGTACGCTAGGGGGATGCGAGAAGTCCTGGGCAGGCCCAGCATCGAAGACTCCGAGCAAGAGATGATGCAAGTCACGGACGGGAGCACCTGGATGACTCCCTACCTGAAGTTCTTGTCAGATGGCTCGCTGCCCGAGGACCCGAATGAGGCCAAGAAGATAAAGAAGACGGCAGGTTGGTACACAATCGTGGAAGGCTAGCTGTATCGACGGGGTTTCTCAACCCCTTACCTAAGGTGTCTCACCCCAGAGGAGGTGCATCTCGGAATATGCGGATCCCATGTCGGGGGAAAGAACCTAGCTTTTAAACTTATGAGACAAGGGTACTACTGGCCGACAATGAAGTATGCCACCATTGATTTCGTACGCAAATGTGAAAGTTGCCATCTTCACAGCAACATGAGTCATCGCCCCCACACGAATCTCCGGACGCTGCAGTCCCTGTGGCCGTTCGCCCAATGGGGGCTCGACATCCTCGGACCGTTTTCCCTCGCTCCTGGACAAAGGAAGTTCCTGATTGTCTGGATAGATTACTTCACCAAATGGGTAGAAGCAGTGCCGCTAGCTAGGATAATAGAGCAAAACGTGATGGAGTTCCTCCGGCAGAGCATCGTGTGCAGGTTTGGGGTACCAGAGTGCGTCATGATTGACAACGGGACGCAGTTCACTGGAAAGCGATTCACTAAGTACGGCGCAAGCCTGAGGATCAACTTAGTGCATACGTCAGTAGCATACCCACAGGCCAATGGGTAGGTGGAAGTGACAAACCGCACGATCCTACATGGGCTGAAGACCAAGCTGGAGTCTTCTGAGGGCTCGTGGGTGCATGAACTGCCCTCGGTCCTTTGGTCATACAGAACAACGCCCAGGGAGCCCACAAGAGAAACCCCTTTCAGTCTTTGCTACGGAGTCGAAGCTGTCATCCCAATAGAAGTAAGCCTCACAAGGCCCAGGGTTGGGTGGTTCAGCGCAACGGATAACAGCCAGAGGCTCCGAGAAAGCCTCGATGACCTCGAAGAAGTTCGCGACCAAGCGAGGCTTAGGATAGCGGCCTACCAGCAACGGGTAGCCCGCCATTACAACAAGAAAGTAAAGGCGCAAAAATTCGAGGTCGAGGATCTCGTACTAAGAAGCGTAGAAGCCACGGGAAAAATCGCCGGCAGAAACAAGCTCTCACCAAATTGGGAGGGACCGTTTTTGGTCTCGGCTATCCTTCGAGGAGGAGTTTATAAGCTACGCACCCAGGAGGGCAAGCTAGTACCCCGGATTTGGAACGCCGCTCACCTAAGGAAATACTACCAGTGAAAGGCGGGTCATCCCCAACAAACAAAACTCGGGCGCCAACCCGAGCGGCCCAAAAGGTCGGACCCCAGAGGTCAGGCAATAAAAACTCGGCTGTGACCGAGCGGCCCAAGAGGTCGGACCCTAGAGGTCATAATAAAAACTCGGCTGTGACCGAGCGACCCAAGAGGTCGGACCCTAGAGGTCATAATAAAAACTCGGCTGTGACCGAGCGGCCCAAGAGGTCGGACCCTAGAGGTCATAATAAAAACTCGGGCGCCAACCCAAGAGGTCGGACCCCGAGGTCAGGCAATAAAAACTCGGCTGTGACAGAGCGGCCCAAGAGGTCGGACCCTAGAGGTCATAACAAAAACTCGGATTCGTTCGAGCGGCCCAGGAAGTCGTAAGCAACACTCGGATTTATCGGAGTAAAAAAAAAAAAAAAAGAGAGGCACTTGTGATAATCTCAAGAATTTCCTTTTTATTCATATACATGGTACAACAAAGGAAAGAGAAAAACAAAGAACGAAGGTTAGCCCTCGCCAGGACCTTGAGGTGGAACGGCTCCGGATCCCTCTTCTAAAGATGAAGAATCCTCCCCATGACTCGAAGTTCCTGGCTGGTCTGACAAGCGAGGGCTTGCTGAGGAGCTTGGGCCCGAGGACATGGGAAATGGCCTGCCTTGGAGACCATACACATCCTCAGGGAGCGCGACGCTGGAATTGCGCGGGTCGAACATAGCAGCAGGAAACCGTGGGTACAGGACCCGCATCAGCCGGCGGCATAGATGAATGCCATCCCAGAACTTGGCCTCCAACAGGGGGGCCATGTCAGCAACCTTCACGGAGGTCCTTAACGTCTCCTCCAGCTGTAGGTTTCATTCCTGCAGGAAGCCGTATCGAACCTCTAAGAGCCTCAGAGCTTCCTCAGATGAAGCAAGCGCCGCACGAAGCCGCTGGCTCTCTTCCAGGGCGGCCCTTGAAGACTCCGCCTCCCGACGAGACCGAACGATTTCGCCCACCAGTTGGCTAAGGCCACCGATCAGATCCTGGAGCTGCAAAAGGACTAAAGCGACTTAGAAGCAGTCAACAGAAAGTGAGACAAACGGGGAGGTAGCAGAGTACCTGAGAAATCACATGATCCTGAGTAGGGACAGTCTCCCTTGAGGTCTCGGGCACGATCGGGCGCTCTGCGGGCACCGCAGAAACATTGAGAGTTGCCTCGGAGGAAGGACCCTCAGGAATGGGGGGCTCCGCTACCTCCGGAACGTCAGCAACGGCCGGGATCTCAAAGGCCGCGACCACAGCCTCATCACCGCCAAGAATGTCGAAGATATCCTCAACCGTAACACGGCGGCAGCCTCCATCCCCTGAGGCTCTACGACCTCGTCCAAGGTTGCCTCCCCCGAGGCATCATAAGCTGTAGGGTCGTCAGAAGGATGACCCGTAGAGACGGAAGAGACCTCAGGATGGGCCTCGATACCAGAGGAAGGTGCTGCGGTGATCCCGGACTCCTCAGAAGGACCAGAAGTCAACCTCACGGCCTTCTTAACCATGGGGGCAATGACGAGGTCATCCTCTGAGGGAGACTCACCCGCAACGCTCGGAGGGCCCTCAGGAACCTCAATCTGCGGGCTCTTTGGAGGCCTCTTGGATGCTCCTGGATAACAAGAGAACCCTCTCTTTTCTTTGGCTTCCTCTTCTTTTTCTTCGAAGCAGCAATGGCAGAATCTCCGGGTAGCGCCACCCACTTAGCTTCGGCCAGCTTTTCGGGGATAACCAGGATATTCTTCTTCCCCACGTTGAAGCTGCCAAGGTCCGCCATCACCAAGTCCGTAATCTCCTTGGCGGCTCCCCTTTCCTCGTCAGTAATGTCGGAGCCATATTTGCTCGCGACATTTCCCCATACAGATGAAAGCTGCCAGTCCTCAGCAGCTTTAAGGAAGAAGAACCTGTCCTTCCACCTTTTGGTGGAATCCGGGATCCCACCGCTCATCTCAGCAAACTCGGGGCGAGGGGTCATGGCGATCCAGTCATGGTTGTGAGTGAAGCGAAACATGATCTTCACCATGACCACCTCGAGAACCTTGCTATGGCAGCATGCAAATGCACACAAGGAAACCAAATACCTGATGGCGTTGGGCTGGAGCCTGGCGAACGGAACGGCCAACTCCTTCATCAGGCGGTGGAGCTCCGTGGGAACAGAAAAACGAAGCCCACCTTTGAGGTGAACTTCGTAAACAGCAATGTATCCGCTTGGAGGACTGCACACCCTCTCTGCGGCTCTTGGAACCACCAATGAATCAGACTCAGGAATGCCGTACTTCACCCTAATCTGCTCGAGATCTTGAGAAGAAAGGGAAGAGGCAATGTCGTTAACGCCAGGAGCCATGGCAGTAAGAAACGAAAGCGAAGCGACGCGAAGAATCTCAGGGGGGATCAAGGAAAGAAAGAAGAAGCGGGAGGAATGAATGAGGACGTGACAAAGGATTTAAAGAAAATTTCAAATTAGTGAAAAGGCGCCCTCATTATGACCATTCCACGTGTCAGCTCCCCATACGCGATAGGCGGGCATAGACCTTGGGGCTTCCCGAAGCGATGTCACATCAATCGCATATCACATTCAATGCTCCACGGGGAGCGAAACGGCGGCGAAAAACAGGTCTCGGAGTTTCAAAGGGATCTCGGGCGTTTTTCACATCAGCAAAAGGCGAAGATCGCGGGCTATTATGATAGGAAAGCGTTCACAAGGCATGTCAAACGGCTGAGTCCTCGAACCGTTTGACATGGGGGGCTCGTGATGGGTCCTGGAACCCAAGGCCCAAATTGCAATCGGGCCCAAAGGATCGCAGTAGAAAGCTGGCCCAAATAATTAACCCATTTCTGGGTACCTGGAGAATCAGGATTAAGGGACAAAGACGCTGGCAGTCCGAGAGGACGCTGAGATCCATTGAAGGACGAGGACCGCCAGAAAAGCTAAAATAGCCAAGATGCCATCTCAGATGACTTGCACGACGCACACTGCCACGATTGACCAACGGCTTCTGACGCGCCACTGAGGCCATGCGCCTCAAGGCGTCAGATCTCTGCAGACCGTGATGTGTCTCACACAAACGCACCTTCTGATAGCGATGGTGGCAGGCAGCCCTGACGCGCCAGCGCCACGTGTCGCCTCCTTACGGTATCACGTTCCTTATAAATACCCCATTTTAGCAATTGAGAAAGGGTCTTGGTTCTGAATCCATCTATTCACACTCGAGCAGGAATCCTCACAAGAAAAACTAAGGCAAAGAAAAAAGAGGGAGGAGAGAAATCTGTTTTCCTTACGCTGTAATACCCTGAGAAGGCGGATAACTTCCCAGGCATTCTTTGTACCTTTTCATCATTATAGTGAGATTTCTCGGACTGCTTGTCCACTGCCGTGGTTTTTTACCCCTCATCAGATAAAGGGGTTTTCTACGTAAACCAACGTGTTCTCCCACTGTCCTCATACTTCTCTTTCTCTGTTCGAGTTCGGCTTATTTTGTGTTGCTCCTATTTGTCCGTCCGCACGCTTAAAAAGCCGCTCGCGTTTAATCTGACGTACGGCCAGATTCACCGGACGTAAATATATATATATATATATATGTAACAATTTTTAAAAAAATTTTAAAAAGGTTAAATTATAAAAATATTTAAATTATAAAATTTAAAAAAACCAAAAAACAAAAAAGTTATTGTGATATCTTTTAGATTCTTTTCAAAAATTAAATATGGCTGATAGATCTGAAATCTGAAGAAATGTAATGTCTCCCTTGTGTTGGATGAGCTCCCACAGAGCTCTGCGTGGAAGTTCCCTAGTGTGGTACCAAGATGAAGGACACCAAATTTAAAATTAATAAAATCTGATATGATTTGATATGAATTAATTGGATTTTATTATTAGGCTTTTGATCACTCCACTGTAGATAATTTAACAAATTAAAAATCATTGGATGTTTGCACAGTGTGATATACTAATATTGTATTAAGTATTTAGTAGCTCTAATTTCATATTATTTAAAAAATTAAAGATATGACAATAGTTATATTTCTACTTAGTTTCTTCATAATATGGGTATCATTATTTTCTAACATTTAAAAATATTTTTAATATTATTATAAAATGTAAAACAATGACCACTAAATCATTAAAATCTCATTTCTATGGGTAAGGCTTGCCAAATTAAGATGAAGCAAGTCTACAAATCTATTTTTTCTTCATCCAAAATTAGGGTGGCCAATCCCATAAGGATAGGACCCACCCATCAAGATAACCAAAGGTTGTATTTTGTTTTTAAGGTACTATTTTTTATTTTAAAATTAAGATTATTTGATATAAATTTAACGACTATATATATATATATATTGAAAAATTCATTAAAACCTTTTTCTTCAAAGAAAATGCATAGGGCCTCAAACTTGAGATGAATAGGGTTGCATCTCACCCTCGACATGTACCTCCTGACTCCTCCCTCAAGGGGTACCCTTTTGTCCTTCTAAGTCTAATATTGTCGTAGGTGATTTTGGTGCTATTATTGACCTAGTGCCTCTATATAATAGGAAATTGAATAGTTCAATGAATCAATTCTTTGCCATGAATGTTGATGTAGAACCTACCAATAGTATCTATTTGGATTGCCAATTGAAGGAAAGCCTCCGTGTAGGTTGAGGCATAGGGGCTGCATCTTAATTTTAAGATAATTGAATATAAATTAAATGACCCATTTATTTTTACTTTTTTAAAAAAGATTTTATAAATTATTTTTTAATAAGATATATTAGCCGTTAAATTTATATTCAATAACTTCAGACTTTAAACTTTGTCTGATCCTCATGTTGTAGCCACCCCTCTCCTTTCGCGAGTTATCCTCCTACAATGCCAAATACCCATAATAGAACTGATTTTGCGATTGTTAACCAGTGTGGCACAAAACATATATACTCGACGCAGTGAAATAAATCTAAACCTCTTATTAAATATTGACTACAAAACTCATGAATATAAGGAATATAATAATGTATAACGACATTTAATGTGAAAAATTATTTTCAATTGAGTAAAAAATTATAAGACAAATTCAAAATAAATTTATTATAAAATAGTCCTGATTATAAAATAACCCTCTTTGAAATTTTTTTACTACAATTCAAGTGAAGAACAATTGAATACTAATACAACTCGAGTGAAAAATGGTTGAATATCAATCTCCTTAACACGTCTAACAATAATAAGAAAAAATATACGGAGAAATAAGAGTAATTAAAAGGTAATACATCCTAAAAAATAATATTAAAATAATGTACCCAATTTAGTGAAGAATAAAACTCAAAGTGGATTTTAACTAAATGTCTAATATCCTTTTATTTTCTCATTTTCTTTTCTCTCTATGAGGCGCTTGTTGAATAAGAAAATAATTTTAAAAATCCTAAAATCACGTCAAGTGTAACTTTGTATTAGTGTTGGTATATGAACACTGGTCAGGAGCGACCTCTTTAGACAAATAGCATACAAACAACCCTTAGGCATGCATCAGGCATGACTTTTTTGAACAAGTTACACGCGTATTTTTGTCAGGCGCCCATCATATCCTATTCACCTAACTTTTGACCGAGTATTAGTCGACCATTGCACAAACGTCATGCAAGCTTTTTGTATCCTTTATGTGTTTGGACGATTCTTGACCCAACTTTGGTTGACCCTCGTATGAGTATCATATGATTCTTTCTTAACATTATTGCCTAAGTGTGCCATACGTGAACATCACAAGCTCTCCTCAATGACGTGTCTATTTGTTGTCACTCTTATGTGGGAGTAATCTAAAATCAAACAAACTTTCCTCACAACCTTGTGGAGGGATCCACCAATCATCTCTCATCTTTCAACAATTTTGCCTCCAAGAAAATCCCAGCATGTACTTTCATAAGTTTGAATGAGACATTCTATCACTTCATCGAATTTAGAGTATATCTACTCCATTGTGGCTTCTTCTCCGTAGGAGAGTTGTTTCTACTTACACTCCTTTTTAACCTTCTTTTCTCGCCACCTTGATCAATATCCTTGTTAGTCATCTTGCTGTCTCCCTTGGTAATCGAAACTTTTATCAAGTGTCAGTTTGAATGCCTGCTTCCCTTTACAATAATTAAGATACCTTTGATGAGTTTCAATTGGCATTTTTGGAACATCATGTAAAAACATACATCATCAAACTTTTAATTGAAATTATATTCAAACATATATCCGGGGAATGTTACATGCCTTTCAATATGAGTATTATCTTATTGCTTGTCTACAAGCTAATATCTTTATGGTTAACTGTCCTCAACGAGTCATTATTATCTATTTTTAATACCTCATAATCTCCGAGAGTATAGAAGATGAATGATTTCTTTTATGTCGCATAGTGTGTAAAATTACTATCTATCATCCAACTTATCTTGTGGCTCATAAAACTCCATATCCTCCTCATGTGAACAACTAGAAGGTCTCCATATGTGGTAATAAAAATTTGATCTTTTCCATCATTGTCTCTCCTATCATGACACTTGCCGGCTTCCTTCTTTTCATATTTTTTTTGAAGCAATTTTACTTCATATGACCTTTCATTAGACCGATTGCTACTTCTTTCTAACTTGCCGCCTTGATAACTTGATTTCTCGTGCTTCTGACCGCCACTGGATATCAATGGACTTAACTTTCCCAAAATTTCAACGCTTTCTTTTTGCTTAAACTTATTTATAAGTAAGAAAGTAATAACCTTATCAAGATTGAGAGTATCCTTTTCAAATAGTAGTGTCATGGCCATACAATCGTACGAGGCTAGTAAAAAAACTAGCGACACTAATGCTTTATTTTCTTCACTAATCTACTCATCAAGTAATTAAAAGTCGGTTAATCTCATTCAAATACTGTTCAAAACTTCTCTCTTCTTACAACTAAAGGCCATAGAACTTTTGCTTTACGTGCAACTTTATTGTCATTGACTTAAAATTGTATTGGCCCTCAAGTTTTATTGAAATTTTGATTGGATCCAACATGCCAATAACTCTTAAAAGAGTATTGCTTGTGAAATATAACTTAATCGTATAATTAGTAAAATTTCTTATATCTTACCACTCCTCATCCATCGTCTTTTCTGACTTGTCTACCGTATTCTATAGTACTTTTACTGTTTCTTATCGAGTTAAAATATTCCTGCCTGTTTTTTACAAAAGGATGAAACTATTTTTCTTATTAAATTACTCAATATAGAATGGCATGTTTCCCGATGCTGATACTATAAAATCATAATTTTTAAAATTTTAAAAATATTACTCTATGATACCACTTGTTGATATTTGACCAAAATATACAAACCTAGAATAGTGGAATAAACACAAACCTTTTATTAAATGTCAACCATCAAACCCATAAGGACAAAGAGTACAATAATATACAATAATTTTTAGCATAATTTTTTTAATTAAGAAAAAAATTATAAAATAAATTTTAAATAAATCCACCATAAAATAATACTAATTGTAAAATAACTACCTCCAAAATCTTTTTACTATATCATGTGTGAACAATGGCCGGATACCAACCTTCTTAACAATCCTAACAGCCCATGAAAAAATTATCGAAAAATAAGAGTAATCAAATGGTAATATATTCTAAAAAATAATATTAGAATAATATATTTGACTTTTATAAGGAATAGAACTCAAATTAGACTTTAATTTAATGCAAAATCTCCTCCGATTCTATCTTTTTTTCTTCTCTTTTTCTGTGCGGTACTCCTTATATGATAAAATAATTTTAAATATCCTAAAATTACGTCATATGTGACTTAGTATATTATCGGTGTATAAGCTCCAATCAGTTATGATCTCCCTAGACATGCGGTGCACATGCACTTTTTAGGTGTGACCTTTTCAGATAAACTTTGTAGATACATTCATTAGATTCCTATCATGAATCACTCAACTAGATTTCAGTCGACTATCGACCAACTCTCGTATGAATATTGTATAACTCTTCAGCATTTTTTGTCACTTCAAGCAACTATTGAGCAATCATTGGTTGACCCTTATATGAATATTATGTGATTCTTATTTAATATATTTGCCTGATTGTGCCATGTGTAAATATTATACGTTCTTGTGATAACTAGTCTATTTGTTGTGGCACCACACAAAGGAGTAACTCAAAACCCAATACTTTCTACATAGACGGTTCTTCTTACTAGGATTATTTGGATGCTTATGCTGCCAATGTTGGCTTAATGGTAACTTCAAGAGGGGCCTAAAATGATTACCCCTTCTAGTGATGTTGTATGATGACCGGGTTGTTAGAAATAATATGTACTACAGGTTACCCATATCGGGTTTAATGAACTACTATTTCAATATAATCTTATTAATTATCATTAAAATGCATTTATATTTTATCATGCTTAATTTTGAGTATTTATTTGTATAATAATCCCTAGGTTTGAACAATATAACTATATAATGGTAATAAGATCATATTTTTGAGTTTCAGTTGCTTATAAATTAAAATCTTAATTATATTTGATCTTAGAATTAATAAGATAAGATATTAATGATCTATTTAGATCAGTGTACATTGGATTAGCCTGTTGAAGGGGTGATTGAGTTATAGTTACATATGTAACTGACATTTTAATAAATCTATAGGTATTAATTAAAGAATGAGTTTACTAAATTAACTCAAAATAAATACTTTTGTATGGAAGATTTATTGAATGTCAAAAACATACTTAAAAAAATTATACAAATGATCATTACATTTGAGATACCTTACATTTGAGATACCTTAGTATCTCATGTGTATACAGTTATATTTTAATATTACTAATATGTGTTTAATAATTAAACATATGGAGATAATTATTATGTATATTGAAAAGCACATGAGATAGCATATTGTCCAATAAAGGATCCACTGCTCCTATCAAAAGGAAAAATATCTTATGTGATTAATTAAACCAAAAATTGATAAATTCTTGGCCAATGTGTTATATAAATTAGAAAAAAATTTCTAATTTTCATTTGTTTATTTTATCATATAAAAAATAATATAGACATTAATATTGTTCATATCCTAAATTTATTCGAGACATATGTTGATAGAAAGGCTAAATTTATCCTATAACTTCTATGAAAATATTCAATAAATAGCTGGTCATTTATTCAATTCATTTAGAGGCCATGATATATTGCTAGGTATTTTCGTGATCTATAGAAACCCTTATTCAATTATTATGAATAATTTATTTAAGAAGAATTTAAAAGTGTTTAATTTATTATAACTACATAATGGTAATAAGATTATATTTTTGAGTTTCAGTTGCTTATAAATTAAAATCTTAATTATATTTAATCTTAGAATTAATAAGATAAGATATTAATGATCTATTTAGATCAGTGTACATTGGATTAGCCTGTTGAAGGGGTGATTGAGTTATAGTTACATATGTAACTGACATTTTAATAAATCTATAAGTATTAATTAGAGAATGAGTTTACTAAATTAACTCAAAATAAATACTTTTGTATGGAAGATTTATTGAATGTCAAAAATATACTTAAAAAAATTATACAAATGATCATTACATTTGAGATACCTTACATTTGAGATACCTTAGTATCTCATGTGTATACAGTTATATTTTAATATTACTAATATGTGTTTAATAATTAAACATATGGAGATAATTATTATGTATAGTGAAAAGCACATGAGATAGCATATTGTCCAATAAAGGATCCACTGCTCCTATCAAAAGGAAAAATATCTTATGTGATTAATTAAACCAAAAATTGATAAATTCTTGGCCATTGTGTTATATAAATTAGAAAAAAATTTCTAATTTTCATTTATTTATTTGATATTATATAAAAAAATAATATAGAGATTAATATTGTTGATAGAAAGGCTAAATTTATACTATAACTTTTATGAAAATATTCAATAAATAGATGGTCATTTATTCAATTCATTTAGAGGCCATGATATATTGCTAGGTATTTTCGTGATCTATAGAAACCCTTATTCAATTATTATGAATAATTTATTTAAGAAGAATTTAAAAGTGTTTAATTTATTATAACTAAAAGCTTATTCTAACAAGTTGAATAAGATTCAATATTTTTTTTATTACCAGTTTGATAATAAACCTATTGAGTTACACACTTTATTATTTGATATTTATCATTCCATGTCAAATTTTATTGGTTGAATCGTAACTGCATTAGATGCACAAGATAATATAAGTAACTCAATTTCTTACTTAATTTTTATGAATAATTGATGGAGGAAAAACTAATTAATTAGAGGGAGCTGAGTAGCTTCCTCAAATTAATAAAGAAGAAAGCCAAATGGCTTCTGCTTTAAAAAAAATTAAAGGGGAGTTGTAGTGGATCAAGAAGGGCTCCATTTAGTAAAGATATGGACAAGATTATTTTTTACCTTTGGACTATTTATTTTTTAATAAATATTTATAATTTAACTATTTTAAAAAATTAAGTAATCAATTATTAAATCATAACTATTTATTTAAAAATAAATAGCTCAGATCTAGATAATAATTTTATCTATTTATTTTTTTTTGAGAGGTGGAGGTCCACTCGTGTCGAATTGTAGCCCTCCTTGTGAATAAGAAATACAAGAGGGAGCTTATGAGAAGAGAGATGGAGAAGAAAAGGGAAGTCGTATGGTTCTCCCAGAATGAAAAACAAGAGGGGAGCCTGTGCTCCCTCGTGACTCTCTTCTTTTTTATTGCATTTTTATTTTATTTTGTTTAATTTAATTAAGTGATAGGAGATTGATTTGTCCTAAGATTCAAATTGTAGTATAAATTAGGAGTCACTCGATCTACTACTGCGGGTCGAGTTGGTGCGGGTCCGGTCTCTATCTCTGTTAACCTGAAACCTACGTACCACAAATTATAAATAAGAGGTCAAAGAATTGACGGGACTCACTTTCTGATTTATCTTTTGACGCTCAAATTAGGAATCTTTTCAAGAGAATAGAAAGATGTAAGGAGGATGTGAGACTAATGCAATGATGCAGGTATTCGGGAGATATAAGAAGAGAACTACCCTCCTATTATGCACTCGGTGGGGAGCGGCTTAGAGAGATGGTGAACTGGGCTTCGGTGTATCACACTCGGTGAGTGGCTCACTAATGTGTGCTCAGTGGGGAGTGGCTTCATGAGGTAGAAAAAGAGTTGCATTGAAAAAATGGTGTTTAATTCTTTCTGAGTTCTTGTGTTTCTCTTAGGAGTAGCCTTAGCTAAGAATTAATCGATTCCCTGTCTTGTGAAGGGAAAGAACATTTATAATGCTTCGTGGAGAATGTTTTGATACCAAAACTTGTACAGGTATTCCACTAAGATTCGTTATCCGTTGGAACATTAATGAGGGCCACTTTGTTAGATGTCATCTTGTGACGGTAATATGACCATGGCTAGTGGTGGCTGATATGGGCTAGGCTACTTCTCGCGTAGGTTGGCTGGATTGCTGTTGGTCGGTAGGCACGGTCGTTCCCCATGGTTGACCGCCATTGCCCTTGGTTGAGACCTATCGCACCGATATCTTCTACGCTGCCAAACTGTTATCGTTGAGGTGGAGGGTTAACTTTACCGTGATTGGTTGAGTTGCAAAGGCTATCCCTTAACGTTGGGTCATTGCTCATCCATGGGCCCGTTCGCAGCGGATGGGCTGGCTGGGTGGTTCTTGAACCTTGGTTCACAGTAGAGGGTTAACTTAGTTGGCTGGCTGTCAAATTGGTCTGTGTCATGGCTTGATCGGTTCGCATCGTGATTGGACTCATCAAAGATATTTATCAAAAGTTGGTGTGAAATTTTCTAATATTTTCAAGAGTTGATATGTGTAAGTCTTCCTCTCTTAATTTGCCTTATTTTTCCACTTCTAATTCATTTAAAAAGTAAGTAGGCAGTGGACTACTTCTAATATTTCAATAGTTAGAATAGTTATTTATACGAGTGGTGTGGTACATTTAATTTTACAATTATATTTGTTTTACTAGATTTTATAAAAAATCCTAGTAAGTTTAGATGTAATTGCAAGTTTAGAATACATTTATAGATATTTTAAATATTAAACACTTGTAAAATTAGCTATCATTAACTTAAACATTGTGTTTTGTGCCAACTTATATGTATATATTTCATGTATAGTACTAAGACCTTTGATGTCAACAAAAGTTCTTGCACAGGAAGATTGGCTAGATCTTTTGTATTTTAATTTTTTTTCTGGATTATTATATGATAATTTTTAAACTTTTCATATGCAAAAATATAAAGAGATAAATCAAAAACAAAATTTCTTATATCAACAACACCAAAGGAATATCAAATGAATAGAATCCTATATTATTATTATAAGTGTCATATCTTTATATTTTATATCTCATTTTAATTGATTAAAAAAAATTTTAACATTAAAAATAAAAACAAATTATAATATTTTACCGTATTTTTGACATTGATCTTCTTACAAAGGTTTCTAGCCGGAACATCGGGGGCTTAGAGGCCTTATGAAGACCAGGCAGGTGAAGCACTTACTACTAGGAAATTCCAACTCCATGAGGAAACTAAAGTGTGCTTGTGGAAACCTAAGTCTTTATGAGTAAAGCAAATGCCATCACCCATAAGCTTGGGAATGGCTGATCTTGGTTCATGAATCACCATTAGTGCCCGAGTGATGGTTCGGACCACTTTTCTTCCTTCACATATAAGGCTAATGATGACTCCGATGGAGCTTACTTTAAGGCTATTGCCGGTTCTTATATTTTATTCATTGGATGGTCTTAGGAACTCAAATAATGTTAAATTCACGATGGAGATTAATGGTAGGAAATTAGCATAAGTGTTCTTGTAAGGTAATGTTAAATATGAATATTCTCATTTGACTAAGTTTTAGGACTATACTAGAATGAATAATATTATCTATGAAAATTTTTGTGCTACTTGAATGAGAATGATCCCTATTTGTTTTACATTTTGAAATGTATGCCTTCTTTTAATCAGAATAATATGACAAGAAACTACACCATTTGGAATTTGTGATTCTCTATTATCATAATTTGGGTCTGTAGGGGCAAAAGGTCGGTCGGATAGAATGATACACAGTGAAGGAAAAGAGAAAGGAGAAGTAAACACGTTTTACGTGGAAACTCTTTTGAATCTAGGAAAAAATCACGGGAGTAGAGTTTACAGTAAATCCACTATGTGAAATAGGTTACAAACCTCTGAAATGGAGTATCCGCTACACACCTGAGAATGACAAAGAAAAAACTCTCCAGAGCAAACCAAGAAAACATTCTTTTCTCTCCACTCTCTGTTTTTATTTCTTCTCTCTCACTGGTGGTGCACTCCCCTCTTTTCCTTCACCATTGAATCTTACCTCCTTACACTCTACCGTGCTTAGATGCTCTCTCTCTCTATTCTGTATGCCCAGCATGCATATATATGATGGTCTGTCCGGAGACCTTTTACCAATAGGCGAGTTGAGTGTGGTCAAATGAATACCACCTGCTATGCAACCTGCCAACGACTTTATCTACCAACTTTGCAACCTACCACCTGCACAAACGGCGCACATGCTGCAGATCTGCCACCTGCTCTGCTATCTAACAACTTGTTGCCAGTTGTCCACGACGTCCTCAGTCGTTACTGCAATCAAGTCCCTTGGCCGTCGGTGCCCATTGGCTATCACAAGAGTCTTCCGGCGTTCCTTTGTTGATTCCATACCGGTAATACCAATTGGTAAATTCTTCATTTCTAATCTTAGCCGGTCAACTTTCCGTTGACCGGATCCACAGCCATCCGGTCAACCTCCCGTTGACCATCCTCCACAGCTATCTGGTCAACCTTTCTGTTGACCGTCTTTGTCACCCGTTCATCATCCAGCAGCACTCCTGTAACCCTCAGACGGTTAACCTCCTGTTGACCAGATTCAGCTAGCCGTCCTCCGGTCAATCTCCATTGATCGTTTTTGTCTTCCAACCGGTCAACGAATGTTGAATGACCCCGATAACAAACTAGTTTGTTGAATGACCCACAAGGGAGTGACCTACCCCAACAAACTTCCCCTCACGACCTTGTGGGGGATACCTTCGCCTCTACCCGGCGACCATCATCGCCTGCTTTCCGGCAGCTTCCCCTCAACTGGGAATTCAGCGTTGGTCTCCGTAAGCCTGAATGACACTTTCCTCCGCCCCACTGAGCTTGGAGTAATCCCACTCCCCTTCAACTCCTTTACAGCGGACTTGTCATTTTTCCTTGCACTTTACCTTGGTCGTCCTCCCTTGCCACCTTGACCAATACCCCATTTGGTCACATTTGCATTTCCTTTGGCAGTGCAGGCCTTCATCAGATACAGCCCTGATGTCCTGCTTCCCCTTACCATCATTGAGGTGCCTTTGGTGAGCTTCCACTGGCCATCACCAAACGCCGTCCTGAAGCCTTTCTCATCAAGCTTTCCTGTTGAAATCACATTTAACCTCAGATTTGGGGCATGTCACACGCCCTCCAGCACGAGCTTGTTTTCATTGCTTGTTTGTCTTCAAGCAAACACCCCCAATGCCAATAACCCTGGACGAGCCACTGTTATCCATCTTCAACACCCCGTGGCCAATAGACGTATAACTCATGAAGTGGGACTTCTTCGGTGTCGCATGGTGTGAGGCCCCACTGTCCATCACCCAACTCGTCTCCTGGCATGTGCAGCTCCGTGCTTCCCTTACATGGACCACAAGAAGGTCTCCACAGAAAGCAAAGGTCTCCGGATCATCAGCCTGATCCCTTTTCTCCTAACAATCGCTTCTACCTTCCTTGTCCTACCTTCTCTGATAGTCCCTCTTTATGTGGCCTTTCTTGTCATAAAAGAAACAACTCCTCCGTTCAAGTTTATTCCGGCTGTTGCTCCTTTCCACTTTGCCACCTCCGCCTCGTTTCCTCGATTTTCCTCGTCCCCGACTGCTGGTCGCCACGAGAAGATTTGGCTGAGAGCTTGAGGGCTCACTGCTTTCCCTCCGCCTTGACTCGTTCACAAGCAGGGAAGCTATGACCTCGTCCAGCCTCAGCGTATCCTTCCCGAACAGCAACGTCGTGACGATATGATCATACGAGACAGGTAAGGATGCCAGCAACACCAACACTTTGTCTTCCTCCTTGATCTCCTCATCAAGGGTTGACATCTGTGTCACCAGCCGGTTGATCTCCTTTCGACAACCGCAGGTTATAAAACTGATTCTTCATATGAAGCCTGGTTGTCAAGGATTTGGACTTATGCGGGCTTTCAAGCTTTTTTCAGACCTTCGCCTGGTCTGATAGACCGAGGACCTACTGGAGTGTGTTGTCCGCCAAACACAACTTAATAGTGCAGTTGACAAGATCCCTCTTGTCTTGCCACTCGTCCTCAGTCAGATTCTCCGGCTTCTCCTCCTTTTTCCGAAGAGCTTTTATTATTTCTTTGCGGGTCAAAATATTTCTCACACGTTCCTGCCAGAGGATGAAATTATTTTGCCCATTGAACTGCTCCACACTGAACGGCCCATTCCTCGCCGACGACATCATCCAACCGAAGGTTCACGAACCAGTCTCTAATACCACTTGTAGGGGAAAAAGGTCGGTCGGATAGAATGATACATAGTGAAAGAAAAGAGAAAGGAGAAGCACACACACGTTTTATGTGGAAACCCTTTCGAATTTAGGAAAAAACTACGGGAGCAGAGTCTACAACAAATCTACTATGTGAAATAGGTTACAAACCTCCGAAATGGAGTATCAGCTACACACCCGAGAATGACAAAGAAAAAACTATCCAGAGCAAACCAAGAAACACTCCTTTCTCTTCACTCTCTGTTTTTCTTTCTTCTCTCTCATTGGTGGTGTACTCCTCTCTTTTCCTTTACCCTTGGATCTTACCTCCTTGCACTTTATCGTGCCTAGATACTCTCTCTGTCCTGAAGCCCTTCAACCAATAGGCGGGTTGAGTATGGTCAAATGCATGTCACCTACTCTACAACCTGCCAACGACTTTATCCACAAACTCTGCAACCTGCCACCTGTACAAATGGCACACACGCTGTAGGTTTGCCACCTGCTCTGTTGTCCAACAATTTGTTGCGAACTGTCCACGACGTGCTCAATCGTTGCTGCAGTCAAGTCCCTTGGCCGTCTGTGCCCATTCGCTATCACATAAGTCTTTCGGCGTTTCTTGGTTTATTTCATACCAGTAATACCGACTGGTAAATTCTTTCTTCCTAATCTTAGCCGATCAACCTCCCGTTGACTGTCCTCCACAGCCATCCGGTCAACCTTCCTGTTGACCGTCTTTGCCACCTGTCCATCATCCAGTAGCACTCCTGTAGCCCCCAAACGGTCAACCTCCTATTGACCGAATTCAGCTTGCCGTCCGCCGGTTAATCTCTATTGACCGTTTTACTTTTCAGCCGGTCAACGCCCGATGACAAACTAATTTGTTGAATCACTCACAAGGGAGTAAGCTCCTAACAGGGTCTTATCGTGGGAAGGATGGCTTGGATATTTTTAGAATGACCGTAATAATCTGTGTAACTTAAAAATTTGTTTAGGGTTTGTTATCGTGTACTTGTCACTTTTACATACTACCCTTGTTTTGTGGATCATTCCATGGGCTTTGATGAATTTTTATTTCTGATGAGATGTATTTGTATTAGGGTTTTCTTTGAGCCCGAGACATGTTCTGACTAGTTGGTTCTCTGACATGATCCCTTGTTGGTAGCCATTACTCAGTGAAAAAAGATATGCTAACCCTACTTCTCACAAATTGGACAGCGTGGCCCTCAAATCCTACGAGGAAAATTAGCTTGACAAATTCTCTGTATTTTATGAAAATAAAATAAAATAAAATAAACAATCTCTATAAATACAATTTTCCAATCACTTCAGTCAACAGACAAGAACGCTAAATTGAATTTTAAGTTCTCTCAATAGCCAAGACCTTCATATCAGAACATATTACCTAATCAGTGGTGGACATGAACATAACACTTTAACACAACGATAGTAATCCAGGAGAAGTTAATCAAATGGCAAAAATCATAGAAACATTTCACCAAACTAAAGTAAAAAAATTAAAGGGCTGATTGTTCACATTATTTTGACTTTTGATATTATTTTATGGCCTCTTATTTACATTTATGGTGTACATAACTTATAATTTCTTAATCCAACAGTTCAATATAGAATTCTTGAAATTGAATTTATTTTTCAGACATGCATCAAATACATAAAAAGAATAATATTAAAACTAGCTAGCTTATGAAAAACAAGGTCAATGAATTAATTACCTTCGAGCCAAAAGCAGTCCTTGCAATCATCACTGCCCGGAAACAACCATCTGTTAACAAGGCATGTATAGTTCTTGCACTTGTACGCCGTCCAGACCACCGATGAGTCAGGCGGCGTGGTCCACTGGCAGGCAGGAAACGGCACCGGCTCCTTATAATCCGAGGCAGCAGCAGGGCGGCAGCGTCGAGGAGGGAGCGGCTCGCACCCCTTGAGGAGGAGCTTCTGTTCCAGCAACTCATCATCTGGGCACGACCCATTGATATTGTAAGTCATATATTCTCTAATCTCCTCCTTATAGAAAGCACACGCTCGACCCACCGGCCCATACAAGGTGTCCGAGTTGAATCTCGGGTTGAACCCGAAAGGCAGTTTTTGGCCGTATGCAAAGGCGACAAACTCCGGCGGAAGATCTGCGCCGGCTTCGTCTACGGTGGCGGACTTAGACGCAGTTATTTCTATGCGGGAAGACTCGGACACCGGTTTTTCGGTGTCAAAGGAGCAAGAGTTATACAAGGTAGAGAGGAGAAAGGTGAGCAGATTTGTTGACAGAAGTAGGAAGAGGAAGAACAAATGGCTTGGGAAGCAGTTGGCCCTACTGCGTGGAGAGTGCGATCCCATCGTTTTAGTTCGTTTTTCCCCTAGCAAACTGAAATTAATCGGTGTATAGTCTCTTTTATACGAGATATATGATAAAATTAAGGGAACTTTCAATGGAGAGGTGTGCAAGTGCCCCTCGAGACGAGGAGGACTCTATATTTTAAATAGATAAAATAAATTATTTTTTATATTTGAGTGGTCTATTTTTTAATAAATAACTATAATTTAATAATAAATTTTAATTAATATTTTAATTTTTTTTATAGAAATAATCAAATTACAGTCATTTGTTTGTAAATAATAACCCAAAGAGTCGAGAGGCTCTATTTTGCGGGCGTGCGGCACAGCGGCTGTGTTGCTCGCCCGCTGCTTGTTGGATTTAATCCAATGGGCAGGTTCCCTCTTCCCCCCTTTTTATTTTTTATTTTTTTCTTTTTTCTTTCAACGTTTTTTAATTTATTTTTTTAATTTTATTTTATATTAATTTTTATTATTAAATTTTTTATAAAATAAAAAATATTAAAAAATATTTATTTATAATTTTTTAGATTCTATTAATATAATATATTTTAAAAATATATTATTATAAAATTATTATTTTATATTTTAAATTATATAATTATAAAATTATTATTTCATAAAATATATAAACTATATATATAAATATTTAATAATAATAAAATTTTGATCTAATTTATAAATAAATTTATTTATATATTTAATTTTTATATAAATTTTTATTTTATAAAAATAAATAAAATATATATAAATGATAAAGGTAAAAAAAAAAGATATTATATAAATTAAAATATGAGAAAAAAAAAAAAGCAAAAAAGCTAAAAAAAAAAAAAGAATGGGAGGCCGTTGGATTAAATCCAACGGCACTGTACGTGCCGCACAACCGCTGTGCCGCATGGGCACGAAACAGGGCCCCTCAGTCCATAACCAAAATCTAGAGAATAACGTCATCCATCTCTTTGAAAAATAGAGCCTCCATTGATTCAGTGCTCTTTCCCTCTCATGTGTACACAGTTATCGGATCTCATGTGATCTAATGGTCCCAAATTTATTATTTTAGAAAAAAAAAAAAAAATTTAACTTTAAAATATCAAGATATTTATATTATAAAAATTGAAAAAAAAAAAAAACTATAATCATACATCTTATTTTTTTCCCCTAAATATGAATCCATGATGGGGCACAACTTTATTAGAGTGCCCCGGACTCATATATAATATCTACTATTCATAGAATTAAGAAATTTGGGATTGAATATTGAAATATACCATGAACTAATTTTTATTGAATTTGGAAAGGTGGTAAAAGAAATAGCCTATATTTTAGAGTTCATATATTTTATTTTTTTCTCCTAAAAATAAAAAAATTTAATGGTATTAATATAGTTTCTGATTAATTAGATCAACCACAGAATTTACCAACAAATTAAATCAATAATTTATGAAATATTTCGTGTGAAGGAAATTAGTGTGCAAATAAAATAAAATGGGTGTAAAACTAAAAATCAGGGTTAGGTTGATATTTATATGTTATTTTACATTGTATATATTATATTTGGATTGAGTTTTGGTTGAGCATATTACATAAAATCCAACCTAAACTTAATTATAATATTTAGGGTTTTAGTCAAATCTAAACACATATTCAATAAAATTGTAATAAATTTGAATAGTTTTATTAGGTTATTTACTGATAGATCTAAACATGGTTATATTATTTTATATTTGGACTTACTTTATATATAATCTTTGCTGGTAAAATTATGTACAAACTTGCATCTAAAATTATAAATTATACATGATATTTCTTCCTTAAAAATACCCCATAAATTTGATTTTTTTTTTTAAAAAAGGTCAAAACTAAGGTGCTCAAGTGATAGGACCAATTGTTACACTTCAAAGGTGTAGAAAGGTTTGGACCATCCTGTCTTATTACTTAAACAGATATGTCATAGGGGCTAGAAGCCATAGATGAGGCTACCACATCTCCACTACTTCAAAGGTGACTATCTTGAATAGCCGCCCCTATCGATTCAGAAAAAGCTTTGTTTATTTTGGTTTAATTAACAAATTATTTTCTGAAAAGTTATATCATAAATTTTGAAATACTATTCCTTTATTAGCTTTTTGATAAGATATACCTTTGTCCAAATATAAATGGTGAGTCAATACTGTTAATCAAACCGGTAACATTTACCATTTTGATGCGAGCATAAGTCAGGGGAGAGCCCAATCCCAAAAGACCGGTCTAGTAGGAGGAAGAGCCCCTTAACTTATAAGTTGGAGGTTTTGCCTTAAGCTTTCTAATGTGGGACTCGTATCATTCCTCCCTCCTTCAAGAACTGCGATCTCGGTGGCTGTACTCTGCGACACTTCACTCGGCGACTTTCACTCTGCGACGCTTTACTCCTCCCGAGCGCACCGGCAGCGGGTTAGCCCCTCCGCAGGTAGCCCTTTTCGGTTAGATCCCTTCGCAGGTCGTCCTCTCCGGGCCAGGACTGGTCTCAATAAAAGCAAAATTTTGATGCGATTATAAGCCAGAGGGAGAGCCGCCCATCCCAAAAGACTGGTCTTGTATAAGGGAGAACCCCCTAACTTGTAAATTGGAGGTTTTGCCTCAAGTTTTTCAATATGTGACTCGCATCAACGGGACTTTTGTCCGAGAACCGTTTCACTATCTTGTGTTTGGTTACAGGATTCGCTTTAGTACAGAAGGTTGGGGATTAAGTGTATGGAGACTCTAGAGAGTTACTCTTACAACACAAACTCTCTCTTTTTCTCTCTCTGATCTTTTTTTCTCAACTATAGGTTGCAATAGTAAATACTTGATCTTTTGTTTGGTAAATAGTTAAGGTATTTATAGTGATTAATCTTCCCATTGAAGGGTGCCCACGTGGGGTTGGCGTATATAAGGGATCCTGCCACCAACTCTGTAAACTCCTTTGTTGTGTCAGGAAGATTGCGTGCACGCTCATTTAATGTGACGTTTTTTTTGTAGGTATGCGTGCTCTGCTGGCCATCATTCTTCTTGCAGTTTGACACAACTAGCCACCAAATCTCCGCCACGCTATTTTTACAGACTAGGAAGCTTTCGAGGCCCATCTTAAGTCCACGAGCGATAGTGGACTTTGAGCCCACTGTCTCTTGCGGGCCTATTTTGGTGCTTAGACCTCCTGGGCCATCAGGTCATCTGGGCCCAACTTTAGGGAAACGAATATTTGATGTGGGCTTTGGGTATTAGTATCCATTACTAGCCTCCCATGCCAAATGTTCGAGGATTTCAATTTTTGGCATGTTTGTTGTCCACGGGAACGCCCCAAGCGTCAATTTGAGGCATTCTTTGCTGATATCTGCTCGTGTCTTTTGCTCTCTGTAAATGTCCGCGGGAATTGTGGGAGCCAAAAGTCTGGGGATATGCGACCCAAACGTCCGAGAACTCGCTGAGACTCATACTTTGTCTAAAGCGTTTTGGAGACTTCTGGATCTATGACATGGCCATGGAGTTCAAGGACTTTTTGGATTCTTTAAGCAATGCTAGGCGTTCACAAGGGATCTCTGTCTTTACATATTTGCCCGAGACCCAAAGATGTCCTCGGATTGTTTTTTTCCTGATGAAGGGACGTCCGAGTGAGCTGACGCGCGTTTGCGTCCAAAAGCTTGGCTTACGCCGCCATTTCTGCCATTGAAGAGCAATAAAAGCCCAATTAATGTGATTGACGTTGCATTGGGAATGCAAAACCCACGATCTTTGGCAGCGTACAGATGATTGACGCGTGGCACGGGCAATGATGAGCAAGCCTTTTTGATCCTGAAGTCATTTCAAATATGATCTTCACCCCTCATTTTCACCATACAATCCTTAGAGGTTTTCTCTCAAACTTCTTCACTGCCGTTTTCTCAAGCGTTTTTTCTTCTTGCTTCCAACTTGTTTCTTCTTTGATTTCCATGGCTCCTGGCGTTAGAGATTTCGCTTCTTCCTTGTCCTTGGACAATCTTGAGGCTATTCATACAAAGTATGATAACCCCGATAAGATGGCGATGGTGGTTCCTGAGCCTAGTGATAGGGTGTGTAGCTCTTTTGATGGGTTCATTGCCGTGTACGAAGTTCACCTTAAGGGTGGGCTTCGTTTTCATGTCCCATTAGAGTTATACCACATCATGATGGAGTTGGGCGTTTCGTTCGCGAGGTTTCAGCCCAACATCATAAGGTATCTTGTTTCACTTTGTATCCTTACTCGTTGTCACCAAAAGGTGTTTGAGGTGGCCATGGTGAAAGTTATGTTTCGTTTCACCCACAACCTAAACTGGATTGTCACAACCCCATGCCATGAATTTGCCGTCATAAGCGGTGACAACCCCAATTCTACCAAGAGTTGGAAGGACATTCTTCTTTTGGGGTGTCCGAGCGAATTGGGCTCTTTTCCTCGTTTGGAAAAATGTGGTGAGCAATCACTGTTTGGACCCTTCCAAGGAAGAGAGATGGATTGCCAAGGGGGTCATAGACTTAGTAATGGTCAACCTTGGCACTTTTAACGAGAATAAGACGAATATTTGGTTGAGGTTCGAGAACTCGGCAAAAGCCAAGTGGGGAACTCAATTCGAGGGCTCTGGCGCTGCCGCTGCTTTGAAGAAGAAGAAGAAGAAGAAGAAGAAGAAGCTGAGGAAAATGGAGGCGCCTTTGAGGATCGAGGAGCCAATTGAGCCCCCAAACAAGAATCACTAGATTGAAGCTTTGAAGGGACCAGTGGCCATTGTTGAGTATTCCTCGTCCGATGACGACACTGCCGTGATAGTGCCTCTAGTGAGGAGGTCGGGACCTCTGCAGTAGCGCCCAGTTCGAGAGGTTGAAGGTCTCAAACCCTTGGCCACATTTGACTCCTCGGGGGAGCCGTCTGGGTTTATGAGCCAGCTCATGGAGCCACTCGCTGCCTAGCTTTCTCTTGAGATGGCAATGCTTGACATTTCTTGTGAGTTTATGGTGAGGTCTCGAACTAGATTGACAGTTCACCTGAGGTCGTTGTTGAGGGATAGGCTCTGAGGGAGGCTGAGGTAGCTTAGGCTGAGGAAGCAGTGATGGTGACAGGTATGACAATTTCTATTGAAGTTGCTGAGGCTAAGGAGTATCGTTCTACAGAGTTGCTCGTCATAAAGGCTTCATAGCCCCCATGCCTGGCAATCCAGATTTACAGTCCAATGATGACGCCGCCCGCGGCTTATGAGGACCCCCTGTTTGAGGACAGCGCAAGGGCTCCTCCTACTGCTGGAGTTGACACTAGGGTTGAGGTTTCTGTGGTGCATAGGAGACTGCGGCCACAAAACCTAGAGAATCAGAAGCCCCCAGAGAGGAGAGTGCTTATGTTGGCTCTTTTGTGACTAAGGTACTCCTATGTCATTGCCCTGATTTTTCCGTTCTTTCTTCACACTTCACTGACTTCATTTGCCTTTGTAATGTTAGGATATGGCCCGCGACCTTAGTGCAATCATCAACGAAGCTTCCTAGGCTTACGCAGGGTTGGAGGCTTCTAAGTCCTTGGAGAAACGCGTCCAAAGTTTAGAGTTCAAACTTGCCGAAGTTGAGAACCGCATTTCCACCCTAGAGGGCCAGCTCAAGGAGCAAGAGTGGTTTCATGTTGGCCAATGAGGGATGAATCTCTTGCTGGAGTAGGAACTTAGGACTTCATTGTGACCTGAAGACATCGCTCCAGCTCTTGATTGCAAATACTAGGATGCCATCCATATGTGCCGCTGGGTCATCAAACTTTTGGTTCCAAGGTTCCTAGTCACTCTTTTTGATCCGAGGAACTCCAACGCTTTGCGTAAGAATGACTTGATTGGCCTCCCAGAACGCTGGAGATCTTTTGAGGGTTCACAGTCAGGGCTGTCCGGCCAAGCAGAGTCTTCGGAGCAGGCAGGACCTTTAACCCCTTAGCATGCCTTGTTGTACATATATGCATATTTTTTTAATATACATGTACATACTGCTGTACTTATATCGACTTTATGAATAAAATTCAAATTGTTTAAGTGCATATATCTTGTTTGTCTTTGTGGTTCTCTCTTAGACTTAGACTCTTAGGAGGCTTTGGCCTTTTTTAGCGAGAACGTCCGAGTCCTTTGATCGTTTTTGACTAAAGGTGCAACCTCTCAGGCCCTTGCACACTTACTATTTCTAAGTCTCCCCCTAAATTTTAAATTCAACATCTAGGGTTGTTTGGCATTGTGGCCAAGTTTTAGCACGACCTCTTAGGCCACTCGGATTTAGCCGGGTTTTGCTACGACCTCTTAGGCCGCTTAGACTTAGCCGAGTTTTAATACAACCTATTGAACCGTTTGGACTTAGTCGAGTTTTTATATGACCTCGTGGGCCACTCGGATTTAATCGAGTTTTTAGACAAGTGAAAGGAGTCCTATCTACTAGACTTAGGGGCAGTCTAGGCCTTATTACTTTGTGAAATGGTGTGTGATCACCTAGTGGGTCGCAAAACGATACTTTGAACAAAAACTATCATTTTATTAATGAAATGTATACAAGTATGTGATGTAAACAATATACCTGTGTGCTTTACAAGTTTATTGATAATATCTCTTGAGGTGAATAGCGTTCTATGTTCGTGGGGCAAGTCTTCCCTCCTTGGTGCATAGTTTGTATGCCCCATTTCGTAGAATTGTTGAGACTAGGAACGGTCATTCCCAATTTAGAGAAAGCTTGTTCCGGCCGGTATTTTTTTCGATGGCCTCTATGCTTCTTAGAATCAAGTCCCCTACCTCAAATTGGCATGCTTTCTCCTTCTTATTGTAATATCAGGCAACCCTTTGTTGGTATATCGTAGTCCACAGTCTTGCTATGTCTCAGACTTTCTCAAGAAGGCCAAGGCTCTCTTGAATTCTCTGTACATTATCGTGGGGATTGAAACTTTTCACGCGGAGGCTTAGCGGTCCGACCTCCACTGGGATGACCTCCTCGACCCCATAACACAAGCTAAAGGGAGTTTCTCATGTTGGCTTCCTTGGAGTTGTCCTGTAAGACCACAGGACAGACGGTAGCTCTTCAACCCATGAGCCTTCAGTGTGCTCCAACTTCGTTTTCAATCCGTGAAGTATTGTGCAGTTCGTGACCTCCAATTGGTCGTTGCATTGCGGGTACGCAACCGATGTGTGCAACAATCTTATCTTCAGTCTGGTGCAATATTTGGTGAACCTTTTTTAAGAGAATTGGATCCCATTATCAGTCACAATGCATTATAGGATCCCGAACCTACACATAATGCTCTGCCGGACAAAATCTGTAGCATTGCGCTCGGTTATCCGAGCTAATGGCATGACCTCAACTCACTTTGTGAAGTAGTTGATTCCAATGATTAAGAACTTTTTTTATCCGGATGCTATAGGTAGTGGCCCAAATATGTTCACACCCCATTGCGCAAAGGGCCAAGGTGATTGTAGAGTTCTAAGTTCTGATATGCACTAGTGGGAAAGATTGTCATGGACTTGACAGTTCTCACATTTTCGTACAAAGTTCATGGCATCATACTTCATGGTTGGTCAGTAGTACATTTATCTTATCAACTTGAATGTAAGGTTCTTACCCCAATGTGGGATCCACAAACCCCGAGGTACACCTCCCCGAGGGCGTAATCAGCCTCTTCTAGGGTGAGACACCTCAAGTAGGTGGCAAAGACCCCTTGGCAATGCAGTCAATCGTTCATGATAGTATACTACTCTGTCGTCTTCTTTACCTTCTTGGCCTCCTTCACGTCCTCGGGCAATGTCCCGTTGGACAAGTACCTTAGGTACCGGGTCATCTATTTGTTGGCCTCGGATATTTGCATCACATTTGTCTCGGAATCTTCTACGTTGGGTTTGTTGAGGACCTTGCAAATTTCTCAGGCATATTACTCTCGAACTCTCGAGGCTGCTGCTTTCGCTAGCTGGTTGGCCCTTTCGTTCTCCTTCCACGGGATGTGAACTATTTTTTCCTTCTCAAAGGTTGACATAAGCTTTCGGACCTTTAAAAGATATTTGGACAGTTGTGGACTGTTGGCTTTGAAGTTTCTGCGGACTTAATTGACGACCAGCTTGGGATCCCTATAGGCAATCAAGTACTTTGCTGAGCACTTCTTTGCTAATCATAGCCCTGCAAGCAGGGCCTCGTACTTCACCACGTTGTTGGATGCTAGGAATTTGAAGACCATTGAATACTTGATCTCTGATCCTTCAAACGTTCTCAGCACAATGCCAGCTTCACAACCATCATTCATTGATGAGCCATCCATGTGCAGATTCCATGTCGTTGGGCTGTGTAAGTCTTTGGCACCGAAAGTGACCGAGGAGTCTTGAGTTGTTGTCGTTGTTTCGAGGATAAAGTTTGCCAGGGCCTGACCTTTTAAGGTAGGTCGCGGATAGAACTCTATGTCAAATTCACCCAACTCAATGGCCCACTTAACTAACCGTACCAATGTTTCTAGTTTTTGTAGAATCGCTCTTAAGGGCTGGTCAATCAAGACAATTATTTTGTGCGCATGGAAGTATAGTCTCAATTTTCGAGCAGAATACACGAACATCAGAGCCATCTTTTTCATGCAGGAATACCTTGTCTCAACATCAGCCAAGATCTTGCTGATGTAGTGCACGGGTTGTTATCTACCGCTCTGCTGATTTACTAAGGCCGAGCTCAAGGCTTTGTCTGAGACCGAATGGTATAGGTACAATTCCTCGCCTGTTTGGGGAGAAGTCAACAGTTGTGGATTTGATAAGTACCCCTTAAGTCCTTGAAAGGCTTCTTTGTAGTCGGTTGTCCATTAAAAGCAGTTATTCTTTGTCCCTCTCAGGGCCTTGAAGAACGACAAATACTTCTAGATCGATTTGCCCAAGAAGCGTGATAGTGCTGCTAACCTTCCTGAGCCTCTCGGACCTCCTTTTACTGTCTAAGGGGATTTCATTTTGAGGATTGCCTCGATCTTTTTCGGATTTACTTCAATCCCTCGGTGTGAAACAATGTAGTCTAAGAATTTTTCAGACGTCACCCCAAATGTACACTTGGTTGGATTGAGTTTCATTTGGTATGTCTTTAGGACGTTGAAGGCCTCGTCCAGATCTTGGATGTGGTGGTTAGTTATTTTACTTTTGACGAGCATGTCGTCCACACAGACCTCCACGCTCCTCCTAATTTGACCTTCGAACATTTTATTCATGAGTTTTTGGTAAGTAGTACCCACATTCTTAAGGTGAAAGGGTTTGACTTTGTAATAGTATGTCCCCTGATCCGTCATGAACGACATGTTCTTCTTATTTTCGGGACTCATCCTTATTTGAATGTAACCCGAGTACGCATTCATGAAACTTAGAAGCTCATGGCTGAACATCGAGTTTACAAGCGAATCAATCCTCAAGAGTGGGAAGCTGTCCTTTGGGAACGCTTTATTGACGTCTGTGAAGTCCATGCACATTCTCCACTTCCCGTTATTCTTTTTTACTATCACAACGTTAGATAGCCAATTTGGGTAGTGTACCTCCCTTATGAATCCTGCATCCAGAAGCTTCTTTATATCCTTCTGGATTGTCACCAATTTTTCCATGGAATAGTTCCTCTTCTTTTGCCTAATGGGTTTATGACTGGGATTTAAACCCAACTTATGGATCGTCATTTTAGTCGATATCCTAGCCATATCGATTGGATTCCAAGCGAAGTCGTCCGAGTTCTTCCGTAGGAAGCTGATAAGTTGGTCTTGGAAGGCTTTAGGTAGAGAACTTCCTATCTGGATGGTCTTTTCTTGATCTTTGGGATCCATAAGGACTCGGTCGTTGGTTTCTTCATACTCGACCTGTTGCAATGTCGTATCATCACGGAACTCTAAGCCTCCTATGAGCTAAGGAAGAGGAGTCTGGGTGATTTGGGATAGGTAGCATGTCCGTTTGGCAGCTTAATCCTTGAGGACCTCCCCAATCTCGTATGGTGTTAAAAATTTCATTTTTAAGTATGGGATTGAGGTTACAGCCCTGAAGGTGGTCAGGTAAGGGCGTCCAAGGATCACGTTATAGACCGAGGGCATGTCTACCACCAGAAAGAAAAGGGTCTTTGATGATGTCCTTAGATGAGTTCCTAGTGTGACCTCAAGTTGGATGATTCCTTGCACTGGCATTGGCTTGTTGTCTAGTCCATAGAGGGGTCCCTTAGTTGTGGTCATCGACTTCTTTTTAAGCCATAATTTAAAGAAAGTATCAAGATAAAGAATATTTTTCGAGCTTTCATTATCAATAAATACTCACTTCATCTGGTAATTTAAGCTACCATCCGAACGAGAGCCGTCACAACTAGGGGGTCAGAATGGGGGGATGTTACATAGGTCATATCTTCGTTACAAAAACTAATGACCTCATCCCTAAACTCTACACTTACTTTTTTATTCTTCGCCACTGGATCCTCTCGAGCGCCACCTCTGGCCGGGAGGGTGGAAATCATGATGACCACCCCCGTGACCACTCTGCCTCTTCGTTGGTCAGCCTCAACCGCTTCTACTATTTCAGACGATTGCTCGAGTTTTTATAGGAAGCGGTTGAGGTGACTTCTCTTGATCAGCTCCTCGACCCCCTTTTACAACGTCCTACAGTTTTCGGTACCATGGCCTCCACAACGGTGATAATGATAGTATTTGGACTGGTCACCACCTTCTAGGTTCTTCAGTGTCTTGGGCCATTTTAGAAACTTTTTATCCCAAATTTGCATCAGAATGTTGGTACGTGAGTTGTTCAAGGGTGTCAAGTTGATGAGCCTACACTCCCTATGGACGTTCTGCTTGCTTTCTCGCGCTCAAAAATATTGTCGACCTTCATATTTTCTTTTCCTCTCCATTGTCCTTTGAGGGTGAATTTTCACCTATACTGGCCTCTTTTTGTCATTCGCTTCCTCGGCTACAATGTAAGCTCTAGCTATACTATTAGCCTCCTTGAATGTCTGCGGACCCTTGTGTACGAGGTGTTTAAAGAAATTACCTCCTTCTAGTGTGAAAAGGAAATCGGTCAGCTTGACTCCATCAGTCAGTTTCGGGATCTGCCTAACCTCGGATATGAAGTGGGACAAAAGCTATTCACGCTTTGCTTGGCTCTTTGCTTTACACGCGCAAGGTGCCATGGTTGCTTCTCAATCCGTTGGCTGGAAGTGAACTGGGAGAGAAAAGTTTCTGCCAATTTGTTGAACGAATGGATAGAGTCCACAAGCAACCAATAGAACCAGATCCTCGCGTCGACTTTGAGCATCAAGGGGAAGCACCAGCACATTGTCATTTCATCCAAGCCTTGAAGGCTCAAATGTTTGCGGAAGTAGTCCAAATGATCCATTGGATCTACACTTCTATCATAAGCGTTGAGGTTTGGCACTATGAACTTTGGGGGAAGCGGCCTTCTCCTAACCTCCGTTGTGAACAGAGACTTGCAGAGGTCAACAACTCTTCTCTCAGCGTTGCCAAAAACTCGATGAAAAATCCTATCAAGTTTCTCTTCCACTTAAGGCGTGGCCATCATCTTCTTCTCATTGTGGTAGGTCCTTAACTCATACGGGTCTTGCACAAACTGTTTCCCCTGATGGCTCTTAGTCCTCGGAGGGATCTCTTCAATAGGGGCTGCGTCCTGAACGTCGCACTCCTGAATTTTGCAGACACAGTGAGAATTTCGTCTCTCTTGGCTTTCCTCCTATATATGAGGGCCTAAGCACCCATGGAGGCACGATGGAGCCCTACTGCTTGAGGCAACCTGCGTTTGAGGGTCCTTGTGCTATGCAGCTCGTTTACTTGGGTGCTTCTTGCATTTTTCCTTTTTCTAGGATGTCGCGGTTTGAGAGGCCTTGGATAGGGCCTCCCTCATCCGCGCGTCCATCCTCAAGCAAGGCCCTAGACGGTCTTGGATACATTGTCCATTCTCAGCGCCAATGCTCGTACATAAGGATCAGGACGATCCTCTACTCTGACGTAGGGTGTAGGCCCGTTGGTGTCCGGGCATGCCTCTTAGACAGGAGCACTGGTCTATCATCAGGTGTTCACCTTTTTTGAGTTTCCTAAGAAATGCACTGAGTTGAACTTTCATTGTGATTTCCCACAGACAGCGCCAAATGTTGCATTCTCAAATCCTTACTCTAGTAACGATGAGGACTCGACAGCAATACCAAATAATGATCGTGTGAAGTGGAGAGAGAGAAAGTATGTAGACTAATACACAGAGAGTTTTTACATAGAAAACCTTCTACTAAACGAGAAAGTAAAACCACGGAACTTTTGTTTGAGAACCGTTTCACTATCTTGTGCTTGGTTACAAGATTCGCTTTAGTAGAGGAGGTTGGGGACTAAGTGTATAGAGATTCTAGAGAGTCACTCTTACAACACAAGCTCTTCCTTTATCTCTCTCTACTCTTTCTTTCACAATTATAGGTTACAATAGTAAATACTCGATCATTTGTTTGGTAAACAGTTAAGGTATTTATAGTGGTTAAGCTTCCCGTTGAAGGGTGCCCACGCGGGGTTGGCGTACATAGGGAATCCTGCCACAAACTCTATAAATTTTCTTTACTGTGTTAGGAAGATTGCGTGCACGCTCGCTTGATGTGATGCTTTCTTTGTAGGTCCGCGTGCTCTACTAGCAATCATTCTTCTTGCAGTCTGATACGATCAACCACCAAATCTCTGCAATGTTGTTTTTATAGGTTGGGTAGTATCCGATGCCCATCTTGAGTCCACGGGCCATAGTGAACTTTGAGCGCACCGTGTCTCGCGGGCCAATTCTTGTGCTTGGATCTCTTGAATCGCCAGGACATCTGGGTCTAACTCTAGGAAAACGGATCTTTGATGTGGGCCTTGGGTATCAGTACCCATATATATATATATATATAACAAAAATTATTTTACTTTACATTTGTATGGAAGGGTTTTGCCTAGAAATACAGAATTCTATCAGGCTTTGTCTTGTGATTGTATATCAGTTGGCCTAACATGCCTAAAAATTGTGACAATATTGGTTCTATCTATGTTTAACATACCTTAACAATATGACATCGTGAAAATTAAAATTTTGAGATATAAAAAGATAATTCTTTTTTATTTTAACTCAAATAGAGAGGAAGCAAGTAAGCTACACAGGAATCAAAATAGATTTTCATTACAAAAATGGTTGAACATTTTGAATATAGGCATAGTTTTAAGAACACATATAGTTTTAAAAAATAAATAATAGAAAATCTACTCAAAAATAAATAAGTAATTACTTATCAAAAAATTAAAAAAAAAATTAAAACCAATATATCAGGGCTTGCTATGCATTCTGTCATTATATTGCCACCACAAGGATGCAAGCTAGATTTGCAAATGATGATATCTAATAAGAGTAATTTGTTATTGTCTTTGTAAATATTATACTCTTTTATTATTTTAATAGTTTGGATCTTTCATTTGATATAAAAAATTGAAGTTAACAGAATATATTAGAATATTATCTTGATTTTGCCTATAATTAATTTTAAAATGATTTTAATTTTAAAGATAAAGAAAGTTTAGTATTTATAGAATTATAAAATAACCCTAAATCGGAGCTTCCACTCTAAATCAGAATCATGAATCCTAACAAAATAGGAGTATAGGCAGATTGTAAAAAGTCAAATATTTATTTATTTATTTATTTATTCCTAACTTTAAATTTCAGGCTTTATTTATAAGTTTTATTTTAATAGTAATTTTATTTTATGTGAATGAATTTCATCCCCTTATGATAATTCAGCGGCACATGATACATACATAATATAAAAAAAACACAAAAATATTTTTATTTTATTTTTAAATATTATTCAAAATTTCAAACATCAAATGTATATTAGCATATAAATCAAAAATTTGCTAGTTTAGCTTGAGAATGAAATGGGTATTAAAATAAAAATGATGATGAAATTGAAAATTGCAACTACAACTAAGAGGTCCCGAGCTAGAACAAGAAAATGATTAAACCTATAATGAAGCTCTCCCCGAAATTAATATAATGATGGATCTAAGAATTCAAAGATACAATAAATGCAACTCAACAAATAATTGATGAGGAAAGAGTTGCCCCGAAATGCTAGTGTATTTGGTAAGAATAATATATACTTAACATACAGACATATTTAACGATATAAGTTTAATTTTTTATTTTATCTGTTTGATATTATCTGATATATGATGTTTATGTTATGAAATTATCTGCTTAATGTTTATCAAAAGTCAAAAAAATATAACAAAGATTATTCATTTATGTGGTTTTAGTGTGGTGCTCTTGATTTTCCTATGAATCCGAGACTCATAGGCATCATTTTTCCCACTTCATGAACCATAGTTTTACTTAGTTATCTATCAAAGTTTAAGATTAATGAATAACACTTTGGAATATCTCTTTAAATTGTATTTTTCAACAATGATTTGTAATTTTTTATTTTCTATTCAGATAGCTTTAAAAAATTATATATTTATTATTGCTTGTCACAATTAATTTTTTAATATTGAAGTGGTGTATTTTATGTTTAAAGGCGGTATAGTTTGTGCTTGATCTCTGTGTACTTATGTTGGACATGAATTTGATTCTCATCTTTTATTTTTTTTATTGTTTATTAGAGTTGTAGATCCAAAAAATGTAGTTGAGTAGGTGAACATAGATTTATAGTGGTACAAGATGCAATTTTGACTCATTTAGGTGTGAAGTTTCCATTAATGAGTCTATACCGAACAACTATAGGAATTAAAAAATCAAGAAAAATTATTTTGAAAAAAAAGAATAGTTTTTCTTTACTCTGAAATATAGATTTCAAGAAAAATCTAAAATCATTCATCCTTCTAAAAAATCTATTTGCTATGTGCAATTTCTACACCAGATATCTAGTCGCATTCTCTTTTTTTCTTTTTTTTTTATAGATTTGAGTCATGGGTAAAATCAGATTTGACTTAAGAAATTTCTTGAAATAAATCTGGATCTTCTATACATAAGTTGCATGCCACAAATCTAAATAAAAAATTAGTGCTAAGTAAAAAAACTTTTCAATTTATTTTTTAATATTTAAATTAGCAATTGTACTAGTTAAACTAGAAAATGAAGTTGAGAGAGAGGGAAAGAAGGCATATGAAGGACAAACTCATGTCTTAAAGTATTTTTAGTGAGTGGGATCACTTTGAGCCTATTATCAAATTTCTTTACGACTTCGATTATTATATATTTTTTAAAATCAGGTGACTCTAAAAGATTAATAGTCTAGTCCAATTACTTTTCTTTTGGTTGTTTCATTTGATTTTTTATTTTTTTTTAGGTTTTAATATGTATATTGGATTTAGAATTCAATTTGAGAGATTCTAGAACAAATCTTAGGTCTTTTAATCCAAATCTTAAATACTACAAATAGAAATAAGAATCTCAAAAGATTTGGATGTGATTACCCATATCATCCATTATTTGTTATTTAGTAAAGGACTCGATAATTTCCGATGAGATTTTCTTTTCCCTTCAATTTGTATGCGTGTATTGTCATAATATGACATTTCTCAACTCTCATCTTATTATAGTAATCGATTCTCCAACACAAAAACAGGAGTAAGGTCCTGAAACTTAGAGTAGGAAGTGATCTTCGTGTCAAGATCTTTTATCAAACTCGAGGTCGCTAAGGCCTTAGCGATGAGAGCCATCATTGTTGAGGAAAATGTGGGAGAGCTAGAAAAGAATTAGCTAAATGCATGGACAGAGCTGCTAAACAAGACTGAGTTTGCAATGTTGAGGATAGGGCAACTGTTGCTAAGGATCATGAGGCTGCTGTTGAGGCCCAAGGGGTTGCTTCTA
Organism: Nepenthes gracilis; assembly: GCA_033239525.1. Classification (NCBI taxonomy): domain Eukaryota; kingdom Viridiplantae; phylum Streptophyta; class Magnoliopsida; order Caryophyllales; family Nepenthaceae; genus Nepenthes; species Nepenthes gracilis. The sequence continues at coordinate 12,215,793 of BSYO01000025.1, read as the reverse complement.
AGGCTAGGGCTTCTCAATTTGAAATTTCTGCCTGCTCTATTGAGGATAGGGCAGCTAAGGTGAACAAATGAGCTATAGTTGCTGAGCACATCATCGTGGAACGGCGAGCTAACTGCATCTAGCTTGCCAAGAGGCTTCGGAGGAGTATTAGCCATGATAAGATAAGCTCCCTCTTGGACAGTTGGTTCATCAAGAGAATTAATCTTTGTAGGAACCCGATCTCCTTAATTGTTCTCAATTGTCCATTAGGTTTCCTTTACTCAATGAATGTCTTAGCCACTGTTACGTATTCGCCCGTACATCCTCCGAAGTTGGACGGCAATATTCAGCACAGTGATCGAACCTAAAGTGACGGATTTCATTTTCTATTTTTATCCCCTTTGGCTGTTTTCCTCCGTTCCCCTCATGTTTGTTTTCTAAGGTTTGTTTTCTATTTTGGGTAACAATTCGGTTAGACTTTTATAAATGTAACCACTCATTTTGCTAATGGGAGAAGGATATTTTCTGCCAATTGTCCACACTCTCTCTCTCCCCCTCTCTGTCTCTTCTCTCGGTTTTCCCTTCCCCTTCTCTCTCCTGCCCTTCCCTTGCCTTTACTTCTCTGCATCTCGGTTCTTTTGCCTCACTGCTTCTCCCCTGTATCTCGGCCTCAGCATCTCAGGTGTTTCCCTCTTTCTCTTCTGCAATTTTCCTCCGCCAACTCCTCTCGTAGACTATACGCATCACCCGCAATCGCTCACCGGCGTTGTCACACGACTGGATCATGGAGCACGTATCATTTGGTGCTCTCATTGAGACAAATGAGGAGGAGGACGAAGAACGAGCACTTGACACCCTCAAAGTGGCCATTGCCGAATCGGCCAGTGTAATGAAGGACCTTCGACAAGCTATTGACCGATTTGGCGCCTCTATGTCCACCGCGGTTTTGTCCATGGCGGACCTCAGCAACTCACTCCACAGCTTTGAGCAAGACACTAGACGGTCAGTAAACTCTTCGCTTCCTGTAGCTTCCTCTACGATGGCTTCCCATCGTCACGTTTCTCTTCCCGCCATCTCTTCCATCACTGGTTCCGTACCACCACTACCCGTTCCTCAAAAAGTCATTTCTGCTCTCATCTCAGACCAAATTATGTCCTCTTGCCCCAATCGCCTCGACCGACTACCGTTGTCAACCACAAATTTCTCGTCGTTTTCAACTTCATCACCGATTTCGGCTTCCATTTTTACAAATTTTTCTCACACTGCCCTTACTTCGAGCACAGCGATAGTACCATCACCTGCTGCTCAAATCGTTTCCTCCGTCTCTACTATCACACAAATTGCACTCAGACGACCGCTTACCCCCGCGACCGCTAATTCCTCTTTGTTTTCAAACTCACCATCGATTGTGGTTCCCACCACTAAACCGTCAACCTCCATTAATTCTTTGCCGACTCGACTTAGAGCAACCCGATCCACATGCGTCACCTGATTTCCAATTCAAAAAGCTACCTCCCCATCAAGCCGAAATTGCGATCGCAACTCCATACCATGCTTCACCCGACAGGTTCCCATCGCTGTCTATAAATTCCTCTTTATTTCCAACTCCACCCTTGTTTAAGACTCACATCTTACCCCGGATACCACACACATCGACAGATCCCAACTCGGCTAAGCCACCTTTCACCACAATTCTGCCAAATTCCTTTACTCCACACAGCGTTCTACCTGATCGTCTGATTGAAAACTTAAGTCCGACAGATCTAGACGTGGATGGTGACTGTGGTCAACTTTCCGTTCCACTTACGGAGGCTGACTCCAATGAGTATGAATCCCACCGAACAAGCCGAAACGGTTCCCAGTGCTTCCCGTTGGAGGATGAGCACTTGCTACCTTCAGCAGGGATACTTTCCAACATTCAACGTTTGAGAGAACTTGCAAATTCCATGGGTTTTCACTCCAACCAGGATGTCCTTCTTGATGATATGATCCTGACGTCCCTGAGGGTGATTACGGAAAAGGATGAATAGGAAATAGCAATTGAATACATTGACCGGCACCTTGCTTCTCTTATGCTTATTCACGGTCAACTCGTTTTAATGCCGCAATCTTAGTGTAGACATCTTGCTCCTCTTATGTATATTTGTTGTCTTCTCTCCCCTAAACTGCTGTATGGCCCTGTAATCATAACCCCTTTTCACTTCAAGAATGAAAGAACCAGGAGTGGAACTGGGATTCATGGGCCTCACTTAGATGTCATCCAAAAGTTACTCTCACTATTGGTGGTCTGTCACACAGCGAAACGTGAAGGGGATGAGGAAATAAGAGAAGTTTTCTATGAAGTTGAATCATCGGAGGAGGCAGTTTCTGCGATTGTAGCAAAGGACTGTCACCTTGACCTTGAAGAGCAATTTAACAAATATGTGAATGATTATGCCTTCGCTGGCCCGAGAACTCTAATACTTACTTATCTCGAACTCAATCGGACAGAATACACAGAGTTCACCCAGAATTCTGCCAAAGCCAGGAATTCACTAAGTGCGGATCGTGAACCACCGATTGATCAAGTCGTAGAGAAGATGGAGGACGATTTGATACTTCTTGATGCTACAACTGTCGAGAACACACTTCTGAATGGGGTTCCTCAGTGCATTGCCAATCTTACACACGCGGTAATAAAGAGGAGGGTATGGACAGGGGATAAAATGGAGACAACGAACAATGTCGGGTTTGCTTGTAAATTGCTTAGGCAAGGAATGAAACAGGTCTCACTCCACTTGGATTCACCAGATATTAGAACACTGGAGAAAATCAGGAACAAGGATGTTATTTCCGAGGACCAAACTAGTTGCAAAATACTTCGTCTTGACGGAGAAAAATTGTCTTTGGGTGAATAAACAAATGGTGTGACTACCTCCCACTATCACTTTTACAGCTTATTTGTGACAAAACAAATGTGTAGGTCACTAGTGGCAATTAGCCTTTCATTGCCGAGCATCAATTGTTGCATTGTTGGAGCTGCCAATATGTTACAGGTGTTGGTATACTTGATACGGAGGTTTATGAAGTCATGAAGTTCTCACAGATTAAAAGACAATGCTCTTTCTCTCTGGTGGCTTTGAGCAGAAGGCACAGTGCAAGTGAGAAATTTCCCTTCCGTTAGCCATTCGGGAATGCCAACTACCTTAATACTAATGAAAAACTTCAAGAGTCAAAGGAAATTGATGATTTCCAAAGTGCGTTTCATCCTAACAAAGAACTGTTGCTGAAGTCTATTAAACCACCAGCTTTGAGGCTTGCAAAGCACCTACGCGATTTGTATGGTGCCCTTGACTGTCATTATGGGCCTAGCCAGAGTATGACATCAAGTGTTTTGAGGCATTATACCCAGGCCAGAAGATGCCAGTTGGGTAGGGCAGCTTCGGGGGAGACCCACATCAGTTTTTCTCAAGCACACCGCTATGGCTTCCAAGAACCGGAGCTCGGGGTTGTTGTGGAGGAAGCTGAAAGACCTATGAACATGTTGCAGCAGCCTTGAACCGTCTTCCAATGTATGACCCTCCTACCTGCTGGAAGGAAGATTTAACTGCATCATTTTGGTACTGGGAGATCCGTGATTTTGCATATGCTGACCGAACAAGGCTTGCAACTCCATCCATGGTTGGAGAGCAGATAATGACATTGGAGGATTTTAAGAAAAGTAATTCAGTAACTCCATTTTTTATTTCCTATAATGCAAGGGAGACAAAGAAGCTGCCATTTCTCCACAAAGATTTGATGAAGAAAATCCTATATCAATTTTGGACGGATTTTTCATGGCAATTCAAGATGATATAGATTGCTATCCTCACCTATCCAATGGTGCAACAACTTGGTTCCACGAGGTTAGCCTATTAAGGAGGATGCGTTTTTTCAAGGTTACATAGCTGTGGCATAATTTTGATTGGGAAGGCAATCATGCATGAGAGTTACTGTGGGTTTGTGCCAACGTTTGTATTTTTCGAATGTGTCACTGCGGGTTGGACCCGAGAGAACACTGGTAAAGCCGTTGCTAATTCTCCACTGGCACTTCTCTTGATCAACCTTGAGGACAAGATTGTTTTGATGGGGACGGCAATATTACGTATTCGCCCGTACATCCTCCGAAGTTGGATGGCAATATTCAGCACAGTGATCGAACCTAAAGTGACGGATTCTATTTTCTATTTTTATTCCCTTTGGCTGTTTTCCCCCATTCCCCTCATGTTTGTTTTATGATGTTTGTTTTCTGTTTTGGGTAACAATTCGGTTAGACTCTTGTAAATGTAACCACTCATTTTGCTAATGGGAGAAGGATATTTTCTGCCAATTGTCCACTCTCTCTCTCTCCCCCTCTCTGTCTCTTCTCTCGGTTTTCCCTTCCCCTTCTCTCTCCTGCCCTTCCCTTGCCTTTACTTCTCTGCATCTCGGTTCTTTTGCCTCACCGCTTCTCCCATGCACCTCAGCCTCATCTCGGGCGTTTCCCTCTTTCTCTTCTCAATTTTCTCCGCTGAACTCCCATCTCGTAGACTATCCGCATCACCCGCAATCGCTCACCGGCGTTGTCACACGACTGGATCATGGAGCACGTATCAGCCACCCTGGCTTCAAGGGTCAGGAATTTTGTGGATTGTGTCAATTTTGAAACCCTCGTTATGAAGCCAGAAGTAGAAGCCTTGTCGGTTGAAAATCCTCCATAACCCCTTTCTTTGAAACTGTAACTTTTATATTTAGATATATTCTTATATATTTTAGTAATTTTAATGTCGAGATTTGATAATTTGATTTTTGATTCAACTGAGCTTACTCCTATTACAAGGTCTGGAGGATTATGCTGGCAAATTAGTGGATGTCCTTTGACACCCATCTAATAATTTATTTGTACTTCCGTATTAGCACTTGATGGCTTCTCACCCACTGAGTGTAAGAGTAGTTCGACTCATAGATCATTTTTTATTGCCAAATGGGCATCTAGATAAGTCATTGGGCATTCATTTTCTTTTTATGTGGATCCTAATCCTTGACTCTGTGATTGAAAGTGGACGGCCCGGGGGAGCCTCTATTGCTATTGACATATTAAAGCATCCATGAGGTTTAACAATTGGCGACTATTCATATAGTTGAGCCTTAGTAGACTTCTAATAGCTTGAATTTTAGCGTCTCATAGGGGAGCTAAACTTGTTTGTCTCAACCCCCTAGACTTAATATGAGCGTTGTGTGACCATCTTGATAGTCGTTTGGTCTCCCTAGATCTCCACCTTAAATTATTGCCTATTCAGGTCAAAGTAATTAATAGGCAAGGTGTCATAGTGAATTGTCTTACTTGGAATCATTCTTAGTCTAAATATTATTCCTATGACATTTTGAACAGACATACAATCATGCAAAATTGAACATGACTTACTAGGATTCATTTTATTTATAACTTTGGCAATACACGTGACATGGTACAAGTAATTCAAAATGAGCGGCAAGGTATACCTCTCTACTTCTATGCTGGACTATCATTAACAGTATTTTTTTTTAAAGTGAAGAGCATTTTATACTCACAGGAATAATTTTTCATCTTGGGACCACAGAGAATGCTGCTACCCAAGGGTCCCTCCCTTGCTGGGAACAACTTATCCATGTGTGTTAATTTTTTAGTAACCACGATACTTCTTAGCATTATGTTGCTAACTTCGATTGTAATATCTAGATACTCTTTGTTGGTATGGCATGGTCCAGAGCTACACTCCTAGTCTCCCAAGGTTTTTCCTTAGGGGTTGAGAACTTCACTCCTAATTGAAGTAAGTCACTTGGTAGCTCCGCAAAACTACCTCTATTGGACATTGCCTCCGTTTAAATCATAGGCTAAAAGGTGAATGTAAAGTAGTCGCCCTAGGTGTTGTCTAATACACCCGAAGTACTGCATGGAGTTCGTCAACTTAGGCTCTTTTAGCCTTGTCTAACTTGTATTTAATTTATTGCTAATTGTTTGGTTAGTTGTTTTTACTTGCCTATTTGTCTGTCAATATGAGAATGACGTATGGACTAAGTGAATTCGAGGCCTTGACAGTACTTTGTGAATCTTTTACAAGACAGTTAGGTGCAATTATTGGTGTCTATAACTTTTGAAATTCTAAACCAATAGATGATGCTCTAGCCAACAGCTTGATGGCATTCTGCTATGTGATTTTAGCAAGTGAGAAGGCCTCTACCAACTTTGTAAAATAATTAATGCTAGTAATGAACTTATGCTATTCGGATTCCATGGGAAGTGCTTCTAATATGCCAACCCCCATTGTGTAAATAACCAAGGAGCTTGAAGGGCCTTGAGCTTAATGGGTGCCTATTTTAGGATACTTCCATGTTGCACTTCTTAGTGAACTCTATGACATCTTATTTCATAGTCGGCCAATAGTATTGTTAACTTATTATCTTGAACGGGAGTTTCTTTCCTATCATGTATGCCTCATAAAATCCAAGGTACACTTCAATGAGAGTACAGTCAGTCCCTATCAAGGAGAAGTGGTGCAGATATGGTATGGAGCAACTCTTACGTTATAATGATTTGTCTATGATCATGTATCAATCTGTCATCTTAGTCACCCTTTGGCTTCCATCAATTTGCTAGGTAGATTATCAAATTGAAGGGACTCCAAAAAAGGGCTCATATGAGTCATCTCACTAGATACTTGGGTAAATTCATATTGCTCCTCGATGCTTGATCGTTAGAGAATCTTTCCTCCATTTGACGTGTATTGCTTTGGACACCCTCACAACATCATCTTAGATAGATACTAACCCTTCAAATTTCTTCACATGTGATATGGATGATCTCATAATTAGGGTTGAAGAGGAATCTGTGCCTTACTGAGGTACATTTTCAAATCAAGGCTATTAGCTTTGATTTTGGGTAGTACTCAATTCTCCACTAGCTTAGAGTCCCTGTATATTGTCACATTTTTTTACGAGACATCCTTTGGCTTGTTTTAAGTAGGTTAAGAGAGCCTCATACTCAGCCACATTGTTGGTTATCAAATTTCTAATAATATCATGGGAGGCTAGGATCACTCCAACTCTGATACTTGTTTGACATGACAACCCATCAACATGGAGGGTCCATCAAGGCAATGTTATAATGAGGTGAGTGCCCCATGGATTCTTTTGTGGTTTAAACTATTGAGCCTGAGGTTATTGTTCTGATGATAAATTTTGTCAGAGCCTCCACTAAGTGTAAAGTTTCAAATTCTTTATCAAAGTCACCCAATTCAATAGCCCGTTTCATTAAACATCCAAATACTTTAGGCTTCTAAAGGATTTTTCTTAGAGGTTGATCGTTTAAGACTGTTATCTTGTAAGCCTGAAAATAGGGCCAAAGTTTTCTAGATGAAAATACTAAGGATAGCACAATCTTCTCAATCTTAGAATGCCTAGTTTTTAAATCAATAAAAATCTTGCTAATATGGTAAACTGACCTTTGGAACCCCTAACTTTTCTATGATTAGGAAGATACATAGGTCCGTGTCTAATATGGCTAGATGCACTTTATAGAGGGTCAATAAATGTTGATATGCTAGGTGCTCCTTCATATCCTAAAAGGCTTACTGGCACTCGTCTATCTATCAAAATTCATTTGTTTAGACTCCTCTTAGGGCCTTGGAGAATAGTAGTTATTACCTTGGTAATACCCTGAATGCATTTGGTTGGGTGTAATTTCATTTGGTAAGTTCGAAGCTCATCCAATGTCTCTACAAGATCTTTGATGTAGTCATTAGCATGTATGACTTTGACTGGCATATCGTCCATATAGACCTCTATGTTGCATCTAATTTACTACTCAAATATTTTGTTTATGAGCCTTCGATAAGTGACGGTCGAATTCTTAGGCCAAAGGGGTATTACCTTGTAGCTGTAAATTTATTAATTTGCCATGAATGATGTCATCTCTTCATCTTTTGGGTTTGTTCAGATTTTGTTATACCCCGAGTAGACATTTATGAAGCTTAACATTTGGTGACCCTGTGTAGAGTTTACCAGTTCTTCTATCCATGGGGGAGGGAAGTTGTCTTTGGCACATCCATTATTCACGTCTCTAAAGTGGATACATATCCGCCATATCTTGTTATTTCACTTTAAAAAAACTATATTAGATAACCAATCAAGGTATTGGAGTTCTCTAATAAACCATGTGTTGGTTAACATTTAACCTCTTTCCAAACGATTACTAGCTTCTCTACGAACAGGTTCCTTCTCTTTTGCCAAATGGGCTTATGTCCTAGGGTGATACTTAACTTGTGAATCATCATCTCTATTACGATTGTTGGCATGTTATCCGATGTTCAAGCAAAAATGCCTAAATTGTTTCTTAAGAAGCTTATTAGGCTCTGCCTTAGATCCTGATCTTAGGCAGAGCTGATTTGACTGTTCTTGTTTGGATCCTCTGGGCCCAAGGAAACTTTAACCAATGCTTCACCAAGTCACCCTTCTTGCAAGAATGCTTTATCTCTAAGTTCAAATTTGTTAATTACTAGAGGAGAAATTTGACTGTTGATCTGTGTTAAATAACATTTTCTTCTAGCGTCCTTGTATCCCTTGCTTCTCTAAGCCCATACTCTTCTTTGAATTTCACTTTTAGGTGAGAGATGGAGGTGATTGCTTCAAATATTGTAAGACACAGAAGTTCTAAACTGGCATTATAAACTAAAGCTTTATCAATTACCAAGAAAGTCAAGCAGTGGGAAGTAGTTTAAGAATGTTTTCTCAATGTGACTTTGAGGTTTATAATTTCTTTTACTTGTATCGACTTATTGTTCAGGAATTTAATAGTCTATCTGATGGATCCATCTCAAGACATTTTATTCCTAACTTTAAGAAGATAACAAAATAGAGAATGTTTCTCAAATTTCTATTATTAATAAAGACTTGTTTTAGCTTAACGTCCTAAACTCTATCTAATACTTGTGATGATGCAACAAGATATGTCATCGTCATTAAAATCAATGAATTTTTTTCTAACCCTAATTTTTGCCTCTTATTGGAAGAAGCCTTGTTTGAGAGTTCCTAAGTAGTGAACCCAACCAATTTTGTGGATGTCATGTTGATGACTCTATCAACAACCTGATTGTGTGGTTGCTCAGGCATCTCTTCACAATAGTGCTCCTTTTTATGGGTAGCATTCGAGTTTGCAAGTATTTTTTGGGTCATGCTCTGATTAGGGCTTTAATATCTTTCTATAACGTCCTTTTGTCTTGTGCACTATGACCTGAAGATCAATAGTGGCAATAATATTTTAATTAATATCTTTCCTTAAGGTTTTTTAATAGGCTTTGGGCAATTTAAAAATTTCTCCTTCTAGTCTGCATTAAGATATTTATCATGGTATTAGTGAGGGACATGAGATATGGCGGCATAACATTCAACGTATGCCTAACCTAGCCTTTTGCTGTCTCAGGAAGTCATATGTTAGGTGGTTGTTCCTCTGCTTTCCTCCATCAGATTGTCGTAGATGAGATTCATAGACTAGATACTCTAACATTTTCATATTATTTATTTGCCATAACATATGTCATGTTAATTGCCTTTACCTCTAAGAATTTCTTGGGTCTTATTGGACCGTCAACTTGAATAAGTTTTTGGGTTGTTTGGTCACCATGAAGGCTTTCATTTTGCCTCGTTGATGGGCTTTGATATGCTTCAAGCTTCTATATTGATGCAATCGAGGAAGCGCTTGAGGCTCTCCACAATCTTCTTAAGCTTGACAAGGTGCCATGGTGTTTTCTCTTATTATGCTAGAGGTAAAGTGGGACGGAAATAGATCGACAAGTTGCTGGTATGTCCTGATAAAATTTGGTCTTAGCTTACATAATCAAATCCAGGTATCTCCCTTTAATGCCAAAGGCAAATAGAGACATAGGGAAGCGTTTCCTAAGGTTTGGAAGCCAAGTATTATACAGAAGTAGTTAAGGTGATCCATTGAATTAGTACCTCCGTTGTACAATTCCAAAGTGGGTACTTTAAATTTTTGAAGGAGGGTATGCCTCTTAAATTCAAAGGTGAATGAAGTCTAGCCCATTAAGGTCATGCGGCTGGAAGTGTGCCATTGGAAGACCTACTTCTCCATTCTTTTATCCTTTCTTCCACCTCGGCAGTGTAAGCTATTCTCTCTGCACAAAGAAAGTTCATTAGTTCTTAGTGGTTAGTAGATATCTCAGGTTCCTATTAAGATTGGAGGACATGCATGGTGCTACCACATGATCCCTCCTCTCAATGAGAATGGCATTCAAAATCATGAGTGCTTTTCGAACTCCATATTTCTAGGATCTCCTCTGCTATCTTTGAAGTTTAGGCAATCTTCATGGTGCAAGGAAGCAAGTCAATTGTGTGCCTTATAGACCATAGGAAACTCGAGCCTAGTCCATGTCTTTCTAGAGGTAGATTTCTTACTCTTCGACTTCCTTTTTGAAGTCAAAGATTTTGGGATATGTCCACTTATTAGATAAGGCTAGTCTATAAATAAGTCACGTAGGGATTTTAACATTTGAGAAATATTCTGTGTTGTGTAGCCATTGCACCTATGTCTGATTCTTCTGGTGAATGTGTGCCTAATTGGCTCTCATTGTTAAGAGAGACATTTAGAGAGGGGACACCATGAGGAATTTGACTCGATCGGCAGTGAGCGCTAGTATTCATCATGGTGGTTTGTTCATAGATCTTTGCAAATGTAAGAATATGTAAGAAGGGGTTCCTTAAATCATTCTTGCAAATGGCACCATTGATGTATATTTTGGATCTAAATTCCGAATTGAGATATTTCAGAGTGGTCTCTTAGACCTTCATACCCAAAACTTATACACCAAAATCCAAAATAAGAAATTCATAGGGTTTAGGATTGATTTTCCTGATTATCCTTTGAAACTTAAGTTTGCAATGACATCCAATAAGCAAGTAGGAAGTGAGAGGGTAGAGGATTAGAGGGCTAAATTTTGGTAAAATTTTGTAGGGAAGATGAGGTATCTTAAAGGGCAAGCTCAAAACCTCTATAGTACAAGCTAAATGCCGCAAGGCTGAAACTTAAAGACCGTATGATCAACCTATGAGCTAATGATCTAAAGGCTTTTGTGTTTTGTACCCTTGATTTTTTAATAAGATTCTTATCCACTATTTGTATAGGGTTTTATTTTTATAAAGGTGTGGAATCTAATGTAGGGACAGTTTTCCCATAGTGGGGTTATGCTCATGACCTAAAAGTTGGGTTAGTTACTAGTTGTTCAAAGCAGATTTTGGGCTTATGAATCTTGGTGGGAGTTCTTCATTTTGGAACATGCAGATCACGCACTCCTGAGAGACAGTTAGTTAAAATATAAAATGCTGATAAAATGTAAGAAGTCAACCACTTAATGAAATAATTCACTATCTATTAACTCACTCTTCTGGTTCAATATTAATCATTTCTGAAAATATAGTTCTACTCTGAAATCTCAATCACCTAGTAACCTGACTAACTAATCCAAGTTGTTCGGATTATGGTTGGTTACTACTTAAACTCCTTCCTATGCTGTGCGTAGTTGGGCATGCTCTCATAGGTCCATCCTGATTATTTTTAGGCCTCCCATTACTTCAATGAGTTGAGTTGATTGGTTTGGATCAACTAAAAATTTTGTTGGACACAACGATCTTCTCAAGTTTCTGATCACATGGAAGGATTTTTGCTTATTATATGATTTTTTTTCTAAAAATATTAAAGCTGAAAAACATTTTGGAAAGTAAAAGATTTTGGAAAAACATTTAAAGTGCAATCATTGATCCTAAAGGCCTTTTCTCTTCATGAAGAGATGTGGCATTTATACTTTAATTGACTGATTATAAGTGAGCTTGGCTGGTAATTTCCCATATCAACATGTTTAGGTGGTGTTTTAGGGGTTGTAGTGGCAGTTTTTATTGTCATCAAATGGTGGTCATGACATACTCCCACAACTCCCTAATTTGTATGTATAAAATGCTACAATTGATGATCGTGGGCTTGCTGGGTTGTTTCTGTGGTTTGCTACAAAGGTAACTTCTTGAACAATGTCATTTGGTTGCAACTGATACGGCATGGTAGCATACATGACATTGTTGGCTTTGCTCATCGATTCAGACTGTTCTGGCACTTCTACCTTGATTGACAAATCTACACTCTAATTCGAAGACATTCTGATAGGTGATCTCTACAATCAGATTATGTTTTGATTGTCTTCTCGTCTAACAGCTTGAGCCTTCCACTGACAATCAGTGTCATTTGACAGCTAGGTTCTTTCACTCAACTCTTAACTGTGGAGACCCAGACAAGGTCCACTGCCCGAATCTAACCATGTAAAAAATCATAAGTTTAAAACCATCATCACGTAATCATAAATGATAAATATAAGTACTTTGATTAAAATAAATCCTCACAAATCAAAAATATAGGAAAAAATATAACTGAATATCTAATAGTATAAAAACATCGTAATTGAATGTATTTCTAGAGTAAATAAACATCATCTCTAGTTAGACTCTAAATTCTCTATCGTTCTCAATTTTATCTAATTCTAGAGTCATTATCATCTAATATTTTTATTTTAAAAGAAAAAATAGTAATAGTGAGATAAATGTCCAATAAAAAACTTTAATCAATGTCAATAATAGCGAAAATATTAAACTATCAAAGGAATTCATCTATAAAAAATAACCTTCAATAATATGTAATATATAGAAAAAAAATAATCATCTTCGAAAAATCAATAAATGATATCTTCAATGAAATAACTTAACAACAACATGAATAATTAATAGACATATTGTCAAATAAGCAATGATATCCCAAAGGACATTCACGAGGTCTCAAAAACCCAAAATAATTTACCGAGTTCTTAAAATATCTGTAATACTAACGTCATTTTCTAAATTTTTGAAAAATTTAATTCAATCTAAGGTCAAAATTATATGATATGTCAAACTTCGTGTGGATTTTATTATGCCTTCATGATCAAAGACTGTATATTACACCCCGAATAGTTGGATAGGTATTATGAAATTGTCTAACATTTATAGTATTTTTACTATCCATACAATTCTTCCGGAGATTATACTCAAAGTATACTCATGTTACCTATGATAACCTTTACCAATGATATTCATGATCATTTTATAGAATTGCCACAACTATATAAGTATCCTGCCCAGAAAAATAAATAGATCTTAATTACTGGATATAGAATCGGTATTAAAAAATTATAGATTATACTAAAGTGTCAAATCTTTTTATTCAACTAGATAGTTTAATATTTTTATGTGATTTTCTTTACTTAATCATAGTATATTAAGAACATACTTATATGATTTGAATGAAATTCAAAAGAAATCATGAATACCAAGTGTTCTATATGGTCACTTTTTCTTAAGGCTACAAAATATTATATCTATTCGGTCTAACCTTTGTATATTCTTTTCCACTTATTATTAATCGATTCAATCAAGTACAAAGCTACTAATAAGCCAATCTTTTCCCTTCCCTAACCTCTACCCATGAATACTAAGAGAAGCCATTAGGTTTCTCTTCTTACTTTATAATTTTCTAAATTAAGCCATAAAAATTCCTAAGATTTTCCCTCAGATTATTTCAAAGCCATAATTGTCAAATACTTAATCCTTAATTTTACCCCGAAGGGCATCGATATCAACTTCTATATTTTCTGGCATATTTATTAACATACAATATGAAAATAGTACAAAAATAACCGATTATAAAAACAGCACTAACATACACTTGATACATGCAAGGGCGTGTTTAAATAATATTTTTGTGCCCAAATTATGCTCAAGTGGCACTCATGTGTATTCCAACCAGAATACTAATGCCTCAAAAGCGCTCGTGCAAGTTTTCCAAAACCAAGGCACTTGATGTATGTCTCCTGAGCACTTGCGAGCATTGCAAGCAGAACCTAGGTGCCTGTTGTACGCCTTCTAAGTGCTCGTGCATATTTTGACTAGAACCTATGCATCTAATATACATTTCATAAGTACTCATGTGCAAGCTTGATTTTATCTTTGTGTCTTATTTGAGCCAACTGACATATATACACTAGTTTGTTATTGAATCATAAAATGAAGTAAATCATAATACCACAATGTTTCTTTAACCATTTTAAATGGTAGAATTTATGTTTTAACTCTAAAAATTATGACAATCATGTTTATTAAAACTAAAACAAAGTGTTGGACTTAAATTATTTAGAACACCAACCCACATTCATAATTTTTTCTCAATCCTTGGCAATTTTGTTATCATCCTCAACCCAAATAACTACTCAATTTAGGAAGATAAAGTGGTAAATCATACAAAACTATATGAGAATTTACTAAAGATATCTAAGAGATATATAGGTAGGTCATATGACCACTTGTTAGAAAATTAAGATTAGGACAGATGAGGTCATGAAATTACTTGCTTTAATGTTGGATGTTCTTTTTCTTTATTTTCCCTCTCCTCCTTGGTTTGCTTCCTCTCTTGGCTAGCTGCTCCTCTTAACTCCAAATGTCGTGTGGCAAGAAAGGGTGGCAACATGAAAGGTTATAGGGTTTAAAATAAAAGAGGGTGAGGATGAGGTCTGTTATTTTCCCTCTTCCCAATTTTTGAAGTAACAAAGCCATCCCTAGCAATCACTTATTTTGATTCACATTGATGTAACTAATCCCTTTGTCTAATCATTGCAAATATTTCGGATTCTGCATGACTAATTTCCTTATGCATATCATTCGGCCACTCAACCCTCTAAAATTGCAATCTAACCTCCCCTAAAACTACGATTTCTAATAATTAGCCTTATCCTTTCACTTTCCCCGTTATCTCACTTGATTTTGGAATAATTTTTAGTCCAAAATCTTCATCACAACCAAGCACTTTTTCTTCCTTCCATGTGGCTGAGCCTCCCAATATTTAGCTAGGGAATTTACAAACTTTTGACTCCCAAATTTTTCCTAATCAATGAATAACATTCCTTATTTTTGCTCCCTAAAAAGTCAAATAGCTAGCTTAACTCTTTATTGTGGTCTTCCTATAATTTCACTTGAAGAGGGAAGATAGATAAATCCTTCCTTAATTATACTAACAAACTCCTTAACATTTGCTAACCATTGACTCTTAACAATATTGCCACATTAATTTGGTTGATACATTGTGTCACACGGATGCTTATCGTTCTTCTAGAATTCTCAAACAACATGATTTTAAACCCTAAAATTTTAGCGAATAATCTACTAAAGTGAATCTTAAAGGTGTTCAGTTAATTTAGCTTAATTAAAGGTTGTGTTCTTTTATCTCTAAGTAATCAATTTATTAAAATATAGCTAACTTATGAATCACTTTTGTTACCATAATCTATGACCCATATATTACTAAGTACTTGCATTATTAGCTCAATTTCAGTCACCCTATATTATCATATAACCATTTTAACCAACTTTTATTTTTCCTTCCAATAATGTTACTTGGATGTTTGACTAATATAACCTCAACTCTCACCACAAAAATAAAGTTGACATAATAGAAAGTTTCTCTTGCATAGGGATAGCTAAGGTCTAACTTTTTAGAAAAAAAATCCTCCATTAAATTTCATAATATTATTACTTCAAACTTTAACATTCTAAAAGTTTAGATAATTTATCAATTATTTTTTTAAATTTAGGAGATAATCTTGGTTGTTAATAAAATTGAAAAGAAACATGTTTATCCTAATCTAATATGCCATGTATCAGTGATCTACATAATTATAAAATTAAGACCATCTTTTACTATAAAAGACATGAACTCTCATAATTAATAAAATTATTCAATTAAAATTATTTAAAATTTATTTATTTAAAACAAATCTAACAAAAAATATCAGAGATATTACACTGACAATCTCATGCTGGCAATTCTCTAACGAGGCAGCATTGGTATCTTGCATTGTGATAATTCTACCCTCTGATATGACGGTCCAATGATTTATTTTTTTGACAATTTAGTCTTTTGATAATATGGTCTAATTATGATAATATATATCTATTTTGACCACCTAAATTTTTGCTTTCAAATACAAATATAAGCATTATGTGGCAGGACCCATCAAGATAAAATTCCCTTTTTAAAAAAATAAGAAAAAATAGAATCCCCAAAATGAAAAATAGTTTTGTTATGATTTCTAAAGTTGTGACACATGTAGTTCTTAATTTAAAACTTAGAGAAAATCTTAAGATTGGTTTCATAAATTGTACGGAACATACACCATGTGATATATATGTATATATAATTTACTTATCTGAAACCGTAGCCCTATCATGTAATACCTTCGCTCCGCCACCCTAAAAACCTAACTCTACTCAACCTCTACTTTTGCTCTATATCTCTCTAATTCGCACCGCCACAACCAACGTTATTTCACCGTGCCCACCACCTCCTACAGCCACACTATAACGCCTCTCCCTATCTTTTATTCTGAACTCTCTTTTCCATCACCACCTCCAGTTCGTTTGTCACCATCAAAAGTGGTGACAGCCATAAATCCTGCCAAGACAACCACCATCAAGAGTGGTGGCAGCCAAAAACACTGCCAAGACAACCACCACCAAGAGTGGCCAACGTAGCTGACCACCACCATTTCATGCCTTCCTCCCTCTTCACTGTCATTATCTCACTTTCTCCATTTCGGTTGCTGTCGCAACCTTCCCTGAGACACATGCCTTGGCCATTTGGGACCTTCATTGCCGACAATAATGGTGCTGGTGGCGGTTTTGTAGTGATGGTAATGTCCGGTTCGTTTGATTGCAAGGTAAAATCCCTTCTTTCTCTCTGTTGAAGTCTCAAATTATTATTAGCCTTCCACTAATATATTAATCATTTCAAATTGTTGATTTTTTGATACTGTATTACAATGATATAAGTTAATTAATTAATTAATTAATTATTCATATCTCCAAATTCTATAAACTTTTATTTTCTTATTATTTTTCAATAGATAGTTGTCTGATTTTAGAGGATGTTCATGTGAGAAAACATGATAAATATAAAAATTTTATCGGATCTTTATATGATATTTAAGTTTTTAGATGTGTTTATTTTTTGATGTATTCCCACAATTAATTGAATTCATAATTTATAAATCCTAATTAAGATAAATTATAAATTAGTAGGTTTTCTAATATTATTGACCGAATTATTTGATCAAAATATAAACACATGCGAACAAAAATTTTGGACGTTTAACTTAAGTTTATTTAAGCCATAGTAATAAAATAATTAAGTTCATACAGTAACTTAGAGATCGTTTAATTAATGATTAATCAGTTCATAAAGGAATGGGCCCCATGTGGATTAAAGTCTCCATTTCGTGATTGTCTAAAAAATTGTTTATAATTCAAATTGGCATTTAGAGTCAATCAAATATTTGAGTTAATTTGTCACGCAGAAAACTTAAAGAGCTACGTGCACATTAATTTAATTTGTAGATGAAAAAGCTCAGGAGGCATACCAAAAGATGTTAAAGTTGAGATTATCAATGATAAATATTAAATAATCATTTAAATACTTAACAGAATATTAATTAATACTTGACTTTCAGCTATTGACATATTAAACATCTTTTCATATAGGCTGTGATTTCCCATTTTATGTTATGCCATCAAAATATCTTTTTTAAATTTAATAGATTTTATTTATTTTAAAAAATAGTGTACTTTGATTGACAAGTTTTATTCATAGATTTTTTCTTTAATTCTTCAATATCCGGTACACATAACCGTTCCTGAATTATTAAAATTCTATCTGCCCATATGCTAAAATCCGCCCTTGAGTCCCTATTTAAGTCATTGGCAATATCCATTAAGAAGAGATTGTCCATTTGAGGTCTTTTAATCCTTTCTAAAACCTCAAGTGGCATTCAAAAATATGACAATATTATCCGCATACCTTGAGAATACCTTTTAATATTGCATTTCTTCATGCAGTAGAATATTTTCATCTCCTTAATTCTCAAATGAGCAATTAGGTTTGTCATTCAATGGCTTAAGATATTCGCCACTAGATCTTACAATTGTAATATTTTAAGAAATCCATCAATTTTCTATATATCATATTTAGTTCCTTTTAAGAAAATAAGTATTTGAGATTTTTATGGTCTGAATATATAAAAAATTTCTCTTTATAAAGATAATATCTTTAAATTTTCAGCGTAAATATCACCACTGTCAATTCTAAATCATATATTGAATAGTTCTTTTTGTGTGTCTTTAATTGCCTCAATTCATAATCACATTTCGATGTTATATCGTGACACACTTCAGTTCGGTCTTTGACACATTACAATAGACCATAAATCATTTGAATTCTTTAGGAATTGTCAGAACTAGGGTTATTGCTAGACAGTCTTTTAGCACTTGGAAATTTCTCTTGCAATTCTCTATCCAATTGAATTTTACTTTCTTCCATTTCTTCCATATTAGTCAAGTCAATGGGATGGCAATCTTAGAAAAATTTTTCACAAATATTAGGAAGTAATCCGTCATTTCCAAAAAGTTTCTAATTTCAATCATCGTTGTCGGTCGGATCCAGTTGATTATAATTTCAACTTTTTTCAGATTGACCAAAAAATCTCCCCTTGAGATCCGAGCTCACTAATCAAAAAGGTTACAAAAATTTGATAAGGGTAGATTTAACACATAGCAAAGTATCTATACATGTGTGTGGATACATATAATAAAACATGACTAACGATAATAATAATCAAGTGAAAAAATACTAAAAAATAAGATATAAAAATAATAATAAAAAACCAATGATTACTAATACTTTATTAACTAGAGTCAAATATCGAAGGTCGGGCTACAAAATTTTTCATAACCTCGACGATACGCAACTATTCAAGATCATGAAGTAAGTCGATAACATAATATTCCCTATGAAAGAGGTCAACATCACTTTTTAAACCAGTAGATTTAGTGTAGCAACCTTCATTTACAGTCTAATATATTTAAATATATTTTATCAATTTATTATAATTATTTTTATTTAATTAAAATAAAAAATTTTATATCAAATAACAAATATATAATCTTTTTTCAATAACGAAAACAAATAATCATTACAAATTTTATAGTAAAGTTTCCATAAATGTTTGTATAAAAAGAACATACAATATCGAATATCTAAAGATCTCAATATTTAGTAAATTTTATAAAGTTAGACATGAGCGTTCACAATATCTTGATTTTTAGATAATGTGAATATGTATGCACAATAAAGCCAAAAATGACAATAAACAATCACATACATCTATATTTAAACATTATTTAAAAGGAATAGTCTAAATATTTCAATAGAACTATTACTCAACAAAAGATAAGATTTTTTTTTTCAGCTCAGTAGGATTGAAATAGGCTAAAATTATCCTTTTTAACAATATTGTTACTGCCTTTTTTTTAATTTTTATTATTATTAAAACTATCTGGTATTATTCATCAATTACTCCAATTAAATTATTTGGTCCCAATCTAACATAAAATCATTTTGAAACCACATTCTTTTTACTTTCTCTCTTATTTTCTTATTCTCGTTCTCTCTCATCTTTTGAATTCCCAAACAAAATGACCTAGAAAGTGTAGAATGTCCTTAAATAGTCCGACTATGAGCAAGAGCACCATTAGTGAGCCCATTAGGTCATGCATGATCATCCCTCCAAACCACGCATGAGCACTACCTATGCTACCATGCACCCACGGTAAGCCTCAATCATGCACGAAAATCGCCTATGCAGCTAGCCATGCTAGAGCATCACATATGTGCAGGTCAGGCATGTCCTCTTTCCTCAAACATTTGATTTTTAATCAAATTTTATAATTATTCTAAAAAAATTTATTGAATATAATTAATTTTGATATCATAATATATATTTTAATTATTGGGTATTACAAAATTATTTCAAATAACAAGACATATATTTTTTTATTTATTGAATTTTATTGAAGGTCACAGTCCTATATATACTTTAGTTACAACAACTACAAAAAAAATACTTTTAGATGAGTTATTTTCTTAAAACAAGCACCCTTTTAGACACGCCCTTTTTTTTTAATTAAAAAAGAATATTATTATCTTAATGGTTTAAGTATCGAAATTATATATTCGAATAATTTATTTAATTTTCCATAAAATTGTTTAATTAAAATATAATAATTAAATATTTTAAAATTCTGACGTCAAAAATATTAAAATGTTTACATGCGCCACCAGAAAATATGTAATTTATCATACTAAAAATATTTTTAGTGTTCGATATGCATAAAAAAATAATAAGTCAACAAAAATTTTTAAATTTATTAAAAATTTTAAATTCTAGAAAATAACTTCTCGATTTAAAATGATAAATTATTTTTAAAACTTATAAACTATTCACGATTGACTGACAATATAATCAAAAAGCCTTCAATTGAATATGATTCCGACTCTTTCCGATTGCCGGCCGGTGACACCGGCAACTGCATATTGATGACCAATCATCGGTGATTAATAATATTTTTTATCGTAAAATCTCCAATTATTTGAAAATATTATCATCATTAATGAGAAAAATATCTACTATTATTAAGTGATTTAATAAATTTGTGGGAACATTTATATTTTTTAAAAATTAGTAAAAATATGAAAATGAAAAATGTTGTTATAATCCTCCCCAATTCATGATATCTGACAAAATTATATTTTATCTGACAAAATAAAATAAAAATTTTATTCTTATCTTATTCATTATAAAAATAATATTATACTATTTGATTACTTTAATGATAGGAATAACAAATCTAAAAAGTATTATTTTTTCAAAAAAAAAAATAAGAAATAAAAAAATCAACGCCTTTATAATATTTTTTATAATTATTCCAAATATTTTATTTATTTATTTTTATATTAAATTAGATTTGATTAAAATCGATTCAGGTCAGATGACAGATAGGTTTAGATAAAATTTTGTGTAGATATTTTATTTTATTTTATTATATTTCAACTATCTAGTGACAGTAGCATGGCAAAAGAGAAAATTTGGATTTGGATAAAGGCTAAAGGAGTCCCATGCTCTTTTAATTAAGGTCATGGCTTATGTAATATAAAGTTTAATGTTTGTTTATTAGGCTAGACAACAACATTGAGCTTAGTTAATTAAAGTTATGATTTTAAGATTACTAACACAATTCGAGTTATAGGTTTCTAATTTTATATTAAGAAGACTAGGGTATGTTGTATCAAGGAATTGAAATTAAATTTTAGAATTATAATTCTAATTTTAAATTCATTCAAACATAAATTCTAATATTTGGGTTACTTAAAAAATCAAAATTTTGAAAGAAATAGAAGAATGAAAGACGGGATATATAAAAATAAAAAGATAATTAGCATAACAAATCTAAATTTTGATTAGGTAAAATGATTAGGTAGCCTTTAATACTAAAATTTTGATCCTTTACAATATGAAAAAATAGATTATATAAATATTGAATACAAGTATATATAGATATTACAAATATAAAATAACACTCTTATTCATTCAATATTATTAATATATATATTAAATAAAATACAGAAATAAATTAACATATAATATGATGACATAATATATACTGTAAATAAAATATAAAAATAAATTAACATACAATATGGTAACGAAGAAAAATCTCAAGATCTAAATAGTTCTTTAATAAAACCCTCAAAATTTTTCAAACTAGTAAAAGTAAATCTATTATAAAAAAAAAAAAAAAAACTTATAGACCAGATGATATAGATACGATAATCTTTTGCCAACGTAATTCTAATACGTGACCTCTACCGAAAAATTTTTAGAATTTTCTTCCTAACAACTGAATTACGCACCTTCTGATCTTCCATTGAACTTTATTTCATTGTCTTAGAAACAATGAACACTTTTAAAACTCTAATATCCAGGCCAACAATGAAACCCCGAATATTCACGAGTTTGGAACAAGTGTTTAACAATGGTAAAACAATTTTGAAATAAGAAAACATTATCGTTTGGATCATAAATCACCAAAGAAGCTTTTTCCTTTTCTCCTAACTTCTTTTAACTCTCTTTTTTTTCTCTATTTATGTGAGTGATGGATAGGTTAAGAAAAATAAATATAAAGTGAGGCTTAAGATTAGGGTAAAAAAATATAAAATAATGAAACTAAAACGTTGGCTCAAATGCCATAGCGCATATGCGTTTCAATGGTATCCATACTTGATTCATTCAGTTAATTTGTGCATATGTATGATCCAATAATGTACATGCATGACCTATTTAGTTATTTATGCATGTGTGAGATCCCACAATACACGTGGACGATCAATTATGTCTTTGCTGAGACTGCGTATGAGTACACATTCTAGTACTTGAATGCTGGCTCGAACGCCATCACATACATCTGTGTTCCAAGTGTTTTTGAGTGCTTGATCATTTTCATCTTTGTTGAGCTTGTATTTGAATCACAATAAATTCAAATTAATAAATAAAAACTACTCAAATACAAATCAATTAGGGTTAAATTTTGTTACAAAAATAAAATAATAAAATAGTCCTAATAATCTCCCTATTGGCATTTTGTAACAAAACTCTTGACATAACTTAAATAAAAAATAATTTTAAATTACCACCATATTAGAGCCTATAATATAACACATATACAAACCCTAGAGCACTTGATGTCAACAACATGAATCATTTCATCGACCTGTTTACCTGCAAAACAGACACAATTAAAAAATTATCCGTAATGTATAAATGTAAATCAGTATTAAAACAGTAAACTATAATATATCACCACAACTAGTAGTATAATCAAGATATAAAGTAATAGTCGTCATAAGAATAACAATAGTATTGTATCAATTGAAGCAATCTCCAAAACATCATTGGAGCAATCTTCAGCGCCTCAGTTCTCCATTCGTTTTTCGTCCTTCTTTTCCATGACATTAGGAAGCGCCTAGTGAATCTCCATAATGGTGAAAGGCAAGTGTTTCTTTGGTGATCGGAGCAATTTACACTAACTATTTTCTGCCTTACATGATGCAGCTGTTTGAAATTGCAGCGGGAAGAAAGGCAGGTCAAGCCAACTGTGTAGACCACGGAATAGATGGAAGGAACACGAGGAGATTGAATCCCAACAATATAAACAAAATCCAACTTACCATTTTCAGTTTTAATAGTATCAATTGATTCAAAAAGATCATTGCCATCAACTGTAAATCCCCATCTATTCATCAGTGTCCTTCAAAAGGAACTGCAAAACTCCCAACAAATACAGCTCGAGTGGACAAGTTACATGTTGTACCAAACCAACCAAACGAACAAGCAGAGGAAGAGAAATGACCAAGTGACACAACAATTTCAAGCTTTATGTAATACATCAACTCACTTGTAATAGATCAGATGGCGATGGCCGAAATGTGATTGGGCTACTAATTTGATCTCTGTCAAACATGTGAGTCGCTCTAACCATGCCAAGGTAATCACAAATACAAGATTCAATCTCCGTCTGGGAAAAGTCACTAACAATACTAACCTATATCTTCCAGAAAAGCCAAAGATCACAAGAACATTGCATCCAACACAAACACAAATAGAAAGTTTCGATATCAAGAAAGTGCATACCTCCATATTTGCCCCTATAAATTGATTCATCACTGCATCTTTTACAGACTGTAGTGTGAGATTATGTAACGATTCTGGTGTAGGTTCAACAGATCCATCGTACCCATTCAACATTGCCAGCATAAGTCTGTGATCAGTTGAACGCTCTAAGCATTTTGGAAATCAACCAATAATACGATGAGTGTAATTGTCTTGCTCTATCAAATGCATCATCCAGCCAAAGACTATGCTACATGCCAGGAGCAAAATTCAGAAAGGGAAAGAAGAACTTCAGTGAAAAGAAAAAACGGGACAGAGATGTGTGTTGTGTGTGGCTGCAGTATGTAATGTGTTGTGGAGAAACAAACTTCTGAGTTGTGAGTTCAGATTTTGTGCAAATCTCAGTCAGTAGGAGGTTGAACTATGCGGGACAAGTAGCATGGCTTGCATTCAGTAATGCACAGTAAGGATAGACCCCCAATGCAGAATTTTCTCAGAACATCAACAAGGACATAAAGAAAACAGGAGATTCTTGTTATACATGCAAATATGTCACCTCTACCCCTGAACGGGGGATCCTGCTTCGCCTAGCGAAGTAGGAAACCCTGCTTTTTTTTTCTTGAGTCGTTGGATGAAACCGATAGCCCAAATTTTATTTTATTTTTACTATTATAATGGTAAATTTGAACGGATCTGGGTTATCCGTTAACTGACTGCTCAGATGAAAAGTTAATGTTTTTTTTATTAGTTATTTGGACGGATTTGGCCCGTCCACTAACTGATGGCTCAGATCTAAAGATTTAACTTTAAATCTGGGCCGTCGGTTTAAATTTATAATCTGATGATTCACATTATATGAAAATATGGGCCGTTGATTACAAGACACATGGACGGCCAATATTAAACTATGAAGTAAAATAATACTAAAATATGGGCTGTCAATTACGAAACACATTGCTAAGATAAAACTTTAAAATTTTTGATAAAATATAATCAGCCTCACTTTCTCATTTCTCAAACCCTAATCCCCAATCCTCTCATTCTCTCAGGCTTCTCGCCGTCGCCATTCTCTGCATATTGTTAGAAATCTCTCCCATGAAGAAGTTCCGGTCAACATGAAGTTGATCAGAAGGACGGTCAACAGGATGTTGACCGGTCTGTTTTGGAAAGACGATCAATAAGGTTGACCGGTCTATTAAGGCAACACAGAGCACCTGCCATGTCTGAAAGGGAGTAGGTAGACCTGCCTATTTAGGTAACCTCAAAAACCCAAGACAACATACTTGCCTTCTGCTACTGTAGGTATGCGCCGTTTACTGCTAAACTGATACATGCTTCTTAGGAACCGTGCACCAACCACGAGGAACGACGTGCTGGTCCAGCTGTTGAGACCTTTGTATATCCCTATATATGTATGAGGCTAAGGGTGTGTGGTGTGGTGTGGTGAGAGCATTAAGCAGAAGAGCAGAGTGTGTGAGAGTAAGAAAGAAAAACAGAGGAGAGGAAGAAGGCCCGACTGTGTGTGTGCATTTCCGCATTACTGTTTGTAATCCTTATCTCATACATAGTGCAATTTTAAGGACTCAACATCCCGTAATTTTTTCCTTGATTGAGAAGGGTTTTTCACGTAAATATCGGTTGTCATTATTCTTGCTTCCATTCCTTTTCTTCGATTCCTTATGCCTGTGTTTGGTGGGCTGCCACATTTTCGGCCAACAAGTGGTATCAGAGAGTAAGGTTGAGAACTTTGTTCTGATGGCGTCGACATCATCTAAGAATCTGCCGTTCAGCGTTGAGCAGTTTAACGGGCAGGGTAACTTCATTCTCTGGCAAGAAAGGGTGAAGAACGTTCTCACCAGAGAAGAGACGATAAAGGAGCTGAAGAAGGATGAGAAGCCTGCGAACTTGACCGATGATGAATGGCAAGACAAAAGAGATCTTGCAAATTGCATTATCAAGCTCTGTCTGGCGGACAACACTCCCTAGGAAGTGCTTGGCTTGGTTGACCCGGCGGAGGTCTGGGAGAAGTTGGAGAGCCGATTTAAGTCCAAGTCCTTGACAACCAGGCTTCATATAATGAAGCAGTTCTATGGACTACGGTTGTTGAAAGGATGGAGCCTCGAGAAGCACCTGGACGAGTTTAACCGGATATTGACGCAGGTGTCCGCCCTTGACGAAGAAATCAATAAGGAGGACAAGGTGTTGGTCCTACTGGCCTCCCTGTCGGCCTCCTTTGACCATATTGTTACAACCTTGTTGTTTGGCAAGGATACATTGAAGTTGGATGAGGTCATTGCTTCCCTACTCATGAACGAGTCAAGAAAATCATAAGGGACCTCAACGACTGAGGTACTCTTGACTGAATCAAGGGGAACAAGTAGAGGCCGTGGTCAGAAGCAAGTCGAGACAGTCCGCAGCAAGTCAAGGTCAAGGTATCAAAACCATGAATGTCACCACTATGGCAAGAAAGGCCACATTAAAAAGCATTGTTTCAAATGGAAGCGGAAAAATGCGAAAATGGAGAAAGGTTACAGTGGACGGATAGAAGAAAAGTCCCCCGTCTCAGTGCTCACAGCAGGCGGCCTCCTGCTAACAAGTGAAGGGGACGTGGCAAATCTGACGGACGATGAGTTCGGTTGGGTAATCGATTCTGGTGCCACCTTGCACGTCACGTCGAGAAGGCAGCTGTTCACATCATATACTCCAGGAGATTTTGGAGTAATAAGGATGGGGAATGAGGGAACATCTCCCGCTGTAGGCAGAGGAGACATCGTCCTGGTCACGAATAACGGAACGAAGTTGATGTTAAAAGACGTACATCATGTCCGTGACATGCGGCTGAATGTCATCTCAGCCGGTCGCCTGAATGATGAAGGTTATTACAATACCTTCTGTGAAGGCGAGTGGAAGCTAACAAGAGGGTCTCTTGTCGTAGCAAGAGGAAAGAAGGCCTTCGGCCTATATGTGATGAAGGCCTGTGCAGTGGCCCGAGACGTAAACGCCACAACCAGCACGGGAACAATGGACCTGTGGCATAGAAGATTAGGCCACATGAGTAATGAAGGACTGTCCTACTTGGCCAGGAAAGGTCTGATTACCGGAGCAAAGGAGGAAGAGCCAAAGATGTGTCCTCATTGTTTAGCCGGCAAGCAAAGGAGAGTCTCATTTCATGGAGACTCGTCCGGTCCAAAGGTGGAGCTCCTGGAGGCTTGTTCACCAGACGTGTGTGGACCGTTTAAAGAAAAGTCTTTTGGTGGAGCCCAATATTTTGTTTCTTTCATTGACGACTGTTCAAGAAGGCTGTGGGTCTACCCACTGAAGACCAAGGATCAGGTTCTTGATGTCTTTGACCAGTTTCATACTCTAGTGGAGCATCGGACGGGGAAGAAGCTGAAGGTCGTCCGTAATGATAACGGCGGCGAATACTTGGGACCTTTTGATGCCTACTTCCGGTTGCATGGTATTAGGCATCAGAAAACACCACCGAAGACTCCATAATTGAATGGAGTGGTAGAACGGATGAATCATACACTCTTAGAGAGAGTATGTTCCATGCTTTCTAAAGCAAAGCTTCATACTTCATTCTGGGCAGAAGCACTTCAGACGGTGGCCTACATTATCAACAGGTCGCCCAACAAGCCTTGATGGGTGAAGTGGCGGAGAAGATATGGATGGGCAAGGAGCCGTCCTATGATCATCTGCGAGTGTTTGGATGCAAAGTATTCATGCATGTCCCAAGAGATGAAAGGACAAAGTTGGAGCCAAAGATGATGCAGTGCGTCTTTCTGGGCTACGGGGAAGATGAACTGGGCTACCGGTTCTATAATCCAGCTGCCAGGAAACTCGTCCGATCTAGAGACGTAACCTTTGTTGAAAATGAGACGATCGAAGACATTGGCAGAAATGCCAGATGTGACAATGTGCAAACAGACCAAGGGAGTGCTGAAGCTATCCGTCTGGCCTTTCTAGAAGGAGAGGATCCTAGTCAGGAGACGGTTGAGGACAATGGAGAGGAGGTCATGGCTCCGGATGACACCATCGATGGAGTCATTCCTCAACCGGCAGGGAATGTCCCTGTCATACGGTCCTCACGCAACAGACGGCTGTCCGTTCGTCTGTCGCCAAATGAATATGTCTTGCTCACAGATGCCGGAGAGCCTGAGGATTATGAAGAGGCAATGAAGGACGACAGCAAAGAGAAATGGCTAGAAGCCATGAAGGAGGAGATGAGCTCCTTTCATAAAAATCACACCTTCGACTTGGGAAAACTTCTTAAGGGGAAGAAGGCCCTCAAGAACAAATGGGTCTATCGCTTGAAGTACGACGAGAATACCAAGAAGCCTAAATACAAGGCACGGTTGGTGGTGAAGGGCTTCAGTCAACAAAAGGGGATTGATTTTGATGAGATCTTTGCCCCGGTTGTTAAAATGTCCTCCGTCCGGGTAGTGCTAGGCTTGGCTGCCGCCCAGGACTTGGAGGTGGAACAGATGGATGTCCAGACTGCATTCCTCCATGGTGAGCTTGAGGAGGAAATCTACATGGAACAACCGAAAGGATTCAAAGTTAAGGGGAATGAGAAACTTGTTTGCCGTCGAAGAAAGAGTCTGTACGGATTAAAGCAAGCTCCAAGGCAGTGGTACAAGAAATTCGAGTCTGTCATGACCAGTCAGGGGTACCGGCGGACAACTCGTGACCTTTGCGTATTTGTACAGAAATTCTCGGATGATGATTTTGTTGTTGTTCTTCTATATGTAGATGACATGCTGATCGTCGAACGCAACGGAGACCGGATTAAGAAGCTGAAGGAGCAGCTTGGACGGTCATTTGCCATGAAGGACCTTGGATCGACTAAGCAGATTCTGGAAGTCAGAATCTTACGCAATTGGAAGGCAAGGAAGCTTGGTTGTCTTAAGAGAACTATCTTGAGAAAGTGCTCCAACGATTCAACATGGAGAAGTTAAAGCCTATGAGCACACCATTGGCGAATCACTACAGGCTGAGCACTCGTCAATGGCCGACTACGGATGACGAGAAAAAGTATATGAAAGGACGTTCCCTACTCGTCAGCTGTGGGAAGCCTGATGTATGCCCTGGTATGCACCAGACCGAACATAGCTCACGCCGTTGGGACAATTAGCCGGTTTCTGTCCAATCTGGGAAAGGAGCACTGGTTCGCAGTGAAGTGGATCATGAGGTATATTCGGGGTACTTCCAAGAGGTTCTTGTGTCTTAGAAGCGACAAACCGCAGTTGGTGGGATACTCGGACGCGGATATGGCCGGAGATGTTGACACACGTAAATCTACATCGGGTTACTTGATAAAATTTACGGGCGGTACAATTTCTTGGCAATCCAAGCTACAAAAGTGTGTAACTCTATCCACAATTGAAGCCAAATATATTGCAGTTACAGAAGCCTGCAAGGAGATGCTGTGGATGAAGGAGTTCGTTCAGGAGTTAGGCATCAAACAAGAGAGATATGTGGTACTATGTGATAGTCAGAGTGCCATTCATCTATGTAAGAACTCTTCTTTTCATTCCAGATCAAAGCACATTGATACCAGATATCATTGAGTGCGAGAGATGTTGGAAGAAGATCTACTGTCAATAGACAAAGTGACCACAGAAGAGAATGGGGCAAACATGATGACAAAGATTCTACTGAAAGGGAAGAATGAGACATGCTGCAAGATAGCCGGGCTAACAGAGTTAACTTCTTTATGGTCGAGAGGGAAAGTTTGTTGGAAATCTCTCCCATGAAAAAGTTTCGATCAACATGAAGTTGACCGGAAGGACGGTCAACAAGATGTTGACCAGATGGGCGGTCAACAAGATGTTGACCGGTCTGTTTTGGAAGGACGGTCAACAAGGTTGACCGGTCTATTAAGGCAACACAGAGCACCTGCCATGTCTGAAAGGGAGTAGGTAGACCTGCCTATTTAGGTAACTTCAAAAACCCAAGACAACATACCTCGCCTTCTTGTGCGTCGCATGCGCCTCTTCTAAGGGCCGATACATGCTTCTTAGGAACCGTGCACCAACCACGAGGAACGACGTGCTGGTCCAGCTGAGACCTTTGTATATCCCTATATATGTATGAGGCTAAGGGTGTGTGGTGTGGTGTGGTGTGGTGAGAGCATTAAGCAGAAGAGTAGAGTGTGTGAGAGTAAGAAAGAAAAACAGGGAGAGGAAAGAAGGCCCGACTGTGTGTGTGTATTTTCGCATTACTGTTTGTAATCATTATTTCATACATAGTGCAATTTTACGGACTTAACGTCCCGTGATTTTTCCCTTGATTGAGAAGGGTTTTTCACGTAAATATCGGTTATCATTATTCTTGCTTCCATTCCTTTTCTTCGATTCCTTGTGCCTATGTTTGGTGGGCCGCCACATTTCCGGCCAACACATATCTCACTCCTCTGGACGGCAAATGACAGGAGAACGGCTGCCGCTGCTCTGCAACAAGCTTTCTCTCCCTGCATCTCACTTTCAGTTACGACATTCAGCAAAATCGAATAGCTGGTCACGAAGTTTTCTTATTATTTTGAATATATACTCCCTTTTTTTTGTTCATAGGTGCCTCGTCTGCTCTGTCTCTCACTTTCACAAACATGTGCAATATATGTTGTGGTGAGGTGATGATCTGTATGTAGAGCTGTAAAGGCGTGTGCAGGACCACTGCTTGAAATTCCACGATTAGGAGAGAGAGTCTACTATTTCCCTCAAGGCCATTTAGAACAAGTAAATTTCTGATTTCTTGAGGTTGCAAAGTTTGAATTATTGGAATATGAGTCATTCCCGTCTAGGAAGTGTTGCATTAAAGTGTGGAAAGTGTTGCAAAGTTTGAGGTGTTGGGATGTGACTCGGAGTAGAATATATACATATATATATATATATATGAATGTATACAAGGTGAATGTGTAGAGGCACAGTATGTAAGAGGCGAGAAAATACAAAAGTAACAAGGAATTGTGCATTATTGTTATTATCTGTTCTTCGAGGGTTTATATAATCGGGGTTTTTATAATTAAAATATTTCATTGTAAAATTATTTGTAAATTAAGTGTTTCGTAATTTTTTTCTCTTATTCACAAGAGAGTTTTCACGTAAAATTTGTGTGTGTTCTTTATTTTTCCTCACTATCTCCCTGTTGTGTGTGTAATAATTCATCATTATTGTCATTACCGTCTCGGATACACTGTCCGACCGACACTATTTTCCCGACATGAATTTCCTTTTCATCAATTTAGCTATTTTGCTTGGGGAAATATTTGTTTTTAATCTGCTGTGGGTTTTTCTTCAAATTATTGCTCTTGGTGAGGATTATAGCTGGAGGCTTCAAATAATCAGGGGCTAAATCAGGAATTAAATGAGAGAGTGCCCTTGTTTAATCTTCCTTCTAAGATCCTCTGCCGTATTGTGCACATTCAGCTATTGGTAATGACTCTTTTTGATTGTTCTTCTTTTCTCATTTGTTTCTATTTCTTTTTGTTTTTCCGGATGAACCAGGTAACTCTATAATAACAAGTTTGAAATATGTAGAATATCTGTTGTGGAGAATCATGAAAATGCCCTGCATGCATTTTTTTGAACTGAAATTCTGCAGAAAATCGTGCATTCTGAATTTGACATTCTGTTTGCTAAATTTTAATTTTTTTCATATCTTAAATTAGCATATATAGCTTTGCAAGTTCTAAACTATTAATCATTTATATTATATGAGTTGGAAAAGGCATATAATTTTGTAAGACCAAGATTTTCTGATCAAACAAATCATAATTAATTAAACAAAAGTAAAATCGAGGTCAAAGAATACAGAGAAATTTAAATTGAAGGGTACAATATTTAGAAATTACTAAACCATTGAAATTAAAATATG
This sequence comes from Nepenthes gracilis, assembly GCA_033239525.1. NCBI lineage: Eukaryota > Viridiplantae > Streptophyta > Magnoliopsida > Caryophyllales > Nepenthaceae > Nepenthes > Nepenthes gracilis. The sequence continues at coordinate 12,184,264 of BSYO01000025.1, read as the reverse complement.
TGGAATTGGAGACTTTCACGGGTCTAAGGATTTCGATAAGAATCAAGATTCATTATGCTAATTATATTATAAACCCGGAAGCCAGATATTCATATCGAGATATAACGATAACATAACAAATTATTCGATGGACCTGATCAACAACCGATTCAATTACGGTTAATAAAAGGATAACTCAGTCACTGAAATCTCAACCGGTTATCAACCAAATTTATTTTAAGATAACAAAACGATAGTTTGGATGCTAAATTTTCAATCGATAACAACCAAATTAATTTCGGTTAACAAAATAAATAGCCCGGCTACCAAATTTACACCCGATTAATAACCGAATTTAGCTCGATTGATTAAATATAGCACAAATTAAATTAATTAAGTAAATTTCTATAAACTCCAACATACAAACACACATACTTAGCTGAATTTCAAGAATTCAGCAAAGAGAGGCTCACGGCAATTTCAGCAGCCCAAAATTCAGCTGCCACTTGGCAGCTCCACTTCCAAATTTTTCCATAGAAAATATCTACACACACATGATAAACACACACGGAAACACTTAGGCAATTTTGGAGGTAAGAAGCACAGCACTTGGAGGCTAAAGATCAGCAAAATTCAGTAATAATTCAGCAAAAAGAAGGAAGCAGCCACACGGCAGCATATGTTTCTCCAATTTTCAACCAAAATTTCAATAATTCAATAAGGTATTCAACACATACATGACATAAGAATCCCCTACACAATGGCAGCATCATAATCAGTCAAAAATTCAAAAGAAATTCAGCAAGAAACACACACAGCCACGATAGCCACAAAAATCAGCGAAGTGCTGATTTCAGCACACCTCATCCAAGGGATAAGAAAAGTTGAATAAATTTAACCCAATTTAATAGCCACTTGGCAGTTTCTAAAACCACCAAATAGTATAGTGACTCAGCAAGATTAGGGGGATGAATCAGCACATTTAGGGGGCCAACTAAGCTAGAATTTGGAAGGCAAGCGGGTGTGCTGGCAGCAGCTAGAATTTTAGAAAATAATTCAATTATTTGGCCTCCAAAGTATATAAGGCCACGTGAGGAAGATAAGAGAAGAAGAGAAGGAAAAGAACCAAAAGAAAAAAAAAAAAGAAAACAAAAGGAAAAAGAGGGAAAACCAAGAGAATAGAAACTGAAACCAGGAAGTAGAAGAGGGTGAACCAAAGCAAGAGAAGTGAAACTTAATTTTGGAAAGTGTATTTTAATTCCCTTCTTCGACTGTTGCTAATTCTTGTGAATTCTTCTTAAATATTATTACTCTAATACTTAAATTACTCATGGATTTTATCATATCATCATATTAGCATGTGAAATACCCGGCTGAAATCCTGAAGTTGGAATTAATAGCTGAATTAACTACTATTATTTGGCTGAACCGGTGACCTAATGCTTTTCAAACTGTGACAAATTTGGTGACTAACTAACTAAGCCTCTTATTAATATTGTGACAAAACGGCTTATGAAATTAGGCTGAATTTGTCACTAAACCAGATCTCATATCAGCAACTGGACTAATTTTAGCAGTCATGCTGATATTATGAATCGGACTCCAAATTGGCTGAATTGGCGGTCATATAGACTTAAGTACCTTATGATAATATTCAAGTGTCACTCTGCAAAAATTAACCTGAATCAGTCATGAACCAGTCAACAAAACAGAGGCAGAATCTGACTGTAGCAGAAAATACTGATGCAGAATTTTCAGTTATAACTTTGACCCGAACTGACTAAAATATCAACTTGACAAATACTTAAAATTGGGTCTCTTAGATGTAAGAAGAGCCCTGAACCGATCAAGAACCAACGTCAAATCGACCATAAAATTAATAAAACAGATCGGCCCATGCTGATACTGAAATTGATAGTTTGGGAAAAAGTGACCAAACTGGACCTTAAACTAGCTTAACCGACAATCGGCCTGGCCAAAGTATAATGTATTGAGGCTAACCTATCCACCATTGAACCGCCACCCCAAACCATTTAAATTAGTTACTGAATCGGGCTTCTAAACAGCACCAAAACCGGCCCCAACATCCTTGTTGATGTTGAATTTGGCAGCCTAGCAATAATTGACTGAACTGACCTTGAACTAGTTAAACTAGCAGCTGACCTGACCACATTATCAAATACTAAAATTGAACTATCAACTTATAAAACGGCCACCAAAAATATCTTGAATTGAGTACTGAACCAGGCCTCTAAATAGTGCCAGAATCGGCTGACAGTATCCATATTGATGCTGGAATTGTGACTATTGAACCGGCCTAGTTTGGGTTCCCAAATTAGTTGAACTGGCACACAAATTAACCAAGATATTATGGGGTAATATTAAAATATCAACCGGTAAAAATATGCCTCGAACCGACCATCGAACCGAGCCTCAGCTTAGTAGGTGAACCGGCCAACATATGCTGAATTTTTTAGCTAATAACATTGAACCGCTTCATCAAAACGGTTTGCAATTGATAAAATTTAATAGCAAAAATCAGTATGGACCAACCCTTGAACTGACCATTAAATCGGCCATAAACCGATAATCGAGTCCTTAAGTGATTATGCTAAAATTGGATTAAGGAAATCAACTCGAATTAGCCCCAAACCAATTACCGAACTGGTAATCGAATTTTGTGGACATTGAATTCAACACAAGCACACAACGCAAAACATCATAAGATAGAGGATATATATGATAATGTCGTCAGCAACAATAAGTGCTATAGGACTTAGGGACCATTGCTTGACCATTCCGTGTGGTATAGACTAGTGGTGAACGACCAATTGTGGACGACTACGAAATGTATTTTGTCTGTACTTTTTGGACAAATGGTCATGTATTAGGTGAATTGGCTGTTCATAATCGTGTGGACAATTTTTGGCAAATAATTGTGGACAATATTTCAAATTCACCTATTACATATCCCAATATTATTTGAGATTTGAAAATTTATCTCTTTATTAGCCAAGTTATTTAGTCATATTAGTAAGCTTACTTATAAATTTAAATAAATTATGTATAAATTTTTCTCACATTTTAAAATTAACTCACTATTTTCTCATATTAACCACGTTATTTACTTAATGCATTTTAACAAGTCTATGAATTATTTATACTTGGGCGCAGAGGTACTTTAGGATTTGTATAAGGTAGATTAACAATTTCATAATTTTAATTTTTTTTACTGAATAAATTAATGATAAAATATTATTAATTTTTTAATAACTATGTTTAAAGTCTGATGAATACTATATAAATAAACAAGTCATTATAATTAATGCCACAAGAAGCGGCTTTAATTAGGGATATTTATCAAACAAGAAGATTCAATGGCTTCTCGCCATGTCCAAGTGCTCGGCCCGGTGACACCGGGGGCACAAGCCACACTAGCAGCGTTGACGAATCCAGGGCTGATTGGACCGGAACTGAGACCGGTAGTAGATATTACTCTTCCTGCTGCAGCTCTCCTCGGATGTTTGATGAACCTGCAAAAGAGGTAACTTCAATTTATATACATGGGTTTTCATTTTTGGCTAAGCTAATCACTGTTGAGATTTTTTGGTCACTCTCGTGTGGGATTTGACAACATAAATAAAGGTCGGAGTTGTTATACTTGGCTGAAGAGGTACTAAGGGCCAAGGACTTCACATAACGGTCGAGGATTCAGATTGAAGAACGAAGACTATAAGTGATGGCTGAAAATATCAACGGTAGATCGAGGACATCAAGTGACGGCTGAGGGTATGGGATGATGTCTGAGGACACTAGGCAAAAGGTTGAGGATTTTTGTCAACTCCTGGAGACTTTAACCAAAAAGCTGATCACCTATAAAATCTACGTAAATAACATTTCAGACAGGGAAGTTGATTTTTAGAGTTGGCAGCTGATTTATAGAGCAGGTCAACTGCTTTCGGCAGAATGACATTTTGTAGAGTTGGTTATAAGTTTTGCTGCTTATGCAACCTTCCTTTTGAGTAAGCGGTCGCCCAAACTATATATGTACATATGTATGTTGAGTGCGGGGGAGTGTAGAGAAGTGAGAAAGAGAAAAACAAAAAGAGAACACAATAAGTATCCATTTTATTCTTGTACTTTGCTCTTGCTCTATTCTCAACTCTTTAAGGGCTTGTATAGTCAAAAAGTTTTTATAACCAACATTCATATAATAAAATTATTTGTGAACTAAATCTTCCGTGGTTTTTTTCTATTATTTAAAATAGGATTTTTTATGTAAAAATTGTATGTTCTCTGGTTCTCTTATATCCCTTTGTCGTGTATTTGTATGCCTATCATTTTTGTCCGCTCAATTTCCGACCGACCGACTGGCAATCCTACCCCAACAATCACCAAATCTCAATTTAGCAAACAATGATATGTGCCAATGAACTATTGAATTCAGTGAGTATGGTCACCTCATTCCACAAATGGGCATAAACTTATGTGCAAATAACGATTTGGCTAAGCACAATGTTGGGTTTGTTGGGGTTCGATCTGGATATACCTTGATCCAGCACAGCAAAAAAATGCGAACCCCTTGTCGACCGTCAATCATCAAGAATGTGAGTGCAAGGAATATAAGAATTTATAATGATTTTTAACGTGAAAAATCTTTTTCAACTAAGGAAAAAAATCACTGGGCAAATATTAAAAAATTTCACTATATAAAATCGGTTACAAAAACTCCCAAGATAGAATACCAGCAACCCACCCGATACAGAATAAGAAAAATAATCTCCAAAGTAAGGAAACTCTGATTCCCTCTTTTTCTCTTTGTTTTTCTTTCTCTCCTTACTCTTACTAGTAGTGCTCTATACTTACTGATTTTACAAATGTGGTGGTGAATGACGAACTACGATGGCTCCCTTCCATATTTGGTTTCTACTCCGTTCCACCCTCTATTCCACACACGGCTCACCACACTCTTCTCAAACTCCTAGTGTACTTTATAATGACGCTTGACCCAAATCCCATCTACTCACATGACTTGATATTGTAGAGGATTTATCATACCAACTTTGTCATTTTTTGCGCCTTCACCAATTCCCGTGCTTTCCCACAAACGGCACATGCTCTACAAATTAAACATTTTCTACACAGACGGCGTATCCTCTATAAGTCAGCTATCCACTCTGTATCGTTGCCTTCTAGCCATAAGCTTTGCAGTTAACCTGCTCTGCAAAGCCTAGTGTCTACTCTGTAAAATCGTCTATCAACTCTGCCAGATCGTTCCCTCTAAACTGTCATTACCTGGTTACTCTTTCATATCTGTGCCCTTGGTCGGCCTTTCTGGCCGGCCTCATCCCAATTCAGTCACACTAGCCTGGTTGCTTCTGGTCGGTCTCCTCTCAATCAATTGGCCTCCCTGGCCGACGGCCGACTGTAGGCACCCTCTTTACTGCCTAGCCGGCCAGCCTCTTACTACCCGACTGGTCGCTCGCCGCGTGCACGGTTCCTCGCTCCGGCCTCATGTGAATTTCTGATGACTTTTTATTTGTTGAGTTATCGATAAGGAAGTGACCAAACCCGATGGGATTAGCTATGGAGCATAAAAGTGATGAAGAGCATCTTTTTTCCCAAATTGCCAAACTTCTTCCCTACATCCCAGGACTCTCTCCTTCGTGTCTGCTGTGGAGCATAAAAGTCAAAAGCACAATGTTGAGTTAGCTGATAATAGTAAAGCATATTATAGGGAAGTTCCTTTTCTAAGTGATGCATCCGAAAAGACAGTGTATAGGGTAAGCAATTTCCCTGCACCTGGAAGTCTCCATCGCTCTGCTGTGCTCCAAGGAGGGTGGTCAATCTGCAAGGTTGAAGTTAGTGGGGCGGAATGATCAGGAGAAAAAGACAACTCCCAACACTGTTACAGTCGCTGTCTCTAGTTCGGATGTCCTCCCTCATTTAGTATCCTCATCTCTGTCTACTTAATGCTAGTACTTAAAGAGAACATCCCTTTGTGATGCTGAATTTAATGCCACACCTTTTGATCAGAAGGTAATGCTTGGTTTCTCAATACTTGTTAGAAGAAGAGCTAAGATCATAATTGATTCTTACGCCAAGAAGCTCACAACAAATTAATGCTAAGATCAAACGGCTGGTCAACTTAAATTTATTAGAAATTCGTAGAGTATACCGTCTTATAATGAACATTTTTGAGGTATATCATTGTCTTCTTGGAGTATACCTTGGAGTATATCATTAAAAATTTTTGCAATATACGGTGGTTAAAGGCCCGCCAGCTAAATAAGATGTGAGACTTGGTGGAGTATCCAGCTGCCCACCTTTATTCTTCATCACTCAATTTTTATTGCTGCAGCCTAAATTTCCAATTGTCTTGTAATTAGGGATGGGCACTCTGCTTGATACAATTCTTCTTAGATCCTCCATGAGGATGTCATAGTGCCTCTGCACTTCTTCCACGATTTTTCCTTTTAACTGCTTTGCCAATAGTTTGGATTCTCAAAAAGTCTAAAACTTAGAAGAATTGATGTAGCATCATTTAAAGTATTATTTTGCGTCGCTGTATACCTTTGGAATATGCAAATCCATACAATAGAGTATGTAATTGTTGTCCTTACAATAAACACAAAACATTTTATATAACTTGTATTTTATAAGTAAAATAAAACATATTAGTGTTTTATGATATTTTTAAAATATAAATAATGTATGGCATCAATAATTGTATTAGTATACCGCTAATAATTGTATATACGTCATTGGCTGTTGATATTGTGTGATTTGAAGTTGTTGTACGGGTGGGCAGCATGTAGTTGTGATGATGAACTATTTGATTCCTATTAGATGATAGAATTTAAAATATTAGTTTACAACTCATTTATGAAAAAGTAAGCAACTTTATTACAACAAGATGCTATCATAATTACAACTAATGATGAGCAATATAGTAAATAAATATACCCGCTTTTTGTGTTTAATTTTCTCAAGACAACTTTTAGATCTTCTCATGACATTCCGTCCTACACGTTGTTTCATACATTTGACTGATCCATCCACAATTTTCTCTGGTGTGTTTTCCATATGTGATGCCTCCTTGTCCCCTTTTTAGACATTGAGGCTACAAAATTTATCCATAATTTTATTAAGCTTACGTCAAGTTCATCCATTTTTGTCCTTCCACCTGATGTAGAGCTCATTCTGATATAATTTTATATAAAATTATCAATCAACTCTCATACCATATACATAAATCATCATCATTATTTTGAATTTTAGGTGAAAAAACATTTTTGTTTGAACATCTAGCACTTCGAACCAAGATATAATGGTCAGAAATATTGGTCAAATCATGAATGTTAAAAACTAAAAATGCATACACACAAAGTATTCTTATAGTTTAAATTTTTAACAACTACAATCAACGTTTTTGCTCAATGCATCAAACATAATTATAACATTAGCTCTTGATTTCGTGTAATAAACCATAACATGAATGGGATCTGCAAGAAAAATAATACGCAAACCTAATATTTCAAATAATTTTTTCTGAACCATCTTAAAAATGGTTGAAATATAAACCTTTGAAACTTAAACCATGAAAGGGCAATGACTCATTACAAGATTCGAAATCTTTTGTCGACATTTAAAATCAGCCATCAATTCTTTATACCTTTTTTTGTCAAGTACTTTATCGAAATGATGAAAGAAGTTCATCATATTTAAATCACATTTCAAATAAAATTTCAAGTCAATATTTAAGCTTTCTAATAGTTGAGTACTTTGTATGTGCAAAGTGAAGATATTTTTTATATAACATGAGGCCTACTTATAATGTATAGTGTACATGCCTTCTAACCACAATCGTGCATGACAAATTTTTTCGTTGAAAATCATTGTAGCCATGTAGTTTAAAAGTCTGCAGTATCATCAATTCCATGCATATATCTAATAAAATTATGAAATATTTTCCAATGAGAAGCCAAATGCTTAATGACATTTTATAAAATATGTCATATGCACAAGCCATGAAAAATACGGGGTATTACCAAACAAATTAATTTAGCTATTACGGTATCATGATCAGTGAAAATAGTAATGGGTGCCAATCTACCATGACATTTTAAAAATGTTTCAAACAACCAAATAAAGGATTTCATTGTCTCATCATATAGCAAAGTAGTATCAAATACAATCATTTGCCTGTGATAGTTAAATCTCATGAAAACACCAAAAGGCCTCAGACCTTTGTTCGTTTCATTTGTTGTGTCAAATGTCACAATATCTTTAAAGGCTATAGAATCAGTGACCATTTTTACATTAGCCCAAAAGATATTAGTAATCAAGTCATCTGTGTCAAGTTGAATGGTATTAAAAATTATCTATTTTTTATTTCTTGATTAAGAAAGTATGTTAATATGGCCCCCACCTCACCACACTGCATACTTCGCTGCCTCTTAGTTTGAAGGTATGATTTCTAATATTCTGGTATATATATCCCACATTTTTTCTACTACCGGCCACCTTCACCATCAACTTAGGAGTATCACAAGGTCTCCAACCAACATATTGGGCCATATCAATAACATAATCTTACACATTTCAAATCTTCATTTAGGATCTCAACATATATCATGTTTTATGAGCTCTAGTTCATGGTTATACTCCCCCACAAATGTTTACAATAACAGTCATACTCTCCATTATCAACATACATTCTATCTTAATAGGACATTCATATCTAGTTTCTCAACACGGTTGTTTGACTTCCCTTCTTTTATCAATTTCACGTTTGCTTTCATTTGAATAAGAAAAAATTTAAAATATTTTTATATTATTTTTTAAAATTTTTTCACAGCCATTTTTCTCATAAAAATTTATTTTCTGATTACATAATTTTAAAAATTTTAAGTATTATTCATACTTTGAAATGTCATGTTAATTGAAAGAATTCAATAGTCCAGTGGATATGAATACGCAATCAATTTTTTAGTATTCATAATCAATAGAATCCCACACTAAAATACATAAGAATTAATGCATTATAAATAATTTACTAACAATTTTTTCTACATATAGGTTTACCATTTTACATAATCAATAGATTTACCATAAGTATATTGAAAGATTTTTATTTTACGGATTAAATCTGTAGACCCATCTTAAGGAGGCTTGAAATCATGAACCAATAATGGGAAAAAATGTTGTTATCTAAACCAAAATCATTACATTACAATACAGTAATTTTTATTTTTTTTCAAATTTTGTCAAGCCAAAGAAAATCTATTAATGGGAAATATGCCTTTACTTGAACTAGAATCAATACATTACAATACAGTAATTTTTTTATTTTTTAAATATTTTGTAAAGCAAAAAAAAATCTATTAATAAAAAAATATCATTACTTGAACAAAAATCAATACATTACAATACAATAATTTTTAATTTTTTAAAAAATTTGTAAAGCAAAAAAAATCCATTAAAGGAAAAAATATCGTTACCTGCTATTCGATAACAAAACTTCTATAATAACAAAAAAAATTCTATAATAACAATACTTCGTTATTTGCTATTCGACCTTGGTTAATGTCGTAACCGAAAGTGAGATCCGGGAGAGAAAGGTTCTTGGTCAACTACGGCGACAGTTTTCAATTGTTTGCCATCCGGAGGACTGATATCTACAGAGAGAGGTGATTGCAAGAGGCTTGAGAGAGTGAGGGGCTTGAAAGAAAGAGAGAGAGAGAGAGATATTGTTGATGAGCAGTGGCGACGGTTCTCCACTCACCTGCCATCCAAAGGACTGAGATCTGTATAGAAAGTCGACGACGAGAGGATTGAAAGAGAGAGAGGATTAGGTATTAGAGTTTGAGAAAGTGAGAGAGAGACCAGAGCGACGAAAGGAATCATATTAGACTTTTTTTTAAAATTTTTGAAATTTAATCTCGGCCGTCTATGTGTATCGTAACCGACGGCCCATATTTTTATATAATATACATCGTCGGATCATAAATTTAAATCGATAGCCCAGATTTAAAAATAAAATTTCAGATCTTGGCCATCGATTAATAGATAGCTCAGATCTATCTAAATAACTAAATAAAAAAAAATAACTTTTCATCTGAGTCGTCTATTAACGGATAATCCAAATCCATTCAAATTGCCCATTAAAAAATAAAAAAAATAAAATTTGAGGCATCGATTTTATCCGACAGCCCAAAGGGAAAAACAAGGTTTCCTGCTTTGCCTACAGTGATGCAGGATCCCCTAACCCCCTCTACCGCTCCCCCTATAAAGAGAAAAAACATGGGACTTGATGAGCTTCACTTTTGCAGAGCAAATATAGAGAGAGACAATGATACTTTGGGATAGATGTACGCCTATCCATAAACACAAAAAATATGCCCATCTTCTTACTTTTAATGCTCTTTAATTTTCTTATAGTACTTACAACTTTTGCAAAGGGAAAGGGTTGGAAACAGCGAGCTACGGGCATGAAGGCCCAAAGAGTGTAATCATAATTTCAGTCATAGTTATCACGTAACAAAGTCCATGGTAATGTATTTTACCATAAGATAAGAGTGGAAACATCCCATGCAAACCCACAATACCAGGTTTGAACATTGAACAAAATAACAAATGAACTTGAGTCAAGTGAAATAATCCATTGAATTCCGATCGAGCGTGGGTTGGGCTCTGCTCCACTTATTTCAATTATTAGATTTTTCTCTCGAATAGATAATTATTCTCAATATTTTATCTAATTTAATTAATTTTTGACATTATAAAATATAAATTAGGGATCGTATATTACATTATTATAAATAACCCGTCAAGCCAACTTGTTTGCAGTATCTTAAAGATTTGAAATTTGGATACTTTTAACCCCAAACAGTATGATTATATAACACAATATGAATATAAAAACTCAAGTTATAAAAAATAACACAGCAATTAAGATAAAAAAATTGACGATACATTCTACAAAAAGCTAAAATAAAACATCTAAAATTGACAAACAAAAAAACATAAAGCATAAATTGAATTTCAAATGGATAACTAAAACTTTCACTTCTTTTTTTTTTTTTTTTGTCTTTTCTTTCTATTCAATGCCTTTTACTCTTTAAAATGACTCTTTAACCTGACCTAAAAATTAGTTTCTTTTTTAGTGTGTCTGATATATGAATATCAATTTAAATACTAGATGTGTTATTCAAATGTTAATTTAAACATTAGAAAAATAATTCTAAAAAATCTGCAGTTAAAATTATAATTAAAATATCATAACCCTGCCAGTATTAATAACAATAAAATTAAATTGAGAATGACCTAAAATTTAATAATTTTGGAACGTGCGGAGGGAGGGGAAGGGTGGCCAGAGCGGTTGCAATGGTGGGGATGGTAGTAGGGAGGAGGTGTTAGGCTTTTTTTCACTTAATTTTTTATCATATAAAATTAGAGGAAGATGAGCAAAGCATTTGACTTAATAATTAATTGTTCAATTTAGACCTTTCAAACGTATTTTTGACCTTTTTTTTCAAAGATAATAACACTTTGCATATTAAAATTCAACAAGATTTCGTGTACAAAATACAGTGTCAGAATTATTCCCCTTTACGTAATTGGGCTTGCATTTTGAGGGTTAAATAGTAATTTGCTGGGAAAGGTGATTTTGGACAGTTTGTGTTTTTTTCCTTGAGATAGTCTATTAACGTTAGAGATTTTACCTACCATGCCACTATCATATTATAAAATTTCCTTGTTATCTATTAATGCCATTGCCTATATAAACATTATGTAAACTTGTGATAAGCAGACCCACAAAAAAGATAGACGTTTCCTTGACCTCAATAGGAAAATATACGTTGTTCAAAAAATTTATATCCGCTGAACCTCAAAATAAAAGGCAAGGACTTAGCTACAAAGCCGAAACTTCAGAGTTATTTCATGTGTCACGTCCGAGTCTGGACTACAAATCCCATATGAGTCGAGCAATTTGGTCCTGGTCGAATGAACAATTGTTATCAAAAGTATCTTTTTTCGAGCCTTAAATATGTACTAGATAGTGGCACCGGGTGCAACCTTTGCAACCGTTTGTGCTTGAAATTTTTCATATCATCTAATAATGCTCCATTTTAAAGCTCTGTTTGGCTTATTATACGGCTACCAACAACCAATTCTCATATAAAATAACATCTCATGTATATTTAATAGTATATTCAATAATCTGATATTTGAAGAAGTGATTGAATTGATTCTTCAATTGTTGGGGGTCACTCCCTTCATAGTGTTTTGTCCGCGAACAGGTGGAAGAAAATGGGCGCAGACTTTTGGAGAGGTCCGAGAATATAAGTTCAAGAAGTCTGTCAAAATGGACGATGACTAGTTGGATGAATCATGTCCGAGAAGTAGCTAAAGACATGAACGAGGATTCTGAAAGCCTAAGTGTTGACTCTCTCTCTCTCTTTGTAAGTCTGCTACAGCTGCGTTTACAGGTGTGCAGTTGACCTACCCTGATTGAAAGTCTGAGGCAATTACAACTTCCAATGGGCGACAGGCCTGCCACTCTGCACGCCTGGCGTGCACCTACTGTGGCAGGCCTAGGAGGCGTGGTCTTGCCACCCTACTATTAGGGTAGCTGGCAGCCCACTAGGCCTATTGTATATATATATATACTTGTGCCCTTTGTTAGAAGTGCACATGTATAACTTGGGCATCACTTGTGCGTGCATAGAGAGAGTTGTGGGTAAGCTTTTGCTGTAAATATAGAGAGAGAGAATACTTTTCTAGAGAGATTGAGAGATATACACTTTTGATTATTTTTTTTGTTTGGGCTTGTATAGCTAACATTCTTGTAAACAATCAATTATTTATAGTACATTCTTTTGTGATTTTTTTCTTAGTTCAGAAGGGTCTTTCCACGTTAAAATCTTGTGTGCGTTTTCTCACTTATTCTATATCTACTGTTGCCCGTCCGTCCGAGCGCCCATCTCTATTGGCGTCCAAGTGGTCTGTCCGAGTGGTCACCGTGTCTTCCATTTTGTGCCAACTAGTGGTATCAAAGATGTGGTTCTTTGAACGGTGACCTTGTTACTGGCTGCTATGGAGGTCGGAAGCAAAATAACTTGCTTAAATTGAACCAATTTTAACACTTGGCAGAGCAAGATATCGGACTTGCTCTTTGTAAAGTCCATGCATAATCCAGTATTTGCGACACAAAAGCAAGCAGCAAAATCGGACAAGGAGTGGACGCAGGAGCACAAGCAAGTGTGCGGCTATATCTGGCAATTCGTCGATGATAATGTGTACAACCACGTTAGAGGAGAGATGAATGCTAAGACATTGTGGGAGAAATTATAGAAGTTGTATGCCTCCAAGACCGGCAATAACAAAATCTTTCACTTGATGAAGCCATGCAGATTCGATACAAGGACGGCTCATCTGTCGCTGACCACCTGAACGAATTTCAGGACTGTGTTGATCGCCTGAGTGGCATGGGGATCAAATTTGAGGATGAGAGGTCATGAGGATTACCATTGCCAACATAGCTCCTAATGGCATAGTGACTTTGGAGATGACTAAAGGAGTTGTCCTGAACGAGAAGATGAGACGGCGGTCTCAGGGTACATCCACCTCTTAGCACTCTGAGGTCCTTGTCACCGAATCAAGGGGAAGGAGTCGAGGACGTGGCACAAAGTCTGAAAATAAAGGGTGGAGTAAGTCACATTCTCGATACCAGAACATGGAGTGCCATCATTGTGGCAAGAAGAAGCACATCAAGAGGTTTTGTTACAAGTGGAAGCGTAAAAATGCTGAAAAAGATATGGGTGAAAAGAGACGTGGCGAGGATGAGTCCTCGATCTCTATTGTCACAGGAGGTGACCTCCTTTTGGCCTACGAGTCTGAGGACTCTACGACCGTGGTCTACGACCGTGGCCGAGCAAGCCTCAGACTGGGTGGTGGATTCTTGTGCATCCATACATGTCACCTCCAGGAGAGAGTTGTTCTCTATTTACACTCTGAGTGCCCCCGGAGTATTAAAGATGGGCAACATGGAGACGTCCGAGATCATTGAACGGGGCGACGTCTCCTTGGTGACAAATAATGGAGCCCGGCTGATTTTGAGAGACGTCCGACATGTCTCGGATATTCATATGAATATCATTTTAGTAGGACAGCTTGATGATGAATGCTACTGCAGCGTCTTTTGTGACAGTGGTTTCAAGCTGACGAAGGATCCATGGTGGTTGCCCGAGTAGAAAAGACCTCAGGCCTTTATGTGCTGAAAGCCAAGGCTGAGGTGGTAGAGGTGAATGCCACAAGATGTATGGAGTCCTCGAGGTTGTGGCATAAAAGGCTCGGACACATGAGTGAGAGGGGCATGAGTCATCTGGCCAAGAAGGGTCTCATCCAAAAATTGGATGAAGAAAGGCCGAAGACTTGCTCTCACTACATGGCAAGGAAGCAACGGAGAATCTCCTTTCAGGGAGACGCATCATACAGAAGGTCTGAGGTCCTAGATCTTGTCTACACAGATGTGTGTGGACCTTTTCCAGAAAGGCCTTTTGAAGGAGCACAGTATTTTGTCTCCTTCATTGATGATTGTTCGAGGAAATTGTCGGTATTCCCGCTCAAAACCAAAGATCAAGTCGCAGGAATCTTTGAGCAGTTTTATGTCCTTGTTGAGCGTGAGACCGGGAGGAAGTTGAAGGCCGTCCGGAGTGACAACGGTCGATAGGACATTGGGACTTTTGATGCCTATTGCAGAGCATATGGCATCAAATATCAGAGGACTCCACCGAAGACGCCACAATTGATCGGCGTCGCCGAGAGGATGAACCGCACTCTGATGGAAAGGGTTAGGTGCTTGTTATTCGAGGCCAAACTTTCGGGATCCTTTTGGGCCGAGGCCTTGAAGATGGCTGCCCACATGATCAATCGGTTGTCCAGTAAGCCTTTGGACGGGGAAGTCCCAAAAGGATCTAGACCGGAAAGGAGCCAACTTACAACCATCTTCGGACATTTGGTTGCAAAGCCTTTGTTCATGTTTCTGGAGATGAAAGGAGCAAGCTAGAGCAAAAGACAAAATAATGTGCCTTTCTGGGCTATGGCGAGG
This sequence comes from Nepenthes gracilis, assembly GCA_033239525.1. Lineage (NCBI taxonomy): Eukaryota > Viridiplantae > Streptophyta > Magnoliopsida > Caryophyllales > Nepenthaceae > Nepenthes > Nepenthes gracilis. Next base: position 12,169,170 of record BSYO01000025.1, on the reverse strand, counting down.
ATGAGCTTGGGTATAGATTCTATGGCCCAGTGGAAAAGAAATTGGTTTAGTCCCGTGACGTAATCTTTGTTGAAAAAGAAGCCATCGAGGACATTGGAAAAGAGAAGAAGACTCAACCTAATACTTTCCGGACGAATAGAGTTGATGTTGAAGTTGTCCGTTTAGTACCTCTTGAGTCCGAGGACGTCGGACTAAGGATGGTAGGCAACAATGATGAGGCAGTTCCAATGCCTCAGGAGAATCAGGTTGAAGATCAGGCACCTCAACAGGCCGAGGTGACCCCTGTGAGACGGCGTCCAGGGAGAGATGCTCCGTCCGTCTGCACCTGCCAGTAAATGAGTATGTCCTGCTCACTGATACAGGAGAACCTGAAGACTTTGGCGAGGCCATAAGCAGCACTCAGAAGGATAAATGGTTCGAGATAATGAAGAAAGAAATGGCCTCCCTTCAAGAGAACCATACCTTTGAGCTGGTTAAGCTGCCCAAGGAAAAGAAGGCCCTGAAGAACAAGTGGGTCTTCTAGTTAAAGACGACCGAGGATACTTTGCACCCAAGACACAAGGCACGGCTTGTAGTTAAGGGCTTTAGTCAACATAAGGGCGTTGACTTTGATGAAATATTTATACCAATTGTCAAGATGTCCTCTGTCTGTGTGGTACTCGGACTGACAGCAGCTTTGGATCTGGAGATAGAGTAACTAGACGTCCGGACAGTATTTCTTCATGGTGATCTTGAGAAAGAGATCTACATAGAGCAACCAGAAGGGTTCGAGGTCGAGGGAAAGAAAGGACTGGTCTGTCGTTTGAGGAAGAGCTTGTACGGGTTGAAGCAAGCTCCGAGACATTGGTACCCGAAGTTTGAGTCAGTCATGGTCGGACGAGGATACCATAAGACAACTTTCGACCACTTTGTCTTTGTCCAGAGATTTTCTGAGAACGATTTCGTCATCCTCCTCCTCTATGTGGACGACATGTTGGTTGTCGGATAGAATAGTGCTCGGATCAAGGATCTGAAAGAGCAACTGGGGCAGTTCTTTGCCATGAAGGACCTTGGACCAATGAAGCAGATTCTGGGGATCAGAATATTTCATGACCGAGGGGACAAAAAGCTCTAGCTATCCCAAGAAGGCTATGTTGAAAAGGTGCTTAGCGATTCAACATGGAAAGCTCCAAGCCTGTTAGTACCCCTCTGGCCAACCACTTTAGGCTGAGTAAGTAGTAATGTCCATCCTTAAAGACAGAGAAAGTACGCATGAGTAAGATTCCTTATTCCTCGACCATTGGTAGTCTGATGTACACGGCCGTTTGTACGCAACCGGACATTGCTCGTGCGGTTGGTCTTGTCAGCCGGTTTCTCTCAAACCCAGGGATGGAGCATTGGTCCGCGGTGAAGTGGATTTTCAGATATCTCCATGGGACTTCAAAGATGGGTTTGCATTTTGGAGGGGAGAAGCTTCAGCTGGTTAGGTACACGGACGCAGATATGGCCGGGGACGTTGACTCTCGGAAATCAACGTCCGGATACTTGATAAAATATGCGGGAGGGACAGTCTCCTGGCAATTCAAGTTGCAGAAGTGCGTTGCCCTCTCGACTACAAAGGCAGAGTTACAAAAGGTTCATTCAAGAGTTGTGTCTAAGGCAAGAAACGTACGAGATCCTTTGTGATAGCCAAAGAACCATACACTTGTGCAAAAACTTTTCAATTCTATTCAAGGTCGAAGCACATTGATGTTCGATATCATTGGGTGAGAGATGTTTTTGATGAAGGGAAACTATCCATAGGAAAAGTCCGAACGAATGAAAATGGCTCAGACATGTTGACCAAAGTTTTATCAAAGGGAAAGCTGGAAGCTTGTTGTGACATTGTTGGTCTAACTAACTTCGCTCCCACTCGGTCGTAACGGGAAGTTTGTTGGGGGTCACTCCCTTCATAGTGTTTTGTCCGCGGACAGGTGGAAGAAAATGGACGCGGACTTTTGGAGAGGTTCGAGAACACAAGTCCGAGAAGTCTATCAAAATGGACGAGGATTAGTTGGAGGAGTCATGTCCGAGAAGTAGTTGAAGACATTGACGAGGACTCTGAAAGTCTAGGCGTTGACTCTCTCTCTCTTTGTAGGCCTGATACAACCGCGTTTACAAGTGGGTAGTTGACCCACACCGATTGAAAGTTTGAGGCGGCTACAACTTTCAATGGGCGACAGGCCTGCCACTCTGCACGCCTGGCGTGCACCTATTGTGGCAGGCCTAGGAGACATGGTCCTACCACCCTACTGCTAGGGTGGCTGGCCACCCACTAGGCCTCTTGTATATATATATATACTTGTGCCCTTTGTTGGAGGTGTGCGTGTATAACTTGGGCATCATAGAGAGAGTTGTGGATAAGCTTTTGCTATAAAGATAGAGAGAAGATACTCTTTTCTAGAGAGATTGAGAGATATACACTTGTGATTGTTTTCTTTGTTTGGACTTGTGTAGCTAACATTCTTGTAAACAAATAATTATTTATAGTGCATTCTTTTGTGGTTTTTCCCTTAGTTTAGAAGGGTCTTTTTACGTTGAAATCTTGTGTATATTTTTTCACTTATTATATCTCTACTGTTGCCCATCCGTCCGAGCGCTCATCTCTATTGGCGTCTGGGTGGTCTGTCTGAGTAGTCACCGTGTCTTCCGTTTTGTGCCAACACAACCCTCTAGCCAAAATAGTGTCTGTGAAGAGATTTTGAGGTATTCAAGATGATTAAAAGTACCGAGTTGGCCTTTGATAGCAAACCTAGGTTAAACATAGTAAAATCCATGAAACATTCTTCTTAGTAGTAAGAACGGAGTATTTACAGTCGATGGAGATTGAAATTTGATTCGGAACGCAAATAGATGCACAAATTTTTCTCTTCTCCCTTTTCTCTCTCTTTCTCTTCTTTTTTCTCTCAAAACGGCATATAGACTACAGAGTATTAAACCCTAACACGCATCGACCATATTTTAAACTTTCCAGCCGCGCTCAAGTGCTAATCTGGCGCAGCTCGAGCGTGGTACTTTAAAAAATGACACTCAAGCACCTGCCAGGTGCTCATCGAGTGCACATGTTCTGAAAAATGCATCTTAGTGGCGCCTCAGGCACTCATCAAGTGCTTACCTTCTAAAAATTGTGCATCAATGGTATCTCGGGCATGATACCGTCAGAATTAACATCTCAGGCCTTCGTCCCATGCGCAAAGCACGCATAAAAATATTCATTATTCGTATCATAAATTAACATATTAAGTGGGTATGGACCCACACGAAAATGACCCATAACCTAATACTTCCTGGCTATCACCACTTAGGTTATCTAATGATGGTCCCTACCTTTGCAAATAGACATATTCCAAATTTGAAAATATCCTAACTAGAGTAGGTATTCGTAAAGAAGTCATTAGGATTCCAAAAAAGTCCAAATAAAGGAAAATATCCTTACCATTACCTGTAGTGTGGCACACAAGGGGCCTAATATTTTCACACTAATTCATGATAAATCTATTTTGATCATTCAAATAATTTGTACCGAGTATGGTTTTTTCGGACCCAATTCATCTAAATAAAGGAGCCATCTACCATCAAGAGACGCGATAGTTACATGTCCAATAGAGCAGCGTTGTCTGTAATATATATTTGATTCCGAGGCACCCCTACTCATTTGTGTCTACAAACCTTTTCCCATGCAAATTTGTTGTTTCGATTTCTTGAAGATACTATGAAGACTAACTCCATGCTAATAGCATAAAAAGATGTCTATATGATTTTTTTGGACTAAACCTTGCAATTAGAAAATTAGTAAGGTTACAAGAGGCTCTACTTTTGGATCTGAAAAACATCCTTAAGCTCATTTTTTCACACATAAGATGAATCTTTTTTTTATTATTTATACAATTAAAAGGTGATTAATTTTTTTTAATTATTCAAATAATCAAATACTAAACAAATTTTTAAAATTTTAATAAAATAAAATAAAATTATACTAAATTATAGCTTTTAATAATACTAAAAATGGTAACTCTAAAATTGATTTGGCAACAATTATTAGCTCCAATGACTAGCTTTCTTTTGACAATGTAACCCCAAAAAAAAAAAAAAAAAAAGAGTCAATTATAGTAGAAATCTAAAATCTTATCTTCCATATTTCATAATATTATAAATTTTAATGATTTTACATAATATATAATTTCAAAAAAAAATAAATTTGATAAATTTGATATAGTATAGACCCTTTATTATTTAATTTTTCTATGTATTTAAAATTCATAAAATCTTAATTAAATAACATACAAAAAGAAATATCAATAAATCCTATGGTTCACCATATCTTGACTGCCATGGACAGCCTTTTCAAAAGCTAATATGAACCCTTCGAAATAAATTTTAATTAAGACTTTTTTAAAAAAAAGAAAAAAGAAAAAGCAATTGTCAGAATATTTTAATGAAACTTATAAATTAAAAAAAAAACAATTAAAATAATAATTTTCTAATAATAATAATAATAATAAAAGAACCTGTAGTATATTCTCACGCTTTTACACAGCAAACGAGGGAAGGCAGTGTAAATGTCCTCTTTCAACGGTCTGTCCGTGTTCAAATAGCGTTCAAGCAGCCAAAGGAGACGAATCAAATTTCTAGAGGTAGTGAGGCAGAGAGGGAAAAGGGTATAGAGGAGAGAGGTTTCATCGTTTCCTCGAAACCGTTTCGTCCTCCAGCCATCGCAGAGGGAGAAAGTTCTGACGGGGCGATGGATTTGTTTTTCTCTGTTTTGGCTTAGATTTGATGACCTTTGGGCCCTATAAATTTCCTTTGACAACTGGAAGCGATTAGGGTTTCCAATTTCGTTTTTCCTCTTCTGTCTCTTTTTTTTTTTAATTACGTTTTGGTCGATTGGTGTTGTTAACCGTCTATCGTTGTTTGAATTAATTAATAGGAGGAGTTTCCAAATTCGTTGACTGTTGAGATTTTTTGAGTTCTTAGGGGCTTGATTTGATTATTTTGTTTGAAAATCGAAAAAGTGAAATTGTAGAAGAGGTGTATGAGGTGATCTCGGTTTTGATTGAGGTGTTGAGAGGAACGATGTTGGCCTTCACCGTTGGTTTGTGAAGTAATATGGAACTGGTTTCCGATTGGAAGAAGATGTCGCTTTACATCGGTCGCGAGGCTTCGAAGGTTCCTTCCCTCTTTCTCTCCTTCAGCTTCTTCTAAATTTTTCTTAGCTTAGAAGGTTCCGGGGATTTTATTAATTTGTTGGTGGTTATGTGACTTCTCGTTGATTTGTTGTTTGTTGGGTGATGAAGCTATGGAAAAGAATTTGTGCGGAAACATCCAAAGAAATCCAACTGCTCGCCGAAAATTGGATGTACATTCTTGCAGGACTCATTTTTCAGGTATTCTGTTTTGCCTAATCTCTCTGTGTATTTTCCTTTTTTTTTCTTCTTTGTTTGCAACAAATTAGCAGTCTAAGGCTGTTACTTTAAGTGGGTTTTCTTTTTTAAAAGTTCTGTTGGTGATGATCTGCTGATTTTTTTTTTCTTTTTCTGAAACTCCAATAAATTACCGCTGTGTTCAAGTTTGTAACATGCTATTGGTTTCTTTCTGTGATGGTGCGATGTGTACTTTATGGATCCCTAAATTTACCTTTAGGGTGAATTTTGGTGAACTTGTACAGGGATGAGTGAATTATATGAAATTGTGGCACTACTAGAAGGTTTTGTACTTGCCTATTTATATTTGAAATTGGTTGGGAAATTCATGAGGTCAAATGGGCTAGATTTGTTTCGTTATTGAAGATGCACAGAAGCTGTTGCAATTGCAATTCATCTAAGTTTATGTCCGATTTTCCTTTTGTGATCTAATGCTGAATTAATTGCAGTCAACTAATTCCACTCTAATGGAAGATACAGACCATCCTATAGGTTCTTCTGTGGCACCCAATAGTGTATTCTAAATGTTGTAATCTACACCAACACCCCCGAGATTGATGGGATTTTTTGGAGATTGGATGCAATTACTAATTCATGATCCCTAATCATGTTGTACTGGTGAAGTGTTGATTTTTGTTTTCTTGTTGACTGGACTGTTGACATGCTCTTAAATGCAGTAAAAGGTTTTTTCTTTGTGGTCTTTCTCTTCATAATATTTTCTTTGATGTGCTTGACATGTGATACTTATGCTCCTTCAACAGTATGTGCATGGACTGGCTGCTCGAGGAGTTCACTATTTGCATCAACCAGGACCGATTCTTCAGGATGCTGGTTTCTTTCTACTTCCGGTATCTCACAAAATTTGAATTCTTTCTCTATTTTTAGATAAGAAGACTATCGACGTACTAAAATTTCCTGCTTGTTCATAGGAACTTGGGCCAGACAGAGGTTACATTAGCGAAAATGTATTCTCCTTCATCTTTTTTTCCTTTTTATTGGTAAGGTTCCTTCTATGCTCTAGCTTATACTTTCTTTATTTCCTTGGGTACTAATTTGTTGTCATCATATTATAAGATGTACTTGTTCATGTTCTGGTTCTCTTTCCCAACCCCTTATACGAAGTGTTTGTCTTGTTGAAATATTTCATTATGTATTTACCAGTTCTTTCTCAATCTTCTTGCGTAATTTCTTGGCCTCCATGTAATTGGGTGCCTTTGTTGTTGCATTTTTATTGCAACAAACACATTTAATGTTTGGAAAATTATAGAGGTAAATGTCCTGGCTGCTAATTAACCAGTTTTTTTACTATAGTTTGACTGCACGGTGATATAGCATTATCTGTTACTTAGTCTAGGGTACGACCGTTGGATAATGGTGCATGTCCTAGTACTGGATTTTGCCAAATATGTCAGATGTTTCTATGGATTTCAGAAATTCAAGTGTCATACCATGTTTTGGATGTCATTTATGATGTTGAAGTTGTTGGAAATTTAGAAGTCGAAGTAACATTCTATCTACCATCAGTGTTGAAGTCGGGATCTTTTTCCTTAAATGGACAAGACAGTAAATGGGTAATGTCAACTGGAAAAGTGTAGCCTAGTAAGAGATCTTTGGATAAAAGAGAATCATATAATTTACATTGCTCCCTATTTATTCTATTTTGGGGTTTTCTTTGGATCAACTTATTAGATGATGTAGCTTTTATCTGTTAAAGGCTTTGAGGCTGGTTGATGTTAAGCATTTTCTGACGATTCTCTCCTGAAAATTAATGGTATTACCCATCATTTATATGTAGTTTGCTTGTCAATGAAAACTGGAAGTTTGTAACTAGTTGTGTTTACTTTCTTTTTAGAATCTCTCTTGATTGTGTACCTTGTTTTTTTTTTCTTTTCTTCATGTATCTTGCTCTAACACGTTGAAGAGTATGAATGGTTGTAACCTGCTAAGACTTCCCTTGCAGATTGTTGCTCATTTGTTTATATTATTTGCCTTGCACATTCCTGTTTATTTATTTATAATAATCCTGTCATGTGTTTTAAACCAATTGGAAGTGAACTGTCTTATTTACCCTCTGTATTCTTCTGCAGTGGACTTTTCATCCTTTTATTCTTAAAAGCAAAAAAATCTACACAGTGCTGGTCTGGTGCAGGGTCCTTGCTTTCTTAGTTGTAAGTCTTGATCAATCGATGTTTAAACTTTTGTCTTCATTGTATCAATTATTGATTTCTTAGAATGTTTTATACGGTTGAAGATGTGAGCCCATTTGTTAAAAAAGGTCATGATGGTGAACCAACAAAACAAAAGGGACATGATAACATATTATTCCATCAATCTGGAAGCTTGAGCATAAATTCATGTAGTATGAGAACATGTATCAGACTTACTCTTTGATCCTTTATGCTATGTGACAATTGTATGTATATAATATTCACCATGGGTATTCTTTCATGTATATGGTTGTGTGCTGAAGAAATCTGTCATGTTACAGAAATCTGTTCAGTGTTATGACAGCTTAAGGTGCGTTTTGGTTCCAAAGAATGCAAAGCAGATTGAGGGAAACCGTGTTTGAAAAGATATGTAGCATAATGGGTTAAGTTTGATTGAAAATATGTTTGGTCAATATTGCATGAATAAAAATATTGAAAAAAACAACCCCAACCCCACCCCCCCCCACCCCTCCCAAACACTTGGAGCCCCATCGGCACTGGGCTGATTGGGCATCCGTGCCCCTCCATTGCTTTCCCCTATCTCCCTCCTGTCACAGTCTCTGCCCCTTTTGGATCTTCTCCTCGGGTTGTCAGGAGGCATCACATTGATTGTGGAAGCCAGATCTGGCTTCCCTGACCACTGGGTCACAGAGGCTTGATGTGGTCTATCTGACTACTATTGACGTCCCATTTTCCCTCGCTTGCGAGGGGGAAGTTGGGACGGGCAGAGGATTTGCCAGCGGCTTTTTCAGTGTGAACCTGACTGCAGTTGGGGGGGGGGGGCTAGTGGCAGTTGAGGTTGCAATGAAGATGCCAATTTAGCATAGCTGAAAATATCGGTATCGGTACTGATCACAGCTATAGTAGTATTGGATAATATTTATCAATATCAATTATATCAGAAAGAAAAAAATTTCTGAAAATCGTACGTTAACAGAACCGTGTCGGTCAACATTTTGCTGACATGGAAAAATGTTGCAATGTTGTTGTGGTATTAGGCAATATCGATATTGTGGGCTCCAATATCAGCCAATATTTGCAATAGTGTAGTTCGATGTTGGCAATATTTTTTTCCTTCTCTAATTTTCATTTTCCAAGGAGCAGTATGTTGTTACCGTAGTTGCAAATGGGATAATGGTTTTCGTGTAGCATTTTTTATCTGTGTATGTATACAGTACGTTACCTCACCTCCAGAATGCATGGAACAAGCATCCAAAAATGGGAGTTGTGAATTATGTATATGTGAAGATGAAAATGGTGGCAAAAAATAATAATAGAAATTGACTTTCTTGGAATCAAATTCATTTCATGACTGCTAAGCTTGTTTACATGAATATTAGCTCCATTATGAACCCTATATTTGTATATTTTATAGTTGGCACTTCAGGCTGCATGATGCCATAACAAAGTGCACCATCAGCTTTGGTATTCATAGGCAACTTAATCTGTATATAGGCTCATGGATTAAAATATATGTATTGTTATTAGTCACAGTTATAATGGTATCGGATATACGTATTGATATCGGATACATTAGAAAAAAAATTCTAATAATTGTTAACAATGCCATATCAATCAATATATCTTCGATATAGCATCAAATCATGATATCGTCATAGTATTAAAAATATTAGTATCAAAAGAGCCCAATATAGATACATGTAGGCCAATATTTTCATCTATGGGCTTGTGCAAAATTTCATGTATCAACATTTTGAGCTTTAACATGGTAGGTCATTGTTATGTATGCCTTACCAAATTTGCTATTTGTGCTGCAGGCCTCCCAGTTTCTCCGGATCATCACGTTCTATTCGACACAGCTTCCGGGTCCAAATTATCACTGTCGTGAGGTAATTGCTGAAAATTATGCCTTAAAGGAGCTATCATTCCACCTTGATGTGTATGTAGTGTTTTTTTTTTTTTTTTGTGGGAGGGGGGGTAATTGGATGGATTTTGAAATTGATAGGATATCCTTGTTGTATCTTGGTTTTTCCAAGTCTAGTTTTAGGCCTATCATATATTTCAAAATGGTTATTTGATATGTTTGCAGGGCTCAAAGCTGGCCAGGCTTCCTCGGCCAGAAAGCGCCCTCGAGGTTCTTTTGATTAACTGTAAGTTTGCTATGCTTTGACATTGGGCTGCATCTAAATTACTTCCATTATCTAGAGTTGTACTCATTTAAACTTTTGATATGCAGTCCCTCGGGGAATATTTTATGGTTGTGGTGATTTGATATTTTCATCACACATGATCTTTTCACTTGTTTTTGTGCGCACCTATCAGAAATACGGCACAAAAAGGTAATTTATATGCAATATTACATTAGTTATTTTAGTTTAAAGCCTCTTTGATTGCTGTGATTGGAGTGAGAATGTAGATTATTGAGCTAGGATTGGTCCTATGCTGTTGTCACATTGGGTAGTCAATAATTCTCAGTGTTGGTCATCCTGCAAAGCAAAACTCCAAATTCTTCAGTTGTATTTTCTAGTCTACGCCTTTTTTGTTAGCCTTATTCATGTCATTGTCAAAAAGTTTGTATAAGTCTTAGCGCAATGGTAGAATTGTTGTCGTGTGATTTGGTTACAAGTTTCAGAGTCATGGAAACTGCCTTTTACATAATATAATGTGAGATCGGATACAATTAATCTAAGATGGTTCGACCCTTTCTCGGGCCCTACATATAGCAAGAGTTTGATGTATCTAGTTACCCTTTATTACTAAAGTTTTTAGGTAGCGTAGTTTGTAGGAAATAGAGATGTGCATTACTACTTTAAGTTGGCTGTATATGACAAAAGGTCTGCTGCTTTTTGTCTTGTGTGCAAGTAATTTTTGCCATTTCTTAGCATGTTATCCTTAATGTGGACCGCCCCCTTGCAGGTGGATCAAGCAGTTGGGGTTGGCTAATAGCCGTGATCCAGAGCTTGTTGATCATAGCATCACGCAAACATTACACTGTGGACATTGTAGTCGCATGGTTGAGTTTTGGAATCCACAAAATTTTCAGGTTTCATCTTGCATTTATGAATAGCAATTTTCAGCCATGTAACGAAATATCGCTTTCATGCAGGTATACTGTCAATCTGGTTGTATTCTTTATTGATAAGAAACTGCCAGGTTAGCATGCTCCCACAAACTAGTCGCTTGTTCATGATCATCCCTGCATTTGTGAGCTGGACTTTATGTCAGGAAATAATAAATAATGGCATCTCTAAATATTTAGAAGTTGTACCTACAGGAAATAAGTTGAGGAAAGACATCTAATGCCGTTTGGACACTTAAAAATACATGCCAAATGCAGAAAATCTGTGATGAAATACAGATTAGTTGTGATTTGAAAAAAGAATATTTCCGGATGATTTTGGATTTGGAAGGTTCTTTGCACTAGTTGCCTGTTGTTAGTCATCTCTCCATATCTAAGCTGGACTTTATATATTGATAAAATAAGAGAAATGATGATATCTTCAAATATTTAAAAGTTTTACTTGTAGAAGATAAGATGAAAAGACATCTAATGCAGTTTGAGCATTTAAAATATGTGGTTTAAAAAAATAATATTTTGCACTAGTCATTTTTATTGCTGATCATCCCTACATTTCTAAGATGGATTTTATATACTGATAAGATAATAAATAATAATATCTGTAATATTTAAAAGATAGACATATATAAGATAAAATGAGGAAAGCACATCTAAGGAGATTTTGGGCACATGAAATATAGGCTCAATGAAAACTCACTGAAGAAATACCAGTTTTGATTTAGAAAATATGGAGTGAGGTGATAAAAATTATTTAAATTTTATATTTTACTATTAAAGAATATTGTATTAAATCGAGTGGAATGTTCTAAGTAAATTCATATTACCTACACCACTTAATAAAATTTAAAACTTTATTATTGATATTGTTATCATACAGAAATGCCTGATCGATCCAATGGAGGTGCATCTCTTCTGCTACCATTGAGCACCAAAGATAGAGATGGAAGGACCAAGGAGGAGAACCACAAACTTATTAATGGAAATATCGGTGACCCTTTGGATTGGGTATTCTACTCATTCGTCTAATTTATTTCAGAAATTAAACTTTATATTTATCAAATTCATAAAGTTTAGAGCATATATGAAAGGCAAAGTTTAAAAATTTGTATTTAAAAAATCAAATACTCATTTCCTAATCGCTTCGGCTCTATTTATCCTGGTTTATATGATTGATTTTCGTCGAATTTGACTCTCCAGAGGCCGAGAACACAAATGAATGGCAAGATTATGGAAGACGGACACGCAGACACAGCAATGAATAACGGTGTGTAGATGATCAATGCTGCCATGGCCTCTGCTTCGATGAATCTTTGTCCGGACCCGAGCCTGGATCTCTCGGTATGACCTATTTGGGTTTTAATTTTTTCAGCTTGTATGGTCATCCCCCAGTTTAAGATAAAAATTTCATCTCTCTCTATATTTTTTTTTTAAAGTGGAAAATGAAAATTTGGTTTTAGGTTTTTTTTTTTTTTTTTCATTTGTTTTTTAACCAAACAGATTGTGATCCTTGTCCCATTGTGTTCAGGGCCGAGTAATTAAATATCAGCTCCAAGTTCTTCTTTGTTTATTTCATTTGGGCTTCTGAATATCTAAAACCCATCTGTAATTTATTATTCTTAAGATTTTAAAAAAATATATTTATCATAAATTTAAAATTTAGAATAATATTTGTAAAATATAATTTAACATTTTCACTATAATTAAAAATTATATTAATTCTTTGTATATTATTACATTTTCAATGTAATCAACGGGCAGTATGATTTTTAAGTTAAAAAAATTAGACCGTGACACTTTTTAAATTATAAAAAAATCCAATAACTAATATTTAAATTTGAAATGGTTGGTTTGCAGTGGCGGCAGGCGGTGGCACATGGGGTTGCCGCCACCCTGTCTCCCTGCCGCCGCCTGAATGAGCCGTTGCTGTTATGCTTATCGGGATTTTGTTCGTACTTCACGTGCCCCTCTCTCTTTCTCTGGGGCAATGGGCCCCGCTTGTCATGTGCATATCGACTGTTTCCTACCGCGTGAAAGCACGTGTGGGTCGCATGCTTGTGACAATCGGTCCGCAGCACGTCCCTTTTTTAATAAAAAAATAATTATTTTTTTATTATTTATTTTATTTGTTGTCTCATTTTATGTTTTTTTATTTTATATTATCTTTTTGTGAGGGAGGGGGGAAGCACGTGACTTCTCAGTGCACATTGACCGAGCCGTTCCTCCGCACGATATTCTGAATCGTGCAACCCACGTGCCACTGAGACGGTGCGACAAAATATCGGCACATTCGGTGGTGGTGACAGAGGACTTGTTTGTTTTTAAAAAATTTAAATGGAATAAAAATATTTAAAAAAAAATAAATAAATAAATAAATAAATAAATATATATATATATTTGTTTAGATATAAATAAAAAATTACATAAAACTGATTCTGAAGGAATGAGACAATCACATTAGAAATATTATTTAGCTATTTTTTAAAAAATATTTTTAAATAATATGTTATTTATTTATTTATTTTTACATGAACTTATTAATATAAATAAATAATATATGATATTATTGAGAATATTTAGAAGGTCTATATCAATTTAGAAACTAAGAATTATAATAAGTATTTTATTTACATGTATGTTGACTGGCCGGACCATGATCTTGGGATGCCAAAGGGGCTCTTGGGGGTGGTGAAATTGAACAGTGGTGTACATACATGGGCATATGTTAATATTTGGAAGGCCGATTGACGGAAACGAAGTTTGTAGTCAGTGTTTTATGGCTACTAAGGTCAAAGTCGCTTTTAATGAGGAAGGAGAAGAGGCTAGTTCATGGCTTGGTCTTCATTGACACAATATCTAACTTTTATAGTAAAATTTAGAATACAGCAGTAAAGATTATAGTTAATTGCTACGTTGCTATATTATAGTTATTAGAAAGGATGCATTCTAAACCCATGCATGGCTAATCTGTCATGCACCAGCTCATAATCAACCACAACTGATAAAAAATCAAAATAATTGAAAGAGCAGTATACACCCACATTCTAATACCTTTCAGTATAAAAGTCTTTTTTTTTTTTTTTTTAGGGTAGTCAGATTTTAAATCGAAGAGATTCACCCATAGTGAATAAGGAGGCAAGGCCAAAGGCAAGGCTATAAGCACCTCTATCTGTATGGGAGAAATTATTGCTCTGTTATGTCAAAAAATTAATAATATAAATTCATAAATTCAATTCTAACTAAAAATTCTTATAAATTTAAAAATTTTTGAATATAGAATAACTAGTATTATAATTTCAAATATCAGTTTTTTCCAATATCTATGTTAAGAAATTAAGAACATAAATTAATGATAAACAAATTAATAGTCTGATTCTACAAGCAAGGGCTCCCCTCACTCTACGAAGAGCCCCTCGTTTTATGATTTTATGGGGTGTGATGATAAACTTAACAAAAGCATGCTAACTGGTTTCAATGATGAAAATTCAAGAAAATGTCTAAGCAAAAAATAGATTCGAAGATGTATTTTAAAACTATAGATTGATGTCCTTAAACATGGCAGCCTCGAATGCTTCTTCAAAAATTGCAAGGGATATATCTATAAATATCTTATTTCTTGACTATATGTAACATTTGATTTTTTAATTTATATATGATATTATAATTATTATATATTGGATTAATATAAAAAGTAATTGTATATCAAAAATTTTGAGAAAATCAAATTTTGAGAAAATGGGTTCAACATTTGATTGACGTATGCCTGTATTTTTGACAGAACCTTCACACACGAGGTATACATGATGGTGCACTCTTGCATGTTTTAGGTAAAATATTTGCGCCTTAGAGGCTCATGTAGGGCGCTCGTATGCAAACTGAATGAGTTGCGCCTAATGTGCACTTATAGCACACGTACATACATGTGGCTAAATAGAATGTCTAACGTGCGCCTGCCTAGCACCGGTGTACCGATTTGGGTATATTCTTTTACCAATTTATGTCATTTGCATAGGAGGAAAGGAAGAGAAGAGATAGAAGAAGAAGGAAAAAAGAGATAAAAAAAGAGAGAATGAGAAGGAAAGAGATTTTAAAATTATTTTGCATCAAATCTCATAAATTTGAAATTTAAAATAAATATATCTAAACTCATTTTTTGATCTATTATTTAAAATATTTGGTTCTACTTCTGATTCTTATTTAAATGTATATGTATGTTATAATTTTTATTAATTTTTAAATATTATTGTATGCAAGTGTATTATTTCATTAAATATTTTAAAATTTTATTAGTTTTTTATTAAATATTAGAGGTTTCTTCTATTTTTAGTGAATATCTAGATATTTTAAAAGATTATATTTTTATATTGAGATATTGTAAAAGAAAGCATGAAATATTTAATACTTTAGACTTTGCATGCTATTTTCATACAATTTTGATAAGGACTCCAATTTATAATATGAATTAACCTTTGTACTTTTCTTAGAATATGAAAAATTTTTATATATTTATTATAAAATCATTCATTTGATAAAAAAAATATTATTGGAGAATTAAAGATTTATATTCAGATATATCATAATATATTAGACACATTTAAAAAATATGCATATATCTATGGGTAAAAAAAGAAAGTAATGTTTTATAAGGTCTATAAAGTAATATAGACTATTTGCTTATGGATATTAAATAGTAGTATATCGGCCTAATATTACCAAAAATATGAGTAATTTGTTCTTCAAAATTATTATTTTAAATAGTCAATATACGAGTTACCCATCTTTGGTTCTTATATTTTAATATGCTTTGTTCTTCTTATATTTTTACATATTTTTATATATTTTAATCTTTTAATATTCTTTGTACGATTCACATGTTTTGAATATTAGTATATTTTAGATTGTTTGTATGAAATTATTGTCATGAATGTATTTAATGTATTATTGTATGAAGGAGTGTCTTTTTCCATCGAGGCATGTGGATTGAAAGCCTACTATTCTAAGGACCATTTTTGTGATGGCAACAAAGGATGCTCAGGCCAATCCAACTGTTGTTTAAAGCAATATGCTAACTAATAAATTTATAACACATATGTTAGTTGATTCGAGGTTTACATAATCTTTTATGACTTCTCGATTTATTTGTAAACTATATTTATTTTCTATAACTTTGGGCTATGTACTAACAATATCTACTTTATTGGGCAGGTCTTAAGTAGCAGATACTATGTATCCCCTATATCCTATTTAGGTTAGCAAGTTTGAGTTGTCCCTGGACTTGATTTTATGGGAGATGCAGGAGTTTAATCTTGTTTTAAGGAATGGATTGGTTAATATGTTATCACATGAGTATTAATTATTTTAATAAGAATGTTGAGTTTTATATTTCGAGTCATTGAGTCTCAAGAAAATGTCATAAAGGACTCAGCATATTTAATTTCTACTTTGCTTGCATGTCATTCAATACAAAATAGGTGTTAAACTTATCTTACTTATATTATTGCTACTGTAAGTCATAATGTGCCTATCAAGTAAATTCTAGTGGTTAGAAAATTTGAAGATATTTTTTCAAAAGAATTGCCTAGTTTGCTTTCAAATAGAGAGATTAAATTTGCCATTGACTTGGTTCCATGATTTGTACTTATTTTGAAAGCTTCATATAAAATAGTCCCATCTGAATTGAAAGAATTGAAATATCAGTGACAATAATTATTTGAGAAAGGGACCAAGCATATCACCTTGGGAGTTCTAGTATTATTTGTGAAAAATAAGGATGGACCGATAAGATTATTCATTGATTATAAGTAATTAAATAAGATCACAATTAATGATAAGTGTCAATTATCAAAGATTGACGATTTGTTTGACTAATTATAAGGAATTCAGGTTTTTCTAAGATTGATTTGTGCTAAATGTATTATCAATTAAAAATTAAGCGGAAAGGCATATCAAAGACCACGTTTTAAATAAAGTATGACAATTATGAATTTTTTATGATACATTTTAGTTTAACTATTATGCCTACAACACTAATGAATTTTATGAATTGGATTTTTTAATCACATTTTGATCAATTTGTGGTTATTTTTAATAATAATATTTTGATTTACTAAATGAGTTATAAAGATCATAAAGCCCATTTGAGAATCACCTTGCATGTGACTAAGTATGGTGCTTGTACATACATAAATGGTACTCATATACAGATTCACTCAATAATAATATAAACATTCTTTTATTGATTTCTATCATTTGAGTGGAAAAAAGGGAGAGAACAAAGAAAAAGAGAAGGAAAGGAAATTCAAAACTATTTCATATCAAATCTGCTAAATTTGAGGTTTAATACAAATATGTCTTAGCTAATTATTTGGTCTATTCTTTAAAGCTTTTGGTTTTACTTTCGATTCTTCTTTAAATATACATACTTATTACCCTTTTTATCCAATTTTTGAATCTTATTGCATGTATACGTATTTATCAAATATTTTAAAATTTTATTAATTTTTATCAAATATTTAAAAATTTTATTTATTTTCATCTAATATTTGAGTATTTTTAAGGACTACATTTTTATATTATGATATTGTAAAGGAAAGCAAGAAAGATTTAATATATTTGACCATACATACTATTTCCGTATAAGTATTTGATGATTACTTTATTTTATAATATGTTCTCAATTTGTACTTTTTTCAGATAACATTTGTTATAGAATTTTTCATTTAACAAATGAGAACCATTATAAGATAATTGACAATTTACATTTAAAGAAATCATAATATATTTGGCGTACTTGAAAAATGCTTCTATCATCCATTAGTGAAAAAAGTGACATTTTCTCCCGTTTATAACATAATATAGATAATCTGCCTATAAATTTTAAATAGTAGTATATCAATCTAAAATTTTTAAGAATATAAGTAACCCATTATTCAAAATTGTCATTTTGATTAGTCAATATGTGTCACTGATCCTTCATTATTATGTTTTGATCTGCATTGGTCTTTCCATGTTTTTACCTATTTTCATATATTTTGGTATTATGATAATATTCATATGATTCATATGTTTTGACCATTCGCATATTTTGGACTTTTTGTATAAAATTATAGTTTGAAATGTATTTAATAAAAATTAGACTTTCAAAGGTTATTTATAATTTTCTTCTTTCTATCTATTTTACTTATATATATTTGTATCTTGTATATATATATATATATATATATATATATACTTTACTAAATATTATATTTATATTTACAAATATTTTTAAAACCCTTTCCAGATTAGCAGTAGTGATTTCTTGTAGAATTTGAACAGAAGATTGTTAAAGACTTTTATTTAGTTTATAGTTATAGTATTATGAGTTATTTATATTTTATATATTATCATGTTTCTGGGACATAGTACATAGGTCAATAAATAAAAATTTACAATATAAAATTTAATAAATGTATCAATAATGACAAAATCTAATCAGGGCATGGTAATCCATACATATACAAGATCAATACAACATGTACAGGATTTCATCGAATATAATCCGGACAATAAAATACATGACCTGCTATCCATAAATTAAAAATGGGATATCCAATGAAATAACAACTCATTTACAAAATATAGATATTCCATAATTCTCAATACAGAGTCCAGGACCCACAACAAGACATTCAGAATAACCAAATACACCCCTGAAATCAAAAGCCTAACAAACGTACACATCCATACTCACTAGAAAAAATAATGCCATGTCAAATCGGGTCTGAACTCCTGCAATCATATCTAGGCTACTGGTCTATAGGGATAAAATATAAAAATATAAGTCTAAAACCTAATAAATATCATAGTATATATAAAACAATATATATAAATCAGAGGAAAAGAATACCAACCACATCACAATCGTGTAAAACAAAATACAATGTCCATAAAATTTTTAAAAATTGAGAAATAATCTCGTACTAAATTATCGTTCGTATCAAATTGTCTTTCTGGGACATAATTATTATAAATCACGATCCAATCAAATCTCATAGAAGATATCATATTGTATTATAGCATATCGTGATTTGAGGTCACATTGTATAAGTCATAATTGTCACGACATTTGTATGGGACACATACTATCACCTGAATTCAAATCTCATAATCTCATAAGTAGAAATTAAAGAAAATGGAAAGCAAAACATATAATCAAAATGTGTCATGGGCTTAACACATATCTATATATATAAGACATTCCTATTGCCTAATCCATGGGCTAATCCACACATATCAAATTACAGTCCAATATAAATCCTTACAGAAATACAAAACATACACGAAATTAGAGAATCAAAACTTATTAGACCAACTTAAGGAAGGGTTATACTCGTCCGATAACCTTGGTTATGTCAGTTGCGTTTTAAGCCGACAGTTCAAGGCCTGACCGCGTTTTTGGCCAGTAGCACAAGGCCATCTATGTATCTTATCTCCCATAGGCTCAGAACTTACTATATTTTGTCATCCGTGATTTTGGGTGCAACTTTAAATTTAGTTATATATTAAGGCATCCAAATATATTAATTTTCGTTAATTTTTTACGATAGTTATCATTTAAAATATACAATGTGGCAGGTCAATTATAACACCCCTCAAACTTCCTGCCGGTGGTAGGGAGACAACATATTATTTATGTCTCCGTCAAGAGCGATACCAAATGCCACATATATCGGATCACATATATCGACCTCTCAAGTCTCGAACCATCATAGTCCACGTAGTGACCTTGCCCTTGACAATATATATATGTGGACTAATATAAAGCCTGATTTATGATTTAGTAACATATTGATACACGAACATATATATTGTTTCGAATATTCATAAATAATAAAATATTTCAAAATCACAAATACTTGCATAAAATTATTGAACAACCGGTAAAATATATATGCATGGACACAATAAATGAATAGGATATATAAAAATAATATGCATATAAAGAAAATCTTCAAAATATACAGAAATATCGTTGAACACAAAAATAGATCAAAGATTTGGCTTATGGATACTTGTCTAAACCTTATTCTTCGCAGATTTGACGAAATGATACTCCAAGATGTCTAATCACCACTTTCTCTTTCTTCATCTCCCTCCTCTTTCTCTCCTTGCTCTATGCACAAAAATGCCCGAAACCCTAACCCGTGCGCTTCATATAACCTGCATCGCGTTCAAACGCTATTCGAGTATTGCTCAAGCGCAACCATTCCGGCACTCGCGCTCGAGCAAGCCTCTAGGACGCTCATCGGGCACACTCATTTTGAAAATTGCACCTCCTTAGTGCCAACAAGTGCACCTTAAATACAAAACGTCGAACCAAAACCCTTTAAAATTTTATAAAATATTATTAATTTGATACATCCAATAAATCTAAACAATTAAATACATCCAAAATAATTTAAATAGGAATCCGAATATTACATATATTATACTAGATTTATATATTTTTAAATTCCACAATTTAGATTGTGGGGCCAATGTACCAAAATGAAGCCATGTATGGTTTTCTATTGTCATATATTTAGGTAAATTTTGTTAAATGCTTTTTTCTTATAGGGATTTATATATTAAGTATAATATTATTTTGAGATCGAATAAAGATGGTTTGGTCAATTTTATGATCACTACGATTTATATTTAATTATACTATTTATATTATTAATATGCAATGTCTGACCTGAATTTATTATTAAATTTTAATTATTTATAAGTAATTTTTATATTAATATTATTACTATATACTAGTATTGAGATGGTGACATTATATCCACTAATTTTCTCTCTTATGTTCACCATGGAGACAAGATGGACATAGACTAGTAAATAGTGGACTGAGTCTCTTTAGGAGGCTTAAAGGTCTAATGCTTGCCCCACCGGTCAAAGCAAAAAGTCATTAACTCCTTACGGACGATACAATAATAATTGTATCGATATAAAAATTACAAAGTTTTAAATTCACAGACATTAATAAAATAAAAATCCTAAGCAAGAAAGGATTCATTATCCATGGATTCTCTCTCAAAACAACTTGTCCGGCCATGTTAGCATATAGCCTTCGTTTTTGTTGTCATTTTGGTCGATGAATTTCTTCTTGTAGAAGAAGCCAGTTTAGGATATCACAGTGATTGCGAAGCCCCGAAAGAATCCTTTGTTCTCTCTCCTTCGCCCCTAACCCAAATTCTGCCTCTCCATCTCTGGCACCGGCAGTGACCATGGCCGCTGGCCTCTCTGTTGGCGCAAACGGAAGGCACAGTAACCGAGCGGACAAAACTCTCGAACAGCAACAGAACAGAGTTCTCGGACAAAACTCTCGAACAAAGAATCCTTTGTTCTCTCTCCTTCGCCCCTAACCCAAATTCTGCCTCTCCATCTCTGGCGCCGGCAGCGACCATGGCCGCTAGCCTCTCTGTTGGCGCAAACGGAAGGCACGGTGACCGAGCGGACAAAACTCTTGAACAGCAACAGAACAGAGCTCTCGGACGGACGGCCAAAAGTAGAGATAGAAAAATGAGAGAAACACACGAGATTTTAACGGGAAAAACCCTTCTTCAATCAAGGAAAAAACCACCAAAGAATACATTATAAAGAATAAATTGTTTACAAGTATATTAACTACACAAGCTCAAACAAAAGAAAAACAATCTCAAGTGTATATCTCACAATCTCTCTCTAAAAATATTTCTCTCTCTATATTTACAACAAGACTTGCCTACAGCTCTCTTAATGCTCACTCCAAGACTGCTCTCCAATATTCACGGCATAAGCACTCCAAGATACACACAAAGACAAGCAAGGGCACAAGCTTTTATATACACAAAGGGGCCTAGTGGCTGGCCAACAGTAGGGTGGCAGGACCATGCCCCCTAGGCCTGTCATGGCAGGCGCACGCCCGGCGTGCCAGAATGGTAGGCCTGACACTTTAGGAAGTTGTAGCCGCCTGATTCACCAATTAGAGTAGGTCAACTACCCACCTGCAAAACGCGGCTACAGCAGGCCTACGAGAGAAAGAGTCAACGCCTATACTTTCAGAGTCCTCGTCCATGTCCTCAACAATCTCTCGGACATGACCCCTCTGATGAGTCCTTGTCCGTTATGACAGGCTTCTCGGACCACTCTAAAAGTCCGCGTGCTTTGCTTCCTTTGAGTCCACTGACACAAATGCCACGAGGGAGTGATCCCAACACTCTCCTCCTCCCCTCCCTCTACAAATCCTCCTCCCATTACAAAGGAAGGTGTCCTCTCGGTAATCCAGGAGGAGTTGCTCGACTCGCTGGAAATTCATCAAGGCCCCGCCGAGTTGAAGTGATTAACCAAACTGAAGGTGGGTGTGACCCATTAGCCCCGAATCCAGCAGCTCCCCATGAGTGATCGTGGTACGGTGGATTGTAGTCTATTGGAGGTAGCCTCGTGTTCAAAGGAAATGATTTCAAGCCCCGTGGTTAAATTTCCTGCTCTGTTGCAGCCGCGGTGGGTCAGGTGGTGAGTTGCCCCGAAACTAGTGGTATCCAGAGCCTGGATGGTGGTAGGTGCAGGGGGTCGCATGGTGAGTTGCCCTGGAATTTTCCGTCCTGTTGAGACTTGGTCCAAAATTGTCCAAGGTGATAAGAGGTCCTGTGGTTCAAATATGACATTTTCCCCCTTGTGTCAAGGATGACGAGGTCCTTGTGCGGCCTCCTCCAGAGGTGGACCAACGTGGGGCAGAAAATGTGGGAATGAGCCTTGGTTCGGTACTTCATTGAGAAGAAACTCCCCCTTCTCTACTATAGAAGTTGTTGCTCGCAAGTTGTGGGGCAAATGTGGCCTTTCTCGCTCTTTGTTGACTCCAAAGGATTCTATTTTTTCATTTATAGTATCATTGATGTCGTAAGATCAGTGCTTGATAGTGGGTCCTTGCTTATTTTTTTGAAATCTATCTCCCTGAAAGAATAGAAACAGTGTATGGATTTGTCTAACGGACATAATCCTCGGTCAATCAGGTGTGCTAACTGCCTTCTCGAATCGAATCGATTAGATATGCTTTGCCCTCCGGAGGTGGGGAGGTGCCTACTGCTAGTATTACTGTGTTGAGCAGCCATCCCGAGAAGCTGCCAGGTAGCGCCCCAAATGCAGTTTTGTCATGTGCCCCTGCCAACTATCCTGCTCGAAGACCAGCGTTGGTTCGTCTAAAGAGCCAAAAAATATGATCGTTAAAAAGAAATCTCAAGGGCCTAAAAGATTATTAAATAAGTTCAGGATGTGGAATATTCAGGGTCTCAATGTGCCTGGGAAGGCTTGTGCAGTGAGAGTTTATTAAATCCTCTAGACTTGACATTTGTGAATTGGTTGAAACTAGGGTATGTAGTTCAATTGCTGCTCTTATTGCTTGATCTATTGCATGTAGTTGGAGGTGAAATATGAATTATTGCAGTGCTGAAGGTGGTTGTATCTGGATTGGCTGTGATCTTTCTGTGGTCAACTTCTCTGCTCCTGAATTTCAGAAGCAAATCTTATCTGCATTGTCACAAATTTGGTGAAAGGTACAAGTTTTCGATGCTTCCTTGTGTACCGCAATCACACTATTGATGAAAGACGTGCTTTATGGGATGTGATTGAGGAGCTAACAAGTCGTGGTGATGACCATCTGTAGGTGCTTCTTGGCAATTTCAATGTCGTGCTGCTCGATTATGAGATTTTAGGAGATAATGTGACTAAGTCTGGCTCGAGAGAGTTTGCATACTCCCTCTTCATTTGTGATCTTTGGGATCTTAGTTATGAGAAATATACTTTCACATTGTGTAACCACAATGGTGATTCTTATTATATCTATAAAAAGCTGGATAATATTTTAGTAAATAGGACTAGATTTGATTGTGCTCAATTTCAAGCATCTTTCAACCGAGTTATTATCTCATACCACTTTACATGTATCCTTATCCCTGTTGGGAAAATGGCATCCGACCGGCCAACCAGGAGCAAGCAGCAGAGTAGAAGAGAGTAGGAGAGAGAAGAACACAAACATTTTACGTGAAAATTTTTTCTAAAATAAGAAAAAAATTACGGGACACACAATCCATAAATAAATATCACTACGTGAGTTTCACGATTACACAAATTCTAGACGAAGAGAATGGAGAACAATAACACAATACACTCACCGTGTTCTCTCTTTACACTCTTGGACACTTACGAAAAACTCACACCACAAAATCTTCTTGTTTTGCACACCACACCTCACACCCACAAAACGCAATACAAAATATATATATATATATATATATATATATATATACAAGTTATTTGCACAACCGCCTAGTCAGCGTAGAGGTTGTACAAATAGACAGCTATTTAGCGCACGTACAACTCTACAATGGCTCTACAGCTGTCCTATAGGATACTTTATTATGCAGAAACGGCGCGCATATTCTCCAAAAATCACACCTGCTCAGTCAATTTTTTGAGCTGGCATCCACGTGCACTGTCTGCGTCCAGGTCCTCGAGTTTTCCATCATGCCTCCAGGCAATGACAATGTCCTTGGACATTACTCATGTCCTCGAACATTCTGTATTGCTCACATGTCCTCGGAACAATGCTGCGCAGATTCCTCAATTACACAACGAACGAGTCCGCGGACCATAAACACATGATGATCTCGTCCTCAATTTGAGTCCTCGGACGAAAAACACCTCCACACGAGAGTGACCACAACAATCCCAATCTCACAAGACCGCATCGGGAAAGGTAGTGTTAAATTCAATAACTTCACTGTAGATCATTCTAGATTTCATAAATAAGTGGCTTACTCATGGAATGCTAATGTGGACGGAGTAGCTATGTTCCAAGTTGTTTCTAAGCTCACGTGGAACAATAAGGCACTTAAGGCTATCAACAATAATATTGGGGGCATTAAGTTAGTTGTTGCTTCTGCCAATGGTACCTTGGAAGCTGCTCGGGAGGCCTTACAACAGACCCATTTTCGCCCCAATGTGATTTTGGTGAGTGTGGCTCTAAGAGAAGTGTTCTGTATGGAGGAAAGTTTTCTCCAACAAAGGGCCAAAATTAGGTGGCTAAACAAGAGTGATTGACGTTCGAGCTACTTTGAAACATTCAAATAGAAGCAGAATCATAGGAGGATTCGTTCTCTTACCGAAGAAGATGGCACTAATACTTCATTTGATAAGTCTTACAATGTCATCATCAATTACTTTTCTAAGTTGTTGAGTGGTCAAGCAGAGTGTCATCCGGTTAATCTAGAGGCACTGAGGCCCTCCGTTTTGAATTCAGTGCCAAACAACCTTCTCCCTGAGACTTTTGGGCTTACCTTCTCATGATGAAATTCACTTGATTGTGTTTAATTTTGGTGACTCTTAAGGGTTCAGGGCAGACGGGATTTTCGCTTCTCTCTTCAAAAGCTCTTAGAATATTGTTGGAAACCTTATTTCTATTGATGTTGTAAACTTCTTCTATTCGGGGCGATTATTTAAGCAAATTAACTGTATAACAATTTATCTTATTTTTAAGGTCAGTTCTACAATAAAAGGTTCTGATTTCAGACATACAACCTGTTCTAATATGTTATATAATATTATTTCTGAAATTCTTGCCAACCGTCTTAAATCAATCCTTAGTTAACACATATAAAACGACCTTTGTGGATGAAGACATTTTGGGGATAATATCTTACTCAAAAATTATTCCATAAGTATTATTTGAATAAAGGTCTAAATCAATGCACGATGAAAGTTAACATCATGAAAGCTTACAATTCAATAGAATGAGACTTTATGTTGGCCTTTTCGGAGATCATAGGATTTTTCAACTGTGCTTATTAGTTGGGTTAAAGAATGTATCACATCTCCGATGTTTTCTATCTCTATCAACAAGGACTCCTTGGGCTTTTTCAAAGGGAGAAGAGGTCTTCGTAAAGTGACATTTTATCACCCTGTTTGTTTGTCCTATGCATGAAGATTTTTCATGATATTATTAAGGTTAGAACTATTAATAATCCAATTTTCATCTACCACAGGAGATGCAAGGAAACTGAAACTACGATGTTGACTTTTGCGGATGATTTTCTCCTTTTTAGTGCAGCCGATTAACAATCCATACAGATCTTGCACCAATGCCTATTGAATTTTACATGGCTATCAGGTTTGGCTACTTTGTTAGTGGTGTTGACAGAAGCTTTGTAGAGTTGGTCATCACTTATCACCGGGTTAGGGTTGGTACCCTTCCCATCTGTTGTGTGTGCCCCTTATTTCATGCGGCTATTCACCTCAGACTATCAGGTTCTCATTGATAGATATCCAATAGGTTTCTATTGTGGAAGAATAGATGGCTTTCCTTGGTAGTAAAATACAACTTATCTCAACTATTTCTTGCTAATGTTGAGTTGTACTATACTTATATTTTCAATTTTCCTAAATTAGTCTTGAAGAGGATAATAGCACTCTGTGAAGATTTCTCAGGCATGATCCTAATTTTAGTAAAGTTTCCCCGAATATGACTCGAGTTAAGGTTTCCAAACCTAAAAAAGGAGGAAGATTTCACTTTAAAAAAAAAAAAAACTCAATTGTGTAGAATAAAACGTTACTGCCTAAATATCTCTCGTGGCTTATGGTGGATAATGGTTCTTCTATTTGAGTGAATTGGATCAGGCAACATAGGAATAAGGATAGATATATTTAAATTACCAAAATCCCATAAGGTACTCTGGTACTTCCACAAAATTATAAATCTAAAAAAATCATTGTGGCCATTCATGCATCACGTTGTGGGGAATGGGAAGAACACTTCTCTAGTTCGACAACAGGCACCAACTGAGGCTTCCTACTATTACTATTTTAGACTATATTACTCTTGGGTCGAACATCCAACAAAACACAAAGGTGCAAACTCTTAAATAGAGTAAGCATTGGAGATGACCACTTCAAACAGTTCTTACAGTTAAAACTTCATTAGATCATGGCCAATATATGATTTGTGTTTTATTCATATGACTACATTAAATGAGAATTTAAGGCCAGTGGCAAATTCTTGAAAAAATTTTCAACCAGTTGGTCTAAAAGTTGACTGGGCTTTCTTGGCCTGGGAACCTAAGCTGCACACACTCAAACTGTTCATCCTTTAATTTGCTATCAGAGATTGACTTCAGATCTCAAATTTTTCTTTATCTCTCTTCATATTGTATTTTTGGCAGATCTATTAAAGAATCAAACATTAATTATTCTTCCAAAATTATGTTACTTAAAAGATTTGAAGAGTTATTCAAATGAGCATCAGGTGTGTCTAGCCATATGTTGATTGATCCACAGTTATTAGATGAGATGTGATTAGATGAAACACAGAATCTTATATTCACTTTCAATTCAAACTAGCTTTGATTGCTATTATTTTACTTATTTGAAAAAAACAAAAATGACAGCACCTGTGACCCATCATTTTCCTTTAAATGAGACAAAATTATGAGGGCAATCTGAAACTTCCTTTCTAATAAGAACATGCTGCGAGGTGAAAACTCAACGGTTATTGCTTAATTGATAATTTATCATGATTGTTGGCCCTTTTGGACTTCTGGGTAGATTTTATTTTGAATTTGTCGATAAATTAGGTTGTATTTTGCATTTGCAACAACCTATAAGTACACTAGAGGACTTGTACGTGATACTTTTGAAGTAATATACATGAATACTAAATTATTAAAAAAAAAAAAAAAGACACTGACAAGTTCCTTCTGTTTAATTTAACACCACCTTGTGATAGTTGTGCCTTAAAGTTAAAGAGCGAGGTTCGATCGTGAAAAGACTTACTAACATTACTAACATCCTTGTCTTGGTCTTTGTATAGCTTGATTTTTTATATATTATTCTTTATTTTAGAATTTTTTATTTTTTTTTAAAAAAAACCAATAAGAAAAATAAATTAATCAATTTCTATTGAAAATATTTTTGTTGTTTGGTTGTCAAAAATAAAGAAAAAAAATACTTGTCCTTAGTATCATGAAATACTCTACATTTTCAATTGTATATTTCTTATAATTTTTCATGTACATCAAATATAACAAAATATTTTCATTTATAATATTTTTTCCTTTCTTTTAATTTTTTAAAGAAATCAAGTATATTCCATTATATAATTTAAACTACTATTTAATCCCCACCATCCATTTATCCAACATCTAATCTCGGCTCTTATATATGGATAGGTGAATTTCCTAACATGAGGGTTGATGTATCTTCAAGTAAATCAAATGTGTCATATTACTCTATATTATCACCAAATATTATAATATATATATATATATATATATATATATATATATATATATATATATATCTGATGCTTCAAAAAATATAATCCTACTGAATTAATTCATCACTCCATCAATCACAAAGAAAATTTTATAAATAACATGCAGCCATTACGGCAAAAATAAACTCATCTGATAATATTATCTTCTAGATTTTTCCCAATTGCCAAATGAAGAAATAACCCCAAAAAGGGAAAAAAACAAAAAAAAGAAAGGTGATGAGGCTAGTTTTCTAACCTCAACCAGAGACCAACTTGACAACAATGGTGATAATATTCAAGACCATGAGGGGTAATCTCATGTACTGGGCAGCATAAATGAGTCCTACAACCTGATCCTTCACCGACCGCTTCCTTCCTCCTGGGACTTCTGCAAGGCTCCATCCCCTCGGACCCAAGAACCGGTCCTCATTCAATATTGCCAACGCGTTGGCGAAGAGGAGAAATCCTTGAAGCAGGGTCCACAAACCCATTCTCTGCACAATAGGTCAGGTCTATCACGATTTCAGTATTCAAACGACCACGATCTATATTTAAGGTCCACAAGTGCAACTAAAGGAGATGTAAGTTGACGTCCTCATCCTAAAAGCAAGAACTCATTGCAAATTAACTAAAGAGTTGATGCTGGGATTGGGACTACTAAACCGGCCCAATTTCTATGTCCAAATCAGTTGAATCGGCACCCAAATTAACCAAAATGTTATGAGCTAATGTTAAGGTATCAACCGGTAAAAAAAATGTCTCGAACCGACCCCGAACAGGCCACAAACTAAGAATAACCGGTCAAATGCTGAAATTTCAGCAAATGGAGAGGCCTCGAATCATTGAACTGGTTCATCTAAACCGGTTCACGAGTGATAAAAATAAATAATAAAAATCGGTACAGGCCAATCCTTTGAACCGGCCATTAATCGGCTATGAACCGATAACTGAATTTGCAAGTAATTGTGCTAAGAAATCAACCCAAATTGACCCTGAACCAACTACTGTACTAACAACCGAATCAGCTGAATATTTCACATATTGGATCTGAATTTTTAACACACATAAAAGTTTAAGGTTAAAGCTATAAAACCGAAAAAATGCATTGATTTCTATTATGATTTACGGTTTGTGGAAGCTTTGTAAGTTCCATTTGGATATGTATTTTCTCCCGAAATAGAGAAAATTAAGAATTATGAATAATGTGAAAGCTTCCATATAAGGTTTTAGCATGGGATAAGAAACTGGATTAAGAAATCATTTTCAAAGGGTGATATTCTCTAACATGCTTTAATATATTATAGTAGAAACTCGATAACTGCCCCTCGACGGTGAGTACTTTTGGCAACATTTTATTATCTGGCCCCGTATACTGGGTTAAAATTATACCGCTCACCAATGATATCATTGCTATATACATAATTATCTCTTTCTCTCATCTTTCCTTTATCTATATTCCTTGATATTTCACTTAGAATGACTATTTAATAAAACTGACAGATTATCTCTAACTTGATCATTTCTTTTCAATACAAGAAAGGGTTGTGTAAAATTTTCTGGGGATGCCGCTACAAGGCAAATTAAATCCAACGGACCGGTTAAGGGACTCGAATGGCAACCGATTTGATTCCAAAGGATGAAAAGACAACTCGGCCACTAAAATTCCAACCGATTATCTACCGAAGTAATTTTAGGATAACAAATAGATAGTTTGGCTACTGAATCTTCACCCGATTAGTAACCAACATTAGCTCGGCTAATTAAATATAGCATAAATTAAATTAATTAAATAAAATTTAAAACCCTATGCATACACGGAAGCATGCCACGTCAACCGATCAGCCAAGTGTAAGCCGAATTCTGTAAGATAAGGTCCCCGACACCTGAAATTCCAAATATATGACTAGGAATTCAGCAATTCAACAAGAAGGCCCATGGTTACACCAAATAAATCAGATTTTCCCCCACCCAATACACACATAACAGCACTCTAAATCCCCAAATAATTAATAGATACACAATTCACAAGGAGAAACACACTTGGCAGAATTCAAGGAAAATTCAGCATCGGCACCACAGCAGCAGCATGCTTCTAGAATGCTGATAATTCAGCAAGGGAAAATGGGCAGCAATACTTAGGAAAATTTAACCAAATTGTGGGAAAGTGGGGCATGGCAGCAGCTGCATCAGCAGCTCAGCAGCATTCTGAATTCAAAATTCAGCAAGGATAAAGAGAGAAGCTGCAACGCGGCAGCTCATGAAGCTTTGCAAAATTTGCAGTACATGGCTGTTGAATCTGCAGCATTCACACGGCTACTGAAGCAGCTTTCCACAGCTGCTGAAGCAGCAATTTCCCCCTCACGTCAGCAGCCCCACACAGCCTCATACCTCAGCAAAATTAACCACCAATAACAATCTACCACTAGGCAAAATATTAGGCCAACACCCAGCCAAGAGAAGGATGACTCAGCATGGTAAGGACACATGGAAGAAGGAAAAATGGGTGTGCTTGCAGGACTAGTGACTCATCCTTTCAATTTCTAAAGTAATAAGGGACGTGTGAGGAAGAGAGGAAGAAGAAAATAAAGAAAATCGTGGAGAAAGTGAGAGAAAACAGAAGAAAACGGAGGGAAACTAGAAAGGAAAAGAGAGGGTGCTGAAGCAGAACCGACAACAGCAGGAGCGTAGCTGAATATTTTGGCAAGTGTACTTAATTCCATTCTTTCTTTGGTACTGGTTATTAATCATTCTTTCAAGTATTATTGTTCTAATACTTGCCTTGTGTAAATTTCTTGCTCATATCATCATAAGTTATACTCGGCTGAGAATTGAAGGCAGAACGCAGAGGCAGAACGCAGAGGCAGGATCGTCTTTATAATTTGGCTTAATCAGTGACCAAATTGTCTCCAAACTAACTCAAATTTGGTGTACAATAAGCTTAATATCTTACCTAAGTCGTGACCAAACGACTCATAGAAATAAGCTGGACCGTTCACTGAACCGGCCCTCATATTGGTAACAGACACAATATCGACAGATTGCTGATATCCGAATTTGCTACCTATGAACGAGGCTCCAAATTGGCCAAGCCGGCTGTCATATAAACTAAAGTGTCTTATGATAATATTCAAGTGTCACCCTGTAAAATTTGACCCTGAATTGATCAGGAATTGGTCGTCAAAACAGCAACCAGAATAAGTTGCATCAGAAAATACTAAAGCGGAATACTTGTTCGTAAATTATGACCGGAACCGGCTAAGAAATCAACTTGAACCAGCCAGGAACCAAACATAAACTTAAATATGAGTCTCTTAGCTGTAATAGAATTCCTTGGACCAGCCAAAAACGGGTCTTGAATTGGCCATAAAATCGGAAACAGCAGAACAGGTCCCTGAGCACCTTTGCTGATGTTGAATTGGCAGCTTGGGAAAAATGGATTGAACTGGACCCAATTCGGTTGAACCGGCAGCCAACCCAGCCAACGTATAATGTACTAAGACTAAACTATTTACTAGTAAAACGGCCACCTCAAACTCCCTAAGATAGGTACTGAACTAGCCACTTAAAATGAACCAAACTGGTTTCGGCACCTTGAGTGCTGAACCTGGCAGCTTGAGGAAATAAACCAAACCCGGCCAGAACCAGTTGAATCAGCACTCGACCTGACCAATTTATCAAATACTAAGGTTAAACTATCCAACTGCAAAATTGTGGCCAAAAATACCTCCAAATTAATACTGAACCGGGACCCAAAAGTTGCCAAGTCCCTCCATTAGCTTTCGACAGATGCTGGAATTAAGGGCCTAAACCGGTCCATTTCAGCCTTTAAATTAGATAAATTGGTACCCGAATATTTATTAGGATAATAATAAAATATTCGCGGTAAAAATTAAGGCCCGAATCGAACCCCAAACCGGGCCACAAGCCGACTGGATGAACTGGCTAGCATGCTGAATTTTAGTTCACATACAGTAAACCGGATTATCAAGCCAGCTTATAATCATAGAAAAGTCAAATCGGACTAACCCACGGACCAACCATTAACCCGGTCCCGAACCGTAAATCGAATCCTTCCAATTTGATTTTTCTACACTTATAAGCTAGCTAGATGAATCGGTTTGCTGTACGTGAACTAAAATTCAGCATGCTAGCCAATTCATCCAACTAGCTCGGGGCCGGTTCGGGGATCGATTTGGGCCTAAATTTTTACCGTGAATATTTTATTATTATCTTAATAAATATTCGGGTTCTAATTCATCTGGTTTAAAGGCTGAAATGGAATAATTTAGGGCCTTAATTCCAGCATGTGTCGGAAGCTAATGGAGGGACTTAGCGATTCCTGGGGCCCGATTCAGCATTAATTCGGAGGTATTTTTAGCTACAATTTTACAAGTGGATAGTTTAAACTTAGTACTTGATAAATTGGTCAGGCTGGGTGCTAATTCCACCGGTTCCGGGCCGGTTTGGTTTATTTCTTCAAGCTGCCAGGTTCAGCATCAAAGATGCTGAAGTCAGTTTGGTCCTGTTTAGGAGGCCAGTTCAGAACCTATCTCAGGGAGTTTGAGGCGGCCATTTTACTAGTAAATAATTTAGTCCTAGTAGATTATACAATGGCTGGGTTCGCTGCCGGTTCAACCGAATAGGGTTTGGTTCAATCCATTTTTCCCAAGCTGTCAATTCAGTATCAGCAAAGGTGCTCAGGGACTAATTATGCTTTTACCGGTTTCATGTTTAAGTTTATATTCGGTTCCTGGCCTGTTCAAGTTGATTTCTTAGCCGGTTTAGGTCATATTTTGCACCCAGAGATTCTGCTTCAGCATTTTCCGTTGCAACATATTTCGGTTCTTGCTTTGGTGACCAATTCATGTCCGGTTTGGGGTCAAATTTTACAGGGTGACACTTGAATATCATCACAAGGCACTTAAGTTCATATGATGGCTGGCTTGGCCAATTTGGAGCCCGGTTCATAGGCTGCAAATTCGGATATTAGCAATCTGCCGAATCTAGGTCTGTTATTGATATGAAAACCGGTTCAGCAACCAGTTCAGTTCATTTCCATGAGCCGTTTGGTCACGACATAGGTAAAATATTAAGCTTATTGTACACAAAATTTGAGCTTATTTGGAGACCATTTTAGTCACCGATTAACCCAAATTACAGAGGCTATTCTATCTCTAAATTCTGGCTCCAATATGCAGCTGAGTATATCTCATGCTTTCATGATAATCTGAGCAAGAATTTAACACAAGGCAAGTCTTAGAACAATAATAGTTGAAAGAATGATCAATAATCAGCATCAAAAGAAAGGAATCAAGTACACTTGCCAAATATTCAGCTAAATTTTTGCTGTATTCGGTTTTCCTTCTTCTGTTTTTCTTTCTGTTTTTCTTCTTTCTGCTTCCCTCCTCTCCCAGGTCTCTCATTTTTTTTCCTTACTAACCTAATCATGGCCTTAAGTAAATTCAATTAAAAGATGCTGAATCACTCTTGTTGGAAGGAGCTGCTGCCAGCAATGAGTGAAGGAGCTGATTCACCCTTATTTATTTGCTAATTTGGTTGTATGAGAAGTTGCCTATTGGTGCCACTTAATTGGTAGATAATAATGCTGAGGTGTGAGGCTAATTAGGGCTGCAGCCACAGAGTTGCAAATGGTGTGTAGAAAACTTCCTTCAGCAGCTTCTGTCGTGGAGATGCTGCCGCTGCCAAGTTGCAACTTGGCTTCAGCTATTGAAATACGCAGCCGTGGGCTGCTGTTACTTTGCCCCAATTTTTGACTAAGTGCTATGGTGAGTTGATGGCTGCCATGGGGTGTTGTTTGGCTGCTGAATTATTGCTGATTTCTTAATATGCTATTGCTGCCGTGAAGTGCTGTGTGTGTGTGTTGCTACCGTGTCGCTGGTGCTAAATTCCTCTTCCTGCCCGACTGCTGCCCTGTTTTGTAAATTCTATTATGTTTTGTTTCCCCACCAATTCTGCTTTTGAAGGCATGCTGAATCAGCATGCTGTTGCGATTCAGCATGCTGTTGCTGCCTCACCAAGCTGCTGAATCACCCCTTCCTAAAATTCAGTTAAGTTTTCGGCTGCCAAGAGTGTTATGGTTTGCTGCCATGTGTGTTTATGCATTGGAATACTTTAATTTGTGCTATATTTAACCAGCTGGCCTAATTTCTATTACTAATCGGGTGAAGATTCGATAGCCGGGCTATCTATTGCTATCCCAAAACTACTTTAGTTAATAATTGATTGGAACTTTTGGTGGCCGATGTGTCCTTTTATTAATTGTATTTGAATCGATTACTAATCGGGTCCATCAGATAATTTTTCGGGTAAATGATATGTCACGCAGCGAATTTCTAGCTTCGGGGTTTATAACCTAGTCAGCATAATAAATATCGATTTGAAATCCTTCGAAAGGTAGAAGTCTCTAAATTCACATATTTTATTTTTTGTAATTCCCTAGATGTCGGACTTCTCTGCATCCTATGACCTCGATTAATTATGATTTGCTTGATCGGGAGATCTCGGGTCTTACAATCCTTCCCTCCTTATAGAAATTTCGTCCTTAAAATTTACGTACATTTGCTCTATCCTTAAGTCGATGGTAAAATTTTTCCTCAAATTTATCTTTGTGCTTTCATAGCAATTCTTCATAACACAAGGTAATCCCTAGACACGTTTACCCCGACTATGATTTGCCAAATGTATCTTTATTCATTGTATATATTTCTCTTCAAGGTATTTTTGGACGCTGATTTGTAGGATGATAGTTTGACTTTAGTACTTGATAACTTAGCCAGAGCGGCTGCTACTTTAACCTGTTCAGGGCCAGTTCAGTCCATTTTCTGGAACTGTCAAAATTAGCCTCAAGGGTGCCGGGCCTGTTCGGGTGCATTTTAGAGGTCCGGTTTAAGGCTTTTTAGGCGGTCGGTTCACAGGTGGGTAGGTCAACCTTAGTACATGATACTATGGCTAGGCCGGATGCTGGTTCAATCAATTTGGGTCCGGTTCGGTCGACTTTCTCCAAGCTGCCACATTCAGCTTCAGTAGGGAAACAAAGGACCAGTTCTGTCTTTGCTGGTTTTATAGCCAATTGAAGACCGGTTCTTGACCAGTTTGGGGAGTCAAATTACAACTAAGAGACTCATGTTTAAAAATATGTTTGGTTCATGGCCAGTTCAAGCTGATTTTTCAACAGGTTCAGGTCAAAGACATGACTGAAAATTCTGCATCAGCACTTTCTGATGCAGCTGGTTTCGGCTTCTGTTTTGGTAGCTGGTTCAAAACCAGTTCGAGGCTACTTTTTACAGGGTGATACTTGAACATCACCATAAGAAACTTAAGTCATCATGGCTGCTGGTTCAGCCCATTTGGGGTCCGGTTCATAGGCTGAAATTTCGAATATCGGCAGAGTTCCTGAAATTGGTCCAATTGCTGATGTGAGACCCTGTTCAATCACCGATTCAGCTCCTTTTCTTGAGCCGTTTAGTCACAACATAATTAAGATGTTAAGCTTGTTGGATACCAAATTTGACCTGATTTGGAGGCCATTTGGTTACTGGTTCGAGCAGATTACAGTAGCTGGTCTATCAAGTTGCTGAATTTCATATTCATCACTTGATGTCCAGCTGCCCTTTTCCACTTAAATTTGAATTTCTTCATGTTATAAAACGATACTATGACAATAATAAGATAATAAACTAAAGAATTGAAATATTGGATCAATCAATGCTTCCAAGAAATCAAC
This sequence comes from Nepenthes gracilis, assembly GCA_033239525.1. Lineage (NCBI taxonomy): Eukaryota > Viridiplantae > Streptophyta > Magnoliopsida > Caryophyllales > Nepenthaceae > Nepenthes > Nepenthes gracilis. The sequence continues at coordinate 12,133,436 of BSYO01000025.1, read as the reverse complement.
AATAAAATTTCAACAAAAGAAGGGAGCTTAGGATAACTTGCCAAATTAGCACCATGTGTGCACCGGTTTTGCTGAATTTTCCTCCTTCCTCTCATCATTTTTCTAACTCTCAGCCCTTCCCTCTCTTTTTCCTCTTCTTTTTCTTTTCCTTTATCTTTCCCTGACGTTTCTCTTTATAGAAAAATTAAGGAAATTGCTAAATCACTCCTGTTGGAAGGAGCTGCTGCTAGCACCAAGTGAAGGGGCTAGTTCACCTCCTCCTTATGGCTATTTTGGCAGGTTGAAGTCTTGCCTAATGGCATGAGATGATTAGTGAATAATTTTGCTGATGTGGGACTGCCATAGAGTGTTGTTTTAATTCCTATCCACTATTGAATTTTGCAGTTGAATTTTAAATTCAGCTGCTTATCCAGCTGCTATCGTGGACACCCCCCCTTTTTACTTGCTGAATTTTTAATTCAGCTGCTGCCCGTATATTTGGCTGAAATTAATCAGCTGTTAATCTACTATATATATATATATATATATATATTATAGCTGTCGTGTCATACTACTAATTAATTGCAGCTGTGGACCCCTTCTTACTGGAATTGGGCTACAGTACGCTGCCATGGAAGGTGTATATTTTTGACTTTACTGATTATTCAGCTGAAGGAAGTGTGTGGTCTTGATGAATTATTTGCATTCTAGGAGCATGAGGCTGCTGAATTCTTGTTTAATTTGTTGTGTATATTAATCCTCATAATACCACGTTCCCTTCTCCCATTTTACCTCTAAATTTCCATGTGTGTGTGTGTGTGTGGGACCCTAATGCTGTGTGTGCTTGTTGAATATGATTGTAAATTGACTGTGTGTGTGGGACCCTAATGCTGTGTGTGCTTGTTGAATTTGATTGTAAATTGACTGCTCCACTGCTGCCCAAGCTTAAGGAGAATAATTAAGCTGCTGTGGACCCCTTTGGTTTGCTGAATTTGGTAGCTAATTTGGGTTGTAGCAGGTTGCATACTAAATTCTTAGAATTCGGCTAAGTATAAGACTCCCTTGTGTGTCTTTGTGGGTTGGAATATATTAATTTTTGCTTAATTAATTTGATTTGTGTAATATTTAATTAATCGAGCTAATTTCAGTTACTAATCAAGTGACATTTCGGTGGCCGGCAATCCTTTTGCTATCACAAGATCACTTTGATTGATAATCGGTTGGGAATTTTGGTAGTTGAGATATCCTTTTATTAGCCGTATTTAAATTGGTTACTAATCGGGTCCATTAGATAATTTTTTGGGCTACCGTTATGTCCTGCAGTAAATCTCTGGCTTCCTGGTTTATAACTTAATCGACATAGTAAATCTCGATTAAAAATCCTTAGATAAGTGGAAGTCTCTAAGTCCACATATTTTAATTTCTATAGTTCCCGGATGTCGGACCCTTCAATCTAAATTTCTCTGCATCCTTTGGCATTAATTAATCATGATGTGCTTGATTGAGAGATCCCGGGCCTTACAATCCCTCCCTCCTTATAAAAATTTCGTCCTCCAAATTTATGCACCTTCATTGTGACCTTCATCCTTAAGTAGATGGTAAAATTTTTCGCAAATTTATTCTTATGTTCCCATAATAATTCCTTACTGGAAAAATTTGCCTAAAACATTATAATTAGAGGAGTCATATAATTTCCCAAATGAATTCAATGTAAGTAATTTCTCATTGATTAACCTGAGTACCCATATTGTAATAGTTTATCAATCTAGAGTGAAGATAATTCTTACTTCTAATTTATTAAGACCTCAAATAGCCCCATAACCTTTGTTCTCAAATCATCCAATGCTCTCCAACTCAAAATTCTTTTCCTTATAGTAGTTTCAATTCTATTGTGCATCCCAAAGTATTGAAATACTTCATGGTAAGACACTTGGCCTGTACCTTTTTTAATTTAATATGTGATTCCTAAAATCATAACTTCAATAACAATTTCAAATTACCAATTTAGAAGATAGTCTAGGTTAATCCTTTCTTAAAAACATCCTCAAATATCCCACATAACTAGAAAATCCTTTATAATTTCAACAACTTCCCGATGTGATCACATACGCCAAATAATTCAGCACTCATTCTCATCACCTCTCGATTGACTTTCCTTCGTTGTAATTGAAGTTTGTAATTTAAATTGGATTATTATTAATAATCAGTCTATATTGATTTATTAACCCAATTATTCTTAATAGTACCTTAACATTTGATATGTCAAAAAAATCCCTGATTATATCTACTAATCCTCACTGAACACCCAGGGTACATAATTTTTATATCTAAAGAATCCCACAAGTATCGTTATAACTAACATAAGGTTTAATACTCAAATTAACGAATGGGATATAAAGGAAGGTATAGACTCTAAATCCCAAATAATATACATACCGAGATGTCGAAATTTAAAAATTGTACTTTTCACGACCAGAATAGTGGACTTCAAGTATTTGCCATTCCCATAATCTTATTAGCAGAAATATTTTAAAATTTGGTTAGATCAAAACAACTACTTAACCAAAAGCCACAATAATTCCTCAGGCTACAGCTAACTGGCCCTAATTCTGCCTTAACGATCCAACCTAAGCTTCTGCATAAGATCAATCAACCTTAAAGCATAACCTATCTTTGATACCACCTATCACGGATTGCCTTCCCATCACTTATATCCGTGAATACTTATACTAAATAGTATATATGCATAATTAATATATATATAGTACACAGGATCCATATTATTACTACGCCCATAAGTGGCGCCAACACTATATGCACAAAAATACAGTGTTAGACTTAACAGGAATGCTTACTAATAACCAAAATTCATTACCATAAAATTTGCAAAAACATTACTAACAACCATAATAACAATTTGCTGAAACTTAAACTCACATTCATCCAATTACAAAAGCCATTACATGCTCTCATTCATTACTACATTCCATCAAAATACAGTAAGCAGATCAACTGGGTTTGTTACTAATGTGAGAACCGGTTCAGTAACCGATTTAACTCATTTTCGTGAGTCATTTGGTCACGACATCGGTAAGATATTAAGCTTATTGTAAATAAAATTTGAGCTTATTTGGAGGCCATTTAATCACCGATTAAGCCAAATTGTAAAGACTGTTTTGACTCTGAATTTTGGCTCCAATATGCAACCGATTATATCTCATACTTTCATGATAATATGAGCGAGAATTTAACACAAGGCAAGTATTAGAATAATAATACTTGAAAGAATAATCAATAATCAGTACCAAAAAAAGAAAGGAATCAAGCACACTTGCCAAATATTCAGTTAAACTTTTGCTGTCTTCGATTTTCCTTCTTCTGTTTTCTTTTCTATTTTTCTCCTTTTTGCTTTCCTCCCTCTCTCTCGGTTTCTTCCTTTTTTTTTTTCTTACTAACCTAATCGTAGCCTTAAATAAATTCAATTAAAAGATGCTAAATCACTCTTGTTGGAAGGAGCTGCTGCCAGCACTTGGTGAAGGAGCCAATTCACCCTTATTTATTTGCTAATTTGGCTGTATGGGAAGTTGTCTAGTACTGCAACTTAATTGGTGGATAATAATACTGAGGTGTGAGGCTAATTGAGATTGAAGCTGTGGAGTTGCAAGTGATGCGTGGAAAACTTGCTTCAGCAACTTCCGTCGTGAAGCTGCTGCTGCTGCTGCCAAATTGCAGCTTGGCTTCAGCTGCTGAAATAAGCAACCGTGGGCTGCTGTTACTTTGCCCCGATTTTTGACTTAAGTGCCATGGTGAGTTGATGGCTGCCTGGGGTGTGTTTGGCTGCTGAATTATTGCTGATTTTCTTAATATGCTACTGTTGCCGTGGAGTTCTGTGTGTGTGTGTTGCTGCCATGTGTGACGTTGCTGTTCTGCTTGCTGCCGTGTAGCTGCTGCTAAATTCCTCTTCCTGCCCTACTGCTGCCCTGTTTTGTAAATTCTATTATGTTTTATTGCGCCACCAATTTTGCTTTTGAAGGCTTGCTGAATCACCATGCTGTTGCTGCCCCACCAAGCTGCTGAATCACCCCTTTCTAAAATTCAGCTAAGTTTTCGGCTGCCAAGAGTGTTACGGTTTGCTGCCGTGTGTGTTTATGTGTTAGAGTACTTTAATTTGTACTATATTTAACCAGCAGGGCTAATTTCGATTACTTATCGGGGCAAAGTAAAAACAGCCCACGGCTGATTATTTCAACAGCTGAAGCCAAGTTGCAACTTGGCAACTCCATGATAGAAGCTGCTAAAGCAAGTTTTCTATACACCATTTGCAACTCCACGGCTGCAGCCCCAATTAACCTCACACCTCAGCATTATTATCAATCAATTAAGTTGCACCACAAGGCAACTTACCATACAGCCAAACTAGCAAATAAATAAGGGTGAATCGACTCCTTCACCTAGTGAAGGCCGCAGCTCCTTCCAACAGGAGTGCTTCAGCATCTTTTAATTGAATTTATTTAAGGCCACGATTGGGTTAGTAAGAAAAAAGGAGGGAACCAGGAGAGAAGGAGGAGAGCAAAAAGGAAAACAGAAGGAAACCCAAAGACAGCAAAAGTTTAGCTGAATATTTGGCAAGTGTACTTGATTCCTTTCTTCTTTTGGTGCTGATTATTGATTATTCTTTTAAGTATTATTGTTCTAATGCTTTCCTTATATTAAGTTCTTACTCATATTATTATGAAAGTATGAGATGTACTCGACTGCATATTGGAGCATGAATTCAGAGACAGAACAATTTCTATAATTCAGCTTAATCGATGGCCAAATAGTCTCCAAATAAGCTCAAATTTTGCGTACAATAAGCTTAATATCTTACCTATATCGTGACCAAACGGCTCATGGAAATGAGCTGAACCGGTTACTGAATCGGTTCTCACATAAGTAACATAACCAGACTCGGCAGATTGCTGATATCCAAATTTACAGCCTATGAACCGGGCTCCAAATTGGCCAAGCCGGCCATCATATAAACTTAAGTGCTTTATGATGATGTTTAAGTGTAACCCTGTGAAATTTGACCCCAAACCGGTCATGAATTGGTCAACAAAACAAGAACCGAAATCTACTGCAACAGAAAATGCTGAAGCAGAATCTTTGGCTGCAAAATATGACCTAAATCGGCTAAGAAATCAACTTGAACAGGTCAAGAACCGAACATAAACTTAAACATGAGTCACTTAGCTGTAATAGAATTTCTTGGACCAACCAAAAACGAGTCTAAACTTGGACATAAAACCGGTAAAAGCAGAACTAGTCCCTGGGCACCTTTACTGATGCTGAATTGGCAGCTTGGAAAAAATGGATTAAACCGGACCCAATTCGATTGAACCTGACGCCGACCCAGCCATCATATAATCTACTAAGAGTAAACTATTTACCAGTAAACCAGCCGCCTCAAACTCCCTGAGATAGGTACTGAACTGGCCTCTTAAAGGACCAAATTGATTTCAGCATCTTTGATGCTAAACCTGGCAGCTTGAAGAAATAAACCAAACTGGCCCAGAACCGGTTGAATTAGCACCCGACCCGACCAATTTATCAAATACTAAGGTTAAACTATCCACCTGTAAAATTGTGGCAAAAAGTACCTCCGAATTAATGTTGAACCGGGCCCAAGTCCCTCCATTATCTTCCGGCACATGCTGGAATTAAGGTTCTAAACCGGTCAATTTTAGCCATTGAACCGGATAAATTGGCACCCGAATATTTATTAGGATAATATAATATAATAATAAAACAGTCGCAGTAAAAATTAAGGCCGAATTGATCCCCAAACCGGGCCCTGAGCCAGCTAGATGAATTGGCTAGCACGCTGAATTTTAGTTCACGTACAGCAAACCGATTCATTGAACTAGCTTATAAGTGTAGAAAAATCAAATTGGATCGACCCACGGACCAACCATTAACTGAGTCTCGAATCAGAAACAGTCCTTTGAAATTTGTGCTAAAAATTAACTAAAAAAATTAACCGAAGTTAACCTCATAATCGAATACCGAGCCAACAGTAGAGTCAGCCGAATATATAATATTAAATATGCATTTTAATATATATAAGAAATTAAGGTTAAAGCTACTAAAACGAATAATGCATTAGTTTCTGTTACAATTTATGGTTTGTTATTAATTATCGCATGTTATAATTGCCTGTTTCAATATTATGAAAATTTACATGGAAACTTTGCATGGCCATTGCATTGGTTTCTATTATTTATTACCATGTTGCATGATTTTATGCCCAAGGAAAGATTTTATAAAAGTCTCATAAGTTTCAAAGAATAAAAAGTATTTTCCCCCGAAATGGAGAAAATTAAATAAAGAAGCATTAAGAACAAGATAAGAGTTTTGATAAGAAGTTTTCAAGTTTTGAAAAAAAATATGAAACTGGACTAAGGAATTATTTTAGCGGGTAATATTCTCTTGCATACCATAAATATTATAGTGAGAAATTCAAAGATTATCCTAACCGCGTATTGTAGCAGGTGATATTCTTTGGCACGCCTTAGGATATTACAGTAAAAATCGAAGAATTGATTTATGAGCTATAGGATGACAGCTTTTGGTCCCGTCTACCGGATGATATAGGTAGTACCACCCACCTTGGGGTGTAAAAGGAGATGAAGAAAAGCAGCTACAAGATGTCAGCGTTTAGTCCCGTCTACCACATGATATAAACAGTACCACCCACCTCGGGATGTAAAGGGAGGTAAAGGCCTTAGATTGTGAGAATATGCACAATACATCCTGTCTGCGGGATGTAAATAAGGAAAATATGGCCTTAGATTGTGTGGAATAACACAATCTTTTCTTTGATTGACCGCTCCATTAGCTGGTAAGGTCTACTAACCCTAATCCCTAAAGATAAATGATAAAATGATAAATGATAATTAAGAATCAGAAAAGAAAAGTTAAAGAAGCCAAAAGTTCTTGCATACTCATGAATGATTCCTATTCCTTTGATTTATATGTTTATTTTAAGTATAAATGTGCATGTCTTTGTTTTTATTTGTACCTTACTGAGCATTTAGCTCACTCACTTGTTTTCCTAACCCCTCAGATGCAAGACACGATTTGGTATCTAGTGAATTAGGAGTGAAGTCAGAAGATATATAGAATCAAACACTAAGAGATTGTAATATATAAGGAAAGTTTAGTACTCCGTCTTACAATAAATAAATATATGTATATACCATGTTGATATTTGGTGTTGATCATTCAGTTATACTTCCGCAAATTATTATGGATATTATTTATACTTTCGCAAAGTTTTATGGTAAGAATTTCGAATTCCTAGTAGCATTTCTAAAGAATCCAATGCCATATTCAAGTCATATGGGATTGGAGCCACTTGATCTGACATCATATGGATCCTGTGTATAATAATGATATATTTATAGACTTATATGTAGTATGACGTATCATTAAGTGTAAATAGGGACATGGGACGTCACAATTGAACTAGCATTAAAGCAGTCCTATGGAACATGCACTTTTCACTCTTTAAAGCCCTTCGATTCCACATCAAAGAGAGAAATTAAAATATCAAAAGATCGAGAAAATGATGGATATGATAAAGAATATGAGAATGGATGGCCGAAGACAATCTTTGGAAATAAATCCAGCAAAAAAAAAAGGTAAAGGAATTCATTTCCTTTCAGTAGTGTTTGTTATTTGCTTGAAAAAGTTTTTTTTTCTGCAAAAGTTTCATAAGTTTGGGTATTACCCCCAACCCCCATTGGATTTTCCTATATTTTTGGGTAATCCAAAAAGTTTGATTAGGAATAAGTGCTAAAGATGTTTGGTGGATCATCTGAATTCCTAAAAAAAAGAGCAATAGAAAATAGGTTCCTTATTTATAGAAGGAAAGCTTAAGATTCTCGAAAAAAATTTTCTTCCAATATATTTGATATCAATATATATTGTCGGATATATACTATACCAACATGGCCATGACCGACACCAATGTTTTCATCCATAGTGAGGGCACATGGGAGTCATTTGAGCAAGAAGTCCTCCACATATTTTGACAGAAGCAATTCTCTGATGTGGTACGGGGCTTTAACACACTTGGACTAGTACTGTGGAACAATAATGAGAAAACTGAGGAGTTAAGGGATAGTTGTCTGCAATGAATGATAATATTTCTGCGAATTATTTTGCATCCAGATTAATTAGAGATTTAAGAAATAGTATAAGGCCTTCCATCAAGAAGTTTAAATCGTCCACTCTTAATCAGGCTTTCAGCAAGCCAAATTACAAGATCCCTACCACAACAAGATCTATACCTTTAAATCCTTTCTAAATCATCAATTTCAAATCTCAAATCTTGAGGCCTCTGGTTTAGGTGACGTTTGAAGTATACATCTAACCACCAATGTAAATATAGGAGCTCCATAGCCTATTGAAGCAAGAATAGTTAAAGTTGGAGCCACATCATGATACATAACATAGCCTATCAATTTATGGATATGTGAAGCCCATGGAGACCGATTCTGATGCTGGCAATTCAAGTAACAGCTTTTGTTTGATCAGTAGGAATTAAGCCTTCCATATGAAGATGCAGTGGTGGCACCAAATCTCTGCAATTTCTTTCCTTCCAAAGACTCCATTTCACAACCAAAGGAATACTCCACCACTCTTTCTGCTTCCATTTGCTCCTGATGAACTACAGAAAAGTCAACAATTCATCGAAGACAAACTCTGAGTTGACCCATTAATTGGCCAAATCTAGATAAACTGATCACCAAAGTTTCCCAACAACCTGACAATGCAAAAGCAAGTGCTGAACTGACTCGGTAAGGCATTTGCACATATAACACCTATCTGCATAGTGAAAATTACCCTGATGCAAATTATCAACCATTAAGCATTTTCCTAAGCATCCTCCAAAATGAGAATGAGACCCTGGAGGGATCTTCCAACTCTCAGATAACATTAAGGGGAAATACGATATCTTTTGTTCCACAAAGGTGGTCATAAAGTGAATAAACACAGAACTGCCTAGAATCCTCTAACTTCCCAAAAGAAGTCACTAAAAAAATTTTACCAAGAAAAAAGCAGCACCTATACCTTAGTGTACAAAGAAAAAAGACCAATCATTAGTTTTTCTCAATGACAGCCAGCAAACAAACTTGTCTATATCCAAGAAAAATAATATGCAACTAAAGTGTTGGCCCAGTGCACAATTCTTCTCACATTGCAAACCCCGTGAGAATCAGATGCATAAATCTTTAATATGCAATGCAGTGAGGCTACTTCTATAAAGTAACCTCACTGTTACGCCGAAACTCACCTGAAAAATGATAGTATTGCATTCCTATTCAGAAGTAAATAATAAAGCACACCGAGCTCTACTTTAAAGACAGATCCCTAATCCACCTATCATGCCACTACCTAACAACAAAACTAGAACAAACAGAGAATGGCAGGTCCAATCTGCCTGCAGCATCAAGATTTTGCATACTCTTCCCAAAACTAAGACAACTTCTATTAGAAAGAACAATTTACCAGTCAAACTCATCATGCCATAGACGGCAACAATTAACCTCCTCCAAAGTCTTATTTTCTAATAAAAAATCTCCATATCTACTTGCACAACAATGCATTATCAATGACTTCGCAATCTTATTCCATCTCTTTTATCTGAATAACAGTCATGAAATATAGAAAATCCAATTCCAGCATCATCCTATGAGGATGGCTGATTGAGAAAGCATTCAATCTCTTCCTCACTTACCTTTCTTTACTAACTGCTAAAACCCCAAAGCTTCTAGATTTGCACTAATGAAAAGGAAAAAGAAACATGGAATATGTTAGAAGAGCTGCCAAAGTAATCTTGCTAAGAGTTGGTCATGCACCTATTGTATAAGTGCTAATTTTCTAAACACCAAGTCTTTTTCAAGATTTAGCAACAAAGGAATCCCAAATGTAAACAATTCATTTGTAGCACCAAAAGGTAGGTCTATAAATGTTGGCCGAAGCTTGCTCCTCTTACAATCCAAGAGAGATGCTGGCCAGGATCATTAATAACCATTCCCATCCAAAATCAACTCTGATTTTCACAAATTGACCTTCAAGCTTGAACAAACATCAAAAGAAAGAATGACCCAACAAATGCAGCAAATTACTCTCCATTTTATCACAAAAAATAATAGTATCATAAAACCAAGAAGATGTAAAACCATGACCTTCACAATACTCACCAGTGTCAGTCTCAATATGAGTCAGACTACCACTTTGCAAATGATGCAGCTCAACACTTCCATACCCAAATTTAGAAAAAGAGGGAAAAGCAGATAATGTTGTCTAAGAACCCTATAGGAACCAAAGAAACCACAAGGCTCACCATAAATGATGTCCGAAAACTTGTTGATGATAGACCCATGTTCGATAATAAAACAAAGTCAACATTCATTAATCAACTCCTCCTAATACTATTTCATAGGTCCTAATATAAAGATAATGACAATGGGAAAACAAGAATTAACTCAAGCTAGTAACTAATATCATATCCTACCATAAATCTTAACTAGCATATCCCCCATAAATACTAAAAAATTAAATATCAACATGTTCTTAACACAAAATCTAACCATATATTGCTTTAACTGTTAAAGTTGATTATCTCCCATTGCATCGTTCCCCATTGATCTTGCTGTCAACAAAAAAATCTCCTCCAACTTTGAAAAAGAAAAGAATTAATAAACAAGGGAAACAGCAGTTGATAGAAAGCTACCATAAGTCTCATTTGGCCTCACAACAGAAAAAAAGGGAAAAGCTTGGCATCTCAAGATTAAAGCTAAGTAATTCTTCAAGATCACACAAACTTCATGTATTGAACTTCTTGGATCACATTCTTATTTTTGTCCTCAGATTCTTCTATATCAGGTTGTCTATCTTGCTCTTGTATACCAAGGGTTATTCACCAACCACTGCAAAATTTATATTTATCAGGCGCTCCAAAGCTCTTCTTAGATGAATCTTCAATTGATTTACACTCTTCCATGCCTTCTACTTATTCCACCAATTGAGAGTCTACAAGTGGCTCGTTTCTCCAAATAATACATAAGCATTAGTCCATGAATACTGGATTCTTCATGCAATCATCTAATTATCCCTCCACATAAAAGAGTCAAAATCTTGAACTGGTTTATCAGGAATCACACCAAAATTTCCAGAGATTAAAGTCCTCTATCTGAATCAACCACTGCCCCGTTTGCATTGCAAATTTCAAGTGTCGATACCTCCTTAAAAATACCCTTGAAGTGTTGCTTTAGAACTTGCTGTTTAAAGTCTGTGGGTTGATGATAAAATGATTTATTTAAAGAATGGATCAGTTAGATGAAGACACAGTCTGTGTCTAATTCATTGTAAACAATCCAGAATATTTCTAAAAATCCTAATAAAATAAATACTATACTATTCCTAACCATACAAAATCTAAAATAAACTAAATAAAAATAATTTCAGGAATATTGCATAGACTCCTAGACTCGAGAATTCCCTGTTGTATCCTTTCCCTATGACATTGAAGATGAGAAACACCATTTAACCCATCCAACACATTTAGAACTGAACATCATCCTATTCACTGTTTCATATACTGGATTCTCCCAAATCAAGCAGCCATCTCGAATCCTATAGTTCTCTAATTTGCTGTCAGTAAAATTACCATTGTCAGCTGGAACTATAGATAGTACCATTGCAATTTCTACAAGCTGTGACACCTAACATAGGCAAATTTCTGAAGTTAATCTGTACTTCATATCCCCGCTGATAAAATACAGTAAATGTTTTAAAAAAACAGATTATTTATCCCCCTATTTTCTCTGAATAGTTTCAATTTTTGAAGCTTGTTAGAACAATCCATAACCTGAAATAACTTCTAAAGTGCAATACGAAAAATCGAAAAAAAATCTTTATGCCTTGAGAATTACATCTAATCCTTCTCGCTTTAAAAGATAATCGGGTATACAACATTAAAATTTATGAAGATGTAGATTACTAGTTTACAAAATTCCACCAAACTCAATCTAATTTCAGACAAAGGTAGCAGTTCTTGACACATTGTCTCGCCTGCTGATTTAATGCAGGAAATAATTTTAAAAAATTCATATCCAAATTCTCAGATTCATATATCTCCAGAGCCTCATAAAACCGCCCAGAAGATGCTATTTCACATACATTTACTATTTAAAAAGAACTGTCGGGACAAGAATACTATATTACCATTTCTGCTTTAGCAGCTAGTCAGGGATAGAAAAAATAAATTCCACGAAAAATGTCTATTTTTTTATCCACAAATTTAGCAAGCAACTCAAAGGAACTTTAGGACACAAGAGTCGCTACTCTCCACAAAAATGACACTCACAAAACAGAGCAAAATTCGATCGAAGTCAGTAATTATCAGATTATCAATCCAATTGAAATCTCAATATGCAACAGGCCGAGCAGATCTGAGACTTCTCGTTCTCCCTCGTCGTTCCTCTCTCTCCCTCTCTCTCTCTCTCAAGCATGCAGATTAGGGCAGAAATGGAGTGAATGTAACAAAGAAGAATACTGGCTGAGGTAAGAGAGAAAAAATTACCAGATCGAGCGCCGGCGGCCGCAGACTTGGAGCGAAGCAGAACAATCGAAGCACTGCGGAGCAGAGGAGAGGAGAAGGGAAGAAGGTTGGGGAGAAACTCTATCATTTTTTTATTCTTTTTTTGGTCTTTATATAATAAGAATACGTGAATATACAATATTAAATAATTTTAAAACACCCTAACTTTAATTAATAAAAAAAGAGAATAATAGAACTCCATTAAAAAAAAAAAGTATCAAAACTTTTATAGAATTCATGAAATCTCTAATGTTTTTTTTTTAATCAAATTTTTTAAAGTAATAAAAGTCACTTGAAAAAAAATAATATCCAAACACATAAAAATAATTTCATCTTAATTTTTATATATTTTTTTCTAAAATTAAATGGACTACAAAAAAAGAAAAAAACCTTTTGATTTTTTTTAAATGTAAAATTTTAAGTTGTTTTATTTGCTTTTTAATAATTTTCGTTACCAACCAAACCCATTAAGAGTAGTCTGGTCCATCGTATCTTACCCAATTTGACTGAGTAGATTTGATCTCTGATAGTACATTTGGTTATTGAAATGAAATAAAATAGAAACAGAATAGAATATAATAGAAATAGAGTTAGAATTGTTATTCTCATATTTGGCTGTTGGAATAGAATAAGTTAGAAATTAGTATTTCATTATTTAGTTTGTGAAATAGTACGATGAATAATGTGAAATTAGTGATAATAATAATAATAATAGTAATCAAACGTATTAATAATAATAACAATAATAATAATAATAATATGAGAAAATAACTGTTCTTATAAATATGAGAATAAATATTTTTAGAGAATATTTATTTTTGGCTAATTTGCAAACCAAATAAGAAATTATTATTCCCGAAGGAATTAGCCCAGAATAAAATTTTTATTCCGGTAAACCAAACGCCATCTGAAAGAAAATAAAAACCCGAGTTGCCACTTTATTTCTATTTTTCTATTTTTAATTTAACTAATAATGATAAACCCATAATTTAACTTTTAATAATACATAAAATAAATTTAAAATTATTTTATAATTGTTAAAATCTCACACATAAAAGGAGTTTTATGCAACAAAATATCTTATATGAATAATTAAATATTCTGTACCAGACAATTTTAAACACGTAATGATATAAATTAAAATTAGGGCTACAAATCTAATTATAATTCTAGTGATCCGAGCATACCAGATAATTTCAATCAAACAATACCATAGTGATCTGAGCATTCTTTTAGGGTTTTTGTCCATTTTTTTTCTTTGTAAAAATTCTAAATTTATATGCTTCAAATGTGTAAATTTTTTTTAAAAAAAATCTAAATCTATTCTCTTTATAAAAATATAAAGCTGATATAAATCAAGAGTTTTGTGGTAAATTTGTCAATGAGTTAAAAGGATATCATGTTAGGTTTACCCGTGACAAAAATAAGCACACAATTGGTGCAATGGGAATGAACTCAAATCTCTCATTAGTCGTTAACCACCAAATACTATAAGAGTATAATGAATAATAGTATATAATTAAATATATAAGTTATATAATAATATTTGACGTTGAAAAATATTATTAATTAAAAAAAAATCAATGAATAATTTTAAAAAAATCTACTTTAAAAATGCCTAACTATAAATAAAACCCTTCGAGGTACATTCACTTTAATCATTGTGAATGAGTAATTGAATATAATTTCAACATATCTAACAACATATTAAAAAATAATACACTAAGAAAATAAATAATTAAACAATAATATGTCCTATAAATAAGATCAGAGAATATACCTGAGATTGTAAATAATAAAACTCAAATCAAACCTCTATTAGATGCCAAATCTCTTCTTTTTCTCTCTATTCTTTCTTTGTGTGGCGACCATTCTTGTTAAAATGGCATCATATTGATATTGATCCTAAAATCATAATGGAGGCATTTAGATCTTGCATATCCACTTGAGCAACCAGTTCGTGACTGTTTTGCAGTGTACCATTGAAAATCTTTCCAGTATTGCTACTTAAACAGCTAGCTTGTAGTCCCCTCGCAGATAGCTACTGAAAATTATCCCCAACTTGGCATTTAAGCCACAAGCTTACAACCATCTCGCGGAACCTTCTGCAAATAATTTTGCTTGAATGTACCTTGTGTGAATGTCGCACAAAAATGCATGACAACTTTGAAAGTGAAAAACAATACTTCTGATAAGTGTGATATTTATAAGAAAGTGATTTAAAACCTAATAATTTTTTCCTTATGACTTTATGGGGAAACCTCGCCTCTTTGGTGAGCCACTATCACCTCTTATTCACCAATAACGTTCCCTCCATGGGAATCCTAACGTCGATTTTTGAAAGCTTGAATAACACTTTTTTCCACTCCACCAAAATACCCAAAGTATTGCCACTTTCTTTTAGCACCTTCATTATGATATAATTGCTCCCCTTTTCACTCCTTCTTGTCCTCCTCCGACCACTTTGACAACCTATCATTGGTCATCTTGGTGTTTTCCTTGGTAATTGAAATTTTCATCAAATGCCAATTTGATTGCTTATTTTCCCTTACCAGAATCGAAGCACATTTGGTGAACTTTCTTTGCCTTTCTCTAACACCATATAAAAGCCTTCCTCATCAAACTTTTAGATTAAAATTAAATTCAATCAGATATTCAAAGCATGCTGAGCACCCCACAACACAAGCTTTGTTTTGTTACTTATCCCCAAGTTAACATCCTTGATACCCACTACTCTTGACGAGCTATCATTACCTATTTTTAATATCTTATAGCCTCTAGGCGTATATGAGATAAAGAGAAATTTTTTCAATGTCGTTTGATATATGGATCTGCTATCCATCACCCAACTCATATTGTGGCCCTTAAAACTCCAAGTCTTCCTTGTGTCAATGACTCAAAGGTCCCCGTAGATAGTCATAAAAGCTTGATTATTGCAGTCATGATCCTTTTTCTCTTGCTGCTCACTACCAACCTTCTTTTGCTTCCTCGTGAAGAAATCCCACTTTATATTACTCTTCTTACCACAATGAAAACATTCAATATCCTTAAATTTAGACTAATTGTTACTCATTTCCAACTTGTTGCCTCTCTCTCTCTATTTCCTATGCCCCTGTCCACTAATAAACGCCAAAGCACTAAGTTCTCCCAAAAACTCATTACTTACCTTCCGCCTAAACTTACTCATAAACAAATAAGTTGTGACCTTGTTAAGATTAAGTATGCCATTCTCGAATAATAATATCATGATAATATGATTATATTAGGCCAACAACGAAGCCAACTATATCAATACCGTGTCTTCATCATTAATCTTCTCATTAAAGGCTAGCATTTATATTAAAATTTGATTGAACCCATCTAAATAATTTTCAAAACTTTTTCTCCGACAATCGAAGATCATAATTTTTTTTTTACATATAACCTCATCATCAATGACTTAGACTTATACTAACTCTCAAACCTCTTCTAAACTTCTATTGGATCTAACAAAACGATGACTTTTTAAAGAGTGTTATCCACAAGATTAGAGTAATATATTCAACATTGGTGAATAAGGAAACTCAGAGCAGACGTTAACTAGATGACGAACCTCTCCTTCTTTTCTCTTTTATTTTTTCGTGTGGTGACCCTTTGTTTTAAAATGATATTGAATTTACCTTAAAATCATAACATACTTTTTTTATATCATGCGTGGACGCTTGAGTGGCAAGCTCGTAACCATCTCGTAGTATAACATTGAAAATCCTCCAAATTTTAGTGTTTAAGCAGTCAACTCTACATCCTCTCAAAGATAGCTGCTAAAAGTCGTCTCCAACTTAATATTTAAGTTGCCAATTTACAACCTTCTCACTGAAACTCCCACGAACAATTTTTCTCGAACGAATCTCCCATGAAATTGTCGAACGAATCCTTTAGTAAAAAGCAATACTTTCAATGGGTGTAATACTCATAAGGGAATGACTCAAAACTCAACATATCAAACTTGAATATACTCAAAAAAATTGTTACTCTTTTAAATATATAAATATATGATAACGTATAATCAAAATTTTGTATATAATTCATTTTTAAATTGTAAAGAGAAAAGAATATGTTTTTGCATCACAACTTCCAACTGTGGTAGGCCGCAACTATTACTAATATTGATATTAATACTATAAGAGGATATGCTTCATTATATAGGAATCTACTCTTCAATGATGATATGCTAACCCAAGCAAAATAGAGGAAGCATGGTAACAATTAGTATGAAAATCACATATTTTATAAAAATATAAAATACAAATTGATAAAAAAAATGGAATTTTTTTTATGATATAAAAGAATATTAAGATTAATTTTAATAAAAAAACTTGCTAAAATTCTTCAAATATACAAATCAATGACTAAAATTAGTTAAATTTTAGTATATAATTCACCTTTGACATGGTCAAGAGAAAAAATTCACCTCAGGGACATCCAATACCGACAAGTATCACCAGATGTAATATTGACCAATACCGATACTTGTGTTTTCATTCACTACTATAGACAATTAAAAGAATTTGAGAAAGAAAAAAACAATATTGGACTAGAAATTGATCTCAGGCCTGAAAAAATTGGCAATTGGTTGTTATCTATACCAATATTGACATTGTTTTTTGTTTTTAAAGATTGGCACTTTGTTCTTCAACTGTAAACAGTCATCTTTTTTAGGGGGTTACATCTTCTCTTCAGTAATCGGTGGAGCTTTGGTAGACAAATATGGAGGAAAGAGAGTAATGGCATGAGGTGTGGTGTTATGGTCCTTGGCCACTCTCACGACGCCGTGGACAGCAAACCATTCTACAACCAGCCTCTTGGCAGCTCGAGCCTTTTTTGGACTTGCTGAAGGTTTAGCTCTACCTTCCATGAATGCCCTTTTGACAAGGTACCAACTCCTTCATGAAACAGTCATTTTTTTGTGTGTTATAGCTCTCTATGCTTGTTCAATTGTAATTTTCTTGCTACTTCAATGGCAAGATTTAGTGAGATTAACTATATCTCATTGTACGAGCTTTAATCTTATTTTATAAGTTAGTGTTAAATCATCAGTTTAGTCATCTTAGACTTTAAAATTCACTTATATCTTAGAGTTTTAAAGAAAATTCTAATATTTCGATTTGGTGGATCCAAAATCTTATTATTTTATCGTATTTGTTAACTTATATTTTGATCATTAATCTTGATTTTTTCTCCTGTTTTAAATTTTTTCTCAACATCCATTCTTCATATTTGAGCTTACCAACAATTAAAATCCACAAAAAGCTCATATATGTAGGCTTTACAAAGTGTTGTTGCTATTAGTATTTCAATAACAACACCACTTCTTTAATAATCAAATGAGTTTCTGTTGCTGGGGAGCCAACAGCCAAAAGTGACCCTAAAGTCCAACTAAAGTGTCCCCTACTTGAAGAATTCTCATTGCATTTTACCTGGTTTAATTAGCTAGTAAAATGAAGTTGGCATCTAAGAAGCACAAGCATTTCTCTTGGACAAGGATGTTGGTGTTCGGCACGTGCCAGAATATTTTATAGTTATTATTTGAACTTTTATACGGTTCGATATATTTTAAATAAATTATGCTATTTTACAATTTTCAAAAAAAGAAAAGACCCTTAAAGTAAACTAAAGAAAATTGGAGGTATTTAGTAATTTAGAAAGAACTAATGCCATGATAATATCAATGTCTTCTCTTTTTTCATAATATGGGCTATATCATGGTACAACTATATATTGACTCACTTGCATACTAGTCCTTCTAGTTAATTTTTTTATGGTACAATATGAAATTTATATTTTTGTTACTAATATAGTAAGGTAATACTGTTAATCAATTATATTTTCATAGTTAAAAATAAATGATGAAGCTTTGCTAACTTATCCTCAACATATTGTCTCCTCATTTGTTGAAAAATATAGGGTCGTTATAACGTGTCCATAGCCATACTTCTTAGATAAGATTTATATATAAACATAATATCTATTTGGATAAGCTTAAATGATCTTATTTCCTAATGAGAATGTATATAACCCGAAGAATTCTTAATTGATTAGTTATAAATAGCTAGGATATCAAACAAAGGAATATCCTAAACCTACACCGTGGTTTTGACGGTACTTCTCAGGTATTGCAAAACAAAATGTGATATTTAAATTTTATAAAGATGAAAATGGAACCACCTTCTCTTTTACTATTTCGTTTCTTCGGATTTCGTACTAATTTATCAATATTTTCGATTAAATCTTTGTATGTTTAGATATTCCATAACAAAAAAATTGGATATTCATTCATAGACCTATTTACTCAATATAAAAAATTTCTAAAATACCTCTAACAGAAAGAACTTACTGTCAACCTTTGGAAATGCCATGATCAAAATCTTTATATGATCGGGTGGTTTTCAATTCAAGAATGTGCTAGTACGGTGGGACTTTCTATGGCGGGATTTCAACTCGGCAATGTGGTTAGCTTGTTGCTAACTCCAGCTACAATATCATCATTGGGGATCTCAGGTCCTTTTGTTCTCTTCTCATCCCTTGGGCTGCTATGGCTTTCTCCATGGATATATGCAGTCACAGATGATCCAGGAGAAAGCCCCTTTGTCAGTAAGTATGAAGTTCAACTAATTCGTGAAGGAAAGGTTGATTTTGCTGCAACTGGCGACAAGCGTCTGCTGGTAGGAATTTTGTTGTCAAGACTACCTTCATCTTTGCCAATTTTACCAACAATTGGGCAAGTCTGAGTAAGCCAATTCATATAACCGTTCTTACTTCTTGTTGTGTCTGTATAGGATGTCGTGAATATGAACAAGGAAAACTGAAAGTTGAATTTGGATTTTAGGGATATTTTGTTCTTCTTACATGGATGCCAATTTACTTCAAAACTGTAAGCATCTTCACTTGCTGAAAAAGATCCCATGCGGATAAAATAAAAGTAGCAATAGCATATAAATGCATGTTGGCTCATGATCTATAAGCTTATTCTTATAGGTGCTTAACGTAAACCTGAAACAAGCAGCTTAGTTTAGGGCCATACCTTAGGGAATGATGCCCCTATCAAGTTATATAGCCGGTGTAACACCGAATT
Source organism: Nepenthes gracilis (assembly GCA_033239525.1). Taxonomy (NCBI): domain Eukaryota; kingdom Viridiplantae; phylum Streptophyta; class Magnoliopsida; order Caryophyllales; family Nepenthaceae; genus Nepenthes; species Nepenthes gracilis. The sequence goes on along the minus strand of BSYO01000025.1, from coordinate 12,113,691 downwards.
TCTTAATTAAAGAAGCCTATTTTTTGACTTGTTCGAAAGATAATGCAGGTAATGTGATGCGTATCCCATATCGAGAAGCTTGAAGTAAAACTTTCAACTTATAAGTTTATGAGGCTCTTCCCCCCATAGGACGTCCTTTTGGGGTGGGTTCTCTCCCTCGACTTATGCACGCATCAATGGTGCTTTCATTGAGACCGACTCCGATCCGGAGAGAACTACTTGCGGAAGGTTTTAACCAGAAATGGTTACCTACGGAGAGACTGACTTACTGCCAGTACGCCGGGTAAAGTGAACCGTCATAGAGTAAAAGTCGTCAAGTGAAGTGTCACAGAGTGCAACCGTCAATGTTTGCGACTGTCAAACAAGGGAGGAATAATGTGTATCCTACATTAGAAAGTTTAAGGCAAAACCTCCAATTTACAAGTTTGGGGGGCTCTCCCCCAATAAGACATCTTTTTGGAGTAGATTCTTTTCCTGAACTTGTGCACGTATAATAGCGTTTCTTTTTTCTCCATCTATTTTGTCTCTTTTTTTTAAAAAAAAATTGAGAAGTATAGGATTTTAACGGTGCATGTTAATGGTGCAGTCAATCGGATTCATTAGACCAGGGGTGTCATTACTTTGCTTAAACTATATCAAGGTAGTAGGGATTGCTTCCGTGATCATAACAGTTGCCCTTAGTCTCAACTCTTTCAGCCAAGCTGGTTTCCTTCTTAATATTTAAGTCAGTACCTTCCCTTCTATGTACTCTTGGAGGACACCCACCATTGCCACCACCACCACCACCACTTTAATCATACCCAATACATCCTCAAGACATAAACGTTCTTTTAGCACAATAGTAGAATTATTTTATTGTAGTCCAGTGATTATGGTTCCAGTAGTAAAAACAATATTTATATCAGTAAAATAAGATGACATATAATAAATCTAATAATAGTATAATCCTTTTTAGAATCACTAGTGTAGTAGAAATTGGTACACTGGAGTGCCTTTACCTTTTATTTGAAGACGTAGGAGTGTGCTGACACAACTACTATGCTCTTAGTAAATCTTTGGATTCATACTTAATCTGAGATTAAGCTTTGTTTTTTTTTTTTCCCATTTTTCTTTCCTTGATAACATGAAATAAAATAATAATATTGATATTGGTCATATTAGACGATATATTTCAGCAACAAACATTATAGACATAAATTTTTTTTCTCGTGACCAATTCCAAACTAAATTATTTACTAATTTATGACTATATATATATATATATATTTGAAGACTTTTGTTTTATTTTATTAATATTACGAGTTTGAAGTCCTTCCAACCTGTGAAAAATTTTCTAGGATTTTTGATATATTTGTGTTTTATATATTTATAAAACATATAGATTTAAGGTTTTTTGTTAAATAAATTTAACTATATTTAAAATATATAAATTTAAATTTTTAAAATTAAAGCAAAGCTAAAGCTAAAAAAAATTAATAAATATTAGTCAATATATTATTATTATTTTTTTAATTTTTACGATATCAAACTCCTTGTTGGCTCCCTATGGCCCCCATATAATTGATGAAATATTCAACCGTTGAGGCTAAATATTATTGAACAATACAAAAATGTACTTTTTTTTTTATTCATTTTTGCTAGTTATAATATTAATATTTTAATATTTTAACAATTTTAAAAAATAAACCCAAAAAATCAATCTATTTTTGTTTTTTTAAAAAAATAATTCATCCCATCCATTAAGTATTTCAATGCAACAATAAAATAAATATTTTTATTTATTTTTGATAAATATTAACATAAATCTACATTTTGTTGAACATCAGTGGTGACATTTTTCAGGCAGGTACTGCAAACTCGGCCGGAATATTTGCCGCCATAACCGGCACCGCCAGCGCCGGTTGCTCGTGCAGTGGCTGGGATCTTTTCAGGAGTTCCCGACGTTGACGGCCATGCTTTACTTCATCGCCGCCGCATTCTATAACCTCTACGCTACCGGGAAGAGTCTTTTAGATTTTAGTAATTGATTTAATAGTGAAGATTTCACATCGATAATTTTACATAATTATTATGATCTCACAAATTATTTATTAGATAATTATTTTTATAATTTTCCTACAAGTGTATGGGTTTTTTCATAACTTCAACTATAATTTTACATTAAAATGGGGATGAAGGTTTTTGATTACCGATAACATCTAATCTTAGATGAATTTGATCGATTATCTTCGACAACATTTCAGACATCGAATGCATCGGTGCAAAGACACCAGTAAACAAGATGACAAAGTTATCGGAGCCAGATCAAATGGGGATAAATAACAACGCGAACTCGAGCAATCAACCCCAAAAAATTTAAAAAAACAATCTACGGGCCTCTTAGTTCAAGTAACAGCATCTCGAATACTGTCACGGGTCAAAACCGAATGCCCGTTCGATGCTGATGCGGTCGACAACAGATAGCCATTGCCATCACAAGTCAGTGTTCTGCAAAAATGACGGCAAGGGCATGGCTTCCTGCGGCCGAAGGATGACAAGAATGCCGAACATCATAAGCATTGGGAGCACAAGAAGCCACTTCAGGAGTTTGTAGTAATACATATGGAACGTCAGTGAGAATTCGTCTGAGAAATAAAGCCCGTTCGTGTCGACCATCTCTACCAAGACTGTCCCTGTCGTCCTCACCCCCACAGTTGGAAGCTTGATTCGGTATTTTCCCGGGTGATCAAACACCTGGTTTTGCTTTATCCTTCTCTCCCCTTGATAATTACCAGGAACCAACAAGGTCGTCTGCATTGTTTTCGGGCATTAAAAAGGGCACTTTCAGAGTTTATAGGGACCCCGGCAGCTAATATGTAACCCGACAGCGTTGATAGAAGCCTCTTACCGTGACATTATAGGGTGCTTGTGATCCAGATGGGTGTCTATATCGGTCCACGATTTCGACTTCTAACCAAAAGCTTTTGCTTTCCTCATCGTGGAAATTTCGAGATGATGGCAAGATGTAGATTCCTTCCCGGTTGTACCTGCTTGCAGCATTATTTCTTCCTTGGTTGGTCGATCTCCATGTCTAAAATCACAAACAAAAACTTTCTCATCCATTGTCTCAATATTACTGGAAAAAACGAAGCTTTGACATAACGGTAGAATTATCGTCATATGACCTGGTGGTCGCAAGTTTAAATCATGCAAATATCCGCTCGTATAACATGAGATAAAGCAGCGTACAATAGATTTAAAAGTGGTCCAACTAACCCTTGAATACATCATAGCAGGAGTTTTATGTACTAGACAAAACCCCTTTTTTTAAGCTTTCTATTGATCTTAGCATACCTTGAGGGGATGATGAGGAGATGGAGTTGAGAAGCAAAACACGTTGCCATTCATGGTTGTCACGATAAAGTCGAGATCATCACCACCATCAACATTGTCAGCCAACACCATGCTATATCTGTCACAAAGATAGAGATACCATAGATATACTATCAAAAAGAGAAAAAAGAAGTATAAAAAAGTTGGCAATTGGTAGACGAAGAGTTGAAACAAGTCTTACGAAGTTTCACCGATGTCAACCACATCGGCACATGATGTAGGTCCATCTATGAGATATAGGTACCCATCAAACGATGTTGTAACGATAGTAAGACCCTTTTTCTTCTCTCCACGTTTACTCAAATCCACGAGAAGTATCTGATTCATCACTCTCCCGTGAGTTCTATATGGGTATGGACGAACTGCCGACCCGTCCTTGCCACTAAGAACATGTATATTGCCTGACAATGTAGGAACCACAACGTCAGTATGTCCATCCCCGTCAACATCGCCGATGGTTGGACCCTGACAATGTTACAAACAAAAGTGTCAGATCATTATATGCTTAAAACAAGGTACAGGTCATTGATAAAGAGAGATTTTTCTCTATACTGATAACAAGGTCATTGATTCAGGCCAGTAGTCCTAATCTTGAAGAGCTGTCGTGGTGCTTCAAGTGTGAAAGTTCCCATATCCACCCAATGATAATGATTAAAAATTAGATAAATAAATAATAAAGATTGTATTAAGTAATCTAAATAACTATTCAATCTCTATTATTCATCCACTTAACCTTCTAATCCGGGTCATTGAGTGGATATAGATGCCTTCCCGTTAAGAGAACCATAACAACACCCCCAATCTTAATATGACTAGCACACATAATGTTGGGCTAATCTAGGTCACAAGTCAATATTTTAATAAAATATCTTTGAATAATATGTATATATAAAATATTATCGATATCCAAAAATAAAATCTTTTAAATTTACATTATATTAAATTTCAGACATTAAAAAATTTAGTATATATATTGGGCTATGTTTTTTATTTTGAGTACAGATTAAAAAATTAACCATACTACAACTTTATTATTTCTCTTAAAATTGTAAGCCCATATACAATCCAAATAATAAAATTTGAATTCTATCCAATTCCAATTACAACCGAATTGTAATTAAACTTACATTTCTGAAATATAATCGTAATTCCATAATCCAAACAGCCCCCAACAGTATTTATTATTTTTTTTCCTCATTTCCCATTCAAAGAAAAGATGCAATAGAAGCAGAAAGATACCCTAAAGAAATTACAGCACCAATACAAGAACAACCAGGAGACTGAAGTTGTTCAATCGAGCTGAAGATTAGAGAAAGAGAATTCATGCAACACTCCTGCTGCAATGTTAATGCAGAAGGTAGGGGCACAATGTGTGTATATATATATATACACATATATCTGATTCTGTTTAGCTGGAATGTCATAATCAATTGCTCTAGAACCTGTTATGACAGAGGTAGCAGGTGATTATGCTTAAGATCTAGATCATAGATACAAATATCGGCCAATATGTATTAACATCGAGGCACCCAATATTAATATTTTCTGATACCGCGACAATTTCACAATATGTTGTCATATTGACAATATACCACAATATTTGGCTGATAAATTAGCCGATATGGCTGTCAGCTTACAATTTTCATAATTTTTTTATTCATTCTGGTATATTCGATACTAATACATATTATTAGATACTGAAATAGTCTCAGCTGCACTGATGTCGATACTAATCAGAGATGGAAGCGGCAGCTCACCTGAGGAACAAGACTCTTTAAGTGTGTCTCCCATATTTCCTTTCCTTGTGCAGTCCATGCAGCAACGTTTCCATGAGCATCAGTGGTCACAAGTTCAATTTTTCCATCATCATTGATATCTGCTGCTACAACAGCAGCTTGAATTTCAGCCATCTCAAGGGGAAAATGATCTCTCACCTTGCCTGCAGCAGAAGATAAAATTACTTTTGCCTTTTCTTCGTTTGACTCACAGAACCAATTATCTCGCTCACAATTGAAACTTAAAAATATTAGTCTAAATTTGTGCAATGAAGCCAACTAGCACAAAGATACACAAGCAGTTCATTTTACCAAGCATTATGTACCTTTCAAAGTCACTCTGATTATGGCAAATTCAGTTTAATTACCTCCTCAACATGAATTTGAGATACTAATCTCTATCATTCTAGTAGAATATTTAATCACAAAAGGACCAATTTCTTTAACAGATGGCTTTAGTTCATATCTTATAAGGACATGACTAAAAAAAGTTAATATATGCAAGTTAATATACAGTGAATAGCATTGTAGCAGTGTTAGACATTGGATCGTCTTTATTAGTGGTAGCAACATAATATAACAGCACAGATGCATCAGACCCAATTTTGTAAACTAGCACTTAAAAAAGAACAGATGACATTCAGATTAAAGAATTATTCGTGTTAAACACAAACTAAAACTGTTGACAGAAAATATGAATATAACACTCATTAATCACAAAACAATCCAATTCCTGAGCAGTAAGGAGGACAGCCCATAAAACAACCCAAAAGAAGAATCTTTCATCATAGCAAGTGCACCTTTTGAACCTTCTGATATCCTGCACAAATTACCATACATGAACATCAAGCAGAATGACATAGTACTAGCTTCTAACTGGAAATCTTTTCTCATCCGGCTAATTGCAACTACATCAACTATACCACAAACCAAAACAAAAGTTTTGAAGTGAATTCCAACCAAGACCACTAGTGTCACTTCAATTCACCTAGTTTCCACAACATATCAGTGTCCAAAAACACGAAATTCTGAGCCACAAAAAGGGCAGAAAGTCTCGATGGTTTAAGCTGAGAAATGATAGAGTTTGAGTGCTTTTCCGATTCTAGGAATCGACAAGGTTCAATAAGAATGAAAGCTAAATCAAGAACCACAGCAAATAAATATCTTTAAATCTATTCTTGGAAGCCCTTCTGTCATTTGTATGGTGATTTATTCTGTGTTGTGTTATGAAGCTACCTGAAAAACATGAATATAGATAAAGTATAGCTGCATACAGGTAACTTCCCGGCTGTAACATTTGTTACTCTAGAAAGTTGGCAGGAGTGGACATCGTGATTTGAATAAAAGATTTCAAGGCTATATGAGCACCGGCTGACAGGTGATAATCATATGCACCACGCTACTTTCTGATGTAAAACAAAATAACATGTTCCGGGGCCTAAGGTGCATGGCCTATTGTGGGCTACATGAAATTTTTGGCCAGTACATGCAACAAGTTTTTTTCATTTTAAGTCCATTCCCAAGACACTTAATAAAGCTCATTACAATTATTTCATTGTGAGCACAACTTGCACATTTCACTGTGGGATTGTGGCATCCACCACATGGATAATTCTTGTATTCAACTTTCTTACGGGCTTCCTTCAATCTTTTCTTTTTATAATCATCACCCTTCTACAATAAGCCTCTTCTATCACCTCACATCCCCATTAGATTGTTTTACACACCGTGACCAAACCACATCAAATGGGTCTACCCGCATTTTGTCTTCCGTTGGCACACAGCAACCTTCTCTTCTTTAACATCATTTTGCATCCAATTCCTTCTTGAAGATGACAAAACAACATTAACATAAATATCTCTTTTGGACACATTGACACTTGACTACCAATACTGGGTAGCATGGCTCACCGAATAACTTCTTTTATAACATTTACCTTCAAATTTGAAAGATATTCTCCAACCATATAGGATCTCTACGGAACTTCACTTCTCCATCATACTTTCATTCAGTGAGTAGTATGTTACCCAATTACCGTCATTTGCATCACAGTTACGAATGGGTAAGAGGTAAACCACTTTGCTATTACATGGTACAAAGAGGGTATACCTCTTTAATATGCTATTTTGAATCATGAACTTGTAGAGGAATACACAGGTCTCCAAATAACAATTAAAAGGTTATTCATGTAGATTTGAAAGAGAAACATATTGTAGAATTTTTTACATTACGGACTGTTCAATTTCCATCTTATTAATTTGTAAAATTCATTTAATAGTTCTTCATTTACATGCTTAATTTGATTCTGTTCACTTTAGATTTACATATTATTTATTCATTTTAACTGCTGATAACAGTGAGTTGTTTCAAAATCTCAAGGAAATTGTATAGTTACTAGGCACAGTTTCCAATAAATATGCAATAATTGAGAAAGGGATGGAAGCCAACTATTTATCTTCCTTTATTCTTTGTGAAAATTAATTTTTTTTCAACAATTTCAATAGTGGAGAATCTCATTGCTATTACTCAAACAAGAATGAAACATATGCTTGCATATTTGTCCACAGGTATCAAAAGGATTGTCTGATTACCATAGCAAAACAACACTGCAAACGTGCAGAGAGATAGAAGAAGGGAGAAGGGAGAGAAAGCTGAACAAATACACAACACAAACACCGGAAGGTATGGCCAGTGAATCGAGAGAGCAATGAGGAAATTACATAGTCACAGATCTAGAGAGATTGAAGAGTTTTAGTTGATAGCTAGTACTTGCATATACTAGGCAACCCCAGCAAACTTCACCATCTTCACTTGAATACAACTTATTTTTCTCTCTCAATTAATCCACTTAATTGCTGAGCAAGGGTGCTATGATTCTCAATAAGCTTCGTTAAACTCCTTTCAATGAAATTGAATGGTAGTATTACAACATCGGTTCACTATTTTTGACAAACTGGGTAGCACACTGCAGTGACCATAATGAATTTTAACCAGGATCTAGAGGACATGATCCAGATTGTGGTTCCAACAGAAGGTTAGCAACCCTCGAAACATTGCCGTCTATCATCATCACCAAGATGATTGAAAAGGCTCCCCTCTTGTAGGATTTCCTTTCAGTTGAGTTCCTAGGACGAGCCTGTTCCAGTTCTAGTAAGATGTAGGGCGCATCAAATTGCTAGCCCCATCCAGCTCAATTTTATCCTTGAAAATTTTCACCCAATTAATGTGAGGCAATCTAGCCCCACAAAATAGCCCCTAGTGAATAAGTGGTCATGCTGCTAGATAGGGGCACCAGCATCGATACTGATAGATGACACCATTTTTGAGTTCCGAAATAGGATTCGTCCCCGTTCTAAGAATTCTCCACTTTGAAAAAATAGTGTGGGACGCATCAGGCTGCCAGCCCCGTCCCATATGGTTTTATCCTTGAAAAGGCACCTTGAAGGGAAAGGAAGACTTTTCACTTATAAGCATGAGTTCACTTCTTCATCCAATAAACGTGGGATAATCCACCCCCACAACAGTTACTATCCTCATCCTCCATGATTAGTTGATCTAATCAAATTGAATTTTTATTCCACTGATTCATTCTACTAATTCCCAAACCTTCTGCGTAATGCCTTCCCTTATCCCATCAACCAAGATTATATCATTTCCAAGTAACATAGACCAAGGCACATTATCTTATTATCTTGAATGATCTTAGCTAGTTCATCCATCAGTCAATGCAAACAGATATGGGATAAAAGTTTACACATGTCAGCCAATGATAAGGAAAGCCTCAATGTTCGCTGCATTTATCCTCGTACAAATTAATCCTCCATTAGCGATCTTTAACATAAAACAAGCACCACCAGCAATCATGCAAAGACTTCTCTCACTTCACTCTAGCTGTTCTATAATGAGCTCCTGAGAAACCCTCATCTGAAACATGGCGAAGGAAGACAAGTCCAAAACTAATCCCATTAACAAGCTGCATGGAAATCCATCAAAGCTGAGACAAGCATCTTCTCTTAGCCTTAGGCAATGTATAGAGGAGCCCTTGTTAATGTTGCATAAAGCTCCAATTTGTACTGTTAAAGTAGCACCTATGCTTGAGGCTCAGCCTAACACCTCAACAAACCTAGTTGAGGCTCATTCCAAGAGGAACACATCTTCTTCCTTTTTTTTTTTTTTTTTTTTGGGATCAGTTTTGGATTGAATGCCTCTAAATGGAGGGTCCCTCATCATTCAATAACCAAAGCCTTTCCTAATTACATCCTAGAATCAAGCAATTACATCCTATAATCAAGATAATAATTGGGCAATCACTCCACATATGGTAACTATACAATAGCTAATAACAACGGGACAATCTACTAAACAAGGAAACTATGTTGCGAATCACATGGCATTAATGATATATCCTTGCTAAAAGTACCGGCCTTAGTCTTGATAACATCCCCATAATATTGATATTGGTTGATTAAGAAGCATCAATTTGTCATTCATGGATAGGTAACAGCAACCAGACAAAGCCTTGACGAAAAACATCAGTAGGTTGGTGTTTTGTGGAAATGTAATAAAAGCACAATCACATTCTACACAAGTCCTTCATGACTGTAATTACCAATCACTTAAATATGCTTGGTATCCTCATGATATAGCAATTTGAATAGTACTTGTATTATCAACATGAAGTAGAGTGGGAAGAAGTTGAGGAACAGCCAGCTGGACAATAGTCCTTGAAGCTGCATAATTTCAGAATAGGTCTGGACATGGCCTGACATTCAACTCATTGAAAGGTTTCGACATGTGGTCCTACTTCTTATTTTTCGAAGAAATAAGAGTATCGCCAAGAACTATACACCAACAGGTAACGAAATGACAAATATCCACATAAACCTATTGAATAGTAAAAGATCAAATAATTCAAGCTCCCTAACAACTATAGATACATATCAAAGGATAATATAAAGAATTCTCATCCACTTCATTGAACATCAAATAAACCTCCATAAGAGTGAGAATCGAATTGTCATCCTAATGATCAACTAAACAAAGAAGTTCTTGGGTATACTTACGTTGATGCAAGAATATACCAACCGGATAATGTTGAAACTCAAGGAAATATTGTAGTGGGCCAAGATTTTTCAAATGAAATGAAGTTGTGAGATGTTCCTGTATATGTTCAATCAATTGAGGATCAGATCCTATAATCGCAATAGGACCTACCTATACTAGAAGGATAACAATTCCACTATCAATCAAGTGAAAGAAAAATAAGGAGTCATAAGTAAAATCGAAATCCAAAAGGGTAGTACAAAACTTTTAAACCATGCCCGAGGTGTCTCCTTCAAACCATGCAGAGAGGTGTCTCCTTCAAACCATGCAGAGACGGTTTTAATGACAAATCTCATTAGAAGCAAAAGAAAACAAGCCATGAGGAGTTATTAAAATTTCTTCCTTCATATCACCACGTAATAATGTGTTCTTCACATCCATTTGGTGAGGCAACCATCCTTTTGAGGCAGCAACAACTATAACAGTGCAGGCTTTGTACCTTTCAATAGATTCATATCATGTAGCTTTATGGTACATATCATTTGCACCAAATTAGAGGAACTCTAGAAGGACAAGAAAGAATATCCTAAGAGCAATTTCCCTGACGAATGTAAAATTCACCTCATATAACTTGTTGCTAACACTTTTAAGTAGAAGTTTGTGAATAAGACCTAGGCATAGTAGTACTAAGTGTGGCATGAAGAGCCAAACGAGAGAAATCATAACTATTAGGAGGCTATGAAACCCAAGAAAACTAGAAAGGAACATGTAAGACAAGATCAAGGGTCGGTTTAGAAGTATGAATAAGCAATGGACAATGTTGTTGATTCACAAGCTCTGAATTAAAACTATTAATGGTACCATTCTTACCATTAAAGGAAGGGAGATGAGGAAGATAGATGAGGAAATAAGATCTCAAAGAGACGTAAAGAAAACCATATTTCTAGAAATACAAAGTTTGTTAGAAGCAACATTATAGCACACAAACCCTTCATGAGAATTACTATAACCAAAAAAGGCACATTGAACAACTTGAGCAGTATACTTGTGACGTTTAATGGGAGGTAAGTGAACAAAGTAAGCACAACCAAAGAGATGTAGAGAATCGTAGTTTAGAGGAGATATCTGCATATTCTGCTCTCCATACTTATGAGCATCATGTAGAACTTCTGGACTACTAGCCATGTGATTGAAAGCCGCAGAGTAAATCAATCACAAAGATTTAAGAAGCTTTTTTATTAAATTGGAGACAGGGAGTAGATTATGGAAATAATCTGTTGGATTAGCTCAGATGTAGGAGTAGAAGAAGGTCTCAGGATAGTTGGTGGATTAGTGGAAGAAGTTGCAATATTGGATTGACCAGTAGTTTGAAAAGAGGGAGTCAATCGATTTTGAGGTTGTACACAACAATATTTAATTATGTGTCCCTGCAATAATTTTAGAACTTCTTGCTGTAATGTTTTGAAATGTGCTCGAATTCCCTGCAACTGTAACACTGGCAGGGAGGATAAGAATCCTCTTTTGCCTTGAGCAACGAATGCTAAATTAATCATTTTGATACTAACCGCATCTTGAGCAATGTCCTGCTTGGAAAGGAGTCACTTTTCTACACATAAGAGCTATCCCAAGTAGACATTTAAGGATGGAATTGGTTGCCAAATAATTAACCCCATACAAGCACTTTCAAACTCTGGTCTTAAGTTCATCAAAATTTGATCTTATTAGCTCTGAGAATGGACCTTTTAAAGTGTCACTAATGCCTCTTTCGGAACTTTAGTTTGCATCAACCAGAATAATCACTCCAAAAATGAAAGGAAGCCCAAATAGAACAGTTTACTGGATATATATCCTTGACAATAGTATCTGATTCTAACTCTGATTGAGAATTCCAGGACAAATTATCATGATAATAAATCCATAGAAGATATTACACATCTCCTTAACGGTGGAGAATAAACAGAGATTGCTGACCATATATGGTTTAACAGGGCTCAATATCCAAGAAGCAATTCAATCGTTGTTGCTTTCCCATGACTAAATTCTTTAGGATCAATAGTAGCTTTACTTGATCCATCCACGTGTCCTCACAAATCCTTACCCTTGACAATCATCTTGGATTAAAATTTTCAAGTAGGATAATTTTACCAATTGAATAGAATTCTCACCTGGCAAGATAATGGCCTTCTATTCCTAGAATTTCCACACTCCTTTGATGATGGAACCTTCGGAAAACAGCAAATCTCAATAGAGATTGTAGCAAATCTTGACTATCTCAAAGCCCTGGCAAAAAGGAAACACAGGATCGCTTCTGAAGGGAAATTTTGCACCAAGAAGTTGCTTATGCAAACCAGTGAACATACCCAAATGATCCACAGCCCGATTGATTCAGTCTGAAACACTAAACCTACAATCCCTCTCAGAGAATGCTGACAGATTCAGATTGTATGATTCTAATAGCCCAAAGCCACGAAAAACTCAATCAGGAAATGTAATCTTACATTGATAGAGTGAGAGACGTCTCAGATACCATGTTAGTTTTGATTCAAATGCCTCTGAATGGAGGGTTCATGCTCATTAAATACCCAAAAGCCTTTCCTAATTACATCCTAGAATCAAGCAATCACATCCTATAATCACGGTAATAATCAACCAATCTTTCTACCTATGTAACTGTACAACAGCTAATAATTGAATGGAATTATCCCTAAACTATGAAAGTGTATTGGGAATCACATACAATCAATGTTATATCCTTGCTAACAATATCAACCTCAATCCAATACATATTTTGAGACTCAGAGATTTTTTTTATTCAAAAATAATAAATTATTTCTTTTTAGATTAGACTTGTATTTAATTGTTACTAATAATGCTAACTTATACTTGAAATTGAAATTGATGAAAGTAATGAGCCGTAAATTAGGAAGATAAATGAAAACTATGATAAGGATAATGAGTCTATATTTGAGGATAGTTTGATAACAAAGGATTCTGTAGCTAAAATTGAACTAAATTACATTACAAATCACACTAAATTGAGAAATAGTGTGAACCCTAAATAGAACGTGCCTCCAGGGCTACTCTATTAGAATTTGTAAATAATGAAAATTCTATCTTATAGAGACATGCAAATGAAAAAGTCATTCAAACCTATAAGACAAAGAATGAGAAAAAGATGAACTTTTGTTTGACGATGATGATAATATTAGTCTTTGCTATGCAATTTTGAGGATAATATTTTAAATTTTTAATAAATTTATTATTTTAGTGTGTCTATAGTTAGTCATGCTTATTAATTATTATTTTTTATATTACTCGTAAATTATGAGTTTATGATTATTATCAAAAATATTTTTTTTATATTTCTCACTCTATTATTAGCTTAAAAATTGGATGTAATTATAAAAACTTGCATGCTGATACAAACATCTTAGAGATATGAATAGAGATTTGATTTTATTTGAGTAACTTTTTTTTAATTTTGTTATATCTTAGGGATTATTAAAATTTTCTAATTTTGTTAATCTTTGCAATACTTTAAAAATGTTATATTTTATTTTAATTATTTCCTTACTTGGTTATCCTTAATTAGGAAATTATGTTTTCTAATTATCCTAAGAACATGATGCTTCCATATGAAATCCTAATTTTATTATTTGGGGTTTTGATAAATTGAATTAATATTTAGGGATTGTATTTATCCTTCCTTCCTTCCTGATAATCTGTGCTTCTTCCTTTTGTCTATTCTCTCTTCTGCTTCTTCCATTTTTCCTTTTCTCTTCTTCTTTCCTTGCTTATTTCCCCTTCCCTACATCAAATTTAGTATTAAAGCCTAAATTCCGATTTTTCAAACCTTTCTTAATTCTCTGAAATTCACAACTTGTTCACAATTCAACAAATCGCCCAACAAATAGCCTACCAGCTTTGCAAAATAGACAACACCCACCACTAAGATGCCACTCCTCTTTTTTCCAATCAAGTGCACAAACACACTCTCAGAGACAAATCAAGTGTGTGAGAAAGAGATTGACTACTGGAACATTAGGATTCCTACTTGATTGGGTTGAGTTCCACACCAAGAGAGTCGATGAGGACATCTCAGAGATCATCCCAATCACATTCTTGCATACTCCATGTTTAGAACCTTGCATAACTACATAACAACAGAGCTTTTGTACACAATATAAAATATCTAATGATCCCAAGACCAACCCAAGCAACCATGAAGTGTGATGATAACAGCTAAGAGAAGCTAGAACACCTCATAGCAACCATGCAAAAGTACGTACCAATCTCTTCATGATTCAAGGAAACTGAAAACACCAAAACAAAATAAGGACATAAAATAGGTAGACAAGCTATGAAAAGTTTGTCAAGTAGACCTACCTCTTCTGGAAGATTTACTTTCCCAAAAAAGCGAACCTCTCAAACTTCTTGATCACTAGCTCCATGGCACCATAGCTAACACACATCGGCAACCCAATATATATAAGTAGAAAGGAGTCAATTTTTCCTAGGAAATAGGGGCAGTAACTTTGCACTAGAAACAACACCGAGCACAATCAAAACTTTCAGCTTGAGTTTGTATTCGAGCACATATTTCAAATGAAGAACCCTGGGATTTATATCGCCCAAGATCAACTTATCATCCATGAATAAAATATGAGAACAAGAATTTGCATTTCATAATAGAAAACTCACCGAGAAAGTGTTTGCAAACCCACTTTCCACTCATTTGTATAGGAACTGGCTAAATACTTCCAAAACAATGATGAAAGAAGTGAATCTGGTCAGTATAACAGTGGCCACTAGAAGCAGGATATTTTCCTCAATGTTACCACTAATGATCACCCAAAATTAGACATTCAAATATATCTCCGTGTACCAACAAACCACCTGTTGCCAAAACTCTTTGCATAAAGAGACTTCAATCTAATATTTACACAATCATTAACACTTAGCAATCAAACAGGCATCAAACATTTTAGAGAATATATATCAGTGTTCAGATAACATTTTTGAGAAACAGACAGTGAAACCATCCAACCCAATCTTTAACACATTAAAAAGCCTGTGGACTTCAACCTCAGTAAAGGAGAACCTCTAGAAACTTCTGTCCAAGACTTTTGACTTGTTGAATAGTGCAAAATCTACCCCAGGTCATCTATTAGGAGAAAAAAAGGATTCTAGAGACAGGACCCTCGATTCTTTCTTGGGTAGACTATACCTATAGAGACAACAACAAAAGATTTTTTCTTTTAGGCTACCATAATGATTAATAATAATTGAAAGGGTTCAGAGCGAGTTCAGTCTGTAGTGACAGAACGAGGCAAACAACCAATGAAATTTGACAGTTTGCATACACTTATGTCCATCAACATGCTATTTTAGTCTACCATAATGATTAATATATCCAAGACACCTTTTGTAGCTTCCGCTCATAGAGCGGGCCGGGGTGGGGGTATAAGAGAACAAAACATCAACTCAAAGAAGATCAACTGATGGATATTTACCCTTTCCAATGGCCTGCAAACTCACAAACAGTCAAGCAGCTGCCCCAGTATCAAAATAGCAGTGACACAACAACAAACTTTACATCTAACAAGCACAGAAGGGTGGCCATGCTGTGCCAGGAAAGTGTCCAACACAAACACTAGCATACACAGCTCAAACATCTGTTCCAAATGCCTTAGCATGTCACAGAATTGTTCTGATTAAAAAAATGCACATGCAAGTCCCACATGGGTGACTTTCTCTCGAATACGCCTGGGACATGGCATTGTAAAATATAACCCATAATTCACTTATTTATTAAAACAATGGTTGTTTTATATTAAGAAAACAATTACATTTCCTTGCATTGCATGTTTTACTCTAGACATGATGTGCTTTGTGCTTCCATTTCATTCTTCTTGTTTTTTAACTACAAGAACATAGCATTTTTTTTTCATTGCATTCTTACCTGATAAAAGATGGAAATTTGTACTTTCAATGGTAAGGCTAATTTACACATATTTTAATAGAATAAACAACAATGATTAACTTCAACAGAGGTGAAGGTGTTATTACATCTTTTTTCCAGACAAGAAACAAAGTAGGTGTTTTCCACTTTTTTCCTACATATGAAATTAAAAAGTAGCCCTTCAGATATCTAATTTGTAAATAGCTACATTTTTTAAAATCCTAATTACTGAATCTGGGACATGTCTGAGTCCTCATTTTTCAAGAGTTGTTCCCATTCCTTGGTGGGAAGTGTCTGTGCATCATACCTTTACATGCCTTAAAGGTTCCAGAATTTGGCTCAGCTGATTCACAAGGAATGAAAGAGAATGAGAATGACAATAGAGAAAAACACTCTTTCAAACCACACAAACTCCCGTTTCCATTTTTTGTCACTTTCTATCTCACCTTTCACTAAGTAGTCTTGTAAAACCCTCGCAGAAAACCTGCATGCAACATCTTACAAGAGACATTTTGGCTGTCACCAACTCCCTCAAATTATAAAATCCCCAATAAATCTCACACCCCTTCTCTACATCCCTTGCATGTCATATATCTTCATGATGCCATGACTTGTACTTGCCAAGGCGATGCCACCCAGCTTATTCTGAGCTAGAAATCAAGACATGCCAATCAATAGTGGTAGGCACTTGTGCATGTTGGTTTGGACATGTTGACTTTTTCCATGCTTCCAACTGTTTTTGCAATGCCTTAAATTGGAATAACTCCACAAAACAAGGAATTCAGAGAACTTCCCAAAATAAACTTACAGTGGTAAATGAGCCTGGACTATTTGCCTGAAGAGGACAAATTATATGGAACAATAGTTTGTTTAACTCATTGCAAAACTAACTCTAATAGGAAGAAGCAGCTAGCAAGAAAGCTGCACAGCCTGGAGAAGATTAAAACATAGTAGCAATTGAACTTCTGAAAACATAATTGTATATCTAGTTACCAATCTGCTATTCACACGGCATATGCTAAATCAAGTAACATGATAAAGCCCAACAAACTATTGAACATCCAAATGAAGAAATATTTGTCCTTAGGAAAATTTCAGCATAATCTAGAAGAACAATGAAAGTAAAATGGTATTGAGCAGACAGGGTATGTTACAGATAAAATCTGCAGCATGTGTTTAGTCTATGATATTGACAGAAAAATACATAAAGAAAACATCTCAAACACACAAGAACTGTCTAAAAAATCAATGGAGAAGGAATGAAATTGGGGTTTCTAAAAGTCACGACTGTAACAAGAATTGTAAATAAGCAAGGCAACCCACTAAAAATATGTTTGTGGTCTATGCCAGCATCATGATGATGTCAAATTAGAATAAATGCAAATTGACTTCTTACGTATAACCTAAATTTTCCCCGAGGCAAAGCCATAAACTAAGAAATACTCAAATTGAATAAGCAGAAGCAATACACTCAGAAAGCAAATGTGGTCAAGTCTAGTAAAAATATCAGAAATATTCTCAACCATTCTTTTTTTCCCAATTTATTGTCAGCTTCTAATTTTTCCAAATATATTCTCAACATTGATTTTATTATCAGCTTCATACTGTATAAAAATTTCACAAAATCATCACATGATAAGCAAGTGGAGCAAAAAAATCACAAATAGACAACCTGGACTCTAATTTTTCACACACTGTGTTTTTGGCAACATGTACGAACTACCATATTTGACTTGAACATTATCAATTTTGCTTGAAATTTTAACTGATGTAAAAAAAAAAAAAAAAAAAGAGAATCAAATTGGAAGAATTAGAAGCTGAGAATAAAATTGGGAAAAGAGAATAGTTGAGAATATTTTAGTATTTCCCCAACTAAGATTTAACCTTTTTCCTAGTAATAACTGGAATGGATACATAAATAAAGGCTGAATCAAGTGATACTGATCAAATGTTGCACAATATTTTGGTATCACAAAGCCCTAATGTGTGCCAATAAAGAGCACTAAAAAGCAATATATCATAACATAACTTTGAACAAATGTTCATGAAAAAGTAGGGAGAAAGCAATAATGAGAGAATACCTTGATGATCCAGGACATAAAACAAACCAAAAGAAGTTCCAACAAGGATGTCCAGTTTCCCATCATTATCCAAATCAACAACAGTTGGGGAAGAGTATATATAGGCACGGAACTTCCCGGAGTCTGTGCTCATATCCAGCGGTGAGGTCCACTTAACTTGCTTTGTATCAAGGTTGAAGACAACAATGGAACCAGCAACATATTTCCCAATGTCAATACCACCCAACTCTTTTGAATGATCTGGGTTGTCATAATACCTGTCAACTTGCACCAAAATGAAGTGCTTGCAAATCAACAAACTAGCTGAAACAGATCAAACATGAACTTAAATTAAAAAGAAAACAAAGAAAGGACAACAAACGAAACTTTATTTGAATGTTCCAACACCTAGAAGGTTAGACTTCATAAGATGATGGACAATCTCCTCCCCATCCTGAGTCATCCAGGACAAGGCTTCAGAGAAAAACTTTGGGTGTATGCACCGGATAAAGCCAAGTATGCGGCAGAAGAAATAAAAGTTGTGACCCTGAATCCAACCACACCACCCCAAGTCTTCCCTGCAACTGCGCTAAATCACGTGGGTTTCCTATTAGCTTCGACATCCAGCTCAACTATAATTGCCAAGGACTTTGCTCCAGTTCAAGACCAACATTTTTGACAGGCTTACCTGCGTTTATAATCATTTGAACTTTTACTAGGTTGTGACTTGCTAATCTAATTTGAGTGTCTTAAGTTCTACAAATACCACTAAATTTCTCCAGATTATAGTATTTTTCTTGAATTGTGATATTGCAATGGTGCAATGTAAAAGACCTTATACCCAATGGAAGATTCCCAAGGTACAGATGGGTTACGGTCAGACACTCCAACTAAAGGTTAGGGCAATGCTGTCTATAAGATCAAAGGTTTCACATGTTTGGCATTTGAAATTTCAATTAGATCTCACATGCTGGAAGATATATCCTACCAAATACAAAACACAAATACACACAATTTAGCCCACATCTAAGACAAACCAGATGAATGCACCAACAAGCAAGATCAACTTTATTAGCAGAAGGTGACCCAAAAGCCCTCTGTTTCATATTCCAGTTGAACAAACAGTTGTTACAACTGTGTACATCTGCAATGTACATGCTCAAGTAATGAAAAATCTGATGCGGCCAACAGTTGCTACAAGAAGACCAACGATCTCCACCAAACAGCATGTCGAATTTAATGAAGGAGACCTCATCGTGTTTCACTTAAGGAAAGAACATTTTCCCATGGGGACTTACAACAAATGCTGAGATAAGAAGTCCATCCCTTATCAAGTGCTCAAAAAGATCAGACCTAATGAGTATCAAATCCAACCACTAGCCGGCATGGGATAAGCCCAACTTTAATGTGGCCAAGTCCTCTGATGGGAAACCCCCACCCATTGTACTTAGAGAGGAAGCAACACAAAGGGAAGCCGCTAGTATTGGTGACATTAAATTTCTTGACAGCCAGATCATTACCACACATATGGCAGTCACACCCCATAATTAGACTGAAAGGTGTGCCAGCATCGGAGGATTATTGGGTTACTGAAAACTACAACAACTCAGGAGGGCTGATCCAGAAAGAGTTAGTCAACTTGAGGACGAGTTTCTATCAAGCGAGGGAAGATAATGCAGGATGGGATAGGTACCCTGGATTGATGATCCAAGCAGGATAACTTGGAAATACCAAAGCAACAATAGGGCTTCCATTAATGAAAGGGAAGCTTCCCAAGGAGATACTTCCAAAGAAGACAGCCTACTCTTGGAACCACTAGCCACCCTTGGAACCATCAAGCCGCACAAACCCTTGGAATTGCCGATCCACAGCACACAAACAGATCAGCCTCGGTCTCACAACAACCAGCCTAGTGAAGTAGTTCAGCTTAATTTCCAACAAAAATTGTATTTTCTTGAAATAGGATACTTATTTCTATATGTAGGCAGCTTGAGTCTAACCTTGAATAATTGAGTGCATCACTTCAGCCCGTTTAGTAGGATGGAATAGAAATTTCATTCCTACTTTATTCCCAATGAAATTACTATTCCACTAGTTGCTTTAGTAATAGGAATAACAATTACAAACGGAATTATTATTCTTTCAAAACAAGGAATAAAAAAAGCCAACTACCCTAGTATTTTTTATTCATGGCTATCATGGAATAACTATTCTAATTATTCCAAAGTATTTTCCCTATTTACACTTACTGCGAACTAGACTTGAACAAAATCGAATCAAATAGGACACGGACTGGATTTAGATGAAAATTTGTAACCGCTGAGTCGGGATAGGCTGTGCCAGACATGTTCAAAATCTAAACCAGGCCAATTCGGGCCAGGACATGGATATTTTTTATTTTTAAGTATTTTTTTTCAAAAATTCAAAGATATATAAAAAATAACTAAAAATATAAAATATTTTTAAAATCATAATATGTAAATTAAAATAATACCTAAGTATATATTTAAATGAAAAACATTTTCATAAAAATTATTAATTATACAAAGAAATAATATATTGAAATGATTTTTTAAACTTGTTATTTATTTGAAATGAAAAATACATTTGTAAAAAAAATCATAATCTAGGCTTGGTGGACCCGAATTGATTGCTTTTTCACTTATGATTGTACCCAGCCTAAAAAAATCAAGCTTAATTTAATAACCGTGTCCATCTATAATTCTAATATACATTAATCAAACCCTATAAGATATTGGGTAGGTAAGACAAGACTAATCAGGTGACTCAATTTTAATCATGTCTATCTGAGCCTTCTAGTATTTGTCAAAATATTATTTCTTTTAGTAAGGGTAAAAGAGTCATTTTGTACTAATTTCTTGAATATTCCTCCTGCTATTATATACTAAATGCTAGAAAATTAATTCTTAATTTAACTTTACTTATTCCAAGTGATTAACCAAATAATAGAATATTAATTCTAAACTCTATTCCCACCTTATTCCATTCCCTATAAATAATCGTTCTATCCCTACCATATTCCATTCTAACAATCAAATGTAGCATAAAAAATAGTTACTCCACTTATTAGTGAGTGAGTCCTAGCACTTAGCTGAATGAGTCCATAAGACAACTTCCGAAGGTGAGTGATTTCCTATGATCAGTTGAGTGATTCCTCACATTTTGTCCTCATAATTGAAATTATCTATTATCAAATCAACCTCATATTTTATTCCAAAAAATCCTTCTGCACCAGACCTTACATTAGTTATTATCCTACTTTGTTATTAAATATCATGGGATTTAATATTCCCCCTAAAAAATTTCAACCAAATGAGGGAACAAGTACTTTGAAATTAGGTTAAAAGAGAATAAGGATTTCTTTCAACCAAACATCACGATATAGTAAACCAACAAGCTAATTTGACATAAAACATTAAAACAAGAACTTACTCGCGATCAAAAAAGTAGGATACAGCAATAACCATTTCTGATACCCCATCATTATCAATGTCCGCAATGACCTGATGTTTACAAGATCAAATTTCAATGTATCGCCTTGATTGTATCAAAATTTGTATCGGTCAGACAGAAATAAAAAATCTAACTGAATTAAAATATGAATGGAAATATTCTTTTGTTTTGTTTTTTGTTTGCACTTACAGGAGTACACAGGATGTGCGAATCAATATCAACATAATCCTCTGCTGTCTCATGTTGCGCTTCAGTCCACTCCTCATCCCCCCACATGTTTTCATCAACATAATCGTCATAGTCGTAACTATACTCATCAGCAAGCTCATCATTATCACGGAATAACTCAAAAGAGGAGTTAGCATCTGCCTCCAGAGCTTCTTCATTTTCCACAGTTGCAGTTTGAACATTCTCTTTACCCTTATCTGACTCTTTTGAACCATTATCTTCCAAAAGGCGTCTCCCAGAGCTCGTTCTGTTTTCTGCACTGGCGGAACTTTCAGACCCAGTAATAAGGGAAGAATTATCTGTGGCGTTTGATAGCTTGATGTTTGTTTCAGTTTGACTCTCATTCTTTTTCTCTGAATTTTCTGCAATTGATGCATTCATCAAGGTAGCGAAGAAGCCAGCACCTGTGCTTTTTGGCAACTTAATGTTTAGCTCAGATTGACTATCATTCTTTCTCCATTCATCTCTGGAAATAGGTGAATTTATTTTGGCAGCATTACCCTCAATAGATGAACTAACTGAACCATTTGATGCTCTTGTAACTTCTTTTAAATCTGCAATAAGAATAATATGTACTTCAATTGTCAGTCCTGTGAATAGAATCAGCATGTACCATGCAGACTAGATATTTGCATTTTTACCATTTCCTCCCAAATCAAAGAAATTAATTTAGATAGAAAACAAGAAAATTAAAAGGGAATGGAGTCCCATGCAAATTTGATATTTGCATTTACCATTTGTTAAAATCAAAGAAACTTTTTTTATTGAATCCATCCTCACGAACAAGGACAAATGTTTACAAATGAATTAACAAATTAGCCTGGTAATCACATTGTAGATCTTTCCAAGGCACAGGAATAAAAACACACCAATGAAATGGCAAAGACAACCTGTCCCACATAAATGCAACAAAAGTTGGAAGTACAGAGAGAGAGAGGGCCAACAGTTTCCAAGTTGTCCAACTGATGGCGGTCAACTAGGCAGTGTACAACATTTGTCATGAGGTTTCCATGCTTTCTGCCAATATATGATCAAACCTACTTTGCTAGAAAGCAAAAGCTTTAAGCTCTCATCTTCCAGGACTAGGAATTATTGCTTCTCTTTCATAAATTAGTAAGGGAAAAGACCAAGATTGCTTTGGGAGGGGGGGAAGGAGTTATGCTGGCTTGCTAGGAAAATAATGTCCTTCCATTCTACAAATTGAAGCATTTCTTGGGTGATAAATGCAGAAAGAAAAGGACAGAACATATTGTTTCTTTCAAGAGGGAATGCCGAATGGATATTACTAAAAATTACTGGAAGTAAGAAGGAGATGATGACTGAACTCAATCTTCACATACAACGGTTCTCAGGCATCTTTGTTAGTTCTTCCTGTGTTTCTCGGATTGTTGTTCCAAGAGAAGACACAATATGCAAGAATAAGGAACTTTGGTAGCAGCAGTAGCTTAAATTCTAGTAGCCAGCTTGGACCAAAATTGACCACCAGAAGAGGCAACATCATGCTGTTTAAGAAAGGTCCAGAAATCAGGGAAAACTCCAATACAGGAAATAGGTCAGATGTAGAAATGCCGAGCTTTGGACATTAGTGATGAATCAGTAGCTCAGTTTACGACTCATCCTTAGTTGTCAAGGGGTCAAATGGAAGAGAAGGCATCTAAGGGAAGATTATGTGCAGTTTCACAAGGAACAGAGTGGAGCATATCAAGAATCAGCCCCTATTAACTGACATGCTAAGTTAACATCTCAGCAACCACTTCGTCGAACTTCAGCTGGTATGGGGTTGTACAAAAGTGAAAAGGAAAGCTGTGTCCCATTCTTAACAAAGTGGAAAATCAGTTCCAGAATATGCATAAACAGGCCATAAATGAGTAACCTTAAACATCAATGGCTTCTTAAGTTGGAGGTCATGAAGTTCTTGAGAAGAATTTTGGACATAACCTATCATGAAGCATAACCATGTTCTTTACCTAGTACCAGACTTGGGCCAGTAAGAAAATTGACTTCATGAAATTGGTAAGCAAATATCTCCTTTGAGTAGGCCTAAGGATGCAAGTTTCTTAATCTTGCTTGGTCCAACCCTTTGAAGAAGAATAAGCCCAGTGTTCCCACTCGACGCAAGGGGAAGAGAAGAAAGTTGATTTCATACCCTAACTCTTGAAGAGAAACAAAACGACTCAGCTTCTAGCCATTGTGATGGAGCCCAGAGGATGCCAGTGCAGTGTTCATGGTGTGGAGAAAGAACTGCACAAATAAACCTACTTGTTTTATTGGCAACTTGCAAGAATCCTACCTGTACAGAAAGAGATGGAGCAAAAAAAACCTGCATGTTTCCTTGATTAATTACAAGAAGGTACAGGAAGCCCAAGAGCTTTTAGAGTTGATGATCAATTAATCATCAATGATGAAGAAAATTATTCCTCTAATGTTCCCACAGCATTGGCCCAAATAGTCACTGGGCATCCCTTGATAGTGAGCAAAATGTCACGAAATGACACTTACAGCTAGTTCATCCATGCGGCACTTGGTGTCACCACCCCATTGGATCTACTAAATCAACGAAACCTTCATACTTAAGCACAAGAAGTGAGACAAAAGCGCCAAGGAATCGAAAGCACAAAGAAGAGAGTGTGAAAAAATGAAAAGATAGTATTGATTGAAAACTCAGTACTTAGCTGCTTACTAATGAAATCCCCTCCCCCTTTATGGTGGAGCTTCTTCCATCCACCCTCTTAATCAATGGCCATACTTTTCCCACATGGATGGCTAGGATTGAGTTTTTAGATTTCTCTTAAATTCCTCCTAGATGTCTTCTCTAAAATTCTCTTGTATCTTCCTCATTTAAAAATATTCTACTAGAATATCTAAATATTTACAAATAGGACATCTCTACACTCCTCCAAAGTTTTCTAGAATATTACACCCTATTTTAGATGACTCAACTATTCACAATAACAATCCTATATTGCTCTACAAGTCTGGAGCTATACAATTATACGGTTCGAGTACTATTATAGGTCAACCTCCATGTCCATGCTCAGGAACAACCTGTTGGTGAAATCCCCCCCCCAACCTAAGTCCTTAACATCCTCGGCAAACTTGCCACTTTGAAACCCCTCGATGGCGTCTTAGAATTGCCATAAATTTTCCCCACATTCCCAACTTGCCTTGTTGTCAGGTATTCCCTTCTATCATACTAGATACTCAACATAGTTGGAGACCTTGCATCTTCTCATGGAGTGATCTACCATAATCTCCTCAACCTCCTTGTCGTACGAAGTCATGGTCATGATTGGGGCTCTATGTGACTTGCCTTTGCTAGTATCTTCCATGTCTGCATAATATGGCTTGAGAAAACTTACATGGAACACCGGGTGAATGTGGAGTTTCGGTGGCAACTCCACATGATAGGATACCTTCCCCACCTTATTCACAATGAGATACAGTCCGTCATAACGTCATACTAACCATTTGTGTACTTACTAAAAACCTTCAATTGTTATGGTAGTAGCTTTACCATCACTAGGTCACCTACTTTGAACTCTAGAGGCCTCTGATGCAACTCCGCCCACTTCTTCATCTTCTTGAAAGCCTCAATAAGGTAAACTCTAGCCATGTCTATATACTCATTCCATCCTAGCAAATTTATTGGTAGAAGGGATAGTACCTATATATCCCATTACTACTGTCTAAGAGGAGAGGAGTTGATGCCCTAGAACAATCTCAAATGGGCTTCGTTGTATCGCCTCACTCCTTTGCATGGTGTAGGAGAATTGTGCCCCGTCAAGTAGTTTGGCCCAATCCCATTGATTGGTGCCAACAAAATGCCTTTGCAATAACTCCAACAAGACATTCACCAGTTTTGTCTAGTTATTTATTTACAGGTAAAATCTCATAGAAAAATAAAGATCAAACCCCATGAGCTTGAAAAGCACCCTCTAAAACTCCCCCATGAAGCAAAGGTTGCGATCACTAACAATAGTCCGAGGGAGACTCTAATACTTCACCATGTTCTTGAATAATAGGTGGGCAACTACCTCAGTCGTGCAGTCCCATGGGGCGGGAATGAAAGTGCCACAATTAGATAATTGGTCCACCACCACCATGATGGAATTGCTCCGACAATGCTGAGATAACGTCCATATGGATACATTCCCACAGTCACTCTGGAATCAAAAGGGGTTCTAGTAAGCCTACGAGTTGCCTTTGTTCTACATTGTATTGTTGGCACACAAGACAATTCCGCATATAATTTTCCACATCATCCCGCACTTGAGGCCAATAATATGCCATCTCTAGTGGAGCCACTGTGCAATGCATTCCAAGATGTCTGGCCGACTTTGAGTCATGGCATTCGTTTATTAGCTCCCTACGAAGATTCCCCCACTTGGACACATAGATGCAGTTGCCCATCGTATAGAGTAACCCATTTATCTCCTAAAATCAATGGGTCTTACCCTCCTTAGCCATCTCTACTAGTCTCGTGGCTAAAAGGTCATGTGTCAGTCCCTCCTTAATACAATCACAAATATTGCATACTCACTTCTGTAAGTGTGAATTTACGACTTAGAGCATCAACAATAATGTTGGTCTTACCTTGCTTGTAGACCATATCATAATCAAACTCGGCCAAGAAGTCCTACCAACAAGCCTGCCTAGAACTTTTCTTTTGTTGCTGGAAGTAATTAGCCGTCACATTGTATGTCCAAATGATAAACCTACTTTCAATGTATTCAAACCAAAAAGCAATGTATGATGGCAGTCATTTTCTTATCGTCTATGGGGTACCGCCTCTCAATGTCATTCAATTTGTGACTCTCGTAAGCGATAGGATGTTCACATTGGATAAACACCCTACTGATGGCAAAGATAGAAGCATCCAAACGAACTTCGAAAGATTTGGAGTAACTGGACAATGCAAGGACCGACTCATTCGCAGCATGCTTCAAGTCCTCAAATGCATCCCGATAGGCTTGCCCAGCTTCCCATTACAACATGTCCCCTAAAAGGTCAACAAAGAGCACCTCCCTCCACTCCGAGGTTATCTTCTTTTTGAATAGATTTATCGAGAGAATGGCCCTTGCCAAATAGCCATAGATAAAACGTTTGTAGTAGTGCACCAAGCCAAGGAATAGCTATAACCCAAAGGCGTTCTTAGGTGGCTGCCCCTCTTGGATAGTCCGAACCTTAGCCTTGTCCATGTAGATTTTCCTCCCCGTATTTGATGTCCCAATAGCATCACCTCATCCTAGGCAAATGAGCACTTCTCTGGTTTAACACAGAGCTTCTTGTCACATAGCACCTAAAAGACCTGCCTCAAATGCTCTATATGGTCTTGTAGATATTCACTACACACCACGATATCATCTAGTATACCATAGCAAATTTGTCTAATAAGGGGTGGAAGATTTTGTTCATTAATGTGCAAAAAGTAGTTGGGGCATTAGTCAAGCTAAAAGGCATGACTAAGAACTCGAAAGATCTATACTTTGTTACACATGTCGTCTTTGGCTCAACTCTCTCCGCAATCCATATTTTGTCAATACCCTGATCACAAGTCTAGCTTGGAGGACCACTGAGCTCTCCCAAGTTGATCAAGAAGATCCTCCACCAATGGAATCGAGTACTTATTTTTCACAATCACCTTGCTGAGTGCCCGGTAATCGATACACATACGAAAACTTCCATCATGCTTCTTTTGTATAGTATCAAGGCACCAAAGGGGGCCTTAGAAAGCTAAATAAATCCAATGTCTAGCAACTATTTTAGTTGCCTTCTCGGCTCTTCCAACTCTAGTGGAGCCACACAGTAGGGTCCCATGGTTGGCGGCTTGGCACTAGGCTCCAACTCAATTAGATGGTCAACTTCCTGCTAAGGTGGGAGTTTCTTCGGTAGTCTGGTGACATCACCTCCTTATATTCTTCGAGCACTCCAGCGATATCCTTAGGTACTTCAAGGGAGCTTTGCACGTTAATCTCCTCCTTCATTGCAGCCAAGTATGATTCCTCGCCCCGCTTAAATCCATTTGAGAACTGAAGATCCAACAATACCTGAGCTCCTACCTTCTCCCGTTTAATGGGTACAACATAAGACTGATGCCCCCATCAAGATTTGCATAATATTGTTGCCTAGGAAGGATGGAGGCACCATTGTACTCATGAATTCCATGCCTAGCACCATATGGTAAACATCCATGGTCACTACTGCTAAGTCCACGATGC
Source organism: Nepenthes gracilis (assembly GCA_033239525.1). Taxonomy (NCBI): domain Eukaryota; kingdom Viridiplantae; phylum Streptophyta; class Magnoliopsida; order Caryophyllales; family Nepenthaceae; genus Nepenthes; species Nepenthes gracilis. Next base: position 12,085,558 of record BSYO01000025.1, on the reverse strand, counting down.
CCTTCCACTCTCCCAAGTGAATGGGAACACCATACGCAACTAGGATAGGGTTGTAATGAAGAGTTGATGGCCTTCATCCAGCCTAGCTCCTTGGTGTATTGTAATCCTAGCCTCATGGCATCACTTGCGGTTATAAAGTTATGTGAAGCTCCCGTGTCGACCAATGCCTTGGTGATCACTCCATTCACCTTGGCTTCCATAAATATCAAGGCTTTCCCTGGCTTAACCTACACCTTCGGGGCTTCATTATTCTTTGCCTTCGCATTGACTCTACTAAAGATCTAGCTTAAGAACTGCATCAATCCCATGATTGCTTCCACCTACGTCATTTCCTCATAGGCCAAGACTATGGCATCAAGCAGCTTTAATTGAGGACAGTCCCGAACATAGTGATCTCCTCCACAAAGGAAACACTCTAATTGTTGAAACATGCGCTGCTCCTTGTTCTCAACGCTGGACTTCCCCTTGACCTTCGCTTTGCTCTTGTCTCCATAAGTAGGTGGTTTACTTCCATTGTAGTGGGGTCTGTCTCCCCCACCTTTGTTGGAAGCACCATTCCTTGGCTTGTCCTTCTTCACATTGTGTTGAAACCCTATTAACGACTCCGCCACCGTTATGATTAAAGCAAGATCTTAAACATTCCACTTCTTTAACTCTTACTCCGTCCATCTTTGTAAGCCTTCCATAAAGTAGAGTAAGCAATTCTTCTTTGTCATGTCAAGAATCTCTGGCATCAAAGTGGAATACTCTTTGATGAAGCCATTGATGGCACCAGTGTGCTTAATACCACATAACTTCTTCATGCCCATCTCCTCTACATTCTCCAAATAAAACTAGTATTTGAGTTCCCTCTTGAACTCATCCAATGAGTCCAAGGTGCATACACCCTATTCAATGTCACCATGGCGCCTCCTCCACCATAGCATGGTATAATACTAAAGATATAGAGGACAAGTACTTATTTTTCTGACATCATCATTAATATGCATTGCATATAAAAATGTTCCATGCACCAAAGAAAATTATCAAGTTCTTTAGTGTTACGCTTACCGGTATACTTTGAGGGTCCTAGGACTTTCACCTTAGGGCCAAGACAACGAATAAAATCATGAAGAATTAAAAACAAAAAAAAACAAAAAATAGAGCAAATCCCAAGAGTAAGACAAGTCTTTCAACACAGGTAACCAAGAACCACAATTTGATTTTTTTGGTCACTGATGCCATGTTAATTTGTTTCTTTGTCTAAATGCTCACACAAAGGAGGGTCCTTCTGATTAAATAATTAAAATCATTTCCTAATTACATCCTATAATCAAGCAATTATGAACTACAATTAGGATAACAATCCAACAACTTCTCTTCATATGTAACTGTACAGTTGCTAACAATCTCCTAAACTAGGAAATATGCTAGGGATTATGTACAATAAAAATATATCTTTTGCTAATAATATTGTCTCTAATTTAGCTAACACAGGATGCTTTAAAATTGTTTTTCCTTTCCACAGATGTTGTGATACAGTCCAGCAGGGCATTATGTATTCCATGCATTACATCCCAAGCATGCTTCTTTAGAGGAGTCTCAATCACAAATGTCTAGGTCACAGTACGCATCAGGTTGAGAGAATGGACCAAGGACAAGGCATACAATCTAGGTTGATCGATGGTACAAGTGGAGCATACCTCTTTGGTAGCAATAAGGGTGCTATGAAACACTTAGTAGGCTTGCTGGGTTTGCAAACTGGGGCATGCTACTTAGTTGGGCCCTCTAGTATGTTAAAATGTGCTAGACTCATTCTTTCCCTGCAAAAACATAGAGCAGGACATGTAATATCAAGTCCTTGCTCCATAAAAAGTTCTTTCTTTGTCTAAATTGGTAACTAGATTTATGCATGGCAAATATATTATTAGCTTTGATAACATAGAAACATAGTTATTGCATAAAATTTCATCATATACTCTACTAAATTGCTCTTTACCATATGGGCATGGAGCTTGACACTGATGTGCTATACTTAAATATCCATTTGATTTTGGTTTGAGCACTACCATGACAGCAGTCGATCAGCTGAATGAGAAAAGGAAGATGAGTATGTAGTTTGTACATCACATTGTGAGAGAGAAAGTATCACCACTTGCAGGTTAAAAGAGTTAAGACCATAGTTAAAAGAGTTTCCCAAAGCACTTTTGTACCGCATGCTAGCATACTATGTGATTCTCGATGGAGAACGTAAACTGAAAGATGAACATGGCAACACCATCGTATTGTAGGCTACTTACTGTTATGAATTTAACCATAAGGGAATCCAGCTCTATGACTGAAAATTCTGAGCATTTCCCCACCATAGCAATTACCTAACCATTTGACTTCGTTGAATAAGTGATGGTCTGCTAATGAGCAAGAACATTCCATCTTTCTTTCTACTAAATAGGATGTATTGAATTCATAATTCATCAGGTACTTATTATTCACACTACAGTGATGTTATTTCACATCATGTTACCAATGTTTGAACTACAACAACCTCAGGCAGGTAAACATCAGAGCTGACTAAGGGTCTCGTTTTCCCAAAGAAAATCTCTTTTTGATCTATTACATCAGCATCCATACCAATATTCTTAATAGACAAAGACTGAACAAAACCAGACAGAACAGAAGTAATAGGAATAAGGAATACATCCATGAAACTTCTAACGAGCCACCAACTTCAAAAATACAGGAAGAACCCCTCAGAAGGGGTTCAAGTCATAATCATAATTTGATAAAATAAGAAAAGCTACAAAGGATCTTAAAATCTACATTACAAATAATCTCAAAATTCATTTCTATTTTTTAAAGGTTTGTGCACAATAGAAAACTTCCCCAATCATTTGACACAAAAAAGTACCATCAATGGCAAAATGAAATGAGAACCAACCAACTTATTAGACACCGTATATAAACCAGAAACCAGACAACATTTACCATCCATTTCCAATATTTGTTTATCCTTTGCATACAATATATCAGACAAATAAGAAATCAGCTAATGTCATTGACCAAGTTGAAATAACTCATACTTCATTTATCAACAAAAGGAGACTTGGTCCACATCACACCAGCAGATTTGAATTAATTTGGCACATCTACAAACCATCATTGTAACATCAAGCAACACCAATGCAGATGCATTACGAAGTGCATACAATCACTTTGTAATGTCTCCAACAACATATCATCTTCACATATTTTCAGAAGCCTTCTACTACTAAAATTTCATCCCAACAACCAAGCATACAAGGTCATTGGAGGATCTTACCTATAAACCCCCTATATCGAAAAGGGAAAAAAAATAAATAAATTCATTTGAGACAGCTAACAAGCAGAGGAGGTAAATGGCAAGAAATAATGCTAACGAAAAACTTAGGTGATAATAGCTTACGAGATGTTAGATCCATGTCAGCAGCCTCCTGAATTAGAATATCATCTTTAACATCTGGATGAGAACGATCCACTGGATCAGAATACAATCCCACAAACCAATCTTTACGAACTCTCCTCCGGGGAATAACTAGCTTGTCTGACATCATATAGCCTGAGACTCTAAACCAAATAAAACCATTTCAAATCAATACTATGGTGTGGCATCCACCACAATGAAGATCAAGTATAACCAGAACATATCCATAGTTACAATATGAGCATTTGCACCTTAAAAAGAGGACTTCACCATTGTATGTAGCCAAAGCAATTTCTCTAACACCATCCTTGTCAATGTCATAGAGGAGAGGGCTGGCATGTACAGTTGACTGGTGAAAGACAGGCCATCCTACATTTATAGAGAATGACAAATGCTATGATTATGAATTAAAGGGAAGCATCCTTAGAGCCATTTATTTTTCAGTTGCTTTCTAACTTTTCAAGTCACACTTTTTGCTATCCAAAAAGAGTACCAACTACCAAGAGAAAATAAAGCAGACCCCAGTGACCATTAATGATAGTTAAAAATATACCAAGAATATCACTCATTTGTGTTCAAAGATTTCTTTAGAATGAAGCAGCAATCAAAGCAAACCTGGCATCTTATCCCCATCTGATCCTTCTAGTACCTCTAGGTAGTGCACAAATGACGGAACCACAATATCTAGCTTGCCATCACTGGGAAACAAAGATATAAAAAAAGTAGTCCAGGGTCACAACCAAGTGTAAATCAAGTTGTCAAAGATCTAGATAATATAAACACATCTAAAACTAAAAAAGGAGGCTTAATGTGGGGAGGCAAAAGGTAACTAACTGGTGGCGGTGAATTAATTTATGTCAGCCAATTGATGCAACTACTGATAGGTGCACTGGGAAGAATTATTTCGGAAAAGGTTTTGGGATTAGGATATTTAGATCTACTCTAATATTCTGGTACTTACTACTTTTCCTAGTTGAAAAAGTTTCCTACTTGAATCGGGTTTCTAGTTTTCCATACAAAGAGCCTAGGTATTATGTTTTTATTAGGGCGTAAGGTTATTGAATACTTGATGATTGATTGTGATCCCCTCTCAACTTTTCTCCCCTCTCATCTGAATTCCCTCCTCACCTTCTTTTAATCTTTTGTTCTCCTTTTTCCCCTTCCCTATCTACATAACTAAAAAGGTGGCCCGGTAAATAAGACTACCACATCATGCAGTCTGAAAAGAATTAGATGTTCACAATGCTACCCTACATTGCAACGAGATTGCCTGCCTACATCTCAAATGGTCTAAATATAAATCTTACAAAAATAAATAAAGTTTTTGTTAAAAGAAGAATGTCTAGAAGAAATGACAAATTGATTTTCATAGTCTCCATATAGTTTGAACTATTGTCCTTTGTATATATTCATAATGGACTTGGGGCATTTAATTTATGGATATGGAAGTTCAAGACTCCAAAGACATCTAGTGTTTTCCCAATTTCTTATGAAATTTTTATTTGTTTGAGATCAACACAACAATCTTGGTTATAGATGTAAACGTACATATTTTATGGGTTCAGGAAGATCAGTGTGATGAAATACTAAATGTTTCCAGTTGTGAGAAACGAATGGCTTTGGAATACAGCATACAAAATTTCTCTGGAATATCTGGGTCTCCTCTTGATGTTTTTGCTATAGTTTTGTTTCAGACTCAAATAAAACTTGTCACAATAGCTTGACAAACAGCCATTCGCCAACACCCAGTTTGTTCCCTTCTTTAGCTTTGGATTTTTTACATTTTGACCTAATGTTTGTTTCTCTTGTTCCTCTTCCTTTCTCAACAGGTCATTCCATCCCTTTGCAATACAAAGTATTTCATTGAACAAAGAAGAATAGTAAAAATCAAAATAAGTAGAAAGACAGTAAATTTGAGTTATCCAGCAAAAACAACGTAGTTTAAAGTCATGTTTTCTAACATTTTTTTATTGGCTTCTGATCTGTATACAGTTTCTATAAGATTTTCTTTTGCATTTGTATAACTTTTATCTTTAAATAGGAGTATGTTATGTAAAAGCTATAATTATGATCCTTATAAACAACTAAAACAAACATTACATTAGAACCTATGTAGAAATAGTCTTTTTCCGTAGTTCATTATTCAACTTTTCTTCTGCTTCATCGTTCAACATGTTGATACCCATTCTATCACACTCTAATTGTCTTCTATTGAGAGAATTTCCGAGCAGAATGAGAATATACACCTCTGCACCATCTACATATGTTAGGGGAAGAGACCTCTCTCTCCTTAATACCATTACCCTTCCACATCCAACTGGATGACTCTCCTTTGAACAAGAGCAAATTTCTCCCCTCATTCTCTAGCCTTTGGCTTAAGGTTATTATTCCTTGTTTGGTAGCTAGCATCAAGAACTAAGAATCAATAAAAAGAAGTACCAACTGGATTGGCAATGCGTGCTCTATGGGAGTCGAATGCACCGCATAGTTGCCTTCTGATTTTCTTTCTTTGAGTTAATCAAAGAGATTTTGTTTGATTGAAAAAAAAAAAAATTAGAAGGAAATGAAAGAAGCTTATAATTGTCTCCATTGTTGCAATTCCCTGTCTTCACCATTTTCGCAACCAGAATTTTTCATGATGTTGTCATACCAGAAAACATTAATTCACAGTTTCATATTGTGCCAATCTAAAACATTAATTAATAGTTTCATATTGTGCCAATCTAATCTGGAAATCACCACATTAATGTTAACATGTCATCCTCACCTGCTCACTCGTCTAACCCCCAAGGCAAACAACTAGGATGACAGTGACAATGCCATATTTGGCTGTTTTGTTGCATGCATCTCACCACAACTCCCCTGCTGATGCCTCCTCCAAGTACCAGTGACCACAACCCACACCACTCTGGCAACCAAACATTACAAGCCAGAACCTCCGTAATCTTTCACACGGTGGCTCTTAATCTAATTATGAACAACTAATCAAACTGCTATTACCGATGCGGATCGGGCCACTTGCCCTTGTGTCAATGAGAAAGAGGGGGACAGAGAATTTCAGTAGCAAAAAGGAGTTAATATAAAACTTTCCTTCTGTCACATCAATAAGTTACTCTCCGTGTTTTTTGATAGCACAAAAACTGGAAACAGGAAAATTAAAATAGTATTCAGTTCACCGAAAAAGCATGCTTAAAAGAAATGACAAAAACTGTTATCGTATATGTTTCTCAATGTTCATTTATTTGAACATAAAAAATGGAAGCATAGATAATAACAAATGTGACCTAGGCAAATATGTCTATGGATTTTCAGTACAAGAAGAAAAATATGTATTTAAAAATAATTTCAAAAGTAAATTAAGAGAATCATCTCCAGATTCTCAGCAGATGTTGCGGCTCCAGTTAATAATCCTCTTGAAAAACAATACTTAAATTCACAAACAGACAAGTGAAATACAAAAACAAAGAGTAGAAACTAGAAAGTGATTCAGAATTGAAAACTGAATATAAAGATATCAAAATCGAGGTTTTGGTGAAGGATTGAAACCAGACCCAACAAACACTTAGAGGCCAAAGGTGTTTTAGTGGCCAAAGGTGTTTTAGTGAGTGCAAGATGTCAAATAAAGATTTCTAACAATAATGAATCTTAAAGAATGAGGTGGAAGCCAATTTCAATTATATACAACTACAATACAGGAATATTCTGCAAGTGTTTGTGAAGACCATATTCACGATCTCAGAGAAGCCTTCTAAGTATTCCAAGCAAACTAGATGAAATTGAATCCAATGAAATGTGTGTTTGGCGTAACTTCAAGTAAATTTCTAGGCTTTATCGTCTCTCACCAGGGGATCGAAGCAAACCCTGAGAAGATAAAAGCCATCACGAAAACGAATCCACCCCGGTCAGGGAAGGAAGTTCAGAGGCTCACTGGGAGGCTCGCAACGCTCTCCCAGTTCCTCGCAAAGTCACCAGAAAAGTTTCTCCTCTTCTTCAAGGCGCTAAGTGGGACGAAGGCGAACAGTTCCTGGTGGACTGCCGAATGCCAGGCAGCCTTCCAAGAACTGAAGGACTACCTTGCCAGTCCACCTCTCCTGACCTCTCCAAAAAAAGGTGAAGATTTATTCCTCTACCTTACAATCTCAGAACACAACCCCAAATCAGTCCTAATTAGGCAAGAGTCCGAGGTGAACGACCGGTCTACCACAACAACAAAGTCCTACCAAACACTGAAACTTGTTACCCGCACGCCGTGAGGATGGCTCTGGTGCTGGTTTACTCCGTTAGGAAACTATGACCATACTTCCAGGCCCACAAGATCATCATCCTAACGGACCAACCGTTGAAAGGGATTCTCCAAAACCTGGTATGTCCAGGGTGGCTGATCAAATGGATTGTTAAATTGGGAGAGTTTGACGTGGAATTCCGACCCCAGCTAACCATAAAAAGTCAAACCTCGTGAACTTCATAGTCAAAACGGCGACCCCGATTCCAGATGTCCTTGGTATGAGCAAAGATACCCACCAGCAAGAAGAAGTTGAATCATGGATCTTATATATGGATGGGTCATCGACGCAATTAGGAAGCAGAGCAAACGTGGTCTTGAGGACTCTAGATAGGTCAGAAATGAAATACTCAATGACTCTTCGACTCCCGAACACCAACAATGTTGTGAGTATGAAGCCCTATTGGTAGGCTCCAACTGGAAAAGGAATGCTCGGCGAAAAACCTTATCGTCTACAGTGACTCAAAGCTGATCGTCAACTAGGTCACCGGAAATTTTGAAGGGTCTAGCCCATTACTCAAGAGATACCTTGCTAATGCGAAGGGCCTGAACGAAGTTTTCGATAGGGTGAAAATACTCCACGTTCTGATGGAGGAAAATTGGAAGGCGGATCAGCTGGCAAAGATGGCAGCAACCGGAAATCCCGAGCAATACACCTGAGACATACAAGAAGTTCTTGCAATCGCGAGCACTGAAGTCCCAAAGCAAGAGATCCTCCAAATCTCTGATGGCGATGACTGGATGATTCCCTACCGAAGGTCCCTCACTGAAGGCCTTCTACTGGAGAATCCGGATGATGCCAAGTGCATCAAGAAGACAATTGGATAATACACCATTATGAATGGGAGATTATACCAACAAGGTTATTTAGTCCCTTACATGCGGTGTCTCACGACAAAAGAAGCTGACTACGGGCTAAGCAATGTGCACCTCAAAATCAGCAAATCACACATTGGCGACAAAAACTTAGCATTCAAGATCATGCAGTAAGGCTACTATTGGCAGACAATTGAGAAAGATGCCATGAAATTCTTAAAAAAGTGCAAGAACTGTCAAGTCCACGGCAACATTCCACATCAACCATATACAGAGTTGTAGATCCTGCAGTCACCATGACCGTTCACACAGTGGGGGCTCGACATATTAGGCTTACTGGCCGTCACATCCAGGTAGAGGAAATTCATCATAGTCGGCATCAACTACTTTACGAAATAGGTAGAAGCCTCTCCGCTGGCACGGATCACCGAACAAAACGACAGATAGTTCATTAGGTAAAGCATTGTATGTAGATTTGGAATTGCCGAGTTCACCAAGTACTGCACAAGTTTGGGAATCCGGCTGGTTCATACTTCCGTTGCCTATCTATAAGCAAATTGTTAAGTGAAAGTAACGAATCGCACCTTACTATACGTGTTAAAGACGAAACTTGAAGACACAGGGGGCTCTCGGGGGGACGAACTACCTTCCGTGTTGTGGTCTTACCGAACGATACCAAGGAAACCTACACAAAGAACACCCTTCAATTTACGCTACGGGATTAAAGCAGTCATTCCTGTAGAAATTGGTTTGTCCAGCCTCCGAGTCAAAAGTTTCAACCCACAAAGCAATTCCTAGCAACTCAAAGAGTATCTCGACTTGCTTGAAGAAGCCCGAGACACAGTATGGCTATGCACGGCAACTTATCAATAACAGATTACTCGATACTACGACAAGAAGGTGAAGGCGTCCCAACTCAAGGTGGGAGATCTAGCTCTACACAATATGGAGGTAACAGGCAAAACTGCCTACATGAACAAGTTGTCCCCTAATTATGAGGGATCATTCCTAGTCTCAGTGGATTCTCCAAACCGGACATACAAGCTAAGCACCCACAATGAAAAACTGTTCCTAAGGACATGGAAAGCCATCCACCTCAAGAAGTACAATCAGTAAATCCTCGTTGAGCACAAGTAAGCCCTGAGCATGTCATGCAAACTACTTGAATGATGTTAACACATTTCAATTAATAAATTAGTCATTTACTTATCTTGTTGCTCATGTCCATTTGAATTCTTAAGTGATTGTATAAATTCAAAGGCCTACACTGCCTCTAAGTCGAGTGAAATTCTTCACCCGTAAACCAACCCGTCAAAGCATGGTCAGAACCTCAATTCAAGCAACCGAACAGCCCAAAGAAGGTTGAACCCTAAACCTCAGTCTAACAAACCGAGAAATACGAACAAGGTCGAATGCAACGGGATGGGGGCTTAAAGACAAAAGTCAAACCCTCCCTTTCAAGCAACCAACATAAAACAAAACCTTAGGGGGCTTTTCAACATGCGTGCGACAACTTCCTCCAACAGGAATGAACACCATCAATCGATGACGGTCAATGGACTAACACCAAACGCACAAGTGCGACAACTCCCTCTAGCGAGGCCAAGCACCATAGGTTAAGTGCAGGCGATGGTCTAGCCTTCGTCAGAACGCGACGACTATGACAATCAAACCTAGTTGGCTACCGAGAGGCTTTCCCAATGCTACGACATCCCTTCGTGGGAAAGAGTACAGATGGACAAATATGTCCAATCAAGCCTGGCAACAGCAACAACAACGCTTAGTCGGCAAAACAAAACAAATGTTGAGCAAAGCAAATCAACATAAATGAAGACACCAGTGATAACGATCAAGACGGCCTAATTGATCTATTGAAGAATTAGCATACGCATGTACTGCAAGGAGATTCCATCCGAGAATTACAAAATGCAACCTATGTCTATGACTCAAACAAGCGACGTTCCTAAGGCGGGGAGCCCCCCATTAAATGTAACAAAGGCTCCTGTCCTATCGCTGGGAAGTCAACTAAATCAAATTGTTGACGAGCTAGAGCGTTCCTCGGATCCAAGAAGCCAGCATGAAAGTCTGAAACGACCAGGGACAAGATCCATTTGCAATGACGAATGCCATCCCAGAATCTATCATCCAGTGCACGGCCAACTTCGTCCGGACGAAAATGAATCCTCGGATCTCCTTCAAATCGAGCACACTTGCTCCGGAGATCAGCGAATTGCCGCTCAACCTCTCGAAGTGTGTTCTCGAGCAATGCGATCTGATCCAGAGCCCAAGATATTTCCTCTGAGAGCTCTCGCGATCTCGCTTGAGACTCAAAAAGCTCTCAGTCGAGGTAAGTGACCCGCTCTTGACTCTATAGAGCCTCAACAACAATAGCATTCACTCGGATCTCCATCTCATCGAGCACAACAAGATCAGCGTACAATTGAGATAAGCGGGAGATCTCAACATCTCGCTAATGCAAAGCCTCCACCACTACACGAATCACTTACTGTGGCTGTCAAGCAAAATAGAACGGTCAAACAGGAACAACGATAAACAGCATAATTGCAGAGTGAAAACTCTGTGAAGCATTACCTCCAAGAAAGATGGACCCTCCTAATGAGACGAACCTAGAGAATCCTCAAGTCTAGTACCAAACAAAGGCAGCAAATGCCATAGAGGCAGTGCTTGCAGTAGAGTGGCATACGAAAGCCTGGAAGGGAAGGAGATATGCCCGAAGTGTCTGACAACTCATGTGTTGAAGCCTCCAGGCAAGATCCCTCCTCAGCAGCCACGGCCTTTGGCCCATTTCCAATTATTCCATAGGCCGACTAATCGTTATCGGTGCCCTCCTCAACCAAAGTGGCAGGGGGTGTAGAGACTGATACCTCAGGCGACGAAGGGACCAAGATCGAGACCCCATTCTCGGCTACAAAGGGAGCATCGATCGGCTCAACCAATCCGCCAGCTGAGGAGTCATTTATTCCAACAATACCAGAATCAACAGGGGGCTCATCACCCTCAACCTGCTCGATCGCTCCCTCAAAAATCGGATCAACCGGAGAAGAATGAGCAGAACCCAGCATCCGTGATGGCTCGCCGGCAATCAAAGGAGACGCCTCTTCACAAGCCTCATCGATAGCTCGACTGTACTCAGAATAGGTAGGCAAGGGTGGGACCGTCCTGCTAGCTGCCCACTCAAGAGAATATTGAAAAAACAGATCTCCTGGTTTTCTCTTGGGCCAATGGAACAACATGACGGTGACGTCGTCCCCTTCAATCCTCATCTCCCATTGAGCTTCAACGAGAGCCTTTTGGATGAGCCAATGACCCGTATGACGCAGAATGGCGACATTCTCCTCAACGAGCCTTGTCAAAGGCCGAGCCATTCAATGCTCCCTCTCAAGGACATCACCGGAGTACACGCCATTGACCCTACCCAGGTGATTGGAAAGGGGAAGGGTCCAATCAGAAGAAACTGTCACATAAAAGAAACAATCCTTCCAACCCTTGACTGAGTCTGGACTGCCCTTGCTTATTTTGAATCCTTGCGAGGGGTAAGGAAAATCTAGTCCACATTCTGGTTGAATCGAAAGATCACCTTCATAGCCCGAGCATCCAGGAGAAGCTTCTTAGAACCAAAGAAGGCGCACAAAGAAACCGGATATCGCACAGCATTGGGATGAAAGCGAACTGCAGGAACAGCCAAAGCCACCAAGATCTCATATAGCTCCTTCGCGAACGGAAGACGAAGGCCTACTTTCAGATGGGCCTCATAGATGGTGACAAAACCTAGCCGAGAAGCACAAGCCCGACCTTCATCTATGGGCATCACGTACAGAATGGCACGGGAAATACTATACGCATCATATAGAGCGTCCACTTCCTTGCGCATGAGAATAGACTAGATCACAGTGACGCCCTAGGGGGCAATTCCAGAAGCCATGGAAATAAGAAAGAAATAAGGGCAAACTAGGGCAAAACGATTCGAAGAAGAAACAAGTGCAAAAGCGGCAGACAGTTAGAGTTTAAATGGACAAAGCCTTAGCTCAAAAACGGCGTCATTCACAGGTACTGCAAAGGCGCATCCCCATAATGGCTGTGATACGTGTCTGCACAATAGAGTGCTATGGCGTATCAGTCTCGTTGCACCAATAATGATGATTTCACGCTACCTCTCCCAACGTAGCCTGCTAACCACTAATGGCTCTGACATCTAGATAAGCGAGTATGCAGTGCAGCACAGGTTGCAATGCATTGACACTTCACTTTCCAAGACGGTAAACTGGCAGCGTACGACCCTGACAAGCTCGAGACAAGTTTAATTAACTTGCATCTTAACCAAGTGTTTGGGATAAATTATAATCAGTTGGATTGTCAGAATACCAAGTTGTCGGTGGTTTGGGTTGTCAAATTATCAAAAATTACGCAACAAAAAATAGCATTTAAGCGATTCAACTATGCAAGAATATTGCAGCCATACAATGAGGACAAAAATGCTCAGAAAGTTCCATTCATTAATTCCTTTTACAAAGTATATCAAGCTTACAATAACAAAAGTACAACTCGGAAAGAAATAAAAAATACATGGAGCAGTGATCTGACTGACTAGTCCAACTAATATTCAAGGAAGCCACAAAAAAAGAGAAGAAAAAAGCCTCTCTCCGGCGACTGTAGAACAGTCCTCCCAAGAGCAGCAGAAGAGCAGAGTCCCTAAAACGGATGGGAAGAGGAACAACCATCTCCCATTCAAGGACTGAGACGCCTCCTCCTCAGAACGGCATCAAAGAGGACTGCCCAACAAAGACAGGGGAAAAGAAAATTGCCCCCCAAAACCCAGGACTTCCCTCCAATGTCGAAAGCCTGGTTTGAGGCTAGGCATAAAAGAAGAAAACTAAGATGGATTCCAACATAAAAGAGGGTAACCAAGGCATATTACAAACGCATCCCCAGACGTTAGCCTCAAACACTAGAGAAGAACTCCCTCCGACTTCTACTTGTGGTCGCGAAGGCTCCATGTTAGCTCCGAACGGCCTCACTCCTCAACAGATGAGAGATGCTTCATGATGCAAGGCATAGGAAACCCCTCCATTTATAGCCGAAAGGGAAATTAGCAAGCATTAAATCAAGAAGATTGCGCATCCCAATACCTAGCAGAGAATCAAATCAAATCTTGCCAAACAGGGCAAAAAATCTGCAGAGCACCTAGGGAAGAAGCACGCATGAGGAATTGCTGCCGGCATCCCATCATGAACATGTCGGGAGTTGAAAATTCAAACCTCCTGATATGGGGGACAAATGATCGATACAACGACCCATGGGTCGGCCCAGAACTCAGTTTGCTGAAGGAAGAGAAGCCTAGATAGTGGCGCGCCACCGTAAGGCCCTCCGAGCCCAAGATCCAGAAGGCGCAGCAAATAACCCAAATGGTTCGACCCAAAACTGTCCAACAAAAAACCAAAAATAGGGTTAACCAATGGACTGGCCCTAGCTACAGCTCCAACTCAACAGCTGACAACCTTTAGAGCTCAGCGAATGATTGCAAGTGACAACTGCCTGAGCACGATCACCAGGCGCACTAGTTGCAAGCAGCAGCTGCACGAGCACTACTTCACTAACTTGCAGAGCCATAACGTCCAGAGGCAACTAAACCGACATCTCCTCTATAAATATTCCCTTCCTCCACATAAAAAGGGGATCAATAGATCGACCTCTGTCCAAAAGCAAAAGAGCACCCAAACAAGCGAAAATTCACTGTCTAACGAGTGCAGCTCTCTCTCCCGGCCACTTTTCGACAAATGCATCCAATAAACACTCAATCCCCAAACATTCCTACATCTACGCATTCTTTCTCATCCTCCTATCTTTCTATTTGACTAAGAAAGACTACTGACTTGAGCATCGAAAAACATACCAGTACGCGAGCCCCGCATTCCTCTAATTTCTTACTTGTTAGTTGTGGTGTGTAAAATCTATGTTCAAAATAGCGAAGACCAAACCCGCTCTAGTCGGACACCCGAATTAGGCGGCTTCCTAATTCGTTCTATAATCCGAATCTAGAAACACATCAGATGTACACCTGGGCCCACAAATAAGTTTGGCAAAAAAAGTTGAAATTTGACAATCATCCAACTTTATATGCTCATGAATGTTTGAAAGCAACCCAAAAGCATAAGATAGAAGAAAAATAAGACCAAAATGTTGAAAAATCCACTTACCTCATGCCAAAAATGTATATTATAAGCTATAAGCACTTGAAGGAAAATATCAAACCTGTTAACATCTGCAATCAACGGGGTAGCATATATGCTGGAGCTTACTTCTGTTTGCCATCTTAGCTCCAAATTCTGAGGGCATTGCGTATTCAACAATTCATCCTCATCCCTAAAAGAGAGAGAGAGAGAGAGAGTAGGAAAATGAGATCATATGCAGTCCGATCGACAAAAACTATCCCGAACATAAAATAAAAAAGAGTGATTTTTTTTTTTTTGAAACATTAGTTAAATATACGCGTTGGGATATCCCAGTGAATCATCAGTGGCCTCTCGTTCTCGGAACTTGTTCGATTTCGATTCGGCGACAACATTATTCAAATTCAGAACTGTGCCAGATGCAAAACAGAACAAAAGGAACACAATCGTCGGGAGTTTCATCCGATCTCCCACAGTTTTTGACCAATAATCACTCCAACAATTCAACTAGCTGCGAGAATGAAAGAAAATAAACGAAATTATCACGAATCAAAACTGGAAATCGCCAGTTCAAGATGCTCATGCTCATTTCATAAATATAGAGAGGGAAGAACCCTAGCCAGGGTTCTGGTAATAATTTTTATCACCAACACGGAAAACATAAATGAAACCAAAAAAATTAAAAATTAAAAGACAATTTTTTGGTGTTTTCATTAGATTTTAAAATTCTAAATATATATATATATATATATATAGTATGAAAAATATGTATAAAAAAATATTAGGTCATATTCTGCTATTAAAATATTTCACTGTTTTTTTTTATTTTTTTAGTTTTCTTATTCACTTTTTTATTTTATAATTTCTTTAAAAATACGTTTATTTGTTTTTATTATAAATATAAATGTTTTAATAAGTTAATAATTATTTATAAAATTTCAATCATATAATATATAGTAAAATTAATATTTAAAAAATTACTAAACAAATTTATATAGTATACTCATTTATAATAAAATAATTAATCAAATTTATTTTTTAATAGTTTAATTCATAATTCAAAAGTCGTAAAAATAATGTATACTTTATAATAACAAATTATATACTGAATACGATTTTTAACTATAATATATTATATAAAGTCATAAATATGTATATATTTTTAAATATATTATTAAACATAACTCCGTTAAATGTGTAGGCCCAGTTTCAATTGAGTCAAATTTATTCAATTAATGGGTTAGAATCAATTTTAATTTTATTATTGTAAAATTATTTACTTGATAATTAACTTTTTATAATCTCATATATATATATATATAAATATATATATATATATATATATAGTAAATTAAAAATAGATATTAATGGTACTATTTTCATAATGATGATCATTTAATTGAGTTGAATTTATTAAATTAATGGGTTGGAATCAAATTTAATTTTATTATTGTAAAATTATTTACTTGATTCTAAGTCTTATAATATATATATATATATATATATATGTTGGGGTCCATGTTTCACGATATGGCGCCAGCCACGGGCAGACGACGCGTACACGAGATCGCCCCACGCGAGGCAATCAGCAAATTACCCAGGCGGAAAAGAGCGCTGAGTCCACTATGGAAGAAGGCAACTGAAACCTGCAATAACATTAAATGCGTCATTGAAAACAAGAAAAAAGCGAAAGGCTAGCCTAAGAGGCGTGGGCCGGGCGTAGCTAACGCCACCTGGCCACACAGAAAGGCCAACCAATCCCCGCTAAGGAAAATCGGGCGTGGTCAACAACGCTTAAGCAGCAAGCTGTTGACGGGGCACAGATGACAGCGTGGCCGACCTGCTGGCCCACGACAATGACTGCTAGCGGCGCGATAGCCCAAGAACGGCATCTTGCGCCCAAGAGTCCAACAAGGGGAGGCGTATAAGAACCCTCACACCCCACAGAGAAGGGGATCTCTCTCTCTCTCTCTTTCGATCAACCTTGGGTCACTTCTGAACTTAGCTTCGAGCATCCTTGATCATCTGCATCCCTCTTCTCTAAAACACAAGAGTGACGAGTCAGGACGGGGCATTGTCTCAGCTAGCTGACTCACTCACCATCCCAGCATCCTCTGAGATCATGGGAAAGTCACCACCCACAAGGATGCACTAAGGAAGCCTGCCCTTCCATCACCTCGCTCATTGCATTTTCTACATCACCGCACAAGCACTTCAACGCTTCACAAGATTTCTCCGCACCCCTTTAGCGTGCGCCATTTCCGTTTATCATGGGAATTTGGCGACTGAGCGTCGGAGCGGCCTCGGTAGGAGAAATCCTGCCGGACCCTTGACCTCTTGTTTGTTGTTTGTGTTGTGCAGTCCAGTTAACAGAACGGAGACCGAACCCTTCTTCCGGCGCCGCACGCTTAGAATCAAGGCTCCCTATCTGCACGACAACCGTGGGCCCGGGATGCAACATTGGCGCCGTCTGTGGGAAACTGACAATAAGCCAAGTGTCTCTTTCCCATCCAGCTGCTGAACAACAGAAAATGGTAAACACCCGAGCACAAGCTAGTGCTCCTGCGGTGGAAGTCACCGCTCAAGACGAAGTTCCCGCCGCGGGGAACCAAGCAAACAATCAACCGGAGCCTGACGTCCGCCGCCTGGCTGCGGACGTAGATGCTCTGAAGGAGATCCTCCTCGCCGTGTGCGCGAACACCGGATCGCCTGCCCGGGCCGCCTCCAGCAGCCCTCTGTGCCTCCGCCTCCAAGAGAGAAAGGCGTCGAGAGGCCGCGCAGAGGCGAGCTAACTGCCTCGACCGCGGCACCAGTGCCGCACCAAGTGAAGATGGCGAACGAGGCGGAAAGCCATCCCGCCAACGACGACAGGGAGGACAGCCCCGAAGGGCGCAACCCCCGTAACTCGCGTGGCAATAGGAGGCCACCCGTCGCAGGCTCCAACGGCGAACGTGCCTCCCAGGCGGAGAGTCGCCACCATCGACGAGCCTAGACACACCTCCAGGGCAACACGGAGCTCCGTGACGTCCTCAATGCGTGGAGAGGCTCTACGGACCCCTCGATGGAGGAGAAAGTCAAGGTGCTGTGGGACACCCTGCATAAGGAGAAACCCACGCCCTCCTCCGCCGACATCCGTAGATCGCCCTTCGCCATGGACTTGCGGACGCAGCCGTTGCCAAGCAAGTTCAAAATGCCGGTCCTGGAGGGATACGACGAAAGCAAGGACCCAATGGACCACCTCAACTGCTTCCGCACCCACCTCTCTCTACAAGGGGCAAGCGAGGCCCTGATGTGCAAGTGCTTCCCCGTCACCCTTAGGGGTGACGCGCTGCTCTGGTTCTACGGCCTCCCCCCGAACTCCATACGTTGGTTTGACGAGCTTGCTGACAGCTTCCTGAGCCAGTTTGCCTCTAGCAAAAGGGAGGAGAGACAACCCTGGCACCTGGTCCGCCTCCGACAAAGGCAAGATGAAAGCCTCAAGCGGTTTACGGACTGTTTCATCACCGAGGCGAGGCGATCCCGCACCTCTCCGACGAGCCGAAACTCAACGCCTTCGCCGCCACTCGCGCGGCGGGGACTTCTTCAAACATCTCTGTCGCACCAGCGCGCCTTCGACCTTCCGGGAGGCTAAGACCATTGCTCGGGCGTACATCACTTGGCCGAAAAGGCCAACGAGGCGGCGCCCGAGCGAGTGGACCGCCCACTGAAGCCCCTAGAGCTTCGGAGGGAGAAAGAGGGACAATGACGAAATGCAGCGCTTCTCGGAGCGCCGAAAGCAGCAGCGGCCCCCGCCGGGGCCCAAAAGGGATTACAGTAGGACCTCTCTAACCCCACTAAACGACAGCCGTGCAAACATCCTGATGCAGATCTAGGATGAAAATTTCTTCAAGTGGCCAAAAACGTCCAAGGGTCCCAACGGGCGATGACTGCACGGGCACGCGGTACCACCGCCCTGGGAACTCGATCGAGAACCGCCGCACCTGGGCACAGAAATCAAGATCTGATCCGACGCGGACACTTGAAGCGGTTCGTGAAGAGTTCGGGTCAGGAACCTGCTCCCTCCGACGGTGAAGCCAGCGAGCCTCCAAGGGCCCGCACGGCCGCCGGCGTAGTCCACATGATCTCTTCCGCCGACGCCGCGAGCGCCAAGCGCGGGCAGCCGAAGACGACTTCCAGCAACAAGCGGGCGAAGATAGGGGCTAGGAATGATGTCATTAGCTTTAGTAGCGACGATATGGCTCATGTAACCTCTCCACACACTGACCCTCTTGTTGTATCGGCCCTTATTTCAGCTGGTGGTGATGACTACCAACTGAAACGGGTCTTCATTGATAATGGAAGTTCGTAAAATTTACTGTATCTCACTGCGCTCATTAAACTCGGACTAAAATAGAACCAAATGAAGGCTGCAAAAGGACCATTGTACGGCTTGGACAACGAGCCAGTTCCAGTGCAAGGGATAGTGCGACTGGAAGTCACGGTGGGAACCCACCCGCGCTCTATGACGCGCGAGTTGGCGTTCCTAGTCGTCGACCTTCCATCCGTCTATAATGCCATATTCAGCAGACCCTTCTTGACAGCCTTCGAGGCCGTGACGTCCATCCCGCATCTAAAGGTGAAATTTCCCACCCCTTGGGGCGTGGGAGAAGTTCTTGGAGACCAAGAAATGGGACGGACCTGCTACCTATCCCAAATCAGCCCCGTGGCACCATGCAGACCAAGCGAAGACCTGGACCTCCGCGACGAGACGTCGCTTCAACAGGCCCAGTCAGGGGAGGAAACTGAAGCGATTCCGCTCAACCCTTCCGATCCGGAACGGTGCGTCAACGTGGGGAGATCCCTTCAACCTGTAGATCGCGACAAGTTAATTACCTTCCTTCGGGCTAACTCCGACGTGTTTGCCTGGGTCCTCGCTGACATGCCCGGGATATCGGCCGAGGTCATAGTCCACAAGCTGGGCCTTGACGCAAGCCGAAACCCGTCCCACAGAGCGAGGAACCACTCCGCCGAGAAGTTGGTCGCCATCGTGGAAGAATCAAGAGGCTCGGACGCCGGATTCATCGAGAAGTCCAAGACCGGAGTGACCGTCCCAACGTCGTCTTTGGTGAAAAAGAGCAATGCAGAAGTGGCGGATGTGCGTCGACTTCACGGACGTGAATAAGGCCTGCCCCAAAGATAGCTTTCCGCTCCCTAGGATCGACCAGCTCGTGGATTCCACATCCGGGCACGAACTACTGAGCTTCATGGACGCATGCTCTGAGTACAACCAGATCCGGATGGACCCAGAAGACGAGGAGCACACCTCGTTCATGACAGATCAAGGGACATATTGTTACAAAATGATGCCCTTTGGTCTTAGGAATGCAGGTGCAACGTACCAGCGCCTTGTAAACAAAATGTTCGAAACTCAAATCGGGCGGAACGTGGAGGTGTACGTCGACGACATGCTTATAAAAAGCAAAGTCGCGAGCCACCACGTCAATGACCTAGATGAGACCTTTCAGATCCTCCGACGGCATGGGATGAAGCTGTCAAATGCGCATTCGGGGTGACCTCCGGGAAGTTCTTAGGCTTCATTGTATCCCAACGCGGAATAAAAGCCAATCCAGAGAAGATCAAAGCCATACTCAACCTGAACTCTCCGCGAACAATGAAAGAAGTCCAGAAGCTGACGGGGCGGATAGCCGCCCTCTCACGGTTCCTAGCCAAGTCAGCCGAGAAGTATTTGCCCTTCTTCAAGGCGCTAAGGGGAACCAAATCGCACGGGTTCAAGTGGAATGAGGAATGTGACGAAGCCTTCAGGGAACTAAAGACTTACCTCTCCAGCGCGCCGCTTTTAAGCTCGCCGCGCGAAGGGAAAGACCTCTATCTCTACCTGGCCACATCGGCGTCAGCCCTCAGCTCCGTGCTAGTCGCGGAGCACGAAGGCAAGCAACAGCCGGTGTATTACGTAAGCCGGGTGCTGACTGACGTAGAGGCCCGCTATCCGCACGCTGAAAAGATGGCGCTCGCGCTTGTCTATGCGGCGCGCGAAAGCTGCGACCCTACTTCCCGATCTCACCGGATCGTCATCTTGACGGACCAGCGGCCGGTCGATCTTGCGAAAACCAGAGACGCCGTCAGCCTACCGGTTAAGTGGGCCGAAAGGGAGAATTCGACTTAGAATTTTGGCCCGGCCACCGTGAAAGGACAGCTCTAGCGGACTTTATCGCCGAGGCAAAGAACGCCAAAGACAGGCGAAGACAAAGAATCCAGAGATACGAGCACGACAATTTACCCGTGGACCCTAAACGAGACGGATCGTCTACCTGCATAGCAAAATGAGCTGGTATCATGTTACGGATACCCGAGGGTGTGGAGATCGTATACTCCGTTACTTTGGCCTTCCCGGCCACGAACAACGTTACGGAGTACGAAGCCCTCCTTGCGGGCCTGCGGCTGGCGAGGGAGTGTTCTGCGCGGTCCTTGGTCATACGTAGTGACTCTGAACTCGTGGTCAATCAGGTGAAGGGGAACTTCGAAGCCTCGAACCCACAACTTGTGAGGTACCTGGCGAAAGTAAGGGCCCTGATCGCTGAGTTCGGTCGATTTGAGATCGAGCATATCCCGAGATCGGATAACGAACGCGCTGACCGACTAGCCCGGGATGCGGCCGCCAGAACTATAGAGCAGTACGCAAGGGAACCCAGGGAAGTCCAGAACGTGCCCAGCATCGACGTCGAAGACAAAGAAGTCCCTCATGTCAACACGAGGGACATCTGGATGACGCCCTACGTAAGGTTCCTGACTGAAGAAACCCTACCGGAAGACGCCAACGAAGCCAAGCGAATCAGGAAGACAGCAGGATGGTACACGGTCCTAAATGGGAGATTATACAGGCGAGGATACTCCACCCCTCTCCCGAAGTGCCTTACCCCGAGGAAGCCGACTACGCGTTGGCAGAGGTACACTTAGGGCTGGGCGGATCACACATCAAGGAAGAACTCGGCGTTCAATGTCATGCAAAGAAGGGTTCTACTGCCCACCATGAAACGAGACGCTATGGAGTTCGTCATAAGTGTGAAAGCCGCCGGTGTCCATGGCAACATGACGCACCAGCCGCACACCGCGCCGCACTATCTCCAATCCCCACTACTGTTCGCGAATGGGGCTCGACATACTTGGACCCTACCAATGGCAAAGGACAAAGAAAATTCTTGATCGTTGGCATCGACTACTTCACAAAATGGGTGGAAGCCGTCCCACTCGCAAAGATTACAGGAACAAAATGCGACGGAGTTCCTCCGTCAGGGCATTGTTTGCCGCTTTGGGATTCCTGAGGTTGTAGTAACCGATAACGGAACCCAGTTCACCGGCAAACGCTTCACAAAGTACTGCCGCGACCTCCGCATTAAACTGGTGCACACATCCGTGGCGCACCCTCAAGCAAACGGACAGGTCGAAGTCCCCAACAGCACACTGCTGCACGGGTTGAAAACCAGGTTGGAAGACGCAGGGGGCTCCTGGACTGAGGAGCTACCGTCAGTGCTTTGGTTGTACCAAACGACTGCGAGGGAACCAACAAGGGAGACGCCCTTCAACCTTTGCTTTGGTGCTGAGGCTGTGGTACCCGTGAAAATGGGGATGCCAAGCCTGCGGATCGAATGCTTCTACCCAGCCGCCAATGAACGAAGGCTTCGAGAAGGTTTGGACTTGCTCTCGGAAGTTCGAGACGCCGCACGACTCAGAACCGCGGCCTACCAACAGCGAGTCGCACGGTACTACAACAAGCGAGTGAAGGCACGCCCATTGGAAGTTGGAGATCTGGTCCTCCGGAGCGTAGAGGCGGCGGGAAAGATCGCAAACAGGAACAAACTCTCCCCGGGGTGGGAGGGGCCTTTCCTCGTCTCTGCAATCCTCCGAAGCGGAGCGTACAAGCTACGCGCCCAGAACGGCAAAATGGTCCTGCGGACCTGGAACCCCGCCAACTTAAGAAAATATTATCAGTGATGCAACCCCGACTCAGGTAAGTCGCACACGCATGCATCATAATGAGTGCTTGAACATGAGTTTTATCTTGGATTATCATAATTGCTCTATCATGCTGCATATTCATTTGTGTGAGTTAATGTCATGCATTGCATTCCTAAATCAAACGACCTAGACTGCCCCTAAGTTGGGAGGACAAGCGTCCGTCCGTAAAACCAGTCCTTGGCTCAGTGCCAGGCGGTCCAAAGCAGACCGTCTCAGGACTCCGTCCTCACGCCAAGTGGCCTAGGGACGGCTTTACTCACCATGGCTCCGCGCCAAAAGGCCCCAGCGGCCACTCAGAAACTAAGCCCCGTGCTAGGCAGCCCGGAGGCGTCCAGCCGTAGGCTAGGACGAAGGATCCAGGCGATCCATTCCAAAGGCTACACGCCAACGACCCGTGCCGTCAAAACATTAGGCCTGGGGGCTCCCCAAGTCCCCGCTCTATGGCCAACAAAACCTTAGGGGGCAAAGAATAGCAAAGTGCGGCGACCTTCTCCAACAAGAGAGCACCCTCGATGCACAATGGTCGTGGGCTGGGACCTCAACTCGGGTGATTATAACGCTGAGCAGGAGCGACACACCTCCCGCAATCATACGCGACCGAGTCCTAGACCCAGGAGTCCTAAGCATCGCGGCCCGACCATCACAACCCCTCGTTGAGGCTCCAGGGGCTTGGCGACGACATCCGCTTCACCGGATCGAGCCCCCCAAGCGTGTGAGCTGTGATGACATCCTCTTACGAAGGACGAGCACCACGCAAGAAGGCGCCTGGATAGGGCCTTAACAACAGCAGCTCCAAAGAGCCCAACAATCAAGCACGAAGCATGATCCGACGAATAGAAACAAAAGCGAAAAGCAAGCAGTACTATACGATAGAAAAAGCATGGACACGAAGTGTAAAAAGAAGCTTCTTATTCATGCAAAAAACAGACATAGTACAAAGACAGAAGCTAGTCTCAAAACTCAATGTCAACAAAGGCTAGTCAGGAAGACTTGATGGACCCGCTTCCTCAGGGAAAGTTTTCAGGCGCGACGCCTCTCCTACACTGGCGTTCCCTGGATGGAGGACGCCAACTGGGACGTGAGGAGCCGCCAGGGAGACAATCCCACGACACAAACGGATGCCGTCCCAATAACGAGTATCCATCGCCAGCTGCCACTATGATGGAGAATGCCGACCAACCACATCTCCGACCAACCTGGCGATTCTTTCCTCTGCAGCGGTGAGAAGACCCTCCAACTGCTCAACTCTCCGCCGCAGCTGCCCGATCTCCCCTGTAAGAGATGCGATCTGGGCCAGGCCGCCGTGGACGAGTTGGTGCCCGCTGAGGAAGCCCGCTGCAGGTCCCCGCGAAAAAAGTCAGCTTGCACATCGAAGGGGACCGCATCACCAGGAACCTGCATGGAAGGAAAGATCAGAAACATTACCAAAATAAACAACAAAGGAAGAAGTCCAGAAAGAAGCAACCGTACCGGAAAAGGGACGACGCGCGGAGAGCGTGCGAGATTACTCGGGAGAGCCTCTCCCTGGGTCTCCGCTCTTTCGCCTGCTGGAGGCGGGCTGGCTGGAAGCGCGGCGGCCGTAGGAGCGCTCGAAGGCTCCTGCCTCGAGGACGTCCAGGCTGCCCCTTCGCTGGCCCCGACCGGATCGGCGGCAAACGCGACGCCCTGCTCTGAAGACGGGATCGATTCTCCCGGAGGCCTGATTTCATAAAGGGGCTCCGCAAAGATAACAGCAGGCTCTTCAGGCTCCCTGACCACCGTCTGGGTGCTCCAATATGACGACATCGTCCGTCGCCTCAGCAGCGCCGCCAGCGGATGGATCCCCAGCAGGTAGAGACTCGACCTCGCAGACTTCGCGAGCGGCTAGTTTTGCGGTCGAAGTCGACGAGGGTGCGGCAGTTTCCCTCCGGCGACCCACGCTGGCAGGTCTCTTTGGAGCTGGACTTCCCGCAATGGAAGGCCGGCAACTCGTCTCCGGGACCTCCTCAAAGGGGTCCCTTCGGCTTCCCTTAGCCGTTTAAGGGCAGCCGCGTCCTCATCATCGCTCGACGACACCAGCAACGAGCAGCTTTCCTCCTCGTTTCTCTCGGGTGGAAGGGAAGTGGCTGCCTCTCCAGGGAGATCCTTACCAGGACCGGCTATCGCCCAACCAGCAGGAGGTCCCCATCTGCCGATCTCAAACGTGACAGATGATGGATAGCAGCTTCGAGGATTCTGCAAAGTCCTCGTCGGTGGGCTTGTCCCAAAAGTTCACGAGATCGGACCCCATGCCCTCGAAAGCTCACAGTCAGAGGGTTCCTGCAGGAAGAATAAGTGCTCCTTCCAGCCTTTCACGAAGTCAGGGTTGGTGCCGCGAAGGTTGAACCCCGACTTGGGGGGAAAGCGATACCCAGTCCTCCGACTCCGTGGCCCGAAAAATTATCCTTGCCGCCTTCGCATCGAAGGTGCACCGGTGCATAAGAGTGAAGACGCACAGAGATACCAGATAGCGCAAGGCATTGGGATGAAGCCTTGCCATTGGGACTCCCAGCGCTTTGACCACTGCGTGCAACGAGCTGTTCAGCGAAAAACGAAGCCCCCCTCAGATGATGCTCGTACACTGTGATAAAGCCCTCTGGGGGGGCGTTGGCTCTGTCCTGTGCGTCGGGAACACGGGAACTCAGGTCGCTGGGAATCGCATAGTCTACCCTAAGAGAGGCTATGTACCCCTCACTCAAAACCGACCTGGTATTGCGGACACCATGACGCACAATTCTGGAAACGTGAGAAGAGGAAGAGCTCTCTACTTTCGCTGCCATTTGTCTCTCGAAAACCACAAGAGTAAAAAGGAGAAGAAATCAGCGGAAGGAAGAAGACGATCGTCGTTTGGTTTAAATAGACGACGCCAAGCCAAGAGGCGGGAAACCGAAACGCCACCGCCTCCGGAGATTGAGACACGTGGTGGCATCAAGGCGCACCGCAGAATCTCAATCGCTTGCAATGATGGCTAGGCGCCAGGCTAACGGGCGCGACCCTTCAGCAGCCTGGCTAGGGTCCACGCTGGCGCCGTCGCATCAAATGGGGGCTCACGATAGCAGAACCCCTGACGACGCGCACGATAAGTGCAAAGCCAAAAAAAAAAAAGAGAAACAAGAAGATTCGGCGGACAAGACGATGCGAAAAACAGATTCACATTACGGCAAACGGTTCTGTTACAACGCTAGCAAAGAAAAAAGCACAACAACGACAAAAACGGCTAATGGTCCCGGTGGCCGGAGGATGAACTTTGAACGTGATAATCCACCAACTGATCACGAGTCTTGGCGGACCAGTTACGAGAATCTAGGACCCCCACGCGGAAGCCTGGATCCTCCATTGAAGCTAGCCTTCGGCAAAGCCTAACGGCGTCAGAATAATTCCGCTCCAAGGCCGGGTTCACTCCTTCCGGCCGAAGCCTCGACCTCAGCCTCCGTCTCAGCAAGCAAAGAATCTCACCTTGTGTCGCGCCTGTTGCTCCATTTCTTCTTCAAGTGCCAATATGCGGCCGTGCGCCCCCACGTTGCACCCGCCAGCCGTATGGCCCTGGCCACCGACTCGGCCAGAGCGCTCTCTAAATGTGCGACGCGGGCTCTCAGCCACTCCATTTCGATTGCTGCAGCCCCCCGACGCGGTGGGACTCCCTCGAAACCCGGAGGAACTCCCTGACTCCGAGAAGGGTCAGCGACCGTGGCTTCAGAGCGAGCCCCTCCTGAGGTGTAGGCTCCAGAAAACACTGGGGTGTTAGAGCCGAACTCGGACTCGTAAGAGGTGTGCTCTGTGTCACTAGAGGAGTCTCCCATCGATTTCGCAACTAGAAAACACGCGGAGGAAGATCGAACTGCCAGCGGATGCGCAAGTACAGAGATGTGCCAGATTTTGGGAGAAAGTGGCGCGTTTAAATAGACAAATCATCTCCCAGAAAGGCAGCAACCTCCAAAAGGCGAAAGCATTTAAGGAAGGGCCAATGAGAGTTCTCCACGTGGGAGGCCCCTGGAAACTCGCGCGTTTCCAAGACGGAACAACGTCTCCTGGCCGCGCAGAAATTAAATGCGCTGGCTGTCCCAGGAGACGTGACGGTTGACAGGGACCCCGTAAGCTCCCAAAGGGTGACGCGTGGATCATCAGGGCAAAACGCCCGGCAACAGAAAAACATTTACGAAGATGAGACAAAAGTTGAAGACAAAAAAGGCTACTTCTTTTATTAATAAATGCTTTCTTACAAAGTACAAGATCTACAACCATGAAGTCATGAGAAAGACGAAAGAAGATCATGTGCGAAGCCCAGTATGCTCCTGTACTCTCGTCCCGGAGAGGTCAAGGCGAACGTGATTCGCACTGCATCCCGACTGCAGGCGGGGCCGATTTCACCGGCGAATCAAGCGGGAAGCGAGGAGCATCCGGTGGACGTCTCAAGCTTCAATCCACCGGGGTCCAGGAAGCACTGAAAGTCAGGCACTCCGCGAGAGACGGGCAATAAGCTCCGCCTCCACGGAGGGCTGCTGACCTCGTGCTCCTTCCGCGGTTAGCGCCCTGGCATGGCTCTCGGAGTTGACACCAGCGAAAGCCGTTGCCTAACAGATGAAGGCAGCCGCGGGGGTAGTCAAAGAATCCGCTCAACCTAGCCATGGCCACAACCCGGAAGGAAGCACGCGACGACGGCGGAATGGCCAAGCCACTCTCGTTAGCAAAGAAAGCAAGCCACAAGGCTTGGACTACAACGGTCTCCTCCAAGGATCTCGGGCATGCAAGTGGTCCATCCAACTTCTTCTCGAGTGCCCACAAAGGCGGGAAAAGCCAGAATCTTCTCATTGCCTCTTCGATTTGCTGATAAGGGATGGACTCAACTCGCTCAAGTGCCCTCCTATTTATGGGCAGGACGCAGGTTGTCCCCTCACCTAGCGCAACACGGCACCCAGCAAACGTCTTTCGGGCAACAGCAGCGACCACTGGTCAGACGTAACCCAAGGCGCGCGAATCTCGTCTGGTGAAGTGACGGGTCACGGCAGCGCCTGAAAAGCCTGCCCCGGCTCCTGGGAAAGGCGCGAACTTGGAAGACGACAAAAATGGCGTGACGAAAGGAAGGGTATGAGGCTGCGGAAATGGGCCCAGTAGACATGCCAGGCCCGACCACTGGCCGGCCCAGGCATGGGGGGCTAGTGTTGGGTCCCATGTTCTGGCCCATGAGACAGGCCCAGGCCCACGAAGCAGGACGCGGCCCATGAGGAGATCAGAAGCCCACGTAAGGCAATCAGCCCAGCTCAAGGGCGGAAGGGCGCGAGTCCACTATGGAAGAAGGCAACGGAAACCTGCAGCGCATTAAATGCGTCGCCGGGAACAGGCGGAAAAGGCGAAAAGGCTAGCCAATAGAGGCGTGGCTGGCGCAGCGCCAACGCCACCTCACGCCGTTGCATAGTGGCCAACCAATCCTCGCGGGGAAAATTGGGCATGGTCAACAACGCTCAGCAGTGCAGCTACAAGACAAGAACAGGATACCGGGCGTGACCGGCGGTCCATGACAGCGACCAGCGGCGCGATAGCCCAAGCAACGGGCATCTTGGCGCCCAAGAGTCCAACAGGGGGAGGCGTATAAGAACCCTCACACCCCACAAAGAAGGGGATCTCTCTCTCTCTCTCTTTCGATCAACCTTGGGTCACTTCTGAACTTAGCTTCGAACATCCTTGATCATCTGCATCCCTCTTCTCTAAAACACAAGAGTGACGAGTCAGGACGGGGCATTGCCTCAGCTAGCGACTCGCTCACCATCCCAGCATCCTCTGAGATCACGGGAAAGTCAGCCACCCGCTGCGATGCACTAAGGAAGCCAGGCCTTCCATCACCTGCTCATTGCATTTCTCTACATCACCGCACAAGCACTTCAACGCTTCACAGCATTTCTCCGCGCACCCCTTTAGCGTGCGCCATTTCCGTTTATTGTGGGAATTTGCTGACTTGAGCGTCGGAGCGGCCTCGGTGGGAGAAATCCTGCCGGACCCTTGACCTCTTGTTTGTTGTTTGTGTTGTACAGGTCCAGGTTAACAGGAACGGAGACCGGACCCTTCTTCCGAAGCAGCCGCACGCTTAGGAATCCGAAGGCTCCCTAATCCGTACGACAACCGTGGGCCCGGGACGCAACAATATATATATATATTATCAATAAATTAAAAATAGATATTAATGATACTATTTTCATAACGATGATTATTTAAATTATTATGTAATAATTTATTTTTCTTAGAATAATACAATATTTTAGTAAGTTATAAAAAATTTTAAACTTGATGAGTGTGACCATAGATGGGCCACTCTAAGAACCAAGCCCACTAAAGAGGGAAGGGCCTAGGGGTAGGCAACTCACTGCGCGGCCTCATGAGCCCGTGAGTTAAGCGAGGATGCAAGCCGTCCGGATGGATTAACCCGAAACCACCCATAGAGAAACGGGCAATTAAGGCTGATCCACGTGGATCCCTCTTGCTCATTGGCCGGCTTGCGACACAGCTCAGCCCTGCCCAACACTTGCCTTAATTGCTTGGGAATGCAAATCTCCCCCAAAACGGCAGTCACAACTCAGTAGATATTCACACAATGTCGCCCCTGATTACGCATCGCTCCTAAAATGGCAAGTATGACACAGCAAATCCTCTCAGACAGTATTGCCATCCGACGAACCCTGCAATCGCCATAATGAATGAAGGAATATATCCAGACAAGCCATAGTTGCCATACTCGCCTCGCAAGTAATCATTATGACAGTTCAGTGGATCCACCAAAGCGTCCAATAGCGAGTCCTAGCGCCTAAGTAAGGATAAACATGTTCCAACATTATAAATACTCATTTTTCCCTGCAATAAGGGCAAAGCAATCCTTACTCTCGAGAGCCCCCAGAAGATTGAAGCACTCTTTTCCTCTTTCAAGCTGCTCATCACTCAAATGCATCCTCACACAAAGTCGTTCCCTGCGGAGCACCACTGTCGAAGCCAAGTTGTCCACTTTTCATTCTCGATCCCCTCGCCCGTACATTAGCATTAATCGTATCCTCTATCTTTCCCATCATCGTTGAAAGATGATTAATTTAAGCGTTGAATGATATATTAAGGAGTGAGTTTCGTTAATTCTTTGACCTCTTATTTGTTCTTTGTGTTGAGTAAGACATTGGTTAATAGAGATGAAGATCGAACCCACTTCAATTTGATTTGTTGTAGAATATCAGGTGGCTCCCTAATTCGTATAATAATTCGAATCTAAAAACATATCAAAACTGTAATCTAAGTATTATCATCGATAAATGACC
Source organism: Nepenthes gracilis (assembly GCA_033239525.1). Classification (NCBI taxonomy): domain Eukaryota; kingdom Viridiplantae; phylum Streptophyta; class Magnoliopsida; order Caryophyllales; family Nepenthaceae; genus Nepenthes; species Nepenthes gracilis. Next base: position 12,055,513 of record BSYO01000025.1, on the reverse strand, counting down.
CAAATATCAATGTACTTTTACTTTTTTATATTTATAAATATAATAAATAATATTCCAAATTTCCGTTCGAATTAATTTAATATTAATTATAATTTTGGGTAAATTAGACATGGTAAAAATCAATTAAATATTATAAAATTTGAACGAATATTTGGATCAATCAAACTCGCACCCGATGTACGTCTGTGCTATTACCCAAATACCGGTTTGAATTTTGAAATAAAAAAAATTAAAATAATATAGATATATGTAATACTATTATTATTGTTATTATTATATTAAAAGAAAAAAAAATAGAAAATAATGATAAGGATGGAGTTTCAGGGAGAGAGAACGAGGGAAGAGAGGAGAGATAGAGAGGTCGTGCGAGGAGGAAGAAGGAGTGAGGCGGCCGGCGACGGCATCGTGCGGCGAGGACGGCTCTATGAGGTGGTTGTCGGTGGTTGGAAGTTTGGCTAGTGGCGGTGCTCGGTGATGAGAAGTCATCAAAGGGGTCGACGGCGGTTGTTGGCAACATTTTTGGTAGCAGCGTGCGGAGGTGGCGCTATGATGGTGGTTAGCGATGACTGTGGCGGCACGCCAGTGACCAACGACGGCGTGGGTGGCGGCAGCGTGTGGTAGCAGCCGTGCAGAGAGAGGGAGAATGCTGGCAGAGGCATGGGCGTCGCTCGTCAGTGAGGAACATCGCGTGGTTCAGGTGTTTCGAAATATCTTTTTTAAGATCTGTAAAGTATGAGGCTAAGACAAATATTTGTAAACCCCCTCTTTGATTTGATTTAATATCTGAAATATTTTAAACATTGTTTAAAATTTTTATTAGCATGCATGTAATTTTATCTGTCCGATCTATTTAATCTGGACATGCATGTATAGTTCATTAACTAATTTGGATGTTTTCGAACTGAATTTTATAATTTTAGGAGGTTTAATATTTTTTTAAAAGTCCAAATAATTTATTGGATACTATATATTTTTATATCAGTATATTTGTATAAAAATGAATATGAAACTTTGTATAGGCCGTACAGTCACATGCACATGCCGGGTCATGGTCATTATATCTTGATTTAGAGTATTTGATATTCTTGCCAGTTCATGACAGAAAAATATTTGTTAATTGAAAATCCCTTTTTACTGGTAAAAAAAGGTTTGGAATGGTGACCATTCTTATTTGGATAATTTGATTTGATTTTATAATATATTCGGATATTCTAATATATCTAATAGTTTGAGAATTACACCCAAAGTCGCGAGTGATAAATAATAGTGAGCAATCTTATCCATTGGTATAAAGTACATTGATGGCCATACATGCTAGCCTAATTTGTATTTAATTTAGCCTAAGGTTATCGAGATTATGTGTAACCATTTCTCAAGCTAGTCATTAAATAATCAGAATTCAAATTTGGTACATAATTTGTATTTATACATTAATTGGTATTAGACTTTGATTTGGATATAGATTTTCAGATTTGGATTTGAGATTCGCCGATTTTGCCCACAGTTGGGCTTTGCTATGTCTCATACAAAAGATTTTGATTATGTATTTTGATCTGGACCCTTGGACTATCTGATACGACGCTACTTCAACTTCTGCGCACGCTATTGGACATCCGTCTATCAACTTCTGTCCCAAACCACAAGCTGATCGGGTCTTAGATTGGATTCGGATTCGGACTTGGATTGGACCTGGATTAGACTTTCAAATTGGTTATTTGCCCATTAGAATTGGTCTGGATCACTTCTATTATATATATATATATTGACATATATATAAATGTCCCGATGAAGGCTGTTTTATTATTTGGACATTTATTTTGAATTTGGATATTTAATTGTGTACGAGACTACCATTAGATTTTTGGATTTTTGATTTTGAATCTTGAATTTTTATTAGATTTATTTTATTGGCGATTTGGATCTGTTATGTTATTTAAATAGATTTTTATTTATTTGACATTTTCTCTAATTTATTGAACTTTATTTTGTTTAAATATGATACTTGCTCAATATTAGACTCACTTTTTCTATTTTATTCCTTATGAGTAGAATATTAAGATACATTGTAGGAGTGTGGTCATGATCGGTCAACCATTCGTTCGATTTGGTGAGTTATAGTCTCATTATGGCTTAATTTAAAATTCACATGATTGTATTATGGAATTGACCGGGTATAGGCCCATAGTATATTTTGGAAATAGTTTGTATATTATGTTACGTTTTTTTATTGAATTTGTTACCTCCTTTACGATGATTGTAGAGTATGTCGAATTTATATTGTCTAAATGGTTATTCGATGAGATCCTGTGAGGATTTTTATTTGTCGGATCTTATATATTTGGTTTGTCACACTCAAATTTTTGGGACTTAGTATTATTTATTGAATTTAATTTATATTTTAAATTTTAAAAATTTTGATTATTTATTTAATTGACCTGTTTGATTCGAATTCGTGACAGAAGTGGTATCAGAGAAAAGTCATAATGAGAGGTATTTTTAATCATTTTGTATAAATAATTGATTAAATATTTGGGACGAGATAAGTATTGTCTTTGATAGATAGTAGAAAATTTAAATTGTGAAAGTTTCGGCTTGAATTGGAAGGACGATCATTTGATTATGATAAGTCGCGTAAGCGACATAACGAGTGGATTAATATAGCGACTAAGTGAGTATTTGTTTGATTTCTATGGATATGAAGAGATTTTTTTTGGATTTTGCGATTTTGGAATAGAAGTAGCAGCATTGAGTGATGCCGGTTTGAAATCTCATGGAGTTGAAGGAGATTTTGATCGGTAGAGGGGTAGGTGAAAAAGTTGGTCAGTTTGAAATCTCGTGGGACAGAAGGATATTTTTGGCCGAGTTGTTGCAGGCGTGTCGATGGTAGGACTTTTAGCGTCTCATTTTGGACCAAGAGAATAAGAAGATCCGATAAATTTGGAATAATATAGAGATGATTTACAAGGCTTTATGCAAGGATGACACATACAAAGCGGGAAGTTATCGTTGGGTCCAAGCGAGGAAATGAAAATTCGTCAAGATTGGAAGCTGCTTATAAAGATGAAGAAAATCATATCAAGTCAACTCGTTTCTCTTCGCAGGAAAAGCTATGGAGCCTTTGTGGATAACCTATGCTAGAAGTAAAGACATGAAGTGCAAGTCTGCTTTCGTTGGCAGCGAAGATGCTGATCATGTAGATATTTGAAGTTACGGCTAGAATGAGAGGAAAATTCAAGGATTGCCCATTCCTACTTATCACTGTGATCAGATGGATAATCGTCTTTGCAAAGTTTTTATCGCTGAAGAATCGATGGACAAAGAGCTCAAGATTCGGCCTCTAAGCAATGCGTGGGAAGATGTTGAAGAATTTGAAAGATTTGTTATCCTGTTGATTGAATATGAGTAGTTTTGGGAGATGTGTTTCGAACAAGTAGTCAGAATATTAGAGTCAGAACTCGAAAGATGGGCTTGTTTATCTTCCAGAGGACAAGTTAAAGAAAAGTCTGATGAAGCAAAGTCTTCTTCATTTAAATTCGAGTTTGTAAGGTCAGCTTGCAAGTTTAGCAAGAAGATGTGCATAAGATGAGTTTTCTTCATCAGAATGGAGTCTGCTTCAATTGTGACCAGATAGGCCATTTGTCAAAGAATCGTTTGAATTTCAAGCGTCTGAAATTTCAAACGTCCAGATAGAGGACTGAGGGTTCCAGGTGAAGCAATTGCAGTTGCAGTTTATGAAGTTAGAGTCAGATCCTCAGTCGTAGAAGACTGTTTTGATAAGACCGTTTCATTATGTGTTTCAGAATATGAGTCCTCGGAGTTCCAAGGAAGGATCAGTGAGAAGGCTTAAAGGTTGATTTTTTACGCTGCATGTGAGTCATTTGTTGAAAAATAGATGCTGAGCTATCTAGCAGATATGGTCACATTTGGGAGTTATTATGTGACCATTGAAGATATTTTAGTCATCTGCTAGTTTAAAGATATTTTTCAGATGATTCAATTGGATTGCTCCTGGATGAAGAGATCAAATTTATTTTCGATGTTGTGTTTGGATTTGTGTTTATTTCGAAGGCTCCCTATGGGGTTGTCTTGTCTAAACTGAAGAAATTGAAACAGCAATTGTAGAATCTGTTGAGAAGGTTTTGTTCGGTCAAGTGTGTCTTGACGTGGAGTACTTCAATATTCTCTGGTGAATAAAGTTGGATTGATGGATCTATACTTTGATTATTTAAAAATTGGATATGTATCAGCACTCAAAGATCAAGAATTTGTTAGATCCATTTGAAAAATTTTAAGTTTTCTCTAAAATCGAATTGTGTTCGAGGTATTCTTAATTGAGAATTCGGTGGGAGGATCTGCATAGGACAGCTTTCAGGTTGAAGTGTAGTTATTGCAAAGTTTTGATAGTGCATTTGGATTGTTGAATATTTTAGTATCTTTTATGGATATTATCGATTTGATTTTTAACTATTTTTGGGTTAGTTATGATGGCTTCATCAATGATATTCTAATTTGTTTAATGAATTTTGAGGAGTATAAATTATGGTTAGAGAATGCATCATCTTGGATTATATTGGTTCTTAAAATGATATTTGACAATTTGAAGAAGATAGAAGCGGTGGTGAATTTAAAAAGACTGGCTAAGGTCTTGGTAGAGTGGGGTTTTTTGGATCTGGTTGGTCATGATTGGAGTTTTGTTGGATGTTTCTCGATGATTGCAGTGCCATTGACGCTTTTAGAATAGAGGCAATCGGTATTTAATTGAAGTGATGCTCGTGAAAGAATTTTTTTTTAGTAATTGAAGAATAGATTATTGTTGGCATCAGTTTTATCGATCCCTGATGGATCAGAAAGATTGGTAGCGCTCAATGATATTTCTAAGAAATATTTAAATGTGTTTAGATTTTGCGTATCAGGTATCTTATCCCAGAAAAGTTCGAGATTAGTTTGAAAATTTTGCGTGGAGGTGTTGTGACGAGGATGTCAATAGGAAGATTTGGGCCAAAGAGATTTCCTCTATTTGTTGTCAGGATTGGATTCTGAGTGAATCTTCTATTTGCGGAAGAGGCTTTTTACAAAGATTAATGGTGATGTCTTTTTTGGACAAGCCGTCCTAAAGTTGAAAGTTTTCGAGCAGACAATCTCGAACATTCTGCAGAAGTGCTTTTTCCATTATATGTTTGAGAGGAGGTATATTTTCAATAATCCTCTAATTAGAGTCTTGGTTGATTGGATGAAAGTTCGGGAGCAAATGAGGTCGTCAGTAGTTATGATTGAGTTGGAATGATCCAAGTTCGATGAAAACGTCGAAAACTCTCCACCTAGTGGAGTGGAGAGAATTTGATGACGATTTGATCTCGAGTCAAAGCCGACAAACAGAACATGAAGTGTGAGACCGTGACTTTCATGGCAAGCTATATCCTTGTCTAAGGGAGGAAGTCGATTAGAAGAAGCATTGAAGATTTTGTTTCAAATTTGCCTTGAACAGCAAAGGATTTTGATGATCATTTGGATAAGGTTAAGTTAGCTAATGATGGTTTAGCTGATGAAGACTTTTCATTATTTGCCGAGATTTGAGGTAGGTGATGGTTGAGCTGATAAAGTCGGCTTATCGCTTGCTTATTAGGAAAGTCATTCTTGAGATTAGCCGTTGGCATATTGTTGAGATGTGGAGATTGCAAGGTGTTCCTACTTTGTGGCTTTTGATTTACTTTGAGGCTGATGATCGATTAGAGTGGTATAGCGAAAACTTACGGACTCACAACTATTGATCACAAGATTTGATTGGAGGCTTGAAATATGAGATCAGTTTTACAAGCTGATTGAAAATCCGAGAAGAGTGGCCAGATATTTCTGAAAGTATCTTAAAGAGAAGAATTTTGAGTTTTGAAGTCGAATGGTAGTTTAAAGTGGAGGTTCATTAGGGTATTTCAAAATCTTCAGCAGATTAGAGAAGTGGTCTTCAGATTGGCCTTACTTCTAAATTTGATTGATGGATATAATATATTTTATATGAATGATCATTCAAATTGGATTGGAGTTGTTTTTTATCGAGGAAAAGTATTTTAGGTTAAGGTCATGGTTTTGATTTTTGGGATAGGAATGATCTAATGTAGATGAATAGAATATTATCATTGGTCATTATACTTTTGAGAAAGTCTATTGAAAAGATCAAATATGAAGTTTGAAAGAATATTCTCATTGTATGATAATTGAGGTAATGATTGAGATGCGTTAATTTCAATGACCAAATTTTTATAAGGAGGGAAGAATCTAATATCCAAAATCTCTATTCGGATTAATTTAATATTAATTATGATTTTGGGTAAATTAGACGTGATAAAAATTAATTAAATAATATAAAATTTGGATGGATATTTGGATCAGTCGGGCTAACGAATGAATATTGATTTTGATTTTGAAATAAAAAAATTTAAAATAATATATAATAATAATAATATTATTATTATTATATTAAAAGAAAAAAAACAGAAAATAGTGATAAGAATAGGGTTTTGGGGGAAGAAAAGGAGAGAGAAGAGGAGAGATAGAGAGGCCGCCGCAGGCGGAAGAAGGAGTGAGGCAGCCGGCGATGGGAGGACGGCGCTATGACGATGGTTGTTGGTTGCTGAAAGTTTGGCCGGTGGCGGTGCTCGGTGAGGAGAAGTCATCGAAGGGGCTGACGGCGGTTGTCGACAATGTTCTTGGCAGCGGCACGCGGAAGTTGTAACGTCCCCGGCGCATCCGCACTGTGGATATTGTCCGCTTTGGGTTGGGGGAACTTACGGCGTCCCAGGCCAACACGCAGCCCGCATGGTTTTGTTCCTGGCAGACGGCCCAGCCGCCCCCAAAACGCGTCCACAATGGAAGAGGTATCCACGCCCTTTATAAGGCACACTTCGTTCCCCTCTCCATCTGATGTGGGACCCTACAGTCCACCCCCCTTGGGGACCCAACGTCCTCTCTGGCACACCGGACCGGATCCCGGCTCTGATACCATCTGTAACGTCCCCGGCGCATCCGCACTGTGGATATTGTCCGCTTTGGGTTGGGGGAACTTACGGCGTCCCAGGCCAACATGTAGCCCGCACGGTTTTGCTCCTGGCAGACGGCCAGCCGCCCCAAAACGCGTCCACAATGAAAGAGGTATCCACGCCCTTTATAAGGCACGCTTCGTTCCCCTCTCCATCCGATGTGGAACCCTACAGAAGTGATGCTGTGATGGTGCTCGGTGATGGATGTGGCGGCACGCCAATGACGGCGATGGTGTGGGTAGCGGCGGCTTGCGGTAGCAGCCGCGTAGAGAGAGGGAGAACGCGGGTGGAGCCGCGGGCTTCTTGCAGCAATGAGGAGCATCTCGTGGTTCGGATGTTTTGGGAATCTTTTCTTCAAATCTACAAAGTATAAGGTCAAGGTAAGTATCTGTAAACTTCCTATTTGGTCTGATTTAATATCTGAGATATTTTAGACACTGTTTAAAATTTTTATGATTCTGGGGGTTTAATATTTTTCTGAAAGTCCGAATAAATTATTAGACACTGTATATTTTATATTAATATATTTGTATGAAAATAAATATGAAATTTTATATAAACCGTACAGTCACATGCATGGGTCGGGTCGTGGTCATTACATTTGGATTTGGAGTATTTGATAATCTAGCCAACTTTCGATAGAAAAATATTTGTTAATTGAAAATCCCTTTCAGCTGATAGGAAAGGATTTGAGTAGTGACCCTTTCCATTTGGATAATTTGATTTGACTTTATAATATATTCGGATGTCTTAATATATCTAACAAGTTTGAAAATTATATCCAAAATCACGAGTAACAATTAATAGTGAGCAACCTTATATATGGGTATAGAGTACATGGATGACTATATATGTTGGCCTAATTTGTATTCGATTTAGTCTAAGGTTATTAAAATTATGTGTAACACTTACTCAAGTTAGTCTTTAAATAATCAGAATCCAAATTCGGTGTGTAGTTTGTATTTCTATATTGATTGGTATTGGACTTTGATTTGGATATGGATTTTTAGAATTGGATTTGACATTTGTCGATTTTGCTCATAATTCAGTTTTGGTATGTCTCGTACAAACGATTTTGATTATATATTTTAATCCGCACCCTTGGACTATCTGCTACGATACTGTTTTAACTTCTGCGCACGCTATTAAATCATTCGTCTATCGGATTCTTCCCCATATCACAAGCTGATCGGGTCTTGGATTGGATTTGGATTCGGATTTAAATTTGGACTTGGATTGAACTTAGAAATTAGTTATTTGCCTATTGAAATTGGTACGAATCACATCTATTATATATATATACATATAGATATATACATGTCCCGATGAGAACTGTTTTATGATTCGAATATTTATTTTGAATTTGGACATTTAATTGTGTATGAGACTACCATCGAATTTTGGATATTGGATATTCATTAGATTTATTTTATCGACAATTTGGATCTATTTTGCCATTTGAATGGATTTTGATCCATTTGACATTCACTTTAATTTATTGAACTCCTTTTATTTAAATATGATACTTATTAAATATTATACTTACTTTTTCTATTTTATCCATTCAGAGTAGAAGATTCGGATGCATTGCAGATGTGTGGTCGTGATCAGTCAGCCATTCGTCCGATTTGGCAAATTATAGTCTCATTATGGCTTAATTTGGAATTGATATGATTGTATTTTGGAATTGCTATTATTGTATTATGGAATTGATCTGGTATAGGCTCATAATATATTTCGAAAATACTTCATATATTATGTTACGATTTTTTATTAAATTTGTTACCTCCCTTACGATGATTGTAGAGCAGGTCGTATTTATATCGTTCGTTCGAAGAGATCTTGTGAGGATTTTGATTTGTCGGATCTTATATATTTGGTTTGTTACACCCAAATTTTTGAGATTTAGTATTATTTGTTGGATTTAATTAAAATTTTAAATTTTAAAAATTATAATTATTTATTTAATTGACTTACTTAATTTGAATTCGTAATATAATAATATTTTTAATATATGAATATAATTCATAATAATTTAATCATTCTTAAAAACATTAAATAATTTAATTAAAATATTTAACAAATATATAAATAAATTTAGTTATTGATTAGCTAAAAAACTAAGTGTTTTTTTTAAATGCATATATCTATATTCATAAAATTATAAAATAATATTTTTATAATTACACATTATTATTATTATATAAGTAAGATTTTAAAATTTTTAAAAAATATCTTTTAAATTGTTTAAAAAAATATCAAAATTCAGTTTAAAATTAAAAAAAAAACAAAACAATTGTATATTTTTATTCTCTAAATAAAAAAAATATATGCAGATTTGAACAAAATTTTCTAAAATTTATATTTTTTCTAATTTTTTTTTTTAAAAAATAGGCTCTGATTTTTATTTAATGAACAGGTCCTTAGTGTTTTGTGAAAATTATTTTTCATTTAAAAATAAGCAAAAATTGAAAAAATAAATAAAATAAATAAACGGGGTCTGATATCCACTGCTCAGTCTTCATCATCGAACGAAGACGGCGAAGATACAGTCAGATTCTCCCAATTCCAATATTGAATTATTGTACCTATTTGATATCATTAAATGTCGCAAAAACATCTAATTATTTAATATACAAAATGATCTTAAGGAGATGAACAACTTCTTACAAATTCCTTCAGAAAACTAGACCTCTCTAACATCTTGTTAAGTGAATAATATGCCTACTAATTTAAAATGCGATAAATTTGACAAAAACAAGCTATATATATATATATATATATATATATAATATAATATAAATGATGTCAATAATTCACCGTTAGGGTAAAAAGAAAGTAAATTTCAAAATACCATATGTGATGAGTTCTGGAATTCGGAATTACTGTACGGATTAGGAAGACATTCGATTTTTTTTGACAGATCAAACTAAGTGGGTATGGTCTTCGTTCCTGATAATCTAAATCTTACACGCCACAACTAAAAAATAAGATGTTAGAGAATCAGTAAGACTCGCTTCCTAATAAATCATTCAACGTTCAAGTCAGTAATTTTTCTTCAATTGAATAAAAAAATGCGAAGATGCAAGAATGAGAGTGTGTACGATGCAAGGCTTCGGGGACTGAGTGTTTCGGTGCATCGATAGAGGGACGACTTTGGGAGAAGACAAGGCGCTCAACAGGGAGCGGCTTGAGGGAGAGAGAAATATGGGAGATTTTCTGGTAGCTAGTTGGGTTGAGAATTGTTCTTCTATGGACTTGCCAATACGCATGTCCCCTGCCCGTAGGAGTTAGAGGTATTTATGGTGTTTGAGCCAGTTCATCCCTACTTGGCACGCTAAGATTGGTTGACGGCTGTCTACACAGACTTGACGACTATCACAGGAATTACAGGTACCAATTATGGCAACCGTGATTAGCTAAGGAGATTCCTTCCTCTTTTGCGGTGATGCCGAAGGCGGCAAATATGGTAGTTGCCTTTGGAAGAGATCCATTAAATTGGAATTGTCGTCTCAGGAGAGATCGCGATCGAGGGAAATATTTCGAGGTTCTTAACTGTTTGGGGTGATTAAGGCAAGTCCTGTCGCGACGCCGCGGGTCGCCCGTTTTCAACTCGACGGCTTTGGGTCAACCCACCTGGGCTAGTGGTTCAAATACCTGGTCTTGGGCCTTCGTGGTAGTAGGCTGTGGGTCGCTATCTTCCGAGTTCTCAATTTGTCTGTTGGTTTTTGCACTGGGTCGGCCTATTTTCGGGCGCCCCCATCAATGTGCAACAATGTAGAAAATTAATAACTAATCACCAGTAATAAACCTTATCGATGGAATCAAAACATTGAAGATCAAATTATAAGCTTTACCCTATAAACGGGAACACATGACACTACTTGAAATTCGTAAGGATGATTTATAGTACTCAAATATTTCAATTCGGATTTATTAAACCCGAAAAAATGTCATTAATGAAAAGAATTAATAAGTTATTAATTGTAAACGAATTTAGGTTAATTCCATAAAAAAGCCAACCGTCTTGAATTTAAGAAATATTGAAAGAATATTTTTGTAATTTTTTACTTATAATTAGTAATTATTTTCAGCCATGCATTAATTGATGATCCAAGATCATCCCCTTCTCGCCAAATGCATGCCCAGATGTCCTTAGTCGTCTGCCTCATCACTGCTGTGCATGCCCAGATACAGAGCCTACTGCTGCATGCTGTCATGAAGGATTTGCTGCCGCCATGGGAAGCCCACGGCCATTATTGTGAAGCTACTGCTACAGGGGCCTAGGATAGCAAGTAAAACTCAGGCAAGTAAAATATCTCTCATTGTTCAATATTTTTAACATCTTTTAATCACTAGATTGTTATTAAATCTTATAAAACATAGTAGTATAAATTGTTAAATAAGAATCAAGATCAATTAACAAAAATTAATTTACTGTAAAACCTTAAAAAATAGTGTGAATTATATAGATATATTAAATGGATTGTACTGCCTATAACATAGCACGGCCTAGCTCACGATGGACAGTATTGGGCTGTTTATAATCTATCCCAACATTTTAGATTATATTAATCCACTTGATAGGTACGCCGTAGGCCACATTGGTCTACAAGATAATCGGATCCTACCTCGGCTTGAATTTTTTCTTCAAATGGTCACATGAGTGTTGCTTAGTCTTAGGGGGAGTGGGAGCCGGGCAGAAGAAGTAAGAAACAGCACCTTATTTATTAAAAATAAATAAATAATTTAAAAAATCTATATATACCCCCTCCATTCTCTACTCTATTTTTACTATCTCACTACTTACTTGTTGTATAAAGTGAAATTAATGTGATATTACTAATATATTTATATTAATTTTTATCTATAATCTATATATTATTATTATCATTTTATAAACTAATTATTAATTATAAAATATAATTTTTCTATTTTTAATAGTGAATAAATATAAAAAAATTTATTTCGATACTCTCATACTGGTTGTATCATATATATATACTGGTAGTTATTCTAAAATACTAGAATTATAATATATTTTTGACTAAAATACCATTACTACTCCTGATTCTGACTGCACCCTAAAAAATATTTTAATAATATATAGTAACTTTTTGAAATTAAAATAATCAACAGTAAGAAAAATGGTCGTTTATAAGAAAAATAAGTAAGATTATATGTGTGAAAATTCTAATGATATAAGATACTTGGAATGACTTATAAGAATACAATAAATAGTAATTATCTTTAACTCAAACTCAGAATTAATATTTTCAGATGGTGTAAGGTTAAAATTTTTTCAATACGGTCAACTATTATATCAGAAAAGACTGATAAAATATTAATTTAGTTAGAAAGTCCTTTTCACATGTATGTACAAATGTACTTGCAAATTACGTATATAAAAATATTTTGATAAATTATTAAATGTGAGGTTATTTGTCTTTTTCACAAATTAAATAAGAATTAAATTTAATATATAATTTATATGTTTATATATTTAATGACTCTTGAGTATAAATTTAATAAATTAAGTATTTTATATAAAAAAAATTATAAATAAAATTTTAAAAAGGATTTGAACCATTGAATTTATATTTTTCCATCATTTTAACATTTTTCTCTCATATTTGTAGACTAAAATGTCTCCTCCACCACAAAAAAAAAAAAAAAAAAATCAATTATCACGAAGAGAAAAATGGTGAAACTTAAGAAGAGGAAACCAAGATGCCGCTACAGAGTCCCCACAGAGAAAAAGGGATAATTAGATTTTTATTCAAGATTTGAAAATTTTATAGAAATCTTGAGTAGAAGAGGAATCTAGGGATAGGAATTAGTGGCGAGAGAGGATGGAAGGTCCGAGCAATGGAGGACTTTTGTATCACGAGGTACAAGAAGCGAAGCTGTGTGCTGTACATTGTGTCAACACAGTCTTGCAGGGGCCTTTCTTCTCGGAATTTGATTTGGCCGCACTCGCTGCGGATCTCGACCGAAAAGAGAGGCAGATGTTGATGGAAGGCAGTGGCGGGGGTGTCACTGATGATCTTGTGAAATTCGATGCCGAACAGTCTCACAACGTTTCCATGGGAGGCGATTTCAGCATTCAGGTAACCGTCTTATTTTTCTTGATTTTTCCATGCTGCGTTACTGATGATCTTGTCAAATGCTGCCTACCTGTTGAAAAGTCGATTTTTCTGATGATTATTCGGGTAATTGCATGGAATTTTGGCTAAATATTTGAACATGCTCTAGTTAAATGTAGCTCTGGGAGCACTGGATTCAGTTGATTTCTAGGAACTCATCTGCATGTTGAGGGTCATTGTAATTTGATTGCTACAACCGAAATTGGGCGAGTTAATCACGTCATACATTGAACGGAAAGAAATGGCGATATTCTACTGCTTCTTTACAATTAGCTATCCATCTGTCGCAGAAAAAGAATTTCAACTGTAGTTTGTTATGCTGGTCGTTGTTTTCACAAGTTTGCTGATCATGAGGGTAGTGTGTCTAATTAGCCTCAAGTTGGCATAGAGGGTCATTAATTTACCGACAGTTTATCCTTGTAAAAGTGCTTAAAAGGATAGAACGAGCTCTTCATGAATGATCCAATTCAGGTTTTCTTTTCAGACTAAAGTTGAGCAAGTATTGGAATATTGTATATTCTATGGGTGAATTGTGAGAAATCTGATTGGTGACTCCTCTCCGTTTTCTTTAATCTTTACATTGAAAAATGTAGTGTTTTGGGATATATCTTCTTCTTGTTAGGTTAGCTCTAATTTTCCTCAGTGATGGTAATGGGGACTTGGCACTACATTTTTGCTAGTTTAGAGCTTGCTCATGCTGAACGAGAAATATAATGTTTTGGGGGTTTTTTGTGGTGGTTGCGGTTCACAGGGAAAGACATGCAGATGATTTTGAAAGATGCATGACTGGGAAAATTTAGTTTCTATCAGCAGGATAAAAATTTATGTAGTTCGGATTTCTTATGTAGAGCAGCATAAGTCCAAGTTACATGTGGCTTTGTCTATACGTTGACCTTCAAGACAAAGTTCAATATTGTTTGAATCCCTCCAGAGAGAGGGCCTCTCTTTCTTGGTTTATGGATTTTTCTGGGAGGGAAAGAAATTGAACACAACTACTAGGGAATTTCTAAGATTAATGGTTTTCTTGGCCCCACCAAATATTTTGTTCATAGTTAGTGTAGAAGTTTGAATTGCCCAAAGGTCCTCTCTCATGCCTCACCATGAAGAGCTTGTGCATCACAATCATTGCCACCTTTAGCCTCCAAAGCAACCTTAATACCTTATCCATTCGTACAATACCTGGCAGCTGACACCTTAATTGTGCAACCTAAAACATAGAAACACTGAACCAATGCAAGCTTTAATTGAGCCATCACATTACCTGTGCCAATTTCATCAAACAAGGAAGTAATTTAAGCCTTCTGTGTACCTGACCCTGATCATGCAACCCACTCATACCAAAACCCGAGATCTCTCTTTCCACTATGAGAAATGGCTGACAGGACCTTGCAAAGTTTGCCTTTCAATCATTGACTTGACCTAAGCGCCATCGTCATTCGCACAAAGCAGACAGAAACTGGTTGTTGTTTTTATCAAATAGGTAATTAATGTGCTAGCTTGCAGTCCTGAGACTCATGACCCTCTGCATTTATTTCAGGTGAACCAGCCTTCTTCCTTTTACTGACTGATCTAGTTTGTGTTTAGTTTGGGCTTCTTGAAAATAGAAAATTGAAATACCAAATGGGCAGATCATTGAACATAGGATTTGCAGGATTTGGTAGGGGAATTTGCTCATCTAGATGCTTCGTCTTGTGGATGTAGAAGAGAGGTGTTGTGCTTACACAACAAATCAAATCCATATTCATCTAGACACCCATTGACCAAAATAAAATATTACAATGATACAATAAATAAAATCTTCAATGAGTCAAGCATCAGGTAGTCCATATTTCTTCAAGCTTTGCATGGAGATCTCCTTGTTATTATCCATTTTTATCATCTTCAAATCTGCACATTTTCTTACTTGGAAAACTAGTAGTGATAGTCAATAGTGGATACATCAATTACCATATCACTTACTAAAAATCACATTGTATAAATTCAGTATTTGAATTTCATCTAAGCAAGTGAGAAATCAGATGCCTTGTCTTAAAAAACAACATAGGCTGTGTCCAAATGTATTTAGGCAAGAATTCAATCAAGACAAAAGATTTTAAATCAAGGTGAATCGGTAAGGACAATATTCCAAAATCCAATCTAAATAATTTTGGCTCCAAATAATTTGATTTCAAAAGCAATATAAATTAAGGGTAATTTGGAAACAAATTCAAAGATATTTTGTAACCAAAATTTAATTAGAGATCCAACATAATGAGAATTGATTGAACATCAAATATTCAAATAAGATTTATGTGAAGCAATTAAAGTCAAATTTTATCAGCAGAAAGAAAATTTTGATCATTATGTGATGTGTTGAACAAAGGTAAATATGAACAAGAAGTATAATGAAGCCATTTGTTGTCATCATTAGAACAAATAAGTCACAAGTGGACATATAGACTCAATTTTCTCCCCCTTTTGATGATGACAGCACACACACACACACACACATGAGAGTAGATAGAATACCTCCAGTATATTTTTCAAAATTTCAAAGAACTCAGAGTTGTCACTGCTCAAGCCTACGAGCTTCTATCCGAGCTCCCCTTGTCTATAAGCTTCTATCAAGAGATATGCTTATGAATAATTTCTGTCTTTGCAGTCTTCATAAAGGATAATGGTTCTTCTCCCCAATGTCATCATTAAAAAGGGCATGATAGAACAAAGAAGACATAGACCTAGGTAGCAGAAATAGATTTATATCTATATATATCATGATGGAAAAATAATTGATTATGCCAGGAAGAAATAGTTCGAGGATAAGGGAAAAAGAACAGTTTAAGAGTAAATATCCTTACGCAAGCATTGGTTGAGCAGTAAGCGGATAAAAGATAGACAGAGAATCAGCCAAAGAGAGACTAGATTGACTTAAGAGAAATCTCTCCTGACCTCAAGGACTTCATTCAGACGATTAGATAGTTGCTGTCGTTGGATATCTTGGTGACTGGCCAGAGATCCCAAGAACTTGAAGTTTTCAGTCATGCTCTTCTTCAAACCTTTTGTTTCCTTCATCAGATAAGTACTCAAATTCACAAAATAATGTTCATCATCAGTTCCAACTGGGGCTTCTTTTATAAAAGTGATTGTTGAACTGCCTGATGCTGGTGCTGCCCGTTCTGCTGAAGCTTCTGCTGCAGTCTCTGCTGGAGCTGCTCCTGCACTAGGATGAGCAAAAGAGGGCTGCACAAAAGTGGAGTTTGCTGAGGAAGGAATATTGCCTTGGACTTACAAGCTGGGAGCAGGGGAAACAAGGACTGGTCATAGTGGACCAATGGAGACTGAAAGTGGTGAAGTATTTAGAGACAGAAAAGGTGTTTAAGACCTGCTGCTGGGTAAGCCAAAAACAGACTTTGTAGACTGAGTGTGAGCTGGACACAGACTAGGATGAGAGTTCTGCTCAAAAGATTCTTCAATGACAAATCTTCCATAAACTAGCAATTTTCTTCTCAAATTTCATCTTCTTAAGAGAGGTTGTGCCAAACTTTGCTTTGCTGATAATCCAGTCATATTCTTCCGACAAATCAACACAAAATTGCTCAATCACTTTTCTCAAAAAATCTCTACATACCAAATTTTCATTCTTAGTTAAGTAAAGTTCTAATAAGAAAAGATAATGTAGGCCAAATTGAAGTGCCTTCTACAGACTAGATGAAACGTGACCACAATTCACTGAAGCTAAAGTATTTGAGTTGCCACTTTTTGGCCAAATTTTTCTTATCACAATCCCATGTAACATTCCCATTCTGGAGACAAATTAGCAGATATTGGGTCGAAATCTTTTGGAGGGGTTTTCATTTGTAGTCACCCTTTTCAATGCAAAATCAACTTTCTCATGTTAAACAGACCAATGTTTTTAGAATAACTTTTCGTCTTCGTGAAGGAAACCCAGAATGTCATATAGAATTGCAGAGTCAATCTTAATAGCAATTCCTTTCACCAAAGATTTAATCGTCAAGGGATTTTCCATGAAGGAAAATTTTGATAGAACAATCTAACAAGATTGAGAAAAACAAGGCATACTGTCATCTAACAGATCTACATGACAGGAAAAATCAATTTCATGTCTTCTTCCTTGAAACTGGCAAAATCAACTTCATGCCTTCTTCCTTGAAACAGGCAAAATTAGCAGGTTTAGAATACAAAAATAAATTTTCCATGTGACAGAGTAACACACCTTTCAGCTGCATGAATTGAAGAGAAGAGAGGAGCTGAGGTTTTCTGCTTTCCCTCGAGAGGGGAATTGTGCTTCTCAGCCATTGCAGAGTCAGTGGCTTCTCAGATGCGAAATGGAAAAAATCTGGAGAGTACCCATAATATTTGAGGTTTTTGAATGGGTTGCTGAAATCCTTTGAGATTTCCTTGATGGAAGAACTGGGGATGGTTGCTTGGATGTCTTTATGTGTGCTACAGACTTGTAACTCACCATTTTTGAAGAAAGATTGCATTGAGTGAGTTGGAGAAAGATGGGTTAGGTTTCTCTGGAGAGAAGTTGCAAGAATGAAGCAAAGAGATGGGATCTGAAATGGAACTGGAAGGAAATAGGATTCGTGTGGGACTTTATAAGAAATGAAGGAAACTGCTCAATAACATCCTTGTTTAGGAATGCGTCAAAAACAAATTTGAAAAATGAAATATTTAAGGCAAAAGATCAATCCGGAAAATACTTAAACATATAAAACAATAAAAGCCAGAACCCTGTTTAAGCAGGAATGTGAAAAAAAAAAAAAAAAGAAGAAGAAGAAAAAGAAAAAATAGAATAAAATCACATTTGCAAAAAGATGCAGAATCAATCCAAATGATTTGAATTGTACGAGGCATTTCTATTTTCAATCTAACAGACAAATGTTGACTTGCATTATAGATTGAGTTATAAAGTCAATTGGCATGTATGTGCTGATCTGGTAAGTCAGACTGCATCTGCTCATGTTGTACACTATATCTATCTGCTGATTTGCAGAAGTGTGAAGACTGTATCCAGAACACAGTCTCTCTCTCAGGAGAGCTTTGGAAAACAATATAAATATTTTGAAATAATAAGCACTTCAAGTACACACAGAGTAGGAAGTATATTGAACTCTATGCCTTGATTCTCCAAATGCACTAACTTATGAATAATAGCTCATCATTTGGAGAGTTTCATGCGAGTATCAAAAACATATCTAGGTAGCTAAAACCTTTTGGGTCCTTCATGGTTAGTCCGAATTGCATCAGGTACATATGTTCCTTTTGGAACCCATGTGGAAGTTATTCGAATATTTTTGCTTTGAAAACACTTATGAGTAATATGACCGATTTTATTGCAGCAAAAACAACTAGGAGGATCATATTGTGAGAGCTCGGGCTTATTAGGAAGATTCTTATGAACTTGTTTAATCTTTTTGTATCCTAAACCAAACCAACCTTGTTTAAAGTGTTCCTTTGATTCCCAAGGATCTTTGATAGGTTGTTTTCCCCTTCCTTGAATTTTTCAATGGTTTTATTAAAATCAATGACCTTGGTTTTCAACTGCCAATTTTCCTCTTTTTAAGCTGGGTAGATCTTGGTACTGCTCATTCTGAATTTCTATCTCATTTTTTAATTTTTGATCATCAAGATATGCATTGAACAAAAGGAAATATGAACTAGTATAATGAAGTGATGGGTTGTCATAATCAAAACAAACAAATCACAAAGAGACATGTAGACTCTACACTTCTTAATATGATCTTAAGTCTTGAGCATTATGTTTCAAATATTATACAAAAATATAGCCCTGGTTACCAATGCAAGGTAAACAGCTGCATAGTTTAACTATGCAAGATGTGAATGAAGAGGAAGCAGCTCTCAATGAAAAAGCAGATTGAGAAGATGGAATGGCGGTAGAAATTGACGCTGAAACTTTTGTCCATTCTCTTACTAGATATATTCCCAAGAAATAAGAATACCATTAAGATAAAGGGTTTTGTAGAAAGAAGAGAGGTGGTAATACTCATTGATAGTGTGACAATCCTAGTTTCATAGATGCCATGATAATGCTTTGAGCGTGAAAAATCTGTGGCTATCATTTGATAAACGAGGGGAAAAAATTGAGCTACATGGCACGACTAATGTCATTTCACTCTAGAAGATGACAAAAGGAAATCTACAAATGCTGGTGGGAACAAGTGAGTTATTTTCCCGCAATTGAAAATTCCTGGGCATCAGTCCGTCATTCACCACTGCATTTTCTTGATGCGTATAAGGATGCATTTCAGACTCAAAATTCTTTCCCCCTCCTAGAATACCTGACCATCAAAACTGCAGATTTCCTCACTTTCAGAAAAAAAGTAAATTGAGAAATTAGTTAAAGAGATGCTTCAAGCTGCCTTGATTCAACCTAACCAAACTCCCTTTGCCTGGGTACTCTTAGTTAAGAAGAGAGTTGAAACTTAGATATGTGGATTATAGACAACTAAATCAATCAATAGTCAAAATGAATTTTCTTTCTCAATTACTATCACCTTCTTGGTAAGCTCTGTGGTTTTTATTCTTTAATTAGCTTGATTTACGGGATTTTTATCATCAAATAAAGCTAAAATCTGAAAATATCCAGAAGACGACCTTCAGAACCCACCATGGAAACTTTGCATTCAAGGTCCTGCCATTTCCCTTGATCAATGCCCCTACCACATTTCATGCTTTAATGAATGATGTTTTCTCACTCTATCAGAAAATTTATCGTTGTATTCTTTAACAACATCCATGTGTATATCCTTCCTTTACCATAAACACCTGGAGTAAGTTGTTACACCGCTTAGACGACATGAGTTATATGATAAGCAGTCAACATGTACCTTATGGTAAAGTCCAGTTAGTACATAGGTCCTATAATCTGGCAATGTTGTTTCTGCAGATCCTAACATGATTGCTGCTATGGTATCCCCGGGAGTATCCCAAAAAAAAAAGGAGCCTCTGGCCAAGACCCAAGTCTGAAGGCTTTGAGATGTTTCTTGGGTCTAAGTGGTTATTATTGGAAGTTTGTTATGGATTGTGGAGCTAAAACCCCTCACTGATTTTCATTTGATTGAAGAAGAAATAGCTTTTGAGCAGCTTAAGGCTGCAATGAGTACAACAGTTGTCTTGGCTCTTGCAGATTTTGATAAACCCTTCACGTTGGCATGTGATGCTTGTGACAAGGGTGTAGAGACTCTGTTAGGCCAATGTATTTTCTGAGCAAAGCAGAAGGGCCAAGGATGTTAGCCTTGTCAGTTTATGAAAAAGATTGGATGAAGTTCATAAATGGAAGCATTATTCAATGGGAAAGTAATTCATTTTGAAAATAGGCCATGAACCCCTCAAACATCTTCTGAAGCAGAAGATGACCACTTGCTTGCATAAAATTCAAGCTGCTTCGACTAGATTAGAGGATTCAATGTAAGAAGAGCTAGGAAATTGTTGCAGTCACTACATTGTTGAGGCAATTTGATGAGGAATCCTGTTTTCCCATTACTCTACTCCAGCTTAGATAAGCTTTGATGAAAATGAATTAGTTAAGCAAACAACAGCTGCTGTTTTAGTTTACTATACTGCAAAGCCTACTTCGAGCGGTCAGACTCTGGCCAAGGGACAACGTGATGTTATATGTTGGCAAAATTGGTGATTTAAGGAGCACTTTGATTAAAGGTTTTAAGGATGTAGCTGAAGGATGCCACACAGGAATTTTTGGCCCTTTAAAGACTGAAACAACTATTCATATTGGGCAAATATGGAAGCTGAAGTGCAGGGGTTCCATCAAACAGTGTGATGTGTGTCAGACAGCAACAGGTGAGAATGTGCATTGTACTGGCTTACATTCATTGCTAATACGTTACCAGTCTTGGCACCATGTTAGCCTAAATTTTGTTGGAGGCTTTCCCAAGCCTGAGATGTTGCAGCTTGCAAGAGCACCTATTCAAAGCACATAAGATGTACAAGATGTTTGCTGATAAGAAGGGGTCTGAAAGGACTTCTAAAGTTGGAGACTGTATCCTTGATGCCCCAAATCTTACTAGCAGACCACCCTTGCCTTGAGGAATAACCTTAAGTGGTCTACAAAGTATTTTGGCCCATTTCAGATTGAAATTAAGGTTGAATAGGTGGGTTACAAACTCAAATTACCACCTATTGCAGCTTTGCATCCCATTCTTAGGTGTAACTGCTCAAGGAAAAGATCGGGCTCAATATTACCCTTGTGGCAGGGCTGCCCTTACATGGGTCAGTTGGTCAGATGTTGGTCAACAGGTCAAAGCAAACAATGGTATTGGCTAGAAGGACTATTCCAAGGCACCACTGGAATGTGGACCAAATTTTGGTTTATTGGTCCAGCCTCTCTCCTGTAGATGCTTGGGTGGATGTGTCCATCAAATCCCAATTTTTGTATTTCCTTTCTAGAGGACTAGGACAAATTCAAGGGGAGAGGAGTCATCATGTCTTAGCATGTTCATGTCATAAAGGAATAATGTGACAATATTTTCTAAACCACAGTAGAGTTCTCTTTTAATAGGACAAATGGCATGCTAGAAATATCGTGCAGCCCTTTGTTTCTGAAATAAGCTATTTAGTTAGTAGTACCAGACATGGCCAGTTTGTTATTAGTTTTTAGAGCTTGTAACTACTAAGTTAGGCATGAGTGAGAAATTTTGTTTTGAGCTGCTTATTCTGCAAAAGTAGCATCGAGGCCTTGTGAGCTTTGTCTCCCTTATCTCTCATTTATGCTTCTGATTTCTCTTGAATTTGGGTTTGCCTGCTTCTAGTATTGTTCTAAAGCTTCAAGGACACTGCACCTTTTCAATGTGTTGAGGAACTCTAAACTCTACAATCCGAAATCCTCAATACAGCACAAAGAGGGAAAAAATCTTAGCCCCTTAAAGTCTGAACATTAGATAGAATAATCTCAAGCATATTAAATGCAAGGATTACCTTTCCGAAGGAGAAGCATAAAATGTTAAAGGCTAGCTCCTTGTTTGACATATGATTTTTGAAGTTTGGGCACTGAAGGAGTATTGTGGAATTCAGCAACAACTGAAAAGAGGGTGGGCTGCAATAGATCTGTCAATTTATAGTGCAGAGTGTATTGAAACCATTGTGGGAACAAGTGTTTTTCTGCATTAAATGTGTTTCCCATTGCAAGAATCTGATTATTGAACTGCAGCAGTCTAGATGTCTGTATCTGATGTCTCAATCTTGACAGGATATTTTACATTAAGATAACTAAAAGCTTACCTGGATGCTTAATAATTTATTGCAAGCCTGATAGGTAGAAATACTTCAATATTTAAGTTTATGAGTTGATACTTAGACTGGATTACCTTAGAAGGTTTTAGACGTCTCTCTTAGTCTTAATTTATTTCACATAGCATACCCATTCTGGTTCCTTGTGGTTATATGTTTGATGCGTGTGAAGTGGATACTAGATCACAAAAGGTTTAGATATCTCACAGTATGATCTAGACAGCTCAAGAGAATTACACTCAAGCATTGCTGAAAATATCGGTATCAGGGCTTGATGCCAATATTCAACATCTTGGTCAATACACCTAATATTTGCCTGATACAGTATTTTCCGATATATCCAGTAACAATATGTATTGTTCAATATGTCCAATTTCCAATATGAATGGTACCATTACTGATATTTTTGTCTGTACACTCTAGGCTCCCCTTACTATAGGCTACCAGAGTTGGATTTCCAAACAAGGAGAACCTATATGTCTAAGCATCCTCTATACATCTAATCTTGGACTTTAAAATGCATGAATTTACGTCTAAGTACTCCATTAGATGTCTAAATCAACTTTTGACACCTCAGATACATGCGTTCTCCTTTGTGTCAATAAATATCTGAACACCTATTGGGGCTATATCATCTAGACATCTGAACTATTTGGTCTAATTGCAGCAGAAACGGATCAAGTAATAGTACTCAATATGCAACCTTGATCTATTATAAAATGTAGGGGCTGTCGTGGCCCATAAGGTTGAACAACATTCTATCAACTCCCGAGTACTGGAATTATGAAAAAATAACCTAGAGAAGTGTTTATCATGAGCTACTTCTGTGCTTTATGTGAGCTTCATCTTCATATACACTTTGGCTTTCTGGTTTTGAGAATGTGTCTATCCTGTTTAACAGACTTAACAAAGCACATATAGTAGATATGCCTCATTCACTATTTGGTTATCACTTATCAATAAAATCAATCTTTCAGACATTGTGTCAGCAAATATATTGCTTGCATCAATCTGAGCACGATGAGTGGGATTAAACAAATAAATTATGACTGTTATTCTGAGGTCGTCTAAGTGGTGAGAGTGGATGGCTCCTTGGTTGGTGATGCTCTCTTTAGGAATATGTTTTCAGTAAATTATTATCCGTGATCCTGCTATTAGACATGGTTAATTACATAATATGGCATGGTATAGTGCATCTGGGGAGGTGCAGGCGTAAAGTATTTTTGTACTGGGATTGCAGTGCCATTGATAGATCATTCTGATGGCAGCTATGGAGATGACATTAGGAATTTTCACTCTTCAGAATCAACAGGAATCCATGGCAGCAATATTGATAGTGTATGAGGGCACAAGGGGATGAACTCGGTGGAATGATATGCTTATTGTCAGTTGTTCATGATATTTTGATCCATTATAATTTATAAGTTATGTTTCTAGCATGTTGATATGGATGTCATACTTGTGAATAATAGGATGAAATAGAAAGAGAGAGCAAGGACAAAGAATATGATCCGGAGTTCTGCTGCTTGTCGAATATGGTTATGAAACGGAGTATCAGTGGTCCAGGTACGAGGCAGACACAAAGAATTCAGTCGGAGAAGTGAGAGCAAGTTAGCCAGAGGATATTACCTACTTGACGGCCATAGTCTTTCTCCTTCCTTGCACTTCATCTACATGGATTTTTACCAGAAAACAATTAGAGTGAGTCAATAGATTTTAGTTAATTACTTCTGGTAAGTTAATTGGCCTTCGGTCATCTATACAAACTGAGGGAGAAGTGATTGTGAGCTGGATTTCTCTACCTAGGTTGGTCATGCCCTTGATACTATTTGTAGCACCACCAAAAAAAGGAAAAAAAAAAAAGATACAGAATTTAGTACAATTTGTTGCCAATTTATCTCAGCAATTTTGGTTATTTAGAGCCTGTTTGGAATGAGGAAAATTTAAAGCAAGAAATCAATTTGAAAAAATCAAAAATGAAAGAAAATTGAAAAAAAAAAAGAAGCATTTTCATTCTTCTGTTTAGATGATGACGAGAAATCACGTTGAATGGAATAAATTTTCAAAAAAAGTAGTTTATTTGTTTTTTTTAAGGAAAAATAAAGAGAAATATTACGGATTCTTAATATTATGATTTCCATCCGTTGCATTTTTTTCCCAAAGTTTTCCTCGTAAACATAAGAAAATTCTTTCTTTTATATAGGTTTTGTTAGAACCAAACAGACTTTTAATATGCAAATATTTGTGTGTAGGTTTTGCAGAAGGCTTTGGAGGTATGGGATTTGCAGGTCATTCCTCTGGATTCCCCAGTAGCAGAGCCAGCCCAAATCGATCCCGAGCTCGAAAACGCCTTCATCTGTCATTTGCATGACCACTGGTTCTGCATCAGGAAGGTGAATGGGGAATGGTATAATTTTGACAGTCTCTATGCAGCTCCGGAGCACCTTTCCAAGTTCTACCTCTCGGCTTATCTCGACTCGCTGAAAGGTGCCGGCTGGAGCATTTTCCTTGTGAGAGGGAACTTCCCAAAGGAGTGTTCACTCTCGTCTTCTGAATCTTCCAACGGGTATGGCCAATGGCTGACTCCGGAAGATTCTGGAAGAATATTGAAGGCCTGCAACTCGAAGGGGGAATCTTCTGTTCCAGTTGATGAAAACCAACAGGCTTCTGATCAGTATGCATCACATGTTGAAGCCGAAATCCTCTCTGCTATCGAAGATGATGATTTAAACGCTGCAATAGCTGCCAGCTTGATGGATTCTTCCTCATCGGTGTCAGGATCAGAGACCGGTGCCGTTCCGAGAGAGAAATCAGAGTAACTTGAGAATGATAACTTAGTTCCCATTATGTGATGGGCCAAATGAAACTGGTTTTTCATTTCCATCATCCCAACTTGGATGGATGAATTTATGATCTCAGAATCAGACACACGGCGTCTTCATATACATGTTCAATTTACTTCCTCTAGCCACTCGGCCTTGTAAAAGGAACGGCCTGAACTCTCTTATTATGAGGTTTGGAGAGAATTAAGATATACACAGTTTTATCCTTGTATTATATAGAGATTATTATTATTTTTTGGTTTGAACTCATAAATTTCAGGTTAAAATGGAGCCAATCTTTTTTGCTGTGAAAATATTCTCTCTCAAACCACTTAGCATTATAAATTTATAAAGTTCTATGATGATAATTTGTGTTTAGTTTAGGGGGGGGAAAAAAAGTTTGGGTCAATTTAGTTCGGCTTTACTCGGATCCTTTGTGCATAAAGAAATGAATCCCGATCTCGAATTTGAGCCGGCTCATTATGCACAAACTAACCAAGTTATTTGTAGTATCTGGCTTGAAAGCATTTTCATTCACTGTTGTCTGTCAAAAGTAAGGTTAGAATCACATAGCAAGAAAAATTCCCTGTTGTATCAAATTAGTGTGATGCATAAATTGAATGCTCAACCTCTAACTCGAATTAAGAATCTATGCTGTAAAGAATGGGTACAAAACCTTCTCCCTATCTTCCCTTTCCAAGAAAAGGCTCTTTTGCTTTTCTTTTTTATTTTGTTCTTTAGGACAGTTCAGTAAGCTCTCCTTTTGTTTGCCTCGGGTGAAGTATCTATTATAATTGGATCTTTCCTTTCCGTTTCATTACATTGTCAACACATAAAATCGACATTTTAGTGCTAGAATAGACATGTATAACAATATTGGAGGATTGGGGATTGCCGGGACGAGTAAGAGGATTTGCAATATATGTTTTGAATGATCAGACGCTTCCTGACCCATTTAATAGCCACGGTCTCATATATGTATGAAATCCAAATTTCATTATTAGTTCCCTATGGTGACATATTTGCAACTGCCTTACTGACCTTGGATCGACATTGTTGGGATTTTGGGCCACTTCCGTGTGGGAAGTATTGTTGTCTTACGCGCACAGCGATGTGGCCTCGAGTTGAATTCTGGTGTAAAATGATCGGGTTGGAATTTCGGCGTAAAATGATCGGGTTGGAATTTCTGTGTGAAAATGACCTGTGTGGAATTTCGGAATGATTTTGGTAGCAGAGATGGACAGGTGAACAAATCTAGCATGTACTGAAAAGCACCTGCAAAGTCAGTATATGTAGTAGAGCAGATAGTTGACCTTCCAGAGTTAGTAGCCGACCTTATAGAGTAGGTCAACTGTAAAATTTAGGGTAGAATGACAATTTTGCAGAGTAGGTGGTAGGCTTTACAGTGCACGCGATCGTTCTGTAGAATAGGTACCATCTGGTGCATTTATATATATATATATGAACATTATTGCGTTTTTTAAAAGTGTGAAGAAACACAAAAAAACAAATGAGTAGTGCTTTACTCTTTTCTCTGTTCTTCGGGGGCTTGTATAGTCAGGGTTTTTGTAACTAAAATTTTCATAGTGTGATTTTTGTGAACTAAGTATTTCGTAATTTTTTTCCTCTTATTTAAAAGAGAACTTTTACGTAAAACTGTATATTCCAATTCTCTCCTATCTCTTTGTTATGTGCGTGTGTGTCCGTTATCTTTGTCTTCTCGATTTCACTGACCGACCGACATTCCTTCCCAACAGACATCTGTTTCCCCCGACTTAGGATAAAATCAAGAAAACGAAACCATGCTCTACAATCTGTTGAGAAGCAAAATAAGTTGAGATAAACTGAATGAAAGTAGGGTATGGGTGAAAACATATTCAAATAAGAATCCAGCCAATTGAATTATAATTCAAAGCTTCTTGCTTTACTGAGCCGGCAATTTCTTTACAAGAATCAGATAAAGTATATGATGAGAGGCTATTCTCAATCATCTTGCCCTGATCTCCTCCAGTTCATTATGTAATAGTCATTGAAAATGCTTAACATTGATGGGTTGCATGCCCTTTGCATCAACTAGTTTTAATCTCATAAAGAATGATTCATACTCAGCTACACTATTCATATAGAAAAATTTCAGCTTGTACGATCATTAATGACACATTTGATTAGTAGGAATAGAAATTTTATTTTCACATTATTACCAGTGAAATATTAATTTTTACTTTTGATTACTTAATTACATAGAATAATTATTTTCAGAGTAATAAATATTTCTTTAAATTAAGAAATAAAAATATCAAGTTTTATTTGGTGTTATTTATTCATTGAATTCTTTATATTCAAGGAATAATTATTCTTAAAAATATTACCATTTTATCTATTGTATTTTTAATGGTCATAATATTTTATTTCTATGTTCGTTCATTATACCCATTAATCAAAACCCTGGTCTACTTCTTCGTCTTCTCTTCAGGCGTTTGTTTCTCGCCGACTTCTCTTCATCCCTTTCTTCGTTTTCTCTCTAGTCCATGTCACTTTCTGTCTTTGCCATTTCTTGTCTCCAACCATATTCATTATCTCCCGCCTCCATCGCTCTTTGAAGCCCTACCCGTCTCCAACCATATTTGTCTTCTCTTGTCTCCATCCTTCTTCAAAACCTTCATTGGAAAACCATGAGTTGTAGTCATTGAAAAGCGATGGCCACTCCAGCTCCCCCATGCAAACGGGACACATTTTCCGTGGAGTTGTAGTCAAATGTATGATCTCTCTATCATTTTGACTTGTCATGACTTTGAAATAAAAGTCGATAACAAATGATAATAATTAAATAAAAAAAATTTAGTTTTTTGTCCATAGAAGAAACAAGCCCAAATTCAAATATTTAATATTGTGTTAGACCTAACAAAATGAAACCATTATTAACAATCATGGTGCATAACATTGGATACAAGATCAATATGAATATCTACTCAATCGTTGAAATACTAACTATAACTTGCTTATACAGATCGTAAGAAAGTGACAATCCAATATTATAAAAATCACAATATTAAATTTGCATGAATCATATAATACCATAATCCCAATACTAAATCAATCCAAACAAATCTTCAAAATAATACAATTGTTGTTTATAATATATATAACGTCCATCGAATGTCTGAAATGCAAATAACAAATCCAAATATAATGAAATATAAAAAAACTTCGAGACTCTCTTCGTCCAAGCTTCCTACAAAGCAATTCATAACTTTCTAATCTAAAATGGATTAGAAATAACATAAAATTATGAATAAAAAATTTAACAAGTATTAATATATAAATAATAAAACACATAGGTCCATAAATTAGAATGAAAAAATAAAAATAATAAAACATAAGTGAAAGTCTAATATATGTCATAAATCCACACGTGTCAAACATTCAATTAGCAAATATCCCAATAAGATTTTGTGCGTCAAATTTGTAATTTGTATACGAATGTAAAATAGTCTAAATGTATAAAATCGTCCAAATACTCGAATGTCCAAATATTACAAATTTAGAAGTCTCAAAGTCTAAAGTCTCAAGTATGAAAATTAGATAAATTCAAATATCAATCAAAATCTGTAATTATCAAGAGTTAAACATATCAAATATCAAATTATATATCGGTAAAAATCTTAAAAATTTAAAATATGTTAAAATTTGATAATTAATTATCAAAATTCTAACTTTGAAGAATAGATATATGCACTCTCGATAATCTTAGGTTATATACCACTACTATTTAAACTCATAGATGAGCTATTTACATATTGTCCCTATAGATGAGATCAAACGTCACTTTCTTTTGTTTCCTATGAATAATAGGCGCAATCATTAAATCTGTTAAAATATACTAAAATGTCTAAGTTATTATTTAGTTTAATTTTTTTTTATAATGGTTTTCAACAAAATACCAAATCAAAAGATTCTATAATAAATATTCTATAATAAATATTCAAAACTTTTCTTACTTGTAAGAAAAGTACAAAATTTTTATTCTAAAAAAATATAAATATAAAACTTTTTACCTTATAAAAAAATATAAATATTAAAATAAATAATAAAATAGAGTTCGACATGAAGTATATATATAGATTATTACATGTAAGGCCCAAATCCATGATCTCGTAACTTTTATTCCATTTTACTCATGTATATAAATATAATATTTAAATATTTACTTATTTGTATAAATTAAACAAAATGTTCAAATATTCGATAAAATCAAAACAAAATCTTAAAGTAATCAATGGAAACTACATACGTACACACATATTTAAAGTATGAAAGTTAAAAGTGATATGCATGTACTTTAAAATATAAAATATAAACAAAACTTGAAAGAATTTGAAATAAAATAAAAATCGAATTTAGAATACTTCCCTTAATCTTTTAGTTTGACTAATCTAACCAAATGAAGCTTCTAATCCCACTTCATTCCTGATGCATCTTGCATCCGAATTATAGTACGGATTAAAGAATCAAAATTTTTTTGTCAAATCTGAAGTAGGTTCAATCTTCGTACGTTCTTAATGTGAACCTATGTAATACAATAAAATACGGTCAAATAATTGGCGAGACTCACTCTTTGGTATATCCTTTGATATCCAAATCAGAATCCTTATTTGAAGAAAGAAAAAAGAGATGATGTAAGTTTAAATGCTTGTAAAATAATTCTTATTTGGGGTTTTGCACTTTTCTAAAGTTTCTTAGTGTGAGAGAGAGTATGCACTAAGCTAACTTTAATTTTTCTTTAGTTTTGTTTGAGTATCGATCCTCCTTTCTTATTGGAAAGAGGGGGTTTTTATAGAAGGTAGAGGGCTCAACTGATGAGGAAACTACCGGGTGAATAAAATTTTGCTCAGTTAGTGGTTCCAACTAGCGCCCAAGGCCATTGATTCAAGATAAAAGAGGAAAACCGTTTCGGTCGTTTGCGTTGGTTCCGTTTTTATTTAAGGAATGAACTTACTCGGATAAAGTCGACGGGCATGTCTATCAATTTGGATCATATGGGCCGACTAAGTCTTCATACTTTATGGGCCAAATCTTTGGGCAGATTCTTTCTCCTAGACTGTCGATAATAATACCCATCATTAACTACCCATATTAGAAGGTTTGAAATTCAGTCTTCTAAAAAATAATGAATATTTTTCATTTTATTCTGTAGATTGGGATAGTAGGCTATCGGATAGTAAATCATTGGTTTGTTTTTTATTTGAAAAAGTGCTACGGTTCGAAGTACAAGCAAAAATGACTCTATGGCACGATTGAAAATACAATTATCGATATTGAAATTAGCAACGATTGTGATCGAATTACAGTAAGGTTTTATATCAGCTAATTAAATTTCTAATACATTTTCGAATTTACCTGGTACACGATTGTTGCGAGCATGATCCTAAGCCTTAAGTTTGGCCCGAATTCTTAAGGTAGATCCGAGAATTCTTTATTACCAACAAAGAGATAAAGATTATCCTAAAAGGTTTCTAAATAAGTCTTCTCACTTAATTGAGGTTTTTTATAATTTATTCTGTGTTTTTAACAAGTTTCAGCCAATAATATTAAAAATAAATAAATAAAATAAAGGTGATTTCAACAAGGAATATGACTTTAGTGGAAGTACAATAAAAAGACCGCTAATTATACTAAGAAAGAATAGCCACAGACTTGGAAAAGGTAAACAATATATAGTTAGACCTGATTAAAATAAAATTATTTAATAGGATATGTTTAATTGATTTAAAATTTTATAAAATTTAATTAAAATATATAAGTATTTTGGATAGAGACAGATATAAAATTAAGGTCTAGTTAAATTTTTAGGTTAAATTACTGATAAAATTTTTGGCTTAACGTGGCCCAAATTATAATTTTTTTAAATATATATATTTTTTATTTAAATAAATATTGAGGTTAATGATTACTTTAATTTAAAATATATATTTACGTAATATTTTATTAATTTTAAAATATTATGCACCTTTTGATATTTAATATGAGAATATAAATTTTTTAATAAACATATTAAAAAAAAATATCGATAAACTGGCTCAGTATGAACGGACACAATTAAAACTTTGGTTGGGGTGATTGGGTCTTGTTTGGCACAGTACCATTTATTGATCATAAATTCTTCTCTAAATTCAACCCGAATAAGATTTTAATCCGGCTTACATGTAAATCCAGGTTCTTAAACCATTCAAAAAATTATAAATTAGGTTTTCATATGAAATAATTAGAATTTTATTTTCATATGGAATAATTAGTTTGATTTGTTATCAAAACCCAAGCTCTCCGCAAGTCTATAAAAAGTCAAAATACGAGCCCATCGATTATCCCTTAGACAAGTTTGTTTACGAGCTCATAAAGATGCATAACTGAACTATGTATCAGTCTAATTGAATCTCGTTCATTTGGCTCGAGCTTGGCTCATTTTATAACGACTTTAGTCAATTTGTTCCTAATTAAAAGATATATCGCTTAAATTTATTAGTATGAAACTCAATCTAATAAAGACGCCATTTTATAATTGACAAAAATTTCATTTCCTAAAAAAGCAAGCCTTTTAATTGAATGGTATGGAGTGGTAACACAAGCTTTAATCCGTTGAGAGAAAACTTCACGAAATTTCATAACCTCCATAGTAGCAAAAATGAAGTCTCATTCTGTAA
This sequence comes from Nepenthes gracilis, assembly GCA_033239525.1. NCBI lineage: Eukaryota > Viridiplantae > Streptophyta > Magnoliopsida > Caryophyllales > Nepenthaceae > Nepenthes > Nepenthes gracilis. Next base: position 12,023,549 of record BSYO01000025.1, on the reverse strand, counting down.
GGCATAAATCTTAAAAAAGTATTTTAATGATGATTAATTTAATTTAATCGATAGATTTTTAATATTAATTGATATTTTAAATAAAAAATTAAGTTTCAGATTGAAATACGTTAGATCGAGTAGTACTTGACGTACGTCTGATCTATGTATGAGTGCATTTTAAATAGAATGTCCACGTCTGAGATACAATCGAGCATGCGTATTTAGACCAAAATATTAACGCCTAAGGAACGCTCGTACATGGTATGGATTATACCTTAGTGTCTGATTCACGTATGACCAACGCACTAATTTTTTATAAATAGGTCATTTAGTCGATTTTGGCTTATTTCTACCGGAGATTTGAGAAGGGAAAGAAGAGAAGAAGAAAAGAGAAAGAGAGAGAGAGAAAAGGAGAACAATGAATTAAAAAACTTTTAAAATTTTTTTTGCTAAAATCAAATAAAGGTAAATATATCTAAATATTTTCTTTCTTTATTACTATTTATTTTTGATATTTCTAAATATTTCTTATTCCAAATATTTATATTTATATTATTTTTATAATTAAAAGGATTATACTTTACATGCATTGATTTTATTTATATTTTATAAAATTTTATGAAGTACATATATTAAATTTATATAAATTATATTTAAGTGTTAAATTTCTATATTTATATTCTTAGATATCTTCAAATTATATATATAGTTCTACATATCTTAAATTCTCACACAAATGTTCTTACATATTTTATATTTAAAAGAAATTGATAAAATTATGTAAACTATTCTAAATTTTTAAAATATCAACTTTAATGATTTTGCATGTTGCTATTTTACTCATATAAACTTTCACATATTTTTAAATTATATATTAAAATTCTTATATATCTATCATTTTTGTTGCATATTATATATATATATATATATATATATATATTTTTATTTTAAAAAAACTCTTTATTTGCTTTGATAAATGAATTACTTTCTTCAGTCCGAGAAGTAAGAAAATATTCATATTTAAATAGATTTTTAATTTAACCAATTAAGGACCATTGTATAGAATTAAAGGAATCATTTGAATATATCTTAATATTTTATTAATAAATTGAATATCAAATCTAATATTTACAGATCAAAAAAGTTATATTTTATGTCGACTATAGAGGATAATATATAATCGGCTCATCTACGAGTCGTAAATAATGGCGTATAATCTTTGATTATATAGAAATAATCATAATTTAAGTTTCGATATTCATTGTTTATTAGTAAAATCATTACTGATTTTGGGTCCTTTACATGTTTGTATAAGTTGGCATGATTTATATATTTATACAAAATTTGACATATTTGATCATTAATATTTTATTTTCACATGATTTATCAGAAAATAATATTATTTACATTTCAAACTTTCAATTATAATATAATTCTAATATATTTCATTTGTAGATATATATAATAATACATATATCTTGCTGAGCATTAGATTCCTTTTTGTCTTTATTTTTGTTAACCTTTCAAATTCGTGAGCTCAATAACTTGCAAGAGTATTGGATCATGAGGAGAAAAATTTAGGAGATTTAGTTTAAAATGTTTTATTATAATCTACAAGTTTAGAATTATAACTTTCAATTTTTATATTTCGGTATTTTGTAAATGTTTGCATCCAACTATTGCCCGGTGATGTCAGTGATGGAAATGTTTCAGTTTGATTCAATAAATTTCAAAAGTTATAATTTAATACTTTAATTTTTGGATTAAAATAATTTTCTTTACTTATAGTTTGAGACTAAATAACAATCGATATTTGGCGCTACTTTTAAATGTGATTTTTAGGTCATATGATTTGATTATTATACATTTTTTTAACCCATTAACAGTATTTGATGTAAATTTGCATCTCAATATTCAGTTTGGGTGGTCAAAGCCAGTAAATTAAAAAAAAGAAAATCAAATTTTAGATCTTAATGTTAAATCAAATTAAAATAATTATAAGTTAAAGAAAAAGTTAACTTTGACTTTGGGCCGAGAACGTGACACATTTAACAGAATGATAAACCCTATGGGGGTTGAGCTTTTTTGCAAATCTTGGTTGAACTTTGTTAGAATGCTATCGGTGTAGTAATTTTTGAGCACGAAGAATATTATCTCCAATGCATCTCATTTGAATAAAAGCCGACATGATCCAACGACGGCAATATGTCTTTAATTTGAGAACAGAGGATCCTAGAAACAATCTAATAGGTAACGTTACAGCAAGCAATCGGTCAATATGAATGAGAGCGAGCTTCATCCTCCTATTTTTACTTTCGGCGATGGTTTTGAAGAGTAACCGCTTGCATTGATTACCATCCTTAAAGCCAACGGACTGAAGGTATCCCCTACGGAGAAGAGAGGAGCTCACATTGGTAACAATCGAAAGCAGTTTTAGCAGCAACAGCACCCTCGGAAACACTTCCAACCGAGGCATTCAACTCTTTCAAGGCAATCTTGACCGATTTAAGTTTAAATACAGCTTTGAACATGGGATATTAACTCAACGGTGTGCTCCAAGCTCGGACAACAGTAGCTGTGTGCTCCAAGAGAGCTCACAAAGGAATTGTTGAAGAAGGGGCGCCTTCTAGGGTGCCGATCCTCATCAAACAAAGCATCACAAGGGGAGAGGTCAAAGACACCAAGAGAGGGGAAAAACCTAAATATTGAGATATAACCGCAATCCAGTCATTGTTGACAAGTATCTGATCAAGCTTCCCCACGATAAAATCAACTGTCTCCCTCATGTTACTCCAAGAGACCACAATTGAGGAGGCACTTTTCAAAGGCCTTTGCACAAGATCTTTCAAAGCTACCACCCGAGATCTCGGTCGGGGAAATAACTGCATTAAAATCACTAAGAGCCGCTCAAGGCAGCCGGGGTGTTGAGTTGGAAATAGCTACGAAGAAAGCGGGTCTTTTACACTCCACTTCATCCTTGAGACTGTATACAAAAGACAGGAACACAGTGCATGAGTTCGGCCTGGAGGTAACCGAAGAATGGATAACTTGTTCATCGATAAACAAAGCTTGTAGAGAGACAATGTCAGGGTTCCACCCAACCCATATGTGGACAACACCATTGATGTTGTGATACATCTCTTAGCACCATCCATCCGCAAGTTTCGATGATAAAAGCTGAGCATTACACCTCTGAACCTTGGTTTCAGCCATACCACAAACACGAAGATTATACTGTTTCAGGAAGTGCTTCATTTATCTTATTTTAAGGAGCTCATTAAGGCTCCAATATTCCAGCAAGCAATTTTGATCATTATATAATCACAGTGGAAGGGGCAGATCTTTTAGGCCCCCTTTGTGGCTATCAGAGTGCTTAGGATTCAAACCAGGTACCAAGAGCTTAACAGCTCCATTAGGCTGAGCATCACTGACTCCGGGAGGATTAGAATCCACCTCATGGCAGCTGCTCTTTGATCTAAATAATAAAGGGGAATTAGGGATAGGTTTAGAGGGAACGACGACCAAGGGGAGCTCCTTTTCAATATAAGGAGGATGGCAAGACAGCACTGTTGTCCACACCATCAGGGCAAGCCAGACAACTGAAACTGTTGGCCAGAACACCCTTCTTGCTGGAAGAGTTCTCCAGAGAATCATTCTTCAAATTCTCAGTAGGGAGGGTAGCCACATTCTCCTTGCCAACAAAGGAAGCAGGAGGGTTCTTATTAAGCTCAGTATTTGTCTGCCTTGTACAATTGGAAGCAAGTGACCATATGCATTGCAATGAGAGCAATAGTACGACTTCCATGTATATACCACTTTGATCATAGTAGAAAGATCCTCCCCAGAAAATGGGTCATTTCCAACAACAAGCTCAATTGAGTCTGGAAGCTCTGAATTAATCTCCACATCTACATAGACACGAGCAAATTCAAATTTGGATAAGCTATCTGTTTGGGAATCGGCAAATAAGGGAACACCTATAGCACTCTGGCAACATAGCTAAGATCCTCCTTAGTCCAAAATTCAAGAGGAAGGTTAATGAGTTTAACCCAAATTGGAATATTCTTATGGACATCATGTTGGAGAATCATTTCCGATTGCCACACTTCAAGGAAAATAGGTCAACCTGCAAAATTCCAAGGGCGCCCTTCACAGACCTGCAAATTCTCAAAGTCCAAGAATTCAAAAAAGGAAAATCTAGACCAGTTGCACAAAATTTTTGTCAGCCCCATGTTACTCCAAATGTTTTTCCCAATTGATTCAACAGCCTGGAAACCAGGCCTTCTACCAAGAAAGTATCCAACAAGGATGGACTCCCAGATTTTAGCACCATAAACAGCCACGGATTAGGATGGAATGACAACATGCTTATCACCCCGAACATATGGAATAAAGAAAGATAAATGGTTATGGTCAGCCGACCAAATCAGCCCAACTTTTCCCATCTCCGACAACCAAGATGGGCTTTTGGTGAACAGGACTCAGCGAAGGAGGGAAGAAAGAGGGTGGTTTATATATTAGCACCTCATGAGTAACACTGGAGGTTTCAATAATCTTAGATATCAAAGCTTCAACTTCAGCTGAGAAATCTAAACCAGGATTATCACCCAAGGCAAAAGGCCGCTATCCTTCAAGGATCTGGAGAGATTGATAAGCTCCAAAGCATGATTAGGGCGAGGAGGCCAGAGAAAAGAAGAAGGTGGCAATGAAGAATGTCGGTGATTAGCTCCACCAACATAGGGGAGAGGAAATCTAAGAACAAGAGGAGAGGGAGAGGGAGAATAAGGCCATCAGAAACATTAAGAATAAAATTGAAAAAAAAAAAGAAAAGAAGTTTAAGAATAAAATTAAAAATTACAGCAAAATTTTTAAAATTTGCAGTTAATCCTCAAGAAACCCCATCAATAACCAATCAGAAAAAAAAAGGAAGATAAATCTAGTATGTGAAATAGTATAGTTCGTATTATTAGGTCTTTTAAGTTCAATGACCAATTGGGCACATTTCCCAAAAATTGTTAGGGAATTTAAATAAAAAGGATTTTATTAAGTTTATTGAAAATATCCATTGATTTTTCCTGAGTAAGAGTTTACTGAATGTGAACGGGGCTTTTATTTTCCCCCCCGGCACATCTCCTGCCATTTGTTGGAGGCCAGCCAATATGCACCGTTGATTTCCTTCACCGTTGGCTAATCTTGAAAGCTATAAGCTCAAGACGATTCAATACTTCTCACAAACTTCTTTGCCTGTTACAGCAAATGACAGCACACAACTGATGAGCCAGCAAGCCATATGACGATACAGTGCAAATTAAGGAATTGCATTTCTGAAATTGAAGTAATTTTATTTCACTCTTTAAATGTCTGCAATCTTTCATAGGACTATTGGATTTAAGAAAATTCAATGACCAGATCTTAAAATAATATAAAATATATAAAAATAATATATAAATAATTATTTTAATTGGCTTTGACATTATCAAAATATCCCTGGATTCCTCATGCCTGCTTGTAGAAGAGGAAAATAACACTACTTTTTCTTATTTTTCAGTGCACTCTGACATGACAGTACCGTTAGAAAATTCACTCTTTGTCCCCTTTCTCCTGAGACAATCCATCCAAAGCCACACTTTTTATCAGAGGTTTTGTCATGATCCTTCTAAATATTAAGTTTTCTCGTCCTACTAATAATTGAGATCATTTTAAAAATAAAGGAGACTAGAGACTCAGACAATATTTTAAATTATTGTTTTAATCATTGCCTTTATATTATAAGGATAGAACTCAATCATTTGAAGGCTAAGAGAACCGAATGTTTGGGAGAACCATAGCAAAACAATTTTACCATATTTTTGAGCATCCTATTTATCTCAAAGTTCTGTTAAGGTTTTATTTTTTTAATCCTTACTTGTACTCCTAATAGTGAAGATTTTATCTTGACAAATTAGATAGAAAAGATTCTAATAACACATTAAATTTTGCTGGATGTATTTTCTAATCCTATCCATCAAAATTGTCAAGATAAAAATGAGATGACTACAAAATGAGAGTACTCTAACTGCTCTTTTTTTTTTTTTTTTTAATCTTCCCCTTAAATTCCATTATTTTTGAAAGGCATATCAGCCTTTTGGAAAATCTTGGGAAAATCCTGAGTGCAACCAAAGCAATTATTTCTAATGGTATGACCACCATATTCTCGTAGACTATGGTTGTCAGGTAGAAATACAGTGATATATGTAGATAAGGCATGCTAACAGAGTGATAGACTTGAACCTTTTTCTATATGACCTGATCAATTTGATCAGGCACTCAAAACAATTATGGCATGTATCACAGATATCATTCTCTCTTACACCAAATTCACATATCAACTAAGCACAAACTGATCAGCAAAGATTTTTTTTTTTTTTTTTCACATTCCAAGTTACATGGCAATGGTGCTTTCATAGAGGTATCAACGTTGTGCCTTTAGCTAAAAATGATGTGGATGATTGCTCTAGGAAAATGATACTTTGTTGGCAGACCAAATTGCAATACCTACCATTTTCCCCTATCATAATATTGCAGATTAAGCAGCAATTTCGACCTTCCACCAATAAAATTGAAAAATTTGATGAACAAAATGTGAGAATGAGATTTCAATGTACCTGCTCCAAGGTCAAAAACATAATGACATTCCATGATCCAAGCCGACCAAAATTCGGGACAAAGCCCTTGTAGAAAGCAAGAGGTCCCTGCAACATCAAAGAATAACCTTTTCAATTGGGATCTCCAGCAAAAAAAAGAATGTTGGATGCATTGATGAAAATATCAGTAATAATATCGTTCATAGCCATATCAATATCAAACAAATCAAATAATACGTTTCAATATCGAGTATATCAGAAGAAAAAAATTTCCAATCATAAGCTGAAAGAAAAATATTGGCTAACATATCAAATGTATTGAGCAATATTTTGAATATCGGCACGATATTATTGCGGAATCAAAAGATATTAGTATCAAGGTCCTGATATTGATATATATCATTATTTCAAATATCGGCCGACATTTCCATCTATAATTGAAAGAGTAAAAAATTCCTGAAATTTTTAAATAAGAATCGCTCCTGTTAAAGCCATTGGTGGGACCCCTATTTTTTTTTTTTCTTTTTGCCTTTTGCTTTTAAACTTTTCCACTACTAGAGAAGGCTCGTTTGCAAGTGTAAGGAGAGAGCAGACAAAAAGACAGGGTAAAGTTCTAAAAAATCTAGTTCCCTGATGGTATGAACAATAACTTTTATCAGCTAATTACACAAAAAGGAAAAGAAAGGGTAAACAAAAAGCAGGGATTGAAGCCCAGAAAGCATACATCATTCTTGAAGGTCTTGACAAAACAGTCAAGAGTACTATTGTATTGAGAGTCTCCCATCATTCTGGATTTCACCTGAAAAATAAATCCAACAAAATGCTCTGTCTTCATTCCTGAACACCACCAGTGAGAAGTAAAGTTACAGTGGAATGCATGACACCGGATGAATCTAATATGCACAAGGCCCTGTGTTTTTTTGGCATCATATGAGTCTAATTTTAGAATGGTCACTCACCGCATCATAAATTAAGCTGATCATCAAGGACTTGAGTCATGCCGTGTTTAACACAATTTGCAGGAGCAGTGATATTATTTACCACTTATTTTTAGCAATTGTTCCCCACTGACACTGTATGTGGCATCACAACTACTTATATAACACATAGTTTACATTTTAGCACAACAATTTTATGAAATCACTAAAGAATTGTTCACAAAGCAGATTAAAGAATTAGTTGGTGCACAAAATAGAAACTAATAACTTGCGCCAAAACTAAAATGGTGAGATGGAAATATACGAAGCCTACAAATTTGAACAAACAAACTCAATCAACTGCATATCTACACAGACAAATTCAGTTTCAACGTCCTTTTTTGGTCATCAGGGTAGGTCCCACTGGGACAGTAAGGAGGAGGGATAAGGCGTGCTTGAACCCAAACCTCTTGTTCATGGAGGGTGATAGTGTCAGTGGCAGCCCCACTGGTGTGTGGCTTCAAGGTATACTTCCTCACCCAACTACATTGGAATGCGGCTTTTGATTGGGAGGTGGAAAGAATTTTGCAAATTGCTCAACTTTACTAGCTTCCTGTTCATAGTCTGCCATTGAGATCTGAGCACTGGGTCAAAATGGTTGAGGATGAGCAAAAACAGAAGGTTCATATGAACTTGGATTGGTCAATCTGGTTCAGGAAAGCCGTGTTCTATGGCATGGGCTGCAGCAGGAATATATCAATATTTGAACCCAAAGCAAGACATGTCACGTCTTACGTCTTACCTTCATGGAAGAAAATATCAGTGTCAGTACTGGTCATATCAGTATTAGACATATTGAACAATACGTGTTTGTATAACATATAATGGAAAGAGAAAATTTTATTAAAATTATAAGTTAACAAGGTCATATCGACTAATATATTGGTCAAATATCTAGTATATTTAAATGTCGGCTAATATATCATGATATTGTTACAATATAGAAAAATATCAATAATTGTGGGGGTCCAATTTTGATATATATTGGCCAATATTTACATCAATGCTTACATTGCATAGGATTCTGGCAGAAGTCATTAATATGCTATGTTATTGATTGCTAGACTTAATGAAGCCATGGATGAGCTCATTATCGAGACCCAGTCAGCCTTTGTCAAGGGGAGATTAATGCTTCACAATGCTATGATTTCTCAGGACTTGGACAAAAAAATATCAAAGGAGAAGTACTTCAGCAAGATGCCTTATGGAGATTGATATGAATTAGGAATATGACATAGTTAGCTGGAGTTTACCTTGAGAGGACATAGCAGGTACTGGGTTAAGGCTTATTCACAGGATTATGATGCATCGCTACTGCTAAATTCTCTGCTTTCTTTGATGGTGAATTGTGTGCCTTCGTCCAAGCCAAGAGAAAGATAAGGCAGGGAGATCCTATTTTTGTCATGGTTGCTGCTTCTTAAGAAAGACAAGTCATTTCAAAATCATGAAAAATGAAGAGAACTCAAGATCTGTTCCTTGTCATTTGGTGATGACCTAATTTTGTTTAGCAAGAAGATACATACCCAGTTCAAAAATTGGTGGAGTGACATTCAGAGATTTTCAGCTCTCTCTGGTTTGATGACCAACAGAGCCAAGTCTCAGATGTTATTTGCTGTGATTAGTGAAGAAAAGAATCAGTTGCTTGCTATCACTGGTTATGAAGAAGTTTGCCTGCTTATAAAGTATTTGGGTGTACCACTCTGTCTCATCAATTTGTGCTGCTGATTGTCAATTGTCATTTAATAAGATTGATGCGTTGAACTGCCAGACTGCTTCCATATGTAGGGAGACTTCAACTTATTGTGTTTCATTAGCATCCAGGTATATTGGAATAGCATTCTACCACTTCCTAAGAAAACTTCAAAAGAAAAGGTATCTTTACCGAATTCTCGGGGACTGCACATGACATAGGGGGAAGGAACTATTGGAACAGGTTTGCAAAGTTCTATGTGGATGGGTTTTGGTAATCAGATATGTTACATGGAACAAAGCAGCCCTTATGAAGCATTTACAAAGTCGTGTTGACTGATAAAGAAAGGCTTTGGGCAACGTGGGTTGATGAACACTAAAAAATACACTTCTATCCCCACTTATTTGCTGTTATTCTTTAGTAATTTAACATAATTTACTTATTTAACATTATTACTTTATTTTTTATAAAGAGCAGCATTGTTGATAAAATGGGTTAAAACTTGCAAATGGGACAGGGAAAACACTAACAAGGGCTGGCCAACACGAATTTCAAGACAACGCAAGGATATTGATTCCCTAAATAATTCAATCAATCAAACAATTTTTTTTATTGAAAAGAGAGAGAGAGAGAAAGAGAATGAAGGATGCAAATATTCCAAGGAAAAGCCAACCAAACAAAGCATAAGGGAGATATGTCCCTTAGTAAATTCGATCAGTCAGACAAACATGGAAGGAAAATCAACCAAACACCGGAAGCGGCCATCATATCTTTGCACACAAGGAAGCAAGCAGCCCCTAGCCACTCTTGCATAAAAAGGAGCAGCTTGGGTCTTTGGACAGGAGCTTTCACATGACAGTAGGGGACTTTGGGGGGCTCTTAGGCAGATTTTGGGAGTAGCTTTAAGCAGCTTTAGCTTAGGCTTGGCGGCAGAAATTCTTGGTTGGACGTGAGGTAGAACAGGAGAGAGAAAAAAGCAACAATTTTTGTAGTATCAAAATTCATGTTTTCTTTTTTTGAGGTAGTTGCAAGTTTATTTTTAGAGTTATTTTTCTCAAAGTTCTTGTTTTTATTATGGTGATCACCACCTTCATTGAAGTTGAAGTGTTCGTCAATTGCTCCTAGCTCCATTCGGTTGTTCATTCACGCAGTAAGTTTGTTCATAATGTAATTCATTTATTTCTGCAACTTAAAGATACTTTTTTTTTTGGTGTTGCACACATTACTTTAGTCATATATGGTGCTATTTTTGTGAATATTCATATATCTATTTAGAAAGAAATAGTTTTTTCACAAGTTGTCATCGCTATTTAGTAATTTGGACAATTTAGTTTTGGCATTATTCTTTTTTTCTTTTTTATTGATTTATTTTGATGAATATTGATCTCAGGAATGTGTCCCTACGAAAAAGCAGCCATTTTCCATTCAAATCTCGTTCTTTGCAAGTTGACTCATTAATTGTTAACATTATAATATAATTACAGGCGGATAAGATCTAAACTTATCGGGTCAAACTACACCTTATGCACTCGTGGGAATATATATACCATGTTTGAGGTCGGTCATGGTTTCATTGCATCAGATTAAAATGTATAAATTGTGGTCATGTTTGTAAACCAGATGTAGCTTGGACTTCAGAAAAGTTGATGAAGCTAAGGGATCACTTAAGAAGGCCTGAATGTGAATGGAAAATGGCTCAACAAACCATTGAAACTTGCTGATAAGATGCTACGAGGAAATCATAAGAACTTCAGCTGGTAAAGATAAATTCGGGAAAATTTAATATCCCAAAAGCACTTTTTTATGTCCTGATTAAGATTTCATAGAAAGCTACTTGCCAAGCATAGATTACTGCAGTGGAAAATAGCAGTGAATGATACTTGTCTGCATTGCAAAGGGTAGGTTGAGATTGACGATAATTTGCAGTTCCAATGCAGTTGTGGCTGACTCTGAGATGGATGGGATGTTGTAGAACAATTATCAAACTAAAAATATTTGGTGTGGAGGAAATGAAATGAGAGATTGATGACCGCATGTTTCAGAAAGGACATGTCTATTGACACAATCTATGTCATTTGGCAATAAAGGAATAACAGGACTGGTGAAAGAGCAGCAGATTGGGAGCAAGAACTTCAGCCAGATGACAAGATGTTGATGTTAATGTTGAATTATCATATGCCAGAGTATATATGAATGATTGTAAATGGTGAGGAATTACCCCACCCCCAATGTCAAAAGGGTAAATTTTGTAGATCACCCCCAATGTATGTGTTTTGGATATAGCGAATGTTGAAGTGATAGTAATAGCTTGCTTACCCAAAAGAATCCATTAAAGAAAAATATATTTCCTATTCCACATGAAATATTTCCATATATAATCAACATATGAAAAATCATGTCAATCTGAAACTTTAGAGAAGTTATGACTACATAAGACTGAAGCCAAAACAATTAGTGCATTTTCTAAACTACTAAAAATTCTTCATCAATTTTCAGCACTTGTTCTTCTTTAATCACACACTACCCAGCACTAACAGAATTTCAGCACTTTTCAGAATGGGCTTATCACCAATCAAAAGTTCCAAACAAGTATCTCAAACCATAGTTCTAGAATAGAATTGCAAGGTCTTAAAAAGGATCCTCAATTTCTCCTGGAAAAATGAACGAAATGACAAATATTGTATTACAGTTGGGACGCTTATTTCATCCATAAGCTAGTCAATTTTGTAGATGAATCTAGAATCATATGGTGAACAAGCTCTAACTGCAGGAAATCATAAAGTTTAAAGAAAGTCATAATTGGCATGAACAGCTAAGCATAAGTCAACAAACCACGTCAACAGGGGAGCCAATGCAAACAGCGAACAGTCCAGCTCCAAGACCAGCTAACAGATGGGTGACAACATTATCAGAGAAGCCAGGAATCCTCAAAAGCATCTGCATAAAACTAACTAAATATATAAGATAAGGGAAATTCTTCACAACATTACTAAGAAAACATGAAAGAAAGGGCAGCCCAAGAATGGGGCACCACATATTACAGTTCTTTAATCCAAATTCCTAATTACCTCCTTCACTTGATCATAACTAGCCAATTCAGCAGCATTCATGATTGCATTCCTCGCAATATTAGGCCCCACACCAGTCCAAAGAGCCCCAAATCCTTCCTAAAACTCAGAAAGGTTAGGTAACTTCAACTGTGGCCAAAATGTGGGAAAGAAAGAGTACATGTCAGAAGTTCTGATTAGGTCAAAAATACCTGTTTCACTATCGTGGAGTAGGCATTCAGAGCTCCAGAATAACGCCTTGGCACACCTGGTGGCAATTTCCCCTCAGATTGAAGTCGAACTTTTACTAGATCAGTAGGGTTAGCAATTGAAATTCCAACAGCGCCTGCAGCAGACACAAGTTATGTATGTCTCAGTTTAACTGATGCCAGTAACAAGTAGGAATTTCATAGTGAGAAGGGGATTACTTGGTCAATTTTTTTTTAAAAAAAATGAAGCCATGCTACTTGAAAAGCAAACTGCCACTAATGATTGTAAAGGGCAAATAGTTTGTACAAAGGCATCAAGAGAGAGAATAACCAGTTGTAAGTGCAGCTAATATCTTCTTGGATAAAGGAGCATCACCAACATGGTCCTTGCCTACATAGAAGTTTCTAACCTGTCCAAATGGGAAATTATGCATGACAGAGAAATTTAGTTGACAAAAAGAGAAATGTTGTTATTTCCCAATAAAATGCACTAAAACTCACAGGTTCATACAGGCCAATCCTTAGCCCACCAAACAGGCATTGACGATGCAATCCTGGTACAATTCCTTTCCAAAGTGCTGAAAAGCCTTCTTCCCTAGCAATTGTGGAAACAGTACCGAGCATTCCCCTGTATTTTGGTAAAGTCATGACATTCCCATCAGCAGCTTTCTTTTGGAGCTGAAGCCTAACCTTTGCAGTGTCCAAAGGGAGGGTACATACCTGGATTACATCCAAGTTAAAAGTTGCAATTAGTTGAGAAAGATTTTAAGATGGCATAGAGTATCATATATTGCAGTAGCAGGGCATTTGAAAGCTGAAAGAGAATGCGGCTTAAAAGCAAGGTTCTTGCATTATTTTTCATTTGACATAGTCATAAGTCAATTGAATAAGCTCACATTTTTCCAAGAAAGACTTCAAATCTTTTCTAATAAGCTAGTTTTGAGAATCTTACGTAAAACTCTCCAAGCCATGAATGCCAGGTACTCTCCTTAACTCCCCTTCCCAAACAGTTTACTCTTTGACACAATCCATTTTTCCTTATTTTTTGGTGGATGATCTTTTGTTTGCCAATGCATCAGCTCCAACCATATCGTTTGTTCTCTAAGTGCATAATTCCCTTTGCTACAAAGGAGTAGCCTCATCTAGTGCCTTCCTTGTACACTAGCGATAAGAGGCACCTCCTTCTCTCATGATCACAATGCCTCAAATTTGATCTACCAAGGTGTGTACGAAGGTGGATTTTCATAGACAGTTAGTCTTGGGAATAACTACTTGCTCATCTTTTGGCTCCAACCCTCCTATAAAATATCCACATAATCCCTATGAGAGCCTCTATAACCCATGTTTAAGAACTTCCTATGATTTCTCCAACATCGTCACCGGTCTCCGCATCAGCTAGTTGCCTAATGCCTCCATTTTTTTCCTCCAGAACACAAAAAGAAAAGAAGATTATATTAACCTCACAATTAAATTAGATCTTTTATTAGGTCCAGGGCACACTAACTTTGAAATCACAATGATTGAAAGAATTGATCAACTCAACCACTTCAATTCAATTAAAAACTACAGCCAAGAGTAACAAATAATATATTGTAATAACCCAAATCATATTTTTCAATGGTTCAATTCATAATGCTAAAATCAACCTATAATTATATCATATATTCATTACTACATTATATTATCATTTATTTTCTTTTTTCCCAAAAGAACATATACTAGACTTCTATTTATTTATTACTAGCAAAACTCTTATATTCAATAATATACTCTATAAACTACATAAATCATTAATACAAAAGCTATCTCCACGTAATTATCATACTCCAAAACGACATACGAAACATCAATATCTATATCTTGCAATACGTCCATCACTACTTCAGAGTATATGTTCACCTAATTGTTAATATAAAATGTTACAAGAAAAATACGTGAGGCGAATATCTAATAAATAATTTTCTAATAAAAAATAAAATAATTATGGAGAACAATATCACGAATAAAATTCAGAATATAATAACTAACAATATTATGCATTGTATGATATATACCATCAAAAGAAATTTCACAGAAAAAATCTGCAATAATTATATTTATATCACTATGAACCTAAGGTAACTGTATCTATGCTCCTACTAGTTGAGTAAATTACTTCATACTAAGGCTACTCTGCATCACATCATTATACAATGCCTAGAGTATTTTACAACTTCTATGGTCTAATCAGTCATCCAATATCTCCAATTGTCTATATAATATTCATAGATTCTGCAGGAGAAATAAATATATCATCGAGATTGACTGAATGATTGCAATATCAGATATTGCGGACTACACTAATATATCCTGACGCTCATATCATCCAAATAAAATAGTATCTTCATACATTCTTCTTTACTTTATCTATAGAATATAAAATAAAGTATCGCACTATATAAAATAATAAACTAAAATATCCAAGATAAATACATGGTAGTTTCATATTATCTTAATGTGTAATTCTTTACCTCGTTCTACCATAATTAGCTATTAAAAAAAATATGAATGAGAGTTAAGGAAATGTGAATAAAACCAAATATTAACATAACATATTATTGTCCAATGAAAAATTAAGTAGATATGTCAACAAAGCCTAACATGTCATTTATTTTTTTCAAATATCACGATTAAATATGTCATTCAAATTTATTGCTTACAACTCATCACAACACTTAACATATTATTTATTAAAGTCACAATTAAAGAAGTAAAACTGATTCGTTATATTGAATCACCCAAAATATATCAATATAAAATTATTTATACACTCTATACCCCAAACAATCACCAAAATATTTTTCTATCGCTAACTAATTAATTACCATCCTCAAATAACATACTAAAACACCAAAAATACATTTATTTTTCTCATCCAAACTCGCACAGCAGCATGAAGGATGCGCTGTTCCCAGTTGCAATGGCTCCCCTGCACCGTGCACAGTGCTCCACAAAGAACCCTAACAATCGCCTGATGCTCTGTTGTCCCAACTCAATGCCCAAGTTCAATTTTTGCTCAAATTCGAATTGTTCACAAATATTTGACACAAAGGACTTATCAAAATTATCATATATGATCCTTATACATTTATTAGAATCAAATTTATGCATCAAATATTACAAATCGTGACCCTTAACTTCATGATATATTCTAAGCCCCTTTTTTTGCATCATCTTCAGATTTCTCTCAAATTTGATCACATGAGAAATATTTGACATAAAAGGATGACCATTTAAGATATTAAACGGGTAAAGGATCATTAAAGAATAAGAAGATTAAAAAATTACTTACTCAAATTTGTTACCTAATCCTTTCTTCTTCTATTTTTCAAACTCATTTTCTCCCTTCTACCTCTCAAATTTTGCCTCCAATCCATGCCATTTTATTTTTAATTTGACTAGTATTTACAACCCACATATCCTAATCCACCTCATGCTCCACGTGTTGCAATTTTCTTGATCCAATTCCACCTAATATGGTTTAATCTTGACAAATCTTCACCAATCCTCTATTTTGTACCATCTAACAACTTCCAGCCATGATTTAACCCAATATTACTGTAATTCTTTGAGCTTGGACAGATGTGATTCCTCCTTGAAAGCCACGCCTTCGAATTGTTATTTTTATTATTATTAAAATCATAAATTCACTTTAATTTATTAGAATAAAATTTTTAAAATAATAATAATTAATTGAAATAGAACCCAAATAGATTAAAATTTAGGAAGTCACGTTGACCAAGTCTAACACAGAAACTACAATAAAAGCCAAAGTTTTTGAACACCATCTACCGCAGATCCAATACTTGCTTAAGGCTTACACGTGGAGGAGATCACTACAACACATGAAAAATTTTCTTATGTACTCCATCGATTGTGTACAAAATTAGTCACACCGCAATTAGGTAAAACTCCGGAATAATGACATCATGAATGAGAAAATGGGTATAAAGAGTGATAACCATTAGACGATTTGTTCTTCAACTTTTCAAAACACTGTGAACTTATTGACTAGCTTTGTTTGCTGCAATTATATTCTTCTTATTATAATTCGACTTTTTATTCGTCAACTGTTTATAGTTTGCTATTTTATTTTACAACTTTCTAGCTTTAGTTATCATATTCTTCAACTTTTTATAGTTCGCCATTTAATCCAATCTTCTATTCCGATAAAACTTCAATTCCCAGCAAAGGAATTGCAAAAAAGATAGCGAATGAAATTATAAATTCGGAAACATTTTAGGAATAATTTCACCGTATTCCGCTACAAAGAATCAGCATAAGAAATTATGTTTTGTTATGAAATATGTGTTACCTCTGCGAAGCAAGCAGCGAATGCGCTGCTAGCCAAACTTCCACCGAAGGAAATGTTACCCTTCTGATCGGCCGTCGGAGCCATTGAAACCGTCGAAAAAGAATAACGGCGCCAATCGAGGGATAGTATAACTGAAGTTCTAGGGTTTATATGTAAAGCTGAAAGGAATGGGGAATGAGAACAAAATCAAAGAAGATCGAGCAATGCCGATCGAAAAAGGGAATCCTGAGATAAGGAACACGAACACAGCGGAAATGGTCGGATCTCATCACCACCATTAGTCCATTCTGCTGAGGAGATGATGCTGCTCCTCGTCAGCTCCATTTATTCCCCCATTGGTTCTCCCTCGGCGGAAAACATCTCTCTCTCCCTTCCATAATTAACAGTGATAATAATGTTTAAGTATTTCACTTATCTATAACACATTTATAATTTAATTTTTATATAACATTTATTTTAATTTAATTATTTTTTTAATTCCTAAAAAACTATATATACAAAAAAATAAATCATTAATATATTATTAATAAATAAGATAAAATTATTAATCGATTTTCAATTTTAATGGAATATCAAAAGTCAACCTTTTGAGTTAACGAATTGAAATTATGATTTGAATGGATCTGACGAAGGGAGAAAGCGAAGTTTTGTTTTTATTAAAATAAATTTATTACAATAGAGAGTAAACAAAAACATATTAAATTTTTATTAAAATAATTATGAGTTTTGAATACATTAGAAAGTACATATGAATAGGGAACATATAAAGAATAATTTTAAATTTTAAAATTTAAGTATAATTAATTAAGTTGAGAAAAATAAAGTTAAAGTCAATTATTAAAATAAGTAAAAGTCAATTTTGGATTGGATCTCATTGAGTTGAAGAACGTTGACTATCGCCTAATGTGCGCACATGTGTATTCTGGGCAGAAAAGTAGCATATCAGAAATGCTTGACCTGGTTTTGAGCGTGTTTTCTAGATTAACTCATTCCCAATAGATGCTTAAGCGCACTGTGACAGAATACCAACACTTCTGATATGATACTCATATGCTATAGTGTTTGGCCACAACGTCTAATGTGTGCTTGATGAGCACATGTGCGCCAATATATTGTATAAGTCATATTCGACTGATTTTCGATCATTTTTTTACTAGATTTTAAGGAAAGAGAGAGAAGAAAAAAAAGAAAAAAATAGAAAAAGAGAAAAAAAAAAAAAGTTAGAAAAGGCCAAGTGAAGTAATTTCAAGCAAGATTTTAAAAATCTAAAATTAAGACAAGTACATTCCAAATCTCATTTCTTTTATTGTTAAATTTTTTATACTTTTTAGAATATTTTTTATTCTAAATATTCACACATATCATAATTTCGGAGTTAAAGGATTTATAATATTTATAAAAAATTTCTACCCCAGGCACACGTAATGGAGCCGTAAACAATCAAATGAAATAAAAAAAATTTAATTTATGGACAGCGTTGTTGTCGTAAAGGTCATAATGCCAGCGATCCTATTCCTATTTCAGGAACTTTTCATGAAAATTATACCCGTATTCCATATACATTATATTTTCTAACTAATTTCAATAATATCGACCATGTATGACTTTATACTTTGTTTTAATATTCATGTAATAATTTCGTATATAAAGTGTTGGTATTTCATATGTATGAGTTCACATCTTCTTTTCTCTGTAAATTTTATGAAATTTATATTCTTATTGTACATATACTATATTTCTCAACTAATTTATGCACTAATATTTAAGCATGCTCAAAATTATTATTTCTATCCTTTTATATGCTTTACATGTCTTAAATTTGTTATAAATTGTCTCTGTATGTCTTAAAATTGTAAAAAAAAAAAAAAAATCTTGCACAAATTTTATATACTGTATGATAAAAAATTTAAAGAAAAAACTCTATAATTTATTAAGGAATTATGAGTATTTTCTTTAGAATGAAAAAATACAATGATTCTGTAGAATTGTATAAAATTTTATTTGTTTATATATAGGACAATGGTAGGAAAATCAGTGGTGGTATATTATAATATACCTTAATATATTTTAGTGATAATTGAGGTTTAAACCTATCATCCATAAGTGAAAGCGGCGTTCATCCCTGTATATAGGGTTACATGTCTGCCGACCTACTCACGAGATTTGAATAATAGTATAGGACTTTTGATTATATGAAAATAAATATAACTCGGATTTTAATTATCCGTTCATTTAGTTGGCAATGCCCTATTAACTCTTGATATCTAAAAAATAATAATGTCTGAACGAAACTTATATGGCATATTTAATTAAGAACCAAAATGAAAAATTAGAAAACTATACATATTTATTATGAAAATTCACGATATTGTATCTAAATTTATTCTATTATCTTTTTTGGCATGCTTTAACGTAAATTATATGTTAAATTATGCAACTATTTGTCTTGTTGTGGACAACAGCAAGGTTCAGATAGCGACTTATTAACAACGAGTTGCTCAATATTACAATAAAAATGTAAAATCTCGCCAATTCGAGATAGATCACCTAAATCTAAAGAGTATAGATGCAACAAGTAAAATTTTCGACAGTAATAAATTATCTTCTAATTGGAAAGAAATATTTCTAATCTCAGTAATTCTTTAGAACGGTGTGTATAAATTATGTACTCAGAATAAAAAACTGGTTCTAATGACATGAAACGGCGTTCACGTCAAAAATTATTACTAATAAACTTCTACTGAATAAAGGTAAGTATTATACACGGCATATGGAATGCACATATAATGTACTCATATTGATATTAATAATATTACTATGCATTTGTTACATTAATTGCTCATTTATATGTTTGCGTGTTATTGTATAAACACAAGCTATTCAGACTGACCATAAGTCAAGTGGAACCCTCACCTATTGAATTGACCTGTTAAAAGTATTATCAAAATCTCGATTAAGATAACCGAGTGGCCCAAATGGGGTGGACACAAACTATCATATAAAAGCTTGAGGGGCTAGTAGATAAAAATCTAACCCATTCTAAAGAGGCTGAAACAAAAGAAAATTTAGGGAGCATTCTCATCATGCGTGCTATGATAATCTCCCACAAGAGAGAGTACCATTAGTCAAAAATAGTTGACAAACTAAGGCTCGATGCATGGGTGTAACAACGTCCTTTTATTGGAATAAGTACCAATAATTAAATATGATTGACGGATTAGACTTTGACAAAGCCTGATAACAATGAAAATTACGCCTAGTTAGCAAGTAAGGATCTATCCTAACTAAAGTGCTATGATATTATCTCACAAAAAAAAGTATCATCAAACAAAAAAGAGTGCTACTATGTCCTCTGACCAAAAAAAGTGCCATCAAATGGAAAAAAGTGCTATAATATCCTACCATAGGAATGAGTACTATTAAACAAATATGGTCGACTGATTAGGGTTTGACCAAGCCGGGTGACAATGGCAACCATACTTAGTTAGTAAACAAAAAACATGTTGAGTAAAAAAATCAGCATATGTAAAAAATATGAGTATCAACAATAATGACTAAAAAAGTCTAACTGATTTATTAATGAACAAATATTTACAACACGACGACTTGAAACTTTCAAAAAAAAAAAAAGGTACAATGATAATGTCACTTGCCTACACTTAAATATCATGACTATCATAAAGCTGGGAGCCCCCTAGAGGTTGTGGCGACGGATCCCTACCTGGCTCTAAGAAATCCTTAAAATCTGAACGGTAAGAAACTCTGGAATTTCTCGAATTAAGATAGCCTAGAAAAAAGTCGGAAGTAACCAAGGACACGATTTACCTGCAACAATAAAATCTGTCATGAAATTTGTTATCCAGAGCAGGTTCCAACCTTTTTGGATAGACACATATCCTCAACTCTCATTTGAATTAAGCAAACTTGTCTTAAAGATTGGCAAATCGTTGCTTAGCCTCCTGGAGCTTATTGTCGAGTTAGGCGATTCGATCTAGGGCAAAAAAATTTTCCTCCCATAGCTTTTGGGATCTCGACAACCACTCAAACAACTCTTTGTCTAGGAAAGCAGCCCGATCTTGACTCTATTGATCTTCAACAAGGGCAGCATTAACTCAAATCTCCATCTCCTTGAGTGCAGTAAGATCGGAAAATGTTTGAGACAGATGAGAAATCTTAGCATCTCGTTAGTACAATATATTTGAAGTCAAATAAACCAATTCTTGTGACTGCCAAATAAAACAAACTGATCAATAAAAAAAGATTATGACAAAAAGAATATTCAGAAGACAAATGACTCCACAAGGGATACTTTAACAAAGAAAGATCTCTCCTAAAAAGATAGACTTGGAGGGGCCCCGGACTCAGAGATGAATGGAATCCTCCAACACAAAAAAAACAAAGTATGACGCTGAAGAGCGACTTTGAACCCGAGGGAGGAGAAAAGGCACCCGAGTTCTCCAGTTATTCAAGTGTCGAAGCACCAGCACAAGGAATCTCCTTTACCTCAGGAGCCTTTGAATTGTTATCAAACTCTTCTGCCGTTCGATCCTTAGTAAAGAATGAACTCGACAATGAAAGGGCGCCAAATTTTAAATAGGCAACAATCCGGTCTAGAAATGACACCGTCTAAGGGTACTGAAGAGCCACGTTGTCATAAGGGCTAAGACACATGCCCACACTAAAGTGTGTTATGGCACATCTATTATGCTAGTAATGATGGCTTGACGTAATACCTCCCAACATAGTAGGCAGATAGTTGGCAATTCTAACACCCAAATCTGTATATCACATTACTGTGTAGGTTATGATACCGTGACATATCGTTTCTCAAAGTGACAGACTGGTGACAGGCAACCCTGACACTATTTGAATTAAAGTCAATTCGAATAATTTATGGACATACAAATAGCTTGCTCGAAGTAAATTATTACAGGTCGGATTGTCAGAAGATCGAATCATTAGAGGTTTGAGTTGTCAGATTATTAGAAGTTAAATGGTAAAAAATAACATTTAAGCGCTTCAACTATTTGGAGAATATAATGATATTAGAGCCATACAAAGAAAAAAGAATAACATTGGGGTAGTTTTATTCATTAATTTCTTTCATAATATATAAACTTACAACGGTAAAAGTACAACCCAAAAGAGAATAAAGAAGACATAGAATAACGATCTAAATAAAAAAAAATACCATCTTTTTTCTAAATACTTGGACACGAATTGTGCCAAAGTAACCATGAGAATGAAGAGAATGAGAAGAAAAACGTCCGCCCAAACTGACAACATCCATCTCGATCACCTCCACGAGGGTTAGTGAGATAAGGACACCGTTGCAATGCACAGGCTTGGCCTTGGGACAAATGTAAAAGGGAAGAAAAACCCTCTCTCCAGGAATTGCAACAATTTTCTCCAAGAGTTACAACATTTTCATGGAGGGAGGCAACCAAAAAAATTGTTTGCCAAAACGTGCTGTAGTCGCCCAGTGACGGCAATGGAGGCCTTGTCACGGCACAGCCCTGCCACAATAACACAGGTTAGATTTTGGCAAGGACATAAAAGAGAAAAATTAAGATAGTTTTCTATATAAAAGACAGTAACCAAGACAATTTTTATACATATCCACAAATCTTGACTTCAAAAACTAGAAGAGAGGTATCCACCGACTCTGACTTATAGAAGCAAAGGCTCCATGCTGCCTTAGGATAGTCATACCACCGGGTAAGACAAATAACACTTATCCAAACAAGTGCTCATATATACAAGCTGCTCTATTAGCCGAGTGTACAAACACTAAAGACACTCTACTAGTCAGGTACATAAGAAGGAGAATTTCCTTCTAAATAAACATTTTTCCTTATCCTCTTTAAATTCTCACATATGTTTCATTGCATCTTTCTCATTCAAATAGAAAAATTTCTGATTTGAGCGTCGAAAAATATATCGAAGAGCGAGTCTCGTGTTTCTTTTACCTCTTGTTTGTTTTATTGTAGTACGCAAGATTCAAATTCGAAATTATAAAATCAAACTCATTTCTATTCGAACCTTCGAGTGTGACATAGAGACTTCATAATTCGTATATTAATATGAGTCCTTGAGATGCATTAGGTTCAAAATTGAAAAACTTTTATATAAAATTTTTTAATTTATCATTTCTTCATAGACTACTTCAAAGAAACAACCTGAATATCACATACCTGAACAAGCCCTACCCAGTGAAGCCACAGTTCAATTAATTATATGAATTTTAGTATATTCAATTTGTGAGAAACAATATTTTATTTCAAATTACACATTAAATATCAAATTTTCATCCTTTTCTACTGCAATATATGAACTCTTGTTCTGAATTTTTGTATCATTACCTTCTTTTACAAATAAATGATATTAGAAGAATACCTTTAGTCATTCTATAAACATTTTAGTAATATAGTGTCTTATTCATCTATATATATACCGGTAGGAATATGCAATAATAAATAAATGGAATGATACCATATCACTAAAAATTATTCTAAATACAACTAAAAAAGTATCCATAATTTATTTTTCTTTTTACAAATTGCCATTGTATCATTTCCAACTTCGCCTCGATCTAGCTAAAAAAAGGTGGTAATCAGATGAGCCGAATTAGCTTTGAGTTAGAGTGCCTTTATGCTTAGGTCAATTACTTGTCACTTGAACATTATATTTAGTTGATGGCAATAAACTTTTGGTGCACATAAAATAAGTAATACTAGGAGTAAGTATCAAATGATTTGGTCTCACACTGTTACCTTTATAAATAAGGTCAGATACCACCACAACAATCGACAGCATATGGTTGGTTAAAAGGGAAACCAGCTAGCTGGTTGTCGACCGGGGCAATGATACTTGATGACCCCTATTGTGGCAAGTGGCCATTGTCGACAAGTGGGTTGGGATGAGGTTGTTGATTAATACTTTTATTCATTGGTTAAAATAGCTAATGAATCGGAATAACATCCGAAGAAACAGATACAAAACAAAACATTCATATACAACAAATAAAATATGCTATAAGTCGATACAAAAAGCTAGAGAAACAATCCATTGGGATATAAAATATAGCAAGGCTCTCTCCAAAAATATGTTGGATTTTAAATCAATTTCTTATGTATTACACACTTAATAAAAAGTCATTTAAACATTTACTCAATTTTGATATGAAAGTTCACAAAAGCAAATTATTGGAGTGACAGAGGAGAGCAATGTTTAATAAAGTATGAGCGGGTGCTAATACATGGGTGCTAGAAGTATCAATATTAGATTGGTGCTTGAGGCGTATGTTTAGGGGTGCCAAGAGAAGGGGTGTTGTGCACCATTTCTAGTAGTGTCCAAGAGCCTTTTGCACATGATGAGCATTTGAAGGGCACACAGTATATATGCACAGATATTAGTATAAAGTATCCTAATTCAATTTAAGGAAAGATTTAAGAGTATTTCAACATAAGAAGTATCACATGAAGATGTAGAATATAGAAAAAGATAAAATAGGAAGATTTTCAAAATTTGATTAAAGTTTAATTCAAGTTCTATTATTCGTCAAGTTTGAATATATTATTTTAATTTTGTGTCAAGTCCCAAAATCAAGTTTTGTTTTCTTATATATATATCTAAAATTTATAAAGATCTAGCTAATAACCGAGAGTCAAAATGGACATGCCAAACCAAAGGACCAAAATAACAAAAGACCACAAAATAAAATAGATACACCTAATTAAACTAATATTATCAGATTTCCAAACAATGGTATTAGAAGTCGCTCAAACCCAAATAACTCACAAGGGAAAAAAGTATCAACCAAAAATCTAAACCATCACAATAAAATATCCAAGCAAATTCAACTGATACAATAATCCTAAATATAAACAAATTACAATAAATAGAAATATATATCCATCTCAATTGTCTAACTCAAATATCAATCCAAATACATTTTGAATACACATACAAACAAATAAAATCTTTGATATCTTTCTTCTAAATCTTGCTAATCTCTATAGCCAAAGCCCAAGATATTGAATGTCCAATATGTTAGGTTTTTTTGTCACTTTCTTGTAGGTAATTCAACAAATAAAAAGTTATCAGAGGTTTGCATAAGACTCGTATGAGGATCAGAGGCAAAGGGCAAAGTGGTAAGATTAAGTCGGACACTTGAGGCCAATTCAAGATTGATGGATGATTGTTGGCGTTAGCTTTGTGCTTGAACGATGAAGAGGTGTGAATTTCAGACTTGGTGCGCTCATTCCGTGCTCAATGGGTGCTCAAGCGTTGGTACATGGTATAAAATGAAGCCACACATTCTTAGGGTTACGATTTTGAAATCTCTCTCTACAAGGGGTGCCGCGCATAGAGAGATGAGAGAAGAAGAGAGAAGAGGAAGAGGTTCATCATTTGGTTAAGGTCCGATTTGAGTTTTGTTCTTTACCAAGGTCGGGTACGTCATTTTGGAGGTGATTTTAGAAATATATTTTTGTTTGGTTACTCTTTTTTTGATTATATTTCTATTGTGAGTTGTCGGATATATTGAGAGGGGGTTGTATTTAACCATTCTTTACTCGAGTTTAGAGTGAAGAGATTTCAGATGGGGTTCTTATAACTGGCACTATTTATAATAGATTTGTTCGGAATTTGTCATGTAATTTTTCTTTTAATTGAAAAGGATTTTTCATATTAAAATCATTATACATTATTGATTTACTCGTAAATTTGATGGCTAAGAGTTAATGGTGGGTTAGGGTTTATTTCATTGCGTTAGGTCTGGTTAATCTGGGTGTCGAATTTCCAACTAGCAATATCAAGTACCCAAATATCAAATTTTAAATATGATTTCGTATATAAAATTTATAATCTATATACAAATAATAGACTATCAAAAATATAAAATTGTCCAAAGGATCAAATCAGATGATTTCAAAATGTTTAAAAGTCTAAATATTTGATAAAATTAAATATTATGTTAAAACTTATAAATCTCAAATGATCGAATCATATCAAATATTAAGCAATAAAAATTAAAAAAAACTAAAAATTGTAAAATAGAGAGTCAAGAATTGATAACTTACACACTAACTAATCTAAAAGACAATTCTAAAAACATTCAAAGATAATATTTCACTAATTCTATACAATAGTTTTCAAAGAAGATATCAAATTGTAGATTCCATATCAATTTATAAAATGTTTTCTCTATAAAAAATTACAAAACCTTTTACTCTAAAAATGTATGAATACTAAATGGAGCATAAATAAAAAGCCTTCTATCCTATGAAAAATGCAAGCATAAAACTCTATAAACACAAAGTTATCTACTTTGGAAAAAAAAAACAAAAATAAATCTTTATTAACACAAAGCTAATCGCCTAGAAGAAAATATAAGCATATATCACAAATCCGAAATAGAATCCAAATGGAAATACTTGTATGAACTATTATATATAAGCCAAATGTATAAGTTTTATGATTTTTATTTTATAAATATTCTCATATGCGATTATAATTTTTCGAAGATTTACTTATTTGTATAAATTTAATAGAACTTTCAAATGATCTGTAAAAAAACAAACAAAATTATAAAACTTTTGATGATAATCGTATGCATGTAATAATACTGAAAATAGAGTGTTAAAAGGTAGTATGAATGTACTATAAAATAAGAAATATAAATAAAATATGAAGAGTCTGAAATAGATTAAAGATCAATTTTAGAATACCTGTATTGACCTTCTAATCTAATAAATATGGTTTCTAAATCTTTTAAAATCTTATTCCTTCTTTTTCTCTTACTTGTTCTTCCTCTTCTCCTCTCTCTTCTTTTTCCTACAAAACAACAGAACAGTGCATATGCAAACCTTTTATAACACAATCAGTGCACAAGAGTGTAGATAGGCGTGTGTCAAGCGCCCCTAATCTACCTCAACTACAAACGAGCGCTATATCAAGCACAACTCAAATATCAACATTCTATCCAAATTATATATGAGTGTTGCATAGGTGCATCTCAGACGTCACTTAATCTATCTAAAATATGTATAAATATTTCTTAGGTGCCCATTAGAAGTTGGGCTTGATTCCTCAATTTGAATTTTCTCAATTTTTATTATATAATAATTTTTTTAAATTAACCAAAAAATGTATTAATAATATTATAAAGTATATACAAAATATGGGGCATTACACTTCAATCATAGGACATTGTACCATTTGTTACTTATTTTTCTCTTGGCATTATTCTCTTATTATTTGTCAAGTATATCGAGGGTTGTATTCAACTTATTATTCTCAAATGTTATTCTAAATGGCTTTAAAAAATTTATTTGTAACAAGATATTTTTAATTAATATTTTTCAAAATTTGTCATATGGTTTTTCATTGGTTGAAAAGAATTTTCTATATTACACATTATTATCCAGTTTGTATACTTGATTAAGTATTATTATTCTTTATACTCCGATAAAGAAAGTAATAGTTAGTAATTGACAAAAAATTTGAGCTTATTTTTGTTACAGAAGTTGTGTATGTTTTACGAATATCATCAAACTCTCGACAATTTTTTTGAGTTTATATCATAGCAACATCTCAATTTTAATTTTAATTTTTTTATTTTGTTTGATCATATTTTAGGTTTATTTTATTTTAAGTCCAACCATTTTCAAAATTTAATTGTTCTGAGATTGATTCGAATCACATAGACTTAAAAAAATGAGTCTTAAACTCATGTCAAGAATAAATTTATTGATTAAATATCAACTGTATTTGATAGAAATCCAAGTAGATAATTAGCACAATACTTTCTAAGTTTGGTATGGATAAAACAATAAATTATCAGTTAAATTGATCAACTATGATAAATATTCATGATTATTAATTGTGATAATATTTTTGGTCAATGATTATATATATGATTAATATTTTTTTCAACCATAGATAACAATTTTAATAGGAATCAGTGTACCGATGCCCGAAAATAAGGTTTGGGGGCATCGCAAGTCAAGGAGGCTAGGGTTGTGGTGACTGGAGGTAGGTTCAGGGCCATCGGTGGCTAACAACCAGTGCGGGAGCCATTCATAGCCGGAGGCTGTTTGGGTGTCACTACTTGGGACCGACCGTGGGGTGGGAGTGTTTTAGGGCAACAACCAAGGGTGGTTGGTCATTTTATAAACTTTAGGTTGTGAAAAAAATTCACTACTAGGTATTGATTATTAATATTGAGTAGTGAATAAGTTTTAAAAAATAAAATTTTCTTTTGATATAAAAATTTATTTTTTAGAATTAAATTTTATGTTTATATTGGTCAAAAAAATATTTTTTTATTGATTTATTTTTGTGAATAGCCAAATATTTGAAGAAAAAGATTTAATGGGGGCCAAATATACTTAAAACAAACAGAGAAAATGTTTTCCATCAAGTTGTTTTTAGGACAAACAAATGGAGCCAACTTATTACTATCATTATTTAGATAAAAAAAATTTAAGACCATTTAATAAAATTTTTCAAAAATGAAAGATTTGAAGAAATTACAATAATGACGGTAAATATCATTTTAATAAAAAATTTCCAATTTTTTACTTAATTAATAAAATAAAAATAATTTCCTAAAAGTAAAAATTATATGGTTAGGAATATAACTAAAAATTTAAAATAATAGGCTATAATTAAACATAATATAAAAGGTAAGAGATATAAATAATAAAATAAAAATATTATATTAAAAATAAAAAAAATTGAGATTGTTAACCTAGAATTTTACACCACTAGAATATACAAATGTGGGGGGCGAATTTATTTAGTCAAGAATAAATATGTACTTAGATCAAATTTTCGAACCTTTGTTTAAATATCTGAGAAGATTAGATAATAATATTGTTGCGTCCCGAGCCCAAGGTTGCCGTACGGACTAGAGAGCCTTCGGTTTCCTAAGCGTGCGGGCGCTCCGGAAGAAGGATCCGGTCTCCGTCCCTGTAAACCTGGACCTGCACAACACAAACAATGAACAAGAGGTGAAGGGTCTGGCAGGATTTCTCCCACCAAGACCGCTCCGACGCTCAAGTCAGCAATATTCCCGCAATAAACGGAAATGCGCACGCTAAGGTGGTGCGCGGAGAAAATGCTGAGAAAGCGTGAAAGTGCTTATGCGATGATGTGGGAAGAGTTTTGAGCGGTGTTGGAAGGCCTGGCTTCCGTGATGCACCGCAACGGGTGGCTAACTTTCCCGTGATCTCAACGGATACTGGGGTATGAGCGAGTCAGCTAGATGAGGCAGAGCTCTGCTGAGACTCGTCTCTCTCGTGTTTTCAGGAAGAAAGGGAGAGAAACGATTGAGTGCGTCTGATGCTATCTCTTCTTCGGACCGTTGTTTGATCGAAGAGTTCTAGATCCTCGATTGATCGTTCAGTTGATCAAGATCAAGAGAGTTGTTTTTTGTTCCGAAAAAGAGAGGTCCTTTTCCCTGTGGGGGTGAGGGTTTTTATACTCCTCACCCCATTGGATTCTCGGGCGCCAAAACGTCCGTTGCACTGGCTATTCTTGTTCTTGGCCGCTGTCATGGACAGGCTGGTCACGCCGGGCAGACCTTGTTCCGTGCTTGGCACGCCGGGCTTTGGCGTCGTTGACCACGCCCGATTCTCCCTGAGCGGAGATTGGTTGGCTGCCTGCAGACGGCAGCGAATGGCGTTGGCGCTGCGCCAGCCACGCCTCTATTGGCTAGCCTTTCCGCCCTTTTGTCTTGTTCTGGCGACGCATTTAATGCGCCGCAGGTTACCGTTGCCTCCTTCCGTTGTGGGCTCGCACCATTCTTCCCTTGGCTGGGCTAACACTCCGTCGCGGGCCTCTGATCTTTTTCTGGGCTGCGAACAGCCTCGTGGGCTTGGGCCTGTCTTATGAGCCAGGACATGGGACCCAACACTAGCCCCCCATGCCTGGGCTGGCCAGCGGTCGGGCCTGGCATGTCCATTGGGCCCATTCCCACGGCCTCATACCCTTCCTTGTGCCGCGTCATTCTTTGTCGTCTTCCCAATTCGCGCCTTTCCCGGGGCGGGCGGAGCGGGCTTTGTCTTTGTGCGACCGTCACCTCGCCCGGCGAGATTCGCGCGTCTTGGGTTTCGTCTGACTTGCGGATGCTGCTGTTGCCCGAAAGACGTTCACTGGATGCCGTGTCACGCCGGGTGAAGGGATGGCCTGCGTTATATCTATAAATAGGGGGGTCACTCGAGCGAGTGAAGTTCATCCCTTACCAACGAACCGGAGAGGCGATGAGGAGATTCCGGCTTTGCCCGCCCCTGGTGGGCACTCGAGAAGGAGTCGGATGGACCACTTGCACGCCCGGGTTCCCTGACGGAGACCGTTGTAGTCCAAGCCTTGTGGCTTTTTTTCTTTGCTAACGAGAATGGCTCGATCGTCCCGCCGTTGTCATGCGCCTCCTTCTTGGTTGTGGCTTGGCTGGCTGGGCGGGATTCTTTGACTTCCTCCGAGTATCTTCTCCCGCTTCTGACGGCTTTCGGAGGAGAAGTCTCCCGCACGCCAGGCCGGTGCGACCAGCCATAGAAGGGGTGCGAGGTAAGTAGCCCTCCGGGAAAGCTGGGCTTGACATCGGACTTTCCCGGAGTGCTTGACTTCAGTGCTTCCTGTACCCCGGTGGATTGAATTCTGGAGACTCCCACCGGGGGATGCTCCCTGCTTCCTGCCCAGTTCGCCCGGTGCAACTCCGACTGGTTCTGCCGCCGTCGTTCGCCGGGCTCTCCTAGGGCTTCGCGAGGGAGACATTCCGGGCTTCGCACTACAGTTTTCTCTTTCTCGCAGCTTCATGGTTGCGGTCCTTGTACTTTACAAGAAGTATTTAATAAAAGAAGTAGCCCCTTTTTTTTTCTTTGTCCTCAGCTTTTGTCTTTTTCTCCGTAAATGTTTCTCTGTTTCCGGGCGTTTGTCCTGAAGATCCACGTGTCGTTCTTTGGGATCCCAGAGAGTCCAGTTGCTACCGTGTCTGAGCCGGCACCAGAGGCTCAATACTTTGTGAGGCCGCCTGCGATTCTTGTTGTGCCCATTTCCGCTTATGGGCCTCCTGAAGTTCTGGCTGCACCTTCAGAGGCTGGGACCGCTCCCGCTGCTATTCCGGAGCAGGCCGACGAAGGGGGAGCCGGGACGCCCTCGCGGCAGGAGCCCCCGAGAGTTCCTGCGGCTGCCAGCCTTCCAGTCGGTTCTCCTCATGCAGTCGGGGAGACTGAGCCCCAGGGAGTGGCTTCTTTAGATGAGCTGGCGCGGGCGGCCTGTTCAGTGGTTGGTGACGTTCCTGCAGCTGACGCGGTTCAGGCCGGCGAAGGGGCGGCCGGGACGTCCTCGCGGCAAGAGCCTGCGAGCGCTCCTACGGCGGTCAGCCTTCCCGCCAGCCCTCCCCATGTTGTTGAGGAAGTTGAGCCCCAGAGAGAGGCTCTCCTGTGCAGTTTCACACGCTTCATGCGCGCTGAACATCTTTTGGTACGGTTGTCTCCTTCTGGACTTCTTCCTTTGCTGTCCATTTTGGTCATGCTTCTAACTTTCCTTCTGCGCAGGCTCCCGACGATACTGTCCCCCTCGAGGTGCGCGCTGACTCTTTCCGCGGCAGCCTTGAGCGGATCATCGTTGACGGGCACCATCTCGCCCGCGGCAGTCTGGCTCAGATCGCATCCCTCACTGAGGAGGTTGGGCAGCTGCGGCGGAGAGTGGCACAGCTGGAGGGCCTTCTTTCTGCAGCGGAGGACAGGATCACTGGGCTAGTCGTAGACGCGGTCGGACAGCACTCCCCTTCAGAGTGGCGGTCGGCGATGGATACTCGCTTTTGGGACGGTATCCGCCAGGCCGCAGATCGTCTCCCGGCGGCTCCTCACGCCCCACCCGGCGTCCTTCATCCAGAAACGCCGGGGGAGAAAGCGTCGCGCTGAAGACGTTCCCCGAGGGCCAGCGGGCCCGTCGAGTCCTGCTGATTAGCTTCTGTCGCCGTTAAGTTTCGAGTTCAGTTTCTGTTGTTGTATCATGTCTGTCGCTTGTATAACGTCTGCATAAATGAGAAGCTTTTGCTTGCATTCCGCGTCCATGCTTTCCTCATCATATAGTGTCGCTCGCCTTTTGCTTCGCTTTACTTGTTGGATCATGCTTCGTGCTTGAGTGCCGGGCCCTTTGGAGCCGTTTTGATCAAGGCCCTATACAGGCACCTTCTTGCGTGGTGCTCGTCCTTCGTAAGAGGATGTCATCACAGCTCACACGTTTGGGGAGCTCGATCCGGTAAAGCGGATGTCGTTGCCAAGCCCCTGGAGCCTCTGCGAGGGCTAGCGCAGCGGTCAGGCCGCGTTAACCGGACTCCTGGGTCTAGGCCTCGGTCGCGTATAATTGCGGGAGGTGTGTCGCTCCTGCTCAAAGCGTTATGAACACCGAGTTGAGGTCCTAGCCCACGACCATGGTAGACTGAGGGTGCTCTCTTCTGTTGAAGAAGGTCACCGCACGCCTGCGATTCTTTGCCCCCTAAGGTTTTGTTGGCCATAGAGGGGGGGTCCCAAGGAGCCCCCAGGCCTTTTGCTTGGACCGCGCGGGTCGTTGGCGTTTAGCCTTTGTGATGGATCGCCTGGATCCTGTATCTCAGCCCATGGCTGGACGCCTCCGGGCTGACTAGCGCGGGGCCATGATGAGTAAGGCCGTCCCCGGGTCGCATGGCGCGAGGACGGAGTCCTGAGACGGTCTGCTCCGGACCGTCTGGCACTGGGCCAAGGACTGATTTTACGGACGAACGCTTGTTCTCCCGACTTAGGGGCAGTCTAGGTCGTTTGATTCGGATATGCAATGCATGCCATCAATCCACACGAATGAATATGCAATACGACAATAAGAGTGATATGTTAATCAAAAGGCAGAAAACATGCTCAAGCATTCATCATGATGTATGCGCGTGCGACTTACCTGGATCGCCGTGCATCATTGATAATATTTCCTTAAGTTGGCGGCATTCCATGTCCGTGGGACAAGTTTACCGTTCTGGGCGCGCAGCTTGTACGCTCCGCTCCGGAGGATTGCGGAGACGAAGAACGGCCCTTCCCATCCCGGGGAGAGTTTGTTCCTGTTCGCGGTCTTTCCCGCTGCCTCTACGCTCCGGAGGACCAGATCTCCAACTTCCAGTGGGCGTGCCTTCACCCGCTTGTTGTAGTATCGTGCGACTCGCTGCTGGTAGGCGGCGGTTCGGAGCCGCGCGGCATCCCGAACTTCTGAGAGCATGTCCAGACTTTCCCTGAGCTTCTGCGCGTTGGTAGCTGGGTCGAAGTGTTCGACTCGCGCAGCTTGGCATTCCCACTTCTACGGGAACCACCGCCTCAACTCGAAGCAAAGGTTGAAAGGCATCTCCCTTGTTGATTCCCTCGTAGTTGTTCGGTACGACCATAGCACTGGTGGTAGCTCCTCCACCCAGGAGCCCCCTGCGTGTTCGGTCGGGTCTTTATCCCATGCAAAGAACGTGCGGTTGGTAACCGACCTGCCGTTGGCTGCGCGGTGCGCCACGGGCGTGTGTACCAGCTTGATACGGAGGTCGCGGGCAGCACTTTGTAAAGCGTTTCCCGGAATTGGGTCCGTTATCGAGTCACCACAACCTCGGGGATCCCAAAGCGGCAAACGATGCCTTGGCGGAGGAACTCCGTCGCATTGTGCTCAGTGATCTTAGCGAGAGGGGCTGCTTCCACCCATTTCGTAAAATAGTCGATGCCGACGATCAGAAATTTTCTCTGTCCGGCTGCCATTGGAAGTGGACCAAGTATGTCGAGCCCCCATTGCGCGAACGGCCATGGGGACTGGAGACAGTGCAGCTCGGTGTGCGGTTGGTGTGTCATGTTGCCGTGGACCTGGCAACTTTCGCATTTGCGGACGAACTCCATAGCGTCCTTCTTCATGGTGGGCCAGTAGAAGCCTTGCCGCATGACGTTGAATGCTAGGTTTTTCCCGCCAACGTGCGACCCGCACAGCCCCAAGTGTACTTCTGCCAACGCGTAGTCGGCCTCCTCTGGAGTAAGACATTTCAGGAGGGGAGCTGAGTATCCCCGTCTGTACAGCCTTCCGTTCAGAATCGTGTACCATCCGGCCGTTTTCTTAACTCGCTTGGCATCGTTGGCGTCCTCTGGCAAGGTTCCCTCAGCCAGGAACCGTATGTACGGCGTCATCCAGTTATCCCCCGTGTCGATCTGCATTACTTCTTTGTCCTCGGCGTCGATGCTGGGTGCGTTTAGGACTTCCCTGGGCTCCCTCGCGTACTGCTCCGCGGTTCTGGCGGCCGCGTCCCGGGCCAGCCGGTCAGCACGTTCGTTATCCGACCTCGGGATATGCTCGATCTCAAATTGACCGAACTCAGGGATCAGGGTTCTTACTTTTGCCAGATACCTCACCAATTGTGGGTTCGCGGCTTCGAAGTTCCCGTTCACCTGATTGACCACGAGCTCAGAATCACTACGCACGACCAGCGACCGCGCGGAACACTCCCTCGCCAGTCGCAGGCCCGCAAGGAGGGCTTCATATTCTGCAACGTTGTTCGTGGCCGGGAAGGCCAGTGTAACGGAGTATGTGATCTCCATGCCTTCGGGCGTCCTTAGCACGACACCAGCTCCGCTGCCTGCCTGGGTTGACGATCCGCCTCGTTGAGAGTCCATACGGCGAGATCGCCGTCCGTCATCTTCTCCGGATTGCTATCCTCTGCTTGCTCTGGCGTTGCCGCTTCGACAATGAAGTCCGCTAGAGCTTGCCCTTTCACGGCCGGTCGCGGTCGGAACTCCCGTCGAACTCCCGAGCTCGACAACCCACTTGACTCGATCGGCGGACGTGGCTTCAGTAAATCGTCTTCAACGGCCGATCTCATTAGCACGATGATCCGGTGACCGAAGTAGGGTCGCAGCTTCCGTGCCGCATAGACGAGTGCGAGCGCCATCTTTTCGGCCGCGGATAACGGGCTTCGTCCGTCAAGACCCGGCTCACGTAGTACACCCCGGTTCTTGCTTGCCTTCATGTTCCGCGACTAACACGGAGGCCGAGGGCGGAAGCGTTGCTAGGTACGGGTAGAGATCTTCTCCTTCGCACGGTGAGCTCAAAGAACGGCCAGCGGCTGGAGAGATAGGTCTTGATTCCTCGAACGCTCTGTCGCATTCTCCATTCCATTTGAACCCGTGTGACTTGGTGCCCCTTAGCGCCTTGAAGAAAGGCAAGTATTTCTCGGACTTGGCCAGAACCGTGAGAGGGCAGCTATCCGCCCACAGCCTTCTCGGACTTCCTTTATTAGACGCGGAGGGTTCGGATCGAGTATTGCCTTGATCTTCTCCGGATTGGCTTCTATTCCGCTACTGATACAATGAAGCCTAAGAATTTTCCGATGTCACCCCGAACGCGCATTTGGCCGGTTGAGCTTCATCCCATGCCGTCGGAGGATTTGGAAGGTCTCGTCGAGGTCGCCGACGTGGTGGTGGCTTGCGACCTACTTTTACGAGCATATCGTCGACGTACACCTCCACATTCCGCCCGATCGAGCCGCAAACATTTTGTTTACGAGGCGCCGTAAGTTGCGCCGCATTTTGAGACCAAAGGGCATCATCTTGTAGCAATATGTCCCCCGGGTCTCATCATGAACGAGGTGTGCTCCTCGTCCTCTGGGTCCATCCGGATCTGGTTGTATCCCGAGTACGCGTCCATGAAGCTCAACAGTTCGTGCCCGGAGGTGGAGTCTACGAGCTGATCAATCCTTGGGAGTGGAAAACTGTCCTTGGGGCAAGCCTTGTTCACGTCCGTGAAGTCGACGCACATCCGCCACTTGCCGCTGCTCTTTTTTACCAGCACGACGTTGGACAGCCACTCCGGGTATTGGACTTCTCTGATGAATCCGGCGTCCAAGAGCCTCTTCACTTCTTCCCTGATGGCGACCAACTTCTCGACGGAGTGGTTCCTCCGCTTCTGCCGTACGGGTTTTCGGCTCGCGTCAAGGCCCAGCTTGTGGACTATGACCTCGGCCGATATCCCGGGCATGTCAGCGGAGCCCCATGCAAACACATCGGAGTTGGTCCGTAGGAAGGTAATTAGCCTGTCGCGATCTGCGGGCTGAAGGGATTTCCCTATGCTGACGCACCGTTCTGGATCCGAGGGATCGAGCGGAATCGCCTCAGTTTCCTCCCCTGATCGGGCCTGTTGGAGCGACGTCTCGTCGCGGAGGTCCAGGTCTTCACTTGGTCCGCACGGCGCCATAGGACTGATTTGGGACAGGTAGCACGTCCGCCCCATTTCTTGGTCTCCGAGAACTTCTCCCACTCCCCAAGGGGTGGGAAATTTTACCTTCAGGTGCGGGATGGATGTAACGGCTTCGAAGGCCGTAAGGAAAGGTCTGCCGAGTATGGCGTTGTAGACAGACGGAAGGTCGACGACGAGGAACGCCAACTCGCGCGTTGTAGAACGCGGGTGGGTCCCCATCGTGACCTCCAGTCGTATAATCCCTTGCACTGGTACAGGCTCGTTGTCCAAGCCGTATAGTGGTCCGTTTGCTGCCTTCATTTGGCTACGTTTTAGTCCCAGTTTGGTGAACGCGGTAAGATACAGCAAATTTTGTGAGCTTCCATTATCAATGAAGACCCGTTTCAGTTGGTAGTCATCACCACCAGCAGAAACGAGGGCCGATACAACGAGGGGGTCAGCATGGGGGGAAGTTACATGTGCCATGTCTTCGCTGCTAAAGCTAATGACATCATTCCTAACCCCTAACTTCGCCCGCTTACTACTAGAAGCTACCTCCGGCGGTCCACGCCTGGTGTTTGCAGCGTCGGCGGAAGAGATCATGTGGACTATGCCGGCTGCTGTGCGGGCCCTTGGCGGCTCGCTGGGTTCTCCGTCAGAGGGAGCGGGTTCTTGCCCCGAGCCTTTCACGAATCGCTTCAAGTGTCCCCGCCGGATCAGATCTTCGATCTCCTGCTGCAGGGTGCGGCAGTTCTCAGTCGAGTGTCCCAGGGCCGCCGCGGTGGTGGGCAAAGATTTCGCCGTGCAGTCGCCGCTCGGGGACCCTTGGGTGTCTTTGGCCACTTGAAGAACCTTTCATCCTGGATCTGCATCAGGATGTTCGTGCGGCTATCGTTCAGCGGAGTCAAAGAGGCCCTGCTGTAATCCTTCTTAGGCCCCTGGGGCATTTCTTTTTCTCGCGCTCCGTGAAGGCCGGGCCGCCGCCGTCCCTCTTTCTTCCTCCAGAAGCTCTGGAGGTCTCCGGGGGCCGATCCGTCCGCTCGGGGCGTTTTGCCTCATTGGCCTCTTCGGCCGTGATGTACGCCCGGGCAATGGTCTCCGCCTCCCTGAAAGTCTGCGGGCGCTGGTGCGACAGGTGTTTGAAGAAGTCCCCGCCGCGGAGTGGCGGCGAAGGCGTTGAGCTTGATTCGTCGGAGAGGTGCGGGATCCGCCGTGCTTGATGATGAAACGGTCCAGAACCGCTTCGAGCTTTCATCCGTCCCTCCGGGCGGAGGCGGACTAGGTGCCATGGTTGTCTCTCCCCGCCTTCTTTGAGGCGAATCGCCTCGTGAAGGCTGTCCCGCGAGCTCGCCGAACGAGCATATGGAGTTCGGGGAGGCCATGGAACCGAGTAGCGCGTCGCCCTAAGGGTGACGGGGGAAGCTCGACACATCGTGGCCTCGCTTGCCCTGTAGAGAGAGGTGGGTGCGGAAGCGGTGAGATGGTCCATGGGATCCTTGCTTCCGTCGTATCCCTCCATGACCCAGATTCTCGAACTTGCTCGGCAATGGGCTGCGTCCCGCAGGTCCGTGGCGAAGGGGGACCTGCGGAGATCGGCGGAGGAGGGCGTGGGCTTCTCCTTATGCAGGGTGTCCCACAACACCTTGACTTTCTCTTCCATCGAAGGATTTGTATAGCCCCTTCGCGCGTTGAGGACATCGCGGAGCTCCGTATTCCCCCGGGGGTTCGTCTGAGCTTGTCGGGGGTGGCGGCTCTCTGCGTGGGAGGCGCGCTCCCCATTGGAGCCCGCGGCTGGTGGCCTCCTGTCGCCACGCGAAGCGGGGGGGTCGCGCCTTTTCCAGGCTATCCTCCCTGTCGTCATCGGCGAGGCGGCTTTCCGCCTCATTCTGGCCGTCTCCACTGGGTGCGGCTGGGGCCGCTGCGTGGTCGAGACGGTTGGCTCGCCTCCTGCGAGTGGCTTCTCGACGCCTTTCTCTCTTGGAAGTAGAGGCCGGAGCCGCTAGAGGGGCAGCCCCTGGTACGGCGGTTCCGGTGTTCGCGCATACGGCGAGGAGGATCTCTTTCAGGGCGTCTAATTCCGCGGCCAGGTGGCGGGCGCCCGGCTCCGGTTGGTTGTTTGCTTGGTTCCCCGTGGGGGGAACCCCATCCTGGACGGTGATCTCCACCGCAGGAGCACTGGTTTGTGCTCTGGTGTTTACCATGCTTGGTTGTTCAGCTACTTGTTGGGAAAGAGACAATTGGCTTGTTGTCAGTTTCCCACAGACGGCGCCAATGTTGCGTCCCGAGCCCAAGGTTGCCGTACGGACTAGAGAGCCTTCGGTTTCCTAAGCGTGCGGGCGCTCCGGAAGAAGGATCCGGTCTCCGTCCTGTAAACTCGGACTCCGCACAACACAAACAATGAACAAGAGGTGAAGGGTCCGCAGATTTCTCCCACCAAGACCGCTCCGACGCTCAAGTCAGCAATATTCCCGCAATAAACGGAAATGCGCACGCTAAGGTGGTGCGCGGAGAAAATGCTGAGAAAGCGTGAAAGTGCTTATGCGATGATGTGGGAAGAGTTTTGAGCAGGTGTTGGAAGGCCTGGCTTCCGTGATGCACCGCAACGGGTGGCTAACTTTCCCGTGATCTCAACGGATACTGGGGTATGAGCGAGTCAGCTAGATGAGGCAGAGCTCTGCTGAGACTCGTCTCTCTCGTGTTTTCAGGAAGAAAGGGAGAGAAACGATTGAGTGCGTCTGATGCTATCTCTTCTTCGGACCGTTGTTTGATCGAAGAGTTCTAGATCCTCGATTGATCGTTCAGTTGATCAAGATCAAGAGAGTTGTTTTTTGTTCCGAAAAAGAGAGGTCCTTTTCCCTGTGGGGGTGAGGGTTTTTATACTCCTCACCCCATTGGATTCTCGGGCGCCAAAACGTCCGTTGCCTGGGCTGTTGCGCTGCTGGTCGCTGTCATGGACCGCTGGTCACGCCGGCAGCCTTGTTGCCGTGCTTGGCACGCTGCTGGGCGTCGTTGACCACGCCCGATTCTCCCTGAGCGGAGATTGGTTGGCTGCCTGCAGACGGCAGCGAATGGCGTTGGCGCTGCGCCAGCCACGCCTCTATTGGCTAGCCTTTCCGCCCTTTTGTCTTGTTCCTGGCGACGCATTTAATACGCCGCAGGTTACCATTGCCTCCTTCCGTTGTGGGCTCGCGCCATTCTTCCCTTGGCTGGGCTAACACTCCGTCGCGCCTCTCGATCTTTTTAAAATCTGCTGCGAATCACCTGGGCTTGGGCCTGTCTTATGAGCCAGGACATGGGACCCAACAAATATATATATACAAAAAAAAATTATATGATAAAACAAATATATAAATTTTATATAAAAATTCTTCTTAATAAAAAAACATTACAAAAAAAGCTCTTCATTATATATTGTGAGTCTGATTATAATAAATTTTTCAAAACTCATTTTTAAATTTATCATAAGTTGGGGTAAATTGAGAAATAAATAATAACATAGTAAAAGAAATGAAATCACCGGTAAAATTGTTATAAAATAATAATTCGAATATAATATGATTCGACATCTAAAATTTGGCTAAATCCTTTCTTTCTCTTTTCTCATTCTTTTTTAATTTAATAATCATGGCATATTTTGTTATTAGAATTGAATAATGTAAGAATAGAATAATTATTTTCATCAATTCTCAAAATTACTTCACACTGAGCGTACAACTGCAGCTTAGCCCTCTGCCAGCACTGAAAGTCACTCCCTGTTGAGCGCATCTTCAGAGCTTAATCCTTCACAAACCTCACTTTTCCTCTCACAAGTGTATTAACACATTTTCTTTCATCATTCTTATATTTTTTCATCCGTTGAGAAAGATTTCTAACTTAAGTATTGGATGATAAATCGGATAGTAAGTCTCACCAATTCTCTAATCTCTTATTTATTATTTGTTGTGCGCAAGACCTAAGTTAGTAAAGATGGAGATTTGAGTTTGACTCGACATGAAAGACCCAACGGCTCTCTAATCCATACAATAACTCGGATTTAGGGACGTATCAAATTAAAAATTTTTATTTTTATATTTGATTATTGAAATAGAATAAGTTAAAAATTAGTATTCTAATATTTAGTATGTAATAATAGTATGAGAAATAGATAAAAATTTATATTAATAATTTTTTTACTTTTATTCAAGAAAAAAAGATTTTGGATGTTAAAGAGTATGAACAATACTTACATGCCTTTACAATAATATCATTGGCATCAATGATATTCTTGCAATAATAATAATAATAATAGTAGTAGTAGTAGTAGTAGTAATAATAATAATAATAATAATAATAATAATAATAATAATAATAATAATGACAAAATAAAAAAATTATGGGCTATAGGAATAACCATTTCTTATATGTAAGGAATAAAAAATACCTAAGAATATGTAATAGTTTTTATTTTTTAAGTTAGAGGAATAAATATTCCATTCAAAATAATGTAAGAATAGAATTTTTATTTTTATTAATCAAACATGCACTTAAAATATTTTGAATAAATTCACACTCACTCTCTACATTCCAAAATAGAGAAAAATACTTAAAAACTTGTCTGACATTAGAACGCTAGCCATTCAATTTTTTAATTGGTCAAAATTTGTGACAAATTCAATTTTTTTAATGAGCACATTCGAACGCTAGCAGTTGGATTGCTTCCATGAACGCTAACGGTCAGACTACTGGCATCATCGCACATTAGCCCTCTCAAGCATCCTTTTAAGCGTACCCAACAATGAAGATGCATAAGCACATCTCGTGTGCGAGTCAGGCGTCCTTCCCATCACTTGTTGAAAAACTATTTCGCTTCCTTATGTCTCGAACAAATTTCCTGCGAATTTTTGTGCTAGTGCCAGATTCAAATATCAACATGTATGATCAGTATAAAATTTGCAAGAAAATGGCTCGTATACCAACTCAATTATACACTTTTGTATAGGAGCCTTCAATTCTATCAAGTATCAAAGAATATAAAACCTATACTAGTTGTCTCAGTCCTTAAAATTGAGAAGTAAAAAGCTTGGTAGACTATGGACCGCTTAAATTATGGGCTATAAAATTTTTAAAAAATTATTATATATTTTTTATTTTAATTATACAATATTAAATTATGAAAAATTATTTCCAACTTTTATAATTTTTATTATAAATTTTTATATTTTTCTCACTCTCTTGTAATTAGGTAGAATATATTAGGCTTGGAAAAGTAATTTTTGTTTTTGAGAATGACATTTCAAGAAGGACTCAGGAAAACGATGTAATGTGGGCCCTGTCTTAGAAATTTATATATTTGAAAATAAACAAATATGGGCCCGCCAATTGCTTATTTTGGTTTGTTATGATACCTATAAAGAAATGATTCAAAACCCAACAAAATATTTGAATATTTGAAGCAAAGATGAGTTTATATTATCATAACCAATCCAAAGATTGACTCATGCAAAAAAAATTTTTAATTTAGTCATTTCAACCATCTATTTAATAGTTGAACTTTCGAATTTCTTATACAATTTTTTAGTTATTACAAAAGTCTGACAGTTCTCTTCAATATTACCATTCATCGAAAGTTAGACTTGACATTTCAACTCAGTTTTTTTTTTTTGACTTATTTGAGTTTTATAGTAAACCAAATGGTTTATTCAATACATTATATGATTCGACCGGTAGAGTTAACACTTAGGTCCATTTCTAAAAACAACGGTTCAAATACTTTCATAATTCATGGCCCTGCAGCTAGAGACCGTTTTGACACCACTCAAAGTGGTTGTTTTCAATTCCATTTGAAATTGAGTTGGTCTTTGGCGCCGGGTAGATTAGGTTATAAGAATATATCTGGTTAATATGCTGAGTTTATGTATAAATGTAAAGTCGCATAAGTACTTGTGTGTTCTTGTGATTTGGCACAAGGGGCAAGAGCCAAAGGGAATAAAATATCAAGTTTGATGTATTTTTATTGTTTTGATAAACAAATTTATCATTCTATATTCCGACAAAATGGAATCAAAATCAAGTTACCTGATAATAGAGATGGCCGATTCTAATTTTCTATTACAATCTCCACACTTTACAACAGACAACTATGAAAATTGATAAATTTGTAAGTTGAATTATTCAAATTACAAAAATTCTAGATAATAATCTAAGTATGTATTAACATTCACACCTTTTGTTTGTCTATCGTGTCCTTTGATGCGTGAAAATATCATTTCTTATGGTTTAAATACTTACATTATTTTATGTAGATGATCTTATTAAAAAAAATAAAAAAATACAAATAAATTTAATTATAATTTAAAATCAAAAATCATTATATTTACTGTAAATAGTCCCCAATTTCAAACTATGTTATATTTATATAAACCAATTTCTTTTATCATCATAATAATCAAAAGATTGATATATAAACTGAATTTTTTTTTTAAAAAAAAAATTGTTAACAATAAATTCCTGAAATACCTGAATTATTCTTGAAAAACCTTAGGAGATCAAATTGTTTCATTGAAGTAGTACAAAAAGGAAAAAACTAACTATAATTACACATTTTGTAGTTAATACAAATCATTTGAAGTGTACATTGAATTTGAATTTGAATTTGAGAGGTTTCAAGTAAGGTTTTGGATTTTTTAATCCAAATCTAGAAGCTCAATCATTAGCCTAGAGGTTCGGGTCTCGTTTTTTGGCTTATTTTTTAACGCGTAAATCTTTGAATGAATGTCAAATTAATAAGTTTGAAAGAAAGAAAATAGAGGACAAAAGTGCATGGAAGACACGTCTCCGAGAGATCTTTGGAGCGAGATGTTTTGAAGAACAAACTTTTAGCCCTTTTGATGTAGGATTATGTACTACAAAACTTGCATTTTTACAAATGTGAAAAATGAGAGATGAAAGAAATCTTGAATATGCAAATATTAAATGGCCGTAAAATGTCCAATTGTAGGATTAGAGAATGCATTAATATTG
Source organism: Nepenthes gracilis (assembly GCA_033239525.1). Lineage (NCBI taxonomy): Eukaryota > Viridiplantae > Streptophyta > Magnoliopsida > Caryophyllales > Nepenthaceae > Nepenthes > Nepenthes gracilis. Next base: position 11,980,444 of record BSYO01000025.1, on the reverse strand, counting down.
AGATTATAAGATATTTGATCATAAGATAAGATGATGTCTCAATCTAAAATCATCAGATGCTAATATCATTCGATTCAAAGATGTAAAATGCTCGATTGCATGATCAAAGGACGTTTCATCTCGAAGATCATAAGATGCTCGATCATAGGATTAGAGAATGTTTGAGTATGAAGATCACAAGATGCTAAGATTATTTGATTTGAAGATGCCCTTTTTGAGAAAAGAGACTTCATATTTATTGGGTCATGGAACCTATTATTTTGAGCTATTGGTGCCTATTGTCTTGAGAGGTTACTATAGTTCTTTTAAAGATGAGTCATTGGCTATTCTTTTGAAAAAAGGAGTTACTTATAGTTCTAATTGCTTGCCAAAGTGGATTAATTAAAATGCATATGTCATGTCCTAAATCTCAGCCCCAAATTAACTTTTAATCCCTTTTTTATTGATTATATGATCAATTAAACTATTAACTAATTATTCAAATGAATGTCTTTGATATCCAAGATATTTATGATTTGTTATATGTTTTTTTTTATTTTTATCACTTGTTGAATATTTGGTCCATCATTATATTTAATTGGCCTTAGATTAAGTTGATTACATAAAACTAGCAGGTGATCCTACTTTTTTGCGAGACTTTCAATTAGAGAAAAATTTGAAGGTTAGTTGCTATTATGTCAATGAGAAATACATCAAATATATTTTGATAGAAGTTTAACGGTCTATTTTTTTGGCCACAACTCGAAAATTAAGTAGTTGTATAGATTCTTGTTTGATATGTAAATTAAAGAATGATAAATGTATTAATGAAAATGTTGAGGCTATTATAGATATTTATTGAATTTAAGATTTGAGATTTTTCGCATGAACAGCTCGAGCTGTGATTGATGGTTGGGGCTTGGGTCATCACATGTTCCATCTCAAAGCTCATAAGATGCTCGATCATAGGATTAGAGGATGTTTGAATCTGAAGATCACAACATGCTAAAATTATTCGATTCGAAGATGCTCTTTCTAAAAAAAGAGACTTTATATTTATTGGGTTGTAGAACCTATTATTTTGAGCTATTGGTGCCTATTGTCTTGAGAGGTCACTATAGTTCTTTTAAATATGAGTCATCGGCTGTTCTTTTGAAAAAGGAGTTACTAATAGTTCTAATTGCTTGCTAAACTGGATTAATTAAAATGCATGTGTCATGTCCTAAATCTCAGCCCCAAATTAACTCTTAATCTTTTTATTATTGATTATGTGATCAATTAAACTATTAACTAATCATTCAAACGAATATCTTTGATATCTAAGATATTTATGATTTGTTATGTGTTATTTTTATTATTATTATCACTTATTGAGTATTTGGTTCATCCTTATATTTTATTTACCCTAAATTGAGTTGATTACATAAAGCTAGTAGGTGAACCTACTTTTATTGTGGGACTTTCAATTAGAGAAAATTTTGAAGGTTAGTTGTTATTATGTCAATGAAAGATATATCAGATGTATTTTTATAGAAGTTTAACGGCTTATTTTTTTTTGGTCGCAGCTCGTAAATTAAATAGTTGTATAGATTTTTGTTTGATATGTAAATTAAAAAATGATGAATGTATTAATGGAAATGTTGAGGCTATTATAAATATTTAATGAATTTAAGACTTAAGGTTTTACACGTAAGCAGTTCAAGTTGTGATTGATGGTTGGGACTTCAGCCATCACATGTTTCATCTCGAAGCTCATAAGATGCTCGATCATAGATTAGAAGATGTTTGAATTTGAAGATCACAAGATGCTAAGATTATTTGATTTGAAGATGCCCTTTATGAAGAAAGAGACTTTACATTTATTGGGTTGTGGAACCTATTATTTTGAGCTATTGGTGCCTATTGTCTTGAGAGGTCACTATAGTTCTATTAAAGATGAGTCATTGGCTATTCTTTTGAAAAAAGAGTTATTGATAGGTCTAATTGTTTGTCAAACTATATTAATTAAAATGCACGTGTCATGTTCTAAATTTTGGCACTGAATTAACTCTTAATCCCTTTATTATTGATTATGTAATCAATTAAACTATTAACTAATCATTCGAACGAATATCTTTGATATCCAAGATATTTATGATTTGCTATGTGTTTTTTTATTATTATTACTTGTTGAGTATTTAGTTCATCATTATATTTTATTGACCTCAGATTGAGTTGATTATATAAAACTAGCAGGTGATCCTACTTTTATTGCGGGACTTTCAATTAAAGAAAATTTGAAGGTTCGTTGCTATTATGTCAATGAGAGATACATCAGATGTATTTTGATAAAAGTTTAACGGTTTATTATTTTTGGTCGCAACTCGTAAATTAAGTAATTGTATAGTTTTTTGTTTGATATGTAAATTAAAGAATGATAAATGTATTGATGTATTATAAATATTTAATCAATTTAAGATTTTTTGCATGAACGGTTTGAGCTGTGATTGATGGTTGGGGCTTGGGTCATCACATGTTTCATCTCGGAGCTCACAAGATGCTCAATCCTAGGATTAGAAAATGTTTCAATCTGAAAATCACAAGATGCTAAGATTATTTGATTCAAAGATGCCCTTTTTGAGAAAAGTGACTTTGTATTTATTGGGTGGTGGAACCTATTATTTTGAGCTATAGGTGCCTATTGTCTTGAGAGGTAACTATAGTTCTTTTAAAGATGAGCTATTGGCTGTTCTTTTGAAAAAAGGAGTTATTAATAGTTCTAATTACTTGCCAAACTGGATTAATTAAGATCATATGTCACATCCCAAATCCTAACCCCAGATTAACTCTTAATTTTTTTATTATTAATTACGTGATCAATTAAACTATTAACTAATTATTCAAACGTAATTTCTACGTTGATACATTGACCGACCATAACATAAATAGCACAATATTGCACATAAGATCCAATTCTATTGCCACACCTTATGTGGCTTTTGACACTTTCCAGAAACATTCTTTAGGTGGCTTGATGGCTTGTTTTCTCAGCAATTCGACCATTTGGCCATGCGACGTTCTGAGTACTTCAACAATCTTTTCATTTGGCAACTTGATCAATAAACATTTTGGATTCAACAGATTTGGAATCTTGGGGTAGTTTGGGTCCAATTTTTTATTATTTTTTGGTAGACCATTACGTGTAATTCTATAAAACTTAAGTAATATCAATCATGAATGAAATTTATTATTATATTTTCTTGAATTAATTATATTTCTCAATTTTTTTAAAATCTTAAATTTATTTTTACTTATGTATTTATTATTGTCCTCCAACTCTCTTCTATATGTACTTATTACTGGGAAAATATTAAATAGCATAGAGAAAAAACAATAAAAAAATAATAAAATACAGGAGAAAACACGTATATATAGACACAATCTCATTACTTAGTAATTCTAAGGGGTAAGAAATGACACAGATATGCTTTGTAGGGTGATAAACATCACATATTTCTTACACTTTTAACTAATCATTTAAAAATATATAGTTATAATTTAATTATTTAAGAATTTAAAATATTTAACTTTGGTTATTTTTCAGTTATTAAAAATAATAATATTTATGATATGTCCAGCAATACACAGGCTGGCCCAAAACCCATCCTGCAAAAGGAAGAATGGCACAGGAAGCGGCAGCCCAACAAAAACTCCTCCAAGGCCAAGATCCAGAATACGTAACGGTGGGCTCAAGCCGCTCGACCTAAAACCATCCAACAAAACATAGGCTATTAAGGTTGACCATTGGACAGTCCCTATAGGAGCAATTCAACGAATGACAGCTTAGCAAACAAGCCTATAAAAACGCTGCCAGTATGTGGTCCCTCATGATTGTCGGAATAGGAGCAGCAGGCAGTTATCATCAGTCTGCCACCCTTTTGATTACTTAGACATAGAATGTTGGTGGTAGAAGCATGATGGTGGGTCCTATAGAACTGCAGAGCCATAGCATCCGCAGCCAACACCCATAGGGCCATGGTGTCGGCCACTCACAATCGCAGAATCATGAAGCTCTGGATGGCTAACCCATATTCGTTCTATAAAAACATCACTTTCTCCATAGGAATAGGGGATCAATCAATCAATTAAACATTTAAACATTCAAGCGTCCTAAGAACAACTCTCTCACAATAAGCCTCTCTCCTACAAGTGCAACTCCTACATAGAAAGCTGCTCATTCCTTAAGCGCTTTTACAGAGTCCAGTCCTCCATATTACACTCAATCCTCAAACATCCTTGCATCTGCGTATTTTTTTTCTCATCCTCCTATATTTCTTGACCAAGTGAAAATATTATTGACTTGAATATCAGAGGACATATAGGGGAATGAGTCCCATGCACATTAACCTATCGTTTGTCTATTATGGTGTGTAGAATCCAGATTCTGAGTAACAAAAATCGGACGCATTTTTCATTATACACTTGAATTTGACAGCTCACTAATTTATCCAACAATCCGAATATAGAGACATATTATTAGTGCTATTTGTTGAAAACATGACGAAAAGCTTACCCCGATAACCAAATCAAGCAAGCATGGTCAGCACCAAAACTTAAGTGACCACACTTGCTAATGATGTCGTCTCCTATGGCGATGACTCGACTGTAGATAGTCATGGGAATGAATGTTCAGCCACTAACATGGTAGCATTGGCTACTCAAGTGGACACGCTATCATAGTTGTTTTAGACCATTTGCATCCTTCTAAAAGTACCACCATTAGGGGCTCCCTCCTTCAACTTGCAGACAAGAGGAGGAGTCGGAGGAAGAGGTAGCCCACCAAGAAGGAAATTTAGCTGCCTGATGACCTCAAGACCCGAATGGCCATGACAATAGGGCCTTTGCACAGCTAGAAGCCTAACTGAGTCTCAGAGCACGGGACAAAAGACTAAAGCCTAGAGTGACGAAATCCACACTACTCCCAAGACGACTGAATGCCATCAACCCAAAAAGAAGCCACTTGTAAAACCCAGCCAAGGAGGTTCCATAGCTTCCCAGTCTAGCACATCTCTTCGAACCACTCATAGTTGATGACCTTCCTCAACGCAAAGAGGATTGCATTCTCCTCTCAGGTGGAAAAGAGTATAAGGAAGATTGAGCAGCAACTATTCAGAGAGAGCACCAACAAACACTCCGTCGACCTGAGAAGGTTTCCATTCACAAGGAAGATCCAGGTATAGTAACTCCCTCACAAGTTTAAGATGCCAACTCTGGAGCCCTACGACAAAAGTTTCGATCTGATTAACCATTTGGATCATTTTTGGACTCTGCAGGGCTTCCAGGGCCTTGATGATACTGCCATGTGTCTATACTTCCATCTGACCCTCAAGCGAGACACTCAGATTTAGTTTTACCACCTGTAGCCAAATTCGATTATAACATTTTAAGAATTGGCTGACAACTTTTTGTGACAATTCGTTTCCAATCAAAGAGAGGAGAAGCGGCTTGACACCTTATCCATATCCGATAAGGGTTAAACGAAAGTTTAAAGTGCTTCTTGGCTGGATTCAATGTCGAGGCCCCAAAGATATTCAAATTCATTGACGAGATGAAACTGAATACCTTTGTGGCGACCATGCAACTGGACGACTTCTTCAAAAACTTGGTTCAACAGAAGCCTTAAATCTTCCTTGAGATAGAGACTGTCACCTGTGGGTACATAGCTACCGAGAAAGCCAATGAAGTAAAGCGGCCTGATCATACAAACCACCATCATTAGTGATTAACGAATGGGAAGAAAAGAAATGGAGACAAGACCAATGCCTAAGATCCTAGGAAGAAGCCAAGGATGGAGTTGGGTGTTCAAAGAGAGTTCAAACCCCTAAACTTAACTCCTTTGAACAACATTTGGACGAACATCCTCATGTAGATTCGGAATGAGAAATTCTTAAAGTGGCCCAAGTAGCCTAAGAACTTAGAATGAGGAGATTAGTTTAAATACTGTTTCTACTATTGATCTTTGAGTCATGACATCAATGACTGTCGGACGCTACATAAAGAATTGAGGCCTTCGTCTGGAATGGGCACCTCAACAAGTTCTAAAAAGATTCGAGGCAAGGACGAGCATGACTAGCACGAGCAACCCCATAACCGGGTTGCAGCCGAAATTGTCAATATGGTGTCTACCAAACCATCTGGGGCTAACTCTTCGACCGTCCCTGAGAAGGCTTCCAAAGACAAAAGGCAGACGATAGGAGTTAGTAATGATATCATTAGTTTTAACAATGATGATATGATACATATAATGACTCTCCACTCTAACCCTCTCATTGTATCTACACTCATCTCGGACGATAATCTGGACTACCAATTGAGATGCGTCTATTAATAATAAAAGTTTAAGAAATTTGCTATATTTCAATATTATTTTAAACTCGAACTAAAAATGGATCAAATGATACCTGCCAAGGGACCCCTCTACGGATTGAATAATGAATCCATTTTGGTCTAAGGGACCATTTAGTTGGTGGTCACACTAGGGACGTATTCAAAGATAGCATAACACATGCTCACATGCCTGGTAGTCAACTTGCCCTTAGTCTATAACTCCATTTTGGGATAGCCCTGCTTAATTGTTTTTGGAGTATTAATGTCGATCCCATATTTAAAAATAAAATTCATGATAGCATGCGGCATCGAAGAGGTCCTGGGCGACCAAGTTACTGCCAAACACACTCCTTATCCCAAATCAATCAAATGATTCCTGATCAACCGATTGAAGACCTCAACTTTTGGGACGAAGCAGCACTACAGTAAGGGCAGCCCGATGAGTCAACTCATCAGATTTTTCTAGATCCTAGCGAGCTCAAGAAGTTTATATAGGTCAAAAGCTCGCTGCTGGATCACTTACATGAGCTGTTAATGGCTTTCCTCCAACAAAAATCTAATATATTTGTATGGACATCTGCTGACATATCCGGAATACTGATCAAAGTAATGGTCTACAAGTTGTGCCTCAATCTTAATCACAAACCCGTCATGTAGAAATAGAGAAACCATTCCATTGAGAAATTAATCACCATTAGAGAAGAAGTTAGGAAACTACTTAACACAAGTTTTATAAAGGAAGTCGAATACTTTGACTTGCTATCAAATGTAATAATCGTTAAGAAGAGTAGTAGGAAATGGTTAATGTGTATTAATTTCACTGATATGAATAAAGTATATTCAAAAGATAATTTTCTATTATTGAGAATCGACTTGTTGATAGACTCAACAGTTGAGTACAAGCGGTTAAGTTCCATGGACACCTATTCAAGCTACAATCAGTTCTAGATGAGTCCCAATGATAAAGAGTACTCCCCATTCATGATCAATCAGAGGACGTACTGCTATAAAATCTTACCATTTGATTTGAAAAATGCAACAGTCATCTACCAAAGACTCATTAGCAAGATGTTCAAGTAGTAGATCATTCAGAATATGAAGGTGTATGTAAATGATATACTCATCAAAAGTATAGTAGCCGATGATCATATTTGTGATCTCAAAAAAGCCTTCGAGGTGCTCCAAACACACAATGAAGTTGAATCCAACGAAATGTGTGTTCGGAATAATTTTAAAAAAATTTCTTGGATTTATTGTGTCTTATCGAGGGATCAAAGTAAACTCTGAGATGATGAAGGCCATCATGAATATGAACCCGCCTCGATCTGTGAAGGAAGTCCAAATACTCATCAGGACACTCACAGTATTATCCCAATTTCTAGCTAAGTTGGTAGGGAAGTATCTCCCCTTCTTTGAGGCTCTAAGAGGGACAAAGATGACTGGTTTCCAGTAGGCAGTTGACTGCCAAGAAGCCTTCCAAGAACTGAAGGGATACCTCACCCGTCCACCCTTCTTGTCCTCCCTGAAAGAAGGCGATGAATTATATCTGTATCTAGCAATATCGGACATAACATTAAACTCGGTCCTGACTAGGTAAGAGTCTGAGGTATAACAATCGATCTACTATGTTAGTAAGATCCTGACAGACACAGGGACACGTTACTCACATGCTGAAAGGATCATTTTAACGCTAGTCTACTCAGTCAGAAAGTTACAACAATATTTCTAATAACACAAAGTGTAGTCCTAATGGACCAGCTCTTAAAGGGATTCTTGTAAAGACCCGATATGTCTAGATGACTTATCAAATGGACCATCAAATTGAGCAAGTTTGCTGTGGAGTTTTGACCATGACTGGCTATTAAAGGTTAGCTCATCGCAAATCTTATAGTCAAAACGACAACCCTAATTCTAGAGGCCGTCCATATCGGTGAAGATGCCCATCAACAAGAAGGAGCTTTGGCCTAGATCTTACCTATAGACAGGTCATCGACTCAATTAGGAAGCGGAGCAGGCATGATCTTGAGAATTTTAAACGGGTTGGAGATGAAATATTCACTGACTCTTGGATTTTTAGTCACTAACAACGTCACCGAGTACAAAACCTTATTGGTCAGGCTCAGGTTGGCGAAAGAATACTCAGTGAAAAACCTTATCGTCCATAGCAACTTTGAGCTGATCGTTAACCAAGTCACCAAAAATTTCAAAGTGTCTAGCCTATTGCTTACGGGGTATCTTACTAAAGCGAAGGGCCTGATTGGAGCCTTTGACAAGGTGGAGATACTCCACATCTCGAGGGAAGAAAATTGGAAGGCGGGCCAATTGGAAAAAGTAGCAGCAACTAAAAATCTCAAGTAATATGCCCGAGACTTGTAAAAAGTTCTTACGACCTCAAGCATAGAGGACCCAGAGTAATAGGTCCTCTAGATCTTGAAAGGCGTTACCTGGATAACTCCATACGGAAAGTTCCTCATCGAAGGACTTCTACTGGAGAATCCTCATAATGCTAAGTGTATAAAGAAGACAGTAAGGTGGCACACCATCATAGACAAGAGACTACACCAATGTTGTTATTCTTCCCCTACATGTCATGTCTCATACCTAAAAAAGTTGACTATGTGCTAAGTAATGTTCACCTCAAAATTTACAGATCACACATCGATGGTAAGAACCTAGCATTCAATATCATAAGACGGGGTTACTAATAGCAAACGATAAAAAAAAGACGCCACGGAATTTGTGAGGAAGTGTGAGAGTTACCAAATCTCTTGTAACATTCCACATCAACCACATACAGAGCTACGGACCCTACAATCACCATGATTGTTCACATAGTGAGGGCTCAACATCCTAGGCCCATTGCCCATCACCTTCGGGTAGAGAAAATTCGTCAACGTATGCATCAACTATTTCACAAAATGGATAGAAGCCCCATTGGCATGGATCATTGAGCAAAACGCTATAGAATTCGTTCAGCAGAATATCATATGCAGATTTGGGATGTTCCAGGTTATAGTCACCATTAACATAACTCAATTTATTAGCAAACGATTCACCAAGTACTGCACGTGTTTAGGAATCCAACTTCCATCACCTACCCACAAGCGAACGGGTAAGTAAAAGTAATGAATCGCACCTTGCTACACAGGTCGACGACAAAACTTGTAGATGCAAGGGGCTCCTAGGTGGACGAACTACCTTCCGTGTTGTGGTCCTATCGGACGACGCCTATGGAATTGACACAAGAAACACTCTTCAGTTTATTCTACGGAATTGAAGCAGTCATTTCGGTAGAAATTAATCTGGCCAACCTCTGAGTCAAAAGTTTCAGCACACAAAGAAACTCCTATCAATTCAGAGTGTTTCTCGTCTTGCTTGAAAAAGTTCAAGATACAGTAAGGTTGCGCACGACAGCTTATCAGCAATGGATCACTCAGTATTACAATAAAAATGTAAAAGCATGCCAAAAGGTGGGAGACCTAATTCTTCAAAGCATAAAGGTAACAAGCAAAACTACCGATAGGAACAAGCTATCTCCAACATGGGAAGAACCATTCCTAGTCTTGGCGATTTTTTGAAACGTTGCGTATAAATTACGTACCCAGAATAGAAAACTGGTCCTAAGGATATGGAATATCGTTCACCTTGAAAAGTATTATTAATGGACCCTTGTCGAACACCGGTAAGTCTAGTGCATCCCATACAAACTGCTTGAATAATATAAACTCGTTTAATTTAATAAAATAATCACTTCATTTATTGTATCAATCATTTGAGTGTTTATGTGGTTGTATCAATTCAAATACCTAAACTACTCCTAAATCATGTGAAATACTTCACTTGTGGACCAACCTGCGAGAGCCAAGTCAAAACCTTGACCTTGCTAGTCAAAATCCAACCCCAATTTTGACAGTTGAGTGGCCCAAATGAAATTGAATACTACGGCCCAGGGAGCTTACGAACAAAAGTCAGACCTCCTGAAAAAAACGGCCACTACAAAAAAATCTTATGAGGCTTTTCAACATGCGTGCAACAACTCCCTTCGACTAGGACAAGCACCATCAGTTAGCGATAGTTGACGGACTAGTACCTGATGCCCAAGTGCGACAACTCCCTCTATGAAGGACGAGCACCATCAGTTAAGTGCGAGTGATTGTCTAAACTCCGTCAAAACCCAGCGGCTATAGCAACTAAACCTAGTTGGTCACCAACTAGGCTTTCCGAGTGCTACAACATCCATTCACAGGAAAGAGTATAAATAGACAAAAATAATCAATTAAGCTTGGCAACAATAACAACTACGCTTAGTTGGCAAATAAAGTGAGTGTTGAGCAAAGAAAATTAATATAAAAGAAGAAATATCAGTGACAATTATTCAAACATTCTAGTTGATTTATTGAAGAATTGACATGTACAATGAGGAGAATCCACTAGGTGGATACAAAATACTGCCTATGCTTATGGCTCAAACATATGACAATCCTAAAGGTAGAAGCCCCCCATGGAACATGACAAAGCCTCCCCTCCTATCTCCGAAAAGTCAACCAAGTCAAATTGACAATGAGCTAAGGCATTCCACGGATCAAAGAAATTGATGGGAAAGTCTAGGGCCACCAAGGACGCGATCCATCTATAGTGGCAAGCACCATCCCGAAATTTGTTGTCCAGCATGCGGCCAACTTCCTTTGGATGGAATCGAACCCTCAACTCCCATTTGAGTTGGGAACAATTGTTCTAAAGATCAGCAAGTTGCTCCTCAGCCTCTAGGAGCGTATTCTTGAGTGAGGAAATCCTATCCAAAGCTTGATATTTTTCTTCCGAGAGCTCATGGGATCTCACTTCAGACACGGATAGCACTTGGTCGAGGTAAGAGGCCCACTCTTAACTCTGAAAGGTCTGGATAACAGTAGTGTTCACTCGATGCTCCATATCTTCAAGCATAACAGGGTTTGCATACGACTGAGATAGGCGAGAGATCTCAATGTTTTGCTAATGCAAAGCCTCCGCTACTACGTGAAGCACTTCCTGTTGCTATCAAATGAGATGGAACGGTCAGCCAAGGATAGCAATGGAAAAACATAATCATGAAATGGGAAACTCTGTGAAGCAGTACCTCAAGGAAAGAATGACCTCTTGATGAGATGAACCCTCTTGAGAAGATGGATTGGGAGAACCCTCTGATCCAGGCATAGGAGGAGGCAACAGATTGCAAAAGCAGCACATGGCAGCAAAGGAGAACCCCAAAGCCCGAAAGAGAGGGCAATGCACCTGAAGCCTCCAGCAGCAAGGGCATTGAAGCCTCTAGATGAGGCACTTCCCCAGCAGCCTCGGCTTCTAGATTATTTTTAGACACTTCTTCGGTCGCTTGATCATTATTCGCACCATCCTCAACAAAAATGGCAGGAGGCATGGACGCTGATGCTTCAGGCGATGAAGCGACCAATATCGGAACCCCATGTCGGCTATGGTTGGGGTGCCAATCCACTCATCTGATCTGTCAACTGAGGGGTCATCTATTCTGACTGTGGACTCAGTGGGGGGCTCACCACCCTCATTAGTCCCGACTCTTCCCTTAAAAATCGAATCAACTGGAGAAAAATTTGCAGAACTTAGCCTCCACGATGACTCCTTGACAACTAAATGAGATTCCTTTCTGCAAGCCCTATTGATAACCTAACAATACTCAGAATTGGTAGGCGATGGAGGGGCTGTCTTGCCAGATATCAACTTAGGAGAATCTCGGATGAATGGATTTCTCGGCTTTCTCTTAGGCTGATGGAACAACATGCCGGTGATGTTGTCCCTTTCATTCTGATCTCCCACTGAACTTCATCGAATGCCTTTTGGGAGAGCCAATGGTCTGTACGGTGTAGGATGGTGGTGTTCTCTTTAACAAGCCTCTTCAGTGGTTGAGCCCTTCGCTCATCTATTGGCAGAACATCATCGGAGTAAATACTGTTGACTCAGCCCCACTTATTAGAAAGACGCTACTCAAAAGAGACCGACTGATAAAAGAATCATTCCTTCCAACCCTTAACGGAATTTGGGTTCCCTCCGTTTATCTTATACTTCTAGTGTGGGGTGAAAGAAATCCAATCCACCTCTTAACTGAACTGGAAGACAACCTTCACGGCTCAAGCATCCAGGAAAAGTTTCTTGATACGGAAGAAGACACACAAAGAAATCAGATATCAAAGAGCATTGAGATGTAGGCAAGCCACTAGGACTTGCCAAGCCTCCAAGATCTCGAGCAACTAATTTGCCAATGGGATACGAAGGATAGCATTCAGATGGGCCTCATAAATAGTAATAAATCACATTCGATGAGCACAAGCCTTGTCGTCAACGTCGAGCATAATGAATGGGATGGCATTTGGAATAATATGCCTCATGTACAAAAACTCCACTTCTTTACCAATAAGGACAGACTTAATCATAGTGACATCCTAGGAAGCTGTTCAAAAAGTCATGAAAGTAAGAGAAAAGAGAAGTGCAAACTAGAGTAGAGCGACTTGAAAGATGAAGAAGTGTGAAAATGGCTAGGGACCAGTGCTTAAATAGCCAAGGCTTTGACCTCGAAACGGTGTTGTTTAAGGATATTAAGGAGGCGCATCTTCATAATGACCGTGACACGTCCCTACACCGTAGAGTGTAGTAGCACATCAGTTTGCTAGGCTAATTATCATGACCGACACTACCCCTTCCTATGCAGCCTGCAGATGGCTAATGGTCCTGATGCTTAGATCAGTGAGTCAATGGTGCGACACAGGTAATGATATCCTGACAAGCCATATTTCAAGATGATTGACTGATAACACAGGACCTTGACATGCTTGAGACTAATGCAATTGATCCACATCCCAACTAGACATTCGGGGTAAACAATTGCAAGTCGGGTTATTAGAAGATTGAGCTATTAATAGCCCAAATTATCAGATTGTCAGAAGTTATACAACAAAAAATAACATTTAAGTGCTTCAGCCATTCGAAACAAATAAGAATATTGGAGCCATACAATAAAGACAAGTAATAGTTAGGAAGTTCCATGTATTTATTCCTTTTACAACATACAACAAACTTACAAAAGCAAAAATACAACTCGGAGTGGAATAAAAAATACATTAAGCAGCTACTTGACTCAAGTAGTCTAACTAATCTTCGAGTTGGACAAAAGTATAAGGAAAGCTCTTTTGCTAGCACTGCAACATTGCCCATAAGGCTACCATACCAGAGAAAGAGCCAGAAAAACCCTCCCAATGGGAATAGGGACCAGTTCTTTGAAATACCACCCTATCCTTAGCCGGGAGGCAAAATAAAAAAAGAGAAAATTTCCTTCCAACCAGAGTCGAGAGCAGAGCTGTAGGGGAATAGGGTCTCTATAACAGTTGGGAAGAAAAGAACTTCGTTCAGCCAAAGACCAAGACCCACCCCTTTTGACGTCCCGTATGAAGAATAGCCCAACATGGGCTAGGAGAAGAGGAAATCGCCCCTAAAGCCCAAGACCTCCCTCCAATGATGAAGGCTTGATTTTGGGCCAGGTATAAAAAGGAAAACTAAGGTAGTTTCCCACTTAAAAGAGGGTAACCAAAGTAGATTTCAAGCATGGCACCAGACATGAACTTTGAACATTAGGGAAGAGCTCCACTCGACTCCATCTTATAGCTATGAAGGCTCCATGCTACCTTTGAACGTGCCCACTCCTTAGCAGATGGGTAATGCTTCGTGATGTAAGGCATAAGGAGTCCAATCATTTATAACCGGAGAAGGAGATCAGCTAGCATTTAACCGAGAAAATCACGTTGATGGTAGAGAATTGCCAACAGGACAGAATCAAATTAGAATTGAATCAAATCCTGCTAAACTGAGCAAAAATTTACAAAAATCTCAAGGAAGGAGCACGCGTGAAAACCTGCCAATATCCCTTCAGGAACATGTTAGGGGTTGAAAATTTAAACTCTCATAAAAGGGGGCTAGTTATGAGTTCGTTAGTATATGGGCCAACCTAAAACCCAACCTGTAGAATGATTAAGGGATCAAGAAGTGGTGGCCTAGTAGGAGTTCCTCCAAGCCTAAGATTCAGAATACGCAGTGGTAGGCCTAAGCAACTTGACCCAAAACCAGACATGGGCCATTAGGGTTGACCATTGAATGGTCCCCACAGGTATAGCTCAGCCAGTGACAGCTCAAGAAACAAGCCCAAGTGATCACTGTTAGTATGTAGTCCCTCGTGACTATGGGGGTAGGAGTTGCAGGATGTTATCACAAGTTTGCCACCCTTCTAATTACCTAGGCGCAGAATGTCGGTGGTGAAAGCATGATGGTGGCTCCTACATAACTGGAGAGTCGTAACATCTGCAACCCACAACCGCAGGGCCGTCGTGTTGGCCGCTCATAATATCAAAGCCGTGAAACCCAAGATGGCTAACCAACGCTCATTTTATAAATACATCCTTTTTCCTACAAGAAGGGGGATCAATTAATCAATCAAAAACTTGGACACTCAGGCATCTTGAGAACAACTTTCTCATAAGAAACCTCTTTCCTATGAGTGCAACTCCCACACAGAAAGTTGTTCATCTCTTTAGTGCCTCTATGGAGTTCAATCCTTCATATTACATTCAATCCTCGAATATCTTTGCATTTATGTATTTTTTTCATTCTTCTATCTTTATCGACTAAATAAAAAGATTATTGATTTGAACGTCAGATGATATATTAAGGAGTAAATATCATATCCTCTGACTTCTTGTTTATCTATTGTGGTGCGTAGGATCTAGGCTATGAGTGACGAAAATTGGACTCTCTTCCAGCCAGATGTTCAAATTCAGTGGCTCCCTAATTTATTTAATAATTCAGATTTAGAAATATATTAATTTTAAAAATTTAAAAATTTTAAAAAATAAACAATCGTCCCTTGTTAATGATAAACTCATAATACTCTATAATTCTATATAATTTTAATTTTATATAATTATTACTTTTTTAGCACAATCACAAAATGAGAAAACGCTAAATTTCACCTCAAAGGTACATTCCCATGAGTTAAAATTATCAGATTTGTATTTAATAATTTAGATATTATTATATTTTTTCTTAAATTTTATTTTAATTTCTTTTAAAAAACTAAAATATCTAAATAGTTAAAATTATAAAATGATTTTTGAGTCTCCTACTAGGGATTTGGGGGCGGAGATTTTAAGCGAGATTCAATTTTAGCAAGATTAAAATACACCTGATGACTGAATTTTAAATTTAATTTTTGTAATATTTTAAATTTTAATCCAATTTAATTGGATTATTTATTATTATTTTGAGTAATTTAGGTATGATAAAGATTAAATAAATATTATAAAATTTTAGATGATATTTAAATCTGTTGGGTTGGCGTCCGAGGTGTGTCCATTCGGTCGCCCGAGTCCTGATTTAAGTTTTGAAATTAAAAAAAAACGTAATAATAATAATAATAATAATAATAATAATAATAATAATAATAATAATAATAATAATAATAATAACATATCAAGCAGAAGGGAGAGGGGGATCGGGGTAAGTTGAAGAGAGAGGGTTAGGGTTAGAGCGCTGCTGAGCAGCGCGGTGGAGGAGGGTTTCACCGAGGAAGGCAGCGGCCGCAATGGGTGGTGGAAGCAGTGGTAGCATGTGGGTAGACGGCAGCGATTGCGGGTGCGGTGGTGTGTGGTGGAGAGCCGCCCATGAGAGGAGCCGCGCGAAGAAGAAGAGGAGAAAATAGAAGCCTTTGGGTTCGATTTTGATTTCGAACTAGTTGAAAAAGTTATAGTTCTGGTTGAAACAAGTGCATCCATACCATTTTCTTTCATTCTTTTTGATTTTTATTCAATCTTCTTCGGGTACTATTATCCGATACTCGACCCATGTACGAAATTGTGATGCCCATGACTCTAATATGCATATATATGAATTTCATGTCCAATTTCATAGATTTTGATCGGTTTTCACACTGACACCCTAACCCTATGCCAGGATGATTTCGGGCTCCGATTTTTAGGGCTTTTGCAATAATTTACTCTAGGATATCA